>CM041018.1:18932089-20291098 GCA_022984855.1 Dimocarpus longan | reverse complement strand
TAGGAATCTCAACTTTCAGGTTGGAATTCCTAAACTGGAATTGACATCCACATTGACAATCCCAACCAGAAGGTTTGGATTCTCAACTTAAAGGTTGATATTCCCAACCTGTAAGTTTGGATTTTCAACTTAATGGTTCAGATATCCAACATCAAGAATGAGAATCCCAACCTTTTAGTTGGGATTCTCAACTCAAAGGTCTAAGATTCCCAACCTCAAGTTTGGGATTCTCAACCTAAAGATTAAGATTCCTAATCTACAAATTAGGATCCCAACTTGAAGGTTGAGATTTCCAACCTAAAAGTTTGGATTCCCATCGTTGACATGAAGCCTTCACTTTTAAACTCATCTCAATCTCCGTTACAAATCCTGCCCTCAAAGTATTGATTCACATTATAACTACCAATACAATCTAACTTTTACATTCTAATCATACCCACAAAATCACACATAAATTACACAAAATAGTCGGAACCCATTTTCAATACCCCCTTCTTAGTTTATATCATCATATTCACATACCCAAAACAACCATAACTAATCAAATATACTACTCATCCATAAAGAAGTAGAGTGGCACAGTTCTTCGACAGTCTAAAAAATCACGCTCCTTCCTTTCTTAGGCAAGGAAAGATAGAAGAAAGGGTGGTCATGGGAAGTGAGAAAAGAGTTTGGTCGTAGGAAGTAAGAGATGTAGGGCGTCTGAAGTGATAGAATGGAAGGCCAGTATGGAGACTGTAGCACAGTTGCTTGGCATGAGAGGTTAGAAAGTGATAAGAGAGGTTGGTCATGGGAAGTGAGAAGATATGTTCGCCATCAAAAGTGATAGAATGGAAGGTCAGCCAATGGGAGGAGACTGCAGCACAGCTGGTTAGCCGGAGAGGCTGCTTGTCGGGAGAGGTTGCGAAGGAGGGAGAAGAGAGGTTCACCAATAGGAGTTCAGCTTCTATCAATTTGCTCTGGCTTTATGGCTCCCATTTCATTAAGGGCATTTTTGTTCATTCATGCTTTTTTTTATACAAACAAAAATACAAATGTTGGTTTTGAAGTTCACCTCTCCAAACGGGTCATTTTCTGCATTTTCTCAAATATATAATTAGTAATTTTATAATCTAATTAATGTTATGTGTATTAATACCCAAATACACTAAAGACCATCCCATTAAGTATTATATATAGTTTCAAAACTATTTTCAAATGGATAAAATATAATATCAAGATAAACGAAAAGAACTCTCTTTACATGCTAATATATTTTAATGATGAGACTCAAATTCATATCACAAATCGATTCCAATAAAACCAAGAGAAATTTATTGTTACTGATATATGGTGAGATTCAATCTTGATCAATTTTCAGAAGAATGTAAATCCATGTAATGAGATTAAGATCCTAATCAACTTCTAAAATTAAAAGAGAATGATTCATACATATTAGTAAATACACACGATGGAATGGGAATCATAGAACCATAAGAGGAAGATAATATGGTGTGATCGTTCAAACATTAAAGAAAACACGTCAACCTAGGCAAATGTTGACGTGTGTCTATCCTTCAAATAAGAGTATCACATCACGATAACTTCTATCCAAATAACATTAAACACCTGATTATGATGTAACTTATGAGGATGTAGATAATATTTGTTTACACAACTACCATTCAAATTTCTTATTACTTCAGCAACCTACATAGAGAACTCAAAACTCCCTAAAATCAAATCACCAATAATTTGTTTAAACTAGTTATTACATTTTATCTTTTGAAGGCAAAAAAAAATAAAAGTTTAATTACTTTTTAAATAATATATTTTTATAAAAAATTAATTAGGTCCAAAAATGTTTTTGAGCTTTTTCGTATGCTAATTTTAAGGTTGTGTGGGGGATTGCTCATATTTATTAAATAATCATTTATAATTTAATTTATGAAATAATCTACATATGATATTTGTAGATAGATGTTTCAATAAAAAAGTAGGATAAATAATTTTGGTAAACTTAAGTAATTACATAAAATTACTAAAACGGATATGATTGTTAAAATGTAATATTATCTTTTTTACTTATTTTCGTATTTTATCTTTTCTCTACTATTTTTTATTTTGGGTTTTATTGAAAACTAACACACTTTTAATAACTCATTTAAATCTCAATCTCAAGGTAGAGAATTCCAACTCTCAGGTTGTGAATTCTAATATAAATTCAAATCATCCCAACTTTAGGGTTGAGATGATTTGAATACAAAAGTTATTTTTGAAGTGGGTCTTGCAAAAATGAATCATTTTTACAATTATTTCTTTTATTATTTCTTTGTTTTTTTTCCATTAAATAAAACAAAATAAATAAAAAATAAAGAGAGAAAATACTCACTCAGATAGTTTGGTAAAGAGTAATGCTAGACTTCTCAAAAATTTTATCCAAATTTATACTCAAATGATATGTCATATGAGTTGTTAATATTCTATTATTTATTACATTATCCTATAATTTATAAGATTTTGATAACTCATATATTACATCATTTAGACATGAATTTAGGTAAAATTTTTGGAAAGCCTAGTATTACTTATAAATACATGTAATACTACCCCTGAATATAATTCATTCTCTATTGATAGTGGTGTATTACAATCTTCAAAGCAAACTCTTACGGATTCGTGACGTAATAAGGTTGGACGTTCTTCTTTTCAAGTTTTGTCAAAATTTTGACTATAAACCTCTTGAAATTGTTTGTGCTAATGTGTGGGGTTCATTAGAGAAGCAATAATCAGAACAATGGCAAATACAGAAAGAAATAAACACTAAAACAAAATATTATTATTGTAGAAATAATTTATACTACAATTCGAAAATTGTAAACAATATAATCACTTAAAATAATAATAATAATAATAAATGATAATAATGTATGAAAGGAAAATTGTTCCAGAATGATAAAATAGAAATACAAGATAACAGAGTCTTGCAGAATTGCAATAGCCTTAAGACAGTAATTACTCTCTACTTTAAAGCTTATAGAATTTTGAGCAACTATCTCTCAGGATCCTCTGTTAAATTCAGAAACCAAGTGCTGGATATTCTAAATTCTGTAGAATTTCGATTTGTTTCTCAGTTTTGTAATGAATGCATAAAAAATGAAAAATTCTCTTCAAATGACAAAAGTGATCTACTATTTATAAATGTCGAATAAATGTCTTATAAATAGACACAACTCCACAGAATAGACATGTATGAATAGACAACTTTATATAACATACACTTATGAATTAACAGACACCTTTTCACAAAAAGACATTTTTAATTCAAACTCAAATTTTAAAAATTGGATTTTAAATTAAAATAAATTAATTCAACCTTTTACTCAAACACAACACATATTTTTTACAATAGGGTTCTTTATTCATACTATTATCATAAGGCTACAATTATTATGTGAGTTTTGTTGATATGCTTATAAGAATATGTTGAATTTATCCTTTAAACAACAAGGCCTTAATTGGCCGTGAGATTGAATTGAATTATTTTTTTGGGATTGGATTGAATAAGATTTGATAAATTAATATTGTGATGTGTTTAATGCTCTATGGGATTGAATAAATTAGTGTTTAGTGCAACATAGGATTGGTTAAAATTAATATAATATTAAATAAAGCAAATAAACAAAACAAAACCATAAATCAAATTAAAAGAAAAAAAACCTTGGACAAGACAAAAAAATGCATAGCAGAAGACAAAAAAAAAAAGGTCTAATAAAAAAAAAAAAAACGAAAACAAAGTCAGAACAGAAATGGACAAGAGGAAAATCAGTTGAGAGGTGAGAAAAGACTCAGCCTAACTGCTTGGAGGCATCAAACCATGATGCCTAGAAGTGAAGAACAATGTCAACCCTGCTATAGACCATGTTATCGAGCTCTGCTTTCGATTTCAATTCTTTGATTGACCCACCACCACACACTAGAGATCTTCTTGTTCTTCTTCTTCTTTGGCCGATTGCAGTTCTTCTTTGTTCCTTTTTTTTTTTTTTTTGAAAGAGGAGATGGGTTTGATTTATCCCATTGCTGGGTTTGAACTCGTTCTTCAACCCGTTGATTTCTCCACCTAACTTAACAGCTTTCTCGTGACCATGGTGATGTTTTGGCTATCGAATCCAATTGGTGGGATGTGAGGTTTTTTTTTAAAAAAAAAAATTCTTTTTTTAAAAAAAGGGAGGTAGGTTTGTTTTATCTCATCTGTGTAATGGGTTTCATTTAACCTACCACAGTGGAATAAAAAATAAAGATGAGATCGGTAAAACTCAATCTCATGTTCTTACCAAACATCGATTTGGATTAGATTTTATCCAAACTCATGTAGCAAACATGACTTAAAGGTCAAGTCAAAAACATTTTTATATCTTTTCATAAATAAGCTGAAAAGCCTAAATCTAAGTGGACTTAGGAGATTAATTAAAGTCCAACTATTCATTTAGTTAGATCGGCCTAACAAAAATTTTAAAAGAATAAATCAAATGGTCCAATTAAAGTAGCCTAATTTATGCTATTACTTGAATGCACCCTTTGAATTCCATTTGTCCCCACTTGTTTTATTAATGTAAAAAAAAAAAAAAAAGGAGTTAGAGACATGATAAGCTTGAATTTGTGAGCGGTTAATGGAGTATTATTATTTGTTTTGAAAAGAGACAGTAAAGAAAGTGATGAATGTTATGCATAATAAGAGCATGTGTCGGTTGTTGGCGTGATGAATATATATATATATATATATATATGCTTGACCACCTCTCAATCTCATTCTTGTATAAACAATCCTTTTAAAAAAATATATATATTTAAAAAGATTGTTTATACAAGAATGAGATTGAGAGGTGGCCAAGCAGATATATATATATATATATATAATATGATAAAAATGACAAACATACCTTAATCCAATGCAAACTCGCCTAAACCCAATCTATTCAAAGCAGGTTTGGAGAAAAAGTAATGACCTATTTGAGGATAAGTCAAGTTTGGGGTAACCCTCAAAATTTTCAAATCGAGTTTGAGGAAAGCTTTTTTGCCTTGATCTAATCCAGTAACTAAGTCTATATATAAATATATATATAAAAAAAAAACCTTAAGTATGTGACGGTGTATTAAAATAAGTTATTACATGGTATTCAAGTCTTGCACTATTAATTGTTAGAGTTGTTATACGAATTTAAAACTCTTTTAGAAGTATCGTAGATATCATAGTTAATTTATCTATTTTTTGTTTGTATATTTGTTTTTTAATATAAATTATATCATTAGTTAAAAACTAAATTGGGTTAATAGGTCGGTTTAGGAGCAGATCTATTCAATTGGGTTTGGGTTTGGGTTTGGGGCAGGAGTAGTGCCCCATTCAAGATTTGGGTCGAGTTTAAAGCACCCTTCAAAAATTTTGGATTGGGATTGATAAAGGTCAAACTTGATATGATTCGATCCATATAATAAAGTCCAAAAGAATAAATCAAATAGCCCTTTTTATGTTATTACGTGAATGCACCCTTTGAATTCCTTATGTCTCCCCTTTGTTTTATTAATTAATAAAAAAAAAAAAAAAGAGTTAGAGACATGATGAGCTTGAATTTGTGAGCAATTAGTGGAGTATTATTATTTGTATTGAAATGAGATAGTAAAGAAAGTCACGAGTGTTATGCATAACAAGGGAGAGCAGGTGTTGGCTGTTGGCATGAAATTTTCTTTTTTTTCTTTTTTTAGAAAAAGAAAGATAGTTTATAAAAGAATGAGATTGAGAGGCAGGTCAAGCATATATATAAGAATATATATATATATATATATAATGACAATGAAAGGAGCGTCAGGCGGTGTTGTGTTTTATTTATATATATGGTAAATTAGAAGCAACTAGCAAACAAACGCATAACCAAAACCATACAGCAGAATAAGATGAAAATGGCGAGCCAAAGAAAAAGAAAAATATTTTGGATGGTCAACGAAATATTTAGGTGTCTGAAATATCTAGATAAGTAACTTTGTTTCGATGGGAGTTGGAATCTAGATAATTAGTTAATTTTTCTTACAAGTTCTAAATTAAGTTTATATAATTTTTGGGTGGATCCAAGTTTACGAGGAATTAGACGAACTCGTATTACACCCAAAAATAAGCAAGTTATGTGAATAGATGGCTTATTTTAAGTAAATTGATTTATAATAACTATTTAAAATTATATTTTATTTATTTAATTATTATTGAAGAAAATTATTTAATTAGTCTATTGATTTATTGATTATGATTTATAATTTGATTATATAATATTTCTTTATATTATGAAAAAACAAGGGATTAATTGAGAATTATATTTATATTTAAAAATAGAATTATACATTTTTGGAAACAATTGAAATGAGACTTTTAAAACACTAGGATTGTATCATTTCCTATAACGGTAATCAGGTTTTACATGTGTAAGTTCTAGAGAGTCGTTTAACACGTGTATGGCAGATGTTTGATGACTTAACATGTGTAAGTTGTAGAGAGTTACCCAACACGTATATAGTCAGATGTTATCTCTTACTCTACGTGTTAGTAGAGTATTTCTATCACGTATGACCAAGTTCACCGTGTACTAGATTGGTGTAGATTGAGGTTTTATAAATGTACAGAAATTATCCATACAAATATTTTCAATTTATTATGATATAAAATGATACAGATGTTATTTTAGTATTATTTTCATATATGATTCAATATAGCTAATTGAGATTTTATTTTCATTACTTGTATTATATTATGCCAATTATCGAAAGGAAATGATAGTTATTAAAAGTTATATCCACTCATTGGATATTAACACTTACTTTTTTATAAAACTTATTTTTTTAGGTAGCCACTGTAAATTCGTACAGATTATTTCAGAATAAAATGAAAATAGCAAATTAGTATATTTATTCATTTTCTAAAACATTTTAAGTTGTACCAATGAAACATGATAAGCTTGACATATTCACCAAACTAACACTCTAATTTGCCAAGTCTTAAAAACTGTAATTGTTGAGCAAGTTAGCAACTGCCAACAAATTTTCTTTAATCCAAACAACACTTCAGCAATCAAATGGAGTTCACTCACACGCATTACCGATCATATCACATTACTGAAGAACATACAAACACAAAACTATTTTTTTTTTTTTTGGGAAAGGAACACAAAACAACTTAAACAAATATTACAAACGAAATAAATAAATAAAATAAAATATCATCCTACAGAATCTTCAATAACTTGTCATTCAAACAAAAAAAAAAAAAACCATTTTCGATTTACCTGCAGCAAGAATTGACTTGACTGACATGATCTTTAATCATTCAACAACAAAACTTCCCTGATCCCACATTTCTCATCAACTGAACATCAATTTTTTTTTGCTATTTTTTTTTACATTATTACATACAAACCAATCGAACCTTGTTTCACTCAAAACATCAAACTATATATCCAACCATACAAATTAAGCATCACGAGCAAATCACTCATTCAACACAAAAAAAAAAAAAAAAAACCAAAAAACGCAACTCATTTAATTCACATTTTCTCAGCAACCAGACACTAAACAATAGCCACAAGATCTCATCCCAGTCTCACGAACTTCAAATACCATTCAAGGACCCTCATTTCCACATGAAACTGCACTCAACAATCTCAACTCAAAAACCTCATATCTCACTTCCAACCCTAAAAACACAAGAAAGCATCAGCACCCCACAAAACACAAAAACATAAGGAAAAAAAGATCACATTTTGCAAGTGAAAAACAACAAGAACAAAGTTAAAGTTTACCAAGATGAGTACTTTGAAACAAAAGCTTTGGTGGATGTGTTTCTGTTTGTGGTTTCAGATCTAGAGCTTCGATTTTTCTTGTTCTTTTTTTAGTTTCAGTGAGAGAGAGAGAGAGAGAGAGAGAGAGAGAGTTTGTGTATTAATAGATGATAGGAGTAAACGATATTGGGTGGGATGGGCTTGCCTGCTTGATCGTCGGTAGAGATCGGCAATCGATTTCATGCGACGGTTATGAGGTGGGATGGTGGGTTGGGCTTCTTACACAGTTTCTTTGACAGAAAATGACACAAAAACCTTACTGAGAGAGAGAATGATAATGGGTGAGTCGGGTTTGCCTCGTCGATCGTGGGTGTAGGTGTGTAGGTCAGCAATCGATAAGATGCAACAGTGATGAGGTCGGAAAATGTGAGCAAAAGATTGGGAATAGAGAGAGTGAACCGGTTGGTAAAGAGTGACCGAGACACAAAATTATAAACGGTAGAGACAAGGGCATTTTCGTCCGAAAAAAAGGACAACATGAAATGTTTTCTAAAAGAAAGTTCAAGGTTGCAATGGATCATCAAAAATGGGTTACTTTTCAACAAAACCCTATAAATTTAATCAACCATGTTAATTATGTTCCCAAAAAAAAAAAAAATCAACCGTGTTATTTGTCAAAGAAATTAAAAGACGTTGAATCATGATTTAAAAAAGACAAATATTAAGACTAACAATATAATAACTCTTGTTAAATGTGACTTGGTCATATATGAAATCACTCATTCAGCTTGATAATGATCTAAATTCGAATCGTTCTCACTATAAATGGTATCTAA
Organism: Dimocarpus longan; assembly: GCA_022984855.1. Lineage (NCBI taxonomy): Eukaryota > Viridiplantae > Streptophyta > Magnoliopsida > Sapindales > Sapindaceae > Dimocarpus > Dimocarpus longan. Next base: position 20,282,466 of record CM041018.1, on the reverse strand, counting down.
AGAAAAATACATTACAATAAATAAATAAACGAGCGTATCATAATCTAGTAGGCTCAACACAATCATTGAATTAAAGTAGTTCTTTATAAATTGAAAGAGAAAATTCTTACATGCAGTCATATTCTTCGACTTTGCATGTTGGACCAACACTCAAAGATCTTTTTGGATCAATCTTCCATACATGTTCCTCAGTATTAAACGTGCAACGGCATACTGCTTGATATGTATCCTCGGTGTTGCATTGTAGTAATATTTTTAAAGCTTGATAGCAGTGAGGAGAGGGATGGTTTACTTGTTTAACAAGTATGGCTTGCAATGGGTTATTTCTCCTAGGACCTCTTCTCATGTCATCGATGGACGAACATAGTTTCAACCACTACCAATCAAAATCATAATCACAAAAGCAAAAGCCAAACTAAACCTGGCCACCACTTTTATTGTCAAATTTTCCTTTCTCTATGATTATAATAAAACTAAAGATATGAATTCAATTCAAGATTCATTCAAATTTATAGGATTTAAAAAGTCTGTCATAGTGTGTTTACTTCATGAATTGAGAAATAAAATTGATTGATAATGTTTATTTGCTTAAAATTTATTCCGTAATAGGAATGAAAGTATGGGTCTCACATCAATTTGGGGTTGTGGAATGAGAATCTCATTCTCCGATTCACTTAGGAATCTCATTCTCATTCCTTTTGTCAAAATAAAAAGTCTATTATATCTTATTTAAAAAATAAAGAAAAACTTATTTTATTTTATGTTAAAAAGAAAAAAACTGCATTCTGTAATGTGGGGTTCATACTTTTATTCCGTAATAGGAATGAAAGTATAGGTCTCATATCAATTTAAGGTTATGAAATGAGAATCTCATTCCCTCAACCCACTTGGGAATCCCATTCTTATTCTTTTTATGAAAATGAAAAGTCTCTTATATCATTCTTTAAAAAATAAAAAAAAAATCTATTTTATTTAATGTTAAAAAAAAAAATGTATATTGTAATAAAAAATTGCACACCATTAGTTTTTTCATCATCAATTTCTTAATTATCATAATATATTAATAAAATAATATGTAATTTTTTATTATTATAATATATAGTTTTTTATTTGATATTAAAAAAACTGCATATTATAATAAAAGACTGCACACCGAATTAATAGAGTATTAAAATAATATGCAGTTTTTTTTTTTTTTTTTTAATTATAACATGCAGCTTTTTATTTAATATAAAAAAATATAGCATATTATAATAAAAAGCTACACATTATTATAATTAATTCATAATTTTAATTAAAGATATTTTTGTAACTTATAATTAATTAATTCTAATTTCAAAGTAAAGTAAACAAATCAATAGAAATACTATTGATTCCGATTCCTACAGTTGAAGTATACAACTTATTTTGATTCCGATATTTCATTTCGATTCTAAGTCATTTCGATTCCAGATCATTCTGATTCCAAGTGAATGTTTTCTATTACTATACTAGTTATATATATATAAATATCATACCATTATTGTGATATTTTTATTTCCATATATAACTATATTCAATTAGGATTTATTTGGATTCTATTGAAATCTACATAAATTCATATATATATATATATATATATATATATTCAACAATTCAGATTTTTAAATTGTCCAAACAAATATAGGTATATTAAAAGTTATTGATTTTGTAGATTTTACATAAATGATGGAATTCACTAAAATTTGACGGATTTGAGGTTACATATAGCAAGCAGGATTGGAATGAAATGAATTGGATTAGATTGTAATGAAATGGATTAAATCAAAAAATTACCATCTCATGTTTGGTAGAACTTGAGGTTGGATTAAGATTATATCATATTTTGTGTGGTATAGATTAAGATTGGATTGGAATAAAATTAATTCAAATATTTTATAATGTACTTAAAATTAATTTTTTTTTAAAAAAAAAATTCTTCAAAAAATTTGAAAAAAAAAAATAGAAATAGAATTCTTATTTCCCAAACCCATCAAATCTCATAATTTTGGTAGGAAATGAGCACTCCCATGAGATGAGGATTTAAAGGAGTTGGGGATTGGATTTGGAATCCCACTTGTTACTCTACAAATATGATATTTAAGAGTTTAACATATTTTGAATCTCAAACTCACATTATGTTTCAGACATAATTATAGTGTTATGTGAATTGATCAGTGTTCCAAAACTCGCTACTTGCGACTCGATCGATGAGGCAGCAAGTAGCGAGTACTCGACAACTCGGTGAGTACTCGGTTTGATAATCGGTTAACGATCAAACCGTTGATCTACAGCCAAACCAGGTCAAATTTGTAAAAAATAAAATTTAAAATTTTTTATATGATTAAAATATAATCATATGACTATAAAAATCCATTAAATCTATCTTATGCAACCTCCAAAATCACTTTAACACAATTACATAATTATAACTTTAAAAATTTCATTAATATAATTATAATTTTTTCAACAATTCTATCACCTGTAATATACAAAAATAACAACACTTCAAAAATCTATCACATCTAATATACATAACACCTCCCATATTTCTTTCATTTTCAAATGTAAGTACATAACCAATAAGATGAATTGAAACACATAGTACAAGAATTTAAACCCTTATGTAACAAATGTACAAAATCCTAAACAAATATAGTTTGTATAATCTTTTAATCCATTAATATTCAATCATCAATTCATCATTCGACCCCTAAACAAATATATAAAAAAAACATAAAAAAGTAGTGAAACTTGAAAAAACACAAAACAAAATGAAGAAAACAAAAAAGAAAAGGCCGAGTCCCAGTCATGCCGAGCTGGCTCGAGTTGGGCCTATTTTGCACAGACCAAAATGACGCCGTTTTGACAAAAAAAAAAATTTTAAAAAAAAAGGTCAAGTCCAAGTCATGCCGAGCTGGCCCGAGTCGGCCCAAGTTGGGCCTAATTGGGCTGATTTTGCATAAAAATTGAGTTTAACCACCAATTTGGAGATTTTCGGATCAAAAACCGGTCGAACGACAATTTCTCGGTGAGAAATCCACCAACTTAGGCAAATTTTTAAACAATGAGATTGATAATATAGCTTGTAAATCTTTAAAAAAATCCTTAAATCAGCTTATGTATTTCATAGAAACATATAATTTCCAACATTATTTCAATTTATCCAACATGTTAAATATATAAATTTAAAAATTGCAATACAAATTGCAAAACTCATAAGTGGGAAGATTTAGTGATTAACTACCTTCACTTACTACCTCAAACTACATATTTGAGTATCAATAAATCTTATTCTTTATGTAATATTCACAAAGATTGGTAGAATTCTCTCTATGTTTAAGAGCAATCATTCGTTACTACAGTTCTATTTGAATTGATATTGGCAGTTTTGAAAGGTGGAGTGAGATCAAAAGAAAAAATTACAAAATTAAAATTAAAAAGTATATTAATAGTAAAAAACCGGATCCGACTACATCCGACCGGGCAGGGGTTTTGCCATCCCTAGTTCAGTAGTTTTGCTCTGCTCATCATCGAGTCCATCCCCGAACTACTTAACCTGAACTTAACTGAAAATCGAAAGAGAGAGAGAGAAATGGGAAGCGTAACGAACAAACCCAGAATGTTGACAGCCCACCACCAGAGTCCCTGCACCCGCACCAATCAGATCGGCGCCCTTTTCCTTGTAATCTCGACATTCTTCGTCACCAGGCTGCTCGACTCCCTCAGTCTAAAGGACGCCGCTTCACATCAACAGCACCGCCCCCCCCTCTCCTGGCCAGAGCGAGGCTACGGGTCCCACCTCTCCCTCAAGATCTACGTCTACGACGAGAACGAGATCGACGGCTTGAAACAGTTGATGTACGGACGAGGGGGAAGTGTCTCCCCCGACTCTTGCCTGAAAGGGCAGTGGGCCACTCAGGTCAAAATTCATAGACTGCTACTGAAATGGAGTTTCCGGACGAGAAACAAAGAGGAAGCGGATTTGTTCTTCGTGCCTGCTTATGCTAAGTGTGTTAGGGTCAATGGAGGCCTTAATGATAAAGAGATTAACCAAACTTATGTCAAGGTAATGAAAATGAAATTAATTGAATTCCGTTATGTTGTGTGTTTGGTTCATCATCATGTTGTTTATCAGGTGTTGAGTCAAATGCCTTATTTTAGGAGATCTGGAGGCCGCGATCACATATTCGTCTTCCCAAGGTATTCTTATTATCTTCGTTTATGTTAGTAGATATTTCCTTGGCGAGTAATATTAATGATGAGTGCTTCTATGCAATTGTAGTGGTGGTGGAGCTCACTTGTTTAGATCTTGGGCAATATTCATAAATCGTTCCATAATTCTCACTCCTGAGGTACTATCCTGCCGAACACATTTTTTGTTGAATTAGGAAACTTGTTGTGTGTTGGTTGTTTGGAAGTGAGTTGTATTCTCTCTTACATGCCATGGTAGAGTGTGAATTTATGGTCAGCTTTAAGATTCACTTATTTATTATTTGTTGGTGTTTAAGGTGGAACTAGTGTGTGAAGTGGGCTGTTTAAACATTTATTGAACAACAATTGAAGAGCTTTTGAATTATGAGTTAAGAGCAAAGCAATTGCCCTGTTGTCACATGTTGCAACTTCTTCTCCAAATTGAAAAATATATTTTTGTCATTTTTGTGAAAAGTAGTTTACTTTGTTTTTAAGGAGAGAATCTATTATTTATGTTACTTCTGTTTCTGCAAGTATTGCGAGGATCTAGAAATTGAAGTGGATGATGGTAACCATGTAGCAGGTATTGTTTTTATGTGGAGGCCAATTGATATTGGGCTTGGAGATGGCATACCTGTCAATTACGTAGGACTTTCGATTGATTGGAAACCTTAATCCATGGGCACTTCTCTATGTGTTATATATGGAGTTCTTTAACTCAGACACAAACCATGATGGTTATTTTCTTGTTTATATGAGTTTAGATTAATAATCCTTGCTTTGCATGTGTTGGACCTGGACATGTGTCATTATCATTTTTTCCTCTGTTATTCCTCATAGCTTTATGTTTTCTTCCATGTCATAAAAGATGTTGTATTGTTAAAAAAAAAAAAAAATGTTGTATTGGTGCATATTGCTTCTGTTCTGTTTTGGGGTTTGCGATTTGTGTTGACTGTGGTGTAATCATGCTGGTTGTGTTTTATGCCCGTTTCTTGTTTGACTAAAAGTTTGATTTGTGTGTTAGAGCAGGGGGATCGAACTGATAAGAGAGACACAAGTGCCTTTAATACATGGAAAGATATCATAATTCCTGGCAATGTTGATGATGGGATGACTAAACATGGCCCTAAGATAGTACAACCTTTGCCTCTATCAAAGCGAAAGTATTTGGCAAATTATTTAGGTCGAGCACAGGGGAAGGCCGGCCGTCTTCAGTTGATTGAGCTTGCAAAGCAATTTCCCGAAAAGGTATGCTGCTTCTTGGTCCAAGTTATTATTTGAATCAAATATTTGTTTGTTAAACTTCATATTTGTAGTTCAGTTTTGGCTTAATTTAGAGTTCCATGGAAACTCAAACATTCACCTATATGGCTATATCTAAGATTTGGCGTTTGCCCTGGTGTTTGATTTGGTGGTAGCTTAACCATTTACTTAAATTTTGGAAATTTGTGAAAGCAGAAGTCAAATATGTGATGCTTAATATATAAACAATACCAATTTACCTGATCAAATTCATGGAAAAAGGTTTTAAATTTATATTGAGTTGCTTAGTTCATAGAAGTGCAGCAGAAAAGTATTTGGTAGCACTGTTGAAAAATTAGCATCATATGCTCGTTCTGTAATACCTGTAGCCTAAAAACCCCGAATCAATCACATATTGTATTGTAGTTGGCATTGTTCTGTGCTTGATGTATGATTGAATTTTCGAGACTTTTTTTTTTCAATGTTTGTATGCGCTCCTTGGTTTCACAATGCATTCCATTTTTGCTCATTTTTTCATTCTTTATCATTTCTTTTAATAACTTATACTTTGATTTTTGCTTTTTTTCTTTTTTTAAATATTGATTTTCGCTTTAAGTGGTAATGTGGTATAGAAATTATACGTATTGATGCTATAAACAGTTGGAATCTCCAGAATTGAAGTTCAAAGGGCCTGATAAATTGGGAAGGTTGGAATATTTTCAACACCTGCGCAACTCGAAGTTCTGTCTTGCACCACGTGGAGAGTCATCATGGACACTTCGTTTTTACGAATCTTTTTTTGTGGTCTCTCCTCTCTCTCTCTCTCTCCTCTCTCTTCCTCTTTCCCCATAATTTCAGGGACAATTTTAAAATAATGGAAACCGTATTTGCTGTAGGAGTGTGTTCCAGTAATCTTATCAGATCAGGCAGAGTTTCCATTTCAAAATGTGGTTGATTACACTCAAATATCAATCAAGTGGCCATCTAATCGAATAGGTCCCCAACTTTTGGATTACCTAGCTTCAATACCAGGTGTGGCAATCCTTGCTTCCTGCTTCATTAATTAATTTATTTATTTTCCGAAATAATCATGTGATTCAACTTTTGGCCTGCTTTTCAGATGAAAACATTGAGCGGATGATAGCCCATGGCAGACAAGTAAGGTGCTTATGGGTTTATGCACCAGAATCAGAGCCATGCTCTGCAATGCGAGGAATAATGTGGGAACTTCAGAGGAAAGTGAGACAATTCCACCAGTCAGCTGAGACGTTCTGGCTGCACAATGGATCTGTTGTGAACAGAGATTTGGTTGAATTCTCCAACTGGAAACTTCCTGTGCCGTTGCCTTAACCATGTTCAGAAGCCCTTTGCTGTATTTTTTCTCGACACATGGCTGCAGGTTCCAAATTTTTAAAACCTTTTTCGACTCTGGGTTCCTGCCACTAATCTTTTGAGTTGTAAATTATGTTCACCTGGTAGACTAATAAACTTTCATTCATTCCTCTTTTTCTTTTTCTTCATATGAATTGGATATCGTATAGAGAGATATAAATGATTGTATAGCTTGTAAAAGAAATAGTTAATCATAATTATAGTAGGTGATTGTATTTTTATGGTGAAGGTCAGTGTGCAGTCACCTGAGAGCATATGCTTTGCTACTTTGTTCCAGTTCCAGTACAATGTTCTTTCTCTCTGGTTCTGAATGCTAGGATGTTTGAAAGGTTGATGTCTCAGCAAATAGTTCCCAGACTTTATCAGGTTGGTGATTTAGACCGGCAACATCATTGGATTCTGATCGAATTGAGGTCAAATCTGTTAGTCTCTGGTTAAACTCTTTTGCCTTTTTCTTTTTAAATTTTATTGACTCTAACTCTTCTGATCCCTTCTGATTTATAAGAGACAATTACAATTATAATAATGACACTTTAGGTTGTCTGTGTTTATATAATTCTAAATTATGAATCCTAATAATAATACTATGGTAGGGAGCTCATATTGTAGGGTCATAGACATAATTATATACACACACATAGGAGAGATCGGCGTTACAAGTTTTGACATAATACTTGGCATAATTTGATAGCCTTTGGATATATGAGACTTGGATGACTTGTATTTAATAAGTTTATTAGTCTTTTTTTTTTTTTCAAGTATTCATCATCAAGTAATTGGTAGCCTTTGGATGTATGAGATTTAGATGATTTGGATTTAATAAGTTTATTTTTCATTTTTCTTCTTTTATTTTTCTTCCTGTTCATCATCAATTGATTTTATTCCCTCTCTCGTCGTTTTTAGATTCTTCTCTCTAAACCTAATTAAATCTAATTTATTTCATTCTCTCTTGCCTTAATTTGCTTTTCTTTTTACATTTTCTCCTCCATGTACTAATACAACAATCTCTTCTTTCTTTAATTTATTTTCACGTCATTGTCATCTTTTTTTCTTAAAAAAATAAAGAAGAAATATCAATACGATACTTTTAAAAACTGGTTATATATAAATATCCAACTCAATAAATATCATGTCATATGTTTATCACCAAAGATAGCTTCAGCGTTCTCCATTTAACATTAAAAAAATGCGTGCTCTGAAAAAGTAAATAATTATATTATAACTGTACAAACTAAAGGGAAAACATAATTTCAATTAAAACTTATATTTACATGTATTTAGTCTTTATAAGCATCATGTTATTTTCTTTTTAAAGTAAATTTGCATCATATTAATGATGGGAATTTTTTTTTTTTTAATTTGAAATAATGATGGAGATAAATTAAGAGACAAGAATTTGTTGTATTGTTTCGAAGGAGAAGGCATGTAAGCAAGAGGGGAATTAAGGTGTGTGAGAGAGAATTTAGATTTCAATAGAGTTAGGAAAGAGAATATAAAAGAGTGTGTGATAATTAATGATGGAGAGGAAAAAAACAAAAGGAAAATAAATAATAAATTTATTAGATCCAAGGCAAGCCATCTAGAAGAGGGATTAAGCCATCTAAAAGAGTAAAACAAGGCAAGCCACGTGTCAGGCCAGAAATGATGATCTTGTATCAGAAATAATCGCCAGTAGTGCTCACTGACAGGCCAGAGCAGTGAGACACCAGGTCCACATAAAATACACCTTACGCTGGGCCTCTCAACTTCTGCACCGCCAACCCGTAATTCATCGTCTGTTTAATTATTCTCATTTAACGAACTATAACTGAGCTTTCTTTGTTTTCTCTTCGATTCTCTTAAGCACCTATAGTTCTCAAAGGGTGTCAAGAGAAAATGGGAACAACCTTATTAACCAACTGTAACTTCTCCTGGAGACACCACCACAATCTGCCTGTTCATGCTTCGCTGGAAAACGGGATTTCAAGGATCAAAACAGTTGCATGTCACAGAGGAAGTGACTTGGTTGATGGAGAAACTGAAATACACTGTGGGGCTGTTAATAGAAGATCGGTTTTGCTATCTGGGGTTTCGTCTACAGTTTTGGGATTTGCTGGAGATGGTTTGGCAGTTGTGAAGCAAGGCCTTCTAGCTGGGAGAATTCCTGGTTTATCTGAACCAGATGAACAAGGTTGGTTTTTAAACTGTCCTATGCATGATGTTCATATTTAAGGATGTCAGTTTATAGATATCATGTTCAAGTTTTATGTCTTGTGCCTCAAAAGACTGAATTGGTTCTTACAATTATAAGAGAATCTTGATAAGGAAAATATATGCTCAGACAGGTTGGAGGACTTATCGCAGACCAGATGATAAATCCGGAGGCCATGGTGTTGGATGGAGTCCTATCATTCCTTATGCCTTCTCCGTCCCTCAAGACTGGGATGAGGTATTTATCTTGTCCCTTCAATTGGCTTGAATCTTCCCTCTTAATTGCATGAATTATTCAATTACACACTTGCTTTCGCCTTTTCATAATAAGAGCTATTATCAAAATATTCTTTGAAAATAACACTAATGTCAAACCATTCATTTTTTTTTTTATGTTAAAAAAGGGGATTTAATGATATTATTTTTCATAGTTTTATAGATTTTTTTCCTTTCAAGATAATAGTTACACTCAGTTTGTTTCATTTATACTCTTTTGTAATGATTTGTCCGAGTATCTGTCTCTCAGGTTCCAGTATCAATTGCAGATTTAGGTGGCACTGAGATTGATCTGAGATTTGCCAGCCCCAAGGAAGGACGATTATTTGTCGTTGTTGCTCCTGTTCTCAGATTCGCAGATAGTGAGTTCTAACTTGTTTGCAACCTTTCTTCCTAATAGATATTTGCTATTGGATCTACATACTTAGCAGTTGGAAAAGATTCAGGACTCGTACAATTTAACTAAAATGTTTTTTGACTTCTCTGGCGTCCTGACATTACATTATGATTGTGTATGATGTACAGATCTAGGTGACAATGCTAGGATTGAGAAGATTGGACCTCCAGAAAAAGTTATCAACGCATTTGGACCAGAAATCATCGGGGAGAACGTAGAGGGGAAGGTAATAAGTATGGATGTAGCAGAACACTCTGGAAGAACATATTACCAGTATGAGTTGGAGCCACCTCATGTGCTGATTACAGCAACTGCAGCTGGAAATCGCCTCTATCTGTTCAATGTTACTGGAAGTGGTAAGGATTTTGCCCTACTTTCTATTTTTTTTTTTTAACTTCAAATTGAGTACACTATAGCTTTAGATGCAAAGTCTCTACTTAATATCATTTTTGTAGGTCTTCAATGGAAGAGGCATTACAAGGACTTGAAGAAGATATCGGACTCTTTTCGAGTTGTCTAGTTGAATATCTAAATTGGGTTAGCACAACGATGGGATGCATGTTTTTCATATCATATATTTGACGTCAACTAGAGAAACGAGAGTTTATTTGTAGGTTTGAGCTCAAATCGAAACTATTTATTTGTTCAAAATACCCATTTTGGGAAAATCCCACTAGAATGTACAACAAAAAATGAAAGGTATCTACTGGACAGGCGATCAATATTTTGTATTATATCAATATTGTTGAGTTATATTGTAGAGACAAGCTCCCCATAAGTTAAAACTCACAGTTAGTTTTGTTAACTACTTATTAACTACTGGCACCCATCTGCTGCTGAGCATAACAGAACTGCGCCCTGGATTTTTCAGGCGCCCTCTGTTTGCCATGACCCGTCGCATTGTTTCCGCTCTTTCCCATCTATCAGAAGCAGCATATATGTTTGACAGCAGCACATAATTTGAATCACCACCTGATTCCAAGCTATTTGATGTGCCTAATTCTTTGATAATTTGTTCCACCAGATTTGTATCCCCATGAATCCGGCAAGCTCCAAGCATAGCCCCCCAAACGGCATCATTTGGTTCAAGTGGCATTTTTGTAACTAAGTCATAAGCCTCATTTAGTTTTCCTGCACGTCCCAAAAGGTCAACCAAGCACCCATAATGCTTAATGCCTGCTGCCAAATCATATTTCTCCATCTTGGAGAAAATTTCCATGCCTTCATCAACAAACCCTCCATGCGCACAAGCTGAGAGAAGAGACAAAAACGTGATCTCATCAGGCCTCTCCTCTGAGCTCTCCATTCTTGTAAAAAACTCGAGAGCCTCTTTGCATTTCCCATGAATGGCAAAACCTGAGATCATAGTGTTCCAACAAGCATTGTTCCTAGTATCCATTTCTTCAAAAATACATCTTGCACGCTCCAATTCACCACACTTGGCGTACATATCAACTAATGCATTCAAAATAAACTGATTAAGCTTTATCTTCTTATAATTAATCATACTGTGAATTTCTTTGCCAGCATCCAACAAGCCCAACTGAGCACAAGCTGATAAAACACTTGCAAAAGTAACTTCATCTGGTGCAAACTTCTCAGCCTGCATTTTCCCAAAAGCTTCCAAAGCCTCTTCACATAACCCATTTTGCGCATACCCAGATATCAACGAATTCCAGTTCACCAAATTCCTGAGTGGTACTCGATCAAACATAACCGCAGCCTCATTTACATCACCTCTCTTGAAATACCCAGATATCATTGATGACCACGCAAAGAAGTTCCTTTCTGGCATCTCCTCGAAAAGTTGCCTAGCAGCCTCCATCTCTCCATTGCTCGTGTAGCCATCAACCATCACTGTCCATGTCACTACATTCTTCAACTCAGGTGGTACCCTGTCGAACAAGTTTCTAGCTTTAACTGTATCTCCACTTCTTGCAAACCCATCAATCATTTCTATCCAGGTTACTTGCGTTCTTCTGCACATCTGATCAAACAAAATCGATGCAGACTCTGTATTCCTATGCTTCAAGTACCCACCAATCATTGCATTCCAGGTAACAACATTTCTTTCGGGCATATAATCAAACACTTTGCGTGAAGCCAATATGTTGTTACATTTTGCATACATGGTAATCAATGAGGTTCCAATCATAACATCAAAATCAGTACCCAACTTGATAGACTCGGCGTGCAAAGTTTTCCCATAATTAAGGCTACATAAAGCAGCACAAGCCTTCAAAATTAAAGGTACCACACCAAAACTGTAGGCTCCTTTATGGCGAATTTGGTTGTATACAACAAGGGCTTCTTTTGGAGAATTTTGAGAGAGGTGTTGTCTTATGAGACTACACCAACTGGGTTGATCTGGGTGTGCTTTTGTTTGGTAAAATTCAGATTTCTGTTTAAGCAAGATCGAATTTGAGAGGTTCGAGCGACTTACGAAGGTGCTTTCCGACTTCATGTGGGTTGAGGGACAAAAACTCTTCTTCTCATTTGTCTCTTGCAGCTTTGTTTATCTCTGTGTGTGTATATATATATTTTGGAAAAAAAAAAAAAAGGAACTTAGTCAAGATTATTATTATTATTCATTCTTTTATATCGACGCCTTACGAATTAGAAGGTTGTCGAGATCTACTAAAATGGATTACTGAAAGCATAACTTACATAACTAATCGAAGAGAGGACAACTACTACTACGAAGATATTCACAAAACCACACTTTGTGTTTTAAATAATCTTTCTGTTGATGCATAACTTAATGTGCATAAGTGTTGACATTTTATTGTTAAAGATAGCTTATTTTGAACAGCAAAATTTATGGATTGCTGGCATGTTGTAAACATTTAGTTTGGTTATATGTTACAACATCAGAACACAACTGATGTTACGACATTTTTTGGTTGATAGTGTTCAGATAAAAAACTTAGAATTAATTCTCAGATAAATTTCCTTACCAGTTTTATCTCTTGTATTTACTATTAATCTCTTTGATGAGATATTTCATAAGATTATCTTCTTTCTTTTACATTTACCATCAAAAGGATTAAGTTTTCAAAAAGATAAATATGTTATCTTTGATTTTTATTCTTTGATCTTTTAGAAAACTTATTATAATTATCTTTGTGTATTTTCTATAGGAGCTAAAGCTAATCAACTGATGTGTGAAAGAAGAATGAATTTGTACAACTTCTTGACCAAATTCAGATAAGCAAAATAAAAGAATGTGGTCATTGTTAAAAAATAGGACTTATCTATTTCTTTAGCAGATACTATTTTTCTATTTATCTTTTAATAAATATCTTATTTTTATTCGGTTGATAATAATATTTTATTCTATATGTTTCAAGCTAACACATCTAGTATAAATAGCATATTTTATTTTCTTTATTTTGAGATATTTATCTTTTGATAAATGTCTGTTTTTTAGCTGATAATTATTTGATTAATAACTAATTTATCTATGTTTCTTTTATAGATAACTACTGTCACGACCCGAGTTCAGGGTTGTGGTAGAATCATGAATATTAATTTACAGAAATTTTCAATTGATATTATAAAGTTAATAAAAGTTTTCATATTTTAAAAATATAAAATTTTCTCTGTTTTTGATACTCCAAAGTATCAAGATAAAACATTAAGGAAAATATAATAAAAAACTTCAAAACATTCTAAAATAATTTCGGTGGAGACCATTTATACATATATATGAACACTTACTAGAAATCATGGATTCATAATCATAAATAAAATTATGAACACTTAACCGTGCAATCAGTTTATCGTATTTAAGCATTCACACTACTTAAATTTTCATATGAAAATCCACAACTCTGGTGTTCTTAATACAATGCTTTAAATATATCGAATGTGAGTTCCTTAAATGGGTTCCAAGAAGATCTATTTCTAAATGCCAAATTTGAAATAAAATAAACTAAATAACTATACCATGAGCAGAGTTCCTAATTTCCTTGATCTTCTACCTACTCCGTCTAATGGCCACCTTACCCTGTATATTTCCTAGAAGGGGGAAAAATAAAGGAGAGATGAGTTAATGCTTAGTAGGATTTCATTCCCGATAAGGTTTTGGAAATCATTTTCTAAAATCATAATTAAAACCCTGCATGTTTAACTGTCTTAACAAATTCAATAAATCATTTCATAAAACATATAGGCTTCTAAAATAGTAATACAACATTTAAATTTTTTAAGTCAAGTCATAGCTGACGGACCCCGTTCACCTTATCCTATTACGACCCGGCGACCCGCCCAACGATCTCACGGTGGCCCTACAAAGGGTATCTGATCCAGCTGGAAGGTTTTCGTGAAGTTAAACCTCTTTATTGATAACTTGAAACATATCTAAACATATATTTTAGTAATCCAGATTTAATATAAAAGCGGAAGTTTAAATATATTTTTCATACATTCAAAACTTTAGAGCAAAATTTATATCATGTAAATAAAATCAAAAGACATCATGGTGAAATTTAAAACGGCTTATAAAATAGTTTACAATTTATACATAAATAGGTTTACGACTATCTCAAAATATAGTTAATATAATTCAAGTGTTAATATTTACATTCCCAAAAGTATTTATGACAAAAGTTGTAGATAATAACGCACAACAATTACAATGCAACCAAGTCCTACTATTTATGGGTCGGAGCTCTAGTGGCTGAAGCTATAGTACCTAAACGTGCACCTTGACCTGGGGAGTTTGGTTTTATGAACATATAATAGAGTGAGATAATGAACTTAGTGACTATTATATTATTCTAAATAAAATCCAATTTCAAAATAGTCACCTCTCTAACATTTACGAATTTATTAATAAAACATAATTAAATCATTTCACTTAACTTTAAACACATCCATAAAACATAATTCATGAATCTGAAACAAATTTTAGCAGCTTATATCATTTCAATATATCATAATTTGCAATTTAAAGTGGTGGTATACAATTTGATAAAATTCATTTCATAATAATGCAATAAATCAGCCATCAATACTTTAATCACCAAATGGCATACCCAAGCATATGGCAAAACGGAATTCTACATCGCAAGGTCATATGATCGGTAACTATGTAGCAGAATCCTACATCGCTACGAGCAGAATCCTGTATCGCTCACGTAGTAAGTTAGCTCATAATATACCCTAGGGAGAGGCGGAATCCTACATCGCTTGAGAGTATTTTATCATTACCGACAACATCATAAAATCACCCTAAGGAATACCATGGGCTTAATAAAACACTTATAAATAAGCTGCATTTCATATAAAATCCATATTTCATTCATGAACATAAAAATTCATAAGGGAGGATATCACAATTAATTTAATTCATATCATGACATATTTGATCATAGAATTTAAATGTTATGTAAAACTTCATAACTTAAAATTTTATAACATCATTTAACTTAAATAAGCTTACATGAAATCATAAAACTTAAAACAAATTTATTCATACCAAAACGTTTTTAAAATTCAAATGACTTAGAATTAAACATAGTTTTGAAATAATTTAATAACACTCACCAAACACCCTATTGCGAAGTTTACAATCTATACGATTTTGCCTTCGTATTACCTATACATTTAATGTTAATTCTTTAGATGACGTCGCAAACGAGTCAATCACACATTTAATCCCATAAAAGCTTTCGCTTAAAATCGTCGTTTTCGTATTTCAATGACTATATAAAACACTACGTAACGATTTTGAAACATCTCTAGATGATACACAAAACAACTCGCACATCAAGACAACGTGTATTGCTCATTCGAAACAATATTTAATACTAAAACAGCACAATGCATATTGCTCATTCGAAACAATATTTAACACTAAAACAGCACATGTCATCCATTCAAACAGTTTCGACATTAAAACAGCACATACAATCTCTTCGAAACAACTTATAATTGATGAAATAGCTTTCATGACTCAATGAAAGTAGCTTAACACAAAACAGCTCTTATTACATAATCAAAACAGCTCTTACAACGTCAAAATAGCTTATGAAATCACCCAAGACAGCCTTAACATCAAAACAGCCCGTGATTTTAAATCAAGACAGTTTGTGAAAGGACCCAACCCGGATTAACCCTAAAGAGATTCGAGCGAAGCCCTCCCGACACCCCACAGAATCCTTACAGTCTTTATGCAGGTGACTTAAAGGACTCCGTGAAGTAAAGCCGTAAAACAATTTCATTTCTTAATCATGTTTCTTCGATATTTCCAACATTTTAAAACACCTATAAAATTATTTATAAACATCTCTCAATGCATACATTCTTTTCTATTTCTAAATGGGACCTCAAGTCTAAATCAAAATCCATGTTCAAACACAAAACAAGTATACAAAACAAAACCATCTCAAACTTTAAAACATTCACATGCATGACAGCGTAATCATTAAATATTTACATCACATTAAATGCGTTATACATCAAAACATTTACTTTAATTTCACAGTGATGATCGCCTTATAAGCTCGCCTACCTTTGAACTGGAGAACTTGCCGTCTGAAGGACTCGCACCTGCGCCTGAGGAGTTTTATAAAATAACAAGAAAATAATGAGTTAAAAAGGCTCAGTGAGTGTTATGCATTTCTAAATAAGCTTTCCTTTCAAAAATCCTTTATAATTTCTAAGTTCTGAAATGAGTTGTTCAAATATGAATTTCATATTAGTACATAATCATTTATATACATGTTTGCTTGAAAACAGGATTATATGCATAAAAAAAATTTCATTACGTAACATAACTCATTTGAAATTCATTCATAACATAATCATAATTTATACATAAATTCATAAATCATATCCTCAGTCATAAAATATGTATCCAATGGGACCTAGGGAAATCATGATCACCGCCGGTCCTAGGACACCGGTGGTGGGGACAGTCAATCTCAATCATAACCATTATGCCGCGGAATGTTACCTCACTGCACATACGAAATCAGTCATAATAGTACCTTATATACGCGTAGAGGGCGACATGACAGACTCGATCCCCCTATAGTTAGTGGACTTTCCCCCACAGACATGCCATACGCGTAATAAGGTGCTTCGGCCGCATAACAATCATATTTCAGTCATATAATGGGGATTGGGTAGCCATCGGTTTTGAAATACATTTACATGCTAAAATAATTGTTGTATAACATATTTCTTCAATTAAAAATCAAAATATAAAAGCGCATTTCAATAATAAATTCATAAAATCAATAATTCTTTAGATGCATAGATAAAACATTTATAAGCGTACAACATTAATATAAATTATTTAAATATTAAAACGTTTCAATATTTCATGAAAGCGTAGTAATCATAGTGCATTCATCATTTCATAAAATAATTTACACTCACCGAAATCTAACTCATGAAAATTTCCCGATTTTCTACCTCGCGATACTTCCTTAACTTCGATTTCGTCCGCCTTACCGATACCTAAATAATTTAACATCCTAATATAAGAACTTCGTAACTACGCTATTCGAGAAACCATTTCCATCGTCGAACATCAATCACACAACGTCAAATAATATCAAGATTTTTGAATTAACTTCTCCAAATGATACTTAAAATAGTTCGCACATCATAAACTGCATGTCAACAGCTCACAAAACAGCATGTAATAATAGTCCACAAAACACTTTGCAGCAGCTTTAGATTTTTCGTTTAAACTCTAGAAACTAATCAATTCAATAATTAATCGCATCCGCGCGCAACGAAATTAATCGAGTAACTTTAACTTAACTTAAACAATGTTGATATCATAATTTAACATTTTATCGCTCTTAAACGAAAGTCATGACAGCCAAGTAACTAGAGATTCACTTTTTTGTTTTAACTTTGAATTTTGTCATTTAAATCATCCATAACGTGTCTAAACCACTTGAAAACAATTTTCGATAATCAATACAACATTTCAACATTCTCAAACATATCAAAAATCATCATTTTTCATGATAACACATTCGAAACAAAACTCAATCGTAACAGCCCCCATGACAACAGATTTCTTGCAACAAAATCAACATCAAGATTTTATCCGTAATCACGTCAAAATCACACACAAACGAACCTCTGCACTAACGAGGTTTTAAATCTTAAATCCCAATCATTTTGTAACACCCCTCACCCCGATTTTCCGTCGGAACGAGATTCGAGGCGAAGAACGTTACGGTTCCAAACTGAAAATTCATTTATTTGAAAATTTCTTATTAAAGGAAATGGAATCACCACTAAAAGTTTTATGATATTGAAAATTTTAATATCATTTTCTCGTATATATTTTTAGAAAATTCGGCAGAGTCTCCTCTGTTTTTCTGAAAATCCAAAATTAAACATGTAAAGAAAACAATAACACTTCTATAAAAATTTATTTCTCAACTTCAATTTGGACCTCCCGTCCGATTTCAATAATCCCAAAAATCACTTCAACACGCAACCAATTAAAATCAATATCTAATCAAAATTCAAAATTCACCATTATAAGCTCTACACTACATACTTTATCAAATAATATACAAAACTTAGAAATGTTTTATAACTTTAATATAAATTTTACTTTACAGACGTTTGAATTTAAAACTTATATACATACATACACATATATGATGGTACCTATACATAGATACACATAATGTAAAATGAATATTACTCAAAAATTTATAACGGGATGTGACTCATAGAGTATCTGCAGGAGCTTCGTCTTTGTCTCAACAACAAGCCCAAATTTGATTACCTGCGCGTGGTAAATCCAACGTGCTAAATATTTCTACTTAGTGGGTGTACACTTAATTTAAAAATCATAAAACTTCATTTTCTCATATTATAGTCTCAACAAAACCTTTCAACAATAATTGAGAGTTCAGAAGAAAACATAAGTCATAAAATACATAAAATATTGGTTCAAATATGACTTTATAAAATTCAGTTTTCCTCGGTTTCAAATAAACATCATATAACACATTAATAATCTATTGATTGAATAAATAAATATAAACACAAAATTTCTTTTGAAAAGATTTTGAAACAATTTTCAATCAGTATTTTTCGTTACTAAACTGTATAATTACATTAATTTACTAATAAACACACATACAAAATATATACAGTTTATTATTAAACATATCAATTATATTTGTAAAACTTTTATTACATATCACTATGAAAACACATTACTATTTATTATACACATCAGTTACATAATAATCGTTTTTCCATCTATTTACACATAATCTATTCATAAATTTTATATTCACATTTACTGATTCCCCAAGTTACTATTGATTTCATATATCAAATATATATAAAAGTATTTCTTTTCATTTACCTCGACACGATATTCACCATATGCACACATTTCTCAATGTTTATTAAATTCACAACCAAATCGGTTTACTCATAACTGTACCTTCAAAATACATATATTTTATTTTTCATCACATAAGTTCAATTTGAAAGAAAATTTTATTTTCAAATTCCTATTCAAACACATTATCAAGAATCACACATATCAAACGCGTACCGATCATTTTCTATATATATATATATATAACTATATATATAAATTGTTTTCAGATTATTAAACTTTTATTAGAAGTCACATATAAAAACTACTTTATTAATAATTACACATACAAACCACGTGAAAATCAATTCCAATCATAAACACTTTATTAAAAGTTTCAATTATCTAAATTATATACTTAATATACATACTTCTTAGTAATTCGTTTTGTAAGAATTTTACTAATAATTATTCTTATCAAATATGTAATACTTATTATTCCTATATATATATACATATATATATAACACGATTTCGTTTAACAATTTTCATTTCAAACTTTTTAATACGGTAACTCAATGTCAAATTTTCAATAATAAGATCAAACAAAATACATAAATACTTAGCTTTTCAAAAACAAATATATCAAACAGGATTCCAAAAATACATATATCCAACATGATTCAATCACCTAACTTTTTCGGAATCCATTAAACACTTTTACACTATTATCCCTTTAATGAAATTTCAGATCTTAATCATCATTATATTTCTGAAAATAGCACGTCATCATCAATTAGAAACCAAAACACAAGGTACGAATTTCAACGATATATTCGTAATACATTAACTAATCATTTAAAAATTTTAACCAATCGTAAAATTTATGACATCATATCGCTTAATAAATAAAATGCCAGCATTCCTCATATCAAGTTTTACTTGTCACATCTGATTACAATACTGCCTTTTGCTCTCATATCACTTCTCTTTTCAACATATTTCGCACATTTTACTTTATCAATTAACATTTATCAAACATATTTACGATTCTACCATTTTTTCTTTAATTAGAGCCCTTTGTAAAATTCTATCACTATACCATGGATCGGTAACGTGTTTATTGACATCAGCCAGACTAAACGGCAACCCCGGCAACGGCCGCTCGGTGTCTATCCACCAGGTTGCATATCACAATCTGTTTTCATTTCAGGACCGGACACTCGGTGCCTCTCAAAGTCCGTCATACAACGTCTGATATCAATCGTAACGGTGCAGTACTGCTAAAATTCACCCTATTGGCTAGCCAACTACCAATCCCCAACTACCAATTCCCACCTACCGGTGATTAGTTTTTACGCGAGCCCTTTTATTTATTTATTAATTAATCACTAAAAATTTTCACACACACACACATATATATATATACACATATATATTTTTATAACTTTTATCTTTTAAACAAAAATTTCATTTAAAAACCAATAAACACAATTTCAATCACGGTTTTTCTCATACTTAGAAATTTTCAATATAAACGACATGAAACACTATTATACATTCAATTAATACCTCAACTCTTTTTCAGATGTTCATACCTTTATTCCGATATACATATATATATTCGGTCAAGGTACTCAACTTATTCATTTCTTTCCGTTTCAGTTCGTTTTCTTTTTTTTTTTCGTTTACGTTCAAAATTCAATCAAATCATATTTAAACAATCTTTCAGATTAATTTATCAAAATAATTCCATGCACTTCAAAACCCAACAAAATTTAAATCCCATATATATATATATACTTATTTAAATCGATTATTCAAATGTTTTTGTGTCACTTCTCATGACCACTGTAAATGACCATTTTGCTCCTAATTTCAGAGTTAAATTTTTAATAAAACCCTTTTTCTTTTTCTTTACCACAACTTAATTCCAAGAAATGAATTTTATCTATTTAATTTTATTACTATTATTTATTTATTTATTTTTAACCCATCGATCATTCAAACATCACTCGAATAATATATAGATGATATAAAAATGACAAAATTACCCCTAGAGCACACTACACATCAATTTCGTCCATAGGATATATTATTCCTGAAATTATTTTTCAAATCCGTTTTTCATCAAATAAACTCATTCAGCATACAATTAATATCCAATTAACATTTAAAACCCTTTAACATCTCAAATAAACAACAGAAACAAGTGTCAGGAGGTTTTGTATATTTGATTCAAACTAATAAAATTAAAAGTCTCAAAATAAGTGTACACCAACCTATTTGGGCTTTCCAATAGCTTTCCACGCACCCAATAGGAGGTTTTCACGCCTCCCTAACCTCCCATAAATCCTCACACAATCAAACCCTCGCCTAGGGTTCAAAAATACACAAAAATCAACTGATAAATCAAAATAACGAAATCAAAAGCAAAAACAACATTAAAATCAAGCTCATGGATGTATTATAACATCCATAACTAAAACTAAACATAAAATAATCAATTAAAATCAAATTACCTCTTTTGAGCTCTCTTGAAAATTCGAAAATCAATTTGCAAATAAATGGGTTTTGGTGATTTTTGGAGCTTGAATGGGTAGGTGATGATTTTAATAAAGTTTGAGATGTTTAATAATCAAACAAATAAAAAAAAAAAATTGAAGAACAAAAGGAGAAGAAGACGAACAGAACTGGGTCGGCGAAGAGCAGCAGAAGACTGAAAAATCTGGGCAGAAAACTGAGTTTTAAAGGCACAAACTTCTCGTATTTACAAAATTGACCCAAAAGTTTCGTTATTTACAAATCGACCCCAAAACTTTTTATTTTTTTTGCACTTACACCCCTGCTCATATACTAATATCCCATTTGACATTTTTGACACCCCACTCTTCCACTAACTTATTCAAATTCATTCATAACCTTATTTTATCCACAAATACATAATTTATTTTAATGAAAAATAATAATAATGACAATAATAATAATAATACTAATAATTATATAATAAATCATTTATTTTACTAAAAAATTATTCTCTATAATACAATCTAATTACACTATCCTAACCTTCTCATTTTGCTATTTATTTTATTTAAATTCAAAAATCATTCTTTAGGGGAAAAACGTTTTCAAAAATATTAAATTTCATAAATTAATAATTAAAACATTTTACAATCACGCGGATTTCATCAAATCCAAATTTATTCTCATTTAAATAAATTACTTATGAATTCAACGAATAGTAATCGGACGGAAATAATTATCGGGGCGTTACACATTTCTTCATCAAATTTCATCCATTAACTTATCAAATAACTTCAACGAAATGATGCTCGAAAAACACAACTTAACTTACACTTTTACAACTCAAAAAAAGACACATCAACAGCCCATATTTCGAACACTACTACTGTCCATAAAAATCACTTCGTTCGAGCTCCCTTTAATCCAAAATAGACATGCAAGCTTTTAAAATCAATCAAAATCAGTTTAAAGGGACTGCCAATGCATCATTTTACCTTGCATGTGCTGATTTTCTTCAAAAACAGCACCTAAACTTTCTTGACAACAGATTGACGCCCACCAGAAACTCATGGCAGCAAGCAACCTTCTTCCTCCTTGCATGCACTAGCTTAAATTACACAAAAATAACACTCTAAAACCTTCATCAAGCTGCTGATTTTTATCCCAAAACAGATACAAATCCACTTACCAAAAACTGCACTTTGAAGCTTGTCTCACGGCACCACAGTAGCCCTCTCCGCCTTGCTTCTCCTTCACTTGAACTCTCAGTCTTTGGGCTGCACTCTCTCACACCACTCTCAAACTTCCTTGCTTTGATGTCTTCCTCAAATGGCTCTCGGTTAGCTTACTATAGCTCTCGGCAGCAACACTCCAGCTTTCGGCAGCAACAACAGCTCCATGGCAATAGCACCGCAACAACAACAGCTCCAGCACCAGCTCTTGGCAGCAACGACACCTGGCAGCAGCAGCTCCACACTTGGCAGCAACAGCACCTGGCAGTAGCAGATCTTCAGTCCTTGGTTGCATGCAAGATCAGATCTTTCACCTGGATGCTTGGACAGCACATGCAGCAGCTGGATCTCTTTCACCACCATGCACAGTAGCTCCTCCTTTGTTCTTTATGGGCTCAACTCCTCTTTAGATGTTCTCGGGTCTTGATTGCAAATGAAAACTACATTCTCTCTCTCACTCAAGAGTTCTCGGTTCAAGTTTGATAGGACCGAATGGCTTGCTTTGGATGATCTCCTCACTCACTCACTCACGTAACTCTCTCTTTCGGTCTCTCTTTCTCTATCTCCTTTCTTGGTGATTTTGGTGTTGACCGAGTACATGTATTTCTCTTCCTTCATTTGCTTGGTTTTCATTTCTTTATCCCATCATATACACTTTATCTTACATGCACACTTGTCATTAAATCCTTCAATCACCATCCATTTGTCGCACTTGCTTTTTGACCGAGTATACTTATTTTCTTCATTTCTTGTTTTCAACTTCTTCTTTTGATTGAGCTTTAATTTTCATCTTTCAATTTTTCTTATATATATATATATCTTGAAATGATGACACTTAGTCTTCATGCATGAGAATTTCATGCCACTTGTCTTACTTTTATTTTTACACAATGACACGAGTCGAAATTATGTACCATTCATGCAATATGTTAATTCATGCGTTCTCCCATTCCGATTCCAAGCTCGAATCCTTTTCCATTCATCTGGGAATCCGCTTAAGACTTGATTTCGTCTTCGGAATTATTTTTACATTTCGAATTTGTCTTCACGCTCTCGAACTTATTTTTATTACTCTAAAATATTATTTCGAATATTTTCAGACTCGAGAATTATATTATTCCGATCGAAAACGCAATCCATTAGAAAATAATTTGCTCTCCGACGAACGAGGATTTTGGGTTTTACAACTTGTTACAACACAATAATAGTCATAGAACAGCACCATAACAGCCCTAAAAACAGCATATATAACAACCCATAAAGACAGCTTATAATAACCCAAAAAAACAGCTTATAATGGCCCATAAAAACAGCTTATAGCAGCCAATAAATCATGCAATCGCATCGGCTTTCGATTTTTTGTTTTAACTTTAAAAATTCATCGCTTCGATAATTTATCATGCAAGAAAATCTTTCGCATAATCTTAACTAAAAAATGCAACAAAACAGTCCCTTTGTGACCGAAACAAAAACAGTCTCTACGTCTCATTTCGAAACATATCGCGCACTAAAAACACATATAATTACAATCGAAATTCAATCAACTCTCAACTCCCTTTCCTAATCGAATCCAACATGCATTTTCATATTCATTTTCTATCATATTTAACACTTAAATCACATCTAAACATCACCAAACATCATGACAAAACAATCAAAACTCATCCAACACTAATACTTCGTTCATGATCGAACACAACACAAACATGCATGTCATTACTTCATTTGATTTTCAAATAATTTCATATGCATTACAATCTCCACACTATTGAGGTTTCCATTCCTAAAACCCAAACACATAATCACAAAAATTCGTCCATTTACTATCTAAAACTTACGAAAATCAAACTCACCTCTTGGAAATGGATGAAAATAACTTTAAGCTTGTTCTATAACATTTGCATGTGACAAAATCCACCTAAAATAGCTTCAAACCTTTCATGACAGCAAGTTGCCCCCTAGATGTAGTTCACGGCATTACCCTTTCATAATGAGCTATTTACTTCCTTTGAAATGAAATCGAGAGAATTAGTGATGATCTTGATGACTGAATGATGCTTCTTTGGATGCTTAGCTTCTCTATCTCTCTATCTCACGGGTTCACATTCTCTCTATCTAATAGCCTTTGCTTCCTTTCATAAGTTGCCCCCTAGATGTAGTTCATGGCAGTACCTTTTCATAATGAGCTATTTGCTTCCTTTGAAATGAAATCGAGAGAATTAGTGATGATCTTGATGACCGAATGATGCTTCTTTGGATGCTTAGCTTCTTTATCTCTCAATCTCACTGGTTCACATTCTCTCTATCTAATAGCCTTTGGTTTTGGTTTTGCTCTCAAAAACAAATATGATGACCGAGCTTCTCATCATTTCTTGTTTGACTTCTCTTTATTTCAACATTTCATTTCAATTATATATGCTTCATATAGCCCTACCACTTGTCATCTACTTGCTTATCCACCACACATTTGTCTTCACATTATTCATCAAATGAGACACTTGTCTCTCATGCAATCTCTCATTCTCTTATTCCTTGACACGAGTCTCACTATACACAATCTCCCATGAACAATCTTTCATGCTTTTAATTTCCACTTTTAGCTTTGAAATCGACTCGGTCCACCTGAAAATTTTATTATAATCAATTTTTACATTTAGAAACTTCATTAGTCTTCGAATAACTATTCGGATTTGATCGCTTTAAATTATTTTATGATTTTGAAATTAAAAACTATCCTCAGACCCATCCGAGAATTTCATAAAAATTCAATTATGCATCAAGATCTAAATGGATAAATAATTCTATTATTCCTTAATTAATAACAATGTTTAATAAATTACCTGAACACTGGGATATCATGTTACAATAGCATTTTCAAAACAATGTAAATCCTGTCCCTTAGTCATATACCTGATAGCCTGTAATTTCAGTAAATTATTTTGAATAAGAAAACAATGTTTGACACACCATGACCTTAATAACCATACTAGAAAATGCCATATGCAGTAACCTTGACATAAAGTTGTTTAGTACGAATAGTTAGTGATAACATCATATAATAACTAGGACGGTGAATTTTTACCTCATTCAAGTTAGAAAACAGTTTAAATAAATTTACATTACAATCTATACAATATACATTAAAATAGATATTTTAAAAACCCTCATTGTCATTTATAAAAAATTTCAGTAGTATAGCGGCTGCTAATTTAGTAAACCAAATTTTTTATTTTATACCTGTTGACAATCAGTTTCGGTCAACTTAGTTATCTAAACCCAATACCTGCGAAACAACAAATAATAAACGAAATACGTACGACCAAGACTAAAACAAATAGAACACAATGAGTTCTTTACATGGTTCGGCAAAGTAATGACCTACGTCCACAACTGTCACCCTCTTTCTCTCTTTGGGAATGACAGTGTATATTTCACTCTATTTTTTATACCGAATTTCCTCCTCTATTTATAGTGAAGATGTTACAATTGAAATAGGTTTGAGAATCTTACAGATAAGGCAAAAAATAATTTACATTAATTAAGATAATATCTTCCAAAATTATTTCCATTATATCTGCAATATCTGTCAATAATATCGCAATTTGATTCGTATGAAAATAGGCAAGTTGTCTCATTTCTTGAATTGAATTCATTCGTCTTCTGAAAGGTCAACTAATAAGCTTTAACGAGCACATCGAGCGATCAGGTTTTTTCAGCGATCAAATGCTACTTCTATCGAGCAGA
Source organism: Dimocarpus longan (assembly GCA_022984855.1). Lineage (NCBI taxonomy): Eukaryota > Viridiplantae > Streptophyta > Magnoliopsida > Sapindales > Sapindaceae > Dimocarpus > Dimocarpus longan. The sequence goes on along the minus strand of CM041018.1, from coordinate 20,255,936 downwards.
CTCTGCTGCTTTCCCCGAGCAGATTCTGCTATTTCCTTGACCATCGAACAGACGGAGGGACCTTCTGATCGCTCTAATACCTTTAGGGGACACCTTTTAAGCAGTTTTTCGATTATGACTAGATTTCCTTACGTTTTACCACGCGTCCACCTGATTACTCAATGACCAAAAAGATCAGTTCTATAATCGGGTGTGCCCAGATACAAGCTACCCAATGACTGCGCGTATTTTCCTTTGACTTTTGACTATCTTGACTAGACTTCTTGGGCTTTTTCCTTAAAAGACAATACAACGAGCTTCGTCTTTGGGCTTTTCTCCTCCTCTTTTTATAATCGTCAAAATACCCATAACACTAGCTCCCTTGCTTTTCAGTACATTTTTTGTACTTGAAACAACATTCTCATACCCAAATTATTTTTGGTGGGATATGAACCGTCACCTTTTTCAAACATTAACTTTTCCTGTGCCACGCTGCAATTCCCTAAGCATCAGTTCTTTGTGCATCATGTGTCGTGTGTTATTAATGTGTGCATTTAATGCACGTCTCTTCACTGGTTGCTCATGATGACGAAATCGCGGGTTTCGCGTCACACTACTAGATTAATGACGGTTACACAGCCGTCTTGATCTGATGGCTAGGGCCTTAAGACTATAGCTATATATATAAATTTCTAGTCGTTTCATTTTCTTCCCTTACCAGTCACTTTCGAAGACAGACGCTTTTCTGCTTTCAACTTTCTTTTGCTTGCCATTACAAACTTGTATCCTCTTCTTCTTCATCAGCAACATCTTCCATATTCAAGGTAATCTTTCATGACCTTTCTCAATTTTTCAATTACGATTGGTACTTGCATTTGCTAGATTACATATGTGTGAGCTTATTGCTATTTATGACTTTAAGTTATACTTACACATGCCATTCCTTTTTTGCAATCACTTGATATCGCTACCCTGATAGAGTTTGGAATTCGCTGTTTGTTCAATAATCTTTGTAATCCGTTAGGCTCATAGATAGTGTTTTTCCTACGCTTGGTAGCCTCCTTATGTGTGCGACTAGACTTTTAGAAAAATAGGAATAACCTTAAACACCGAATTCTGGTCTGCGTTTTACGATCTGATTTTCTTGTTATTTTTATAGATGTCTGGTTGTAGTCATCGCAGTCATAAAGTAGGGTCTACTGACGTGGACTCCGAGGAGGAGCTTAACCAAGTCAGGAATACTGATAACACGACCTCCCAGAGCGGTGAAACTACTTCAGACTCTTCTGAGCATCGTGCTTCACCTGCTCGCGTTCCCTTTTTTAGATATAATTCTTCTCTTAGTCCTAACGAGCTTGAATCCATTGCTGAGGACTTCTCTTTACCCTTTGGATGTCGGGCTATGGTGCTGAAGACCCATGACCACGTAGCCTATCCTTCTAAAGGTTTCTTCTCTATAAGCCGCTAGCACATAGAAGCTGACTTTAGATTTCCGGTACATCCTTATCTGGTCGTCTTTCTGAACGACCTTAACCTAGCCCCTTTTCAACTTACTGCTAACTCTTATGCTCATCTTACTGCTCTTGCCTCAATTTTCCTAAAAAATAGTCTTCCTCCACCAACCCCTGCGATGATTCAACATCTCTTTCTTTTCAAGAGTACTACGGGCCCTAAATCTGAGAAGAAAGACAGGTTTTATTATACCTCGGCCCGAAATTCTCCATACAAAGTGAACCTCCCCAAGCGGGTTAGTAAGTCCAATGTAGGCGACTACAAATCGCGATAGTTCTGAGCGTCATGTCTGTCTCTATCCGACCTCAAAAACTTTTCTTTTTGCTCTTCTCCCAGTAAGTATACTTATATATATATATAATTATTTTGCTCACATTCTTGCTCGTTACTAACGTTCACCATTCGTGCAGATGTTGTCAAGAGTGAGATTCCTCTATCCAACCAGGAATCCGCTTTATTGGAAAGATTCTCAGAGGTAAAGACTCTTTTAGACGACCACCCGCCATCTGATCACCTCCTACAACTACACGGTCTTGCCCCTACAGCTCAACAAAAATTGCTTGACAAGCATTTTGATCTAGGAGCTCGTAAAGACAAAGAGATCTGTTCTACTTTTGAGGCTTTTGGGAGGGAAGTTCTTAATTTGTCAGAAAGTCAACCTCCAACAATGGTGAGACTCCACTTTGAACAACCCTTTCCTGGCAAGGCTCCTGCTTCAAAAAAATCTTGTCAAGTGATTAGTGGTTCTGACCCTCAAACAATCGCTGAAACTCCCGTGGGGTCATCCTTTCAAAAAGACTCTGATGCATCTCCTGTCCATCTTATGAGGCAAAAATCAGTTGGGAGAAAACCTTCAAATAAGGACGTCTACAAAGAAGCTGCTCCTTAACCAATTCCTGTTGCTAGCAGTTCACCTGCTCCTCGTCCCCGAAGTATTGATAAAGGCAAGGGGGTTGCTGAATTGGGGGCCGCTGAACCCTCCTCAAAGCGTCTAAAGGCACAGGAGAAAGATCCTATCACCGAAGAGTAAACCCAAGACCAGGACTTTGATGTAGGGATATACTACAATGATCTTCTAGATATCGCGCCTCAATTTCTTGGCATTAAGAAGCCAGCCTTTTATAATCAAGAGGTGAAGGGCGAGAGGCTAATCAACTACCTGAGTTTCCATAATCTGCTCGTAAGTCTTCATATCTATTACTACCACTTTCTTCTTCACCTTTATCGCTTTACTAACAGCTTATTTCAGGCATCCATGACATACATGAAGCTACTCAGAGAGATCTCAAACTGGTCAGAGGAAAAAGCTACCATGGAAGCAACCATAAACTCTCTAGAGGACGAGATGAACAGAATTCAAGAGGAAGTGAGTTCTCTCGAGCTGGAGGTTGAAAGGTCCCGGGAGGCTTTCCGCGATCTGAAACGGGAGCATGAAAAGTCCTTGAGCCAGAGAATGGAACAACAAAAGAATATGAAGGTGCAAAACGAGCTTATTGCCTCAAGGGATAAGGAGATCAATGAGTTGAAGAGGGCACTTCATTTTTCCCAAGAATTCGAGGAGAAACTGAAAACGAAAAATAAGCAGTTGAAGGAAAAGCTAGCCTCGCGCGAACATGGGGTAGTCGAAGCTAGAGTGGTTATGGAGTCGATGAGGCAGGAGGTGATTTCTCTAAGGGAACAACTTGTCCTGGAGTAGAGCCGTACCGAAGCTTTGGTCAGGGAAGCGGAGAAAAGGATGGGGAGCTTATTTTTATACAACTTATGGCTTAAGCGACCTGATACAGATGTATCATTCTTTGGTCTGGAAGCCGTGGATGAGGTGAAGTTGTACGCTTAAGAGGCTCAATCAAAAGTCAATCTCCCAGCTTCCTAATCAGATCACCCTCCTTCTGATCACGTTTCTCCCACTTATGTAAGACCTTCCTCCAGCTCTCCTCATCCAATTATTATAGGAGATGGGAGCGGAGCTTCGAGTAAAGCTACGAGTGAGCAGGACATCCCTCCTAGCACTTCTTAGGAATTTTTTATTTGTTTATTTGTACAAATTTTTGTTATAAACAATTTTATTCAACCTTGTGAATTGCTTGTCATTATTTTGTATTCGCATGTTTTTCTTAGTCGCTTTGTAGACCGAAACAACAATTAAATTCATTCGTTAATCGAGCAGAGTAGGTGTGGGGACAACCAGTATGCTGAGATTACCCTTTTTATGGTCCCTTACCTATGCTCGGTTAGATATCTGGACATACCGTTTGCCTTCTCAAATTGGCTTATAAGTTATATTAATTCCTCCCAGCATCTAAACCCACAAATCAAATGTCCATTCCAGAACCTGCTCGGTCACAGGCTACATAGATTTTCCAGGGTTATTTCATAAGTCCATAGGCCATGAGCATTCCTTCCAGAGTTCGCTTGCTTACAAGTAATGCTAAGGCCTTCCGGGACGTTTTTTGGCTCACTAATAATGACTACACCTTCCAAAGCCTGGCTACTCCTAGGTGGTAATCATATCTTCCAGAGCCTGCTCGGTCACAGGCTACATAGATTTTCCAGGGTTATTTCATAAGTCCATAGGCCATGAGCATTCCTTCCAGAGTTCGCTTGCTTACAAGTAATGCTAAGGCCTTCCGGGACGTTTTTTGGCTCACTAATAATGACTACACCTTCCAAAGCCTGGCTACTCCTAGGTGGTAATCATATCTTCCAGAGCCTGCTCGGTCACAGGCTACATAGATTTTCCAGGGTTATTTCATAAGTCCATAGGCCATGAGCATTCCTTCTAGAGTTCGCTTGCTTACAAGTAATGCTAAGGCCTTCCGGGACGTTTTTTGGCTCACTAATAATGACTACACCTTCCAAAGCCTGGCTACTCCTAAGTGGTAATCATATCTTCCAGAGTATTCGCTTACAGGTATCAATTGTACCTTCCAGAGTCTACTCGCTCATAGATAGCAATTGAACCTTCTAAAGCATGAGTAGAAATAATAATCAGCCGCATATGAAACAATCAGGAATTACCTTTTGAAGAGAATCTTTATTAACTTAATAGCTGCATTCATACAAGCAAAAAACTAAGTAATTAAGATATGAACTGAATAATTCAAACATAATATAGCCGAAGATTCTCAGCATTCCATGCTCGGGGAACTTCTGCTCCTTCCAAGTTAGTTAGATGGTAAGCTCCATTTTCGAGACTGTCTTTTACAACATAAGGTCCTTCCCAGTTTGGGTCGAGTGTTCCATCGCTAACTTTCCGGGCAGCTGGTAGAATGAGGTATAAAACCAGATCTCCTGCTTTAAACTTTTGGACTCGAACACGGACTTTTCTGTTGTAGAACCTGGCAATTCTCTGTTGATAGATAACAATCCTCATTTGAGCTTCGTCTCTTGCTTCCTCTATCAGATCCAAATTAGTTGTGAGCAGATGGTCGTTATCCTTCTGATTGAACGTAGCTCTGCGTTGACTAGCGACTTCATATTCTGCTGGAATTATCGCTTCCGAACCATACACCAATGAGAAAGAAGTTTCTCATGTAATGTTGCGAGCAATGGTTCTATACGCCCATAACACTTTCTACAATTCGTCCACCCAAGCTCATTTCCTTACTTCTAGTTTAGTCTTTAAATTTTGCTTGATGACCTTGTTGATAGCTTCTACCTGCCCATTTGCTTGTAGGTGATCCACTACCGAAAAGCTCTTCTTAATTCCAAGATCCCTACAAAACTTCTAAAACTGCTCGTTACTGAACTAGGTTCCATTATGTGTCACGATCTGTTGTGGAATTCCGAACCTGCAAATAATATTTTTCTAGACAAACTTCTCGACTTTGGTAGAAGATATCTCGACAAGCTCTTTAGCTTCTGCCCACTTCGTGAAATAATCTACTGCTACAATGACGTGCTTACATCTTCCTCGAGCTGTCAGGAGTGGTCTGATCAGGTCCATGCCCCAAATGGCAAAAGGTCATGGACTGACCATCTGCTACAAGAAAGCTGGTGGAGCTCGAGGTATTTTGGCAAATCTCTGGCATTTGTCACACTTCTTGACCATTTCGATTGCGTCCTGCTTCATTATAGGCCAATAAAACCCCTACCGAATAGCCTTTTGAGCCAATGAGAGCCCCCCGGCGTGATTACCACAATATCCAGAATGTATGTCACTCAGGACGGCTTGACAATCTAAGCCATCAATGCACCTAAGCAATGGAGCCGAGAATCCTCTTTTGTAAAGTTTGTCATCATAAATACAATAGCGGGCTGCTCGTGCTCGAAGACGACGAGACTCTAACTTACTCTCGAGTAACTTCTCATTCTGCAAATATTCCACAAGATGATTCATCCAGGAATCTTGTGCCACCACAATCGCCATCATTTCATCTCGTGATTTTGTACTTGGGACTGGCAAAACTTCTACTAGTACCACCCTCATAAAATTTGCGTCTTTAGCGATGGCTAAACGAGCTAATACATCTGCGTAAGAGTTCTATGATCATGGAACATGATGCAGCTCGTATCTATCAAACACCGCCAAAAGTTTCTGGACCTTTTGTAGATAGATGGCCATTCTAGATCCTTTGACCTGATATTCTTCTCGAACTTGACATACAACAAGCTGAGAGTCACTATAAATTCTAACTCGCTCTACTCGTACTTCTTTGGCCAATCTTAACCCTACTAACAATGCCTCATATTCGGCTTCATTGTTAGTAGCCTTAAACTTGAACCTCAAAGCGCACAGAATTCTATGGCCTTTCGGACTTATCAACATCACTCCCGCTCCAGCTTTCTGCTCGCTTGAGGATCCATCTACATACAACTCCCAGAATGGTCCTTTAGAGGATTTAGGTTCTTCACTGCCAGATCCCGTGAATTCAGCCACAAAGTCTGCTAGCACCTGTCCTTTGATCACTATTTAGGGCTTGAATTCTATTTCATACTAGGCGAGCTCAATGGCTCACTTAAGTAGACGACCAGATGTGTCAGGTTTTTTAAGAACCTGTTTCAAAGGGTACTTGATCGAGACTTCGATGGTATGGGCCTGGAAATAAAGGCGGAGCTTCCTTGATGTTACCACCAAACAATATGCAAGTTTTTCCATGGGTGTATATCTGGTTTCCGCGTCGAGCAACCTTTTGCTAACATAATACACGGGAAATTGCTTGTAAGCCCTCACCCAGAATTATTATTTTACAGTATTAGAAACCTTTGAATTGAGTTACGGTCGAATCATAGGCCTCCAGTAGTATTATTTGAGGTTGATTATATTTTCGTATCGCAAGTCGAATATCGTTTGGCTGACCCCGGTATGAATACAAAGTGATTAGGAAATTCAAACCCAATTAACTTATGATTTTGGTGTGAGTGGTGTGAGTATTACATGAAATGAACTTGAATAAAAGTCAAAATTCATGTCATTAGATTTGCACCAATGAATGGATGACAATTAAAAACTAAATATTAAATTTTAGAAATTAGTTGTCATGCACTAATTATTAAATGATTAGTATTTTTCCATAAGTTACCAAAATGCCCTTTTTGATAAATTCCATGAGATGAATTATTTTGGTTATTATGTAATAGAATGAAGGGCATTTTAGTCTCACTTATGTTAACAATATATATATATATATATATAATGGGAGATGATGAGATGATCACTAAAAGCAATCAAAAGTGAACGGCAAAAGAGGGAGAAATTGAGAAGTGAGGGTTCGGTCAACAAGGGGCAAGTCACGGCAGCTTGGAGTCTTTTTCTTCAAGTGATTTTCGTTCCTTTGCAAGCCCAAATCAATATGGGAAAAAGTTAGGGAGAATATCTACCATAAGTTCAAGCAAACTAAGCATAACATCAAGTGAGTTTTCATGATATTTATATGGAAAATTATGTATATAGATTTATATATTTGGATGATGAATTTATGGAGGTAGTTGCTTGTTTTAGAGTAAATTCTTAAGCTACTTGAGTTGGCAAGAAAGAAATTGAAAGATTAAACAAGAAACCAAAGTAGAAGTTAGGGTTTATATGATTTTAAGAGCTAAATGGATGTGAGCTACCATGCATGAAAAATCTGCACTTTTATGTGTATTTGATAGTAGAAATTGAAAGAGTAGTGCTGTGTGTGTGCAAGGAGGGTCATGGTCAATGAAGGGGTATGTAACCCCATGATGTTTTGACCCTTTTTAGTTTAAAACCATGCACAAATATGATTAGAAAAGCTCATAGGAGAGTTAAATTGAAAAAATAAACACTAGATGGAATGGTTGTGCAATTTGGCTAAGGTGAAAGGCAGTAGCTATGCATATGTTTTGTTGAGGTTTGTGACATAATTAGGGTTCTAAAAGCATGCCTAAATGAGTAGGAATCAACAAAATTGACATGGATACACATAGGTATAAGAATAATCTAAATCTATTAGAGAGTAAAATAGTGCATAGAAGCATGTTGATAATCCCGAGCTGATAAAAGGGTCTGGTAAGACCTGACTTGTTCTAACTTATATGGAGATGTTCTACACCTCAAATGATGCATATGAGTCATAGAAAACCAAAGGTTTTGGAACGGATCGATTCCGATAAAAATTGAGCAAATTATACGAAAGAAAAACCATCGTCGCGCATTCGGTACGACAAATGCATCAAAAAGTACTCAAAACAAGGCGTTTTTCCTAGATTTGACATAGTAAACAATAGAATTTTTCGACGAAACTTTAAGGACGACTTAGTTATGTGATAAGGAGATGCTAGAAAAAGAAACAGACATGAAAGCCGGTTCTAAATTTTTTTTTTGGTCAAATGGATTATTAAAAAGTTGACATTTTGTTTTAAGTTTCTGGAGACCAAACGAACCATATGGGGATGATCCTAAGGGTCTAAAAATAAAACTTTTATGAAGAAATTGGAATTAGAGAGTCTCAAACGAATTAAAATCGAGTCAGGAAAGTTATAGCGTAATGGGCTTTCAATGGATTGATTTATATTGAAAATTCTATTGTTATGTTTTAAGTTATATACATTGAGTAAAGTATGATGAGAAATTGACATATAGGTGATGAGTAGGCGAGCGAGACACGAGAGACTCATTGAGACGATCGAGTTGTTATTACTCAATTGTTTTCTAAGCACACCCTACTTGCTTTCTAAGTACACCCACATAAGGTTAAGAAAGTAATAAGAGAGTAAATTGTTCTAGAAAGGACATGAGTGAAATTATAAAATTTTTGAAGGATAATTAATGGAAAAGGAAAGAAAACTCTAGAAAGGACATGGATGGAATTATGAAACTTGTGAGGGGTAATTGATGGAAATAAAAGAATTTTCTAGAAAGAGGCAAAGATGTAATTAAAGTGTGATGGCAAGGGCATTTTGGAAAATAAAAAAAAAATTCTAGAAAGTAGCAAAAGTGTAAATAAAGTGACAAGCCAAGGGTATTTTGGGAAAGTCCTAAAGTGTAGAGATAAGGATGACATACATTAAGGTAAATTCGGAGGCAAAATAACTAGATGGTTAAGTTTTAGTTGCATTGGAATGGAATTAGTTTTGATAGAATGGATAGTTAGATGACAACCAATCAAATGTTTCCATTTCTAATGGCAATATTGTAAAGTTTAGAATAGTTTAAGGGCAATTTCAAAACCAATTAATGGCAAACTTGTAAATTAGATTATAGTTGAGGACAATTATCAAACCAAGCTAAAATCTATATAAAGTTGAAGCGTATGGAATGGTGTAGAAAAATTGAAAGAAAGAAAAAGAGAGAGTGAGGGAAAGAATTCGACCTAAGAAGGAAGAAAGGAGGGCAAAGTTTTCTTGATCAATTTTTCAACCTTAATCCATTGAATCCACCCAAATTTGGTGTTAGGATAAGGTTTGGGTAAGAAAAGTGAAGTGAAAGTGATAAGTCTAATTGATTTTACACTATGTTTTGATGGATTTTGGATGAATAATAACTTGATAATTTTATGGAATCTTTGATATGTTTAGAAGGTGATTGACTTGTATTCAAAGTGAGAAATTGAAAGGAAGTCATTAGACAAATGAGGGAGCAAGGTAAGCATTCTAATATTTTAGAGTCTTATGCATCTTTTCAAGAAAAATTTAATTGAGTTGATTTTAAGAAATTAGATGAATTTTGAAGTGGTTTTGAGGTGTTTAATAGTCATGGAAATGAAAGGATGATGATGCATACATGTGAGGTGTGTGGGCCATGATAAAAGTTTGATGTCAAATGGATTGTTTTTAATGTTTTGAAGTATATATCTAAAGTCATACATGATTCTAACATGATGTAATTCAAGAAAGTAAAAAGAAAAGTTTGTATTAGGTGACATGTGCAATTCGGTCAAAGATAAGATGTGAGGTATATGAATTAATTTTAATGGTTTGACATATTTATGTGATGTGTTGCAGGATTTTAAGATAATAAGTATTAAGAAAATGAGAAAAAAAAAAAAAAAGAAGCTTGGATTCCATGATGGGGTGTATTCAACCAAGCATGCAATTTAGGGATGCATTTCATGTTTTGATCTTTTGGATGGTTTAAGATGATGTTGAAATAAATTTGAGATGATTCATGCATGAAAAATTGAAAGAATAAAACTTATATGAAAAATAGAGTAAGTAAACTAGATGAAGGGCATGTTAGTTAGCATGCCATTTGGGTGAATTAATGTGGATTTCCAATAATTAAATGATTAACTCTAAATTGGAATGTAAACTCTCGATTCTATTTACGGTATACTAATACCACTCAAGTAGTAGTCTTTAAAGTTCAATTTATTCTCGCATCGTGTATAGAATGTTGATTAGAGGATCCCAGAGAATTAGGGAATGAGATGGGAGAGTATATGGTGAGGTAAGCTTACCATCTAAATTCAAAAAGTTATAAAGTTTATCTAATGAGAATTAGCCTAGTGTAATTTAGTTTGTGGTTATTAGAGAGCCACTTGAAGCCATTTTATGCGTGGATAAAATAAGTGGGTTACAATATGATAAATGGATTTATTAGATTCAATTTTATCCATTTAAGGGTCAAAGTGGAATTAAGCAAAATTTAATGGGTTAAATTGTAATTAAAAGTAAGCATAAGTCAAAGTGGAAAATTTTTCCACTATAAATAGAAGCTCTCATTCAACTTTTCCATCCATTTTCACGTCCAAAACCAAGAAGGAGAGAGAGGAGTGGTGCCGACCATAGAGAAGAGAGAAACCAAGGGATATCAAGCAAGTTTCTTCGTGAATTTTATCACCAAATTGATTCTTGTCATCAACCAAAGCTATTTGTACAAGTTTAGAGTGAGATTGAGGTCTTAATAGGTGAGTTTCCTCGTCTTGAATCAACCTTAATGATTTAGAAACTCATTCTCTACATTGCTTCAAATCTTAATTTGAGATTAGAGATTGAAACTAGGTTCGTCGGTGATGATTTTGGTGTGATTATTGTGATTGAATTTGAAAGAAAAGTATGGATTCATGTTAGGGGGTGTCACGGCCAAAGCTAGGGTTTTGTGACTCAATTTTTGTTTTCATGTTTTGAGCTTGAATCTAGGCTTATTTGAGGTTAAGAAACCATTTAGAAGTGATAGAATTGAGAAAATTAAAGTGTAGAGTCAAATTAAATGTTCTAAAGTGTAGTTGAAGGGCATTAAGGGATTTCATGTAAAAACCTCATTTTAATGCATAAAATGAATATGTTTGATTATATTTGAGCCTCTTTTTGATGCATGAAATGAATATGTTTGATTATACTTGAGTGAAAGTATGTTAGATATGAAAGAATTGAGCTAATTGCTCAAGTGAGGTAAAAATGTGTTTTAAAGTGTTGAAAAAAGGTGGTTTTTGGCTAGGAATGTCAACCCGACGGTCGTTTCTTTTTGGATTCGCATCATGACTTACCTAAACGTGAGTTAACGAGATAATTGGAGCGAAAATGAAATGAATAATATCTAGGGATTTCTCCCTAGGTAGCATTCGGCCCTAGGGGATCTTATTTTGAAATTTTTTGTTTCGAGCTTCAGAAAATTATTTCGAGCTTGCCCAAGTATTTCTAGGTGATAATAAATAGGATTCATGAAAAAAAAAATTAGAATTTGAAAGCATCGAATGAGTTAAAAACTAGTTGTAAAAGTTTAGGCATAAAGAGGAGTTTATAGAGTTAATTGTGTTGGAAACTTTTTATAGCTATGTCTTAGTGAATTTATTTATTCTAAATAAGTATTGGATGTTTTAGGGTGAAAGTGAAAAGTATCGGAGGATTTCGAAGGAAGATTGTCATTGATCGGAAGGCGTTTTGTGAGAAGAAAGCTAGTTATTTAAAGTGTTATTGTATTTAAATTCTATTTCTTGTTTATATAAATGAATGTATTTTAATTAATGTTCATATGAAAAATTATTCATTATGTAATTAAGTTGTTTATTGAAGTTATAATAAGATTCTAGCACGTGAGTTTTGAGTTGAATATATATTTATACTGAGAACGTGCTAAAAGTAAATATTTTAGACTTTCTACCTTGAGAATGAGTTTATTTTAAAATATTGAGAAAAAGTATTTTAGTAAGCCGATGGTTTACCCTAACTCTAGTTGAGTATCCAACCGGATACTATATACGTGCATGGTAGATGTGAGAGAGTCACTAACTAAGAGTGGAGTCCGGACGACTCCTGAAAGAGAGAGAGTTAGTTTAGTCACACTCTACATGTATAAAGTAGTTTAGTTTAGATCGATTGCATAGGGGTAGCCATGTATCCAGAGTTCATGTATCGATGACTACACAGGGTAAATTCCTTAATTTCTAGTGGTTAGCGAGAGATTTATGATGCTACGACAGAAGTAGTTTCTCTGGATTACCATTCAGGCGAGAAATAAGAAAGTTTTAGAAAGAAATTTAGAACAAGTTTTAGAAATAGTTTTTGAATGAATTATTATAAAGTATTTTAGAAAAATACTTTAGTTTTACTAAATTGTTTTTCTCACTGAGTTTACTCACAGTTTGCTTTCAATGTGTTTTCTTAAAAAAATTTCCTCGAGTACAGGAGCAAGTCATTCAGCAAATAAGGCTTAGTCGGGCGTGCAGATTAATTGACGGACGACTTCCATTACATTGTATAGCTCATGATCATTTCTTGTATATGTTTTGCATTAAAATATCATGTAAATTGTCAATGTAAATACAAGTTTTTGGAAGCATAACTTTATAAAGCAGTATTATGACAATGAAGGTTAAAAAAGTTTTAGTTTTAAATCAAATGTTGTGATTGGAGTTTTCCATGCTAAAAGGTGTTTTGAGATGAGGGTCGAAAGCCCCTGGTAGTTGAGATTGATTACAATTAGAAATGTTTTTAAATTGTCTTTGAAATTATAGGGTGGCATAGTTTAAGAAACAATCGGTATGCTGCCAGATTTTCATTAGAAAAAGGAAAAATTTTTACCTCTACCACCAAGTAAATGATTTAGAAAATAATTTTTAACTATGTCTCATGCTCCGATGGGATTTCTTCAGGCTAAAGTTAAGGTTTGTTAGAGTTCTATCGGGTGCTACGGGGTCCTTCTCAGGTTTAGAGGAGGGATTTGAGAAGAGTCCCATCATGGAATGTGTATTATAGGTGGAAACAGAAATGAAGAAATCAAGGAAAAGGCGTTGAAGGATATTCTAGTAATTAGAAGCTAGGTGAGTATAAAATTATTTTGCAAATGTCAAATGCATACTTTAAAGTATTTTTACGAATATTAAAGTAGCTTGAAATTTGAATGAGTTATGAAAGTTGTTAGTTTACGAAATATCTTTACGAATTTATTTTAAGAAATGTTTATAGCATCAATTATTGAAAACAAAGTGAGTGTATAAATATTTTAAAAATGTTAAGTTCATTTTTGTTTACTTTTAAGGCATTTATGAAATGCAATTTACTTTATTTTCGAAGCATTGTTATAAGTTTCCATAAAGTATGTTTTTATAAGTTCCCATTAAGTATATTAGTGATGAATACCTTTATGTGTTGATTTAAAAGAAAATGGTTTATGCATGAAATTGCAAGGTTTTTGAGCTTTATACTTTTATAAGATTTCATGAAATATGTTTAGTATTTTCATGTTTATAGAATGAAAGATTCAACTTTGAATTATGGGAAAGTAAAGTTTTCAAAGACTAATGGCCTTCCTAAATCATTGAAATTTATTGATTCAGACCTGACCGATATACCCTATACGTGTATGACAAGTGTTTGGAGGGCGTCTCACTAACATTAGGGGGATTGAGTCTGTCATGTCAATCGTGTCACCCTCTACACATGTGGGTATTATCTTGTTCTATGTATGCGTTATAGAAAAATTCTGCAGCATAGTAGGGAGATGTCTTAGCAATTGTCACGGTGAGCGACGCTAGCTGAATTATCACATGACCTATTTTGCAATGCTAGATGAGTCGCACGTAGCCTTAGACGAGTCGCAATATGATTGTAGCTCTTTGGGTTCCATTAGTGCGATTTTCAAAATAAAAGTGCACCACTAAATGTGAATTTTAGAAAAACAATGTTTTAATTATTGTTGCAAGTTTATGAAATTTTTAAGTGATATATGAAATTAATTTTTGTACAAAATCGTATTATAATTTTACACACGATTACGAGCTTTTAAAATTGCTTAGTAAATTTTGTAATGTATATGGTTTTAGAAATTAAAATATTTAAGAAATATGAAAATTCTTTTAAATGTTTTTGGGAAATAGATTTTTAAAGAAATTGTTTAAATAGAAAAACATTAAACACTCACTGAGCTCCTTAACTCACTTTTATTTGGTTTTATATTCTAAAAATCTCCCCAGGTGCAGGATCAAGTGTTCAAGGCGTCAGATCTCCTCTGCAGAGATAAATGGGCGTACCCGACAGATGCAATTTAAGAAAGTACATATATATATTTTTATAAGTGTAAATTCACACTGTATGTCATATAGCTTTTAGATTTGTTTGCATGAAAACATATTTTCAAAGTCGAGATGATTTATATTGAATTAGATAAATTGTGGCTAGGACTGTGATGAAGATGGACCGAAGGTCCAAATTGAAAGTAGTGGAAAATGTATGAAACTTTTGGGAGTGTTTATAAATTGATTTTATGTGATTTGACAAGTTGTGAAATATGAAAAAGCAGCCGATATACTATCAAAATTTTTAAAAAAATCTTAAATTTAGAAAAATGATATTTTAAAAGTTTAAAAATTTTATGTTTAGCAAGAATCAAATTTAAGGGTTCGCTCTATGGAGTTCTATTGGTCTTTCTAGTTAGAATCCAAAAAGGTTCCGTGGGGTGCTTGACGAGATCGTTTGAGTTCCGATAGAGGGAATTTGTTTGGGTCCTATCAATGTCAACATGTAATGGTAATTCTAATGTATCAAGAGGAGTCACCAAATGATCATGTACACTGGTATTACACAAAAGAGGCATTGCAGTTAATTTGGAATGGATCCATCAATCCGATTTTAGATGAAGCAAACTATCTTGAGTTTAAATCCCAGTAGATAAAGCCACCACTAAAATGTGCTAAGACTAAGAGGCTCAAGAAGGTTAGGTGAAGGACTATCGATGAGCCACCTACTCCAAAAAAGACCTTTATATTGGGATGCAGTGTGTGTAAATTTATTGGCCATAACAGTTGCACTTGTCCAAACAAGGTGATTTCATTTTTCAATTTGCATTTAAATTTGGCAAACGGTTTCATTATAACCAATTTTCATGTTTTAATGTAGGAACAAGAAACAAGCAATGGAGGAAACACATCAAAAAGTGAAACAACAGCAATTGGTCCAAGTCAGAAAGGGAAGACTTCAAAACCCATGAAATCATCAAAGAAATCATCCTCTAAATGGCATAAACCTTTCTTATTTTTTGTTGATGATGTTATTATCTTATATATTTTAATGTCTATGTTAGGGTAGTGATGTTTTTGTTGTCAGTTTGGGTGACTAAACTTTTATATTTTTTTGGTTGTATAACGTGTGGCCCATGTGCTGTAGGATTTGGTGGAGAATGTAATGATATTTTATATTTATGTTTACTAGTTTGTGAGTCTCCTTAAAGTTAGGGAGACAAATTGATGGAGCAGGTAGGATAATTACCTCCCTTGTACTTTGCAGGTATATATATAAATATGAATGAAAAATCTATGTGCACTTTTCTGTAGCAATAAAACCTCTCTATTCTACTCTGCTTTCTCTTCTTCTTCCTAGTTTTTCTTTTAAAAAACCAATAAATGGTATCAGAGCTTCTCTAATCTTAGAGGGCCTATGTTTGTGACTTACAAAAAGAGAAAACCAGTAAGACTTCTCCTTAAAAGATCCGAAAAATCTTAGACTTCAGACCCATGGCTTCCAGTAATAATACAACTCCTACACTTCCAATTTTTAATGGTGAAAACTATTAAGCTTAGGATGTTAAGATGAAAACTTACTTAAGAGGTCTTGGTTTGTGTTAGTGGGTTGAAACTGAAAGGCAACCACAACCTTTAGGAAATAATCCAACTCTCAACCAAATAAGGGCTTATGAAGAAGAATTTGCAAAATCTCCAAAAGCTTTGTCTTATATCCAGACTGCAGTCTCAGAATAAATTTTCACAAGGATTATAGCTTGTGAAACCCCAAAAAAAGCTTGGTATAAGCTAAAGGAAATAAGGAGTGAAAAAACAAGGCAAATGCAGATTTTGAACTTAAAAAGGGAATTTGATGTTTTGAAGATGAAGGATAATGAAACCATCAAAGAATATGCAAACAAGCTCATGGAAGTTGTTAACAAAATCAAGCTTCTTGAAGAGGATCTAACAAATCAAAAAGTTGTTGAAAAAGTTCTTATGAGCTTGCCTGAAAGATTTGAGTCCAAAATTTCTTCTCTTGAGGACTCAAAGGATTTAACTAAAATCTCTTTGTCTGAGCTCGTTCATGCCTTTCAAGCTCAAGAGCAAAGGAGATCAATGAGACAAGAAAAGATTATTGAAGGGGCTTTCCTTGTAAAAGAAAAAGGAAAAGCTCAAGGTAGAGAGAATAAGCAACCTAATAAGAAGAATGATAAAGAGAAGAATGAAGGCCAGAAGAAATATCTTCCATATCCTCACTGCAAAAAAATGTGTCACTCTGAGAATTAGTACTAGTTTAGATCAGGTGTGCAATGTAGATCATGCAAGCAATTTGGCCATGTGGAGAGGGTATGCAAGAAAAAAAATGATCAGCAAAGGCAGCAGGTATAGGTGACAGAAAATCAGCAACAACATCAGGTTAAAGAGTTATTTGTTACTACATGTTATGCAATAAATGGCTCTACTGATACTTGGCTTGTTGACAATGGTTGTACCAACCATATGACACATGATTTGAGCAATTTCAGAGAACTAGATCGGTCATACAAGTCAAAAGTGATGATTGGAAATGGAGAACTTGTTGATGTCAAAGGCAAAAGAGTTGTTGTTGTTAAGACTTTAACAAGTATCAAATACATATCTGATGTGTTGTTTGTGCTTGAAATTAATTTGAGTTTACTTAGTGTGGGTCAAATGCTTAAGAAGAATTACTCCTTGCATTTTCATAATATGTCATGCACCATTGTTGATCATAATGGTTATGAATTGATGACTATAAAAATTAGAGATAAAGGCTTTCCAATTAAGTGGAAAGAGACTATTTTGCATGTAAGCACCACAATAATTTATGAATCCATTTTGTGGCACAAAAGATTTGGGCACTTTAATTATGTTGCACTCAAACACTTGCATCATAAAGACTTAACTCACTTTCCTACCATTTGTGAAGAAAAGAATGTATATCAAGTTTGCCAATTTGGAAAGCAAAGTAAATTGCTATTTCCTACTAATAACAGATTTCAAATGATAAAGACAAAGTTTACAAGCTTCACAAAGCTTTATATGGTTTGAAACAGACTCCTAAAGCTTGGTATAATAGGATTGATGATTATTTGAGGAGTCTTGGATTTATTAGGAGTATAATGAGCATACTCTTTATGTGAAGCAGATTGATGGTGATATATTGATTGTTTCTCTATACGTTGATGACTTGCTTGTGACAGGAAACAATTCAACTTTAATAGAGAATTTCAAAAATGAAATGCAAAAAGTGTTTGAGATGACTGATTTAGGGGAGATGACATTTTTTCTAGGTATGGAGGTTCACCAAATTCAGCATGAGATCTTTATATGCCAAAGAAAATATGCAAATGAAATATTAAAAAAATTCAGAATGCAAAATTGTAAGCTTATAAGCACTCCCCTGGTGCAAAATGAAAGATTTTGGAAGGAAGATAGAGCAAGCAAAGTGGATGGAGGAGTTTACAGAAGCTTAATTGGTTGTTTGTTATACTTAATAACAACAAGATCAGATCTCATGTTTATAGCTAGCTTGTTATCAAGATTCATACAGAATCCTAGTGAACTACATCTTAAAGCTGCAAAAAGAGTGCTGAAATACATTAAGGGAACTAAAGATATGGGGATTTGGTACAAGAAATCAAGTGACTTGAAGGTGATAGGCTACACTAATAGTGATTGGGCTGGTTCTATTAACAATATGAAGAGCACTTCCAGATATGTATTTTTTTTTGAATTCTGGTGCATTTAGTTGGAATTCAAAGAAATAAGAATCTGTAGCACAATCAACAGCTAAGGCTGAATACATAGTTGCTGTAGTTTCTGTCAACCAAGCTATAAAGGTGATCTATAACAATCAATCAACAGTAGCTATGGCAAAAAATCCTATATTCCATGGTAGAAATAAACACATCAAAATTAAATATCATGCTATAAGAGAGACTGAAAGGGAGAAAGAAATAACCTTAAACCATTACAAGTCAGAATTTCAAATTGCAAATATTTTGACAAAAGCATTACCAAAGCAAAAGTTTGAAACACTGAGGCTCAAACTTGGTGTTTCCAACAAAAACATCAAAGAGGAGTGTTAAGGCAATGATGTTATTGTTGTCAATTTAGGTGACTAAACTTTTGTATTTTTTTGGTTGTATAACGTGTAGCCCATGTGTTGTAGGATGTGGTGAAGAATGTAATGATATTTTGTATTTATGTTTACTAATTTGTGAATCTCCTTAAAGCTAGAGAGACAAATTGATGGAGCAAGTAGGATAATTATCTGTCTTGTACTTTGTAGGTATATATATGAATATGAATGAAAAATCTATGTATGCTTTTTTGTAGCAAAAAAAACCTCTTTGTTCTACTCTGCTTTCTCTCTTTCTTCCTAGTTTTTCTTTTAAAAAACCAACAGTCTATTTTCTCACATTTAGGACCCATGTAATAAAAAGTACGGCAACTCCTACACATACCACTAATATTGCACATCAGCAGAAGTCTATCACGTAATAATTTGTTTTTTGGTTCCAACAAATATGTGTGATGGTATAGTTGCATGATTTGTATTGGTTTTAGCTTCTCTATGATGTTATATTTGCATGGGTTGTATTAGTTCTGGCTTCTATGTGATATTACATTTCCATGGGTTGTATTGGTTTCAATTGACATTTATGTGTAATATTATATTGGATGGATTCAATATTTGCAACAGGCAAACCTTTCCCAGCACATGCAATGAAAGTGCAACAGCTACATCACCACCTGCCTGTGTGATAGATATTTGCCCTCAGATAGGTTTCACTTCACAACCTTAAGTTTAACATTTCAATCTACTTAGTTTATGTTATTTAATAATTACGGAACTTTACATTACAATGATTTTGTGGCAAATTTGGATATACTTTTGTATGGTTTTTTGTGATGTCCAAATGTGAATGTTTTTTGCGATGTCCACATCTGGTTGTCACCTTTTTGTGGAGAAATTGTAAACTCTTTATTCTAGCTACAGTTGAATAGTAATATTTCAAAAATAGTTTTTAAAGTTAAATTTATTTTCGCATCGAAAATAAGATGTTGATTAGAGGACCCAAGAGTATTAGGAAATGTTATGAGAAAGTATGGAATGAGATGAGTTTATTTTTCAAAGTTGAAAAGTCAAAATGTTCCACCAATAAGAATTTGCCAAATGTTATGAAAAGTTATGGTGCAAAATTGACCCATATGGAAGCTTTTTATTGGTGGATGGAATTAGTGATTTTTAAAGTGACAAGTGGACCAATTAAAATTAAGTTTATCTAGTTTGGGGTCATGGCAATAATTAGTAAAGTTTAAGGGCTATTTTAATAATTTTCAAGAGGGACCAAATTGCAAATGTTACACCACTATATAAAGTGGAAGCAAGTCACTCTTTCATTCCATTTTTGCCATCCAAAACAGAGAGGAAGAGGGGGGAATGTGCCGTCCAAGCTAGAGAGGGAAATCAAGTTGTTTCAAGCTATCTCTTCAAGCAAATCATCATCAAATCTCATCTTGTCATCCACCAAGACTATTAGACTAAGATTAGAGCAAAAGTAAAGCTTGAATAGATGACTATTCATGTGTTGATTCAATGTGATTGTGTAAGAAACCTATTTCTAAATTTGCTCCAAAGTTTATTTGATATTAGAGATTGAAAGTAGAGTAGTTGGTGATGAACTTGATGTGATTTTGGTGTTAAAAATTGAAGGATTGATGATGGTTCCTTATTGATGTCAATTTCGGCCATGTAAGAGTTAATGTAACCCATTTTGCTTTGATTCATTTGAAACTTAATCCATGCATTTTAGATGCTAAGAAACCTATTAAAAGTGTTAGAATCGGAAAAGGAAAAATATAGAAGCAAGTTGGGAAATTCGTGCTTAAGTGAAAGACTATAGTGACCCAACCTAGTTGAGCTTATTTAGGGTTGTTCTAGACTTCAAAACATGCCTAAGGATCATAGTAAACCATCGAAATTGGAAGGGAACGATTCCGATAAAAATGGAACAAGTTATGGCTCAAATACTACACCTATATAGTCGTAAAGTGATTTGTGAAGGTAAATGCATTCTTCAATGCATGAAATGAATGTAATTGATCATAATTAAGTAAAAAAACCTTAGATACAAAAAAAAATAAAGTCATCGCATGTAGGATACCATAATTGTGCATCAAAAAGTATTGAAAAATAAGCGTTTTTCAGAGGTTTCGACCCTCAATACTTAGAATTTTCGAAACCGTTTTATGGACGACTTAAGTGCAAGTTAGGAAGATGATTTGAGTGAAAATAGAGTGAAGAAAATTGCTCGAAATGGGCTTAAATTAGTCTCAGTTTTAGGGCATCAAAAAGCGATTTTGCGTTCCAAGCTTCCGTTGATCATTTTATGCATTTCAGAGTGTCTCTAGATGATAATAAATAAGGCTTGTGCAAAGAAATCGAAATTCGGAAACCTCTTATAGGTTAAAACTTAGGTGCGAAGATTTAGGCGTAAAGTGAAGTTAATAGAGTTAGTTGAGTTTTTAGTACTTTCTAGTTTTTTGTTAATGATTCAAGTTATTCTAAATGAGTATTCAATGTTTTAAGTTGAAGGCTTAGTGTATCAAAGGATTTCGGAGGAAGTTCATTTTTGATCAGAATGTTTTGTGAGTAGAAAACTAACCCTTTCAAGTGTAGTGTTATTTAAATTTCATTTTATGATTATATGCCTTTATTTTATTGTATAATTGAATTGTATATTATAATCATATCTTGTGAATTTTGAGTTAAGTTCATATTTCTACTAAGAATAAATGAGAGTTAAAGATTTTAGGCAATTTACCTTGAGAATAAGTTTATTTTAAAAATATTGAGCAAAAATATTTTAATACGTTGATGGTTTACCCTAACCTTAGTTGAGTACTTAGTTGGATGTTCTATGCGTGCATGGTAGATGTGCGCGAGTCACTAACCGAGAGTGGAGTCTGGACAACTCCTGAGAGATAAGAGTCAGTTGAGTCACTAGCTGCACATATAAAGTAGTATAGTTCAAACCGATTGCGTAGGGGTAACGCGTGCCCAGAGTTCGCGCATCGGTAACTACACAGGGTAAGTTCCTTAATTTCTAGTGGCTAGCTAGAGATTTAAGCTGTCACGACATGAATAGTTTCTTTGAGTTACCATCAAGACAAAAAATGAGAAGGTTTCAGAAAGAAATTCAAATTGAATTTCAAAAACGGTTTTTGAATGAAATTATATAAAGTATATCATAATGTACTTTAGTATTATTAAGTTGTTTATCTCACTGAGTTATACTCACAGTTTGTTTTCCTTGTGTTCTAAAAATATTCCCTCAAGTGCAAGAGCGAGTCATTCAGCAGACGAGGTATAAATAGATGTGCGGAGAGACTGACAGACGACTTGGATATCATTGTATAACTCAATTTTTGGTCATGTGCATATTTTGTAGTAAAGTATAATGTACATTGTGAATATAAATACAAGTTGTTGAATGCATGTTTAGAAAACTGTTTTGATAAGAAAATTATAGTGTTTCCATCAGTTTTTGCGATTGTGGTTTTTCGTGCTGGAACTGAGTTTGAGATGTAGGTCGGAGGCCTCGTGTAGTTGAGATTTGTGTACTATAGAAGTGTTTTTTAATTACTTTTAAATTTGTAGGGTGGCAAAATTCAATAAACAGCCGGTATGCTGTCGGATTTTCATTAGAAAAACAAAAAAATTTTACGTCTGCCACCAAGTAAATAATTTAATAAATAAGTTTTAAGTAAATTACGGTGCTCCGATGGGGTTTCCTCGAGTCAAAGTTAGGGTTCATTAGAGTTTTATCAGAATGTTACGGGGTCTTTCTCGAGTCCAGATGAGGGGTTCGGGAAGGGTCCCATCAACATATGCTGCCATGCTACTGATTTTGGCTTGTTTGTTTGGTGGTTGCCACTTGGATTATTATTTTTGCACTTAATGTCAATTGATGAATGTCTTGAATTTTAATATGCATATTTTTCCAATTTTGCACTCACATTTATGGAATATAATATGCATATAATGGTCCGTGTTTGGCATTACATTATTTTTTGACTTTTGTTTTGCTTACAAGAGTTCATTTTTGTTGTTTGTTTATCCCATAAATACAAAATATCATGCATACCATGCAACATTTCCTCTCATTAGCTTTTAAAAAAAAAAAAATACAAGTACAGGTCATTTCTTACACATTAATATTATCCTCATGCATATACCAACTAATATTGTCTTCATGTAGACAACAACTTTCAATCAGCTAATCATTTTCATGGCATTCTCGTACTTGGCATCTAGTAAGGCATGAGCATGAGCATAATCATCTTGATTATACGTTAATGTCGCAGATGTTTTAAAACATCAGTTGCTGCAACTTCAACTATACTTTCCCTTTCTTCATTGTTTGGATCCCACCACTGAAAATACTTACACGAATTGCTTCGAAAAATAATCTACTTGGAATGTTACTCGTTTCAGGCACTCGTAAAAAAGCTTTTCTGTTATTCCCGCAGTTGCATAATCCGGTTTTCACTTTTATCGAATTAGGTTTTGCATTTGTATTGGTTGATGATGCCATAAATTTGGAATTTGGAATGATAACATTAGCATAAAATAAATAAATCTGGAGAGAGAAGGATGAGCACAGATGAATAAAATTGGTGAGAGAGAGAGAAAAAAAAATTGCACAACAATTTCTTCAAATATGTCTGATGAAGGGCACCTTTTATACCAACTTTTGTTACGTTGGCCAGCGGGTAACAAACACAATTTTTCATAAAAACAACACACCAATTTTTTAATTAAAAATTCACTCATAAAAAGAGTAATTTGGTCAATAAATCAAGCACTATCAGACCCATGTGCATTAAAAAAAGAAAAAGAAAGCTATGAAGGAGGGTATTTTGGTCAATAAATCATGTCAAAATGATTTGGATAAAATTGTAATTTAAAAACTCAACCTCAGGAATATTTTAAATAATTTAACTTATAAATTAATTATTAAGGGTAATACGATAATTAAAGTGCCACTAACCACCATCGAGAGCAAAAAATTCTTTTTACTAAATCTATCTTAGATCTTTTTGAAGAGTTTTGCAAACTTGAGATATGAAAAGAACTGATTTAAAAAAGCTTTAAAATCTTGATAGTTTCCAATACCTCAGACTAAAATAAATTTTTTCTCTTTTGTTAGTTGATATTATGACTTCCATCTATTTTGTCTTCAAGCTTTTTATCCGGCAAATATTCATTTATTTGATGCTTTTAAGTTTTAAGGAGCGGAAAATTTTGTCTTAAATTTTCACCATTGTATGCTACATTGTACTGAACAATGTGGGTGATGGATTTGGTGCAATTGTTTTCACTCAGCAGCTAGCCACTAATCTAACCCTTAAAGCACTTGATCATGATCAATATTGAAACTTGTATGGGTGTTGAGCATTTATCTATAAGAACTGAGTTCCTTGCAATGGATAGTTGCGCTTTTGTAAAATGGAATCCGACAATGGCAATGTTACATGTAGATTTATTCGTATATGTGTGAATATGGTTAAATACAGATTTTCAAAAATCTATATTTATTTTTATTTATACGCATCTGTTTAGTTCAGTTACTTCTTGCTTGAGACGGATGACGAAAAATTATCATGTCTGCTTCTCAGGGAGGATGAATCTAAAAGAATTCACCTATCTCAATGACATAAAACACTTGACTTGAATGATATATTAAAAGTTAAATTGGCTAAAGGCATGGGCGTAATTATACCATGGCCCAATGATCTTTTATATATTTTTCTAGTAGTAATTATGGCTTACACTCAACCGCAAGAAGTGGAAAATGTTCATGTCTGGAGACGCTAGTATATCTGGCATATTATTTTCTTGATGCCGCTCTGAATCACCTTTTTGAATTAGCAATTTGGTTTTGATTCAATTGAGCTTTTTGTAGTGAATGTGATATCAATGAACATGTATATATAGATTTAATTAATATATAGTTGTAACAGAATATTTATTGTAATAGATGGTCTATATTAAGTTTCTAGAAGAAATATCACCATTGGTTGTCCATTTCTTTTTAAACCATGGAAAGACTCCTTTTCCTGTTGGTGATGGAGGGAGAACATATATCATTCCATGCAGTGTTGAAAGATACAGATTCATGGATTTTACACAACTTGTCACGTTTTGTAAATTGGGCTATGCATTACTGGGTGCAATTGCTATTGGGCTTTCCATGAAAAGGCTTTTTTTTTTTTTTTCTTCTTTTTCTCTTGTTATTTTTCAATTGTTCAGTCTATGATGGCAATTTAAATTGACAAGCATCGCCCTGAATAAATAATTATGCAAAAACATATTATTATGGCCTGTCGAATGTCCTCATATGAGACAGACTAATTTCATCAGATAATGGGAAATTATTTTTCTCTTGTACTCGAACTCCAAGCAACTAAAAGATTAGACATTCGTATATCTACTTTTTCAATTGTTTAGT
Source organism: Dimocarpus longan (assembly GCA_022984855.1). NCBI lineage: Eukaryota > Viridiplantae > Streptophyta > Magnoliopsida > Sapindales > Sapindaceae > Dimocarpus > Dimocarpus longan. Next base: position 20,231,065 of record CM041018.1, on the reverse strand, counting down.
CTCTATTTATCGGAAGAAAACAATCTTTAAGTGAGATGGTTTGGTCGGTGATATGTGATGAGTCCATTCATGAAATAACATGATATAACTAGTTGATCATACTATGTCAATATCATAGGGCATAGCAGAAGTAGGTGGACCAACCTACACCATTCTCAGGCTCCTGTTTTTGGTTCCGTGAAATTTAATAAACAAATCAATCAATCATATTCTACTCATGGAATATTTGTGTGAGTAAATTATTATGGTGACAAGCACTGAAAAGCAATAGACGCTAGAGTAGACAATAATGCGGTTATGTGATCGACAAAATGCCCAAAGAACCCGAATGTCTACCGACCACTGACGCGACTCTAGTCCTGTCGCTGGTCTGAAAGAGAGATGTGCATGTCAAGATGTGATTACGCGATTCTTGTTTTTGTTTACTTGTATCTGACGCTTATTCTTTCTTTTCATTTTAAGTAATCCAATTAAACAAATCCTGTTACATAATTTGGATTAGCTGATTATTTGAATCTACCAAGAGCGCAAATTTATGTTACATTTTGTTTCTGCGTAATAAAAGTAACCCTTCCCTCTTTTTTCATGTGCTGCATGATCATCCGATCACTATATACTGGGCTCAGGTCACATGCTCTCTGAATCTTGAACAATGAAAAAAGAATTTTAAAAAAAGCCTGGTTTTGGTAAGGGCGGTGAACACTTCTAAGGCAATTGGTCCAACTGACAAAATTTGGAGCATGACGTGTTATAAGAAATCAAATATATATATATATACATACCAACCTGCAACAGTGGTTTCCGATGGATATGTTGGTGACTGTCAATGTAGAACAAGAGATGGGCAAAAGGTTATTCTGGTAAAGGTTGGCTTAATAATGTCTCAAGGTTTTCATCTTTATTTTATATTTCATAATTCATGCCAACCTGCTGGTAGGGTTGAATTCTTTGAATCATCTAGTGAAGAAGGCAAAATCAGTCTTCTATTCTCCTTGGTTCTTTCACATGGCTATTGTGGTTTGGTGTGACAAGCAAATTCACAGTGGGCCAACATCACAACTTGTCAAAATCATATCGGATTGCGAAATGGTGAACTTAAGTAACAGGAATTTAGTCGTATCTTTTAATTTATAGAAGTGGCTATTTCTTCTTTTTGTAAGAAACGAAGTCAAGAATTTTCGGCAAATGAAAGTGTTAAAATGGGAAGTATGCAAACTTTATCTAACCATCCAAAGAGAAAAATCTAGATAGGTATTGTTATAAATTTGACATGCATATATTTACTACAGTATTTTTTTAAAAAATAATACATACTATCTAATAAATTCGAATTAGAGATATTATCAATATAATTGATGAATCAGAATAAATAATAACCTTTTACTAATAACCCATATTGGAACATAATAATGTTATTAATTATCTGATAGCAAGTTTATATTATTTTGTAGTGATTGATGTAGTTGGTCAAATATTCACACCAATTTGAGTAACATGGATGACAAAAAATGGTGAGCCAAATATAGAGGCATGTCGAAAAAACCCAAACGCATAAGGTTCCGTTGTTTCCCATCTCAAACAAGGCGAGATTAAACCAAACTAAACGGATTTGAGATGAGTTTAGAGCTGATTTTATAATTCGTTTCAGATTCTAAGTGGGTGTGTGGGGGGTTAGCTGTGCCTACCTTAAACCATTCATTTATTATTTATGTATTAATAGTATTAAATAAATTATAATATATAGTTTATTAATATTAAAATTTTTAATTTTAAATACAATATTTTTTTTAAAAAAATATTAATATATAAGCTATAAAATTTATCAAATATGTATTTATCAAATACTTGCTTATGGTGGGGGTGGGTTTACCACCCCTTGCTCCAATCTCAAGGTTCACTTATCGGTCGAGGGTAAATATTTTTCCTTGGAGTTAGGGTTGGGAATTCTTAAACACATCCTATTGTCATCCCTAACCATACATTTAAACAATTTCATAGAGAAGTGGTAGATATGCGCGCTTATTCATTCCTTTTAATAGTAGGAATTCAAGTCTCATAATATACATTTATAAATAGGTGCGAGAAGTTTTTCTTAAGAGTAGTTATCTTCTATGAGTAAATTTTCAAATCATACAAATAATTATTGATTTCGGTAAATTTCAACCGTTTTCTAGTTATTTGGTATCATTTTTGTTTTTCTTTAAGAAAAACAAATACACATATAAATTAGTGGAGTAAGACACTGATTAATTAATTAAGTAGCGGTGTCGAGAAAACTTTATAGTTTGCACTTGGGTAGTAAGTAAAGTTGTACCTTTCAAAAATTCATCAGGCACGATGCATGCATCGAATGTTCTAGGAAATAATCAATGGCTCGAAAACCTAAAAGACCATAATAACAATTCGGCTCTTTTGGTTGGTTAAAGTATAAACCTATCTTCACTAATTATGTGCACGTTCAATGCTTTAAAATTAAATTCAATCACAACGCAATTCATCGTTTTGAATGAAAAATTATTCTAAAATCTGGCTCAAGAAAATAATGCAATTTTAATTTTGTTATGACATGCATATCAGCAATCCAGAAGCAAGTAGAACTTATCCCTTCAGCTTTCCGTATCTATAGGATATCGGTGGTCCACCGTTAGCTTTGCTAAAAGGACACTTTGCTTGTGCTCACCATCATAAATTTATTGATACAAACAAAACCCCACCACTGCCCAACTGAATAAATACCATAATTAATTATATATATGACTAATATAATTTTATATTGAATTTCAATTCAATAATTGTTTTTTTTAATTATTTTATGTATTTCCCATTGTGTGGACTAGCTTAAGCCTAATCATTAGTGTTTTATGGACATCCGGATAATACAAATGATTAATGTAAAAAATTTTGGAGCATTTTGTGTTGGTACATTTTGTGTGTTATCACTTCTATTGATGGACATTTTGGTGTAACTGGTAATATGATTTCTATTAGCGTCTCTCTCTCGTGACTTATGTTCTAGACTTATAATTGGATGGATCAATTTTTGACTATTTCTACACTCACTTCCACAAAGTGCTAAAACTGAAAAGAAAAAGGTCTTATACATGAAATACTTTATTGTTTGGGTAAATTATAAATTTCAATGACGTTCCATGAAGCTTGACTAATATCCAATGGATTGTATTTACTTTGTCATCAATCTTTTGCTCTTTTGTAGAGAAGTTTTATACAAATTCCAAAATAATTAAAGGTCCTTGAAAACTTTCTTTCTAATAAATTGTAAAATATTAGGAAGGTTTTGATGAATTTTTGAAGTCATGAGAATTTATTTCAAATTAAACTACAATGTCAAGAAAATATATCTATATTGTTATTCATCAATCTTACTCATCTTGACCGGAGGTTTCATGGTACTTTTAATATGTATTGGGCTGTTTTAAATTCTAAATTAAATTGATTATTGATTGCATCTTTTTGTTAAGTTGCGTTTAATAAGTGTCACATCTGAGGGATTCTGAAGATAAATCAAACATAAATGAATATCTTAAATGTTCCTTTAGAATTAATAGAAGTGATCAAAACAAATATGGTTACGCGTTTGAAGCTTTTCATCTGTAGACTTACCTAGCTCCGAGGAAACTAAAAATGCCAAATAAGAGAACGAACCAAAGAAACGAAAACACCAACAATTAATGCTAGCTAGGAGATGAAGTTGCGTCCACATTTTGGATTCCTTAGCATGAGATGTTTGTATCATTGAAATGGCTTTGGCCAAGAATTTTGTCTCCATCACAATATTATAACATCAAGTGGTTAATGGTTTCTATATGTGGCCGAACCTCTTCCACGATACCTACAACACGGTTTGCTCACTGCTTGAGAGCCTCTCCTTTTGGGGCAATGTGATCCCTCAAGTCTCAATATAATTGTACTAACATTTTGATGGCTCCTTAATGCTTGTTGATGCCATAGAATACAATGATCCCCATGAAAAGGGCGTTTTTATTTTAGTAAATGAGATCAAATTAAAAAAAAAAAAAAATGTGCTGCAATGCATCATAAGAAACTTCAAGGATTGCACTATGTTGGCGGCACCCTGTAAGACTCTTTAACCCATGTACATGTGACACTTAAAACCAACTGATATTATTAACAAACGAAAATGAGTGTGCCTTCACTTGTATTAATTTGTTTTGGCATTTTGCTTTCTTTTTTGTTTATAGAAGTTGAGCAAGATTTGAATTTAAAAAAAAAAAACCTTCAGATAAAAGAAAAGGACTTTACTAGCTAATTAGCAAGTCAATGCTAAAATATTTCATTGCATTATTTCCATTGAACAACTATGAGATATATGGTGAAGCCAAAGAAAGATGCACGCAATATTAATGAAACAACTCGTGTGCGCGTGGAGAGGGAATAATGTTCGCAATTTCTGGTTTCTGTTTTCCATTTAAGAACATCGTGTTTCTTAAGTTATCATTTTCAGAAACGGTGTGAATGTTCTAATAAGCAGAATCAAACATACTCTTTATTGTCCAGTGATATAAAGACAGCAAATGTATGTTATATGTTACTTTCCAAGGCAAAGTTTGCACAAGGCCCCCAATGAAGCTGACCTTATTCATATAATGTTACAATTTCCTGCGGAGCAAGCAACAGTCGTGTCATCTGGCTTCTAGTTGGACGGACCCCAGAGTAATTATTGTTCCTGCACCAAATCGGATTGCTTGATTGGTTTTTCAGAAGTCGACAAATAAACGAATAAGAGGTTTACCGAAACCATGAAATCAATCTAGATATGATCTACTCTAATAATGGTTAAATTGCATTACTTGTATTCTTTTTGAATTAAAGTTAATAATCAATCAAGAAAAAAATTTGAAAAACTCCAAAAAATAAAAAATAACATCACTGAACCTCATTTTTTAACGTAAAAATGGATGATTTTATATTAATTTCATCAGAAAGTATTTTGATAATATCCCTTTGTATTTAAAGGTCTATAGATAGTTTGAAATACAACTACTTTGCTAATAAAAGGAAAAAATAATATGTACTAGGCTTACAAAATATATTTGATAATACACGAGCCTCACATAATTCGGATAAATGAGGAGCCACATGAACACTTATGTGGGGAAGGATGTACGGATTGCATTAATTGTTAACATAATTGGTAATTGTCGGGAACTCTAAGTTAGGTATTAATTACTATGATCGTGATAGTTCGAAATGCAAATGTATTTCTGGCTGAAATAATGCCCGCTGCTGCCAGTAAGTGACCAATTTCAACCACTATTAACTGATGTCCGCGTCAGATATTTAAGAGCAGAAGCTCCAAGTTGGTCTAATTCAAGAATAATATTTCGAAAACACGTTTCAGTTAGGTCGTTCTTTAAAACCATTTCTAATTAAAAATAATCATAGATAAAAGCTAGTCTAAAATTTCAACATGATGAAAGTAGAACAGCTGTAGAAATTAGAAGGAAGCAAGCGTAAGTAAAACATAAAAAGAAATTGTTGCGGTGGTGGAATATTAATGGTCTTGCGGGCTGCTCCTGCTGCTCCCCCGCCGTCTATTGCTAGCAACACAAGGCATTTTCCTACTGATCCAGAAAAAATGAAAAAAAAAAAAGATGGTTTGGTAAAAAATTATGAAGCATGAAGAGTTGCATCATGAATTAAGAGTGAATGACAGTCATATACATGACATTGGATTTGATGGAACCAAATTTTGATAATCTTTCTGTTTTAGGTATATATGGAAGATGCTCTATAAATCCGAGACCCCCGTTAACATAGATGGCTTGATTAGATGCTTATGCTTCTTGGTTAGTTGGTTCTATATATGCTTAAGCATAATTAGGCAGTTATTTTTATTATTAAAACAATTAAGCATATCATGGTTGAGATTACAATACTTGAGTTGACTTTGATTCACATCAGTATGTCAAATCAAAAGGAATTTCATCAAGACCGACACAACACATCGTAACTTCATTAAATATATAAATATATATATATGAGTAAATTACAATTTAACTACCCAGTTGAAATATGATTACGGATGGAATAATTGTTTCAATGTTATTACAATTTACCCTCCTGCTGTTAGTAAGATTCCGATATATTTAACGATAAATAGTATCAAAACAACAAAAAGATAAAATTACCCTTATAATTGAAATTGATCAGTTAACCATATATAAAGTCTTTCTCTCTCTTTCTCTCATCAGTATCTCTCATTCTTCCGCTTCTTTTTCTTTTCTTTTGCTTCTTCTTCTTCTTCTCTTCTTCCGCTTCTTCTTCTTCTGCTATTCTTCTTCCTCAAATCCGATCTGAGTTCATCATCTGAGTGAATCCGGTCTAGGTTCATTCGTGAACCCAACAATCTGAGTTTATACGTGAACCCAAATTTTTGAGTTCATGAACCCAGATTCTGGGTTCATGACAGCCTCATCTCTTCTTCTTCTTCTTCTTCTTTGTTATGGGTGATTTTATAATCAAGCCAGTTAGGCTAAGAAAAGCCCACGATACGGGCCCAATGACCCGTAGACCTAGAAAAATCCAGTAATCGATCCACCTATCTTATTGCGAGGGTGTTCGCTGACCTGTTCGCTTTTCTGATCACTGTTATGCTCGTGTTCCCGTTCTCCCTGCCGGTCGTCAACCTGCTCGTTATCGAAGCCTAGTACCTTGCTCGATATCCTGCTCGGTACCTACCCATCCCCGTGCTCACCCATTAGGCCAAATAAAAGCCCGTCTACTCTGATCAATCAACTTGCTCGCCAATCCACGTTTATGCTCACTTACCGACCTGTGTCTTAAGTCTCTTGCTCATTGAGTTATTCGACCACCTGAGGGTTCGCCAGCGGCCTACCCCGCGACCTTTGAGGGGGCCCGATTATCCTAAGCTTTATTTGTTCGCTAAGTCGACAGGATATTCTATTCGTTGGAGAGATTCATCTCTGCCCCGTCCATCACATCATAAGTCAACAGAAGTTTGAACAGCCAGGTGAATTACAGCCCCAGACGTGTCATCCACGCCACGTCAAAGATTACAGTCTAGATTACGGGAATCCTACCTAACCCGCGTGGGTTAGCCGCCTAAACTCATGTTTTGGACAGGATAAACCTGACACTGTCAGCCGCATTAAATATAATTCAAACGCATTAAATATAGTCCATTATTGTAATAGTTGCTTACTATATATTATTTTATTACATTTTACTGTAACTCCTCCCTTCCTCTATAAATAGGGGAGGACCCTCATTGTACAAGAGAGAAATTTTTTGAGTGTCGTTACTTTGCTAAAATAGTGAGAAAGTGAATAGTGGACGTAGGCATCTAATTGGGTCGAACCACTTAAAAACTTCTCGTGTCTTCTCCGTCCTCTTCAACCTTCTCTCATTTGCTTCTTACTTTACTTATTTATTTAACAACATTAATCTAATACTGTAGCTTGAGCCTAAAACACGAACCTAGTTGACTAAGATCCAAATCCGGACGTCAACATTCTTCTTCTTTTTTCGAACCCAGCTCTGGGTTCGTCACTCTCTCTACCTTTCTTCTTGTTCTTCTTATTCTTCTTCTCTTATTCAAACCCAAATTTTATTTTTTAAACTCAGTGAACTATGTCGTCAATTACCGTAAAACCCAGTTGCTTACAAGTGAAATTGTTGTTGATTGCCCTAAACCCATCCAGACCTAGTTGCTTTAGATGCCATCTTCATCCTCTACCATTGTTGGATCCATCTTCAGACTAGGTCTCTATTGAAGGAGACTCAAATCTGGGTTTGTATCAACAAAGACCCAGTCTTTATCAACAAAGACACCGTCGAACTTGTGTTTTTGGTTATTTTAGAGTTATGTTTTGTTTGAAAATTACAGATCTGGGTTGCTTTTTGTTTGAAAAACAGAAAAAGAAGATAAAATATAAAGGGAAGAGGAGATCGACTATGATGATGATGGTGGGTTTTATTGATGATGGTAAGAAATCTAATGAAGAAGTTGGGTGTTTTTTTTTTTTTTTTTTTTTTTTTTTTTTTTTTTTTCAGGGTTTTGCTGGGATGACAGAGCTGTTTGTTATAGTTGATGATGATGTTATTTCATGTTAGTATGATAATTTTTTTTTTTTTTTTTTGAGAAAATTATGTTTGTTGAAGATCTCTCAGAGAAGAATCTCGTTGTTTTTTCAAATTGATTTAGTTTGGTTAAATAAGATTAATTGAAAGATTGTCATTGAATTATACTGTTATTCATTTTTTGGTTTTATTTTTATAAAAAATTAAAAGTAAAATTAAAAGACAATTTTGCTAAGATTAAAAGATAATTTTGCCCTTTATACAGTTAATTTTAACGGATAAATATTAACGGCAAGTGGATAAATTGCAATAACAGTAAAACAGTTATTTCGTTTGTAATTACGTTTTAATTGGGTAATTAAATTATAATTTACTATATATATATAATAGACTGTGCTGATTACTATTAATAAGCACAGTGTAACACTGCTTGAATTTCAACTAACTACTCAGTCAGTGAGTTAATTAGAATTTAGACAATAGTAATTGTGCGTGTGAGATGGAATATGTAATAAATAAGTTATAAATTTCTAAGCGGAAAAAGTTATTATTGCACTTAAAGCAATGTATTCTACTAATGAATTATATCCTATAATATAATTAAAAATTATATTTAATTGATTATTTATATTAAAACTTTTCTTTGGAGTAAAAAAAAAAAAAGCAGCCGCAATAAGTTTCATCTTTTGTCAGTGTTCAACAAAGTTCGACGATAAGACACGGCCAAACAAATTTGATGGGCGGTCCTAAACAAGCAGAGCTAGTCTTTTTTTTTTTTTTTCCCCTTTGAAAGAAGAAGCAGAGCTAGTTATACTTCAATACAAACGATTCTATAGTGACTCCCACGTGGAGAATTGCAGGGTCTGTTTAGCTCCAAATCATAATGTATGTCACAAGTCACTTATTGGTTCAAAACAAGTAAAATTTGTACAAACGAGGAGCTATTGTTCTGATCTGCTGACTTGAAATTGTTTGGTGGCATGTGATTTCGTCAGGTCATCACAAGATTGTTTTACATGTTGGGTCCAACCATGGGATCGTGGTTTTACTTCTTATTAATGTGTGATCCTGAGGTTGTATATATAAACTTTATTGGGGCTTGTAACTTGTGGCCAGGTGTTAAACGCTTTGGTGCATCAGATCTCTTCTTGGTTTGGATTTGGAGAGAACATCAGGCGATACTGCATGCACATATCTCTTTCATTTGGATTACATTAGATGGTAAAATTTATGATATGATGGAAACACAGCCGAAGCTACGTACATAATGCATTTTGTTATATCTAAATTTTTCCCTTAATTTGACTTCAGTTGTGAGTTTCAAAGACTCGTCAATTTGTGGGTTTTTGAAATCCTGCACAACTCAGGATTTCACTCTTGTTCTTTTTAATTTTTTTTAATTACTAAATAATATATAAATTATTTATTATAATAAAATAATTATAAGTTTATTAAAAATATTATTATAAAATAATATTTTAATATCATTTGAAAGTAAATTTTATTTTCAACACAATTAATTTTTCCATTTTTTATTTATTTTGATTGTTCTTTATATCAAATATATTGAAAAATTAATTTATTGTAGAAAATGAACTTAATTCAATATTAAAGTAATTTAGTCAAATTCAATGTAATCTCAATTGTACCGAATATGTAACATTACTTATTTAAATCTCATAGAATTTCTTCCAATCCTACCCCATCCAATTCTACACACCATGAAGTGTAAATTATACAAAACCGCCAACCTGTTGATGAAATTCTATCAAAGTTAGTCAAACTTGAGTGAATTCATTTATTTGTTATTAACTTAAAAAATATAGCAAATAATTTGGGATCTTTATCATCAATTTCCAATGGAGACCAAATTAGATCTTCTTTCGCAATGGAGATCCAATTCTAGTGCCCCTACGATTGAGAGCAAAATTGGGTCTCTATCGCAACAATGGAGACCTAAACTAGGGTCTTCGATGCATGGGATCCTTGAATAGGGTCTCCATTGTCATGATGAAGGCTTTATCGTAAATGGAGATCCAGCCATATGGTTTTCCAGGATATGTACGATGGTTTGGCATAGAAGTGTGAATCCACCGTTATTGAACTTGAAGATGGATGTTTGTGTAGTTTGTGTATGTGAACTGTGAAGATGAGATTTTTTGTGTAATTACTAGAATATGATGGAGAGCATTCATCACCCAATTCATCTCATCTCTAGATGAGTACAGTGATAAATAATTGATGGAGATCCAATTCATTTTCATCTCCAATGTCACCCTTGTAATGGACAGTGAAAATCACAATTTGATTTTATTTAAAAATATATATTTTATTAAAAAAATAAAATATATATTTTTAAAAATCGATATTGTACATATAAATGATAATGATTTTACTACTTTATTTAAATTTAAAACTTTTTCCTTTATATTTTAAAATTTTAATCATTAAAAGGTGTTTTGATCATTTTAACTAATATAGTTGATCAACCGTTAGATTTAATAATGTTGATTAATGGAATAAGGTATAACGTAATTTAAGTGTAAATCTGTTAGTGCATGAATATATGCATACGTTTAGGGGATCTCCATGCAATTGGTTCTTAAAATAAATTATTTTCTTTTTAAGGTTCACATGAAAATATTAAATTCTAAACCTCTTTACTTCACTAAAATGGTTGTATTTTTTTTTTTTTTTGGAAAGACACTAGAACGTAACAAGCGGATGGTACAATAATTTTCCATTAATTAGAAAGAGATCTTATCCAAATCTTTGAATTGCTGGAATTTTTGTTTCCATTTAGAATTTTTGCATTGTCAAACTTATACAGTTGCAAGCACTTTAACCCTACATTATTATTACTAGGTGCATGTAATGTCAATAGAAATTTTAAAATTATACGAAATCCCACACCGTTAGTCAACAATGTTAAAGTTAATTGTCAACCACCTTTTTAGTGAAAATGACCAAAATATCTTTAATGATTAAAGTGAAAAACTACAAAAATAAAAATAAATAAATAAATATTTAATAGGTGAAATCTACACTGTCTATCTATTTTTAACATAGACAATAGATATCTTTTTACACGTATACACACACATATATATAATAAAAACGTTCAATTATCTCTACCGTCCATTCTTATGATAATCGATATATGAAAATTTAAAACAAACACACTATTTGACAAAAGAAAAAATTATTAAAAAAAATAAATTTAAAATAGATCAAATCCTGAATTGGATCTCCACCATAAAATAGACGGTAGAGATCAAATTCGGGATTAGATTTTCCACAACTGTCATCTTTTCTACTTCTACTAGTGAGAACCAACTTTGAAGAAGATAAAGTATCGAAGAAGACCAGATTCATCTTTTCATTTTTGGAGTTAGTGGATGACTACTTATCAATTTGTTATTTTTTTTTTTTTTTGGGGGTGAGGTAGGGACGGGGGTGGCGCGGCGCTATAAAGACCTATCTAGGATGGTAAAAATCACATTTTTTATTTATTTTTTAATTTTTTAAAAATATTTTTTTTATTTGGTTTCCACCGATCAGAGAGACAATGAATATCAATTTTCTTTAGTCGGATTTTTAAAGAAAAAATCAACGCAAAAGTAAACAGATGAAAATACTCTTTTGTTAAGTTTGACTAACCAGATTAAGTTTAGTTGACGGAGTGAGTGTTCTATGTAATTTCAAGCAAACTTGAAATCTGCTTGCAAAATGGCATACCCCCAGCCATCTTGCATAATTTGTTCTACTAAAAAAAATTTGCTAGTGTCACTATCTTTGATTTAATAATTATTTGGACTTTGGTTCCATCATTCTCTTTTTTTTTTTGTTTTTTTTGTTTTTTTTTTTTTTGATGTTAGTATATTCTTTCAATAAATGTTTGTTGAATTAATGAACTAGAAAAAATGGATCTAATTTTCTCTTATCTCTTAAGCTTTTCTTCTAGAAGTTGAAAGTGGCCTCTCAAGAAGAAGTCGTAGTGCCGCACTTCTAATATTTCTTTGTCTTTAAGTTGTTTACTAACGTCAGATCAAATTTGAAAAGGAATAGTTTATTTTTCTTGTGGTTTATGCAAATACTATATTTAAATACATAAGTTATTAGATATTGAGACAACAAAAGAAAGTGATAAAAACTTATAATCTCTCAGTAAAAATGACCTAACTCTACATCTTTATTATTGTTGTTAACAAAAGAAATTTATGGATAAAAACGCTCTTTTATTATTTTAATTTTTTATTAACATAACAAATAAAATAAAATGAAAGACAATTTTGTATTTTTTTTGTTTGCATCTCTAGCAATTTTTATCATCTTAGCCTATATCTCCTATCTCCATCTTCTCTAATCTCCATCTCCAATAAACTACGGACACTTCTCCATCAACATTGTTTTCTTCCTCCTTCTCCTTCTCCTTCTCCTTATCATTTTATTTGTTAACGTATCATGACTTTAAGTTTTAAATATTATAGTTGGATATTTTTATATTAGCTTAAACTTTTAAATATAATAATAATTAACATAGTAACAAAGTTTGAAGGTTCCTAATTCAAACTCTCTTTCATTTTTTATCTTGATTTTTTTTCTTTGCATATATTATACAGTAAAAAACGTTTAACATATGTTTGACATCTATCATCTATCTATGTTACATGTGAGAGGGCAAATTAACGTATTACAACCTCAAGTCTTAAATGTTATAGTTTGATCATTTCCTATCAGCTTAAGTTTTTTGATCTAGTGATAACTAACATTATTCTTCCTCTTCTTTCTTTTTTGTTCCTCTTTCTCTTTCTTTTTCTTCTTCTTTCTTCTTGTTCCTCTTTCTTTTTCTTCCTTTTCCTCTTCCTTCTTCTACCTTCTCCGATAAATCTTTCATTGAAAAGAAAGTCTACAAATAAGAGAATCAATGAAAAAAAAAAAAGGTCTACGAATAAGAGCATCAATGACGCCTTTAAAAAAAATGTTTTGCATTTTAAAAGACTTAAGAGTCATTTGGTATATTTAAAGATTCATAAACTACTTTTCATATATATCTTTAGAAACATTTATGGAAATTTGTTTGTTTTATTTTTAAATAAGAAAGAAAAAAGAAATTTGTTTCAAATAGTAAAAGAAAAAATATATATTTTTTACTAATTTGTGTTTATTTGTCCTTACTTGTAATTTTATTTAGGGATACTTATATCGTATAAATATTTTCAGAAAAATGGATGTTCAAATTATTTTCATACATGGTAATAACCCCACCTTTTAAAATATTTTAATTAAACAATCTCAGATGCTTTTATAAATTTAAAAGTTCTTATGAAAAATACTATTCAAATAGTAATTGAAAAACTTAAGCTTTTACTTCTTTTTTTTCTAGTATCCAAAGTCATAAGGAAAAACTATCTCCTATGAGTCCATGATCTACTAAATGGTAAGATTAGATCCCGCCTAATTTTTTCTCTATCTTAAAATTAATTTAATTCGGTATAATTTTTTCTCTATCTTAAAATTAATTTAATCCGGTATATATTGATATCTTTAACCATTTAGATTTGTAAATAAAGAAAGATCGGAAATTTTAAAATGTCAAGATGTATAAGAGCATTTGAACAAGTTTAAAGGTTTTATTAGTAGTAACTACATAACGGTGGTAAATTAAAATAATAATAATAATAATAATAATAATAATAATAATAATGTTCGTTTTTGTGTTCAATGTTTCATTTGCGGATTGATTTATTTTGAAACTTGAGAATGCCAATCCTCTTTGTTTTTTCAAGACGGATCAAATGTCGAAATACAAATTCAAATTTTCATTGTTCTATCATTTTTCAATGGCCAACGGACGAATGTAATAATGTGTAGGAAGCACAACTAGAGGTCTATACACTTCAGTCTGGACAACATTTTGGTTAATCTTTTTTTACCTACTTTCTCTTACCAGAGTATCAATATAAGTAGCTTTCTATATCCCATGTGAGCAGGTTTGATATGTTCCATTCATGTTTGCCACTCAAAGTTAGTTAGCACGAAGTACCTTTCAAACCTTTTTTTTTTTTTTTCAAAGGTTCTGCCACATCAACTCGAATTCGCACATTATTAAACTTAATAAATGCCTTTTTACCATCAAGTAAGGATTGGCGGGTACCTTCCAAACTTTTGGTTAGCAAGGAAGGACGGATTGTTTTATTCGTCTCATCACAGCAAAGATTTGGACTCTTTCCCACCTCTTCTTTTTGTTTGTTGTTGATTAGCCTGGTGGGTAGGAGTTGGATGCTCAAAATACTTATAAGGTTGAGGGGTCGACTCCGGACACGACCTCTATTGGGCCAAACGGTTAAACGGCTTCGGTAACGGCTTACGGGGTACCTCAAATCGTTTCGAGGTTGACCGATTTCGATCGTCAATACTGCTCAAGAGATTTCCATTGTTTTAAATGTCTCAAATTGGAATCTCATTTTATTATTATTCAAGGGAATGTTCCTTAATTTGAAATTTGCCTTCTTCATGGTGGAATTTTGATTCCTAATTAACATATTTATTCTCAAACACACCTTAAAATTTTCTTATTGGAAATTCACTGTTCATCAACGTTAAATATTAGGTTTTATACCAACTTATTCGGGATTTGGATTATTTTCTCAGCTTAATTCTTATTTATTTTTAAGCATGTGATTTGATTATTAGTAAAATAATAGCACTGCAAAGTATTCACATCCTAACAATCGTTCCTTGTAATGTTACAAGATCGTTGAAATATGAGGAAGAGTTGAGGTGACGGTGAGAAGACATCCAAAAAGTTGGTACATTTTTTCATCATCACCTGCAACAATTCTTCCAATAATTGATTCCTTTTCTTTTCTTGTCAATGATGCTAGTCAATTTTTTTGGTTTATGTTTTTTAAGCTGAAAGCAGAGTTGGATACATCAAATTCTATTTGAAGAAGTCATGACGTAAAAGAAGATAATTGTAGTGCCTAATATAGTGGGGTAAGGGTTTTATTAAGAAATAAATAATTGAGCTCTGCTACACCCTAGAAAGGAAGTTTCCGTCGAATTTTTAATAATTCATGAAAATAATATACAATACATTCTCGATCATAAAAAATGTAGCCCTAAGTGCAAACATCATTTTGACAACATATAATCTTAAATTACTTACATTATATATTTGATAATTTAATATTTATCGTATCCACATTAAACCATATTAAGATATAATAATTCAAAACAACTTTATATAAAAAATTAAGTTATAAATTAACAAAATAAGTTTAGAAAAAATATATATATGACTAACACTAGTTTCAAAAACGAAAAGTATATTCTAAACCAAGTAGTAATATGTGCATTCATAGGAACTAAATATTAAAAAAGATATAAAGTTTGTCATCTACGTTCTTTAAATATAAAACATAAATACATAATAGAAGAAGATATGTATTCGATAATTTGCTATTAATCATTGTAATTTAGAATTTATGTGGCCTTAATAATTAAGGTATTATATAGAGGGATTCATTGAAAAATAATTAAGACTTAATTTTAAAAGAAAAACAAACAAATAAGGCCATCATTATAAATATCGTGCTATCATAAAATATAAAACAAAAGTATTTTATTTGGCACATGGCCAACTCTCATTGGCTGTGGGGGCCATGACCCCTGTGGTTATTACAACTGAATAAGTATAAGCTATACGTAAGTACCTTTATACCCCTAGTTCATTCATTATAACTTCAACTAAATTTCTATTAAGAAATGAGTCGTGCTATTGTCCAAATTCAATATCGTATTTTAGTGTAGCAATTCATATCCTAATCTAACAGAACCAGTTTTAATTTAACAAAATATGGAGAATAGCAACGTCATATATTGTTATGACTTAGATTATATAACATGTTATTCTAATTTATGAGTGTGTGATATCTATGCTAACGAAGTTAATGTGTGTTAGCTAACTTTACAATTTTTTTTTTTTTAATTAATAGAAGTGGTCTCTCAACAAAACCATACGAATTATATTGTAGCAACATTAATTTTAGTGTAAAATCTAATAATGTCGAACATTAACCTTTTATTATATATTAATATCTTCGTATTTTAATACAAATGAAAACAACAGTCAGCAGTAAATAATATTTATATAATGCTAATTTGTACGTAAAAATTTAACTTAGGATTCCAAATATATATATAATACTAATTCAGATTAATGCTACTTATTTGTGGCGGACCTACAATTTTATTTTAAAGAGCACTTTATAATAAAGTAAAATAAAATAAAAATTAAAGGTAAAAACAATTATAATTCATAAGAGCTTTTTTATTTATGGATATTATCATGTAAAATATTTATGTAAAAGAAAAATAATTCATAATGCATTTTTTTCATCTCTTTGCATGGTTTGAATCCATACACTGTGCATTTTTTTTAAAAAAAAAAAAAAAAAGGAAAAAGGAAAAACAAAATCTATGTGTTATGGTAAGGGATCGAATCATGTTGATACAGACAAAGGAAAAAATGAAAAAAGAAAAACCAATGTGTCAAGGTGGGGAATTGAACCATGGTGATGTTGAGAAAAGAATGCAATTCATATCCTAATGTAGCAGAACCGGTTTTAATTTAACAAAATATGGACAATAGCAACATGTTATTATAATTTTTGAGCGTGCGTGTAATATCTGTCCTAACGAAGTTAATGCGTGTTAGCTAACTTTCAGTTCTTTTTTTTTTTTTTTTTTTTGTAATTAATAGAAGTGGTCTTTCAACAAACACCATACGAATTATATTGTAGCAACATTTTAGTGTAAAATCTAATAATGTCAAACATTTACTTTTTATTATAAATTAATATCTTCATATTTTAATACAAACGAAAACAACCGTCGGCAGCAAATAATGTTTATATAATGTTAATTTGTACATAAAAATTTAACTTAGGATTCCAAAAATATATATATAAAATACTAATTCAGTGTTGATGGTACTTATTTGTGGCAAACCCACAATTTTATTTTAGAGAGTACTTTATAATAACGTGAAATAAAATAAAAATTAAAAGTAAAAACAATTATTATTCATATGAGTTTTTTTATTTGTGGATTATATGATGTAAGATAATGTATGTAAAAGAAAAATAATTCATGATGCATTTTTTTTATCTCTTTTCATAGTTTGAATCCATACATGCTGCATTTTTTTGGGGGAAAAAAAACTATGTGTTATAGTGGTTTTGGAAAAAAAAAATAAAGAAAGAAAGAAAAAAGAAAGAAATCCTATGTGTTATGATAGGGGATTGAACCAAGTTGATACAGACAAAGGGAAAAAAGAAAAATGAAAAATCAATGTGTCATGTGGAGAATTGAATCACGGTGATATAGGGAAAAAAATACCAAACCTCATGCCACCGAAAGCCTTGTACACTTGTTGTTTAGTTTACATTGAAATTATACATAATGCACACCCAATGTTAGATAAAAACCACACAGAGAAAGACTTTTATCTTGATGGGGAATCGAACCCGGTCACATGCAGAAGTGAAGGCGCACTGAACGCCAACAGCGCCGCTTGAAATCGTTCGTCCTGTTTACTTCAAATATTATATAACAATAAATTTATATATGTATAAATATTTAACAATTAACATCATGAACTTAATCGAACAATAAATATATATATATAATTTATTGTTAAAATAGGCATGTGTCATGCTGGACATAAGCCCCACGCTCAAATAGCTAGTGAGAGTCTTTCTCAGAAAAATAATAATTTTAACAATAATAATAAGAGTGAGGGTCAGGTCCATGAATAAACTCATAAGCAATTGAAAACGTATAAATCATGCAAAAGCCTCCTGATGTTTGCCTTTTGACAAACGAAAATAACGTTTTCATGTTTTTTGCAACGTTTTTCATTACTCACGATTTAACCTCATTTATCTATCAACATTAACTTCATTAGGGGTATTTGAGTCATTTTCTCTTTTTTTTTCTTCCTTTAAATATTATTATATTAATTAATAGATTGTTTAGATCTCCACATTCCATTTGGATGATGGAAATCCATTTAAAAAAAAATAAAATTTTAAAAATTATAAAATAAATTAAAAATTAAATGATTTTGAAATTTTAAATTAAAAACTAATTTAAAATTATCGTCCGACCAACATCTCACACCATTCATCGTCAGACCAACATCGTAATTCTCATATCATCCATCATCATCAAATAATCATCTTCATCTTTTATTACTATTATTATTATTATTATAATTAGATGAAAAACATCTAATTTCTTCGTCCAGGTTCGATGAACCCATATGAAGCCTTCATCTAGGTTTGTCAACCTAAATAAAGAACATCTACTTTAAAAAAAAGAAAATTAAATTAAATTAAAGAAAAAAATTCAAATCGTGCAGAATTGCTACTTCTTTTTTGATCTATGTTATGATCCCATATCGACTAAATATGGGATTGGTTGAAGGTATATAACCTGTCAGACACCCTCTCCTCAATAACCGATTTTTGAGGATGAGTTCTACCTAGTGGGTTCGTATCAAGTGGTATCAGAGTCTACACCACGCGCACCAGCACGACGTATGGACGGGGCGACCTGGGGAGGGCTGCTACCCAAAAGAGGTGGGATCCGCGAAGTCACCTAGCTGGGAATGATGGGCCGCTGTGGACGTCGGTTGCGGAAGCGTGGTGGAATGTTATGATCTCACATCGACTAAGTATGGGATTGGTTGAAGGTATATAACCTGCTAGGCACCCTCTCCTTAATAGCCAATTTTTGAGGATGAGTTCTACCTAGTGGGTTCGTATCAATCTAGAATCCTAGAAATATAAACGGAAAGCTGGTGATTGAAGCCCTAATTAACGAAGCACTTTCAATGGAGTACCTCCGAGCTAGTGACCGAAGCCCCAGTGAATGAAGCACTTCCAATGGAGGACCTTCGATCCAAGTCTAAACAGTTTCTTCTTCATATGAAACATCTCCATTAGAGATGGAGCCGATCTACTCCATCTCCAATGGTCTCCATCTCAACGCTCCATCTGAGATGGAGTCTATGTTTTATCTTCGATGAGCTTCATCTCAAATGGAGCCTAACTACTTCATTTGAGATGGAGGTGGTCTGCATTTTTTATGGAGCTAATGCTCGGTTTGAGATGAGGGTGGAGCAGTCTGCTCCATCTCGAATGGAACAGCTCCCTCCATCATCAAATTTTCTATTTTTTTTTAAATTATTGGGTTATTTTTTGAGTTTTTGGGTTATGTTAATCTAGCTGTTGATGATGATTTGCACTCATTTGAATTTTCTTTTCTTTTCATTTTTATTTCTATATTTTTAACTTATCATTATAGTCCATCTTTTTTAGATGGACAGTACGAATCCATTTTAAAGGAAATGATATTGTTTTTTTTTTTTTTCAATTTTTTTTAAAAAATAAATCTCAACCATCTCATTTTCGTGATGAATAGTGAAGATTTTTTAAGTTTTTAAGTTTTCTTTTTTTAATTATATGGTGGAAATGGATTTAGGGACATTTTAGTCTTTAAATTCACTTTTAACAGTCAAACGAATTTATTGACGGTCAAATTAGTTCTTACTATTAATACAAGAGGGAGGATGCTGTAAAAAAGTGGAAACAGTATTTCCCTTTGTCAACAAGCAAACATCAAGCGACTGTTTGCCTAATTTGCTCAACTGAGAACTGTTCCTTATTGCAAAATCATGGGCCTATTCGTTTGCCCTTTTAATCCCATGCTTTGTTTGATTTTTTATAACTCCTGTACACTTCGAAATGTGAAAAAGAAAATTTTGGTACTCATTTGCACGACCCCTCTCATCTACCATTGAATTAATGATTTGAATTTTATCAGTGTCTAAAAATAAAATTTTTAATTTTACCCTTAATAAAAGACTATATCCTAAAAATATGACCGGATATCCCAAACAAAGACATATGACCACATGTCTTAAACAAGTGATCCTAATTCAAACAAAATACATACCTTGGTTTTTTTTTTTTTTTTTCCCAAACATGAAAACCAACTGTAGCTCCTTATTCTTGGCTACTTCAGACATTTTTTACATTCACTTTCGTCTCCTATTCTCATCTAACACAAATTCATCTGTTGTCCATCTCAAAATCTCTAAAAGCCTAAATCCCTAATTTCAACAAACTCAAAATATCATCAATTAATGCCATCAAACTAGTTGTTTAACTTGCTATAGAACTCACCATTGGTATCTCTTTTCATTCTTGTCTAAGTCACCGTCGATTTAAGTCTGTTGAACCATCGTCGTATTTTCTCTCCCTCCCTCCCTCTTCGTTTTTTCATTTTTGTTGATAGTGACAATGTTTTTGTGTCATTTTATATGTAAAAGTAATTTTGTCCCAAACCTAAAATAGGTATCACAAAAACTCAAACTAATAATTTAGTGATAGTGGCAAAAATCACTCAACAAAGTTTGATGGTGTAAAAAAGAACTCTTTAGGATTTTTGTGAATGATTATATACCTATTTAAGTTATTCATCATTATTGTTCTTACTTTTCATTGGATATTATAGGGTGACAAATTGACAAATTTTGACATCTCACATGAATAGAATATGATACAAAACAAATTTAGTAGATTATGAGTTATAATTAGATTAATTAAACATACAGTTAGAAAACAAACGCAACAATGAAACTTTTAACATCGTGCGTAAGTTTAATACAATTACAAAACAAAATTTAACGAGCTAGAATTGTTGGTTTTGAAATGATCAATAACATAGGTGCAACACACTATCTACTAATAGAGTTAGTTGAGTACCTCCTCTCCTAATATGAAGTTTTAGGTTCAATCCCTCGCAGAGTGAATGTTAACATTAGTGTGGGTAACCATCTCTCCCATTGATTGTGAGAGTAATATATCTCCTATTTTTTATAGTTCTCTAACCGATTAGGTGAATAGGTGTCGGCTTAGAAAAACAAAAAAAAAAAAAGGCACGCAACTCAACAACCGTAACACAAATTGGTCATTCCTAAGCCGTTAAGTTGCTTAATTTCCCTCTTCCTATCTTTGCTTTCTATGTAAATAAACTAATGAACTTTTTTTTAATATATTTTTCTACATTTAATTACATTTTTAACAAAAGAAATATGAAATTCTGGATCGCCGTCACTTCGTAAAATCATGAAGAACAACAATTTCAATAGTCATGAGTCATAGCTTCAACAATTCTTGTATAAGCCTGGCTAACAAGTATAAAATACTAGTGGTTAGAGTCAGAATAAAATTCAAATAATTTTTTTTTTTTTTAAAAAAAACAAAATTAAACTCTAACAAATATTGAAATTAATTATTCTTATGTTAACGTCAAAATCTGGTCAGATAATCCAGATCTCTAGTCAACGAGATTCTTTTTGGGCCCAAACTGCAATCCACAAAAAATAAGAGAAAAAAAGGAGAAAACAGAGGCAGAGGAAGAAGGAAACGAGAGAAGAAAAAATAAAAGCACGTAAGATCTACGTGGTTCGACCAAAGGGAAGGCCTACATCCACGGCGCCAGCTCCGGTGAGGGGCACGACAGTCACTGTTATTACTGTTCATTTTGTTACAGCTGTAGAGAGAGAAAACAGTAGAGAGAGAGAGAGAGAGAGCTAGAAAGAACCAGCCCCTTTACAATGAAAATCACATATATTTATCGGGAGGGAAATGAGCTACAGTAATAATACAACTTAAATAGGAAAACATTAAATGCATATTACAATTTTCAAAGTCTTCTGTCACAAAGTCTGAGTCGTCTGACATGGTAGGTGAGATCCCCGAAAATCGCACTGCTAACATTCTGAGAAAGGCTTGGCGCGTGCACATCACGCTGTCCGCGAGTTGGGGCGGTTCTGGGCGAGCAGATCTGAGCGATCAGATTCGGCGGACAGGCTGACAGTTAGCGATCAGCGCCAGCGGACAGACTGACGGATAGCGATCAGCACCAGCGGTCAGCGGACAGAATCAGCGGTCAGACTGCTAGCGGACAGAATCAGCGGTCAAACTGTCAGCGGACAGGCTGTCAGCGGACAGGATCAGCGGTCAGGCTGTCAGCGAGCAGGATCAGGGTTCACACTATCAGCGGTCAGGCTGTCAGCTAGCAGCCGGGCGATCAGGCGGGCGAGCAATTCTATACGCCTTGTTGTCGCTGGTTGCTGTTAGAATTTTTTGACAGCAAATGTAAACCTCAAGAACACATCTATTAAAACAACAACTTTGAGGACGCAAACGGCATCAACCGGAGCACCCCTGGTTGCCACGCTATAGAGCATGAAAATCCCTTTTCCGAAAACATATTATAATAGGCAATCTGACATCCAAACATAAAATTATGTCTGTTTCTTTGGACCAGTAACTTGGGCCTTTGTCTGTTGGGACGGTTTTAGCAAGTTATCTTACTGGGCCTCTGGACTTTTACCAGCCCACTTGCGGTAGCCTAAAAAATACATATAACATCTTAATATTACGATCATCAGTTGTCTGGATTGTTTCCACTTTTGGAAGACAAATATTGTGTAAAGGAAGAAACTTTACTTATATTTAATTGATATCTTAAAGAAATAGAAGTGCATTTTATATGTACACCTTATTCCTACCGGTTACACGCGGGCTTCAAATGTATGATGTTGTAACCAGCTTCAAACGTGTGATGTCTTTCATAAAAATAGCAGTCCTAATTGTACCTTAATGTTTATGACATAGTACATTATCAATATAGGATATGCCATGACTAAGCTTGTTGGAATAATAATATATTATTGGATATTAAATAATTGCCATTGAATTTTATTTTAATTTTCATAAAATTTATTTTTATCAAATCCAACCCCAATTATATATCCAAACCAATAATATCAATGTCCAATATAATAGTACGATCAAATTCATGACATAACATAAATTGATGGATAATATTACTAATTAGATAAGATAGTCATACCTGCATATTAAATAATTGTAATGTTTATGTATCCAAAAATTAAATAAGTTGAGAAAAATGGTGATATCACTTTGGCTCAATTAATTTGGATACGCATGGCAACAGTTTTTTTCAGACCATAGGAACCCTTTATTTGCTGCAGAGATAAGCATCCGATGATTCAGTTTTCTTATTTATTTTATTTTTTATTTCTTTTTTAGTGTTTAGCGGTTAATCAGTTTTTTTGGGTAAAACACAGAAAGACCCCGACATTTGTCATAATTACATAACAATGGGATCTTTGACCACCCTTTTTACCCTCATATCCCCCATTGAGTTTTCATAGATCCAACAAGAACATTCCAACTTTTACTTAACTAGTTATTGACCAAATTTTAAAATAATTAATAAGGGATAATTTGATCATTTTCTATTATGTTAAATAAATTTAAAAGCCAACCTGATCATAATGAGACACATCATCTTCAATTAAGATTAATTTTATCTTTTAACTTTGTATTTTTATTTTTTAATAAAAATATTAAAATTTAAAAATTTAATAAAAAAAAAAAAAAAACCAAAACAAACAAACAAAGAGATCACTGGTTTCTATTGTATGGAAACCAACCATCTCCATGGAAACCATGTGTCTCCATTGTTGTTGAAGACTTAGTTTTGGGTCATTGAAACTAGGTCTTCATCGCTGAAAACTCAAACTAGGTCTTCGATTATAGAAATCTAATTCGAGTCTCCATCGTGAAGACTAAATTGGGTCTTTACGATAGAGACTCAAACTAAGTTTCTAAAGTTAGGCTTCCGATGGTGAAAACCATTATGGAGACTTAATTAGATTTACACGATAGAGACACGATCTAGGTCTCCACCGTTGGAGACTTAAGACCTAGGTTTAGGTCTCCACAATGGAGACCCGACATCATTGGAGACCTACTTCTAAGTTTCCATCAACAGAAAAATCAAATGACTAAGGAGACTAAAAAAAAAAATTTCATTGGATTTTTTTTTTTTTAATTTTGGGGGGTGATGTCGTGACTTGTAATGAATTGGTTATGTGATAGATATGGAAATGATGATGAAAAATGAGGGATGAAGATGATAAAGATGGGTGAGTTTCATTATGATGAATTAGAGGGATGATGGATGATGAAGATAATGAAAATTTTTAATGTTTTTTAATTATTTTTTATATTTTAATTAAATTTTAAAATAATGATAAATTAATTTATTTTTAAAGTAATTTTGTAATTTGTAATATTTATGGAAATATTTTTACATATACTTTGAAGTTAACAAGATTAATCTAGCGGCAAGGAATGTTGTGTTTTTCAAACGTCAATGTGTGTGAGTGTAAAAAGGGTCAAAGTTCTCATTTGTTTTATAATTATGGAAAAATTGAGGGCATTCTGTATTTAGCCCTTATTTTTCTATAAACGTTACCCTCTATCTTTCTATATAAACAACCCCTTGTTCCTTTGCTTGGTTCTCACAAGTAATCACCACTTGCAAAAAGCCTTGTGCTGGTTTTTTAGAGTAAATTCATCTACATCTGGACTTTCCTTATCCGGGTTTCCTCTACTTCTTTTAAAGAAGCTTAGGCGGAGAAAAGATTTAAACAAGATAATGGATATCGCACATTTCATATTCGGTGTTTTCGGTGAGTTTTCAAGTTCTTAAATTTGTTTGTAACAATCTTCTTTCTTGGCACGGTTTGATTCATCATTCACTCTGTTTTTGTTCTTTTTTCTTGTCCTTGTTCGTCACAGGAAATGCCACTGCTTTGTTTCTCTTCTTGGCTCCAGTGTAAGACCAAAAAACTGTCTCTTGCATATGTACACACAATATCTCACCATAAACAAGAAACACATGAAAATCATTTTTTTTTACATAAAAAAAAGAAATTCGAGTAAAAACTGCAACTGGGTTCTTTTGCTTGAAATCTTGTTGATCTTTTCTTCGAATTCAAAGGAGAAATCAAGGAAAGAAAAGGGAAAATCCTATCAACATGCAACGACAAGTACTTAGTACTTTTCTTTATGGGTACTACCATGTATGTGATAATATCTGTGTGTTGATTTTTTTTTTTTTTTTTTTGGGGTTGGTTTGGTGTAGGATCACATTCAAGAGGATCGTAAGAAGCAAGTCCACGGAGCAGTTCTCTGGCATCCCTTACGTGATGACGTTGCTCAACAACCTCCTTTCTGCTTGGTATGTTTCTCGTTTCTTCAACTGCTTTCTCTTACTTTACCTTTTTATCCATCTCATTTTACTCCATTCGGTTTTTTGGCACTCTCTTTTATCAAGTGAACTGTCACTAACTTTGACACACACGAAAAAAGTAATTATGATTTTATTGTTTTTGAAGTGACTAAAATCTCCTTGGGCAGGTATGGTCTTCCGTTTGTGTCTAAGAACAACATTTTGGTGTCAACAATCAACGGCGCCGGTGCAGTCATCGAGTCTGTTTATGTATTGATCTTCTTAATATATGCTCATAAGAAGGAGAAGACAAAAATATTCGGGCTCCTGATGCTTGTACTGGCGGTGTTTTCTGGGGTAGCCTTGGTGTCGCTTTTGGCCCTGCACGGCAACACCAGGAAGATTTTCTGCGGCGTTGCTGCCGATATTTTCTCTATTATCATGTATGCCTCACCCCTCTCTATTATGGTAAGTTTTCTTGTGTCGGTGGTTGGCTTGGCTACACGTTTGATTTAAAAAATCTAAAATGTTGGTTAATGGATATAATATGCAGAGGATGGTAATCAAGACAAAGAGCGTGGAGTTCATGCCATTTTTCTTGTCATTGTTTGTGTTCCTGTGTGGCACTTCCTGGTTCATCTTTGGCCTACTTGGTCGTGATCCTTTTGTTGCAGTAAGTTACTTTAAGACACTACAATTCTGGTTTTATTCGAGTAGTAGTTGTGTGATATTAATATATGTATGGTTGGCAGGTCCCAAATGGACTTGGGTCAGCTCTAGGAACAGTGCAGCTGATATTGTACTTCATCTACCGCAAAAAGGATGGACAGGACAAAGCTGGTCCAGCGGCAAATGGGTCGGTCGAGATGGGCCATGAAAAGCGTCAAGAAGTGAACCAGACATCAACCGCCAACGGGTCACGGTTTGGAGTGTAGCATTTGACATCATTTGCCGTGAACTTGATAAGAGTCGTTTGTCTCAAATTTCTTTACTTTGTTGTATCGGACGCTTTTTGGTGTTGTTACTAATGACTAGGCCCAATTACTTGATGAAGAAGCATGTACACAAAATAAAAATAAGAAGACGGTTATGTCAATCATGAGATGGGACAATCACTCACTTTGTCAATTCTTGTTGATGCTGCTTTTTGAAATGATCAAGAAATTTGTGATTTCTCTGATTCTTATTCTCCATGATTGAAATGTGCAAGATTTACTTGAAGGGACTTTTTTAACTTTTAGTCCTCGTTAAACCTTCATGCTTCATCTCCTTGGACGTTAACTAATTGAGATGATGTTTTTTGGAAATTGTGATTCAAATTGCCAATTGCCAACTGACATAATTGTGATGTGCGAATACAGAAATTGAGATGGGAAATTTGTTGAGATAAAATTTTGAGGTAAGGGGTGGCACAAACCTGTACGCAAAAACACAACTTTAATTGTCTTCTGGTATTGAAATTTGTGGAAAAAAGGACCTTAGATCCCTCGACGGTGCACGGTCTACAAAATACACAATGGACCTCGATGGACGTGCTGCCGCATAAGAATTTGGATAACCTATTCCACTTAAAATACACTTTAAAATGTGTAATAAGATATTATTATTTCAATAAAAATTTTATGTACATTGAGATATATATATATTAATATTATTATAATAATAAAAATATAACAAATAACAGATAAATATATGAATAAAAGTTAAAGAAAATATTAAGAGGTCGTTTGTTTTTATAATTTTTCATTTAATAGGTCCGCATTGAACCTATTAAGTGATTTTGTTTTGTTAATAGTCAAATAATTTAAAACCATTAAAAAATCATTAAAAAAAAAACTACAATTTTAAATTTTTTACTTAATATCAAATCACTTAAGGATTTTTAAAGTATATTATTTTAAATCTATCATTTCCAAAATAACATATTTCTAAATTTGTTGTAATTTTACATTATACATATTTCTTTTAAATATAATTAATAAAATATTACAATGACTAAAATATATATTACTTTATAATTTCAACTTTTATTGTAATAGTAATTCAACTTAAAAATATTTTGTTTATTTTCATTTAAAGATATAAATTTAATTTACTTTATTATAATGATTTATTTATGTATATATAATTTTAAAAAAAAATTACTTTAATAATTAATCATATTTTAATTATGAATAAAAATATTATTAAAATATACATAAAAGTGTTTTAGTATTTATTAAATCATTTATTATAAATGTTTGTATTATATTAAATTAAATTTAATAACAACTAATAGTAAGAAATACAAATGTGAAATTACTAATTTTCAAACAATTTTAACTTTAAAAAATAAATAAGATTACTATACATTCAGATATTAAAAAAGACAAACAAACAAACAAATATGTTATTCAGATTTCAAGTTTCAATCATTATTCAATCTTTCAGTAGTACTATTCAGTCTTCAAATAAAAAATTAAACAATCCCTTAAAAATTAAAACATTAATAAAAATAATGATTGAAAAAATTGAAATTAATACAATGATAAATTTACGGTTTGTTTTTTAATTAAAATATTTAGAATTACATATGAAAAAAAAAAAAACTTACTAAAATTTTTGCAAAAAGCAAGAAATGAAGGAAAAAAAAAAACTTATTAAAAAGTTTGAAAAATTGAGGAAGGGCACGTGTTCCTTCTCCTAACACACCAGGTCCGTTGATGCTCAAAGGAAATAGGTCTTTCAATATTTAAAACATAGGTAAATCAATTTTATGATACATTAATATACATTTCGCATGCAACCTAAACAAATAGGTAACATTGGAAATATTATAACAAGAAATTCATATACAATGAGAGATGGGATTCAAATCTAAGGTCTTTAGCTTTGATATCATGTCAATAACCACTAAACCTAAAGCTTAGGTTGATAGGTAGATGTATAACCGTAGTTTTTAAGATATAAGCAAATGAGATTTATGATGCAATAAACAAGAATAAATCCAAACTTTGTTCACATGGTACACACTTTTGTCTATATAGTTATTGTCTACACCTTACACATTTTGTCTTTTAGTCTGATTTGTGTTTTTAAACACTGTGAAAATAACATGCGTTACCCAATCCTTGGGCTTAGATCTACACTCACATGAATGAGGTGAGCTAGGGAATTGCTTTGAGACATTGTGAGATATTGTTTCAGAATTTGGTTTTCATGTATCATATACCAATGATGGTACGTAAGTTGTAAGATTGAAATATATTGTTTTAAAACTATCACAATTTCAAGATTAGGAAGGGAAAAATACAAGACTATTCACGAATAACATTTTCAAGTGATTATATAATAAATGGATTTTTTATGTATGTTGTAATATTAATTTTATTTTAATATAAAATTATATTTTTTTTCAAAAAAAAGTGTAATTTTTATTAATATAAAAATGGGTATCCAGCGCCCGATATGGATATGGTTATCCATACGAGATAACTGCTCGATATGGATATTTTTATTTATGTAGGGCACATGTCTAGTATGGATAAGTATATTTATAGGTCAACTCACGGATCGATCCACTTTCAATATGTGTATCCATACCAAACATAGTCCGGTATGATTACCCATATCCATACAAGGCATGTGCTAGGTATGGATACTACTATCAATTATACTAGCAATATTCACATCAAGCATCCCGTCTGATATGGATAGTCAACTATACTGGATATTGCTCGATATGGTTATCCTGTTTTGTTATAGTGTCATTAATAATCAACTTAAACTTTCTTCCAACCTTCCAATGCTGAGTTTGATAAAATTGCCACAAAATTAATTTTTACAGAACAAATAACTAGATCATTAGGACTAAAATTGTTCGAATATAAAAATATATATAAATTATATACAGAGCAAAATTATTTATGTTTAAATACTTTCGCTGTAAGGTTTTCAGCTCCCTGTGACAAATTCCTTGTAGATTGTTGGCTTGCCATGGTAGAGTTAAGAGAGAATGATAAAGTGTTCGAATTTGTGTTGGCTTTAAGGAATCAAAATGAAAAACCAAAAGAGTAGTTTATGTGATGGCTACCATGGAAATGAGTTGACAGAAAGATTCGTCCATTTGGTAGTTTCATGTAGTCTCAAATGTAACTTTTAATTTTGATCGTTGTTAATTACCATGGAAGTCTTGTGATTACAAGCAAAAGTATCCCCTTAAATATTGCTAAAAACACTAAGCATTGCCAAAAAAGCCTTAAAATCACCTTCAACGAATGATTGGCTTTTAACTAGATGCATGCAGTTGTCTCCAAGATTTTAGATACGTAATACAAATTTCATTTGGAATGAAAGATACATTAAGCAGAAAGAAACCAATTAACATAACAATAAAGACAATAAGCCAAGACATCATACATAATAATAGTTTTTATTTAAATAGATATTCAGGTACCTTAACATATGTCCACCCAATCCAGCCACATTTTATAGCATATCTCCTTTTACATTACATAACCGTAGACACACACTCATACAAATACACACATAAAGAGATAGAGAGAGAGAGAGACATAGACAGAGACAGACTATGTCTGGAAATTTGGCCTCGTTCTCTTGGTGGTTTCCTCGACCTCCGTCTCCTGATCAGTTCCACAAAGTTTTCGGTAAAATTAGAAAGCATAAAAGGATCCTTTACAGGTAATAATCTTAAGATGTAATATTATTGAAGGCCAAGAACTTACAAGGTTGCATTCCTTCTCACTTTTTGCAGTTTTTTTTCTCATTTTTTGTAGTTTCCGTCTCATAAGCTTGTTTAGCGACCTCCTATACACAACACAACATAAATAAAGATGATAAAAGTTTTCAAATAAGAGTATAAAGCTACGAAAGTTTAATTGGGGAAGAAAATATGAATATCAAAATACCACAAGTTTCTTGAATTCTTCTTTCAACATTGTACGTGGTTCTGTCGCCAGAGTGTTTGAGCGCTTAAGCTTCTTCTCTTTCTCCATTCTCTTAAACAAGAATGCTAGCTACATGTGTGAGTTTGATTATAAATGAAAGTTTTTTTGCTAGTTTTTGTGAGCAAAAATGTTTCCAAACTCGGTATAAATAATGAGATTGAGGGGAAACAAGTGTGACATACAGCTATTGTGCTTAAAAGCCGTGTAGAAAACATGTTGTTGACACTTATTTTTGGTCAACCCTGTTCTTCAAGCCCAATACCTGTGACACAACAAACCTCATACAATGCAAACAATATAGGATCAAAACACACAGGACACAGCAAGACTTTTACGTGGTTCGGCAAAAAACGATGGCCTACGTCCACGACAATTACCCTCTCTCGGTGTAATTGTATTTTTTATTTCACTCCCCCCTTTACCCTAAATTATATCTCCTATTTATAATGGAGATGTTATAATCAGAATAGGCTTGAGAATCTTACAGATAAGGCAAAAAATAATATACATTAATTAAGATAATATCTTCTGAGATTATCTCTCGTATATAGCAATTTCCTAGAATGTAGAGATTCGATTTGCATGCAAATAGGTAATTCGACTCCTTTCCCGTTTCGGATTGTGATTCTTCTTCCAGAAGGTCTCGGATTGATTCTTTTTCCAGAAGGTCAACTGGTCAATTTAAGTGTTTTGTCTGTTCAACGATCAGACAGCAAATTGAGCGAGCAGATATCTCCGAGCAAACGAGCAGACTTATTTATTCTTTTGGCCGCCGAGCAGACGAACATATCTCCAGTCAGTAGGAATGTTCGAGCAGGTTATCTTTGTGCTTTTAACTTTCCTTTGACTATTTGACCAAGTGTCTTCTTGGCTCTTAATGGGCCTCCATTTTTTGGGCCTTTTCTTATTGCACCAAAAAATACCCATAACACAAGCCCCCTTGTTTCTGGTACACTTTTTGTACTGGAAACAATGTTCTTGCGCCTAGACTTGCGCCCAGAAAACTTTTAGTGAGATGTGAACCGTTGCTTTTCTTCCTTTTTGCCCTGTGTCAGTCCCCCAGGCGCTGACTACTTGTCACTCAACTGTCGCGCTCCTTACTGCATGTATTAAATGCGCGTCTTTTCAATAATTGCTCATGATGGCTCTTTCGGTTTTTTGCGCCTATTGCCAAACTTTGGCGACGATTGAAATGTCTTGATTTGCCGATTGGGATTCCGAAGCGTCAGCTATATATTACCCTTTGTCGTTCTCTTTTCGTCTTCTCTCTTCTGCCTTTGCAAACCCTGACATTTTTGTCTGCTACCATTCTCCTGCATTCTCAAGGTTCTTTGTCAACGCCATCTTCAAGGTAACTCCTATTCTTTTCTTCTGCGATTATTATTTGCGTATCTGGGGCATGATTTCTTCTTTTTTCTTTTTTTTTTTTTTTTTTTTTAAATAGATACTTGTATTGTTGCTTTGAGTTGCTGTCTGTTTGTAATATCTCTTGCCCATCCAACTTTTCGCTCCAATAGCCCCCCTTGTGTTCATAGGAGTATCGTATCCGTATGTACTGAGTTCTGGTCTGCTTTCTGCGACCTGACACCCCTGTTGATTTTGTAGATGTCTGGTCGTAGTCGTCGCAGTCATAAGGTGGGATCCACTGATGTTGCCTCCGAGGAGGATCTTAGTGCTACCTCTCAAGGTGGTGGGGCTACTTCAGTCCCTTCTGAACACCATTCCTCCTCTGCTCGCGCACCCTTTTTTCATTATGAATCTTCCCTTGGCCTCAGCGACCTTGAAACCATCGCTGAGGGCTTCTCCTTACCTAAGGGCTGCCGAGCTATGGTGCCTAAGGCTTCTGACCATGCAGCTTTTCCTCCCAAGGGTTTCTTTGCCATTAGTCATCAACACATAGAAGCCGGTTTCAGGTTTCCGGTTCATCCTTACCTGGTCGCTCTTTTAAACGACCTTAACTTAGCCCCTTTTCAACTTACCCCCAACTCTTATGCTCATCTCACCGCTTTGGCTTCCATCTTTCTTAAAAACGACCTTCCTCCTCCTACCCCCGCGATGATCCATCACCTCTTTTTGTTTAGAAGTACTACGGGTCCGAAGGCTAATAAGAAGGATGGGTTTTATTATACTTCAGCCCGAAAATCTCCTTACAAAGTGAACCTTCCTCAAGGGATTGGAAAATCCAACGTAGGAGATTACAAGTCACGATGGTTCTACGCGTCGTGCTTATCATTGTCGGATTTAAAGAATTTTTCTTTTTGCCTTTCGCCCAGTAAGTATATTTGTCTCAGTTTTCCATCTTGTATTTCTGCTCGTTGCTAACATTTTTCTTTGTGCAGATGTCTCTAGGGGCGAGATTCCTCTATCCGATCAGGAGCTCTCTCTGTTAGATAAATTTTCGGATGTAAAGACACCATCCGACGATCAGACACCTTCCGAGCACCTGCTTCAATTTCATGGTCTCGCTCCTCCTGCCGACCAAGAATTATTGGACCCCGCTTCTGATTTAGGCTCTCGTGAGGAGAAAGAAATTCCTTCTGCTTTCGAAGCTTCCGGACAGGAAATTCCACATCCAGCGAATACTTCAGTTTCGGAAATGGTGAGGCTTCATTTCGAGCAGCCTTTACCCAGCCAGGCTCCTGCTCAGTCTTCTGCTCCCAAAGAGCCTGTTCAAGCGGCCGGAGGTTCTGGCTCTCCCCCTGCTGCTGAAGTCTCTCCAGAATCGCCTCCTCAACAGGGTTCTGTCGGTTCCCCTGCTCGCTCGATAAGGCATAAATCAGTGGCGAGGAAATCTTCGAACAAGAGTGCTCGTCGAGGGGATATATCTCAGCCTGCTCCGCCCAGCAGTTCCCCATCCACCCCTACTCAAAATGTCGACAAGGGCAAAGGGATCGCCGATTCAGAAACTGCGGAACCGCCTCATAAACGCCAGAAAACAGCCGCGGCCGGTTCTGGTGCTGAGGAGCAGTCCCAAGAGTTTGATGCCGGGGAATATTATAGCGATCTTTTAGATCGCGCGCCCCAATTCCTTGGAGCGAGGAAGCCTGCCCTGTACAAGAAAGAAATAACGGGCGAACGGCTCATCAACTATTTGGGCTTCCACAGTACGCTTGTAAGTTTTACTTTTTTGCTGCTATAGTATCTCTTTCCATTTTTTCTGTACTAACAAATGCTTTGTCTCAGGCGTCCATGGCGTACATGAAGCTTTTGCGGGAGATTGGGGACTGGCCCGAGGAGAAGGCCGCCATGGCAACTACCATCAATTCTCTGGAGGAAGAGAAGGCTAAACTGCAGGATGATCATGAACTAGAGCTGGAAAAAGCGCAGGGGGCACATCGTGAGCTGGAGCAGGAAATTGAGAAACTGAACAATCAGAAGAACGAACAGCGGGAGTCCTTGGAGAGGCAGGAAATACAGATTGCCTTTAGGGATAAAAAGATCGAGACATTGACGCATGATCTCCACTTTGCTCGGGAATCGGAGGAGAAGTTGAAAACTGAGAATAAGGAACTAAAGGGAGAACTGTCCTCGCATAAGCATAAAGCCGCGGAGGCCAAGATTGTTATGGAAGCAATGAGGCAGGAAACAGTTTCTCTCAAGGAACACATTGCTTCGGAGAAGGGACGTATCGAAGCCGCGGTTCGAGAGGCAGAAGAGAGGACAGGAAGTTTATTCCTGTATAATCTGTGGCTCAAGCGACCAGATGTGGACGTTTCGTTCTTTGGTCCAGACGCCGTGGCTGAAGTAAAGCTGTACGCTCAGCAGGAGAAACTTAAAGCCGGTCCTTCAGCTTCTTCTGCTGGTGCTGCCTCTGCTGATATTCCCAGCTCAGAATCTCCCAGCTCTCCTCGTCCAATCAACATTGATGACAGCGACCAGAGGAATTTTCCTGTTCGATGATATTTTGTTTTGTACTTATTACATTTTTTAACAATTTTTAAATAAATCTTTATTTTCTTGTTTGTATTTATGTTCGTTATTTTTATTTAGTCGTGACTTGGATTTTCGACTAGTACTTATTTGAGCAGAGTAGGTGTGGGGATGGCCAACTTGCCGAAATTACCCTTTCAGGCCCCTTTCCTCTGCTTGATTAAAACAAATTCCCAGCTTTCTTGAATGGCCAATTTCTCCCAGCTTTTAAATTTTGTTCGAGCAGAGTAAGTGTGGGGACAGCTAGTCATGCTGAAATTACCCATTTTTGAGGCCCCTTACCTCTGCTCGTTTGAACCTACAGACCCAATGTTCCTTCAAGATACTATTCGTTCTTAAGTTACATGGATCTTCCAAGGTTTACTAAGTCCACAGGCCATAAGCATCCCTTCCAGAGTCCTTGTACTCACAGGTTATGCTAAGGTCTTCCAGGACATTTTTTTTTTTTTTTTTTTTATAGCTCACAGATAATGATTACACCTTCCAGAGCCCGGCTACTCACAGGTGGTAATCACATCTTCCAGAGCATTTGCTTCAATCGAAATGCGAGTAGATCATCAGTAACAACAAGAAACGATCAAGCATTGCCATTCAAGGAGAATCTGATTCAATTTTACTGCACTGAAACAAAATTGACAAATTATCAAAGCGAATTAAAACAAAAACTTAAACCAATTAAATAAAATATGGTCGAAGGTTTTCAGCATTCCATGCTCTGGGAACTAGCGCCCCTTCCATGCTAGTCAAGTGGTAGGCTCCGTTCTGCAAACTTTCCTTCACAATGTAAGGCCCTTCCCAATTTGGACCAAGTGTTCCCTCACCAGCTTTCCGAGCAGCAGGTAGAATAAGGCGCAGAACTAAATCCCCCGTCTTAAACCTTCGGGTACGGACTTTTCTATTGTAAAATCTGGCCACTCGCCTCTGATAGACAGCAATCCTTATTTGAGCATCATCCCTCATCTCTTCCACCAGGTCCAGGCTAGCAACGAGCAAACTGCTATTATCTTCTGGGTTGAAGGTTGTTCGGCGCTGACTGGCAACTTCATATTCTGCTGGAATCATCGCCTCCGAGCCGTAGACCAATGAAAAGGGAGTTTCCCCGGTAGTGTTGCGAGCAGTAGTTCTGTATGCCCACAACACTTTTTGCAGCTCGTCTACCCAAGCCCCCTTTCTCGCTTCCAGCTTAGTCTTCAGGTTTTGCTTGATGATTTTATTAATGGCCTCTACTTGTCCATTGGCCTGAGGGTGGTCCACCGCTGAGAAGCTCTTTTTAATTCCCAGATCCGTGCAAAATCTTTGAAACTGTTCGCTACTGAACTGGGTTCCATTATCTGTTACGATTTGTTGGGGGACTCCAAACCTGCAGATAATATTTTCCCAAACAAATTTTTCGACCTTGGTGGTAGATATTTCAGCTAACTCCTTTGCTTCTGCCCATTTTGTGAAATAGTCAACTGCTACAATAGCGTGCCTACACCTTCCTCGGGCTGTAGGAAGAGGTCCAATCAGGTCCATTCCTCATATGGCAAATGGCCACGGACTGATCATTTGTTGCAAAAAAGTTGGAGGGGCTCGAGGTATCTTGGCAAATCTCTGACACTTGTCACACCTCTTGACCATTTCAATTGAATCTTTTTTCATAGTTGGCCAATAGTACCCCTGTCGGAGGGCTTTCTGGGCCAACGATAGCCCCCCGGCGTGATTACCACAATGCCCAGCATGTATCTCATTTAACATGACTTGACAATCTAGACCGTCAATGCACCTAAGCAACGGAGCTGAGAATCCCCTCTTGTATAATTTATCATCATAGATGCAGTACCGAGCAGCTCGCGTCCGAAGGCGGCGAGATTCTAGCTTTCCTTCAGGTAGCTTCCCATCTTGCAAATATTCTACCAAAGGATTCATCCAGGAGTCCTGTGCTACCACAATTGCCATTATCTCATCTTGCGATTCAGTGCTAGGAATGGGCAATACCTCTATTGGCACAACTCCCATGAAATCTGCATGTTTTGCAGTGGCTAAACGAGCCAAAGCATCCGCGTGAGAATTTTGCGATCGAGGGACATGCTGCAGCTCATATTTCTCAAACTTTGTCAAGAGTTCCCTTACTTTCTGTAGATAAAGGGTCATTTTTGATCCTTTGGCCTGATATTCTCCCCGGACTTGACCTACAACAAGCTGGGAATCACTGTAAATCCTTATTCGTTCTGCTCGCACTTCTAAGGCCAGTCGCAATCCTGCCAGCAACGCTTCATACTCAGCTTCATTATTAGTGGCTTTGAACTCGAATCTTAAAGCAGACAAGATTTTGTGTCCTTCCGGGCTGATCAACATTATTCCAGCCCCTGCTTTCTGCTCGCTGGAAGAACCATCGACATATAATTCCCAAAATGGACCTTCAGAAGACTCGGGCTCATCATTACTCGACCCCGTGAACTCAGCAACAAAATCGGCCAATACCTGCCCCTTGATCGCCGTTCGAGGCTTAAATTCTATTTCAAACTGGGCGAGCTCAATAGCCCATTTCAGCAAACGACCAGAGGCATCAGGTTTTTGCAAAACCTGTTTCAGAGGATATTTGGTCGGGATTTCAATTGCGTGGGCTTGAAAATAAGGACGAAGCTTCCTGGAAGCTACCACCAGGCTGTATGCGAGCTTCTCCATAGGTGTGTATCTGGTTTCTGCATCAATCAACCTTTTGCTTACATAATACACAGGAAGCTGCCTTCCGTCTTCCTCGCGAACCAAGGCCCCACTGAGAGCGTGCTGGGAAACACCCAAATAAACGACCAGTTTCTCCCCTTCTACTGGTTTGGATAACAGTGGAGCTCGGCCCATGTATTCCTTTAGTTGCTGAAAGGCTACTTCACATTCTGCAGTCCATTGAAAGTTCCTAGCCTTCTTCAACGCATCAAAAAATGGAATGCATTTATCTGTCGACCTGGATATAAACCTGCTCAGGGCAGCGACTTGGCCGTTCAAGCTCTGCACTTCCTTGATCTTAGTAGGCGACTTTAAGTCAATAAGAGCCCTGACTTTTTCGGGGTTTGCCTCAATCCCTCTGCTGTTGACCATGAACCCCAAAAACTTGCCCGAAGCAACTCCAAACGCGCATTTCAGAGGATTTAACTTCATTTGGAATTTACGCAAGATTCGGAACATCTCTCCTAAATCTTGCACATGCCCACACGCCTGTTTTGACTTTACCAACATGTCATCAACATACACTTCCATTATCCCCCCGATGAGATGTTCGAACATCATGTTCACCAACCGTTGGTAAGTAGCTCCTGCATTCTTTAATCCGAATGGCATCACCTTGTAACAATAAAGTCCCCGATCAGTAATGAAAGACGTGTGTTCCTCATCACTCGGTTCCATTGGGATCTGATTATACCCTGAGTAGGCGTCCATGAAGCTAAGGAGCTGATGCCCAGCAGTTCCGTCAACGAGTTGATCGATCCGAGGCAAAGGAAAACTATCTTTTGGACAGGCCTTGTTCAAATCGGTGAAGTCAATACATGTCCTCCATTTTCCGTTTTTCTTTTTCACTAGAACAGGATTTGCTACCCACACAGGGTAGTGAACCTCCCTGATAAATTTATTTGCTAGCAGTTTTTCCACTTCTTCCCTGAGCGCCTCATATCGCTCTTCTGTCATAGGCCTCCTCTTTTGACGAACCGGCCTATGGAGGGGATCAATATTTAGCCTATGCGACATTACTTCGGGACTGATCCCCACC
This sequence comes from Dimocarpus longan, assembly GCA_022984855.1. Classification (NCBI taxonomy): domain Eukaryota; kingdom Viridiplantae; phylum Streptophyta; class Magnoliopsida; order Sapindales; family Sapindaceae; genus Dimocarpus; species Dimocarpus longan. The sequence goes on along the minus strand of CM041018.1, from coordinate 20,193,172 downwards.
ATATCCTCATGAGTCCACGCAAAGACATCCAGATTTTCTTTTAAGAACTGAACGAGCTGCTCTCTGATGTCTGAGGGTAATTCTCTCCCTATCTTCAGGCACCGTCTGGTATCCTGCTCGCTAACTTGTACTTCTTCCAATTCTTCTACAGGGCCTGCCGTTCGATCTTCATCCACTTCTCTTGGATCCAGATCTTGACTAACTCCTGTACTACTGGCAGATTGTTTCTTCTCCTCGGTCACCATACTGATATTTTTTCCTTTAACCCCAGCCTTTACGGCGTTTTTATAGCACTTCCTTGCCACTTCTTGCTCGCCCCTAACACACCCTACCCCATTGGGAGTGGGAAATTTAATGGTGAGTGTTCGGGTGGATATTGCTATATCAAGATCATTCATAGCTGGTCTCCCGAGGATGGCATTGTATGCCGATGGACAATCAATAACTAGGAAGTCGGCCATTGCAAGAGCTTGTCTGTTCACGTCTCCTATGGCGAGGGGAAGTTTAATCTGCCCCAGCGGTACAATTGCATCCCCAGTGAAGCCAAAAAGAGGTTCTGGGGATGGAGTTAACTGCCCAATTGTTAAACCCATGTGCTCGAGACAGCCCTTGTACATCACATTTACTGAACTGCCTGTATCCATCATTATCCTTCTTACCTCAGCACCGCCAATCCTTGCTCTGATGACCAGTGCGTCATTATGGGGCCAATGCAAGCCTTGAGCGTCATCTTCATTAAACAACATCCCGCCTCCAGCAACTCTGGCCTTCTTACATGGCCCTTCTCTTCCATTTTGACCTGTCAACAAGACTCGGCCAGCCTCCCGCACATAGCGCTCCTGTGATCGGTTGGATGTCCCTGCGATGTGCGGTCCTCCATGAATAGTAAAGATAGTCCTCACAGCGGGCTGGTGACCTTGATCAATCAGGCGTTGTGGCTGTTGTTGAGGAAGTTGCTGAGGTATATTAGGATGTTCTTGTACAGGCTGATTTCCCTGCAGAGGATGATGACTTTCAGGTTGCGCCACATATTCCCTCAAACGACCCCGTCTGATCAACTCTTCAATTGCATCCCTAAGTTCTCTGCATTGAGAAGTATAATGCCCGTTTTCTCTATGGTAAGCACAATACTTCCTTGGGTCTTGAAACCTCCTCGGGATGTTTGTGGGACTTGGCTTTCCGAAGTTCTCCCGTCTTTTTTCTGTTTCAAAGATCCTATCTTGTCTGTCCGTCAGGACGCTGTAATTCTGGTAACGATCTCTGGGTGGAGATGCCTTCCTCCGAGACTCATTTTTTGACCGCTTCGCTACCTGATTACTGGAGCGATGTTTGTGACCGCTCTCTTCATTTTCGCGCTGGTCCCTCTTTTTTCCTGGTCGCGAACTGTTCGCTCCTTTTTCTTGTTTGCTAGGCTTTTTCTGTCCGAATGTGTCTTCCCAGCACATCTCTTTTGCTGCACGGTCATAGAACTCTCCCAAACTCTTCACAGGATTACGATAAATGCTTTTGTAAAGCTTTCCATCCTTTCGCAGTCCTGCAGAAATTGCAGTTAAGACACTTTCATCAGAGGGATTTTGCACATTGTTTACCTCGCGCCTAAATCTGGCGATGTAATCTCTTAAAGTTTCCTCCCGCTTCTGAAAGATAGTCGCTAAGTGACAAGTCGGCGCGAGCTGCTTTCTCAGCGCTTTGTACTGGTCCTCGAACTTTCTCTGGCACTCATCCCAGCTGTTTATACTTCGGGCCGGAAGACTCCTTAGCCACGTCCTTGGAGTATTCCCCAGTGTTGCTGGGAATACCCTACACTTGACCAGAGGATTAGAGGTCTGCAGGTCCATTTGAACGTTGAAAATATCCAGATGATCATACGGGTCACTATCTCCATCATAAATTGGGATGTTCGGGAGTTTAAATCTTGGAGGCAGCAGTTGCGTTTCAATCTCTCTTGAAAACGGGGTTCTGTCTTGCTCTCTACCCTGGTCACGGTGTCCGGGTCTAGTCTCTAACTGCCGCACCCTCTGCATTAGTTCCTGTACCATGGGATCTTGCCGCTCAATCCCGTTCGCAGGGACTTGTCGATTCCCCCGGCTTTCTCCTGCTGCTGAGAGACGGGTTTGTGACCTTCCCCGGTCTAACGACATCCTTTCACGTGATCCACTCCTCCTGCGAGAACTTCCTGCATGGGGTGTCCCTTGTCTATGTGAACGTTCCCTTTCACGCTGTCGACCCCTTCCATGATCAGAGTTATTTTCCCCTCGGCGATTATTACCCTGACTTGTTCTAATCCTCTGATTGGAAGGATGCGGAGCCACTTCTTGATGAGCCGGATGCCTCTCCCCTTGTGGGCGCAGATTTGAGGAACGAACAGAAACTGCTGGTTGCTGTCTGTCCCTGCCAGCCTCTCCTCTCCTAACTGGAACAGCACTCACAGAACGGGGCTGGTGGTCTGCGTTCCCTGGAACTTCCTGAACTCGGGCCTGTGTCAAGGCTCTGATGGTTTCTGCCAATTGTGCTACCGTATTTTCTAAAGCCTCCTGTCGTGCTTCCTGACGACGCTGCCAAGCTGGCATAACACCTCCGCCACCATCAGTTGGTTGAGGAGGCAATGGTGGCAAAGCGGCAGAAGACGTCCCTGCTGCCTGACCTTGACCTTGGTGCTCCTCCAATTGATCGGTTTCCGATGCTACAATCCTGGTTGTCTTGACCCTAGCCATGTCAGCCGTATCACAACCAAAACAAGTTTGTTAAATCACAGTCTGGGCCCTTCCTCTAGCGCCAAAAGATGTTGACACTTATTTTTGGTCAACCCTGTTCTTCAAGCCCAATACCTGTGACACAACAAACCTCATACAATGCAAACAATATAGGATCAAAACACACAGGACACAGCAAGACTTTTACGTGGTTCGGCAAAAAACGATGGCCTACGTCCACGACAATTACCCTCTCTCGGTGTAATTGTATTTTTTATTTCACTCCCCCCTTTACCCTAAATTATATCTCCTATTTATAATGGAGATGTTATAATCAGAATAGGCTTGAGAATCTTACAGATAAGGCAAAAAATAATATACATTAATTAAGATAATATCTTCTGAGATTATCTCTCGTATATAGCAATTTCCTAGAATGTAGAGATTCGATTTGTATGCAAATAGGTAATTCGACTCCTTTCCCGTTTCGGATTGTGATTCTTCTTCCAGAAGGTCTCGGATTGATTCTTCTTCCAGAAGGTCAACTGGTCAATTTAAGTGTTTTGCCTGTTCAACGATCAGACAGCTAATTGAGCGAGCAGATATCTCCGAGCAAACGAGCAGACTTATTTATTCTTTTGGCCGCCGAGCAGACGAACATATCTCCAGTCAGTAGGAATGTTCGAGCAGGTTATCTTTGTGCTTTTAACTTTCCTTTGACTATTTGACCAAGTGTCTTCTTGGCTCTTAATGGGCCTCCATTTTTTGGGCCTTTTCTTATTGCACCAAAAAATACCCATAACACATGTCAAACATGCATGCAGAGGGAAATTGAACATTTGCCAACAACTCTTTATTTTATGCACAATGAGATTATGAGATATTTTCTTTGGGCTACCATATTGAACACTCCACTATTACCAATATCAAAGTATATTTACATTTATTTATTTTGAGATCCATTTCTTATCTTAAAATGAAAAGCAAATAACTGTAAGATGACTTTTTTGTTATTGCGCAAAATTACAGCCTTTTTAAAGTATTAGAAGTTCATAATTGTTTTATCATTTTATTAAAAAAAAGAAAAAGAAAAAAGACCATGATGGGTCAAATTTTTAAGTTGATAGCTCAAACATGGCAAAACCCTTCGATTAAATCCAAAATTAGCTCACACCTTACGCACATTTTCTTTTTGCTTAGCTATTTGTGGCTTAAAGTTTTATCTTTTAGCCTATCTATCCTACTTAAACGCTAACTAGGATTTGTGCTCACATGAATTGAGTCTGCTATGGATATGCTTTTAAGAGATTTTGGTGTTTATATATTATAAATTACTAATTTTTAAGATTATGGTTGAAAGAATATAACATATTCAATAAGGCCTCTGGTTAATTAAAGAAGAGGGGTTGACAAGAAATTGACTTTATGAAGGAAACCTAATGAAACAAATGTGACTTTATTTTCTTTCAAGTACCAAAAACTAAAATAAAAAAGTAGCTGTATTACGGTAAAATTATACATTAGAATATGGAAAAATCAATAATCGTCATGATAACGGATTTCATTAGTTAATCTACAATTGATAATGCCCAAATAAAACATTTTAGATATATTAATAAGAATACAACAAAAAATCCGTTATGTAGTTCAATAACTATATTGACATCGTTTATGTAAAAACTTACGATACATCATATTGTAGTTGACAGCATGAAAATGTGCGTAGTCTTTAGGGTCATCTTGTTTCATCATTTATCACTTAATAGGTTAAAAATGAGGTAATTAGAAAGTTATATTTACTTCTTTTTTCACTGGTCAAACAATTAAAGATAAAACTAAAAAAAAAAGAAACCTGAAATATAAATGTTAAGAATCATAACGATTGCTTAATAATAATAAAAATATTTTCTTCCAATACTAATCTCTTAAGATTAATGTATTTCTAAATTTTAGTTTAATTATATATCTTAACAAAATCTATTATTCTTATGCAACTGATAAAAATTGTATTTTTACCATATATGTTTTGGCAATACACGACTATCTTAAATGTTGTGGAATATGAGTTGTAACTAACAAATCATCCGTTACATCATTTCAAGATTAATATATGATAGCTGCAAGTCTAATGTTACATCACTTGTGCATGCATTTGAGCAAAATTGTTAGACAATCTAACATTATTTTATTTATAATCATTTATTCTAACAAATTGAAATGAACATATATTTAAATTTGAATTACATGAAGTTAATATTTTTCTGGAATATTATTGAAAAAAAAAAATCATATTTTATCTATTATTGTCATAAGAAAATTAATTGATAAACAATTATCAATATTTTAATAATGTTGGTTTAAGATTTATAAATGAAATTAACTATTTGTACAATAAAAAAATAAAAATGAATTTAATTAGTTATTCAAGGGTATAAATGTCAAATGATATGTTTTAAGATGTTCTATCTTAACCTAACGAAACATCAATAATTAAATTTTGGTGTAAATTAAAAAATGAAAAATAAATATTGTTGGAAATTTGGCTCATATTCCAAAGAAATCCAAATGAAATTCAATTGATACGAAAATGGTACAAATGAGTTGGATTTATGCAAATGAGATATAGTTGGAAAGTAAAGCTGGAGAGGAATAATCACACGAAGGAAACGAAGTCACGTGAAGGATGTTCTCAAAGTTCATAAGAGTGTAAGAAAACTTGGTTTTATCAAGGTAGAAGGCCTGACTTTAGCATTTTCTATTTTTACTGGGTTTTGAATATTCGAGATAAAGCTATTTAAGGGTATAATTGGCAAATTATCTGGTTTTGTTTTGTAATGTTTTATGACGTTTTTAAAGTTTTTCAAGATGCTTGTGTTACATTATAATGCTCTTATTTCCATGTCTAATACTTGTTTGTGTTTCATGTTGTCTATCAGGGGCAAACCCAAGTTGAGTGCAATGGGGACACATGACCCTGCTGAGATTTCAAAAAAAATTTCTGAGCTCTGTGTGATTCACTCCTCGTAACGATACAAACATATATTAATACTTCCTTCTCCTCACACATATTTAAACCATTTTAGTTGTTTTTAAATTCTTATTTTTACACATGTTTCTCCATCACTCTCCTTTATCTTACAATTAATAAAGTTAACTAATTTCTAATAATTCAAAACTCGCTATTCGTTATATGATCGGTGATCTAAAAAGTAACGAGTACTCGATTTGACTGTCCATCAATAGTCAAATAATTGATTGATCATCAAACTTGGTTAAACTTATAAAAAAAATTTAAAAAAAAAAATCATAAGATTAAAATATTATCATATGACCACAAAACATTATATTTATTAGTCTAATTATATTTTAACATAATTTAACAAAATACATAAGAATTGTTTTATAAAAGTGGGCTTTAAATGCACCCCATTCTTTTGTTAAATGCACCTCTTTATAAAATAATATACATAGAGAGAGATAAGGCGGATTTGAGTGCCATTGCAATTTTTGCACTCACATCCAAGTTGAATCCATATGGAGTTGGAAAATTCACATACACATTCATCCACGAACCCATTTAGTGAAATTCACACCCATCCATTGCGAATGGGCATCCGTGGGGTTTCAAGTTCATGGGTGAAATGACCATCCTTTTAGGTGAGGTTTGTGCAATTAACTGCCTTTGCATCACGTCTAGAAAAATATCTATAGGTAACAATTACTGATAACTAAGATTTTAATGAATAAGGTGATGAAATTGAAATCATAATTTCATAGCAATGGCTGTGACATCTTCCTCATTTCAAATCCCCGCAACATTACAAGTAGCAATAGGTAAACTCGGCCTTTAAAAATTTGAGCCGTAGACCGAGATTCATATTTGCTTGGAATCAGGTTTCGGCTCCTTGAAAACGGGCCGAAGACTTCACCGTTTGGGCCTAAACAATGGAATTTGAATTGGATACTGACACATCTTCATTTGGGTTTGCCACTTCATTTGGCTTTTTTTTTTTTCCTTCTGGTTCTTCCACCATTTATAAATTATAAGAAAGTTAAATCCATAACCTTTTTGCTTGTTATATTTAGATATAAATAGCATACTAATAATTTTTTAAATTCTTTTGGTGATAGGAATAGTCTGGTTACTTTGTAAAATTTAGATTACAAGTCCGAATCTTCTATCCTGAATTTGAAAAAAAAAAATTTTATAGTTTAAGCATACGGTAATTATAGTATCTTAATTAAAATCTTCTCTACTTTTAAATCAAAATAAAACATATGAGTGTTTTTTCTTTCTTGAATATGTGGTTATCAAAATAAAATAATTTTACTTTTGTTATTATAAAATAATTAATATAGGAACAACAACAAAACATAAACACAAAATAAGAGAAGGAAAAGATTTAAATAGTAATAATAATAATAAGAGAGGAAAAAAGGATAACCCTAAAGAGAAATAAATTATTTAATTCTCCAAGTGTTATTATCTATGTTTCAAATACATTATGTCAGATCTTTTTATATAACCTCGTAAAATAGTGATTCCAAACTGAAAAGACAATAACCATAATGCCTAGAATAATAATCATAAATCCTAAAATTATGGATCTTAAATTCTTTCGGGTGTTACAAGACCAAATGGAGAGATGAAAAGTTTCGATTTACTTATAGATTCTATAAATATGATCGTCCATATAAATAACATTTTTATAACGTTCTCACTAATACGTCTATCATACAAAGATTATGTTTCGTTAAAATGTTTGCTAGTAAAAACCAAGTAGGATAAAATATTGATCAAAAGATTTTTAATGACCTCTTGGATGGATGCTTCCAATGATCAGTTAGATCAAACGATGTTTAGACGTGGTTAAGGAAAAAGAGTAAAGTTCCTAGATATCTAGAATTGTTGTATTCTTCAAAAGAAATTGCTCCCCTTGACAAAAGTTTATTTGCATCTCACCCTTTGATAAAGGCCCCTGAAATGGTAGAGATCACTAAAGAAATACAAAATCTAGAAATGAAGAAGTTTCTCTAAATTCTAGAAAAGTAACGTGGAACTGTGAAAAAAATTTAATTGACGATAGCTTTGATAAATAACTATAAACCACTGGCTATCAATGAATTTATTTTAAGGCATGATTCGCCTAAATAAAAAGAAGTAATTCTAGCATAGTTGACTTCCCTAGTCAAATGTGAAGTGTTTAAACCTATAGTCCAACACCTGAAGATATTAGACTCATTGGACACAAATGGTTATTTGTATAGAAATTTAATGAGAAAAAAGAGTCGTGAGATATATATAAGGAACAATTTATAGCATAAAGTTTCTCAAAATGAACTATCATTAAATGACTTGAGATGCATATTATGTATGTAGTGACAATATATTTATCAAGGTCATTTGATAGTAATATTTATATGAAAATTCCTAAATGATTCAAGCCTAAATCAAATAATTCAAGACCTCATACTTGTACTCAATAAAGTTATGAAAATCTTTATATTGGTTAAATAATTTAGGCAGATGTGGTATAATAATCTAAATGGATATCTAATAAAAGAAAAATATATTAATGATCTCATATGTCCATGTGTTTTTAAAAAAGAGTAAAATGCACAAGACCCCATAAACTAAAACGTTAAATATACGAATAGAAGGTTTGAGTTTAATAACAAAATAGCCCCAATTTAATAGTCAAAATTGGTTAAAGTTGACGGTTAACTCTGGTTTGATGTGTAAAGACGTAAATGCCCTCAGGTTTTAAAATTAATTTTTTTTTAAATTTTAAAAAATAAAAATTAATTCATTAAAAAAATAAATTAAAATAATAAATATTAATTTAATAAAATATAGTTAATCGAAAAAGGAAAAAAATCGAAAAAAAAAATTGAAAAAAAAAAATCAATTCTAGGTGACGACTGATGAGCAGACGAACTGGAATCAGTTCTGGGTGATGACTGATGAGCAGACGAACTGATTTTTTTTTCAATTATTCAGAAACTATGTCCGCTTATCACCCAGAAACTACGTCACTTGCATGTCTACCTCTCCTAGATCCAGAAACTTCTCTACTCTCAAATGGCAGAACCAAACAACCTTTACAAACCCAAACATATCATCAATCATCTACAAAAACCCAAACACATCATCAATCAATCATCCACTACATCAACCCCAAACACCCATCTACTGTAAACCCATCCAGACATCATCTTCATCTTCAAACACGTCCAGCCCAAAAACCCCAAACATCCAGCCCAAAAACCCCAAACATCATCTCCAAACACATCATCTACAATCGAACCCAGACATCTGGGTTCGATTCGAACCTAGAGACGTCGAAGTCTGGGTTCGACGAACCCAAACTATCTGGGTTCTGGGTTCGATGCAGTGAACCCAGATCCCCAGATCTGATCTGGGTTCGCTGCGAACCCAAATCTCGTTTGGGTTTGTCTCGAACCCGTCTGGGTTCGTCGAACCCAGATCTAACCCAGATCAGATCTGGTTAGCAGCGAACCCAGATCGTCTGGGTTCGAATCGAACCCAGACGAGGGTTCAATTCGAACCCAGATCGTCTGGGTTCGATTCGAACCCAGACATCTGGGTTCGACAAACCCAAATGAGTGAGGAAAGAAGAAAAAGAGAAGAAGAATAAGAAGAATTCGAAGAAGAAGAAGGTGGTGGTGTAGGTCTGGCAGAGGTGGAAGATGGTGAGAGCGACAGAGAGATGAAAAATTGTTTAAAAAATATATTTTCTTTTTTAATTATTCTTTCTTAAATAAAATATATTAGTAATTTTTTAATTTTTCTTAAATAAAATATATTAGTAAAAGACGAAAATACCCTTGATCAACTAAACTTAGACTAACAGACATTTCTGGCTTGGGGGCATTGTGTTATAAAAACTAAACTTTGATTATGAGTGTTTAAGACTTTACCTGAGGAGGGTTTAGTGCATTTTGCTCTTTAAAAAAATGTCAAATTAGATTTGCTATTATAACAATTTAAGTTGATGACATTAATTTAATTGAGAATTTAAAAGAACTTCTAAAAAGCTACTAAATATTTTAGATGGAAATTTGAAGTGGCAGACTCCATAATCTATACTCAATAAAGTTATAAGAATCTTTCCACGGGCTAAATCAATTTGGGTGGATATGATACAACCATCTCAATAGACATTTGATCAAACAAGAATATATTGATGATCCTATATACCCAAGTATTTTCATCAAGAAATAAATATCTAGATACATTATTATAACATTTTATGTTGATTATAATTATTAATAAGACTCTTAAAAAGCTTTAACAATGGTTAAAAATTTTGATAAGAGAATTTGAAACGAAAGACTTAGGAAAAATAAGATTTTGTGTCCACCTAGAGATTGAGCATAAATTAGATGGAATATTTATCATCAATCAACATATAATAAAAAGCTCTTATAATGATTCAATATAGATAAAACCCACTCTTTGAACACCCCTATGGTTGTTCAATCCCTTAATCATAAATATCATCCTTTTTAGCCTAGGAATGATAGATGTATGTTTGGTCCAACAGTACAATATCTGCAATTTATGATTTATTGTATATGGCACAATGTGCTTGGTCTAATATTGCATTTTCTATAAACCTGTTGACAAGATTTAGCTCACACCAACACAACTGACACTAGAATGAGAACAAATATACCTTTTGTTGCCTTCGTAGAATATTAGCATGAAGGGAAGCATATTTATCAAGGGGGGTTACTAATTGGGGATGTAACGCCACGTACTCTTTTTCTTTCACTAGCTTTTCATCCCACTGAAGTTTTCCTAGTGAGATTTTAATGAGATAGTTTGCATCTCCGACACCAACAAAATTTCCCTAAAGTGGTAGAATGCCCGAAAAGAGACTTGGATCAAGAATACACTAAGATTTTATAAATTATGTTAAAGGGATTTGGTTCACTTACTAGTTTAGGTGAAATTATCCAATAAATTTATGATCGTTGGATGTCTTCCCACCAATTCAATGACTGTTATTAAATAATTTTATAAACTATTTAATAAGTCGCATTAATTGATAACCTACTAATCCAGTTTCCTACAATTAACTTTTATTATTATTATTTTTTTTTAATTTATGGATAAAAAATTAAGGGAATGTCAACAGACTTTTTCCTTTTTATACATTTTTTACTCAAACTTCTTTTTGAGCTTTTTAGCAAATGAAGAGATATTTGTATTTAAAAACTAAAAATAAAATGGTTTTTAATTATACCTAAATAAATAAGTAATCAAACTGTAATTAAATAATTCTATTTTTTTCAATATTAAAAATGACTATTTCCTCTTAGTAAAATACATTGGTTTTAAATACACCTAATTGCAAATTTGTAAAAAATACTATTATTAAACTATTACAATAGATTTTGCTGACCTAAATATTATTTTCAATTAGAAGCTTTTTTTTTTTAATGTTAGAAAAAATATTATTTATTGTAAATGCTAATTATTTAGCATTTGTATTAATAAATAAATAGATTTTTAATTATACGTAAATAAATAATCAAATTGTAATTAAATAATTACATTTTCTTCATATTAAAAAGGTCCATAAACTCGCTTTGATTTTCACTATTATACATTGGTTTAGATAAACATAATTGCAAGTTTATAAAAGGTAATTTACATGTACAAATTGACATTTAAGTCTTGTAATTGTAATAGATGGTAGGATTATATAAATGCAATGCACAAATTTAGTTAGCCTTGTGCATCATATTATGTAATATACTTTTATGATGTAATAATTTAATTAAATGAAAATTTATTAAATGTGATACTATTGGAATAAAATGACATTCTATAACAACTGTGAATTGACAAAATAAAAAGGAAAAACCAAATTGTTTTATTATATAACAAGTAAGACTATAAGAGTTTTGCATAAACATTTGATATTTTTTTTTTTTAAATAAGGTTGCTGGTCAAAGCCAACATAATATTAAAGATAAATATAGGATTACGAAGATGAACAAGGTGGGGAGCCCATACAAACAGAAAAAGGAACAAAGGGGGTGATCCCATATAAACGAAAAAGGAACCAACGAGAACCTCTCAAAGCCTAAACTAACAAAACTGATAATTGCTCTTACCAAAAAGGTCATTCGAAAGAAGATGAGACAAAAAACTAAGAACCATCCACCACCAGGTTGAATGAGCGAGTGAAGGGGATCAATAGGCTAATGCATCCGCCACAGTATTTCCCTCGTGATAAATATGAGTCACCCTGAAGTCCATACCTTGTATATAGTCAAGACATTGCTCCCAAGCTGGTCGCTAACGCTAAGGGACTTTAGAAGAACGGGCAAGAAGAAGAAAGATCACATAAGTAGAATCACTTTCTAGCCAAAGTTTCTTCCAATTAAACTTTCAAACTAATTAAATGGCATGAATAGTAGCTGCTAACTCTGCCTCGAAGGAAAAACTTATTCTTAATAGAAAAACAAAAGCACTCTTGAAGAACCCACAGGAGATTCGAAAAATTCAACCACAACCAGCTAACCAGAAGACCCAAAAGTAGAACCGTCAGTATTAATCTTGGTCCAATCAGGAGGAGGAGTAGACTAATTACCTATATAATACGGGGAGCTTTAGGAGGCCAGCTAGAAACATGAAGCTTACATGGAGCTAAAAAGTCATCCACTGAGTTTCGCATAACCCCAGAATTAAAAGAATCTATCTCATGAATGGAATGCTAGACAAAAAAAAAAGAGCCATGTGAAAAGAATAAGACTTACCCTCGAAAATGATAGAGTTTCGAATGACCCAAATAACCCAAAAAATTGCACTAATACCAGCCTTCCAAAGTTGTTGAAGTTTAGAACAAAAGGCAATAGACATAGCAGCATACCATAAATTTCTAACCATCCCAGAAAGAGAAATGACATGACCGAATGTAGAAGATAAGGAATGTCAAAGGCCAACTGCAAAAGGGCAATTGACAAACAGATACTCCAAGCTCTCCTCTGCAGCCCAACATAAACGACAACAAGAAGGCAAAATAAACCCACATCACTGTAAAGTTAAATCAGTAGGCAATCTATTATGTATAATTCGCCAAACAAGCATAGATCTTGAGAGGGGAATGAAAGCTACCTAGATATATCTAGCCCAATGAAGATGAGGATGCAGGGGAGATAGACAAGTATCAGCAGTAGTAATTTTTGTGTCAATAAAAAGGGTCCAGACTCTAGAATCAATTGAAATACCAATAACCACTTGCTCAATAACATGAACTAAATCTAGGTGTGCTTGACAAACTATAGGAAGGAAGTGCCATCTATCATCGTAGTAAACATTTCCAATACAAGTTGAGCGCGGCAGATCCGAAAGCAGCAAATCAAAAATCATTTCTTGAAGATGACCATTCATCCAGTTATCTAACCATAAGCAAACTTTTAAATGACAACCTACAAACCATTTGGACTCAAGCACAAGATTAATAATCTTTATTATACAAAGAACTAAATGTCAGTTTTGGTGAAAATATCGGAGTTTTAAATTTATGGAAATAGTGATGAAAATATTGAAAAGATAGGAAATATTCTCAAAATATCATAAATATTTGTGGATATTTTTAATATCGATCATCGCAAAATAAAGATAATAACAAAGATATTTCTGATATTGCTACATTATGGCATTATATCCAATTAAAGGATGTAATTCTATTGCATCTTGTACATTATATTAGCTAACATATTTCAAATATATTGTAATATAGTTTATAAAATCTCATTATGTAACACCAATATGATAATAATAAATTAAATCTAAATAATTTATTTTATCAAATACTATATAGGAGATTTAGCACGGAAATTCGGTTGTATGTCTTATATATATTATATTCAAGATTAGTATTCTATAGTATAATGTAACACACATTTTTTATTTGTCTTGTGCATTGTACTTATTGTGAGTTTAATTACACGTAATCGAAATGACTCGAAATCAAAATAATATAGAATCCGGTGGTCTGGAATCACATAGATGTATCAAAATCAGAATAAGTTGTTTACTTTAATTACAAAAATCGTAATTGAAATCAATAATATTTCTCTTGAGAGATTTGCTTTAAATTGAAATCGAAATGAATTGTTTGGAAGTTACAAAAATGTCCTTGATTAAAAATATGTATTCTTTTATCATTTTTGAATTTTTTTTTTTTTTTTTTTGGTTATCAATAAAGATTTATTTTTTATATAATAATCTTATGCTTGTCAAACTATTTTTTAATAATTATAATAATTATTTTTTACTAATAAGTTAATGTTATTATATACCATTAATAAATATAAATTAGGTTTTTCTCACTTTTTATTTTCAATTTTTTATCAAAGACTTTTTAATATTTAAAATGGAACAGGAATGGAAATCCTAAGTGAAATGGGGGGATTGGCAACCCATTCTACAAATCTAAATTTGTAAGAGACCTATATTTTTTATTCCATCATAGATTAATTTAGAGCCATGTGAAAAGAATAAGACTAATTTATAGACACCAAAAATTGTATTCATTCCTCATTTTAATTCTCTAATCACTTAAGTAAATATATCATGAGATCATTAAATATGATATTTTTATAATTATATAATTAAATAAATATTAAATATTAAATATAAATCCGTTAATAACATCCTTAAAGTTAACTATTTATTTAAAAATATAAATTTTAATAATATAATTCTAAAATTTAATAAAACGATGAAAAACTAAAATTAAAGTAAATTGAATATAATTAAATAATAATTATCTACATCATAAAGGGTGACTTAAATTCTTTTTTTCCAAGATGACGTAAACTTGCAACACAATTTTTATATGCAATATGAAGTTAACTTTATATTCAACTTATTAATTACAATGTCACGTTAACGTTCAATGTTTAAATTTATATTGTAAACAAACTATGTTAGAATGAGTATATAGTTTATCCTTATGTACAAGTACATAAAAATACATAAATGTATAATTAAAAATCCAAATTTATTTTCTACACCAAATCTATAAACCCTAATATTATGAGGAAAAAAGAAAAGAAAAGAAAAGAAAAATCTAGTATTACAACAAGAAAATATAATTTTCACATATATTCAAGGAAATAATGAAAATAAAAAGTTGATTTGATGAATTTCAAATAAATATGCATGTACGCATGCGTGTGCATGTGTATGTGTGCGTGTGTATTAACTTCTATTATTGTTTTCTGATTAAAAACAAAAATAAAGGAAACACAAATGTGGTTTTTCAAAGTATTTTTCATCCAAAAATCTTTAACTTATTCAACTTTTATGGAGAAGTTCATGTTTCACACATATTTTAATGCATTAGGTATAAACGAATAGGTAGGAGTGTAGTAGCAATACTTGTTCATTACAAAATAAGCCAATTATTTTGTCTAATCATCTTTACTTTCCAAGAATAAAACACTTGCACTACTCTTGATAATATTTTATTGTTTGGAGTTATTTATTTACATGTGCATTTCATCGAACACATATCCAACATTAAAAAAACCCCTATTATTAACATATCCAATGATCAAATATGTAGTCTTATAGCCCTTTTGTTTTTTGTTTTTGTTTTGTTTATATATATATATAATATTTAGTCTCATCATTCTAATCATCATCACAAATAAACCTTGAAAAAAATCACATTAAAAAAAAAAAAAGTTCAATAAGAGATGGGAAAGAAAGAGAAAATCAAATAGAAGCTAAGAACATTTCTAGAAGAAGTATGAAAAAATACTAAATAAAATTCATAGGAATCTTATCAAAAACACCTTGAAATAAAATTGAAGTAAGAACAACTAGTATTATATAGTAAATGAGTGTAATGAGGGGAAAAAAAAAAAAAAAAGATTAAAGGTATAAACATTATGCTATGACAGTTTGGAATTTTGAATGGAGTAAGCAGTAGAATTTTTAATATTAATTTTTTAATATCAAAGTAGCAAGTAAATGGGCACGGCAAGAAAAATTTTGGGCTCGATTATATATATATATATATATATATATATATATATATAGTGGGTATAACTATTTAAAGTCGTCATGGTCTAAACTAGACACACTAGCCCGAAATTATTTGATTTACAAAAATTTTTATGCATTTACATATTCAACAGCCTCCAATTTCTTTTCTATCACTTTTATTTTTGTTTCACCTTTAATCTAAATTTGCCATCACAACGCATTCAAAAACTCATTCTAATGCACATCTCCTCTTGAGACAGATGATTGTATATCTCTTCATTCACCTTAAGATAGAGATTCAAATCCTACCAAAAGTACTTTACAAGCTTTGTGTAGGTAGTGTCCTCTCCTAATTATGGGGTAGTTATTTCTAAATTAGAGGAGTAGAAATTCAACTCGCTTAAATAATGATGTATCTCAACAAGTCCCAATATATCTTTAATCTGTTTAGTATGATCATTCAAAAAAGGGACAAAAAAAATATTGATTCACCTTGTATCTTATTAACAACATGGTAATATATTTGTTGTGTCTGAAAGTAGCACCAAGACCGAAAGTTCAAATAAGGCCCAAAAGACCAGCAAGCTCAAAGGCCACAAAAGGGAGTAAATGATTATGAAGCCTGTCAGCCTCATGACACGTCAGCATATGACATGCCATCAGAAGCATCTAAAGGTTTAATTTCATTAAAGCAATAAGAGTAGATCGAGTCAACCAGCTCATGTGGCGAACAAATTGAGGTCGTAGAGATATAGTAACTCAAAGCACATCATCAGCTCATTTTGCCTTAATAGTTCTAAAAACAGAAAAATTCTCGTATTAAGAAGAAGATCAATTCAAAGAAGAAGTTATCATGTTTGCACTTTGATTCGAATATAGAAATATTAAATGTAGATTTATGTAAAATAAGAAAGAAATTTTATCATTTCCTATATTTTAGTGACCAAATTGAATATAAATAGGGAACCATGACACTATATAAAAGGTCCTTTGTATGTACAAAGGACACGATGCAATAGTAGCATCTCAATAATAGGCAATCTTGGAAACCCTTGTAGAAACTCTATTAAATTGTAGTCATCTCCTTCAAAAATAATATAACCGTAGACGTAAGCATCATTCAAAGGGTCAAACTACGTTAAAAATTTTCTTGTCTCTTCGTTTTGCTTTCTTGCATCATTATTGTTTCATTATTTCACCATAATTGCACTCATTCATTCACCGTCAAGCATTCAATTAGTATTGATTTTAGTGTTAACCAATTTTTGACATGAACAATATTAACTAAACATACATCCACACCATGTATCAAAACTTTTCACATCAAAATTATTCGTGTGTTCTAAAATTATCAATTTAAAATAAGCATTAATGATATTGAATGTGTTATTAATAGCATAAGTTTTTTAAAAATAATGTAGAGACATAAAAATAAGGTGAATGCTATATTAACTTAAAATTTTGATTTAAAAAAATGACCTCAATATATATCTATTTATTTTCACTCAATTCAAAAGTGAAAAAAGTGTAATGGTCAAAAATTGTTCAACCCATAAAGCAAAGGCCCAACCAAAACGCATTACAGTAGACCACCACACTAGTTTGATCGACCCAATCCAAAGCCCAAAGGCTCAGTCTCCTACTTCAACTTGCTCACAACCAGTCCAATACATTCAGGACTTGACCACAATTTAGGGATAACTCTTGTTAGCTCCTAGACTCGTTTTAGATTTCAACAAAACCCTTAAAACTAAGAGAACCTGCTACTTTGTAGGCCCTAGATCGTCTATAAGAAAGGCCACCCCTTAAAGGCCATTCATTCAATCTCAGCTATAGGCATCGCTACTCAATCGAAGAGCCATAATCAAATCCCATAAGCTCTTCTCCGATCAGGTCCAGGCCATCCACCACAAGTCCTCTTGACATCTGTGCCCACAGCTACATCTCCTCTTCCATTAGAGCATAGCCGTTTCACCCCCTGAGGCCACAAGTCTCTAATACACAACCACAAGGATTCTTTCTTATAAAAGGAGTTTCCCAACAGTCACTTACCAACGACCAATATCACAGGTATCGATCTGTCATTCTCGGATTGTCATAACAACACAGATCAAATTTGACATGTCAAACAATCTCTTAGCTTTATTCTTACTTTTCAGACATTAAACTCATCTAAGCGTCAGATTGTCTTTGACAGACACCACACCGGTGTCGAGTTTACCTACATGCTCTTTATTTTATTTGTATAGGGTACAGTTATTAGGTTCCAATAAAATTGAATGACAAGGTCTACTTAAGGTTAACATACTGAATTTCGATCTTATTATAGAAACAAATAATTTAAAGGTCGATAATAATCTTGGATTGAATAAAAGTTGACTAATCTATATTCAAGTCTTTTTTTAAGTCAAAATTTTTTTAATTAATATACTCTAATAAAAAAATTAGGTTATATTAACTTAAAAATTTTGACTTCAATATCTATTAATTTATTTTCATTTTCAATCCAAAGATGTAAAAAGTAATTGGATTCAAGATGGATAACAGTATTTGAATTGAATAAAAATATATGAATAAATATTAAAGTCACTTTTGTAAAACAATTTTTTAAGTCAATATGGTCTAATAAAAAAGAATTAGGTTATATTAACTTGGAATTTGACTTAAAAAAACATATATATCTTTTTAAAGTCAAACTTTTAAATTAAGATAGTCTAATAAAAAAAATCTCAAACTTAGCTCATAATTATGTATCCCATCACATTCTTATTTATCAGTGTCATGTCCATTATATAAGTTTTGAAAAACAATGTGGCAATTATAAGTATAAATATCATGTTACTAATAGAATTAAAATATATATATATTCTCAAAAAATAATTTTTATTTATTTTTTGATACCTAAAATTTCTATGCTCTTTGTACCGTATTATGTTCAAACTGATCAGACTATATTGCTTTTGCAGTGTAAAGAAAGTTAGAAGATGCAGGTAATCTTGTCAAGGTGTAACCTACCAATCCGCTGGATTGATATTTTAAAGTCTTAAGCCTTAATCTACCTAAAAGTTCAATTTAATATTTCTTATCGTGCTATAATTTTCTTGGTACAAAAGCTGACATATAATAATAATAATAAAACTCTCAGTAAATAGAACCTAAAAAATAATGTGAGTTTGAAATTAGAATAAAAAAATTAAATCAACGTTTATCCGCGAAATTAACTGTGAATTCACTACTATACTTCTTTTAAAAAAAAAATCATAATAATAAAAATAATTCCAAAAATATATTGTAACTAGTTTGCACGAAATTTGACTAAACTAGAAATGCAAGTGGCCGAGGGGAAAATGTTTTCCGCATCAGATGCATATAATCTAAAATGCTGAATATAAGCTTTTATTCACTTTTTTAACTTTTTAATATACGTTCAAAGGTTATATATGTAATAAATGTTTTTATATAGAATTATAATGTAATCGAAAATTTATTAATATAAAAAATTTAAAAAGTCTATTGGCACCGGTCAAAGCTGAATATTATTTATATTTTAGAAATGTATTTTAATTATATATATAAAAAAAAAAATCATTTCTCATAATAGTAGAAAAAGATTTTCATAAAATATGTTAAAATTAAATATTAATCATTTGAACTGCAAATCAACCAAAACATACGAATGCAACAATTTTTTCTCTTTTTTTTTTTTTTTTTTGTCATTTTAGTCTTTTTTAGGAATATTCATATTTTATGTTTTAATGTGACGTCTCTTTCTCGAATGATTTGCATCACCACCTGATACACTCATTTGCAGCGCAGCTCAATAACGTAGTCCCAATTCCATGTTAACACTTCTCACTAATCACTACGAAAATATTTCTACTTATCTACTCTGCATCGCGAACCACACAATTAAGTAACTTGTCACTATAGAATGTGGGGCTCTTAATACACACAGCTTTTGCCTAGCCAATCTCTTTCAAGTAAAACGATGCTTGTCAAATAGTTATGCAATAGAAGGGGTGATAATCGTAATGCAACAATATAATATGGTGGGATGAGAAACAGCTGATTGGACCTCAAAATCATATTATTTTAAGAGAGAGAATCTTCTTTTGAACCACTTAAGGTCAGGGTCCAACTGTCAGCTGCGCCTTGATATTAAGCTTTTAAACGGCCGTTATGCCTTTTATCTAAATAACGGTGCGCTTTCCGTCAAATTCCACGTAGCACGTGACTCAGTATCACGCACATGATACATCGCTACATGTCATGTCATGTCTCTCACATGTTAAATTAATGTATGTGGTCATCAGCATGATTATGATGTAGCATTCATGATACATACATAGAAAATGATGATTCAAGTGGCAGGATGTTTTATGTTTTTTTTTTTTTTTTTAATTTATTTTATATCCAGGTTAGGGTTTCTTCGAGTCGAGCTCTACATGGCGTCACTTACGCCAAACTTAGGACACTTATGAAATTACTTTTTAGCCCTCTTCTACTTCCATAATCCCATGCTTCTCCTTTATTCTCTCATTACTAAGCGTTTGGTCTGCTTTTGTAAGTCTTATTTTGTGCTTCCTCTTTGCCGATTAGACTTGGACCAACATTAGACTGAGACAATTAGATTTAAAGTTATGTTTACTCTTTCTCACTTGTGGACTTGTGGTCCAGGGATGCAAAATTTGGAGGTTGAATAACTACAATTTATCATCAAATCATATTAAGATATTTTATTTTGAGATTTTATTTTATTAGAATTACAAATAGGGTGATTCTATCGCCACCTAATAAAGATCTCCCTATACCCTTTTTTAATAAAAACTTTTAATTACTAAAATATCCACACATCCAATTATCTAAAATGACATAATTAAGCAATAACAAAATGCCCGTACAACTATTGATACTCTTTCAAAACATTTTTATTCTGCATCCTTATCGTTGTTCTCGTCACTTTTTTACACTTTTATTATTTCTTCAAATTTTAATAGTTTTTCAAATTTTATTTCTTTGGGCTCAATTATTTTGGTCAATATAGAACTGAATTTTCATTAAATTGGTACCTTAATAAATACTTTACTATTTTATTTGATGGACACAACTGTGTTTCATTATACATTAATTTTTAATAACATTGTAGTAGATGTTTAAGTTTAATTTTAATAACTTACTTTCTAAATACTAGTACATTTGATTTGCATTACCTTAAAATTAAATTTTTTCTTACCCCCTCCTCCCTAAATCAAAATCTGATATAAGTAATTTTCTCCTTTTATTATGAGAGGAGTTGTCTCCCTTTATAGGCAATGGTACACTCATACATTTATATTAGAGGAGATACTTAATAATAAAATAAAATACAAATTAAAGATAAAAAAAATTATAATTTATATGAGCTTATTTTAGTTGTTAATTTTATTATGTCAAATAGTTTATATAAAACAAAATAATTCACATCAATAGTCATGAATCAATCAAGACCTATCAAAATTAAACATTATATGTGCTGCTCGAAAATATCTACTACCAATAATAAGGAAAGAAAACTTTCACAAATATTGATAAATACATAAAATAAAATTCAAACTCCTATCATGAATGTGAAGAGAAAGTATACTTTGATTATAGTATGGAATTGAAGTTTGTGTACTTATTCAAACTAATAAGTAGAGGAATGATTAAATGTTTTATATACATATATATATATGTGTATAAAAATATATTGTAAAAAAAAAAACTCAATTTTTGCCTCTAAAAGTAAGAATTGTAATCAGATTATGACTAAGTGAGCTCATTTTATAAAACTATTACAGTAACAGTAATACCATTTACTCCAAATTTTTTTGGTCTAAAGTTTATTCAATTAGTATGTCATATACTTTGTTATTTCATAATTTATGAGATAATTACAAAGCTCATCACATGTAATGTCACATAAATTATGGACAAAATATTTGGACTAATTAATATTAGTCATTGTATCTTACATAACCAAAATACAGAAAAGAAGATAATAATATAAAATTTGTTACTGTGGACCAGTATGACTGAAGTATTGATGTTAATTGATAAAATATTGTAAGAATAATGATGAAGATATTCTTAATTCCGCTCTGAAATTTAAATATAGTTACACTTTTTTTTTCTTTTGGCTCAAGAATGGAAATTGTTATTTAAAAACTAAAAATCGAAACACATGAATTTTGTTAAGGTTTAGTTTGAATTACAATAATATGACATCCTTAACCATTAAGTGGGATTTTAGTAAAAGACAAATACAATTTAAATTGTTAGACGATTGACGTATACAAAAGTGCCGGACTCAGGGCATAGGTCCTGCCCTTGTCTAATATTTATTCAATTTTTTTAGGACACTTAATTGGTTGTTTATTAATAATAATTATACACACCATAATCATTTTAACTTAAATTTGGTGGCTTCAACTTCTTACCATTCATTTACTTCCACTTTTATAGATTAGATAATTATTGATATGACATCTATTTTATCTTTTGGATAAAATAAAAATACCTTGTTTATAACCTCAAAAAAAAAAACAAAAATACCTTGTTTATGTTAGAAAAATAATTTAAAAAAAAAAAAAAAACAAAGGAAAAACTTACAATAAAAGTTGGTTAACTAAATGATAAACTCCTCAAACTCATACAATAAGAGTAGATTCAAAAGTTATATTTTAAATGAAAAGACAGAGATCATTGAATTCATATTGAGTATTTGAGTATATATTTTTAGATGGATGATTATAAAAAAGGGCCACTAAAAAGGAAAAAAATCCTCACCATCCATAAGAAAGGATGTTGATGTAGCATAAGATGTCGAAAAATTGAAGGTCAAATGATGAGAATGAAAGGGGTAACATATTGTTTAGACTTTTGATATATGCACAAAGAGTTGCAAGTAAGAACAGAAAGAATATAAAGCCAGAAACAGAAATTAGTGGCATTGAAATCACGTACCATAGACAAAAATCAAAAGTCCACGTGGCGCGGGAATAAGAAGGAGTGGTTTTTTGTTCGGTTGTTGAAATAAGAAGGATTGGTTTTGACGAAGGTTTTGCTTTAGATGAACAGGCCTTTGGTCACTCAAATTTCAGAGAATCACTAAAGGGTCTCTGAAAATATGCTTTATCACAAATAGAAACCAATTTTCCTTTTGTAACAATACCCTTTTCTATATTAATGGTTGGATCATGATAATAATTTAAAATAACTAAAAAATTATAAAATAAAGCAAAAGGATTAGAATACCTTTGGATTAATCCTTTGTTAATAAAATTTAAAAATTTTTAAAAATTTAAACTGTCTATCTAAAAAATGAACGATTGAGATATACTTAAAAAAACAAAAACCTTTAAGTTTTATAAATAGTTTAAAAAATTGAAAATAATCAAAAATAATTTTTAAATTATAAAATAATTACAATTAAAAAAATGAAAAAGAGATATGAATTTGGATATTATTTTTTAAAAAAAACCAAAAAAAAAATTCTATATTTAAAAAAAATGAAAAAAAAAAAATTTGAAATCCCCACCATCCATCTGATGAGATAAACGGTGGAGATTCAATCTGAAAATTGGATCTCCACTTATGCAAGTCAACCACACTCGACCTTACAGTCTTTTAAGTCACCGGCTCTCTTCTGTATCTCTCTTCTTCTTCTTCTCCTTCCTCGAACCCAGATCTAGGTTCGAAGTCTATGGTAGGATCTATGAGGAAGGTGTTGTCTTTCTATTAGAGGACGAATGCGATACAAGCTGTTGAGAGAGAGAGATCAAGTTATCGATTTGAGCCATAGAAAGAGAGAGAGAAAGAGTCAAACGGTGAGATCTTTAGTGGGTCTCATTGGTGCTTGTTGTAAGATCTAATGGTGGTGTCTTTAGCGAGTCTGATTGGTGCTTGATGGTGGATTTTTTTAAGATTGAAACTAACAAAACTTCATCTTCATCTCTTTTTTTTTTTTGGTGACAGCCATCTGGTTTTAGTTTTGGGGATGATGGTGATGATGGTTAGTGGTTGGGTTTTGTTTGATTTGTTGTGTGTGTGTGTGTTTCATTTTTTTTTATTTTTTTATTTTAAGTTTGGATGCAGGTGACGATGGTTATGATGGATGACCAAAACTTGAAATTTGCTGAGGCATGGTGACAATGGTGAAGATGGATGAACATAACTTGATTTATTGAAGATGGATGAATAGAACTTGAAATTTGGATGTAGGGGATGATGGTGATGATGGATTGAGTATTTTCTTTTTTGAGAAATAAATATTCAAAAAATTGTGTTGAATTGTTGAAGATGAACAAACAGTAATCTGGGTTTGAAGATGAATTTGTTGCTTTTAAATATTTCAGAATAATTTAATTTTTAATTTATTTTAGAAATTTTAAAATTTTAAATTATTTTAATATTCACACAATCTATTAATTGATATAATTTAAAAAATAATAAAAATAAGATAAAATGACCATCTTATCTCTTTTTCAGACTCATACAGTCAACATGATTAAACCATTAATGTAGCGAAGGATGCTGTTACAAAAAAGAAAAAAGTAATTTCTGTCTGCAATAAGGTATATCTCCAAAGTTTTTTTAGTAATTCAAAGCGTGCGGGGACACACCACTTCACATTCGTCTCGATGCTTAGTTGTCTCTACTACCAAGTCTGTCGAAGAATGTTCCTAGTTTCCCTATTCGACCTTAACTAATAACGACCAGACCATTTTCTTCTTAATTTATAATTAAATATTTTCTTTAAATAATATTATCCAAAAAAATTTATTTAAATTCATACATGAATAATATAACATATAAGTTATTAATATTATATAAATTATAAAATGATATGGTAAATGATGTAGTGTTATCATCCTTAATAGAGCTCTCATTCTAGTTAGTAATGTATTAGGTCTTAATAGTTGTACTATGAATAATTGTCAACTTACTACATAATTTGAAAATAAATTAGAATAAAATTTGAATTAATTCTTTTCTCAGGAGAATTCATAAATTTTGACTTTGATTTTTCATATTAATTAATATTTTTATAAATTATTTATTTATTTTTATATTAAGAAACATGTTTGAACATTTTTATATATAAAAATAAAAACTGTTTTTTAAATCTTAAAATTATATAGCTCAAAAACATTGGATGTGATTTTTTTTTTTTTTAAAAAAGTTATAAATTTTGTAAACACTTGTTTTGATAAATATCTTTAAATGCTAAACTTCAAAAATTTATTCATATTATTAATCCATTTATTTCTTCTTATACTTATCCTCAACAACATTGCGTGCGATTTTTAATTAGCATACATCTTACAATCATTTTTGATGAGTTTCGAACTAAACTAATCGAGTCTAGTAATAAAATCATAATATAAATAATGAGTTATGACAATATATGCCCTAAAGCAAACGATAAAAATTTAAAATTATAATTATCATTTATATTTATTTATTCTCTTCATATATATATATATATATATGGAAACAAGTTCTTTTAATATTTTAATAATAATTTTTTATATCTTAACAAAATAGAATAAACACACATTCTCTGTTTATATTTTCAATTTTAATAAAATGTGAAACCAACTTTGTTTGAGAGGTACATCGAAGTCAAAGAGAATTTGACGTAAGATAACATGGGGGCTGACTAAAGGTGAGTGCAATGAAATCATAACATTTAATAAATTTTTCTAAAGTCGATACCTTACGAGTTAAAGAATTATGAGAACCATCAAGATCACACCATTAGAAAGGTTTAGTAACTACTCTTAAAAATGTGATACAAACTACTATCACGATCAATAGAAAAAAGGGTTATCCGTATTTATGTTAATATTTCATTATACAAAGAAGAAATGAACTCATAACGTTACATGAGAAAAGGAGGTCCTCAATCAATTGCACCGATAGGTGTTGCGTAACCCTTTATAATATCAAAATAGTGGTGAGAGACAATGGATATATTATAGAAAGAGACATTCATCATGGGCCTCTATTATAATAGTGGCCGACCTTACAGTTACGGATGAGTTGGTCCACAGTGAGTCGGGCTGCGCATGACCTGTAGCACTTAATTGTACCCTCTTTCCTTGTTCATTTTCACGCAGGGATAGCAAGCACATATTCTATGTGTTGAATAGGGGTATATTCGTCAATTCAAGTAGTCAGCTAAGATATGGGGATATGTGGGCTTTATTCATCATTGGAAATGATTCAATTGATGGCGCTTCTATATATGTGAGAGGGGATTCTGTGTCTGTGTCTGTGTCTGTGTCAGTATGTATGTGGGGGCATTTTGGTAATTTGGAATTAGTTTGGACAATATGTAGACCTATCTGCAAGGGTGGTGGTGTTAGCAACTCTCTCTTGGGTTTTGCTTTTGGTTTTGCTTTTTTGTCATTTACTATGAGGTTTCTTTCTGTCTAATCTCCACAGACTTATCAATTCTGTAAGTGACATGTGGCTACTATACATTCCTTGTAAACAATCAACAATCGAGTCCGATCTGCACCCTTTTTACAAACCCTCTGTCGGACCCAATGAGCGCCAGATTTGAATAAGCATTTGCCATAGCGATGAGGGGATTAAATAATATTTAAGAAATATTTCTTAAAAAGTTAAAATTATTTTAAAAGTCGTTTATTGAAAATTTCTAGCAGAAAATTGTGTTAAATTTTAAATAATTATTGTATGATTTTCAAAGTAGATAATAAAATTAATATAGGGATGAATTTCACTGAAAGAAAGTTATTTTAATTTAAAAGTTGGATCTAAAACGAAATTATAAATATTAATTTATTATAAAGAAAACTCCATTTTAATTCCTAACTTGTTGAGAAACATTATTTATTTGAAATCATTATTGGGTATGAGTTTTATTAAAACATAAAATTTGGATAGTGGCATCAATAGAAATTCATTAGTTAATCAAACTCAATAATATATGTATGTATGTATGTATATATGTGTTGATGTAAAATAATGATCAACTACTGGTTCATGAAACTCAGATTGTAGATCTGTGAAAAATACAAACAAACAAAAAAAGAGACAGAGAGGAAGAAGAAAAAACACACGAAATTTACGTGGTTCGGCCTTAAGAATGACTTATATCTACGGTGTCGGTTCCGATGGTGGAGAGACAGTCACTATTATTATTGTTTTGTATGGTTACAGAAAGAGAGAGACCAGAAAAAACCCTTTCCCCATTACATTATTTTTGTTGCTATTTATAGAGAGGGGGTGGTGCTACAATTTTAGTACAACTCAAACAGGAAAGCATTTAATATTGATTTACTTTCCACAATTAATACCCTTAATATCCAAAATTTGATATGATCCGTTAACTTGATAGTTGCGTGTTTCTTAATCTACGCTGCTACCATTCTGAGAAGGATTTGACGTGCACTCCACGCTATTCGCGAGCAGTTAAGGCGAACAGCTCTGGGCGATCTGATGGGCGAGCTGAAAATATTTGGTCGCTGAAGTCGTATTTTGAGAAGACTTGTTCAAGTAATGAGCGACCTGATTAGTGGACTAGACTGAAGACGTCTGTGAGCTGGTCGTGTCTGAATTGGAGCGTGTAATAATGAACTGCTCGTTTATCTGCTCGCTAATCATCTTGTTGACCCCGCTCGTTGACGTGAGTAGGATATTGTATACAGTCACGCAAGCTGCTCATGCAGTTGCTCGCTTATCAGCTCGTCTGTATGTTTATTAATGAATTATTCATTCAATGCTTTGCTGGGTTGCAAATGTAAACCTCAAAAACACATACACTAAATCAACAATTTTTAGGATGTCAACGACATCAACCTGGAAACCTTGGCTGCCACTTTATGGAGCACGAAAATTTCATTCCGAAAATATATTATAATAGTTAATCTGACAACCGAGCACAAAATTATGTTCTTTTCTTTGGACCAGTAACTTGAGCCCTTATCTGTTGGAACGGTTTTATTGGATTTTTGGGCTTTTACCAGCCCATTTAAGGTAACCCAAAAATACATATAACAGTATGTATAACGAATTATTCTAAAGCTATATGAGGTTTGTCTATTCACAAATGAAACTAACTTTTCATTTTACTAACAAATTATCTTCCTACCATCGGTTAATATTAGTCAACGTTAATACCATTAGGGATATTTAGTGTTTTGTTATTATTCTCTAGTTAATTTTAAAATTAAGATTGAAAATTAAAAAAATAAATAGAAAAATGAATTAGATTTTAACCATTAATCAAGAGATAGATGGTGGAGATTTTTCATAAAGTATAAAATAAAAATTTCAAATAAAAAGAAAAAGAAAATATTTATATAGATTTCCACCATCCATCACAAAAATGGATGAGGGAGATCATTTTGGAAAAATGATATTAAAAATAAAATGATAAGGTGAAGATTTAGATTGAATCTTCATTGTCCATTTTAGAATATGGACGGTAGAGATCTAATTTGAATCTCCACCTATGTTTATCTCTATAAAGATTTAATCATCATGGAACCTAGCTCATCATCATCAAACAAACCCAAATTCTTCCTCGTCATCATCATTAAATCTACAAACTTCATCTACAAAGAAACCTAATTCATTATCAAATCCACATTTCAACATTAATTTTACAAATTCTAACTCTAAACCACCATAGCTATCTACATCGAACCACTCTTTCTAAAAAGATAGTGGTTCAATCTCCATCCTTAGGCAAAGAGGTAGAACCTCCATTTCTACCTAAAGATAAAGGTTCGAACTCCATCTCTAGTGGAGATTGTTTGACCTCTATCTTTGCTTAGAGATTAAAATTCCAATGACCTCCATCTCTGTATAGAAATGGAGGTTCGACTTCAATCTCCACACAAAGATAGAGGTTTGAACCTCCATCTTTGCTAAGAGATGGGGTTTGAACCTCAATCTCTCAAAGATGGAGATTCGAACTCTATCACTACTAGAGATGAGGTTCAAATCCCATTTCTTGTTTGATCTTCAGTCTTTTAGAGATGGAGGTTCAAACAACATCTAAAAGATGGGGTTTCCTATCTCTTATTCAAACCTTCATCTTTGAGCGGATATAAAGGTTTATTTAAACCTTTATCTCTACCAAAGAAAGAGGTTTGAAACCTTTGGATCTCTATTAACAAGATGGAGATTTAAGATATAGGTAAAGATCTAGATTGGATCGTTATTATCCATCCATATAGATAGACGGTGGATATTCATTTTGGATCCTGCCTCCATTTAAAACTTTTTATTTTATTTTTTAAAAATAATTTTTTTTTTTGGTTTTAACAAACTCTTTTAAATTAAATTTTTAAAAATATTTTCATCATCCATCATTGATGGTGGAGATTTAGCTTTTTACCTTTTTTTTTTTTTTATCTTTACATTAGTTTAATTTAATGGTATTTATGTAATTTTTTTATATGTGATAAGAATAGAATGGATTTTTACCTAATCAATTCTAGTCAACAATTAAAACTAATCAGATTCCAGTAATGGTGTGGGGTAATTTATAGAAAAAACAAATAGTTGGTTCCGTGGGTAAACAACCAAATCTTAGGTAGCTAATTTGTAATTGTCATATAAATATATATATATATATATATAGAGAGAGAGAGAGAGAGAGAGAGAGAGAGAAACTTTTTATAATCAAACTTTAGGCACCATGATGAAAACTAATAGATTTTATTGAATTTTGAGGTGATGTCAGTATATGTACACGTATAGAGAGAGAGAACTTTTTATAATCAAACTTTGGGCGCCTTGATGAAAACTAATGGATTTTATTGAATTTTGAGGTGATTTTCGGTATGAATGATAAAAAAGGGTCAAATAGACTTATAAAAAAATTGAGATTTTTCCGAGTTTACAAACTATCTTTTTTCCAACATTTGTGAAGATAAAATAGTTTAAAATGTAGGGATATATTGAAAAAATAAAATAAAAAGCTAGTTGAACAATATGAAAATATTTTCAATTTTTTTTTCAAATGTGTATATTAATTTCCCTGTGATGCATGCAAAATATATATATAATTGAAATGTATAAAATTTCATGAAATTTCATCAAATGTGCTCATTATAATAAAATAAGAGGATGTTGCTCATGGATAACTTAATATATATATATATATATATATATGTATATAGTGGGCCTACGGTCAGTACCTCTTAGTCTTATAAAAATTAGAACAAAAAAATCTCAACCATCAATTAGATCTGATGGACTAAAAAAAAAAAAAGATAAAAGTATAAATAAATAATTATAATTTGATTATTACCAAAAAAAAAAAAAAACTCATGAAAACTTATTATTATCGTAATAAATGAATGATAATTATTTATTTATATTTTTATCTTTTTTTTTTTGTCCATCAAATTTAATGGATGAATAAGATTTTTTAGTCCTAACTTTTTTAAAATTAGGAGGCACTGACGATAAATTCACTGTATATGTATGTGTATTTGGGATGATCCTTAAATTAAATTTCAAAACTATTACTCCAATCACATATTTTCAATGGATCCTATCACAATGATGAGAGCTACTGAAAATAAATGGTGATAAAAATTTCAACACCATTTTTATTAGGTAAGACCCCGTATATTTGTTATAATATAATAAATATGGTCGGAGGACTTGAACAAAAAAATCTAGCCAAAAAGCGAGATCCATTGCAACCAGAGGCCCGCTAATTAGATTTCATTCTCATTTGCCCGTTTCAATGTCACTCATATGTTATGAATTCTTAATGTGTTTTCTCTCCTTCTTAAATTGTTAATTTTCTCCATTTATTGAAAGGAAAAAATGTAAAAATTTCAAAAAAGAATTAAAATTAGTGTAAGTTTTAGAATTAGGACCAAACTATCAAAATAATTTTTTTAATATATATTTTTTGTTTTTGCGAACAAAAGTAATAGTTCCCCAAAATAGTTTTCTATACAACACTAAAAAATCTCATTTTCATAATTTGATGCTATTTCAAAATTCACATTATTTTAAGTGTTAAAAATGGGTATTACCCGAACAACAAGGTGTCACACAATAATTTCGTTTAAGAAAAACAAGATGTAAATTTAGGGAAAGCGTTTCTTAAATTATAATTTTGTGTCTTGTTTTATAAACCTAAACTTTATTTTATTTTTTTCTAATGTTCTCTCCTGTATATTATTGTTATTTTCGTTTATGTTTTAATATTTGAGACAAGTATAAAGAATCAATAACCGCTTAAAATCAACTATAGGATGTCTTTCAAAAGAAAAAAAGAAAAAAAAAATGACCTAGAGAAGAAACTGTTCGATGTAATTTAAAAAGATATTAGAAAGCAAATATAACTATTATTTTTGGAAAGACAAGAAAATAACTTTTAATTTTTGATAGCGTAACATTGAATTTCTTAAATATCTAAACTTAACTTTTGATGGACATATGATAAAACATTTGTGTAATAACGAGTGAAGTGGGAAAATGAGTGGTGTTTTATGTTTTATTTTTTATTTTTTATTTTTTTTAATATTATATGTGTTAATAGGAAATATGATTCAAAATCGTAGATTCATTTTGAGATTACAATTTTGGATGCCATAAGACAAAACATTTAGGAATGGTTATTTATTTATTTATTTATTTTATTAATATCTTTTACGTTAAAGTGGCTTGAGTTCAATATATTAGCCAGAATACCAATTTGTGCAACAAAAATTTTAAGAATTTTTTGATGTCATAAGACAAACATTTTCTTCAAAAATATCATTTGTGATATAGGAATTTGAATCCGATATATTATCAGATTGAATAAGAGTTTTTTTACCATCGAATTAATTTGAGCAGCAAACTCTTCAAGAGTTGCATGTGACTTTAATTTTTATTTTTTGAGTTTTGAAACTAGTTTAGGGAACAATAAAGACCAAGCGAGATGAGATACTGATGATACGATCAGGAGAGCAACTCTCATACGGAAGCGATCCACCCATATATAGATAAAGAAACAATCCACCCAAAAGTGACAAAAACCCACAATTTTTTAGTGGGGGAAGAGGAAGTACAGGGTGTAGTAGAACCCCGCGTGTTTGTCAAAGACAGGGGAGGCACCCAAGCTAGTAGTTGCATGTGATATGTTTGTTAGAGATATCTTTATTTTAATATGTTAATGTGAGTTACCAAACTATGCATGCTAATTAATGCCATTAAGTAAAATTAATGACGGGGTAATACAACGATTTCGAATTTATGACATAAGATAGGAAGAAAAAATGTAAACCCAATCATTGGCAACAGGACAGTTACAGTACATGGCGCTCGACCATACATCTTTTCGAAAAGGTTTAAAAAGGCAATGTAGGTGTTGGGCCCGGGACCCTTCAACGGCCATGATTAAGACGCTCGAACGAACAAAGAGGTCCCGTATATTTCTATATATATATATATCGGCCCCAAGAATTTTGTGGACTGTAAATATGTTGACCCGATCAAAATGTTGGGAGTTTTGTGCAAACTAATTTATCTTAGATAATGATATTTGATTAGTTTAGTGACGTGGTTTTTCACCTCCCTTTCCATCTTGGTAAGAGGAGATAAGTCCTAATAATTTACGCATAAAAATGGAAGTAGTAGGAAATCCCTCATGTGATGAGATGAGAGGAAACTATCTTAATAAAATGGCAGTATTTGATGAAGGCAGATCTCACAAAAATTATTTTCAAGCAAATTACAAATTAGTTAAATGAGGTTTGCTCTTTACAAGCAGAGTCAATGTTTCAATTTACTAACAAATGAGTTTTATTTTTGTTAAGAATGAGTCATGATTGAGTGTTAAAGGTTAGTACAAAAGTAATTTGATCAGTTTAATATAAAATAAAATTAATTGAAAATTTATCTATCTCTAAAATGGATGATGAAGATTATTAAAAAAAAAAAAAAGAATTTTATTTAAAAATTAAATAAAACTGAAAGTCCAAGACAATTCTAATAATAACGTAGAGGGGGAGGTGCGCGGGGTGAACATGTTATAAAAAAAATCTCTTTTAATATGCATGCAACACAAGTAATCTACTTGATCAAAACACACCATGAGAATCTAAATGCAATGATGCTTTCACATAAGAAATCTAGACTCTTAGATAATTGTCTCTCCAAGCTCTCTCAATAGTAAAATTTACAAAATAAATTTTGTAACTTCATCATGTGAGAATGACAACTATTTATAGCACAGTTGATTTAGATGGTTTTAAAAACTTTTTCAAGTCAGAACCGTATTCTAGTTCAAAGAAGATTTTAAATTTGATTGTGAAAACTAATTAGGAAGTCTAAAACATGTTAAAATCAATTTATATTTTGAAATATTATTTCAATAAATAATAAATATTTTCCAAAAAAAATAAAAAATAAAAAAGTTCAAATGGGAAAGCATGAAAAAGAGAAAAACAGAAAAAATTCGTAGAAGAAAAGTTGGGTTTGTTGTTGGGATTACTGCCCCAACGGTTGGAGTCACGGCTTGGGCAGTAATCTCAATGATTCCGGGCAATGGCTACTATCAGGGACCGTTCACCAAACAGCTCGAAGGGTTTGACACCAGGCTCCTTCCAACTCTTTGTGACTTTACAAAAACTCTTGTAACTCCTTCGTCTGATCTTGTACCGACTTGCAGTTTTTCCTTTGGTTAGCTCACACTTGGAGCTACATTTTTCATGAAAAGGCCCATCTCCAAAAGTATTTGTAAAATAACAAAACTACCCGTAGAATCAGATCTTTGAACTTGAACACTTGCAAAAAAAATTCAAACACACAATGTATAATATGAATGCACACTTATATGTCACAAAACTACATGCTTAAGTTCATAAGACATCAACAAAAAAAAAAAAGTTCATAAGACATCAACAACTATATGTTAATGAATGCAAACCTAAAATTGATTTAGCAAACCAAAAACGACCTTACTCTCCAAGCATTCTTCGAGTTTCGTTAACTCCATTTGATCTTCAAGCCTTGATTCCTTGAATATATATCGAGCTTCATTTATCATTTTAAATGCTAACTTTAAAACCTATGATGCCATCGTTACACATAAAAATATTTTAACATGAAATACGCTAAATGCAAACATATTCAATTAAAAAGACAAAAAAAGGGAAATTGTATCTCGATCATGACAACAATGAAGATCCTTGCTTAGATCTCCATTGACAATGAAAACCCGATTTAAAATAATTAAATTTTGTTTGGGTCTAGAAATAAATAATTTTTTGGGACAAAAATGTATAGTTTATTTTTTAACTCAAAGTTAGAGAACATTTTATTAATAAAACTCAAAATTTTTAAATAACTTTCATCAACAAAGGAAGAGACCTTCATTTCATCATTAGTGTAAAATGTAATATGTTTGCAAGATGTTAGATGACGATGCAAAATATAGACTACAATAATACTTTTAAACAATAAATTCCTCCCTCATAATAAATTTCTGCAGTGTGGGAACATCTTTTTTTCAGCTTAGGTTGGAGAAAGTCTTTGTCTTAAAATGCTTACCTTTTAGTGCTCTACAAGCTAAAAAAAAATTTTAGCGTTCCCAATCTCCAAGTTGATGGGTTCTAAGTTGACGCTAAGATAACCTAGAGAGGGATAGGTCTATTCGAGCTTGCGAAATAAATTCAATTTCTAATCTACTTGTTGAAATGTATCACAACTTCAACTTAGTCACTCACAATCACCTTTACTAACCAACAAAGTTAAAATACCAATGTTAAAGATTAAACTAACTTTAAAATTCAACCATTTTATTAACATTCAAACGTGTAATCATGAATGCTTTATAAACTTAATCAGTTCGATTTGTTCACTTAATCTTGGTTTTACTTAGTTTAGTTACTTGTTAATTTAACCAACGTGCATGCAAATGTAAAGTGCATTAATAAAGATGACACTAAAGTTCTTACATGAAAAACTCAATCAAAAAAACTATAGGATCCCATCTAGTAAAAAACAATCCACTATAAAATCAATTTTGACCAGTAAGCATTTATACTAGCCTTACTGACCTATACTGGAATTTCCATTGACATATCTAACCTTGAAACTCTACGAATTGGTCTTACTATCTTCGCTATGATTCCGCCTTGTTAACAAATATGTTAATTCTGATTCCTCCTCTACGTTGGGTTGCAAAGGGATAGATTCACCAAGTCTATAACTCAAATACACGAGAACTCAAGGTCTTATACTCACCATTCCTTGTGAATCTCACAACTGATACTAGGAGTGGACAAAAAACCTGGGAATCGACTGGACTCGAAAATATCGGTTTTCAATTTAATTTCGAGTAGGGTCGGTTTTAGAGGTGAAAAATCGGTTTGGTTCAGGTCAGTTTTGGGTCAACAAAACCAACACGACCTGAAACCAATTCAAAAAATTAATATATATATATATATATATCTCTAGTTGTCACCAACTCACTCCATCAACTCTTCTCTCATATATCTACTTGCCAATTCGCCTTCTCTTTTGTTCTGCCGATTTGCCTCCTCCACCGCCTCTTTCACTCACGTCTGCTGCCTCTTTATTGTTCATATCTCTATTGCTATGTGTGTATTGATGAAAAATACAAAAAATATCCATTTCAAAAACATAAAATACGTTTTTAACCCCCAACTTTTAAAAAATTTCATTTTAATCTCAAACAAATAATTTGCACGATATATACCCAAGAAACCCAAATTGCCCCTAACCTAAAATTACAAAAATGCCATTATATTTCAAAATTTTTTTTAAAAAAAAAAAAGCAAAAATTACGGAACTACCCTTGCATATATAAGATGGAAAATCGATTTGAAAACGAGCACATCCATCGTTCTATATCAAACCACGCACCCCAACGACACATTTGTATAGTTGTCGACCATCTCACACCGTCGCCGTCATTCCGTAACCACTGTAGACCGTCGACGGGTTTGTTATCCTCTTCCATGGGTAAAGGTATGTCAATTTGATATCTTATTGGATAATTTTGTGACTTTTGGAATTTTTTTGCCATTTATAGAGTTGATTTGTGTTTTTATATATTGGGCATTGATGATGAGGGTGAGATTATATTATATTTGGTTAGGATATGGTCGGATTTGGATTGAATATATAGGTTTAGGTAGAGTTCATATTGTGCGACGTTGATCAGCTTACGTGTGGAGACATAGACCGATATCGATTTAAGTAGACCGACAAATGCCGAAACGACTTATGTTAGATAATTTTTCTCCACGTCGGCTTAAGTTGACAAACAAAAGCGATCCTGAAAATACATGTTTGGTTGAATCGACGATCAGCTTGTATTTAAAAACATAGGTCGACATCGATTTAAGTTGACCAACAAATGCCGATTCGGCTTATGTTTAGAAACATCGGCCTACATCAACTTAAATGGACCAACAAATGCAATTCGGCTTATGTTTGGGAAAGTACACAGACATTGATTCAAGTGGACTAATAAATGCTAATTCTACTTATGTTTGGAAACATAGGCCAACGTCGGTTCAATTAGATCAACAAATTTCGATTCAGCCTACGTTGGATAACTTGTCTCAATGTCGATTTATGTTTAGAATCATAGATCGATGCCCATTTAAGTATATTAACGGAGGCCGATCAGCTTATTTTTCCTAACAATCGTTTGTTCATTTTCTTTCTTACAGATGCAATTCAAGTATAAACACGCGGTGTAGAATGTTCCAAACAGATCATTAAGAAGTACACACCATAATATGAAACATATTGGTTATCTAAATGTAGTTTTATTGCAGAGACAACTTTTAGAAATGTTTGAGAGGAAAAGCTCGATCGTGCATTTCATAAAAATGTCTGATCAATAGCTGCTAGTCACTCCCCTTATATCATCATTCTTGCTAGAGAGTTAGTATATCGTGATTTATATCCTGATGAGATGTGGGTTGAAATTGGGGGAAGGGCATATAAGTTTGGAAAGTAAAAGTTTTTATTAGTGACATGACTCCAATTCGGACATGTCGACCTACATGTCTTTAAGGGAAAGCAATAAACGGAGAATAATCTTCTATAGCGATATTTTAAAGGAAAATAGTCGAGATTGACCGAAATTATGTGTATGTTAAGGGTACGGGGGAACGATATAAGCAATGGGGACGTCTTGAAGTTGGCTAATATAGTCATTGCCTTTAGTTTATTTTACGGTTATGATGATCGGACTAGGGTGAACAATTATCTGTAGGTCTTGATAGAGGATTTCAATGTGTGAAATAAGTTTCCCTCTGCTACAGTTGGCTATAGTAGGCTTATAGAGTCCCTTTGTTGGATGCTTGATGAGAATCGACCTATGATTGGACGTAACATTAATTTGTATAACTTTATTTAGGCATTTCAGGTACGATATTTAGTATACTTTCTTCATAAATAATGAAAATTATTTAGTGTTTACATATATACTAACTAAATATTTATCAAATTTTTTATTAATTTAATGAAAGTTACAATGGTGGCTGGTGGAAATGTTTCTGTGGTTGAAAAATAGGGTAAGGAAGAGAATCATAGGTGGCAATATGGTACTGCCAAGGTGTGTGAATTAGGAATGTAATAATAGAAAGCAAATAAATTGGTCTAATAAGCTTATTTGTGTAAGTGTCTAAACTAACCTACATTGATTTCCACTTGTTGACTATTATTGTTTATAATTATAA
The DNA here is from genome assembly GCA_022984855.1 of Dimocarpus longan. Lineage (NCBI taxonomy): Eukaryota > Viridiplantae > Streptophyta > Magnoliopsida > Sapindales > Sapindaceae > Dimocarpus > Dimocarpus longan. The sequence continues at coordinate 20,155,709 of CM041018.1, read as the reverse complement.
TATTAAGTATATTATATATATTGTGTAGTTAATAGGAATGAGTAGTACCTTTGAGCTCACAGTTGCGGAGAGAGAAAATAATTATTGGAAGTCTTTCAACTCTAGACATTTGGTTAGTGATAATGTCTATAAAGTAGGCGATGGAGAGGGTGCTAATGAAGCTAAAGATGATGATTCAAATAATGAGGAGAGTGAGAGGGAGTCGATTAAGGAGGAATAAGGTAAAATAGAGTCGATTAGAAAGAAGGAGAAGGAGCAGCATCATTATCACATCCCAAGCCTGTAAGTTAACTCAGAGACTACATATTAAGAGACAAGAACAAAAAGAGTGCACGAGTTTAGATGAGGTGAGGATTAGCATGATGACATTGTAGTCCCACGGGGTTACAGCATGGCCCTTGGACCCTCTCAGCGTCAGCTGTAAGTTTTATATGATTATATTATGGTATTTCATTCTTACGTGACTATCCATTTAATTTATATTATTATTTAATTATTTTTGTAGGAGCCTCAGACTAAGGTAGGCAAGATTATGACATTATTTGAGTATATTTAGAAGACACAACATGAGCAAAATGAGAGGTTGGTTAGGATTGAGAGGATACTGAAAATCCATGAGCCTCTGGATTGCAATGATGACCCGAATGATGATGATGATGACCATGACAATGGCGATGATGATTTTACTTAAAGCTCGATCCGAGATAAGTACATCCATCGCTTTTTACCACTAAAAAGACCATCACCATCGAAAATATCACCATCACCAAAACGACAACTATTGGTAGACACTTTACCACCCTATTAGGACCTACCGCAGCAGTTTGATAGTGATCAGGTAAATTTTGTGCTTATTTTGTATTTTAGTTTAGTTTTTCAAATTATTATAAATTTATAATTACAACTTTTGATTTCTACAGATTATGGAGGTCTAGTACTTAGGATCACGGCTGCTGGGGGAGGTCGAGGTCCCACTACCTCATGAGGACCTATCATTCTATCATGACCTACCATCCCAGCATGATAGTGATCAGGTACATTTTATGTTGATTTTGTGTTATAGTTTAATTTTTCAAATCATTATAAATTTGTAATTATAACTTTTAATTTTTTTGCAGATTGTGGAGGTCCAGGACTTAGTATCGCAGCTGTTAGGGGAGGTCGAGGTCCCATTACCGCATAAGGACCTATCACTTTATCATGACCCACCATCTCATCATGATATTGATCAGATAAAGTTTTTGTTTATTTTGTGTTTTATATTAGTTTTTCATATCATTATAAATGCATACTTGCAAATTTTGGCTTTCTTAATATTATAATGGAAACCGTCATGGGCTAAACGAAAAATTAAACCATCAGTATCTCTATTGTTACTGTACACAGATTCTGAGCACGCGAAAAAGAAAAAAAGATGCTAAAGGAGCAGGTGGTGAAGACCATGCTAGTGTTGGATAATATGGTTGAGAATGCGTATAAGTAGTATAAAACTTTCTCTTTTTTAGACCTCAGGTATTGATAAAAATGTTTATTATATTTGTTTAATCTGATTACTAATCTAATATGATTGACTAACTTTTAATTCTTGTTTTGATTTTAGGTGCTACATCGATGATTATCCGATGGCATTCACCTTTGAATAGTTTCGTACAATTGAGAATGAGGATAGTTGGTTGACTTCAAAGCATATTGATTGTTATTTGTAGTGTTTGCGGATCAAAGAAAACGAGTGGTGGGATGAGGCTCATGATGAGAGATATGTAGTGCATGGATGGACCTTTTTTATGAGTGTCTACTTTTCATAATTGCTCTTTTTTTTTTTTTTTTTAATCTTTGTCATCCCTGTTAAGTAGTAAATAATTTTTTCACTTGCAGGCAGACATGACATTAGTTATAAATAAGAAATACGTTAGTCAAGGAAAGACATTTGATCCCGTTACGGCTGTGATCCCCTCATACAAGATATGGTTCGCTAGCGATTTGGAAGACGCTAAAATCCTTTGGTGGTCTATTCACAATGTAAGTGTCATCTTATGGTTAAAAATTATTATTTGATTGTTTGACTATATCACTGACTTCTTCAACATGCAGCTATTGCTCCAGTGTAGTCTACATCAGACTCATTGGATAGTCTGCAAGGTATGCCTAAGAAAGTAGAAAATTATCATATATGATTCATGTGTAGATATAGAGTTTGAATATTGGAGAAATGCTATTGAGTTGTTGGTCTGCTACATATCATTGATCCTACAGTCGATTAATTATTATGAGAAGACCAACACAGAAATGCCATCTATACAAAAAATATGGGATGTGGAGCGTGTAGATAAACAGGATGTGTCTTGGCAATCTGACAGGTAAATGTCTTTTTTCTAATCATATATTTAGATAATAATATTTTTAACGAATTATCTAACCAAAATCTGTTTGTAATACGGGACCAGTTATGAGGTATATTGTGTAATGTACATTTATGACATTTTATGCTCTCATGAGAGTGAATGAAATTCTATTCAAACTAAAGAAAATGCCTGTCGAATAAGGGCACAAATAGTATCCAATATATATATGTATTCCACTCTAAGATACAGGGTAGATGAATGGGGATGATGGACATTAGATGAGGACGACAAAATTATATATGATTGAAGTTAACATTCGTTTATATTTTATTCATTCATTATTTTAATTGTAAATTTTTTAAAATATTGTGTGATAGTACGAAGGTGGATAGAGAGACTGAGTCTTTAAATGAAATAGACGAGGTATCATTTTTATGTAGGTTAAACTACCCGGTTTGCGAAAAAATAGAGGAGATTCTATCAAATTTTTCTCAAAATTAACCAGAGGAACATCAATTTTTAAATTAAAAAAAAAAAAAACAAAACACTACAAGTTAATATAATAAGCGGTTTAACTATCTTATTATGGTCAGTCTAATCATTTAGAAAATAAGACCTCGTCCTTCAAAAGTTAAGAAAATAATAATACTAATAAAAATAACAAAAATATTAACACAAAAAAAGGAAGAAAAAAAATCAGGTTATGTGAGATCACGAAAACCGGTATGGTTTCAGCATATAAACATACCCTGATGTCAGGTTCAATGAGAGCATGTAACACCGATTAAAAGACTCAGGTTTAGTGAGCTCGTTTAACCCGATGTCAGGTTGACAATAGCCATAAAAACCGACGTCAGATTTTGTATGCTATTGCATCCTGATATTTGAAATTTTACTACTAGTAATACATAATTTTTCTCTATTTTCTTTGTTTCCAGTGATCAAAATGCTCAAAAACTATAAATTCCATACTATATATAACTGTGCGATAAAAATGGAGACAAACATGATCCAATGTATCTCAAGTTAAAATATGCATGAATACCTTATGACATCTCACAATCCAATTTGATTAATATAGTAAATATTGTAATACGTTTCCTTCATTTAATTAAATTAATGAAATTTGAAGTCAATGAGGAGCATTTTTAGACCACTATAGCATTAGAAATGGGTAAAACAATAAAAAATAAATAAAAATAAAATCAGGTTTTGTGGCTCGACGCAACCCGATGTTCGTATTTATGTCCTTTTAAAACTTGACATCGAGTTTAAAAGTATCACAAACTAATAACTATCTGAAAACTCGACGTCGGTTCCAATCTGTCGTACAACCCAAAGTTGGTCTAGTTAGCCCACATAACCTGACGTCAGTTTAATGGATAGATAAAAACCGACGTCGGTTTGAATGTTAAACCAAACCCAACCCTTTTTTTTTTTTTAATTTCTAATTTTTCCTTCATTTGTTTTTTCATTTTTTAATGTTTCCAATGAAAAAATAACATCGAGTTTTATTATTACTTGATTTTTTTAACCCTAAACCAAAATGACCCAAGTACAAAAAATTTAAAATTTTGGTAGAACATCCTCTATTTTTTTATTATTACAATATAACCTAACCTGCAATATCACATTAATACATATGAATTTACCACTGTGACTACCACAAAAACAGGAAAGACTTCATCTCTATGTCTAATTAGACAAACAAATGTGATAATAAAGTACGACATTCAATGATTTTATGCAAATGATTTCAATAACAAGTGTTCATCACTTATAAAGAGGGTAAACCACGAACATCATATCTATTCATTACAAATTTTCATGTTTACTAACATTTTCATCATCTTCTGAGGTTGGAATAGAGAATTGTTAATTACATCGACGTCGCATGTGTCTCGTCACACCACATCACGTGTGTCTAGTCACACCACAAAGGCTGCATTTTCAAAGGTTCCGGAACATCCAATAGGGGAAACACTCGTCTGAGCCTTTGCAGCAACTTTTGTCATGCTTTCAGTAGCTCCAACAGTGGCGGTGGAGCTAGTGCCAACCTCTCCAACAGCTTTTGTGCTAGTCCTAACATTTGTAACAACAACTACATTTGTCCCAACATGTCCAACATGATCTACGCACATTCTTCCGATGGAAGATATAAGGGGTTTTAGGACAATGAAAATGGTTCTGTCCCCTTTCACCACTTTTTTCACACTTTTTCTTTCGACGACTTTCCCCAGTTGAAGGAATTTGTGTCTTTTTCAGTCTACCTACTTGTCATCTTCCTTCGAGTGGTAGTACAATCATACTTTTTACTTCTGAAGAAACATGTTAATCTTTTTGGCTAAGAACAGAATTGATCGGATGTTTATATGTAGCTTCCAACCACTCTTTACTATAATAATCATGACAAAATATATAATAGTAAACACAGTTGACCTTGATAGATATGACAGAGATAGAAGGTTACCAAATGATATTAAATAATGAAAAATAGTAATAAAGTATAATTATGATACCTGACAACAGTAATTGCGTGATGACATGGTAACTGATCTTGGTCCCAATGCTAACAACTGTATGTACGCTCAAAAGGCCGAACGAACACATAACCTAATTCATTTGTGACTTCGAACTGGATTGGTTGTTGAATGACAAATATCGTGGCATTCGTCGATTCATTAGTCATCGAGTTCACATGATCCTCCACAGTTTTAACAATCGAAGATCTGAGTTTCTTAGTATGAGCAGGTCTATCATTATACCATTTCTACAACATATGTCTTAAATATTCATATACAATTGTTATTGGAAGCCGACGTGCTTTAATCATGCATTTGTTCAGTGACTCTACAATATTAGTAATTATCATGTCATATCTTCTTTTTGAAGAATATGCACGTGACCATTTTGTTACCTCAATATTAATCAATTTTTCATGCATTTAAGGATATACCCGTTGAATTTATTCCAATATCTATCACAATCTGGCCTTGTATAACAATATGCTGCAAGACAAAACGTATCCTCCACATCTTTTTGTTTTTAGTATTTCTTCAGGTTTTGCTTCAAGTGGAAGAAATAGAACACATGTGGGACTTCGGGAAACACATAACTCATCGCATTAGTAATACTTTTATGATGATCAGATACAATAATCAAATTTGATGGCAAATGCTGCCTCCCATCGATAATCTCTTACTATTTACTTAAAAACCAGGTTCATGAATTGTTTGACTCTCCATCACCAAATCCAAAAGTGATAGGATAAATTATCTTATCGTCATCTTTGCATGTAGCAACAAAAATTATGTCTTTATATTCACCTTTCAAATGAGTGGTATCAACCGTAATAACCGGTCTAATGTAAGATCGAAACCCTCAATTAAGACTCCAAGTGCAACGGACGAATATAAGAACCGGTTGTTTTCATCCGTCTCAATTGCAATCACTGTACCAAGGTTTATTCCTTTAACATATGAAAGTATGAAAGAAGCTGCTGAAATGATTCATCCGCTTTTTTATATGCTAGTTTCTTTACATTTTATAAAAACCTCCAAGCTTCAGTGTACATGATCTACACACCACATTACTCCAACATTTCTACAATCAAAAGCTGAGGTGTTATACTATCAAGCCCCACTTTTTTCTAATATAACGTTGCTATGACAACAATCTTCACACTCCGTCTCTGTGACTCGTAGGTGTCCTGAAAACATATATGTTTCGACACATACTTATACATATACCACATCAAACCATTCTTTCTTCATCTTATATGAATCTCAAAGCCAGATCCTTGCAACTGGCCTCATATCTAACCGTGCATGAACATCTAACCTTATACTGATGCTTGGAATTAAGAACACATTTTTCAACTGCCACATTTAGTTCATATTTACTATAAAAAAAAATGCACATCTATAGAGTGTATCACGTCGTATAAAGATCGACATAACGATTGATGTAGCCTCAATTTTGTACTAATTTACACCGAAAACAATCTAGTATAGTTATGAAAGGTTGATTTTAAATTGTGAACCCTGAAAATCTAACTTCTGAATACTCCGCAGTCTCTGCATCAGCTCTAATTTCAATGTTATTAGGTATATTTTCCTCATAATCATCTCTATTATTCGATGTTTCATCACCATTACTATTTATGTCCCAATCTTCATTATCACAATCATTTTCGCCAAACTTAATGTCACACATTGAACTTTCTAGGAATGTAAATACAGCAATAGAAGCTGAAACTTGATTGCTGCCACTAGAAGAAATAAAACAATTTTGACCTTCACTCATACTCGGACTTACAATTCTATCCGCAGGTGCCTCCATATGCCCTGGATCTGATATTGTGTTAATGGCAAATTGAGGAATAGTACCTCCAGAATCTCTCATAATCTTATCAATATAAATCTCTCTATAATAAGCTTTTCATCTGAAATACCTCAGACACTAAGATAAGTGGCGATAGGTATCTTAACTACGAGTATTCCCCTAACTCGGAGTAAATAATGCAAATGAATATCCCATATTTTTCTATCAATGTCAGTCACTGTGTAAACAAATTCCACCAATCAAGAAAAATTAACATTCTTAGAGACCTCCATCATGAATGTCTCACCCCCAACATAGTTATTTTCATTCCATTTTCGTTGTATTTGACTATTATCGTTAGTTCACCTATTCCTATAAAATTTGAAGTATAAAATAAATTAGTCTCACAGATACTCTCGTCATATTTAATATCTAATTCATATTACCAAATTCATAAAAATTTAACTAAATATAACCATATCTGATCAATATCAAATATACAAAACAAAAGGAATTAAAAAAAAAATCAATAAAACCCATTTTTGAGTTATGTAAGTACACGTAACCCGAATCGGGTTATATGTACCCATAAAACCTGATTTAGGTTTATAGATACACATAATCCGATTTGGATTTTATGAGTATACATAACTCGATTTGGGTTTTTATAAGTCCATATAACTCGATTCGGGTTACTGTATTTGTAAAACCTGACGAAACGCAGAAAACTGTAGTTCCATTTTTTCTTTTCAATTTCTATAGATCCCACTCACATAAGGTTAAATGATAACCAAAAATTACCCTTATGGCCTTTAACTAAGCAACGTGAATAAAATAAATTAAAAATCAACCAACTACAATCACATAATTTCAAACTTGAAGGAAAACTTGAATGTAGAGCCTGTTAAAGACAAAGAATCTTGAATGTGTGTTTTTTTGGAGTCAAAGAACGTTTAATGAGTGCACAAACATTCTTGAATGGATGAGAACAAATTTTAGAAAATGGAAGAGGTAAAAATCTTATGATAGAGAAAAGGGAAGAAGAAGATGAGTAGTTTGGTAATTTTGAGTAAGGTTATAAAAGAAATTTTAAACTGAAAAATACATAGCAGTAATTTAGGTAATGTGGGTATAAGTAGCAATTAATTTGTTTGAGAGGTCAAAAATGAATTTTAATAAAAAATGGGATAAAAATGTATTTTTTCTTTTGTTGTGGACTTAATTTGAAAAACATTCTATATTTTGCAATTATCATTGATGGTCCATGGCTCACCCATTTACGGTTTTTGTTTTTTATTGATATTTTCTTTTCTTTTTTTTTTCTTTCTTTTTCTTATCTCATATGAATTTAGTGATATTAGTTTTGGTGATGAACTGTAATTTTGGTTTTGGTGATGAACATGTAATTTGTATTAGATCTTGGTTTCTAATTTTGGTTTCAATTTGGATTTGGTGTTGAAATGGTGAAATCAGTGTGAAACTAGCAAAAACCAACCAGACCGAACCATCCTGACGTGTTAGTTCAAATTGATTTTCCTCCCTAAATTGAGTAAGTTTTGTTTTCGATTTGAAAAATCGAAAATAGTCGGTTGCAATTTGGTTTTATCCAAAATCGAACCGATCCAACTCATATCCACCATTAATTGACACTTTCCAGCCCGTAGGAATTACTCATTCTTTCACCATTAGATTACTATACCCGAACTCTTGAGCTTAGGTTACTAATACTCTCTTTCTCTTACTTGACTCATTTAGTTGTTAACATGAGATGCACATTTATGAAACCATACAAATACAAATAATGCAATTAAGCATTTTACACATAGCCATTCAAGACTAATCCTAAATAGTATGCAAACTAGTCACGATTATGAAAGTTTAACATAATAATCATGCACACACATAACTCATAATTATCTAAGTAAAACTTAAATAATTATGCACGCAGTTACATATGTACACCACTTTAACATGAAGCAGTCAAAACATGCAGCAAACCCATTTAGAGCATCACACAAACATTCAATAAATTTTTTTTATGCAATATTATCATCCAATTCTATATCAAGTAACCCGTCTTCTCTTAATTTAATTAAATTGGATTTCTTCCTTATTAATTCAACAAATTAATTATCAAACCAACAGCACATCAATTCATAAAAATCGCAACAAAAGCATTCAATTTATTCAAGCACATTTATAAAGAAAATCACATACACCAATACTTCTTAATTTCGGATTTAATTATGTATCAATTTAATTTTTTTTATTCAACTCCCATACTAGTATTAATATCATCTAAATACCTTCCTAACCACATATAATTAAACTCGAATTAAATCATGGCCAGTAGCCAAATAATCAGATCAAAGCAACTTTTGTACTCCAATTTATAGATCTCACTTTTTTCAAATAAAAACCTAATATGAAATCTGACCAATCAGCTGCTATTTTCTCACTTCAATATCACTTACAAGATCCTAGTATACAGTAAAAATTTCTTAAAAATTCCGGTTAAAAAATCCTTAAAACAAATTTATAAGACATTAATAAATTTAAAATACTGAATAATTTTTCTCTTTGCTATCCTAACTAATTTCATCTACAATTTTCAATATTTTAACACATCAAAAACATGTTTCAAACACCTAGAACATACAGACAACATACCAAAAAAAGATATAACAAAAAAACTATTTGAAATTTAATTTTATTTCGTTAAACACCATAACAACCTATATGCACTTCTATTCATCAATAAAAATTTCAATCAATTCATATGATGTGAGATCAATGTAATTTCAGCTCTAAGATAAAACATTCCTATTTTCTCAGTCTTAGATCAAACACCTAATGAACCCATCCAATACATTATTAATTAATGTGTAGACTTTGGCTTTCATTGACTCAATAATAAATGGGTGTATGTGTTTATTCAATCATATGAAAGGCATTTGGCTCGGTGGTAAGCCAAGACCCCATTCGTGACCTTGTAAGTTTTACCCTCATCTGTTCCATTTGTTGGCAATTTTCTCTCCAATCATTGTGAGTTGCGTTCTCCCATTCTAAAATCAAATTGTCAAGCTGTGCCTTTGATCCCGATTACACCTTGGGCATAGTACCGGTACTAAAAAAAAAAAAAAAAAAATTCATACGAAAACTTCTAAACTATAAACATACCAAAAATCATACGAAAACTTGTAAACAATAAACATACCAGTACAGACCATCTGAACACCCCTATTTGAATCCTATCTAACTCGACTAATTAAGTGAGGTACTGGAATCTCGATAATTTGATTGCACTTGATACTCCATAACACAGAAAAATATGACTTCGAGTCTCGTATTTGTAGCATCAAGAAACCTAAAGATTTAAGACTTCGGATCATACTAATCCTTTTTAATTTTCAGCCTATAAAGTTAATAATATTTTGATGTGTATCATCATATAAATCACCATAATCATACTTGTATCCATGCACATTAACGTCCAAGTACACTCCAAATACCATGAATACTTCATTTAATTTTTCATGCAATATTAATCTTTTTCATTTTTTTTACATGAGGGAGGGGAGAATTGAATTCGGGACCTCCATTTTGTGAAGAATTGTGGTTACCATCAAACTATACTTGCACCACCATGCAAAATTAATCATTACATCTCTTTAATATTATCTCATAATTAAATCCATATAATAACCATGTGTAATCTATTAATTCCCTATCTTATATCTCCACATGTCATTTGATATGTCGTCTAAACCAATCAAGTAATAAAACTTGTATTTCGTCCAGTCACCTTATGACATATCAATTACTGAATAATGACATGGATTTTACTCATCTTCCAAGTAATCAAATAATAACTCTAGTAAATCTTTATTCAGTCATAAACCTAGATGAATTTGAATATTTATTATCATTTTAATTCATATATCAAATATTTAAATCCAACTAAAACTTTATGTATCACAATTTTCCAAAAAAAAAAAAAAAAAACTTTATGTATCACAAGAACTCCTTAACCAGCTAAATTACTACAAGACCGGCTCGAGTATTATTATTGTTATTATTATTATTTCCTTTTGTGCATAAAATCAAGTCCTAACCACTCGTCACCCTGCGGATGCTTCATAAAAAGAACCTTTTGTAATCCTAAAAATTCTAGAATCCTTCCTTAGGTTTCCATTATCAAACTCTCAAAGGACAAAAGGAATTTACAATCCTTTTGGAAACTAATCTAGTTCTTTAAAAATGTTAAATCTTAAACTTCCTCAAGTGATCAATAATAAAAATACATATCAAATTCTCTCATTTTTCTCTTTCAATTGAGTATAACATCCAATACCTAATTCCATCAAACCTGAAATTTTGGATTTCTAAGATAGCATTAGGTGTTTCATCCAAGTGGGACTTTTCATGTTGTGAAGATCTAAACATGACATAAATAACCTAACACCTTTTATGTTCAGATGATCTAAACATGATATGTTTAACCAAAGATAACCATCAATCATATTATCAAATACACTTAACATGTCCTATATGAATCTATATATGCACATGCACATGCAACATGCCTTTGCATATGTAGTAATTATGGTCATATCTCTTCTTCAACGTAGTTCATATACTCATATCTTAGTCATGTAGCGATATCTTCATGTAATCTTCACTATGTTCGTTTTTCAATACCAATATCCTTATGTATATACTCTTATTCTAGTCACTCAAATCCCATTATAACTACTAACATATTTGCTCAATAAAATTTGACAATACATCAATGTTCTAAAACTCACTACTCATTACTCAACCGACGAGGCAGCGAGTAGCAAGTTCTCGATTACTTAACGAATCCTCGGTTTGATCATTAGTCACCGATCAAACTTGAAGGGAAAAATTGATTTTAGATTAATACGAAAATATGGATTTTAAAATTTTTTTCAAATGAAAATGTGACCAATCAATATTAGTAACAACAATTCATTAACTAAATTAATAAGATCAAATCTTACCTTACATGAATATTGATTTGATCTCTTTTAATTCGTAGATTCTTCACCATTCGATATTTTTTATTATGATTCTTTACAAAAGAATTGTGTGTGGGCACAAACTTAAAGAATCAAATCATAATTTTTTTAAAAAAAAATAAAATCTATAAAAATCAAAAATAATTTTCTTGATTTTTTATGAGATGGGTGGCAATATGGTGTTTTTAATTAATGAAAGTTTTATGTTCAAGTAACCAAAAATTTTATTTTTTGTTACCAACATAAAACACCATTTTATAATGGTAAGCTAGGATTTTTTTAATTTAATAAATAATCCAATTTTCTTTTTAAATTGAAATACTTAGTTCCTATCCAATATGAAATCAAGTTCGTTATTGACATGGAACTCTTTAATTTTAATTTAATATAAAATGAATTTCTATTTAATTTAATTTAATATGAAATTTAATTTCAATTGAATTAAATTACTATTTTCATTAATTAATTAAATTATTTTTTATTAAATTAAATAATTCTAAATCATTATTAATTTAATGACACTATTTATAATTGAACCCATGACCTCTACAAATAGTTAAATAATTAACAATTAATTAAATAATTATAAATATTTAAATAATCAAATTATTTAAATAATTCGTGAACGTATCCACAAAATTTATATGTGACACTAATAATTGGACAATCCAATTATATTCTTCCTTTTGTTTCTTTATGTGGTTGTGAGCTAACAAGGGGATCGAATTGACTTACAATTTTAGCTTCAATAATATCGAAATTATTAATTAAACTCTTTAATTAATAATTCACTATTATTTACCTTAGAGTTACTTCACTAAAAACTTAAGATTGTATTCTCAAAATTGTAGATGTTTTTCACCATTTGAATTTTCAGTGTCCATCGATTCAATCATTTCATATGGTTCGATTCTCCATGAGTAGTTCATTACTAGAGTTAGATCATTAAAGTTCATTATACATATCTAATTATATCTTGATCCATTAAATACTATTGATTCTCTAATGAATAATATATCAATAACAATTTATGAATTTATTTTTTCGTTTACTCATAAGCAGTAAGTCGAGCACTCTTATTGTTCAAAATTTAAATCAACACTTAAGGGAACTACTCATCTACATCTTACAAGAAAGATTGGATTCCAATATTTGGTAAAATGTTTTTAGCCACTTATTAAATTACATATCCAAAATATGAAGTTTATCGATTGTAAATATATAATAATCTCACCCATATAAATCAAAAGATATGACTCAATAAATAAGAGTCCATAAAATACTCATGATTAAGATCAATTCATATATAATTATATAGTCGATAAATATGAATTTATTTGTTTAATGGATATTAATAAGAAATTCATTTTTATTGTGATCTAATTCTATATAATTTCTATTATATAAGGTGCCTCCATTTTTATGGATAAGATCATCGTATCAAATACGAAATGGACTGTAATTGTAGATTTACCATAAAAAAAAAATATATACCTAACTTTATTTGTTTTCAATGGAGTCTTTAGATTATTAATCTCAAACTAAATCCTCTTGTATATAATACTTATATACTTAGTTGGAGATTATATAAATAATCATGGATGTTATATAATATTCATATGAAGCAAACATTTCACAAATTCATATAAATTAAATAAAATAAACATATTTTTATTTATTATTTATTTAAACGTTTACAATTTATAAGCTCTTAGGACACAAAACTCTAACAAAACTCATATCTCTTTATGTTCTAAAAGCCACAAAACCAATAATGCATTAAAAACCACTTCTTCCTTAATTCCAATTAACAAAAATTTTCTCATACACCTATTATAATAAATATTGAAATGCAAAAAAAAAAAAAAAAAAATACATACACACAGAATAAAATGAACTTATATATCTTGTTGGCGAAGTGAGAAGAAGCAAGTCTAGTGAAAAAAGCAAAACACGCGATCAGGAGAGAAGTAAGTCTAATGGTAATGACAAAAGCGAGTAAGAGAGAAGCAAGCACAATGTCTTTGTGTCGGCAAACAAGCAAATCCAATAGAAGAAGTGAGCAAGAGAAGCTATTGGGTTGGAAGAGTAGGGAGATTAAGAAGAAGATTGCTGGGATTTTTGAATGAGAGAACTGAGAAGAAGAGAGTTGCTACCCTTTTCTTATTTTGACTTTTGCACACCAAAATGACATCATTTTTAGTACACTAAAATGACGCTGTATTGGTATCTCAATTTTTTTTTTTAAAAAAAGTTTCCACTGAGTACTTGCCTCTAACAAGCATAATAGCCGATTCTAGGTTTGACCATCGATTCAAGTCAAATCGACAAGAACTTGGCTAACTTGACTGAGTTCTTCAACATTGCAACACATATACTTAAGGAAACAACACAAGCTTGTTTACCTAGTAAGGCTTATTTGAAGGAGAAAAAAATTCTTAAATCATAACCTCAACATATTTTAGGAAGACATAGTTTCTCTTACTTCATCTAATCAATATTTCACTTTCCTTATTTAGAACTACGCTATAACTTAGCAACAATTGGTCCAAATTCTCTACAAAAGGGAAGTGGAAAGATTTTAATTATGTAGGTGACTATTGTTTGGGATATTGTTTTAACAATTTTTTTTTTCAGCCCATGAATTAAAATAAAAACTCTTTTAGCTTTTAATCCTCTCTCCCAAACTTTCTCTTTAATCTCATTAATTTTTTTTCATTTTATTCGTCCCAATAGAATTTGTAAATTCAAATATTTATAATGATTCATGGAATTGAATATTTTGGGTTTAAAAGGGATTTAGATTTTTTTTTTTGGTCAAGCTTTAAGTTAGTTTCATGATTTGTAATTGGCTTATTTAGATACAAAATACTTTCAAATTTTTTCTTGGGTGCTTAGGTATTAGGACATAAGATTTAGGATGAGTAATAAAAGATGGAGATCAAAACAAAGGCAAGAAGGTTGGCTAGAAGACTTAAAGATGCAAGTGGTCATGAATTCATATTTTGATGTTTGTTTATGCTCATTCATGTTGTATGCCATGTGTTGAAAGTGTTTGCATGTAGTTTTAGATCTTTAGAATTGTATAAATTGCATGTGTCACATATTTACATGTGTTTTCTTAAAAGTTTAATTCCATGAGTCAGATTTTAGGAGTACTTTAATCATCTTCTAGATTTTTTATAACATTTTCTTTAAAAAAAATGTAACTTTAGATGTTGGCTAACCATCCGAAAAAACTTCAATAAAAAAAAAAAAAATGTCAAATGAGGAATATAATGGCCAAAATTGTAAAAGTGTGTGGGTTGGAAATACGATCAGTGGGTTGATCGCTACACTATCATTGGGGCAGTAAACTAGTGGTCATGGTAGTGCTGATGCTATCTAGATTCTTGAGCAGTTAGCCAGCAGTCATTGACTGTTGGAGAATCACTCAATGATCTTCTTAGACCTTTTTTTTTTTTTTTTTTCATGTGACTTTCTTTTGTTTATCTCTTTGGGGTCCATTTTACATGTTTTTATTTCAAGTTTTTTCCAACAAGGTTTTTTCAAAACCTAATTTGAGAAGGGCAAATGTTCTTTTTAATCTCATGACACATCTCAGGCATGGAGCCAAATCACTTTATGATTCTTCAATTTCTCTTATAGGACTAGGATTTCATATATGTGATATATTAGGAATGTTATTAGCTTATAGGATTCATGTTAGAATATTCTTTAACCAAAAAAAAAAAATATTTATGTTAGAATACAATTAAGGGTGCGTTTATTTGCATGTAATTAGAATGATTTGGAATCATAATTAGAATAAGTTGTTTATTTCAATTGTAAAAATTATTATAGGAATCAGTAGTATTTCCATTGAAATGTTTACTTTGCTTTGGAATCGAAATGATTAATTATAAGTTATAAAAATATCTTTGATTAAAAATTATGTACTCGATAAACATTTTTTAATAAGGGTTTTAAAAGACTTTTTAATTTGTAAAAGAGAATAATAATGAGATTCCCAAATGAGGTGAAAAGAATGAGATTCTTATTCCACAACCTTAAATCCATGTCGGACTCACAATTTTATTTCCATTACGGATTGATTTTATAGTAAATAAACACCAACAATCATTATTATTTTTCATTCTTATTCCCTAATCCATTAAGTAAACACATCATAAAACTCTTCGATTTTTAATTTCTAATTGAAATACATTTAGGACGTTACTGTTAAGTGTTTTTATCGCACACTAGTATTGTGTCAAACATTTTAAACATGTATTAAAGGCTTTATGTGGACTCACACCACCTATTATAAGCCAACTGAATCAAAGACAATAACCACAACCACAAATGATTAAAGATAATCCAAATTTTTATCCATATTTCAAGATAAATATTTCATGTTAATATCTTTTATTTTTTTTGTTGTTATTTTACTTAAAAAATAAGTTAATGAATATTTATTCTATTGTAGAAACTTTTTCATGCTATTAATGGAATACACATTTCTACACGATTAAACACACATTTAAGCATGGGCACCAACATAGAAACAAATTTTATTTAGAGACAAAAAAATCCAAGTTACCCAAAAGATTACGTGCGCATGTTCACTTGACAGAATATTCACATTTGTTTCATGGGTTGGGAAGGAACCACTAATGATTCAAGGGCATTTTTGGATGCAATTGGTGGAAATGACAATGGTTTTCCTCATAAAGTTATCAAAATTATTGAAGTAACTATTGTGTCATGTATCAATTTTATATATATACAAGAAACGTGAAGCTCATTTTTGGTTACTACAACTTCAAGTGACAACAAAACAGAAACCCAATCAAATAGACCCCGATTAGGACACTCATTTCCTCCTTCGTCATCTCTGGTACTGGCCTCTTCCTCTTCACTAGCTATCTCGCTATATCCCCATTTTCAACTCCAAAAAGATACCGTTTTCGATGACATGAAGAAGAATAAGAAAAAGTGAACATTTTTAGTGAAAATGATGTGAACAAAGGCAATTTATTGACAAAACCTTTTAAATCTCATCACCACACTCCCAGTATTCGTCACCATACTCCCAGCCATACTCATTCTCAATTCTCATTCTCAACCACTTTGTACGCATGAGGTTCTCAACTACAAACAAGTATTTAATGTCTCATTTAGCTTTTTACTCTTTTTATTATAGTAGTCTGTTTATATTTATCAAGGGCAAAATAGATATTTCATTTTCAAACAAATTTCAGGGGTGTGGAATTCTATCATTATTCATCACCCTCTTCCCATTTTTTGTATATAGTTAATAGATGTGTATATATATATGTGTGTGTGTGTGTGTGTTTATATGTATTTTCATAGGATATTTTTATGTTGTAGATTCATGATACATAAATATGTTAGGATTTTTGACACCTTATAGAGGTGAGCAATAATAGTTACATGATTATAGAGGACAAGATTGTGCACCAAGAGGTCTATAAGAGTTATTTAAGAAGTAATTGTATGAAACCCCCTTGGGGTTTGTCAAAAAACAGATGAAAACATATTTATCCTTTTATTATACCAGACTCTCATGTCATCGGTTGACTTCCGTCGAATTTAATGGTTTGACCAAGATTTTATACTAATACCTATAATACCGTCAATATTGTAACTTAAAGATCTGGATTCCAAAACTTCAATTCTTCAAATTGAAGATTTGGAATCCAGATCTTAAAAAAAATCAACGTTAAGTATGAGGATTTTGTACAATAAAATGATAACTATATTTTTATATATTTTTAGACAAACTTCGGGAGAGTGTTGTACAATTCATTCGTTATTTAATTATAGATATTCATCATTATGACATGTAATTGAGTGGTGTTTTGACATTTTAAAGACGTGCTTTACTATTTTAAAAAACATATATAATTATCGTTTACATAGGCAATGCCCTATAGTAATTTTATGTTGTGTCTTAACTCTTATATATATACCTTTATTCATTTGCAAGCTCTGGGTGATAGGATTTTCAGACAATATGACAATGAAGATATGTTAATTGACGAAGAAGATGTAAAGCCAATCCCTAATGTAGGTTTATCTCTATAAATGTAGTACTAATGAGTAATGTTAGAGATGATATTATAAGAAAAATGTGGTGAGTACTCACCTAATAGCGTTGATGTTTTTATGTATTTTAGTTATGATTTATATAAGTTGTATTGTGGTAATGCTATTGTTTAGAATACTTATGAAATGTAAATAGAATTTATAATTTTTGAATTTGATAGTTTTTTTTTTTCCTAGTTAAATGGAAATGGATGAAATATAATGTAAAATTTATGTGATTCTTATAAATTGATTTTATGGTTTATAATTTATATTATATTATAATATAATATAAAATGGTATAATTTTTTCAAATATATAATGAGTTATAAATTTATTCTAATAAAAAATAAAACAAAACCTTAGAAAATATATATTTATATGAAGGAAAGGTCAAATTACTTATGTAAATTAATCAATAAAACTAGTATGTTTACTTGCATGTAATCGAAATGGTTTGAAATCAGAATGATTTGAATTCGGAATGACCTATAATTGGATTGATGTATTAGAATTAGAATAAATTATTTACTTCAGATACAGAAATCATAAATCAAAATACTGTTCTAATTTTCATTTGCTTCAGGAAATAACAAATGAAAAGTGACTACTAGATGCAACCTTATTTTCTATGATTTTAGAATCAAAGAAATCCTTAAAATATTGAAAAAAAGGGGAAATATTTTAGGGTTTGTGATTGTAAAAGAGGACAAAATAATGTTGGATTAAAAAAAAAAAAAAGGGTTCCAGTGTCTTTTGATTTTTTTTTAAAAATTTTTTCTTAGTAACTAATTTGGAATGAATTGACATTAATTAAAAAAATGGTATAGAGAGATTTTCGGTGGATTGTCAGTAACATCACTTTACATGCATGTATGATGTTCGGTTAATACTTAATGAAACTTAGTGGTTGTTTGATTTTTTTCCCTAAAAACTATTTATTTGCACTAAAATATTAATTTAAGTAAATTTAGTTTGTTTGTTTTTTTAACTTGAATTTTAATCTAAGTTAAATATATATATTTATAAATTCTTTAAAAGTCAAATTTTCTTACTAGTATATTAGCAAAAAAGCCTTTTATTAATAAATATACTAGTATCATAAATTAATCTCTTATTATTACTAAAATAGCCCTAACAAAAAAAAAATTAATTCTAATCAAACACTAACAAAAAAAAAAAATCTCAATTCTTATTAAACTCTAATCTGAATCCTAACCCTAACTAAAAAAAAAAAAAAAAAAACTAAACCTAGAATCAACGGCAACGGTAGAGGGCAGCCTCCTTTTATCCCAATGATAGAGGCCATCAGCCTCTAGCATGGAGGCTGTCGGCCTCTACCGTATATGTAAAAAGAGGCCAATTGTCTTCTCATTAATTGATAGTGATAAAGGGGGCAATTAGTTTTTTTTTTTTTTTTTTTTTTTAAAATAAATATTATTTTATTTATATAAAATAAAATGGGTAAACTATAAAATATATAATTAAAAATTAACATATATTAAAATAATAATAATGTATTTAAAAAATAGAAATTAATATTTATAAAAAAGTATGATATAAACAGCCCAATCACTTAATATTTAAGTTAAGAAATCCTAAATGGAAAAACAAACAAAATTTAACATCTTAATTATAAAGTTTTATTAGATACTTAGTTAAAATAAGGTTTTAAAAGGCTTAAGACCAAAAAACAAAGACAAATTAAATGTGCTATGTTGAGCTATTCTGTTTGATTTTCTAGTGATTTCATTTAAATAATTTCTAAAATCATCGAATAAGAAAGTGGAAAATCTTTACTTTTCTCTTAACAAAAATGTATTGAATTAGAATTAAATATTTTATTTTCTAATATATATAGTTCATTTTTTTAGTTTAAAAGAAAAAGAAATATAATATTTAATATTCAGTTTTTAGTGACTCTTCCATGTTTGATAAAATTCCTTAATGTCAAAGGGTCATTTTTTTTTTGAACACTGGACCGTAATATCCTTTCACGAGGACATTACTGTACATATGTACAGAATAAAGGAATGTACAGATGTATCATTTGGAGAAATAATAAAAAAAGATTTATAAGTATTTAGAAATAAAAATTTAATATTTGTAAATTTTTGAAACTATTTGGAATAAATTAAAATTATGAAAAGTTGAGGGACCTAAGAGTAAAATATCAGATATTTTGAGAGAATTCTTTAGAATATAGTAAAAATTGTAATTTTAAGAATGAAAAGCGAGCTTGACTTACGCCTATAAATAGACATGTGGGTGTCGTGTTGATGAAAAAGAGAAAGATAAAGAGAAAGAGAGAGAGTGAAGAGTGAAGAAAAATTTGGAGAGAAAAAGAGAGAGAGAGCTGTTGGCCAATAGAGGAGGCAAGCTGTTGCCGATCCAAGTGGGATTCTACTGCGTTTGAAGAGAAGATTGAGCTGCCAGAAGATCTGGATATTGGAGTAGCTCGCGAGTTAGCGAGAAAGTGAAGCAAGAAATCAAAGAGAAATCTGGTGGCGTAGCAAGCTAAAAAGAAGATCGCTGAGTAGAAGTGAAGTAAATTGGGAAACAAGTTGTGAGTGTGAAATTATTCTAAATACTTTTAATTTATTTTATTTAGTAACTTTTATATTTCCATTTATTTCTATTTATTTAATTATTGCTCTATCAAGCTCATTAATAATTTATACTTTAGCACAAAAAGGAAATAATAACTTATTTTGATATGGTATGCATTTTACATGACTTATTTTTTTTCATAATATTATTTTAGCTTAAAAATAAATGATTTATTTATATGTATGATATACATAATGTATTAGTTATTTTATAGCATAGTTAAAAAAAAGGTTTTTCAATAACAGAAAAATAGAAAATGTTTTCAAACCTAGTAGATGGCCTAAGCTATTATAGCGTGACTTTTTAGCTTTAGACCCGGTCGGTATATCCTATAATGTATGACATATGTTGGGAGGGTAGTCCAGCTAACATTGGGGGGATTGAGTCTGTTGAGTCTATCGTTCTATACACTTGTGAGGTATTTCTCGACGTACAGTGAGTGATAATAGCTTGCCACACGTGTACACGAGAGGTCTTAGTAGCTTTGTTACGCTAAGCGATGCTAGCCTTTGCGCCACGTAACCTTCCACATTGAGCGGAGCTGGTTCGACTGTCTTTGTGGTTTTAGTTTTCTTGGGTGACCATTAGAGTTTTTATACCATTAAAAAACAAATTTTCTGAAGAAATTATTTTCTTGAAATAATAAACATTTTTTAATAAACTTTTAGAAATAAAATGATTTTAAAGAAAAATGTTTCCCTAAGAAATAATTTATAAATAAATATCTATACACTCATTAAGCTTTATAACTCATCATATTTTTATTCCGAAAACATCCCCAGGTACAGGTGTAGGAGACTTAGGTACCAGAGCGTTGTGTGCGGGATAGGTGGGTCCCAATCGATGACACAGTTTAACATTCTTGTGTCAAGTCTGTAATTCAGATTCAGATAATGTAATTTGCATATATTTAGACTTATGAACAAATATTATGACACTTTTATTAATACATATATATTTTAGACCCTGATATTTATGATTTATGATAATATTTTAAAGTACATGCTTAGAAAATTATTAAAGATTTTGGGTTCGCTCTACGATATTCTTTTTGAGCCTTATTAGTTGGGCTTCAGCTGAGTCTCGTAAGGTACCCGGTAGGATCGCTGGATTCATTAGTAAAAATCCGGGTCGAGTCTTGTCATGGACAGTGTTGAAACTTATTCAAGACTAATAGTAACGAAACTTGAAATATGAATAACATGTTTTTTTTTTTTTTTTTCTAACCTCTAAATATATTTTAATTTTTTTTTTAAAGTTAGAATTGTTTAAAAATTAAAAATTTAATATTTATATCATTTTTACTATTTGTTGCTTTGTAATTTTAATTAATTTGATATAAACAATTGAAAATAAGAGACTGTTTGTTTTTTATCTGAAAACTGAATAGTGTTATTAAAAATTGAAGATTGAATAGTGTTATTAAAAATTGAGGATTGAATAGTGACTAAAATCTGACATATGAATAAAATGTTTATTATTTTTTTCTTACATCTGAATATATATTAATTTTATTTGTTTTTTACAGTTAAAATTTGAAAACTAGTGATTTGACATTTATATCTCTTTATTATTAGTTGTTATGTAACTTTATTTCGTATAATTCAAATAATTAAAATAAATTATTTAGAAAATACTAAAATATTTTTATATAATATTAATTATATTTTTATTCATAATTAAAATATGATTAATTACTATAGTAAAATATTTTTTTTGAAAATCATATATACATGAATAAATTATTATAACAAAGTAAATTAAATTTATATATTTAAATAAAAATAAAAAAAGAGTCTTAGGTTGAATTACTATTGTTATATATTCAAATAAAAATAACATTAAAAGAAATAATATTAAAAGGAATCTGTATAATATAAAATTAGAATAAATTAGAAAATATGTTACTTTAGGAAGAACAGATTTGAAATAATATCTTTAAAAAACCATTAAGTGAATTGACATTCAGTTAAAAATAAAAAATTATAGTTGTTTTTTAATAATTTTTGAATGATTTTAAGTGGTTTAACTACTTAAGAAAACAAATAAAAATAATTTAATAAATGTAATTTAGATTCATTAAATAAAAAATGATAAAAATAAACAATTCTAAATAATTTTATAAATTTTAAAATATTTATATATATATATATTGATAATATTTTATTTATAATTAAAATATAATTAAATATACAGTAGAATTAATGATATTTATATATTTAAGTATATTAATTTATTTAAGAAAGTTAATAAATATTTAAATTTTAAATTAATTTAATGTAATAGTTTAAAAAGAGAATTTGTATAAGAAGTAATTGTACAATATCTCTCCGAGGTTTGTCAAAAAATAAGAGGAAACAAATTTACCTTTTTATTACACAAGACCCCCACTCTGTTAGTCAAATTCCGTTGAATTAAAGACAATTTCGTCATTTAACATTTTAAAATTTTGTAAATTTCAAAATTAAAGGAAAAATCAATTAAAACAAAAATTAAAACAAAAAAATCTTCATCGAATATTAGTTTAAAAATTAAAATAAATGTTGCCCAATAAATTGAAAAAATTAAGATTGAAATGTTCCAAAAAATTTGAAAAAAATTAAGATTGAAGATTTGGGTTCCAGATCTTCAACTTGAACATTTGGAACCCAGATCTTCCCAAAAGAGAACTTAAGTAAAAAAAAAAAAACAAAGAATGAAGATCAAGAATTAGCAACAACTTCCACTGAAATCTCAACCAGTTCATCTCTAACTAGCATCAACCTCTAACCAGATCATCAAAAATAGAAAAATCAACAACAACAGATACCATTCTTCATCAACATCATAGTTCTTCAACAACAAAATCAGCAATAACAACAATACTACAATACCACAAAATCAGCAGCAACAACAATAGACAAACACCATAAAATCATTAACAACATCAACCATTTAAAAAAAAATAAGAAAAAATTAAAAGAAAATGAAGTTCAGAAACTCAGGGCTCCTTCACCGGAGACTAGAATCTCCGGTGAAGGAGACCTAACCATCTTTATCGCGGACCAGAACTGGTCTTCGTGCGATGAAGACTAGAGCGGTGGAGTTTGAGTCCAGAAAGGAGAGAGAAAGAAGAACAGAGAGGAAAAAACAGAGAAAAAGAAAGGGAAGAGAGAGAAGGAAGGAAAGAGGCGATGGTGTTCGTGCGACGGTGAGGCTAACGGAGATGCCACTGGAGCTATTTTCCATGTCGACGATAGCGAATTCGTAGTCGGCTAGTCGGAATCTCGACGAGAATTGATGAGAAGGAGATGAGATAAATATCGTTCGCGCGACGGTGAGGGCAACAGTGATGCCACTGAGGCCATGCTCCATATCGACGACGGCGAAGTCGTCGTCGTAGAGAAAGGGATAGGGAGAGGGGTCGGTGGCGACATTGGTGGCAGAGAGATCTAATGGGGTTTAGGAGAACTTAGAGTGGAGTTAGAGAGTTGGAATCATTTTAGGATAAAACAATCATTTCATTGAAAATGTTGGTCAACTGTTAAAATGGAAGGAAGTTAACTAATGATATGGGGGTTTGATGTAATTAAATGATAAATATATTTTCACTTGTTTTTTGACAAACTTGAGGGGAGTTTGTGTAATTACTTCTTTGTATAATATAAAATTAGGATTGATTTAAAAATATATTTTCTTGAGAAGACAAACTTGAAATAAAATCTTTAATATATTTTTTGTGGATTTATAATAAAGTGAGAAGTATAAAATTATTATTTACTTTTTTAAATAGTTTTTTGATAGTTCTAATGATTTGATTATTTAAAAATATAAATGAAAATCACTTAATAATTACCATCCATCACTTATAAATAGAAAATACAAACAACCCTTTTTGTTATGTAAATAAAAAAAAAAACACTAGCGGGAAAACTCAAACAAGAAGCGGATAGACGATTGTGTAGCATAAAACGGTGTGAGGAAACACACGGAAGACAATCTCACAGATCACGCCAAAACAATGCATGCTGATGGTGATGATTTCACAAGATACATCATGTATGATGTAGGCACAACACATACATAGAAGATAGAACCATAAACAAACAAGTGAAGAGAGAGAGAGAATAGCATTTGACTTCATTTGAGAGAAGGAGGAGAGAGAAAGAAAAGGTGAAGAAAGAAGGAATGAAGAAAATTCAATCAGATCGAATACAATTTTGACGTCCGCAAGGACAGACGACACATTCTCATCTCTCTCCCCATCTTTCTCTCTCTACAACTTTCTCTCTCTAGATTACATACAGCGAGGGACAAACAGGGCGCATACACTGAGACAACATCTCTTCCATTGAAAAAAAAAAAAAAAAAACGACAGAGATTTTTGATTGAAGAAGAGCAGGACAACAGCAGCTCTGGAGACCAACGGAAAATTGAAGAAGAAGACAAGCAGCTGATTGTCTTCAGTTGTTTAGGAGAGTTTTCGAAGACTATATATATATATATATACACATCTGTTACTCTTCACTTGCAACTCTTGTGAGTTTTCTCTCTTCTGTTTTTAGCTTTGACCCATTATTTTATTTTCACTCATTGGTCTCTGGATCGTTGATTTCTCAGTTTCGACTCTCGATCGAGGTTTTTTCAGCTCTTGGCTCATCGTTTCTGCTTGTATTTTGTTCTAGTTTCTTTTTTGAGGGTTTATTTTTTTTTATTTTTTTTTGGATAAATCTTTTGTGAGTTTTTGAAGTTTTATGATTTGGGTATGTTTTAATAGTTGATTGAAGTTGATTTGTTGAGGGGTTTGTTCTGGAAGTTACAATTTTTTGTTAATTGTTAGTTTGCTTGGTGTTTTTATGTTTATACTGGATCTGAAAATTGTTGTATTAAACAGAGACTCATGCGAAAGCCTTTCGAGTACTACTCCTCGTCTGGTGGAGAATGTGCAGAATCAAAGTTTGCTCGTTGGTTTTGGTTCTCTCTACTCTGTGGTTTGTCTGTGGTAAAACTCAACTCCATATGCTCAGGCACAATACATACCCTCTTTTGTTGGAGCACAATGAGGACTTGGATGCCTATAGCCTTGGATGTGGGGTTGAAATGCTAATCAGCTTGAGTTCTGTCTCCGGTTTTTCGCACTTGGTTGTGTAATTGTAGTTTTATTGACTTAATGTTATTTTAGATTGTTTTTATTAGTTTTAGGAGAGTGTTCTGTAGATTACTGTTATTTCTGGGAAAATGGTGCCGTCTGGGCAGGCTCCAATTGGTGGTGCCCCGTCTGTTTCGCCTTCGCTATTGCGATCAAATTCGGGAATGTTGGGAGGTCAAGGTGGTCCTTTGCCTTCTCAAGCAGCATTCTCTTCACTTATGCCGCCACGATCGCAGTATAGTAGCATGAATATGCTTGGAAATGCGCCTAATGTGACTTCGCTCCTTAATCAGTCTTTTGGGAATGGGGGTCCCAGTTCTGGACTTTCTGGTCCTGGGACAAGCCAGCGTGGAGGTCTAGATAGTGGAGCTGAGTCGGATCCGCTATCAGGTGTTGGTAATGGAGTGGGGTTTAATGCTCCATCATCTTTTGTACCGTCGAACTTGGTGAATCCTGGTTCATCTGGTCAACTTCAGAATCAGCAATTTTCAAATCCTTCTGGTAACCAGTTAGCTGATCAACAGCAGTCCCAGCAGCTGGAACCTCAGAATTTTCAGCATGGTCAGCAAGCAATGCAACAGTTCTCTGCTGCTCACAATTCCCAGCATGTGCCGCAGCAGCAACAACAGCAATTTCAGTCAATTCGTGGGTTGCCTGGTGTTGCAACAGTTAAGTTGGAACCACAAGTGTCTAATGATCAGCATGGACAGCAACAACAACAGCAACAGTTACAACCATTGAGAACTCTTGGTCCGGTGAAAATGGAACCACAACACATTCCAACCATGAGAAGTCTGGCCCCGGTAAAAATGGAACCTCAGCATTCTGATCAGTCGCTGTTTCTTCATCAACAACAACAACAGCAACAACAGCAGCAACAGCAACAACAGCAGTTTCTTCATTTGTCGAGGCAGTCCTCTCAGGCTGCTGCCGCCCAAATTAATCTTTTACATCAGCAAAGATACTTGCAACTACAACAACAACATCAACAGCAAATCTTGAAAGCAATGCCTCAACAACGTCCCCAGTTACCGCAACAATTTTCACAGCAGAATTTGCCTATGAGATCTCCGGTTAAACCTGTATATGAACCTGGAATGTGTGCTCGGCGTCTGACACATTACATGTATCAGCAGCAACACAGACCTGAAGTAAGATTTTCTTATCATGTAGCCGTTGTTACCTTATGCTGCATTGCTACAGTAATTAGTAATTGCACATCATCTTCATGCAGGACAACAATATTGATTTCTGGAGAAAATTTGTCACTGAGTACTTTGCTCCTAATGCCAAGAAAAAATGGTGCGTCTCTATGTATGGAAGTGGCCGTCAAACTACTGGTGTTTTTCCTCAGGTATGCTGCTGGAGGGACATAGTCACATTAAACGATTATCTTTAATGTCCAGACCAGATCCTGTTGATATCATTATAGCTAATGTATAACTGTGAATGATTGAATTTAGTCTATCATTTTCTGGAACTTGTGTATATGTTTCCTGTAGTATCTCCCTAATGTTATTGTTGGACTGCTTCATATCATTTTAGTGTTTCTAAGAGTTAAGTGGTCTTATGGATGATGGAATGATGTGAATTAATTGTTAGTGTTTACCTGCTTATCAATCCTAAGCGTTGCTTTAAACTGTCATGAGCAAGCTTTCTTGCTAATTTTGCAGGATGTATGGCACTGTGAGATATGCAATCGCAAGCCAGGTCGAGGTTTTGGTATGTCCTGTCATTCTATTTTTGATATTTTAAGTTCTGTACACGATATTAAATCCAAGGTTAAGAATGCGATTAACTGCTGGTTTGATATGTTTGCTTCATTTATGTTTATTGTTATTTCAGAAGCAACTGTTGAGGTTCTTCCCAGGCTGTTCAAGATAAAGTATGAAAGTGGTACTTTGGAAGAACTTCTTTATGTTGACATGCCCCGTGAATATCAGAATTCATCTGGACAAATAGTCTTGGATTATGCAAAAGCGATACAGGAGAGTGTCTTTGAGCAACTCCGTGTTGTTCGTGATGGTCAACTTCGGATAGTTTTCTCACCAGACCTGAAGGTACGTGTTAGGAATATTAACCTTCTGCTTTTGATCACTTATTTTTGATAATATACTAATTGGCAATTTGGCATCAAATTTGGTTCTCCTTTTGTTTTGTTGTTTGTTATACCAGATTTGTTCTTGGGAGTTTTGTGCTCGACGTCATGAAGAGCTTATCCCTCGAAGATTGTTGATACCCCAGGTTATTGATCAAGCTTTATTTCATATATTGTATGATCAACAAAAGTCATCTCATTTACAATCTCCCCTTACTATAAAAACAAGCTCTTTTACTTGGCTATTGATTATTAATAGCGTATGATTTGTCTGGAACATTTATCAAATTAAATCTTGTTTGCTCAGATGCTGAGTTGAGAGGCCGGTGTAATTTGTGTTTTTGTTTCATATCAAATTTACTTTTCTAATACTAAGTGTTATTGGTTTTTCTGAGAAAATAAGTTATGCACTCTTTCTGAGTAAATAAGTTATTCACTCGAGTATTAATGATTTTGGAATTAGAATCTTATTACTGCTCAGTGGATGAACTCATATGCATCTTTGTCTTAGTCTTGTTTTATGGTTCAGTTGTATCTCTTTGAGATGGTCAAAGCATCCCTTGAAGTTTCTGTTTGTTATTGTAGAGGTATTTGTGTCAAGTAAATTGAAAGGTTGGAAGTTCTTACTGGTGTTAGGTTGCATATCATAACATCACTATGTTGTCTTGCTACTTATCATAGATTGTCCATATTTGACCACACGTTTTGTGTTATGCAGGTTAGTCAGCTGGGGGCTGCAGCTCAGAAGTACCAGGCTGCTACTCAAAATGCATCATCTAATTTATCTGTCCCAGAATTACAAAACAATTGCAATATGTAAGTCTTTTGTTGATTCATACTTTTGCAATGTATCCAAGCCACTGCATAATGCTTCTACTTTCCATTCTTAAGCTTGAAGTTGGAAGTTTGACACACATGTTGCTGTAGGCCTCTATTTCCATGGAATTAACATTTCCTTTTGATTTTTTATTAGGCATGTATGGTGTACAAATATGATTTTGTGAAGTAAAAGATTGTAACATGATATAAAAGTTAATGTACTGTGTTTCTTCTGAACTTTGCTGATTATGTGCTGAAGACTTTAGATTATGTTATCATTTCTCTTTGTTTATGGCTTAAAGTTTCTGTTCTCAAGTGCTGATCTAGGGAGGAAGTTGGGGACTTGAGGAATTTTGGTACTTGGGACTGGATATGTTAGTAATGCATACGTAGATGCTTATGATTTGCAAGGGGTATAGTTGTATAGGTGGCATCAATGCATTTTGGTTAAAGAAATTCAGATATATTGTGCATGGGCAGATGGGCTGTTGCATTATAACACACTATTGGGTGATTTGACTTTTTGTAATGTATGTATGATGTGTAATCTGTAATGCCTTCCTTTAATTTAAAGAGTTGTTTTGCTTAGGTTTGTTGCATCAGCTCGACAATTGGCAAAAGCCTTGGAAGTGCCATTAGTAAATGATTTAGGATACACAAAGAGATATGTTCGATGCCTTCAGGTGATGTCCTTTATCCTCTTATATTCAAGATGCTATCATGACTCCTATTTTGATCTGTATATATTATATTTGTTTTCTTTGTTTAACAGTATTAACTTGCTCAGTCGTGGGAATTATGTTGGGTGTGAGTGCCAGTTTTGGGGAACATAAATGAATTGGGTGTTTTCAACTTCATGTAACTATAGTCCGATGCTATGCCATATTGTCACATTCATTTTTAATCTTTTTTTTTTATCCTAGCAAATATGTTCTATTTACCTCCTTACCGAGATTCTATCATCTCACACTTGACCGATCCACTAACTCTTAATTCTTTTATTTATGGCACCTTATTTTTTAGTTCAAATGATCTTATCTGTCATCTTGGCTTGGAAACTTCTGCTAGTCCTAAATTTTGGTTCTTACATTGAAATTCATGTACTTCATTGATAAATAATTGTGATACAATCAAGGTTACGGATTTCAGGTTTTATAAAGGTAATCATTCCGTGTACAATTATTGTTAATTTCTGAATGGATTCATATATTTGTTTCACAGTGTCATCTTAAATTTTGTTTTTCTGAATGATGGTGCATCATTGGAAATAATTATTGACTATGAGTATTGTTTGTCAAGCTGCTTAATTTGAGGTATTATATATTAAAATTTTCTTTGTTGTCTTATTGACTGTTTTGTTGTCATTTGTGTATGTTGCAGATATCAGAAGTGGTTAATAGCATGAAAGACTTGATTGATTATAGTCGAGAAACGGGAACTGGACCCATGGGTAAGATTGATAATTCATTTTTTATTATTGTTGGAATCAGAAACAAAATATATATATATTTTTAGAACAGATTGATTAGACTTTTTCTTCATTATGATTATTATTGTTTGTTTCCCTCTTTTATTTTCGTCTCTTTTTTCATTATTGACCTTCTGTTGTTACTAATATGATAGAAGTATTTACGTTTCATTGCTTGTGTTATGGTAATAATGGGAAGCCACTGAGCATTTGTAAGGCTGCTAATCATTTGCAGCTGTTGTCAATTGAAGACTATAAGGACTTCATATTTAGATTCAGCATCTTTGTCGTGAAAAATTCCAATTCTAACTATGAAATATGTCTGCGGGGTTCACCATTCATTGATTGTGCTAGTATTGCTAAGCCTATGTTACATGCAATAGTACCAATAGTACCGTAATATCTATGGCTCATTCCTTTAGTCAACTTAGCTCTTGCTACAAGATCAATCAATTTTACTAAAAAAAAAAAACAAGATCAATCAATTCAAGATGTGTTTCACTATTAAAAGTTTTTTCACATTAGGTAGCCCAAATTTCTCTATGTAGATGTAGTAATGGGCAATTAATTCACCTTTAAACAATGTGGGAAATGGACATTCAAGAGGGAGTGTTTGACACTATTTAATCAATGTGTGGTAAATAAGAGTGTTTGACACTATTTAATCCTACATTGATTACATGTGAGTTAATGGGTCCTTACTACATCTGTTTAAAGAAGTTTGCGTTACCTGGTGTAAAATGCCTTTTGATAAAGAAATAAATTTCGTTCTCTTATTCTCTCAATACTGTCTTTAATAAATTCTCATTTTATTTTATTATCTTCTATGTTTTAGGGTTAAAACCAATATATTTTATATTTTCCACAAGTTCCTTAGCTTTCAGAATAACCCTCTTATAAATTATTTAAACAATGTTTTTAATCATTTTACCAGATGTTATTCAAATCGTTCCTTTTCTATTCATGTCAGCATTTTGTATAGAAGTTATCATGTTAGGTAGTCACCCATGATAAAACTAAAATTATTGCTGCTTACATAGTTGGTCCATTATCACAAAGTTGCTCCAAAATTGGCTTGGTTTCAAGATGTAGAATCTGTCTTAACTCCCCTTTAGCAAGGATACAAGGGCTTGGGTCCCTTTCTACTGTGGCTTAGCTGATGGTTGGATAATTTCTCTCATCTTATTTATTTTGTCTCTGGTTTATGGCTTTATGCTGCATGTCATCAATAATTGAGCCTACTAGAGACCATCGACTAGAGACCATCGACATTTTCTAGGGCTTTCCATGGCATTTGGAGAAGTATTAACAATCATATGCCTTAAGTTGTAGTTTAACTTTAATTGGCTGTAATTAAAGCTGTAGGACACACCGAGGTTGTTAAAGGTGTACGAGTCGGACCTCATGGTTTATTATTGCTTTGCTAATTATTCAGGATGGCAACAAAAAAAGGTATATACTTTGTATAGGCATCACAAATTTAAGGATTTAAATGCATTAGAGTTGGGAAATTTATAATTTCTTAATGAGAAGACACTTGCGCAAAAACTTTTGAGGGAATGATAACTAAGCTAGAGGTTTTTAGGCTTCTAAGGGCAAATCATATGTGAAGAGTTCTTACGTCATGCTCAAGCATCTTAAAGGAAACTCAAGTGGGGAGCAGGTTACTAAAGCAATTTGATGTTGAAGGGTAGTTGAAAAATTCTGAAGGTGGCAAAACTTTTCCCAGTAGGTTACGGAAGGAGAATGAAGTCCAGAACTCCATTTTGAGAAGAGTGTTTTGACTAAGATATGATTTTTGGTATCAGTTATTCATGATCTAGGTGTAAAAATGAGCTGGTAAATTTCTGATTTTAACATTCTAGGTGGCAGCATCAGGCTGGACAGGCCAAATTGAATTGCAGTGAGAGCTTTTTTAAATGTAGAATAATACTTCAGTATCTTATCGGAGTTGCACAAACCATATGGTTCTCTATCTTACTGCCTCTTAGGATGTGGATCAAGTGACCTTTTAATTGAATGTCCAAACTTTTTGTCTCTTCACATTTGATTGAGTGAAGAGAAGGTGATCCTCCATTATCTAGTAGTTTGAGAAGTGAACTTAGTAAGATCATTATTAGCATTTATCTGAATATCTGAAGTTTGCAGTTTCACCTGAACATGGCGATGTTTGTTGGGTTGGATAGCTTTTGTAATTTGATGGTGGAATTGATAATCGGATATTTAATGGTGTTAATATTCTATCTTTTCATTCATGAAGCAAGTCTAGAAATTTATTCAATCTATCCCGTTGTCATGTCACTGTGTTATCAAAGTGCTGGAAACTTGGGTTCTGAAACTGTTCTCGGTATTATCATAAATTAGAGAACAGGTCAAGAAGCCCATGGAAGTTGCCATTATCATCCAATAAATAAAAATTGTGGGGGTATTCTGCAACCGGGTTGTTGTTTTCGAGAAAGCAAGGCATATTAACAATTGCAATTTGTTTGTGTCACGAAAAAGAAAGACATTGAAATTTGTTGAGTGGAGATGGTCTTAATTTGATCTCTCTTCATGTATTTGTTTTGTTTCCTTGGAAAATGCCTTTCTTTGTTAGTTATAATGCAATTTCTTCTCAATTTTTACTTGATTATGGAAGAAGAGCTTCTCCCTCTAACCCTTTTTATGGTGCTGTCATTGTTGTGATAGTATCAGATGTTCTTTGTATGGTTTGTCTCGAATATCTGTATCATGGTCAATATTGATGTATATTCTATGCCTTCCTAGGTCAGGTTGTAGATTCATATTTATATGGTCTTAAGCCAATTTCAGAATATAATAGTTGCGAACATCACAGTAATTTAATTCTGTTGCATTGCAGAGAGCTTGGCCAAGTTCCCCCGAAGAACAGGTGCTTCTGGGTTTCACAGTCAAACCCCACAGGCTGAGGATCAGCTACAACAGCAACAGCAAATGATGGCCCAGAACTCAAATGGTGATCAGAGCTCTGTTCAGGCCAATGCAACAATGCAACTTACTACTAGCAATGGGGTGGCTAGTGTAAATACCTCGCTTAACCCAGCATCTGCATCTACCTCTGCCAGCACCATCGTTGGACTTCTT
This sequence comes from Dimocarpus longan, assembly GCA_022984855.1. NCBI lineage: Eukaryota > Viridiplantae > Streptophyta > Magnoliopsida > Sapindales > Sapindaceae > Dimocarpus > Dimocarpus longan. Next base: position 20,122,687 of record CM041018.1, on the reverse strand, counting down.
CACCAAAGTTCTATGAACTCCAGACAGCAAAGTACAATTAATAATGCAAGTAGTCCTTATGGTGGAAGTTCAGTTCAGATTCCTTCTCCTGGTTCCTCTAATACAATTCCACAAGCACAACCAAACCCTTCGCCGTTCCAGTCATCAACGCCCTCATCTAACAATCCCCCACAAACATCTCATGGTGCCTTAACAGCTGCCAATCACATGAGTACTGCAAGTTCACCAGCAAATATATCTGTGCAACAGCCAGCTCTTTCCGGTGAGGCTGACCCAAATGATTCGCATACTGCTGTCCAGAAGATCATCCAGGAAATGATGTTGGGCAACCAACTTAATGGTGCTGGTGGCATGGTTGGTGTTGGTTCTTTGGGGAACGATGTTAAAAATGTTACTGGGATTTTGCCAACAGGTAACAGTACAGTTCTCAATACTGGCAATGGTCTGGTGGGCAATGGTCCAGTCAACAATAATTCAGGTATTGGGAATACTGGATTTGGCAACATAGGCGGTGGGCTTGGCCAGTCTGCAATGGTTAATGGAATCAGAGCTGCAATGGGTAATAATTCTGTTATGAATGGAAGGATAGGTATGACAACATTGGCTCGAGATCAGAGCATGAATCATCAACAGCCGGATTTAGGGAACCAGCTGCTCAGTGGATTGGGAGCTGTAAACGGTTTTAACAATCTTCAATTTGATTGGAAACCATCCCCATAAAGGGGGCCACTGATCAAAATGATGTGTGGGGTTCGGAGTATGGCTGCTTATGCAGCATGGAAATCAGCAATTGGGAAGAGACTGCCCTTGCCCTGTGCAGATCATGGTACATGACGTAATAGTTAAGGGCTTCACTCCCACTTTGTACTAATTCCAGAAAGTAAAACATATAGCATAGTGTTTTATGAATGAAATGTTTTAAGTCCTCTTGAGTTGCTTCATTTATTCTAATTGTTTTTCTGATTTAATATTCAAATATAGCAATCATGCCCCTCTAACAGTGTTGGGATGGGAATTCAAGGTGAAGATTGTTGATGTGTACAACTACAACTTATGATTCCCTCTCGGAGCTTTTTTGTATACTAGGGAGTGTAGTAGTCCCTCTTTTGTTTCTCATTGATTGAGCATGTATATTTATGGCTTTGCATGGAAGTAGTGTCAGTCTAGACTCTATACAATATGGTAGAATGATATCTTCTCTGGAGGTGATATTGTTTTGATTCTTTCTTCTCATCTGTCACAAATTTTGAGTTAAACAAGGAATGTGTATTAAAATACTCCTTTTATCTGAAATTATAGACAAGATTCAAAGATATTACAGGGAAGAAAAAAGCACCCAACATACGTACAAAGAAACTGTCATTTAGTAGTTCTACGATGTGTGCTCTGGTACTGTTGGCGTAATATCAAGGAGTTGGCAATATCAATCTCAAAACGATACTCGACAAGTCTCTGTTGAGCTCTTAAAAAGAATCATTCACTTACTGAAGTGGGGATTATATCTATATCAGATTAAATTCCTTGTGCTGCTTAAAAGTGTAGCATTTCTGAATTAGGATGACGAAATTGTCTGAACCAAGCCAACTCAAGGTTCCCTTTTTCTTGGAAATGCCACACAGAATATCCTCCCTTCGTAGTTGAGCCTTCTTCATCCAAGGCACATTTTAAGTCCATCATTGCAAAACTTGCAATCTTTGTATGAGTTAGATGGGTTTGGCTCATTTCAATGAGCTTACCCAACTCTCAATTTAAGAGTCATTATTTAATTAGCTGTCATGTGGCAGTCAAGCTTTAATTATTAAGAGAAAATAACTTATCATAACATGTTATAATGTGTTACCATCAAATAATTAATCAAGTTAAATATTTAACAATTAATAGATTAATAAAAAGTAGTTTATAATAAAAGTGTTCCGAATAATAAAGTTAAAAAATATTTAATATAATAATTAAAAAGATACTTTATTAAAAATGTCCAAGTAAAAGAAAATGAAAATAAAAAAAATGTATTTATAGTTTAGAAATTGATGAATTAATAACAATAGTTTATAACATGTATCCATAATTTATAATAGTTTATAATATTTATAAAATAATTTAATATTTTGTTGTAATTAATACATTAAATACAATCATTTTAACGTAGTTAGTTACTAAATAAACATAAATATTACAAGTTAACATTATGTTACATGTTGAAGTAATGTTGTAAGGAAAATGTTGAATATACTCATTCTAACGTAATTAATTACCATATAAACATAAATATTATAAGTTAATATCATATTGCATGTTAAAGTGATGTTGTAAGTAGAATATTGAATATACACATTCTAATGTAGCTAGTTACTATATTAATATAAATATTGCAAGTTAATGTTATGTTACAAGCAAAACGTTGAATATATGTCTTCCCATGTAATTAGTTACATATAAACGTGAGTGTTGCAAATTAAGGTTATCTTGTATGTTAAAGTGATATTGCAAGTCAAATAAAAATATACTCATTGCAACCTAGTTAGTTGATCAGTAAATGTAAACATTGTAATTGTTAGAAATAAAGACAGGTATTAATGAAAAATTAAAATTTTGGAGACTATTTATATTACAATGAATTTGTAGCAATATAAATATAAATGAAACGTGTTGAGCCTCGTGTGTAACATGGTTCCGTATCACATTGAAAACTATAGCTAGGAATAGTGTTTGAAAGAAAATAAAGAATTGACAAACAAAAGGATTCTACGTTGTGTGTAAACAACTAGAAAGAATGTCAAGTATATGTTTATATGCACAATTTGAAATCCAGAAATAATAGCAACAACCAGAAAGGTTACCCATTTATAGGTTTCATGTGGGTAATTTAAAATCGAAAAATAATGGCCTTTGATTCAATTGATTATACAATTTCATGGCATTAATCCAAGAAATAATTTTACATGCACCTTTTCAAAAGCATGCTTGATCCGTTATTGGAACCCCATTTGTACAAGAAGGATCACATGTTCTCCATAAGTTACGTTGTACCTATAGCACATGTATTTATATACTGGGCTTTCTTCTTTTATTTTTCTAATGTGGGACTATGCCTTATTTTCTTTCCGATGAGTGCACTTTGAGCCTCAATTTCTTATTCACCCAAGCATTATTTTGACCAAATGAATATACCAATTTCATGTCCTCACAAAAGATAACACAAATCCACCTTGATTGTCCAATACCATGATAAAAAATCCTAATTAAAATGGTTTATGAAAATGGACTTTTGTGTTCCTTATTTTTCAATAGCAAGTTAACATCCTATTGCAAGTGCAATGTTAGCTATACCCATTCTAATGTAGTTAGTTGCTATAAAAACGTAAACATTGCAATTTAATAAAAACGTTGCAAGTAAAATGATGAATACTCATTCTAACGTGGGCGACTAACTCGACACATGATGTTGTAACAAAATGTTGTTGGTGCTTAAATGAATGAAACTAAATGCAAGCAACAATGCAACGACCTAAAATCATGAACCAAATGCTCTGATACCAAGTCTGAGAGGACCCTCTCAGATTCTTATTTTGAATTCGAAAAAACCATGTGATATGTTGGAAACAATATATAATTCTAAACTTCATGACAGAAAATAATTTAAAAATTTGCCAATACATAGGATGGTTTAGTAAAAATTTTAACAACATATCTAGTGTTTTTCTAACAATTTCACCTCGTAATACATTAAATAAACACTTCTAAAATAATTCAAACATTAACTACTTAGGACTTCCGGTCCTTTTTCCAAATCATATTTTAGGCACAAGCAATGTCACATAAAACACGTAAAACAATTTTTCTTTTGTGGCACAAACCTATATAATATGTTTATATCATTTCCAAACTTGAAAGTAAAAAACATAGAGAAATTGACGAGTAATTAAACATTTTACAACATTAAACTATAAGTATGCACACATGCCTAAATGTCATGAAATATATAAAATACATATATAAGATCAAAATATGATTTTTTTGCGTTATTTGATCGAGTGGGCTATATCTTCCTATCAGAAGGTTTCCTTTGAGACCTAGCGATTTCCTGGGAAATGATTTTAAAAGTAAAAAAGGATGAGTACTAACGCTCATTGAGTTGATATAGCTTTTGAAAACTAAATAATTTATTTTCTTTCAATAATAACTAGCATAATATAAAACTGGTAGTAAAAATAAAATCTTAATGATATATATTCAATTGTACTTGAAAACAGTACTGAAATCACATTTGTAATCATTTTATATCATATTAATTTGCAAAGATTTATATGGATCATTATACATATTTATAAGGGATAATCCCAAAAAACCTATTATAGTTTGTAATAATATCAATTTTATCACCCATGGTTTTATTTTTGTTCAAAATCTCTCCAAACATTAATAAAAACACTCAAAATATCTCTTAGAGGCATGTGAAAGGACAACAATGCCTTTAATTGTCACATATTGATGATGAAGTCATAGGGTAGTAAAACGGATATTTTCTGTTAATTTATTAACATTGACAAGATTTTGGACAAAAATAAAACCACAGGTGGTAAAATAAACATTTTTGTAAACTACAAAATGTTTATTGAGATTATCCCTATTTATAAAATCTCAATCTATATTAATCTAGTACGTAAGAAAATCTATCATACATGGTAGATATACTCAATACATACGCATAACGAGGAATAACATCTATTATATATGTGCTGGGTGACTCAATGACTCCCTAGACATTTGTCATACACTTGTTAGGTGACTCTCTAGGACTTACATATGTGTAGCTTGATGACCGTTAGAGGGAAAAGTACAATCCGGTGTTCTAAAAATCTCGTTTCATACCTCAAACAATTTCCATATGCAATTATCTAGAATTTTATTTTCGAATATACACATAATTCTCAATAAATATTTTTCTCAAACATACATCAATAATACTTAAAATATTTTTAAACTTTTCGTATAATAAACTAAGTCGAAAACAATAAATTTCGATTGAAATTTCTAATATGTAAACATATATATATGTATACAATTTAATTCTCATCACAAGCGTAAAAAATAATTAATAAAATAGGAAATTAATTAGCTAACAATTATTTCATTTCTAATCATCCATAAATTTCAAACTTTATTTGGAACCAATAACATTCGTGTTATCCTTGGGTTCTTCTCTACCTAAAAGCAACACAAGAACCTATTTATAACTTATAAAAATCAAATAAAAAATTGAATCTGAAATTGAATTTATTGTATACCAACTCAGCTCTGAATCAGCTCCCAATTTATTTATTTTTTTCTTTTTCTTTCTTTTGCTGGCTACTTATTTTTCTTGTTGCTTGCTACCCATACTTGGTTCTGTATTTGTTTGCAATTGTTGTTTGCTTCTAATTTCATGTGTGTGTATATATATATACACACACAAAGACACACAGACACACAGAGGAAGTGAGGCAGTGGCAATGTTTAAAGAGAAGGGACATGTGTCCAAAGCTTGAAACAACTGCGTTTTGTTTTTGTGTGTTTGTGTATTTATATATATATATATATATTTTTTTTTCAATGTTGCTTATGAAGTCTAGGAAGCAAACACTTGTCCTTTGTCTTAAAAATTTGGCCATTTAATTGGGCCCTTTTTATGTTTTTAGAATCTTACTAAGTCTATTCGAATTTGGGTCTTATAGTTTTCTTGTCTAGGGTTAACCAACGTACCTAACTAAAAAGTTAACCATCGAAAGGTAAATTAGCATTTAACATGTGAAATTATTGAGTTTAATATAACGAAACTAATTAATATTATAATAATATTATTATTTTTATATAAATAATATTATTAATTTTAAAAAATATATTAAACAACTACATAGGAGATTGTGGCTGGTGTGATGAGATCTCCATTGGGCATTGTTTGTTTGTTGGGTTAGGAAAATAGTCCAAACCTATGTTTGGTCCAACCATCAATTCTTCTATGTTTTATCCTATCAGTGATTTTATCCTATTAGTTTGGGTTAGTTCAAACCCAGCTAATAGTTGGATTACAATTCTCCCATTTTCCTTCTCTTTCATCAACCAACTTCTCTAGCTCTTCTTATCCAAGTCCGCCAGGTGCCGCACCTTTGCCTTCCTCGCTATCATTTTAGCTTGCTTCTCTGTGTCGTCCTCACGCTTCTTGGTGGTGTGACTTGCTTTCGTCTTCTTCACGCTAGTACTGGTGTCTCTCTTTGTGCAATCGAAATAGCCAAAGCGTAATGACAAAGGTGAGCGAAATAGCCAAAACGTAATGAGAGAGAGAGAGAGAGAACGTAGTGGTGAGAGAAAAATTTTTTAAGTTTTTTTTTTTTTTATAGATTTAATCAAGTTTGATTGTTTGTCAACAGTTAAACTGTTGAACGACAGTCAAACTAGTACTTGTTCAGTACTCTTTAAGTAATTGAGAACTTGCTACTCACTACCTTGTCGGTCAAGTAGTAAGCAACCAGTTTTGAAACTATGTTGATGATGAGGAGAATAAATTGGTGTAATCGTCCACAAAATCCACACTTGTGAAATAAATCATAAAATTATTAACTTGAATGAAAAACTTGTGCTTTCATATATCATACTCGTAAAATGAATACAAAATTTGTGGAGTGAATTTGAAATCATGAATATGGAACACAAGAATTGAGTCATAAACTTGTAAAATGAATACAAATTTTGTGATGATTTGGAATGCAAAACTTTTGAATTAAGATAAACTAGGAAATTAAACACAAAATTTGGGATGTGTATTCAAAATTGTGAAACAGAATGCGAAACTAGTAAATTTGAAAGCAGCATGAGGTCGTTTATTTTTTTCACTTATAACTTAATGATGCTGAATTGCATTTATTTAATTATTTTATTTTATTTTTTAAAGTGATCGAACCATTTAAAACTACCTAAAAATAACTTACAAATATAAGTAAGAATTTTTATAATTTTTACTTAATTACAAATCACTAAAAGATATTTTAAAGATTTTATTTAAAGTCAATCCCCCCAAAATAACATATTTTTAAATTTATGCTAATTTCATATTACACATACTTCATGTTTTCTTTGATAGTTACAAGAAATATATTTAAAAGGAAAAACTTAAATACATGCCACCAAATTGTCTTAGAATTAAACTATGATATTTTAATTTACAATTTAAACATTCATTTTTTTTCCAGTTGTGTTTCTTGAATAAATTAATATATTTAAATATATAAATATTATTAATTCTACTATTTTTTTAATCATATTTTAATTATGAACGATATCTCATTAATATGTGTATAAAAATATTTTAGAATTTGTTAAATTATTTATTTTCAATTGTTTATATCAAATTAATTGAATATATATAACAACAAATAGTAAAAAGGTATGAATATATCTTTCAGATAATTTTAATTTTAATAAATAAATAGGTTTATAATATATTTAGAAGTTAAGAAGAAAAAAAACTGTTATTTAGATTTTAGGTTTAAGTTACTGTTAAGTCTTCAGAAAATTTCAGCATTGTTAAGTTTTCAGATAAAAAACAAATAATCTTGAATAAACAAATAACCCTGAAATGATGAAATAAACTTGAGAAAGTGAACATTAAACTTATTAATTAGAAGCAAAGCTTAAATGAATGTAAAATTATGTATTGGAATGTAATGTGAAGTTGAATGCAATGTTTGTTTTATCCAAAAATACTTGTTATAGCCAAAATGTGACTTGTGTAATCGAATGTAGAAGTTTTGAATATTACAAAATACTTTTTGAATTTAATGCAAAAGTAAATATGTTTAAATGCAAAAACCGAACTTGTGTACAAGGTACAAATATCAGATATCATAAATAACAATTGTCAGCCAAAGAAGGAAAATGAGACAATGGTGAGAAGCTGGTTCTATGCATCAAGTAACTATCGATGTGGAGCTATGTGGTAAGGTGGAGTTTGAAAATTTTGTTGGGAGGCATTAAAGTATAAAATAAAAATAAAGATAAAAATCTTCTTCGTCCATAGGTTAGGAATAAAAGGTTATATTTTCAACTATGTTTTAAAAACATATTAAATCAATTGTAACGTTTCAAAAAAGTGTCAAATTTATCTTTTTTGCTAGTCAACTTTTAATCAAACCTAACATATAGTATGGTGATCGAGGGTAAAATTATCATTCCAGTCATGCTTTAGGATGATGACATGTGTACAAACTGGATAAATTGAGAAAAAATTAAAAAGAAAAGAAATTAAAATTGTCAAAAGACAATCATATCCCTAAGTAGACACAAAAGCCAAACACACTTATTCAGTTGGTCAAACACTAATACACCTCTCTCTCAACACCGATCGACCGTTAAACACCAGCAAAACCAATTAAAACTTCCAATTATTGCTCATGGAGGACATTGTTCCGCTCACTAAGCGACTGGCGTCGGTTACATACATCATCGCAGGTGAGTCCGGTCAAGTGGGTGCATGCAAGGACTAGCATCGTACTCAAAACGTCCAGCCATCGCACCGACCCTTTGGAGGACACCGATTGGCCAGATAAGGGAGCAATATCGGCTGTATTCATAATCTTTGGTGAGTCCATTAGGTTTTTCAGAGTGTAGATTTTGTCTTCACCATCTCAGCTGTCTGGTTTGGCCTTTTTTGTGTGGATTTTGCTTAGAAGTGTCTTGTGAACATGAGTTTGTGTTTATTATTTATCAAAAAGTGTGTTTACTTAATATCTATAATTTTTGGATTGGTTAGGGTTTTAGAAAGTGGATTATAAGGTGTTTTGTGTGACAGAATTAATGTTTTGGGTGTTTGTTATATAGGTTTCGCTTGGCAATATGTGTGGGCATTGGCAGTAACTTTGATTGAAAAAAAAATGTAATTGATTACGATAAATGAATTTTCCAATTTTGATAAGTTTTTGTTGTAAGTTTCTTGTGCATATATGGTTAGGTTATAATTATTCTTGAAATAAACCGATTGACGCCATCTGATTATGGACTGTAATTTTTCTTGAAATAAATCAAGTGGCTCCATCAATGGTACCGGTTGAAGGATTTATTGAGGAGAATAAATTGGTATAATCGCCCACAAAATGCAAACTTATGAAGTAAATCAGGAAATTATTAACTTAAATGAAAAACTTGTGCATTCATATGATTACTTGTAAAATGAATAGAAAATCTGTGAAGTAAATGTGAAAACATAAATTTGGAACTCAAGAATTGAATCATAAATTTGTAAAATAAACAAAAAATTTGTGATGATATGGAATGCAAAACTTTTGAATTGAGACAAACTTGGAAATTAAACACAAAATTTGCGATGTGTATTCAAAATTGTGAAATTGAATGCGAAACTAGTAAATATAAAAGCAACATTTAGTGATTTAAAACGTAAAACTTGAGAAAGTGAACATTAAATTTATTAATTCGAACGCAAAGCTTAGACGAATGTAAAATTATGTGTTGGAATGTAATGTGAAGTTAAATTCAAGACTTGTTTTATCCAAGAGAGACTTGTTACAGCCAAAATCGGACTTGTGAAATTGAATGTAAAAGTTATGAATAGGACAAAATACTTTTTCAATTTAATGCAAAAATAAATATGTTTAAATGCAAGAACCAAATCTGTGTATAAGTTACAAATATCATAAATAACAGTAGTCAGCCAAAGAAGGAAAATGCGATAATGGTGAGAAATTGCTTCTGTGCATCAAGTAACTTGCAACGTGCAGCTATGTGGTAAGGCACAAAGTATAAAAATTTTGTTGGGAGGCATTAAAGTATAAAATAAAAAAAAAAAAAATTATAATTTTTTATGAAAAATTTTCAAATATTTTTGAGGAAACTTGTCTTTTTTCGAATCCAGAGGCACAATGCAATCTAAGGGTTAATCCATGTAAGTTTTTTGTAAAATTTTATTTGATTTTGCTACAATCATATTCCAACTATATTGAAACAGTTCTAAAAGATAATACTTTCTTAATTTTAGTTATTTTATTTTTAAATTTTCTAAATGTATGATTTTTATAAATTCTTAGGTTAAAATCTAATACAATTAATCAATCTAGTGACTATACAGAAACTAATCACTGATCAATGTGATTTAATGATAAAGAGTGTTGCCCATCCTAACAACTATTCAGATTTGAGTAGCAATAAAAGGTATTTTTTTTTTTTAAAAAAAAAAAAGAAAGAAAAATTATATAAAAACTAAACCCCTCATCACTTAGTATAGATGATTGTATATCCCCCATTCTTCTAAAGAATATGTATTCAATTTTTATCGAAGATGCATTATAATTTGTCTGAATAGAAATGTTAATAGGACTAGAACCCCCAAATTTCCATCCCCATTTGAGGGGAGATTTAAGGGATAGGTAAGGGGATGAAAATCCATCCCTAAATTCAACAGGGATGCGTATAGGAAGCCACCCCCGGTCCCCACTTCTCCCAATAAAAATATTTATGTTTAGTAGTTAAATTTATATAATAATTCTCTCAATTTCCGTACTTATGACTATCATATATAGTTGTTTTATTTTGCTTAAACTTTTGTCATGTGTTATAACTACTGTAAGAGATTTATAATTGTAATACAATATTGAAGATTTAATATATAGAAATTTTATGAAAAGGTCTTAATTATATATTTACATTTTAATTTTGAGTCAAACAAAAATGAAATAGGGATTAAAAAAACAAAAAAGAGTGAGGAAATGACGGAATGGGGATGGGGCGTCCACCCCTAAATACTCCCATCCCCATTTTCTCAAAATGAGGATTTGGGCTAGGTTGGGAGAATGGTGGAGAAATGGGAAATGGGGATGGGCAACCCACCCTCATTTGCCCCGTTAATATCATTATGTGTGGGCGGTTTGATCTGATAGGTATCAGCAAACCTTTGATCTCAAACAACCTTTGATATGTTTGTTGTTATATATATATATATATATTAATACTGTATTGTACACCAAATAAATTAAACGAAACAATTTTTTTTTTCTTATTAACAGTCAGTTCAGTTTAGGCCGTTCCAAGTACAACTACCACCCACCAAAATAAATTAACAATTTTTTTTTTTTCTTATTAACAGTCAGTTCAATTTAAGCCATTCCAAGTACAACTACCACCCACCAAAATAAATTAAATATATATATTTTTTTAACAGCCAGTTCAATTCAAGCCATTCTACGTACAACCACCAGTACCACCCACCTCTACAAAATATTCAAGTTGATCTTGCACGCGTGTGTATGTTTGTTTGTGTGTATTAGCTTAAAAATGAACTTTTCATAATTTAGTTTTGATCTTAGATTGTCAAATATAATCCTCGTTTTGGAAGATTTAATTTTGACGCAAATGTAATTAACATGTAATCATTGATAATTATTTTAATTGAATATCCAATTTCGTTTTGTAGGTTTTGTAGTATACAGTTTATATATCTATACGTTTTGAATTTTCATATGTTGAATTTTAATTTTATTAAAATGAAAATATTGCTTTTAATTTTTTTTCAATAAATTTATTAAGCTATTTTTTTTTGAAATATTAAATCAATTTTTAACATAAATTACATATATACTTAATGTTTTATATATAAATAGTTTAATAAGACAAATTTAAAAAACAAGAAAAACAAGAAAAAAGAAAAAGAAAAAGCAGAGAAAGGGATGGCAGTTAGTAGTTTCAGAGGTGGGTGGATTGTTCTTTATTTGAAGACTGAAATACTTCTTAATTTTATTAAAAACTGGATATTGATTAAATTTTGAAATTGAATGACATGCTTTTTATTTATTTTTAATTTTTTTTTATCTCTAAATATACTCTTAACTTATTTATTTTTCAGAGATAGAGTTGTCTACAAATAATTAATTTTGACATTTATATCATTTTTTTTACTTGTTATGTATCTATATTTGATATGATGCAAACGATTAAAAGAAAATAATTTAACAAATCTAAAACTACTTTTTATAAATATTAATAAGATTTTATTCATAATGAAGATATAATAAAAAAAAATGTTATATAAATAGATTTCATATTAAAGAGCAAAACAGAATACTCAACAATAGTGTTGATACAATTGATATGTTAATGATTAAATACAACTTTCAAATTATATTCTAAGAAAAAAAAGAAATCTGGGATAACTGGATTTGTTTACCAAAAGTATTTGATTATAATAATAAAAAAAAGTGTATAGTATAATGGACTAATTGTAGTATTTACTTGAAAGTGTATTATTTTTAGGAGCATGAACTTCGAAGGTCATTCATGAAGGAAAACCAATATTTGTTATTGATAAAAATAAGAATTTTATGGAATTATGAGTTTCAAAACTTTTATAAAGCTCAAGAACCCTAAATCCACAAAATAATGAATTAAAATAATATAAAGAAATAAAAATTAGATTTTTACCTTCTGTATTGATCTGTGTGGATTACTCACTATTTTGTCTTCCTTAATATATATATCTCTATACCAAAAAACAAATAAATAGGCACAATTATATAGAATTGTGTCATTTGCTATTGATTTCTTTTAGAGAAACCAAAATGACTTCTATTCCCCCTTTGAAAAGAAAATCATTCAATTTTTATTTATAGGCAACAAATTAGGGTTTTAATTAATTAAAATTAATAGTGAACCTCAAGTTTATTAAAATTAAACTTTTACCTCATATAATATAATTAATTCAAAATTAATTCATGTTATATTACAAAATTAAACTCATGACCTTTAATAAATTAATTCATAAATAATTTATGCCAGAGTTACACTTAAGAATTAAATTTAAGACCTTTTAAAAAATTAATTAAAAAATTATCAATTAATAATTAATAATTAATTTAAATTCTAAGTGAACATAAATTTTGCTACTAACGCAACAACTGTAATTGGATGGTCTAATTATAATATTCTATATATATGTTTCTTATAGTAAAATGAGCCATTAAGGGGGCCCGATGGACCTACAGTTTTGAGTTCCAATAACATTAGAATTATTAATTAAACTCTTTAATTAAATAATTCACTATTATTAATCTTAGAGTTATTCCACTAAAAACCTAAGTTGCACTCTCAAAACTAAAGATATTTTTGTACAATTTGAAATTTTTAATGCATATTGATTTAATTATTACATATGATTTTATCATTCACAAATAATTTATAATTAGAACTAGGTGAAAGTATCTGTTTTATCCCTCTAATTATATCTGTTACTAGTTCAAATGGTACACACTCTGTATTCCCTATGTATTTAACCCCTAAATCATGGGTCCAAGCGGGTGTGGGAGGTGTCGAAAACCCCATGGGGAAGGGGATAGTATCTGTCCATGACAGGCCAGGCTACAGCTGTGAGCTGCGAGATGGCTGGTGGACCGGATAGTTGGCGAGCTCCCAAGAGGCAGACTGTCCGTTACAACTGGCTGTCTGTTACAATTTATATGTGTTTAAGTTGAGTGAAATCAAGAATAATGAAAAAGAAAGTCATATGTATATATATATATATATATATATATATATATATATATTCAGTACATTCGGCTAAGATGGATGGTTATGAGTTATATTACAATTTGAGTTTTAATAGTTTGATGCATGTATGAGTTTTAAGTGAAAATTATGCTTGTATTAAAGTGTAGGAGGAGTGAAGAGCTAAAAAAGAGCTTAAAGGAATGAGTTGTTAGTTTGGATAGCAAGTTGTAAGTGTGGTTACTTTAAAAGTTTTTATGAGTTTTATTAGTTGAAAATTGATAATTGCAAATGTTTATTTTAGTATTTAATGTTGAATTGATTAAACTTTTAGCATGTGTGCATTTTTCAATAATGCATGTAAGTTTTTTCAAATTTATGTTATAAATGCATATATTTTAGTAGTAAAGCAATTTAGTACACTTGAATGAAGTACATATATAAAAGAGACATGCTAAGACTATTTGTAAAATTTTAGGTTTTTACCTTAGAAAGATAGTATTTTGGTTGTAAATCATATACTAGAGAAAAAATATTTTCTAGTTAAATCAATATACTCTCATGCCTAGTGTATGTAAGATTTTTAAGTATATTGAAAATATTTTAAATATTTTTAAGTATATTGAAAAGATTTTAAATATTTTGGTTTATCTTAATCCCCAGTATACCCGACTGAAGTACTGTATAAGTGTATGGCAAAAGGTAGGGAGAGTTACTAAGTTGGGGGTTTTAAGTTAGTGTGTCGCCCTCTGCACATATATGGTAGTGTAGATTTGCCTGATGTTAGGGGGAATCGTGATCCCAAAGTTCTCACATCTGCGGTTACACATAGTAGCATTCTCTAGTTCTAGTGACGTGTATACGTAAGAATGAATTTCCCTAAGTTACCTTGTAAGTCACGCTTTAGAAGTAAAAGCACGTCATTAGACGTGAAGTTTAGAAAACGATAAAAATTTACACTTTATGAAATTTATTTACTAGATTTCAAGCAGTAATATTTATATACTTTATGCTAGTTTTTCAATTTTATAACTGTTAGTAAGAATTTATTAGTTTTCTAACTTATTTTGGGAGGATATTAATATTTATAAAGCAAATATTATAGTTTAAAAGTTTATCTACTTACTGAGTTTAAATACTCACCACCCTTTTTATGTTTTTGAAAACAAGATTCTCCCTAAGTGTAGGTTTGGGCTAGCAAACAAAAGGTGCTCCGTTGAACATGTAGGTGGGCTGAGGACACGATATTACTGATGAAACCTGCCTCGAATTTCCCCTTTCGGAGCTCCTATGATCCCCCCGGACACCCCAAGAAACCCTTCTGGAATTTAGCTAACATCACCAAAATGATGAAGTGGAGTAAACCCTTGAACTTAAATCAATTCGTAAACATATAAATTATCAATTATAAAATTTCATAATTAAAATTTTCTAAAAATTTTGACAGCACAACTATTGTTTTTCAAGGTTTCCTAAAATTTCAAAACACCTGTAAATAATTCAAAACACTTCAATATTTTAACAATAATCTCCACTACCATGTGGACCTTCGGTCCATCTCAAAACCATCGCCTAGCCACAATAAATCTATTTCCATAAAATCATTTAAAAATTCAAACACATTTCTAAGCATAAAATCAAAATCATTTAAATATAGTCCAAATATTTACAATAATATATATACAAAGGTATTAAAACATTTCATTTACATAAATGCATCACATCACCACAATTGCGGTAAAGTTTATAAATTCTTTAGAACAAAAAATTATATACAACTATCCATTTCCAATTGAAACAAAATATTCAATGCGTGACTTCACAGAACATTCACAGAATATCATTCACAGCCAGCCCACCTAAATCGGGGTAGGAGAGCGAGCACCCTGACTGCTGGTTCTTGCGCCTGGGGAGGTTTTTCATAATATAAAACAAGAATAGTGAGTTAAAAGCGCTCAGTGAGTGTTACGATTTTTCTATTAAAATCGTTTCTTTAAAAAAATTCCTCCCAAAACATTTTTAGAAACATGTATGCGCTTTCATAACATTTTTGTAATTGAAATCATAAACTTTAATAAATTTATAGAAAATCTTTAAAACCTGGTTTCATGCATAAAAACATAATGATAATTTAATTATTGCATAAGATTTTAACTTTTTTTTTTTCTCGTTGAAACCACACCAATGGAACCTAGAGAAGCTATCATAACATGGTGGCGATTTGATTAGCGATGATCATCGTGACAATACATGAGACATCTCACAACACGTAGTGGAATTTTCGTGCGTCGTATACACAAGTGAGATAATACCCCACACGTGTAGAGAGCGACACGACTCGACCGACTGACTCAATCCTCCTAATGTTAGTGACACGCCCTCCCAACACTTACCATACACATATATGGTATACCGATCGGGTCTAAATCATAATCCGTGAATCTATAACATGTATCATGGGGTAGACCATTGGCGTTTGAAAACATTTTCTTTTTCATGTAATTCAAACTAAATTTCTTCATTCTATAAGCTTAAAAATATGTAACATATCACATAAAAATTTTTAAAGCATAAACATCATCATTTTGAGTTTTCCATGCCTAAAACATTATGTTTTCAAGCAAGTATATGCAATGCCCGTAAACTAATATTCTGAAGGGAATAACATTTTTAATCTCAAAATAAATTAGCAATACCATAAATGCTATAAAGTGGCAAACATGCATTTTTCAATTCATAAAACATATTTTTCACTCACTTAGCTCACAAGCTACTAGTTGGCCTTCAATTAACCTCCTTTGACCTTTTAGTTTGCTTTCGACCTACAATGCACATCCTAGGTTAGAATTTACCACTTACTTAAAACTAAAATTTATTCACCCATTTCTCACTTAAAACACCATAACCACACCAAACCACAAAGTTGGTACAAACTATTATGTTTCTCATCACATTCATTTCCTTCCATTTTCTTGATTCAAGATCACTTACTTATATGCATAAATTTATAAAAACACATCAAAATAATTAAAGAACCATTTGCACACCAACTTATCCTTCTAGCCGAATTTAACACATTCACCATACACAAACTTTTTTCTTTCATTTCTTTCACCCAAACTTGCTTGAATACATATTATCATGAACATGCATCAAAACAATTAAATCACAACTTGCACGCCAAACCCCTACCATGGTCGAATTACACACACATAAAAATACCCAACTTTTTCTTTCAATTTCTTGATATAATTCACTTTAGAATCAAGTAAAACCTTAAACAAACACATTAAAACAATCAAAATCAACATATATTCATCAAACCCTAACTTGGCCTTAACTAGTATCATGACATCCCATATCATTTATCCACTTTCATGGCCACTAAATATGCTAATCACTCAATCATTCATTATATACCCAAAGATTAATTCCATTGAAATTTTCATGAAAAATCATAAAAACCCTAGAACCCTTACCTTACTAGTTTGCTTCATTCACCACTTCCTTTGTGTCTCCTTTCAAACCCAAGCTCAACCAAGAGATAATCAATATCTAATCACACCAGAAATTCTATAAATACATCACTTAAACAAGTCACCATGAAAACCTATCAAAATATCATAAAAACTCAACTTTCTTACCTATTTTTCTTTCTTTTCTTGCTTAACCTTTACCCTAGCAACTTATTTGTTGAAGATTGATGGATTTCGACATGAAAGAATGGATCAAATCTCTTGTTTGTTTTTTCCCCTTGCTGGCCAAACTGCATAGCCCTTTCCTTTTTTTTGTTTCTCTTCTTTTGCCGTTACTTTTCTCCCTTGCATTCTCATTAGAATTTACTTTATATAGCCCTCAATGTTCTTGCCCAAAATGCCCCTCATCGAACTTACAAATGACCACCAAATCCTTTAATTATCTTTTACTAAAATACATTTAATTAAATCTCACATCAATTCAACCAACTAAGGGCAAATTAGTAACTCAAGCATTAATGCATTAATATCTCTTAATGCATGACAACTAATTTTCACTAATTTATTTTGATTTGTCATCCTCCCATTGGCTAATTTTATATGACATGGATTGTGTTTCTTGCTTAATTCCTTTTCATGTGATGCTTACGCCAATTTCATATATATTTGAAGTTGAAATTACTATTTTGCCCTTAATGCTTTTAATTATCATCAATGTCTAAATAAATTCACAAAATATTTCATGGTCATCCTATCATCAAATTAACCATGTAATACTTTAATTGAGTATATTAGTTTTCAATCTCATGCCTTAAAAAAAAATTCAAATGATTGTAAAATCTTCAATATCTAGTATTCTTCGAAAAAGGCATTTTCGTCCATTAATTTTGGACCATTTAAAACCTATTCAAATGGACTTATTTTCGATCCGTTCCAACTTCTAATGACTCGAATGCCCATTCTAGGACTTCTGATGTCTAGGGTTCATTTTTCGAAAAGTTACTATTGACACGGACAATATTCACTCGAAAATATTATTTATCGAAAAATTAGTTTTCGAAAAAAATAAAACTCTAGGGTTTACAATTACTGCACTTGTTTACTTTTGAAATGTCATGTGCATGCATAATTACGTACAAATTGATGTATATTTTGTAAATACTATTTTTTGAAGACGTAAAAGTTTTAAAAATCTTGTGTACATCATGCTTTTGTATAAATTAAATGATTTTCAAGTTGTATTTAAACGGAAGGCATGATTGTGGTTGGTTGTGAAAAAAGGAAAGGAGGGCTTGAGGCCTAGAAATTGAGAATTTGGTTTCTATAAAAGTGTATAGATTTTCTATAAATTTTTACAGGATGAAATTTTTTAAAAAACAATCGTTATGCTGTCAAATTTTTAATAACCCTGTTTTGCAAACATACACTAAAAAGAAAATGTTTTCATCCATTTTTACTAGAAAAGAAATTTAAAGTGAGAACGGTATTTCCACGGGGCCTTTTCGAACCAAAGTGAGGGTTCGACTGAGTTTCGTCAGGATGTTACGGGACTCCTATCAGGTTCCGTAGAGGGACTCGGGGCGGGTCCCTATAAGAGGTGGTATTAGAGCATTTTTCTTGCATTTTCAAACATTATACATTACATGACAGTTAGCATGTTTTAAGTGTAGTTGAGTTATGCGTTGTGCTAGCTATCCCCGCATGCGTAGAGTCGCAGCTGAGGTTCCACTTATACCACTAAAGATTGAGGAGCAAGTAAATAAATCGGTGAATGGTCTACAAACAGAGGCTTAAACGGAGCCACCAGTGGTAGAGCTTGAATTGGATTCGATTGAGAGATTGGCTCAAGTTATACAGGGTTTGAGGCCACGCGCATCAAGCACCAGTGTAGAAAGGACACAGAAACTAGGTGTCGATGCTTATGACTGGTCGGAGGGCCCGGAGGTTGCAATTGTGTGGTTAGACAATATCGAGAGGGTATTGGAGCAGATGGAGTGTACTGATCCCCAGAGAGTATCTACTGCTTCTTTTCTACTAAAGGTTTCTACTAGGGATTGGTGGGACTCCGTAAAGAGGAGAGTGACCATTCCGATCACCTGGGAGAAATTTAAGGAAGATTTTAATGAGAAATTTTACCCAAGAGTGTACAAGAATGCCAAAATAAAAGAATTCTACAGGTTGGTGCTAGGTAATATGACAGTTGAGAAATATGAGAAGAAGTTTACCGAGTTGTCACGAATGACACCATTTATAGTCGATGATTAAATCAATAGGTGCCGCAAGTTCGAACAGAGCTTGAATCTAAAGATCAAGACATATATAGTAGCCGTAGAGCACTAAAAGTATGGGCGGCTACTAGAGCCAGCCTTGAGGGTAGAGATGACTAACAGGACCCGACTCAGATTCCTACTAATGAATTCAGCGGTTCTGCTGGGTACCCTACGAAGCCCGTCTGAAATCCAACTAATAAGACCCAAAAAGGTATCATGGAACGAACCCGTAACTATTTAACAATTTTTAAACATATACTTTAAAATATTATCATAAATCATAAATATATATATATATATAAATGTCTAAAACATACATGCATTCATAAAAAAAAAAAGTGCTACAACATCTGTTCATAAATTTGAAAACATGCAGATTACATGATTAAATTTAAATCTCAAATTTTACACAAAAATGCAAAGCTTCGTCATCGGTTGGAACTCACCTAGTCTGCACGTGGTGCTCTGGTACCTGGATTATCTACACCTACACTTGGGAAGGTTTCTAAAATAAAATATTGTGAGCTATAAAGCCCAGTAAGTGTGGATGGTTTTATTAAAAATTATCTCCCCCAAAAAAATATGTTTTGAAACATTTTTCTTTAAAATAAGTTTATTTCTAAAAGCTTTGGGTCTTTTATAAAATTTTTAGAAGTTTCAAAAGCTTGTTTAAAATATTTAGTCTTTTTAAAAATATTTTCTTTTAAAAATCTGTTATTTATGGTATGCTAACTTTTCTAGAAAACTCTAATGGTCACCCGAGGAAGCTAAAACCACAAAGGCGGCCGGACCAGCTCTGTTCAGAGTGGTGGGGGGTCGTAGTCATATGACACAAAGGCTAGCATCGCTTATCGTGATAAAGCTACTAAGATATCTTATATACATGTGTGACGGAACTATTATCGTTCACTGTGCGTCGAGAAATACCCCACAAATGTAGAAGACGATTGACAGATTTGATCTCCTCGATGTTAGCAGAACTAACCCTCCCAATATTATTGCCATATATTATGGGGTATACTGGCCGGGTCTAAACTAGAAGGTCACGCTATAAATACTCGGGTCATCTACTAGGTTTGAAAACCTTTTTTCTTTTTCTATAATTTAAAACTATTTTTTTTATTATGCTATAAAAATAAATAAGATATAATGCATACCACATCTAAATAAATCATTTATTTTCATGCTAAAATGTAAATTATTTATAAGCTAAAAAGATAAGTAATGAAATATAAAATTTTGCTAAATGAACTAAAAACACTTAAAAATATTTTCACACTCACAACTTTTTAACTCGCTTGAATCACTTCAGCTTCTGCTCCAATGACCTCCTCTTAGCTCGCTATACCACCTACACTTAGTCACAAAAGAATTCACCACTCAGCTTGTAGGTCACTTAACTCTATCATTCAGCTAGAGCTGCGAGCTCCTACATAGCTCAACTTAACCTTTATGAGCTCGTACTTAGCTTAGCTCGGACAAAGGTCAAATTCCTATCTCCGCGAGCTCACTCAGCTCACCCGCTTCAGTGAGCTGCTATCCTCTAGCTCAGCTCAATTCACCTGAATTGCCAACTTGCTCCTTACAAGCTATTGCCTTAGTCCAGCTCGGACAGGCATTATGGCAGGTGAGCAATTGCTCAGCTCGCTCCCTATGAGCTCGCGCTCCAGGCTAACTTGACCAGTGTTGAAGAGGGCTACGGGTATTCACCCAGCTCGTACCTAGCGAGCTCCCGCCCCAGCTCACATACACAAACATTACACCATTCCGACCTTAATAACTCCACAAATATATAATCAACAACATAACACCAGCTCTCATCTTAACCCACGTCGCGACCTCAACGGGTTTCATTGACAAGACTCGGATCAGATTCTTGCTCTATGGTGGGCCTTGTCGAGCACTCTAACACAGACCTCTCTTGATCCGACTTGTCGGATAAAAGAGATATGTAGAACGAACCCTTTTATCTTGTCTATTTTCTTAAATTAATTTAAATGCAGTCTTTTCTGATGTAAACAATTAGGTGGGTGTAAATTTTTCGATTTCGAATTAAAATGAATTTTAAGAAAATTTGGTCGCATGACAGTTGTATTTTTAACATTTCCAAAATTTACCTGTAAATGAAACATACTTTGAACTATCGCAAATCACCACCCAACTTCTTGAATCCCAAACATGCATGTTCTCATTCAATTTCACAATGCACATTCTCGTAAACATACAATTTCACAAATATTTCAATGGTACACATATGCATCCATATATGTATTTATGTATATAAATGCATCGTGTGACAAGTGTGTTGTATGTGCGAGTGTCTCAACTATATATACATATCAAAATATGGGTTTACAAATTTCCGCATGTCCATGATTCGATTCCGCAAATATTAAGTCTTATTAATTACATCAACAAAATATGTTTGCCCTTTTTAGCGATATATTTATACAACGCCCACCTATATAAGGAATGATGAATTCTTGGCTACTAAGTCACCTGCAACAACACCCGATAGAATGGACAAGCTACACCACGAAAATCAAACGTTAGTTCAGTATATAATAATAAAATGATATAAAATTCCATATCAATGCATATCTTATATAGATATTGAAAATTTCAATTTTAAAAACCATCTCTTGGAAAAACACCATATATACCCCTAATGTACTATAACCATCACATGGCGATTTTTTAACTGACGCCGAATGTGAAGCTACTGAAATATCTCGACTACTACGATGTGAACTTTACTGCGTCGCAAACGTAGTATGAAACAATCTCGAATTTGAGTAACTACAATACGAAATTTTCTGCATCGTAATTATAGTGCTATAATTCTAGGTGACTACGAGCGAAATTTACTGCATCGTAACGTAGTGCCAAAATTATAATTCTAAATGACTATGTACGAAATTTTTTGCGTCGTAATGTATCGTTAGAAATCTCTCTATATCTCAACGATCATATACGAAATTTTCTGCATCGTACATATTATGTTAGATACTTTGAAAACTAAGTGACTACGGACGAAATTTTTTACATCGCCACGTAGCGCTAAATCTCATCTGAATTGAGGGTATATACATGGTTTTCGAAACTATTTCCACTGAGTGCAAAAGCACAAAACATTCAACTATTCACACTCTTAAAAATTTTTCTCGATTCAAATACTTTGAAAACCAACTGAGTTTTCGATTCCGTCTCCTTTGAATTCCATAAAGGAATTACATACTCAAAACTCATATTTGACATTAAAAATCATTTTTAAATTCGTTTATTTACATAACTCATAATCTAAAATAGAAATTGAAATAGTCGCAAGTGATAGGACACTTACCTCACCAAGTGAAGCTATGCTCGTCAACAAGCCTCCCGTGCTTTGTTAGCCTGATCGTCACCTGCATTACACAATCATACTCAAAACCTTGCTAAATCAAATAATTCGAAACTTTTAGATAATGGTTTCCCATTGAAAACCTTTGTTTCCTATAACCTTCACATCTAGGTTATAACTTGACTGAGATTTTAAAATTCCGGTTTCTTTCTACGAACCCTATTTATTTTTACCTAGGAACACCCTGGTATGCTCGAATTGGTTACGGAAAGCTTGACACGAAAAATCACAGAAAATGACCACCCAAACCCAGATGCTATGAACAGCCCAACTCATGGGCTTTTTCGTTTGCATTTTCGCATGAATCATCTCTTTATCTCTCACTTAGATCGCCCGTAAAATGGTTTCGACAAATTATAAATATCGACGGGTGAAACCTATGAAAAACACCTATTTTTCGACATTTTTTTTATGCACATTTTTGCACCCCACATGCAATGATGTTATTTCTTTCGCATTTAAGGTTCTTTTACTCAATTATGATCAAATACATTCATTTCATGCGTCGAAGAAAGCATTTACATTTACAGCTCACTTTACGATTACATACGTACACTATTTTGGCCATAACTTACTTAATTTTTATCTAAATATTTCCTTTCAAATTTCTATGGTTTGCTATGATATTTATGCATGTTTTGAGGTCTAAAACAACCCCAATTAAGCCCAAATAGTGTAGGTCTCTATAGCCCTTCATCTAGGCTCGAAATTCTCAACTTGCTTCTATGTTTTTCCTTTTTCAATTCTAACTTTTCTAAAGGTTGTTATGACGTCAATTATGAATAATTTAAAGCTTAAAAGGATGAAAATATAATAAGGTTTTACGCCCCTTCATCAACCGTAACATGCACACACACACACGACACCTTTATTATTTTTCATTTTTATTTGTAAAACTAGTGGTTCCACATGAATTTCAAGCTATAATGGGTATGGAATCAAGTTCATGGACATGCAAACTCCAATAGATCACATGTGTACCATAGGGGCCATGACTTACATATGTCCACATAACACTTTATTTCATTCAATTCTCAATAATATCATTAACTTACTCTATTAGGTATTTTAACAAACACATTAACTACCATTAAAATTGCTTAAACATGCTTCAAGCACAAGTTAGGGTTTTATCTCTATAACCTTAACTATCTTTCTATGCATGCCTACTAGTAATTTAAACTTCCCTTTTTCATTAGAATAAGCTTTACACTTGATTTAAATCAAAGTCCTATCAAATACTCATCAAACAACCAACTCAATCCATTACCACATCACATAGTCCAACATCATATTTTTACTCATTCTAATCAATTCTCAACTTAAGAAAAATCATGAAACTTACATTTATCTTGCTTGGGTTTTGTGGTTCTAGCTTGGAGACACCTTAGGGTTTTGATTTGAGGCTTGAAAAGTTGATGAAAAAGTCACCCTATTTCTCCCTCTTGTTGCCGGTTCTAAGCTCCCTCACTCTCTAAATTTTGTTTTGAAAATTTTGGCTTAAGTGTTGATCAATCATACTAACGCTCTCATATATATATATGGCTTTTAATGGCTTCAATTTACCATATTGCCCTTAGTCATATTATTTTACTAATAACTTTTGCTTGGGTTTTTAAGTAATTTGTGAAATTACTTATATAATGTAAATGTTTAATTCTCATAATATGATTTACAACTTTGCCATATGTATATGTTTCTTAGTTATAAAAAAAAAACTATTTTGCCATTTATTAATTTTTCTTATTATTAGGGCATTTATTTGCATTTTGACATTATTCTGAAGGGTGATGTTGACTAACTTTACCCTTCTCCTTCGATAACTTAGCTTCTAATGCTAAGAAACTTAAGGCCGAATATAGGGGGTTTACATCCATGATCGAGCTCAATCATTCTTATAAATAACTTCAAATTAACTCATTTCTTTAGCTACATTACTTACCAAGCTTTCCTCAGTCTTCTGCCTTGTTCTCCAACATGCCTACCGCTTCAAAATTTTCAGATCTACACACAGAACTCTCGTAAGCTTTAAATAAGACACACTGTTCGTAACAACATTTCTACCAAAATAATGCCACAAACTATCAACCATACTACTTAATCCTTACCAGATCCAGTTCTCAAATCTATTATTCATCTTTTGATAGCTTGATCTCCTTTTAAAAAATGGTAGAACTCTACTTGGAATGGCGACAGCAGCTTGTCTTCTCTATCTGCCGACAGCTCTCTCCCTCTCTATCTTTCTCTCTTTCTCTTGATTCTTCCTTTAGTCTACATTCTCTCTCTCTATCTCTTTCGGTGATTTTTCATCGATTTACCGCACACACATACACACACACACACACCCTTATTTATAGGCATGGGTCAAGCTAGCTTTAAGCTCTTAAAGTTCCTCAAAATTACAATTCTGCCACGTTTTAGAGAATTTTCTACTTCTATAATGTCCTCGTCCTTTCCATTTATTTACCATTTTACCATTCTTAATAAATATCTAACATTTTTCTCTTACGTCCTTCAACTTTTTATAATTTTAATTTATTTCAAATACTTTCAAAAATTTACAAATATTAAAATTTTCTACCAAACACTTAAAAATCATTTTTATTATTTCACCAAAGGGGGTAAATTAGTACATTTATTCATTCCGTATACATGTACAGTAATATCCTTAAGAGAGAATATTACATTTCTTCCCCCATTAATAAAAATTCGTCCTCGAAATTACATATTATACTGAAAAAGATGAGGATATCTCTGATACATCTGATCTTCATGCTCCCAAGTGACCTCTTTTACTTTGTGATTCCTCCACAATACTTTTACGAAGGGGATAACTTTATTCCACAAGACGCGTTCTTTGCGATCTAAAATCTGAACTAGTTCTTCTTCATAAGTTAAGTTCATTTTTAACTCAACTAGTTGTTCCCCAAGTATGTGGAATGTACTTGCGGAGCATGGATATATGAAATACATCATGGATCTTACTCAACTACGGTGGGAGCTCTAACCTATACGCTACGGGTCCCACTTTTTCACGATCTTATATGGCCTGATATAGCGCGGACTCAGTTTGTCACGCTTTTTGAATCTGAGCACGCATTTCTAAAGGGACATCTTAAGGAAAACTCTATCTCCAACTTCGAACTCAAGGTCTCTGCAGCGATTATCCGTATAGTTCTTTTGTCTATCGCTCACCACTTTAAGTTTGTCCTTAATAATCTTAGTTTTGTCCGTAGTAATTTGGACAAGCTCGGAACCTATCAGTTTTTTCTCACCTATCTCGTCCTAACACATTGGAGTTCTGTACTTTCTCTCATACAAAACTTCATAAGTCGCCATATTAATGTTGGACTGATAGCTGTTATTATATGTGAACTCCACTTATAACATACCCTCCCGATCCTAGTATGGTATACATACAGAATAATGTATGACCATAATATTGAGGTAATAAATTAAATAAAAACGTTCAGAAGTGAGATTTAAATTCAGTGTGGTTCTCAGTGTAAAACCCAAAATCCTCGTTCGTCGAAGAGCGAATTATTATTTTTTCGATGGATCGCGTTTTCGATCGAAAAAATATAATTCTCGAGTCCCAAAATATTCAGAATAATTATTTTAGAGTAATAAAAAAAATAATTTCGAGAGCGTGAAGACGGATTCGAAATGTAGAAATAATTCTGAAGACGAAATCAAGTCGTAAGTGGATTACCCAGACGGACGGACGAAATTGGATTCGAGCATGGAATCGGAATGGGAGAACGCATGAAACAACGTGTGGCATAAATGGTGCATGGGTTTGACACATGTCAAGCATATGAGAAGGAATCAAGACAAGTGGTTTGAGATTTAATACTTGCATGACAAGTGTCCAATTAGAGACAAAATATTTATATTTAAAAGTGAAGGTAAAGAGTGAAAATCATGAATTAAAAGCAAATGTCTTCATTCGGTCTCCAATTGCAATCAAGACCCGAGAGCTTCTTGAGAGAACCATGAGCTCATTCTTCTTCTTTTCTCCCCAGAGCCGAAAGCTCAATAGAGTGAGAGAGAGAGCTCGTGCATGTTGAGAGAGACGTGAGAAAGCTAGAGAGTGATGGAGGGAGTGCAAGCTGAACCGTGAGCTGTTTGGATGCTGAGCGTGAGATGGTGAAGGAGATCGAGCAACCCAGCAGTTGCATGTGCTGTCCAAGCAAGTCAAGAGGAGAATCTGTTCATGCATGCAAGTTAGGAAGGGTGATCAGCTGCTGTCAGGCCATGGGTGAGCTGCTGCCGTGACCTGTTACTACTGCCAGATAGTGTACTGCTGTTGCTGTTGCCAGGTGCTATTGTTGCCGAGCGTGGAGCTACTGCTGCCGTGGTGTTGGTGCTGGTGCTGCCGAGCGCTGGTGCTGTTGCTGCCGAGAGCTGGTGTTGCTGCTGCTGTGTAGTGCTGCTGTCGTGGACGGAGCTACTGCCAGGCCTTGGTGAGAGCTGCTGCAGTGAGTGATTTTGGCTCCGCTTGGCCATCGCGAACGTTTGAGAGCTGTTTCGAAGCGGAGAACAGCTCGCACCAAGGTAAGTGCTATCCTAGCTGATGTTAATGTGATGTTTTATGTGATTTAAATGCGTGAGTTGATGAAAAAAATTAAGGTTTAAGGGCTGGTACAGATTCGGTTAAGCAAAGGATATTGGACAGCCCTTCGTGTGAAATTTTCGAAAAGATTTCGATAGTTTTTCGTGAGGTAAGTTGTATTTCTTTTCTGAGTATCGTTTGTATTTATTTTTTGAGTATCGTTTCGTTAGGAAATGATTATGTTAAGTTATGGATGAAATTAAGGATGACATGATTGGGTTTTAAGAATTAGAACCTCGTTAGTGCGGATGTTCGTTCGTTATTGTTTCGTTACGATTTTTGGATGATTTTTCGATGTTGAGTTCATTGCGAAATCTGTCATGGTAGGGGTTGTTATATTATGATTTTATTTTCGAGTTCGTTGACTTGGAAAATGATGTATAATGATGTATTTTGAAGTATTAAAGAGTTGTTTGGATATAGAAAAATCATTTCCGAGTGGTTCGGATAAGTTTTCGGTGAATATGAACACGTTAGTTGCAATTTATGTATCGAATAAATTCTTATTGTTGTACCATGATGTTGAGTGATATTAAATGTGATTCAAGTATTTAAATATAATGGGAAATCGAATATGAAATTTCATGTTGGATTCAGTTAGGAAAGGACGTTATAAGTTGAATGAATTTTAATCGTGTCATTGCGTATTTTTGATGTGCGAAATGTTTCGAACGAAATGTGTGAACTATTTTTATATCGGTTGTGAATGGGCTGTTTTGTTGAGTATTTAAATTAAGATATACAAATGACTTTCATGCATAAAAAAAATATGTTAAGTCGATGGGTTTTTAGAGTTAAAACAAACAAATAAAAGCCGATGCAATTGCATGTTATGGGCTGATATTACATGCAGTTTTTATGAACTTTCTATGAACCGTTATGGGCTGTTATTACAAGATATTAGAGGCCTGTTATCGTGCAGTCTTTGGGGGCAGTTTATGGATTGTGTAGGGGCTGTTATTAAGCTGTTTAAGGAGCTATCAAAGTGCTATAACATGCTGTTTTGGGGCTGTTTTGATGTTGTTACGATGTTGCCATCATGCTGTATTATGATGCTGTTATCGCACTGTTACAGTGCTGTCATCGTGCTGTTAAAGTGCTGTCATCGTGCTGTCTTATAGTGCTGCTGTCATGTTGTTTTGTGAGCTGTTAACATGCAGTTTTTGGGGGCTATTAGTATGTTGATTTATGAGCTATCTGATGGGCTGTTTACGTGTTAATTATTGGACTGTCATTGTGTTATTTCGTGGGCTAGTATGTGCTGTTTTTGGGGCTGTATATATATACATATATATATGCTGTTTTTAGAGACTGTTAAGGTGTTGTTCTATGAGCTGTTATTGTGTTATATCATGCTGTTTGGATTTAAATCATGGGTTGTATTGCGTTGAGCTGTCTCGAATGATTTTGCAAACCGTTTCGGCGATTATAAACTGTTTGAAGAGATTGTATGTGCTGTTTTAATGAGAAAGCTGGTTGTATGGATAACATATGTTGTTTTAGTGTTAAATATTGGGTCGACTGAGCATTACATGCTGTCTTGTTTTTGTGGACTGTTTTGAGTATCACTTAAGGATAGTTCACAACCGTTATATAGTGTTTTATGTATTAGATTGAAATGCGAATGCGATTACATTACGCGAATGCATTTATATGATTAATTATGCGATTGAATTCGCTTACGTCGTTATCTAAAGAATTAACGTTAAACGTATAGGCATCGCGAAGGCAAAATCGAATAGCTTGTGAGCTTCACAATAGCATGTCAAGCTAGTATGTTTTAATGAAAGCATTTATGGCATGCTTGAAAATTATGTGTAATGATAAGTTGATTTAAATAAAATTATGTGATTTCATGAAATCTTATGTAGCATTTAAATTTTACGAAGTATGTTATGAAGTAAATTTAAATGCATTATAATATCCTCCCTTTCGAAATTTTATGTTTAAGAATAACATGTAAATTTTATAAGAAAAGTAGCTGATTTACAGAATGGTAGGTGCGTATCCCAACTCCATTTGAATTCTAAGACACATGCTCTGAGCATATCCTCGAGTGCCTGCATTATTCTTTCTGACTGACTGTCCGTCTGAGGGTGAAAGGCCGTGCTGAAGCTCAGTTGAGTACCTAAGGCTTTCTGCACTCTGGGCCAAAATCTTGAAGTAAATCTGAGATCCCGATCTGATATGATCGAAACTAACGCACTATAGAGTCTGACTATCTCATCTATGTAGAGCTGCGCCAATTTACTTAGGGAGTAAATGCTCCTGATCGGCAAGAAATAGGTGGATTTAGTCAGTCTATCTACTATCACCCATATAGCATCATGCCCCTTTTGGGTACGCGGAAGCCCTACAACAAAGTCTATGGTAACATGCTCCCACTTTCATTCTGGGATAGAGAGTGGCAGTACTAATCCGGTCGGTTTTTGATGTTTCGCGTTAACTTGTTGACAGATGAGACATCGGGATACAAATTCTACGACCTCTCTCTTCATTTCTTTCTATCAATAATGTTCCTTCAGGGTACGATACATCTTTGTGCTATCTGGATGCATAACATATGCTGAAGAATGAGCTTCTTCCATGATTTCCTTTTTCAGTTCACTTATATTCGGCATGTATAAATGTCGTCCTATGATCAATGTACTGTCTTCCCTTATCATAAAATTTGTCATCAGTCTCGCTTCTACTTCTTGCCTTAACCTTACCAACTGAGGATCTTGCCATTGTAGTTCCCTTATCTGATCTACTAAAATTGAGTGAACATGGAAAGTAGCTAATAAGGCCCCTGAGTCTGCTACATCTAGCTCAGCTCCGAGCGACCTTAATTCCATCAGAAACGGAAGATATATTATTCTTAAATGAGCTAGGCAACTCACTGGTCGCCTGTTTAACGTATTTGCCACTACGTTAACCTTTCCAGGGTAGTATTCTATCGTACAGTCGTAATCCTGAATAAGCTCTAATCACCTTTTTTGCCTCAAATTTAACTCTTTTTGGGTGAACAAGTATTACAGACTTTTATGATTTATGAAGATCTGATAGCAAACATCGTACAAGTAATGCCTCCAAATCTTTAGTGCAAACACTACTACTGCGAGTTCTAGGTCATGGGTAGGGTAGTTCTGCTCGTGCTTCTTCAGTTGCTTGGAAGCATATGCTACAACTCTACTATTCTGCATAATAACACACCTCAAACCTTACCTTAAGACATCACTGTATATGATAAAATAGTCTTCTCTCGTTGGTAACATCAACACTTGAGTTGATGTCAATCTTCTCTTTAGCTCGTCAAAATTCTGCTGGTAGACGTTTGACCACTCAAATCTCTTTTCTCTTCTAGTTAATCTGGTCAGTGGGGTTACTACCATCGAAAACCCCTCTACAAACTTTTTGTAGTAACCTACCAATCCGAGAAAGCTTCGAACCTCTGTAACATTGGTAGGCGGTCTCCAACTTGTTATCATTTCTATTTTTTGAGAATCCACACTTAATCCTTCAGTTGATATTACATGACCCAAGAAAGCAACACTGTTTAGCCAGAATTGGCACTTGCTAAATTTCGCATACAATTGATGCTCTCGTAGGGTATGTAATACGATCCAGAGGTGGTCTGCATGCTCCTCATAACTGCTTCAATACACTAAAATGTCATCAATGAACACTATCACAAACTGATCCAGATATGGCTTGAAGATCCTGTTAATCAGATCCATGAAAGCTGCCGGGGCATTCATTAATCCGAATGGCATGACTAGGAACTCATAATGCCTATAGCGAGTTCTGAAAGCAGTCTTCGGAACATTTTCTCCACATATTCTCAGCTGATAATATCCTGACCTCAGGTGGATCTTCAAATAAACTCTGGATCGTTGCAGTTGATCAAATAGGTCATCGATCCTCAGGAGCGGATACTGATTTTGAACAGTTACCCTATTTAGTTGTCTGTAATCAATACAGAATCTTAAGCTCCCATCATTTTTCTTGACAAACAAAACTAGAGCCTCCCATAACGAATGGCTAGGTCTCACAAAGCCCTTATCCAGTAATTCTTCCCTTTGCATCTTCAACTCTCTCAGCTCGGCTGGAGCCATTCTATATGGCACGATGGAAATCGGCTCAGTTCCCATAATCAAATCTATCTCGAATTCTATTTCCCGATCTAGTGGAAAACTTGGAAGGTCTTTAGGGAATACATTCGAAAAATCTCTGACCACATATATTTTAATCTTACTCCATTATCTTTTGCCTCCATTGCATAAGCTAAATATCTCTGGCATGACTTCTTAAGCACCTTACTAGCTTTCATTGTTGACATAATGCTGAAGGAAAGCGACTTTCGCACTCCTCGAAAAATGACATCAGACTCCCCTGCTCTGGATAACCTGACTTTCCTTTCATAAATAGTCCATCGAAGCTCGATGTATGGACAACCAATCAATTTCTAATATGACATCAAAGTCATGGATGTCTAGTAAAATCAGATTCGTCGAAAATTCTCTTCCCTCAATGACCACTGCAATTCCTCCGAATACTTCATTCACTCGAAGGGAATCCCTGATAGGGATGGACACTATCATATTATACCGTAAGGGTTCCGGTTCAAAGCCAACGGTTATAACAAAACTCTTAGATACAAAAGAATATGTAGCCCCAAGATCTATTAATGCATATGCATCACGGTACAACCCTAAAATCATAACTATCACGACCTCGGGGGAGGCGTCTGTATCCTGCTGCGTCACCGGGTACACTCTGGCCTTAGCACGAGGTCTACCTTGCTAACCTCTGGATGGTACATCCCTGTCTAATGCTCTACTTGGCTGGCCTGAACTAGTGGCTCCTCTAGCCTGGGAACTCCTCTAATCCACTCTTCGACCTCTACTAGATTGCCCTGGTGTTGCAGTCTTGATCTTTGGCTGGAAAGCTGAGACTGCCATTGGATAATCCTTCATGAGATGACCTTTTTGTCCACATCTGAAACATCCAGTACTGCCTCTGAGACATTCACTGGGATGTCTTCTCCCGCACATCTGACACGCAGACCAATTCTTCCAACTCTCATTGCTACTTTCGGATCCGACTGATTGCGTTGCGATGCTTTGACTAGATTGTAATCCCTGGCTTGACCTCCGACTACCTGATTCAGCGGATGACTCTTCATTTTGGGTGGACTTACTCGGTCCTCCTGAAAATCCACCAGTCTATCCATGCTTCTGAGTCGATTGTCTGGGCATAGGAATGGCTCCTATACTCATCTCCACTTTGATTATGGCCTCTATCAGCTCTCCATACTGCGCATGGATCGCTGAAGCAACGTAGGCCCAGATCTTTAGGTTCAAACCTGCTACGAATCTCTTGGTCTTCTGCTCTTCGTTATCCGCTATGAACGTCACTACACGAACTAGCTCTGAAAATTTTCTCTCGTAATCAACCATCGAAAGGTTTCCTTGCTCTAATCTGAAAAATTCTTCAATCTTCGTGTTCTGGTAACTCCTTGGATAAAACTTATTCATAAATTCTTGCTTAAATAAAATCTAGGTACTTCGGTTGGATTTCGCCTCTGTAACGCTTTCCACCAACCTTGGCTCTATCTTTCAACATGAAGGTGAAGAATGCTACCATCTGATCCTTATAACAACCCATCACTTGGAAAATCTCCTCGCTAGTCTTTAGTCATGATAAAGCGCTCTCCGGTTCTCTAGTCCCATCATAAGACCTAGCGCCCAATTTTCAAATGCGTTAAATGGAGACCCATGACTCCTGCAGCTGATGAAGCATCGTTGCCAAAACTTGTGCTAGTTGCTCTACATCTACATTCCTACCTTTGAGCTCCACAGGTCGCGAAGGTCCAGCTTGGTTTACAGGCACGTTGATAGACTCGTCAACGTGTCTCTCCCTCGATGCGGGTACCTCAGCAGCTGCTCTCCTAGAGGGTGGTCAACCTCGACGACACATGTTTCTGTAACATGAACCAAAATCATGGGATGCATGAAGTGAAAAATGTCTTTGTAAAATCATATAATTATGAGAAAAACTCTTTCTAAAATGATTGTTTAAGCATGTTCTAGTTTTATCTCAAAATCGTTTTAAAACTTTGGCTCTGATACCAAATTGATAAGACCTGACCCGGATTCCAACTAATAAATCCAACGATCCTATCGAGCACCCCAGGAAGCCGGTTTGAAGCCTAACTTGTGACACCCTCCACCCGATTCCTGTTAAAATAGAATCCGAGTCGAAAGATGTTACCTGCATCGATTTGTTCACTTATTTAAAAAATTTTTTCAAACGTTTATCCTTTTCTTGAAAATTTTGTTATTAATAAT
Source organism: Dimocarpus longan (assembly GCA_022984855.1). Lineage (NCBI taxonomy): Eukaryota > Viridiplantae > Streptophyta > Magnoliopsida > Sapindales > Sapindaceae > Dimocarpus > Dimocarpus longan. The sequence goes on along the minus strand of CM041018.1, from coordinate 20,089,079 downwards.
TTCGTAAAACGTTCTTTTTATGTTAACGAAAATTCGACAGAGTTTCATCTGTGTTACTAAAAATCCAAAATTTACAAAACTTGTAGATTTCAAAATAAACACTTCTAAAATACATTCACTTTCTCAACTTCCATTTTTGGACTTTCCATCCATCCCCACTTGCACTTCTCCACACAATCATTTATAATCACACATATAATAAAATCATATTGATAAATGTAATTGTTATTTAAAAGGGAAAAAAATAAATTTATTTACAAAATCACTTTACAACGTCGAAATCTTTTATTCCATTTATATACATTATCAATTACATAACTTCATGAATATATGCTTATATATATATATATATATATATAAACATACATACGTATCAACTTGTATAAACAATAATGTATGGTGCCCAAATAAATTATTACCCATGTATGGAGAAATGTGACTCGCGACAACACTGCAGATATATTTTCTTTAATCTTTATCTATAATGCCCAAATCTCAACCTACGCGTGATAAATCCGACACTGTAAGTTTTTCTACTTAGGGGATGTACACTTTATTTAAGAGCTACAAAACTTTATTATACAATAACATAGACTCACTTTTTCAACGTATTTCAAATTTCAGAATAACACAAAGTAAAAAGTGAATCCCTACTGAAGTTTAAAAGTCACTTTTAACTACCATTGTAAATCTTGAATCAAAGTTTCACTACATAATCAATTTACTAACAATTACACATACAAAATACGTAATATCATTCCTTTTCGTTTACACTTACACAATTTTCACCATATATTAACATTTTTTCCAAATATAAATCATAAAGCAATTTTGCATAATTTCCAAACTTTTACAAATAAATTACAAAAAAATTAAATTTACCAATTAATCCACCCATAAACACTATCAGTGTTATTTCTAACCGTATCAACTCAAATTCCTTTACATTTTTCAGTGCCTTTTGTAAACTCTGACACGGTACTATGGATTGGCAGATGGATCTTTTGACATCGACCACTTGGTGGTTACCCGCCAGAATAAACGGCATCCCCGGCATCGGTCACTCTGTGACTACCAGCCGGGTCGTATATCACAATCATATATCACAATCGGATCTGCTGGTATCGGTCACTCAATGGCTACCTGCTAGAATCAACGGCATCCCCGACATCGGTCACTCGGTGGCTATCCGTCGGGTCGCTTATCATGATCACATATCACAATCGGTTTCGACTTCAGGACCGGACAACCAGTGTCTCTCATAATCCATCTGTCGAATACTGTGTTTCGTATCGTATGCCAATTACCAATCCCCACCTACCAATGTTCAGGTTTACTCAGACCCTTCTCAATTTTTATTATTAGTTATCTTATTCGTAAAGTGACAAACACGATTTCAGTCATTTTTTTTTCCATAAATTCAAATTGTCAACATATGCATCACAAAACTCTATTTTGCATTCAATTAATTCATCAAATATTTTCTTTAACGTTCGTGCCCTTCTTTTTGATATATGCTCGGTCAAGGCACTGAACTTGTCCATTTCCTTTTGTTTCATTCCGTTTCTTTCTCGTTGTCATTTGAAATCATACAAATATCATTTAATCGACGCATGAATGAACATAAAATAACACAATTACCCTTGTTTTTCAAAAATAACATACATTCGGCTTAAAAAGGAGTTTTGAAATCTTTCTTTTTCATATATTGTTTCCTCACATAAGACATTTAAGAATCATTGGTTTAACACATAAATAAGATTGAAATGATAAAAATATAACTGAGTTGTTCTCTATTGTGCATACGACCTAAGGAACTAAATTATTATTATTATATTTTAATTGGGCTAGAGTTTGAAATATCATCTCAAACGTCTATGTACCTATTCTATCATTGGGATCAAAGCCCTCGTAGTTCAAACAAACTTTTATTATAATAATTATTATCAAAATAATTTCACAATACATCTAATGTCTATTTTTGGCCAAACATGCTTATTTCCCAAACTTTTTAATATTTCATTACACAATTGTTACCAAATCATTCATACTATAATTTTCACATAAACATGACATCAAATCAATTAAAAATAACAATTATTTTCAATACATAATAAAAATTGAAATATACGTAAACTAACTAAAAATCTCATTTTCTTCATTTTCAAATCTTAAATCATTTTATAGACAAAATTATGTAACTCGATTTCTAAATATAAACATAATTATCAAAATACATATTCTATAATCAAATCAGAAGTCATAATATATAATCAATAAGTTAATAAGCTAATTAAATAATTCTCTTCTAGTAACACTTACATAAATAAAATCTGAAACATATATAAACTTTTATTTCAATTGAAAACATAATCTATAAAACCAATTAATTCAACTTATTGTTTACTTAAAATCAATAATTGTTGACGTAAAAATCCGGTCAGATAATCCAGATCTCTAGTCAACGAGATTCTTTAGCCCAATGCCGCAGATCAATAAAAAACAGAACAAAAGTAAGAAACCATAGGCAGAGAGGAAGAAGGAAAGACATAGAAGAAAAGCACACAAATCTACGTGGTTCGGCCCTTAAGAATGGCTTATGTCCACGGCGCCTCCACCGTCGGTGGTGGCAGTCACTGTTATTACTGTATTTTTTGGGTACAAAGAGAGAGAGAAGAGAGAGAGAGCAGAAAAACCATCCCCATTTACTAAGATTTTGCTCCTATTTATAGAGAGGGGGGAGGTGCTACAGTAATGAGAAAGCATTAAATGCATAATACAATTTTCAAAGCCTACTGTCAAAGAGTCTGAGTCTTCTGACACTACCCACGCTGTAGTGGTTGAGTAAATCACGCTGCTACTAATCTGAAATGGTTGGACATGCACATCACGTTATCTCAGCGACCTGGAGGAGCTCACGACCTAAGGAGCTCACGACCTGAGGAGCTCACGACCTGAGGAGCTCGCGACCTGGAGGAGCTCAGCGACCTGGAGGAGCTCACGCGAACTGAGGGAGCTACGCGATCTGGAGCTTGGTAAATTGGGCTTCTGTCTGCTGGGCCTTTGGGCTTTTACCAGCCCATTTGGGGTATCCCAAAAATACATATAACATAAGCCCCCCAGCTCCTAGTTCGTTCTACGGACTAGGAGCTTGAACTTGCTGGTAAAAGTTATGGTGTATAAGAGCTTGTTGTCTCGATGAGATGGAGAAATACTGGAAGCATGTTGTTGATCCGCCTCGCGATGAGGTCTACTAGGCATTTGCTTCATCTGAGTTTCCTGTGGACTCAAAAGTAAAAACATCAGAAATAACAAACATCTCGCGTTGTGCCGATGGGGCGTAGGGGCCCGTGGCATGGTGAGAAATGAACAGATAGATATATAAACTCCAGCTGTGCTCAAAGGCCGTAACCTGAGCTGTATATAATGAAAGTTATCGAGGTTGTAACCTTAACTATGCTCTAAGGGTTATAGACCGAGCTGTACAACGTAATGCTGACTAGGCTGACCGATTAGGTAGTTTGGAGGCTTGTTGGTCTGCACACCTTTTGGCCATATGGCGTGACAATTCGGACCCTTTCACCTTTAACCCCTATCTAGGGGATCCGTAGGCGTAGGCAGGGCGTTGATGCTCGGAACTGGACCCTTTCGCCTTTAACCCCTTCCATGGGACCCTCAGGAGTAGGTAGGGCGCTGATGCTCGGAACTGGACCCTTTCGCATTTAACCCCTTCCATGGGACCCTCAGGAGTAGGTAGGGCGCTGATGCTCGGAACTGGACCCTTTCGCATTTAACCCCTTCTATGGGACCCTCAAGAGTAGGCAGAGCGCTCGATATTAATATGCCTCTGCGAGCTGAGAGCTCAAATCTCAAACTACGAGCTCAACCTGAGAACTGGGAGCTAAAAGCTTGACCTGCGAGCTCAACCTGAGAGCTGAGAGCTGACAGCTTAACCTGCGAGCTCAATCTGAGAACCGGGAGCTAAAAGGTTGACCTGCGAGCTCAACCTCAGAACTGAGAGCTGCGAGCTCAACCTGAGAACTGGGAGCTGAAAGCTTGACTTGCGAGCTCAACCTGAAAACTGGGAGCTGAAAGCTTTACCTGCGAGCTCAACTTGAAAATTGGGAGCTAAAAGCTTGACCTGCGAGTTGGGAGCAGAAAGCTCAACCTGAGCATCCTGAGAGCTGAAAGCTCATACCTGCGATCTGCAAGTTGAGAGATGAAAGCTCAACGATGGTTCCTTCCAGGACTTAGGTGATAAGTCCACAGGAGACTATCGCTCCGTCCAGAGCGTTGCGAGCTCATAGGACGCGATGGTTCCTTCCAGGACAGGTGACGAGTCCACAGGAGACCATCGCTCTGTCCAGAGTGTTGTGAGCTCACAAGACGCGATGGTTCCTTCTAGGACTTGAGTCCACTGGAGACCATCGCTCCGTCCAGAGCGTTGCGAGCTCACAGGAGGCGATGGTTCCTTCCAGGACTTGCGGGCTCAAACCTGGGAGCTGAGAGCTTGACCTGCGAGCTCAACATGAGAACTGGGAGCTGAAAGCTTTACCCGCGAGCTCAACCTGAAAATTGGGAGCTGAAAGCTTTATCTGCGAGCTCAACCTGAGAACCGGGAGCTGAAAGCTTGACCTGCGAGCTGAACCTGAAAACTGGGAGCTGAAAACTTTATCTGCGAGCTCAACCTGAGAACCGGGAGCTGAAAGCTTGACCTGCGAGCTCAACCTGAAAATTGGGAGCTGAAAGCTTTACCTGTGAGCTCAACCTGAGAACTGGGAACTGAAAACTTTACCTACGAGCTCAACCTGAGAATTTGGAGCTGAAAACTTTATCTGCGAGCTCAACCTGAGAACCGGGAGCTGAAAGCTTGACCTGCGAGCTCAACCTAAGAACTGGGAGCTAAAAGCTTGACCTGCGAGCTCAACCTGAAAATTGGGAGCTGAAAACTTTACCTGCGAGCTTAACCTGAGAACTGGGAGCTGAAAACTTTACCTGCGAGCTCAACCTGAAAATTGGGAGCTGGAAGCTTTATCTGCGAGCTCAACCTGAGAACTGGGAGCTGAAAACTTTACCTGCGAGCTCAACCTGAGAACTGTGAGCTGAAAACTTTATCTGCGAGCTCAACCTGAGAACCGGGAGCTGAAAGCTTGACCTGCGAGCTCAACCTGAAAATTGGGAGCTGAAAACTTTATCTGCGAGCTCAACCTGAGAACCGAGAGCTGAAAGCTTGACCTGCGAGCTCAACCTACGAACTAGGAGCTGAAAGCTCAACCTACGAGCTCAACCTGAGAACTGGGAGCTGAAAACTTTACCTGCGAGCTTAACCTGAGAACTGGGAGCTGAAAACTTTACCTGCGAGCTCAACCTGAGAACTGGGAGCTGAAAACTTTATCTGCGAGCTCAACCTGAGAACCGGGAGCTGAAAGCTTGACCTGCGAGCTCAACCTGAGAACTGGGAGCTGAAAGCTTGACCTGCGAGCTCAACCTGAAAATTGGGAGCCGAAAGCTTTATCTACGAGCTCAACCTGAGAACCGGGAGCTGAAAGCTTGACTTGCGAGCTCAACCTACGAACTGGGAGCTGAAAGCTCAACTTACGAGCTCAACCTGAGAATTGAGAGCTAAAAGCTTAAGCTGAGCATCCTGTCTTTGATGCAGCTCTTGAAGCCCTCTAGTCAGTAGGACTGCCAGATCTGGTTGGTAAGGGGCTGGAGAGATCTCGTTTTGGGTGAGCTAACTTTCAGCAACATTGCCCAGGAATTCTGGTTCACCTGCAATTGCTGCGCTAAAGCTTTTAGTCTTTCTTCCCCTTGCCATGGCTGCTTGAAAATCTGGAGAAATCTGCAGTTGGGCCCTCCTTCTAGCTCCAAAATGTTGACGTCAAAATCCGGTCAGATAATCCAGATCTCTAGTCAACGAGATTCTTGAGCCCAATGCCGCAGATCAATACAAAACAGAACAAAAGCAAGAAACCATAGGCAGAGAGGAAGAAGGAAAGACATAGAAGAAAAGCACATAAATTTACGTGGTTCGGCCCTTAAGAATGGCCTACGTCCACAGCGCCTCCACCGTCGGTGGTGGAAGTCACTATTATTACTGTATTTTCTGGGTACAAAGAGAGAGAGAAGAGAGAGAGAGCAGAAAAACCATCCCTATTTACTAAGATTTTGCTCTTATTTATAGAGAGGGGGGAGGTGCTACAGTAATGAGAAAGCATTAAATGCATAATACAATTTTCAAAGCCTACCGTCAAAGAGTCTGAGTCTTCTGACACTACCCACGCTGTAGTGGTTGAGTAAATCACGCTGCTACTGATCTGAAATGGTTGAACGTGCACGTCACGTTATCTCAGCGACCTGGAGGAGCTCATGACCTGAGGAGCTCGCGACCTGAGGATCTCATGACCTGAGGATCTCATGACCTGAGGAGCTCACGACCTGAGGAGCTCACGACCTGGAGGAGCTCACGACCTGAGGAGCTCACGACCTGAGGAGCTCGCAACCTGGAGGAGCTCACGCGAACTGAAGGAGCTACGCGATCTGGAGCCTGGTAAATTGGGCTTCTGTCTGCTGGGCCTTTGGGCTTTTACCAGTCCATTTGGGGTATCCCAAAAATACATATAACAATAATAAAATCTTAAATAAAAATAAATACAACTCAAACAATTTAAGTTAAATATAAAAATATCCACTAATATAATTCATTTATCTATTTCTGGGTCCACCTTATATGGATAAACCTAGTATCCAGAATATTTTTCTTTTTCTTTTCCTCCTCCCTGCCTGGTTTGCTTCTTTTTTTTTTTCCTCTCGCTGCTGCCCAAACGGCCAGACCTGCTCTTGCTTTTCTTCATTTTCTCTTTTTTTTTTTCTTCCTATCGTCGTCCTCTCTCCCTGTCTTCTCCGTTTCTCTTTTTTTTTTCTCTAATTCGTTCCTTCTTCCCTTCTTGTTGCCGAGTAGAACATATATATATATATATATATATATGTATGTATATTTATATTCTGCTTACTCCTTATCATGCACCGCCTCTTGCCTCACTTCTTTGTTTTTTTATTATTTTTTTTTCTATTATTTTCTTTTATTTTATCTTTTTCTCATTCGACGCCGACATTACCTTATCAATATATATACATATGTATATATTTGTTTAATTATTTTATTATTATTATTTAACAAAAATCTTGCCAACAATTTTTGACTTTTATTGACAATATATGCAAAATTTCATTTTCAACCCTTATGAAAATTTTCCTTTAATCCAACTTTCTTAATTCCTTTTAAAATATCCTCCAATGAGATATTTATCTACAGATTTATGTATTGCTAAAATTGGAATCGGACTAAATTAATGATAATAAATTAGATTTCAATTAATCTCCTGAGTCCAGTTAAATTGGGATCTTACAATTCATCTCTCTTTATAAAATTTTATCCCCAAAATTTAGGTATCATCTCATCTCATCTCAAAATATCTTATTCTAAAATCCTTGCTTTCATTTAATTATCTATAACCATAATAATTTGATTCTAAATAAATCTCCATTTTTTTTTTCAAAATCCTTTCAAAAATTTTCGGGGTCTATATTCAGACTTCCTACATATCCCTGGTAACCTCAGTAATTCTTAAAAGTCATTCCATGTCCCTTTTTAGCTCTCCGAAATTCAATAAATCGCCCCTAACGATTTTCCTGATTGATTCCATATCAATCCGAATCTCCTACGGAAGCGTCGTTTGAGTCTCCAAAAAATATATATATTAAATATTTTAATACTCATTTTACACTTTTCAAGATTTTTTTTTTGAAAATTTCTGAAAATCCGTTCAAATTTTTTACTAGATCCGAAAATGCTCCGTTTTACCTCAAACGGACTTATATATATATATATTTTTATTCGTTTCAATTCCCGTTAACTCAAATATAATTTTCAGAACTTCTTAATATACTAGACCCACTCTTCGAAAATCACTATTTATATGGACGGTTTTCCGTCTGAAAACATTATTCATCCGAAATCATTATTCATAAAAAATTTCACTTTCACTAATTTTCGGTATCCGATACTCGAGAATCACTATTCACTCATCACTATTCCTCCGAGAATCAATATTCCATCCGAAATAGTCTTTATTCAGATATTCGGGACATTATATAACTAATAAGGTCTAAAAAGGTATCGTGGAGTGAACTCGTAACTATTTAACAATTTCTAAACATATATTTTAAAATATTATCATAAATCATAAATATATATAAATGTCTAAAACATGCATGCATCCATAAAAAATAAAAGTACTAGAACATCTGTTCATAAATCTGAAAACATACAGATTATATGATTAAATTTAAATATCAAATTTTACACAAAAACGCTAACCTGTGTCGTCGGTTGGAACCCACCTAGTCTGCACGTAGCGTTCTGGTACTTGGATCACTTACACCTGCACTTGGGAAGGTTTTTGAAATAAAATATTATGAGCTATAAAATCTAATGAGTGTGGATGGTTTTATTAAAAATTACCTCCCAAAAAAAAATATGTTTTGAAAATGTTTGGGTCTTTTATAAAATTTCTATAAGTTTCAAAAGCTTGTTTAAAATGTTTAGTCTTTCTAAAAATATTTTCTTTCAAAATCTGTTTTTAATGGTATGCTAGCTTTTCTAGAAGTCTCTCATGGCCACCCAAGGAAGCAAAAACCATAAAAGCAGTCAGACTAGCTCCGCTCAGTGTGGGGGGGTGGCATGTGGCACAAAGCCTGACATTACTCATCATGACAAAGATACTAAGACATATAGTATACACGTGTGGTAGAATTATCATCACTTACCATACGTCGAGAAATACCCCATAAGTTTAGAAGATGACTTACAGACTCGACAGACTCAATCCCCTTGATGTTAGCAGGACTAACCCTTTCAATACTATTGCCATATATTGTGGGGTATACCGGCCATATCTAAGCTTGAAGGTCATGCTATAAATACTCGGACCGTCCACTAGGTTTAAAAACCTTTTCTCTTTTTCTATAATTTAAAACTATTTCTTTATCATGTTATCAAAATAAATAAGGTATAATGCATACCACAATTAAATAAATCATTTATTTTTCACGCTAAAATGTAAATTATTTATAAGCTAAAAAGCTAAGTAATGAAATATAAAATTTTGCTAAATGAACTAAAAATACTTAGAAATATTTTCACACATACAACTTGTTTCCCAACTTGCTTGAATCACTTCAGTTTCTGCTCCAGCGACCTCCTCTTAGCTCGCTACACCACCTATACTTAGTCACAAACGAATTCACCACTCAGCTCGTAGGTCACTTAGAGTTCTATCATTAAGCTAGAGCTGCGAGCTCCTACACAGCTCAGCTCTTATACAGCAGAGTCATGGAGCAATGCGAGTCAGGCTTCTGTAAGGCCACAATCAGGGTCTCAAGGCAGGAGTGGTAACTAGAGTAGATCAAGGTCGTGCAACAAATATGGCAGATTCCACCAAGGAGAGTGTCATATAGGTATCACAGGTTGCTATCACTATGATTAGAAGAGACTCTTAATCAGCCTAACTGAGGTATAGGTAGAGGTGCCCCACCTAGAGGACAGCCATGGAGACTATACACATAGGCTAGGGATTTTATAGTGACACAGCAGGATATTGAGACTATACCTGATGTGGTGATAAGTACAGTGATAGCTTATACTTTTAGACAATTAAAGAAGCATGAACAAAACTACCCAACCCATGATTTAGAATTAGCCGCAATGGTGTTTGTATTGAGAATCTAGAGACATTATTTATATGGAGTCCTATATTAGATATTCACTGATCATAAGAGTCTTTAATATTTATTTATTCAGAAAGAATTAAATATGAGGTAGAGAAGGTGATTAAAATTGATTAAGGACTATGATTGTACTATAAAGTACCATCCAGGGGAAGCGAATATAGTAGTTGATGCATTGAGTAGAAAACCCACAAGCTCAGTGGCACACTTAAGAGTAGAGTACATTCCGTTGTTAGTGGAGATGGGATCTTTAAGAGTCCATTTGGAAATGACGGATACAGGTGCACTGCTAGCTACATTTCAAGTTCGACTAGTACTCATGAATCTTGTTCGAGAGTCATAGGTTTAGGATCCTTAGTTGGTTAAGGTAAAACAGAAGGTGAAGGCGAGCCAACGGGATGAATTTTCGTTGAGAGATGACATTACCTTGATGATAAGTTAGAGATTGTGTGTACCAGACGTAACAGAACTTAAGAAAGAGATTTTAGATGAAGCCCACTCCTCTATGTATGCTATGTATCCGGGAAACACGAAGATGTACCATACCTTGAAAGAATATTATTGATGGAAGGTATGAAGAGAGAGATGGTTGAGTATGTGTTGAGGTGCTTGATATGTCAACAGGTTAAGGCCAAACACCAAAAACCAACGAGATTTCTTTAGCCACTCTCTATTTCAAAATAGAAATGGAAGCGTATTATGATGAATTTTGTGGTAGGATTTCTGCGAAGTAGAAACGAATATGACAACATATTGGTGATAGTGGATCGACTTATAAAGTTCGTCTATTTCCTACCCATCCGAAGTACGTATTTCTTTGATAGATTAGCCAAGCTGTACGTAAACGAAATTATACAGCTATATAAGGCTCCAGTGTCCATTGTATCAGACAGAGATATGAGATTTACATCCCGATTTTGGCCAAGTCTACAGAGAGCTTTAGGAACTTAATTACATTTCAGTACAATATTTCATTTGCAGACAGATGGATAGTCTGAGCGCACAATTCAAACTTTAGAAGATATGCTTAGGTCCTACATAATGGAGTTCAGAGGGAGTTAGGATACTCACCTGCCATTGATCGAGTTTGTCTATATAACAGTTATCAAGTTAGTATCAACATGGCACCGTATGAGGCGCTTTAGGAGAGAACATGTAGGAAGCCGGTATGTTGGTATGAGATGAGTGAGAGAAAATTAATTTGACCCAAGTTTATGCAGATGACTACAGATAAGATCAAGATTATTTAGGATAAATTGAAAGTCGTCTAGGATCGACAGAAAGTTTACGCGGATAAGCATAAGAAGGATTTGGAGTTCCAGATTGGGGACAAAGTATTTTTGCAAATATCACCATGGAAATGGATAATCCGTTTTGGACGATGTGGTAAGTTAAGTCTACGATACATTGATCCCTATGAGGTGATTAGTAGAGTGGGCAATGTGGCGTATCGACTTGAGTTGCCAGCAGAACTCTTTAAAATATATAATGTATTCCATGTCTTAATGCTCCGTAAGTATTTAGTTGATCCTTCATATGTTCTGACAGCACAGCCAATGGAACTCAAAGAGAACCTGACATACAAAGAGGCACCAGTTCAGATCTTCGATAGGAGAGAGTAAATTCTATGCAATAAAGTTATCCTATTAGTGAAAATATTGTGGAGGAATCATACAGTGAAGGTGGCCACGTGGGAGTACGAGGAGCAAATGCGTAGTCAACATCCGCACCTTTTTGAGACAAGTCTATTTAAATTTTGATGAGGGATGAATTATAAAACTCAAAAAAATTTCATTTTTATGAAAAATAATTTTTTTCGATAAATAGTATTTTTGAATGAATAGTGCCCGGGTGAATAGTGATTTTTGGAAAGTGGAGCCCATAAATCAAAAGCTCCGAAATAAGTATTACAGTTAAAAGAAACTGAAATGGATCAAAAACGAGTTCATTTGAATAGCTTTTAAGTAATTCGAATTTTATTAGATAAAAATGTCTTTTTTGGAAAATAATGGGTATTAATGATTTTACACTCATTTAAATTTTTCCAAGCATGTAATTGAGAGAGTTTATATCTAATTAGAGTATACATTGGTCAATTTGAAGATTTAATAATCATAGAATATTTTTAAAATTTATTTAGGTAAGAATGTGAATTTAATGCATTAAAGGGCAAAATGGACTTTTTGGCATCAAGATATTAATTAGTGGAAGTATGACTAATATTAAGGATCAATTATATGTTTTCTTAAGTGTTAAGTTTGATTATATTAATGGTGAGTGGATTAATGAGTCATTAAAGAGAGCAAATCAATGTGTAACACATGTAAAAGTTGATTTTTATATTAAATGATGGTTAAGGGGAATTTTGGTCTTTTAACACTATCAAAGGTATAAATATGCTATCCTAGTAGAAATGAAACTAGATTTCAGCCCCTTGTTTGTGCAGTTTGGCAGACCAAGGAGAAGAAGAAGAAATTGAGCTACCATAAGTTATTCCAACTGCTCCAGGTGTGATTCTTCATCATCTCTTCCTCTTGTCTTCACTAAAAGTGTTCAAAAGTGTGAAGAGATGAATTTTAGTAACAAAAAGTGAATAGAGAAGTAAGTTTTTATGGGTTTTCGTGAGTTTTGTTTGGTTTTCTAGTTTAGATTGTTAATTGAATTTTTGGCATGCTTATTAGGTTATTTGTACCATAATTGGACTTGAGATTTAAGGAGTTCAACAAAAGAGTTATTCAAGTGACTTGTGTCAAGATGAGCACATTAATCCCATGCTTAAACTTAGATTTGAGTTATGTTTAAGTGTTAGGGAGAAGTTTTGCATGATTTGAGACAATTACATGCTAAGAAATCGAAAGAAAAAGGATGATATTTCATTAAGAAAAATTTTTAGCTATAATGTACACTCTTTGGTTCAAATTATGTTTGATGATTTTGATAGGGTTTCATGCTTATTTATATTTGTTTAAGTTGATGGGAATCAAGAATAATGAAAAAGAAAGTCATATGCACATATATATCCATTTCATTCAGTCAAGGTGGATGATTATGAGTAATGTTACAATTTGAGTTTTAATAGTTTGATGCATGTATGAGTTACAAGTGAAAATTATATTTGTATTAACGTGTAGGAGGAGTGAAGAGCTAAAGAAGAGCTTAAAGAAGTGATTTGCCAGTTTGAATAGCAAGTTGTAAGTGTGATTATTTTTAAAGTTTTTATAAGTTTTATTAGTTGAAAATTGATAATTGCAAATGTTGATTTTAATATTCAGTTTATTATATTGAATTGATTAAACTTTTAGCATGTTAGCATTTTTTAATAATGCATATAAGTTTTTTCATATTTACATTATAAATGTATCTATTTAAGTAGTAAAGCAATTTAGTATATTTGAGTGAAGTACATGCATAAAAGAGACATGCTAAGGGTATTTGTAAAGTTTTACACTTTTACTTTAAAAATGTAGTATTTTGGTTGTAAACCATATACCAGAGAAAAGAATATTTTCTAGTTAAAGCAATATACTTTCATGTCTAGTGTATGTAAGATTTTTAAGTATATTGAAAGAATTTTAAATGTCTTTGATTTACCATAATTTTCAGTATACCCGGTCGAAGTACCATATACATATATGGCAAGAGGTAGGGAGAGTCACTAACTAGGGGGATTTCAAGTCAGTGTGTCGCTTTCTGCATGTATAAGGTAGTGTAGATCTACCTGATGTTGGGGGAATTGTGATCCCAAAGTTCCCACATTTGCGACTATACATGGTAGCATTTCCTAGTTCTAGTGACATGTATATGTACCATCACGTAAGAATGAGTTTCCCTGGGTTACTTTGTAAAGCAAGTTTTAGAAGCAAAAGTACATCATTAGACGTGAAATTTAAAAAACAAAAAAAAAATTACGCTTTATGAAATTTATTACTAGATTTCGAGCAATAATATTTATATGTTTTTATACTAGTTTTACAGTTTTACAACTGTTAGTAAGAAATTATTAGTTTTCCAACCTAATTTGGGAGGATATATATATATTTATAAAGCAAATATTATAGTTTAAAAGTTTACCCATTCATTGAGTTTAAATACTCACAACTTTTTTTATGTTTTTGAAAACAAAATCCTCCCTAGATGTAGGTTTGGGCTAGCAAATGGAAGACGCTCCATCGAACATGCATATGGGTTGAGGACACGATGCTATTGCATTTGTTTAATTTGAAATGTTATGTGCATGCATAATTGCATACAAATTAATGTATATTTTGTAAATACTATTTTTTGAAGATGTAAAAGTTTTAAAAATTTTATGTACATCATGCCTTTGTATAAATTAAATCATTTTCAAGTTATATTTAAACTGAAAGTATGATTGTGGTTGGTTGTGGAAAAAGGAAAAGAGGGTTTGAGACCCAAAAGTTGAGAATTTGGTTGTTGTATAAGTGTACAGATTTTTTATAAATTTTTGTAGGGTGAAATTTTTTAAAAAAAAATAGTCATTATATTATCAAAATTTTTAATAACCCTGTTTTGCAAATGTACACTAAAAAGAAAAAGTTTTCATCAATTTTCACTAGAAAAGAAATTTGAAATGAGAGCGGTACCTCCATGGAGCCCTTTCAAGCCAAAGTGAGGGTTCGACTGAGTTCCGTTGGAATACTACAGGATTCCCATGGGGTTCCGCAGAGGGGCTCGGGGTGGGTCTTTATAGAATGTTCCTAACCACTTACTAAATCCTATACTTAAAGAACAAAGTTATTAATCTGACAGCTACACCGATTTCACTAATGTAATTTAAAGATATAACTCATCAAGCAGAAATTTATAATACACTCACGATTGAGATCAATTCATATATGATCATCTAGTCGATAAATATAAATATCTAAGTTTAACGGATATTAATTAGAGACTCATATTTATCGTGGTCTGATCTAGTCATATATAATCTTTATTGTATAAGGTGTTTCTATTTCCGTATCACCATATGAATTGTCTTAGATAAAACTATCGTACTAAATACGAAATAAACCGCAACTGTAGACTTACAACAAAAAAAGCACCCAACTTTGTTTGTTTTCTACGGACTCTTTAAATTATTTATCTCAAATTAAATACGCTCGTATATAACACTTATATACTTAGTTTGAAATTACATCAATAATCAATGATGTTTCTTATGATATATACAACTTTTGTAAGAATATATATAAATTAAATAAAATGAATATTTTATCAATATTTATAAAACTGTTTATAATTACAAGCTTTTAAGGTACAAAACCCAACAATTTAGTGATTTGGAATTAAACAAAAAAAAATAATAATAATAATAAATTAGGGATTGTAGTGAAACTTGCGGTAATCAACGTGTATCTTACTATTTGAAACATTAAAATTATGTTTTGTTAAAAAAAAAACACTAAAATTAGGTGGAAAAACATTGATTTTCAAATTTTATTGTTGCCATGGGAGGCTCTTAAAGTTGGCTTGGTAAGATAAAAATTAATTTCAGAAAATAATTGTCTTAAAAAGATTTTGTAAACCTATATATACATCTTCCAACAGTGCTTCATTAATTAGCGCAGTACTCCGTGTAGAAAATGCCATAGTTAGATCTCAAGACCAATAAAATTTTGATTAATTATATTCGAATAATTACATCAGGTTATTATTTTTTTCAATACATGGTTCTATTTTTAAACATGAAAAATTATTATATAATTATATTCGTCTAATGGAGACACAAACAAGGCTGTCGGTGCACCTCTTCAAAAGAGTCATTCCTTTTTTAGATTTGCGTTATTAGTCAGCTTGGTCTCAGAAGGGTTATGAATGTGAAGGTCTCAACCATTCTCATTGGCCTCAATTATTGAAGGTCTCAACCACCAGCCATTCTCATTATTGGCCTCATTTATTGAAGGTCTCAACCACCAGCCCATGAATATTATAATATATATATATATATATGCATGTGTATCTGAATTTGCTGAGCAATATTGTGATCATATCAAGAACAATCCAGAGATATTAAAAATGGAGAGAAAATCAAGCGATGAACTTCATGTTGTCATGTTTCCATGGTTTGCTTTCGGTCACATAAGCCCGTTTGTCCAACTTTCCAATAAACTGTGTGCTCACGGGATCAAAGTCTCTTTCTTCTCAGCTCCTGGAAACATTTCACGTATCAAAACCACGTTGAAGCTGACTCCCAAAGCCCAAATAATCCCTCTCCAAATCTCACCCGTTGAAGGTCTCCATCCTGGCCTTGACAGCACCTCTGACATGACTCCTGCCATGGCAGAACTCCTCAAGCAAGCCTTGGACCTCATGCAACCGCAAATCACCACCCTCTTATCTCAACTCAAACCCCATTTTGTCTTCTTCGATTTCGCACAACATTGGCTACCCAAACTAGCTTCCCAATCTGGTATCAAAACACTTAAATTCTCAGTTTTCTCTGCCGTTTCAGGTGCTTATACTATGGTTCCGGCTAGGAGAACCAAGCACACCACTGATGACATAATGAAACCTCCAAACGGGTTCCCTGTGACCAGCATTACCTCTCTCAAAGAATTTGAAGCTCAAGACTTTTTGTACGTGTTTAAGAGCTTTGATGGTAAGCCAAGTGTTTATGACAGAGCGCTTGAGTGCTGCAATTCCTGCACTGCTATTGTCATCAAAACATGCAATGAAATGGAAGGTCCTTACGTAGATTTCTTAAATACCCAGTTTCAAAAGCCGGTTCTTTTATCTGGTCCTCTAATCCCTGAGCCACCATCTGGCGAGCTGGAGGAGAAATGGCTCAAGTGGTTAGGTCACTTTCCAGCCAAGTCAGTCATTTTTTGCTCTTTCGGCAGTGAAACATTTCTGAACAAAGACCAAATAAAAGAACTGGCTCTTGGACTGGAACTTGCAGGATTACCATTCTTTTTGGTCTTAAACTTTCCGGCTGAAACCGATGCCCAGACCGAGCTAGCTAGGGCTCTGCCAGAAGGGTTCTCTGAAAGAGTGAAAGCCAAGGGAGTGGTGCACACAGGATGGGTGCAACAACAGCTCATTTTAGCCCACAACAGTGTCGGATGCTATATGTTTCACTCAGGATATAGTTCTATAATAGAAGGTATAGTTAATGATTGCCAATTGGTTCTATTGCCTTTCAAAGGTGACCAGTTTTTGAACTCCAAGCTTGTAGCTTGGGATATGAGAGCAGGAGTAGAGGTGAACAGGAAAGACGAGGATGGGCACTTTGGGAAGGAAGATATAGTGAAGGCTGTCAAAACAGTTATGGTGGATGTCAGCAAGGAACCTGGTGTATCCATTTTGGCAAACCATAAGAAATGGAGAGAGCTTCTGTTGAACGGAGAGATTCATGACAAATACATCGCAGATTTGGTTAAGAAACTCAAAGCCCTTGCTTAATTAATGGATCTATTTGTACTAAGTTTATATAATGTTTTCGAATAAATGTGTTTGATTTTGAAATAGGCTCCAATTCAGCACTGCCAGAGTTGCAGCGAGTATTGTTTTGTTTAAGTATTGACCGGATTATATATAATTAAGTTTACTTTTCTTGATAACTTTGAAGGTTTATTTTTCTATTTTCATTTTTTTTTTTGGTTAATAGATTCTTAATAAAAGACAAAAAAAGTTTAAAAAATAAATAATAGGCTTTAAGTAGGGTTGTTACGAAATTCAGCACTCTCCTGTAACTTTATTATTTCAATACTCTTTGGGATATAATTGGAAATTTATTAAAAAATCCCCTAGAATGGAGTCTAACGTCAAACCATCCTGGTTTTAATATTGTTACCCGAAAACCCCTGCCGTTAGTGAACTAGTAGTTTCATCCAAAAATTGGTGGATTAGTTATGGTGAAAGGGCAAATGGGTAATTACATGTCTGTTTAACACATATAATTTTTAATTTAATAAAATATTAATTTGGAAGCCTGATATGTTGATGCATGTAGATGATAGTATATTGGGAAAGGGTTAAATGAGTAGATGTGAATGTGACACTTCCCATCCATGTAAATAAGCTTTAAAAACAAAACCATAACCCTATCTCTCTCGCTTCCCTCTAACCTCGAGCCCTATCTCTCTCTCACTTCCCTCTCACCAAACATAAGGCTTTGTTTAATTTTTTTTTTTTTTTCATTTAAATTCGAATAAAAACAACTATACCCCTAAAAAAACTATTAATAGAACCCAAATTGAGCTTGCAATATAGTTGATTTAGTTTGGTTCCTACTTCGTAGTACAAGGAAGCGAAATTTATCAATTTGATTTTGGGTTGGATATTTTAATAATTGAAAACAAAAAAAAAAAAAAATTGACAAAACAATATTACGTAATAAAGAGCAAATATCCAGAAATAGAAATTTTTCTTTTTTGTGTTTGTTATTATTTTTGTCAAAATTCAATTTTTTTTATTCTTGTTAATAAATGTTAATATAAGTATCGAAATACACCTAGTATGCCATTTTAAAAATAAAAATTTTGAAAATTTTATCTCCTTTCCCACTCGTCGAATCTTTACAAGACTTTGTCGGAGCACCTTTTGTGACAACACCAGATCTTGTTTGATCTCGGTCAACGTGAAGGTGAAGGGACCTTTGTTTTTTTTTTTTTTTTTCCCTTTAAGATTTGCACTTATGTAGGTCGTGACTCACAACTCTTATACAAGAGCGTGAGTCACACTCTCATAGGGTAGCATGGTTACTCTCCTATAAGGTAGTGTGATGCTCTTGAGGGAGAAATGCTCCTTCTGTGAGAAGAGATTTGGTGCTAACCGGAGGAGAAACGCTACTCCAACAAGAAGTAGTGCACAAATGGTGGGGTTTATTTTTAATAAAATATTTTAGTTATTTTTTAATAATATATTTTAGTTTTTTGATTTGAAATGACATGTGAGTAATTTTCAAATTGGATAGGATAATTTTGTCATAGAAAGTTCAAATAAAATAAAAGTACAAATTTTATTTTGATTCTTAAGTTTTGAGAAATGATCAAATTTTTAATTATATTTTAAAAATTATTCAAATCATACCTAATTTTTCCAAAAATATGTTAAAATAATCACTTCTGTCAATTAGTTGATGATCAAATTTAACAGAAACATGAAAAAACTTATTTATCATTGGACTCTACTAAAATGGACAAAAAGACTATTACACCTATGTCCATAATTAAATATTATGAAAATATTTCCTTATGGTTTTTTCTTATGTTACTACACTAATATTATTGGATAAAGTTACTTAAACACCCATAAATTAAACACAAAAATAAAATAAAATACAATATAAAATACAAAAAATCAGTAATATTTTTTTTAGAAAATTAAAATTAAACCTAATTCAACTCATATCATCAACATCAAACTAATGCATCTACTTCAGGAAAAAAAAATCAACCTAATGCATCATCATCAATCCTTAAAAAACAAAAACTAACAAATATAAAAAACCCCCCAAGAACATCTTTTTTAAAAAAAAAAAAAAAAAAAAATCTAAGAACCAAAAAATCTAGATGGAGATCGCATGTATCTCTTAGGTCGGCGAGCAACTGTAGCTTCATTGGTGATGGATACGGTGACCGCAACTACAAAAGGATTGGGTTTTGATGGGTAAAGAATCTTTAAGAGATGGAGATGGTTGTGACTGTAAGAGACGGTGATGATTGTGACTGTGAGATACATCGAAGCTTGGACAGATGGAGACGACAAACAATCGATTTGGGGTCGAAGTAGGAGAGAGACGAAGATCGTTCAAGTTTGATCGATCAGGGTTTTTTTAAAAAATAATAATAATTTTTTTTAGCGTTTGTTTATTATATTTAAAATTTTTCTTAATTGTTTATTCTTTTAATTTCCTTTTGGTTTAATTTTTTTTCCAATTAATGTGGTTCGTACACATGTCAACGTTATGGATTGTGATTTGAAATGATAATTTTACCCCAACCCATCGGGATATCTGTTACATTTGACCGTTAATTGATTGACAGAAGGAACTAATTTAATTGACATATTTTCGAAAAATTATGAATTATTTGATCATTTTTCGAAATATAGTTAAAAATTTAATCATTTTTCGAACCTTAAAAGATCAAAATGATTTTTGTCCAAAATAAAATTATGGGGAATAAACAAATATAATAACTCCACTACGACAATGGTAGTTTTTTCCCTAATTTTTGGCTTATAAAAACCCATTTTGAAAAACTCTGCCCATATGCATTTGAAACTTTGGTTTATCCTAGCTATTCTCTTTCTTCAGCTGAAACTGCTGGCTCTAGTCATTCATTCATCCCCATGGGATACCAAATCAACGACTAGACTTTGACCATCACTCCCTGATTCCTTTTGGGTCTCTATACTATCATCTATCCCTTTTATATTCAATTATTGACCTCATGACCTTAAAAATGGGTGTCTATATATGTGCATTCTCTTCGTTAGTAAATGATTTCATTTTTGTTTTTGATTTTATATTTGTTGTGGAAAACATTTTTTAATTACCAACTTTTCATTTAAATGGGGTTTTGAATATTTTTGAACCGAATTAAACTTACTAAATTGTTCTTAAACTTGACTATGTATGAAAAGTAGATGATGAGTAAAACTTCTGCTGTAAAAACAAAAAATCTAAAGGTCCTCTTACACCAACTTGAAATCGGAGTTAATTTATTTTGTGTTTGTACATTTATGGGTGTATGCTAAAACAAATAAAAAAAATAAAGAAATTGTTCTATATTTGATTTGTCTACTCTGAATTAGCCATTAGGTTCTAAAACAATCAAGCAGGCATAAAGGTCGAAGTCTCTCACACCAATTGTGAAAAGGGAGCTAATTAATATGTTTAAACATTTATGGGTGTATGCCTATGCCAAGAAAAAAGCCTAACAAATTGTTTCCGTATCTGATTTTTTCACTTTGATGTAGCCATTAGCTTTTATAATAATAAAGCAGTCTTAAGCTCAGTTTATTTCTTATCAGAAGACTGAATAATGATGAAATTTTATTGAAGAAGGGTGGGTGTATTCATTCAAAATTCTTAAATATTTTAAAAGCCTTTTGTGGAATTAAAAAGTTAAATTTATTCAATTTAGACTTATAAAAACTTTATAAAAGTCATGGTATATCTATGGTAGATTTTTAAAAGGTCTTGAAAAGTTCTAAGATATTCATTCAAGAAATTTTTTTTATTTTTTTAAAATCTATAAATAAGTCATGAAGTATTAAAAATATCAATAACTTTTATAGACTTTAAAGTATGAATGACTTTTATAGACATTTGAATGGTTGATATGAATATCAAACCTCGCAAATTTTCTTCTCCTTCTATCAATTACTTCCAATGACTTTTGAAAAAAAAAAAAATTAAAGACTATATGAAATGATTGTTTTTTAACTGAAATTATATGTAACTTTTATGTTTATGCCCTTTAAATTTGTTGTGCCCAAAAATAGCATTGGTGCTAAAAACCCAATAAAGGCTTGATAGGCTAACGTGCCCAAAAGCTCAAATGAAGGATGGAGTAGTCCAATGCTCATCATACCATGACACCTCAGTAAAATGCCATGCTAATAAGAGCACCAAACGAGTTCAATTACGCCGAGATAGTGAATAAGCTCAAGATAAAGAGCTCCCCTATGGCACAGCTCAAGGTCATAGTCATAGAAGCAATGTGTGAGACGTCCTCAACTCACTATATCATTATCAATGAGAAAGACACAAAAAAAGGAAATTTCCAACTAATTAGTAGAAGTTGATATATTTTCTTATTTCAATGAATCTTTTAAAAAAGGAAAAAAGAAATTATCAAACAACAAAATTCTATAATGCCTAATAGGAAGCTACCAAAATTGCATTACAAGTCAAATATGAACACAATTATTTATAATTTGATTTAATACCTAAGTATTTAATATGGTTTTATGTAAAATAGAAAAGAAAAATCTTAGCTTTTCCTATGTAGTAAAATTGTATGTAAACAAGGAATCCTAACATTATATAAAGAGACATTCACATACACAATAGACATCGGCAACCTTGCAAGCCCATTACATCCCATTAGCATTCTCTTTTCTAGCAGAAACTTTACTAAACCCAGTCTCCTCCCAGCAATAATATAACCATGGACATAGGTATTATCCTTTGAGCCTAATCACATTAAAAACTCGTTTGCTTCCTTTGTCTTTTCATTTCTCTCTCTTATATATCTCTATTACTTTATTGTATCTATTTATATTTATTCTATTTTTCTCGTTGTTTATCATATTAATAATTATTGTCAGATTTCGTTCAACTCCCTGAATTTCACATTAATCACTGTTTTTATATTAATCTGGATGTTGACCCACATTTGACGTCAACAAAACTATTTTATGTTATATGTATACATTTAAATATATTAATTAAGACAATTAAAAACAAATAATTAAATATAATCTAAAATAAAATTATTTTATTATTAATAGTATCTCAAATTTTTATTAATATTTGAAAAATTGATAATATTTTAAATAGTTTTTACATCCATTTTCTGAACGTTACCTAACCCCATTTTTAGGTCTGTTTAGCACACGCATATAGAGTGTAATATTGCCCCTATTCTTAGAATTTTATTGGTTTTCATACAAACACATACAAAAGACAAAACTTCAATAAATTATAAATTCATTATTCAATTGTGTTCATAAAAAAATTATAGCTTATTGTTAAGAACTTGGAAGTAAATTTTGGAATTAATACACAACAATAATATTAAAATATATAAGAAAAACAAAATAATAATAATAATAATAATAATAATAATAAAGCAACAAATTGTACTTGGAAAAATAAGTAAAGGAAATGTCAAGCTCTTAAACATTGAGATTGAAAAGAAGATTAATGAACAACATTGAATTCTAGTGAAAATTTCTTAAACTAGAGACCACTACAATTAAGAAGTTTTATGGTTGTTAAACCATTTTAGATGTAAGTTCAAAGGTTGTGAGAATGTACAAGTAAAATGTAAACCCTTGATTCTGGTTACGGCTAACTAGTATCACTCTAATAGTAGCTTTTAAAGTTAAATTTATTTTCGCATCGCGAGTAGGATGTGGATTAGAGGACCCAAAAGAATTAGAGAATGAGATGAGAGAGTATTGGATGAGATAAGCTTACCATCCAAAGTCAAAAAGTTATAAAGTTTATCCAATGAGAATTAGCCTAGTGTAACTTAGTTTGTGGTCATTAGAGAGCCACTTGGAGCCATTTTATTGGTGA
The DNA here is from genome assembly GCA_022984855.1 of Dimocarpus longan. NCBI lineage: Eukaryota > Viridiplantae > Streptophyta > Magnoliopsida > Sapindales > Sapindaceae > Dimocarpus > Dimocarpus longan. The sequence goes on along the minus strand of CM041018.1, from coordinate 20,066,014 downwards.
TAGAATAAGTGGGTTACAATGTGACAATTGGACCAATTAGAATCAATCTTATCCATATAGGGGTCAAAGTGGAATTAAGCAAAGTTTAAGGAGCTAAATTGTAATTTAAAGTAAAAAACTATAAATAAATATTTTTCCACTATAAATAAAAAACTTTATGTCATTTCTTCACTTCATTTTGCGCCTAAAAACTGAGAGAGTGAGGGTGAGAGTTTTCGTCCAAAGCAAGAGAGGAAGTAAATGTATTCCAAGCAATTTCTTCAAGTATTTCATCACCAAAATGAAACTTGTCATCAACCAAAACTACTAGGCCAAGTTTGAAGTAAGATTAAAGTATAAAGAGGTGAATTTCTTGTCTTGAATCATCTTAAATAATCTAAAAACCTATTCTCCATCTTGCTTTAAATGTTGTTTTGAGTTTATGGATTGAAATTAGGGTGGTTGGTGATGATTTTGATGTGTTTATTGTGATGGAAATTGAAAGTAGAATGAAGATGTTTGTTGTTATGGGCATTTTTGTAATAATAGAAAATGGGCTAAGAAAGGTCCAAGGATGAGTCCAGTATGCTATTCTATGAGAAGAAACCCAAGAAGCTGGTCAAATTAGTCAATAGTCAAAGGAATGAACATGTAGTTATTTCTTAACCTGTGAACCCGATCACATCTGATCATATGACTGATCATTTTAATTACCGAGTATCGTATCATTTGAACACATGTTTGATGGTGTGAAGGTATGACCGTGTGTTAGAACGCTAAGACAATCTGATCGTGTTTAAGAACTGATCGATAGTGTTGTTCAAAGGCTATCGGAACGATCATGAGGTCTTCTTATCTGATCGCTAGTCATAGGGGCAGATCCCTTAGAACAATCTGCTCACTGGGTGCAATAGCTGATCGCTTGAGTAGTTTGTTCGCTCAAAGTACTCGTTAAATTTGATCAGTTGACCTTCTAGAATATCGAATCAATTCAATTCAGAAAATGAGTCAAATTGCCTATTTCCATGCGAATCAAATCATGACATTCTCGACGATTGCTGCAGATACGGTGGAGATAATATTGGGAGATATTATCTCAATTAATGTATATTATTCTTTGCCTTATCTGTAAGATTTTTAAACTTATTCAAATTGTAACATCTCCTTTATAAATAGGGGGATCAAATTTATTGTAAAGGATAACTAAGTAAGAAATATATACTGTTCTGAACGAAAGAGTTATCAGGGGATCAATTCTAAAAGGGTCGTCTCATTTTTCCAACATGCAGTCCAGTGCTTGAAGTGCTTGGTTTCAACAAGCCCGCAATAATGAAGACGTGACTCACCCTTCAGGATTGAGGGTAAGGGTAAGCCAGGGCAGGTACCAGCCGAAGGAGAAGAACCGTGGGCACATGTAAGTCTTTGCCTGTAGAAATGAAGTCGGACAGAGGCCTAGTAATAAAGGTTCCCGTAGAGAAGTTGTGTCAGATAGGCCGGAACGAAGACATGAGCCTACCCATTATGTCCCTGAATTTGAAAACAGAAGAAAACAAGGGGCGCATGGTCAACATTCCCCAAACAGGTAGGACAGGCGGGATAGACAATCCGCTGTCAGAAGAACTGAAGTGCAAGGTCCACTCGTCGAGGAGCTCCTTCAGAGGGTCCGACAGCTTAAAGCGTGACCCGGAGCTTATGAACAGATGAGTCAGAATGGAGAGAGGACTACATTCACCTCATAAATTGAACTATAACCACTTCCCCAAGGTTCATAATCCCTAATATCCCACAATATAATAGGGACACTGATCCTTACGGCTATCTAGACGCTTTGAATATCCAAATGGATCTACAGACCACCAGCTCGCTCGTCAAGTGTCGCGTTTTCCCAGCAACACTTAGGGATATTTCACGGATATAGTTCAGAAACCTCCAACCTCATAACATTAATAATTGGTAAGAGTGTCAGCGAAGATTTCTGAACCACTACAAGGCGTTGAATAGGCAGTTTGCATCACCTTGCCATATCGCAACAATCTTTCAACGTCCCGGTGAACTATTAAAGGACTACATCAACAGGTTCAGACGTGAGGTGAACAACGTGGAAAGCCCTACAGATGAAGGAATCTTGATAGCTATTTCGGTAGGACTAAGGAAGGATGGGAAGCTGTACGAGAGCATTTACAAATCCCCAGTGAAGGACTTAGGGGAATTTTATAAGCGAGCAGCGAAAGAAATAAGGTGGGAAGAAGCCTTTGGCCCCAAGAAGGCTAATGTTCAGAAAGACGAGGCTGGCATGTGGGGTCCGGGATTTACCTATACTGGGTCGTCCCTTCAGGCTTGCCCAGGTTTGCCCCTCTCCCACACACTAGGTACTGTCCCAGGCCAAGGGATTTGCTTCGCCTCCCCAGCTGCTCGAACCCACCACCTGGCCATTGGTTAAATGGATTCTTAGAGCAAAGCTGGTACCAAGTGGCTCAATTGGTACAAGCTTTGCTCTAAGAATCCATTTAACCAATGGCCAGGTGGTGGGTTCGAGCAGCTGGGGAGGCGAAGCAAATCCCTTGGCCAGGGACAGTACCTAGTGAGTGGGAGAGGGGCAAACCTGGGCAAGCTTGAAGGGACGACCCAGTATAGGCAAATCCCGGACCCCACAATTTTTATTGTGGGGTCCGGGATTTGCCTATACCGGGTCGTCCCTTCAAGCTTGCCCAGGTTTGCCCCACGAGCCCACTCACTAGGTACTGTCCCTGGCCAAGGGATTTGCTTCGCCTCCCCAGCTGCTCGAACCCACCACCTGGCCATTGGTTAAATGGATTCTTAAAGCAAAGCTGGTACCAATTGAGCTCCTTTTTATTGTGGGGTCCGGGATTTGCCTATACTGGGTCGTCCCTTCAGGCTTGCCCAGTTTTGCCCCACGAGCCCACTCACTAGGTACTGTCCCTGGCCAAGGGATTTGCTTCGCCTCCCCAGCTGCTCGAACCCACCACCTGGCCATTGGTTAAATGGATTCTTAGAGCAAAGCTGGTACCAATTAAGCTCCTTTTTATTGTGGGGTCCGGGATTTGCCTATACTGGGTCGTCCCTTCAGGTTTGCCCAGGTTTGCCCCACGAGCCCACTCACTAGGTACTGTCCCTGGCCATGGGATTTGCTTCGCCTCCCCAGCTGCTCGAACCCACCACCTGGCTATTGGTTAAATGGATTCTTAGAGCAAAGCTGGTACCAATAGCTCAATTGGTACCAGCTTTGCTCTAAGAATCCATTTAACTAATGGCCAGGTGGTGGGTTCGAGTAGTTGGGGAGGCGAAGCAAATCCCTTGGCCAGGGACAGTACCTAGTGAGTGGACTCGTGGGGCAAACCTGGGCAAGCCTGAAGGGACGACCCAGTATAGGCAAATCCCGGACCCCACATGGCAGCTCCAATTAGGGGAAGAAAATGAGCAATGGGGGAAATAATCATGGAGGCCAAAGAAGTAATAATCAGATTGTAAAAAAGGCTAGATATGGGCCTAGACCAAAGAATAACCGGAGGTGAGAACTACCTTAGTATCAAGGTCATTACAATAGGTACAACACTCTGTCTGATACTCAAGAAATGATCTTTGCAACTAAAAGGAACAAAGAGAATTTTGGAAAACCAGCTCCTATTCAAACTCCTAAGGGACGTAGGGACAGGAGCAAATTCTGTGCTTATCACAACAAAATAGGGCACAACACCTCAGAATACTGGGCAATGAAAGACGCCATTGAAGAGTTGATCAGAAATGGTCGTCTGAGAGATTATGTTGTGCGACCTTCGGGGCGACCATCCCAGCAACAACGTCCTCACCAACGGCAGCAAGTGCAACACCCAGCCCAACAAGTACCCTGCCAAGAGCACGAACCCGCCATGAGGACGATCTTTACAATCCATGGGGATCCTCATGTGGCATAAACATCTAATAGATCGCATGAGCGATATGTGCATGAGGCTAATCACATTCAGCTTGCAGGCCGAAGAGAGTTAGAAGGACCTGCAAAGAAGGCAAGAAGGGCATCCGAGGAGATTATTTTCACAGAAGAATATACCAGGGGAGTTCGCTTACCCCACAATGATGCCTTGGTAATTCGAGCCCATATCGGGAACTCAAAGATCAGGAGAATTATGATAGATACTAGGAGCTCGGTAAATGTGATACACGAGGAGTGTTACAACCAAATGAGGATCGACGATGAATAATTAAAACCTTCCCCCGAGCCCCTATATGGTTTCACTGGAGATGCAGTCACTCCTGTCGGGCAAATCAGACTACCTCTTACTCTCGGAGATGCAGCTTGCCAATCAGTTATGCTCACGGACTTCCTAATTATTAACTCTCCCTCAGCCTACAATGTGGTATTGGGAAGGCCGGCAAAAAATGATCTGGACATAGTCACCTCCACCAGAACTCTTACAATAAAGTTTCCAACTCCCAATGGGATAGGGTGTGTGCGAAACGAGCAACAACTAGCTCGTCGTTGTTATGTGAACTCAGTAAAAATAGGAGTATAGGGAAAGATGGTGAATGTGGTCTCTAGGCGCGAACTGCAGACAGTTAGTACTTCAAGGGTTAATCATGATTTGGACCCCAAGGAGATCGATGCGTATCAGGCCACAGGTTTGGTAGAAGAACTAGAAGACATACCTATCAGCAAGGTAGACGCAGAGAGATGCATTAAGCTGGGCAAGAATCTGATCCCAGAAATAAAAACCCAGCTAGCTGACTTTCTCAAGGCGAATTTGAATGTGTTCGCTTTGAACCATGAGGACATGGTGGGGATTGATCTAGAGGTGATAACGCACAGGCTGAATATAAACCTTCACCACAAACCAGTTTGCCAGAAAATGAGGCTCATGACCCGTCAGTGGTATGAAGTTTTGAAAGATGAAGTAGACAGGCTACTGGCAAACAAGTTTATCCGTGAAGCTCGCTATCCAACCTGGGTAGCCAACCCCATACTGGTAAAGAAGAAGAATGAAAAATGGAGAACTTGCATAGACTTCACGGATTTGAACAAGGCCTACCCAAAAGATAGTTTCCCACTGTCCAGAATTAATCAGCTTGTAGATGCAACAGCCGGGCACAAGCTCCTTAGCTTCATGGATGCTTACTCATGGTATAACCAAATTCCAATGAACTCTGAAGATGAGGAGCACACCTCATTCGTCACAGATCGTGGCCTACACTGCTACAAGGTTATGCCTTTCGGATTAAAGAATGTAGGAGCAAGCTGGTGAACATGATATTTAAAGATCTGATTGGGAAGACTATAGAGGTATATATTGATGATATGTTGGTAAAATCCAAGCAAGCTGTTAACCATGTGTGCGACCTCGAGGGGATGTTCCAGATTTTGAGAAAGTACCAGATGAAGCTCAATCCTCATAAGTATGCCTTCGAAGTAGCCTCAGGTAAATTTCTGGGCTTCATGGTGAACGATAGAGGGATCGAGACCAATCCAGAAAAAATAAAAGCTTTACTAGATATGAGGTCTCCAGCTAAAATGAAGGATGTTCAAAGCTTGAATGGTCAGGTCGCTGCCCTCAACAGATTTATTTCCAGAGCCCAGTGACGAAGTGATGATCCTAGCAGTGGCAACAGACTCATAGATAAAACCTTTGGTTGACTATTTGCAGAAGAGCAAGCTGCTAGATGATAAGTTAAAAGCACGTCGTTTGCAAATAAGAGCGATGGGATATTATATCTACGACAACATACTATATAAGAAGGGTTTCTCAACTCCATTACTACGATGTGTTGATGAGCCAGACTGCATTACCATATTGAAAGATATACATGAAGGTCATTATGGCAACCATGTTGAGAGGCTGTCCCTAGCCCAAAAGGCACTTCGGTAAGGGTTCTACTGGCCAACCATGAAGTAAGATGCTATCAAACTGGTGAAGAGATGTGATAAATGCCAGAGATTCACCAAGATTCCACGAGCTTCGCTAGCCTACTTGCAGGAGATGATCAGTCCATGGCCCTTCGCATTCTGGGGCATGCATCTGATAGGACCTCTTTCAACAGGTCGGGATAGGTGTAAGTATGTCGTCGTTGCAGTTGATTACTTTACAAAATGGGCAGAGGCGAAGGAACTAGCTAAGATCTCTAAGATGAAGATAGAAAAGTTTGTATGGGATAACATCATCTACAGATTCGATGTTCCTCGGCAGCTCGTGACAAGCAATGGAACCCAGTTTACCAACGAGCAATTCCTCGAGTTCTGCAGTGACTTGGGCATTATAAAGATCTTTTCAACAGTAGATCATCCCCAAGCTAATGGCCAAGTGGAGGCAGTTAACAAGATCATAAAACAAATCTTAAAGACCAAACTCGAAACCAAGAAGGGAGCATGGGTAGACGAGCTTCAAAAGGTTCTATGGGCTTACAGAATAACAACTTGTAGTACCACCAGAGAGACCCCTTTCTTAATGGTCTACAAATCTGAGGCCATGATTCCTACGGAGTTTGAGGCGACCAACCAGTGGAGAGCAAGCTTTAATACCATCCAGAACAATCAGCTCTTAGCCCAAACCTGGATCCCCTTGAAGAAACCAGAGAAGCAGCTCACCTGAGAGTAGCCGCCTACCAGCAAAGTATGGCTAGATACTACAACGAAAGAGTCCGGGTCCGGAGGTTCAAGCCAGGGGACCTAGTATTGCGACAGATTCTTCTCGGAGCTCGCAAAGCCAGTGATGGTACTCTATGACCAAACTGAGAAGGACCTTACATCATCCATAAAGATCTCAAGAATGGAGCATATCACTTAGCAGACATGAGAAGGGTAGTACTTCCACGAGCCTAGAATGTAGTACATCTGCGATCATGTTATCAGTGATTGTTATATTAATTGAAATGCTTTTATAATAATGGTTATATAAATATGATAAAAGGCTTTGTGATTCTCATATATTATCACTAACACAAATTGATTATGTATTCATTTATAAAATGTATAGCTATGAAAAGCAAGGGTTGATACACGAGCTTGCACACCTAATCACAACTCGCTTACAGTTTTCCCCTTAGACTGACCAGACATTTCATAATGCGGCTCGCCGCACAACGGACAGATCAACCAAATAGGCAGGAGTCTTACCAATGTAAATCCTATAAGGTTAAAGGTTTGACTCCCGACACAACCCTATGGGGCCAAAAGATTAAACGAGCGTTGGGGCCTACGAGATATGAGACGTACCCTCCCAATAAGCTCGGCCTACGGGTATCTTAAAGCGTTATTGATTAAAACGCGCATCATGACGAAAGCCCGCTCATATACCATCTGTGCAGCTTCATGCTTATTTTGTAGATGCTCGGGTTACGACCTTATGAGTGCAGCCGAGGTCCCATGACCTCCACAACTCTCACTATAGATGCTCGGGTTACGACCTATGAGCATAGCTCAAAAGGATATTATGCTGAATAGCTTGGATATCGACTCTGTGAGCGCAGTCTGTTGTAGATGCTCAGGTTTCGATCCTATGAGCGCAACCCACTGTAGATGCTCAGGTTTCAACCTTGTGAGTGCAGTTTGTTGTAGATGCTTGGGTCCCTATCTTACGAGCGCAACGAGTTGTAAAGGCTCGAGTCCCTACCTTATTAGCATAGTTTGCTGTAGATGCTTGGGTCCCATAACCCACAAACAGTACTTCACATAAGTAGTCATATCTCTTATGACTCATATTTTTTTGCAAATATTTATTTATTTTGCAGTCCTCATTACTATGCCATTATGCGAGTTAACTCGCCTCATACTATGAGTTAATGTCTATTATCTGGGAGGCTAAGTTTGATTTAACTGCTATGAATCTTCTTCTTCATTATACATTATATACATATGCTCTATCAGAACAATCTAAAGTTCTTGAGGGGACAATCGCAACCAATGAACTTATCTTAATTTTTTAGAAGATATCTTCATGACCTATTTATACTTATTATTTATAACTGAGCCTATCTCGCCAGTTCTCTCGAGCAGATTCTTCTATTGATCGATTATTTATTTTGCTAGTTATGCGTGGTCGTGGTTTATTCAAATTATGCTAGGTATGATAGTATTTGGTGATGCATATGAGGTTTAGGAAAAGTAAAGCCAACTGGCTGAGATCCCACCTTGCGAGGAATAAAATTATATTATTACAAAACCAAGTCATCATTATAATTATCGATGTTCAATGATAAGCCTTACAAAAGAAAGAAATAATAAAAAAGAGTTAATTTCTAAGGGGCTTGTGAGGAGCTCGCCGAGCTCTTCTTTTGGCCCTGATCACCTGGGTCTTCCTTTGAAGATACCTCTTGTGCCCCAAAAACCGTTGGCTGTAGGGAGCTTGTGAAAGATCCTGGTCGTGCAGAAGCATCAGTGCCCCCGAGGCGGGAGCAGAAGAAGTTGTGCTTAGAGTAGTTACAGGTGCATCAGTACGATGAGCTGCTACCTGAACGATTGGAGGTGTGCTCTTTCGAGCAGCACGAGCAGCATACCTCTTCCACCGTCTCTTCCCCATAGAAGGCGACGTCCAGTTCTGGATGATTTTTCCACAGAGTATACAAGAATGAACTGAAGGTCTTCTCAGTGGCTTTCTCTCAAGCCTGCTCGATGCGAGCTTTAGCCTGCTTAAGTTAATCTTTGGTGCGGACGAGATTGCCTTTCATTATGTCCATGTCCCGCAGCACCAATTCAGCTTTCTTGTCAACGGTTTCAACCCGTCTGTTGCCCACGCTCATATCCTGCCTCAATGAGCTGTTCTCCCTCTTTAGAAAGATAGCCTCCTTTTTCAACTTCTTAATCTCCTCAGTGGCTTTATCAAGTGAGGAGGCTGTGATGTCCCGAAGCTTGATCTCGTGGGCCAAGGCCTCCTCCACTCTATCCCTCTACTTCTTGGCATCCTTGAACTTCTGATCAAGATTATGGGCGACCTTCTTTGCCTTTTGGCACTCCTTGTGGTAATACTCGGTCTCACCTTTAATCTTCTTGTTATCCCCCTCAAGCTTCCTGTTCACTTCCTAAAGCAAAGCTTTCTCCTGTGCTAGCTCGGGGAAGTCCTTGAACATCTTTATTAGGCTCATGGCAGCCTGAAAAGGGGATACGTTAGTAATGAGCATGAAAAGAGAAAAAATCCAATAATCAAGATTGAAAGCTTACTAGCACAACATGCTTAGTGGCATAGCCGACAAAATGCTCGCTGCGTACATGGCTTTGATAGAGAGTTGGTTTATTAGGCCGCAAAATCTACAGCAGACGGTTCAAAAGGTCGCTGAAGTATTCCTCAACGTCGAACTCCTGGTCCTACTCTTGTTGGCTCCCCTCAGCAATGAGCTCCTTGCCCTTGGATTTTTGGCGCTTTGGTGAGGGCTCAGCAATCTCCTTTCCTTTATTCTTAGCCCCGGACGACCCCATCGATGGTCTACTCCAGGCTAAAACCACCTCGCCTGAAAGCTCCTTTGGTGGGGTGGCATCCTTGAAAGTTTTCCTCCCCACGATCTTATACCTCATACCTTGCATTTGTGAGGTCACTGTTGTTTTCTATTGAGAATATGACCCCGTAGCAGCTTTCAGGGCAGCCTACAAGCTACGGCCTTTCTCGATCTTGCTAGGCCCTGTAATTTGAGAATAGGGCGGTTCGGTGGATCCCGTTATTTAAATATTAAGCTCCGAAGCTTCAGCCACTGGAGAAGATGGTGGTGATGACTCCATGCGTAATTGCACCATGGTGGCGAGCTTCCTTGTAGTTGGGTCTGGTGTTCCCTCTTCAAAAATCTCAAAAACGGAGAGGACCTTTCTTTTCTTGCGGACCCCGATGTCTCGATGAATGCTCAAGAGTTTAGTCCCAACCTTAGGCGCAAGCCTGTATTCTCGTAAGAAATATTCATCTGGTAGCTGATCGTCTAACAAGCTTTCAACTTCGAGGAATTTGTGAAGAGTTTCTATCTCCTCGTTTATGAGGTCGATCGAGCTCTTGGAAACATCTACACAAGAAAGTAAAAATTGGTAAGTGCAATAGTAATAAATATCTGCATGCTGCAACGAGCTAAAACTCACTAAGATAAAGAGAAAAAGAAAAGTTTTCAAGGTCGAAGAGGGATGAACAGGACGCGTATAACCAACGGGTCTTGTAGTCGTCCACATTCGACCTAAGGACCTTCTTAGGCAAGTATGACTTAAAAGGAGACTTGCGAGCTGCGGTGTAATAAATCCCATCCCACTTGTCTGCCTTAGCATTTATGGTGAGCTTAAAACAAAACAGATGCTGGATCATGCCCAAGCTTGGTGGTGGAAGACCATTTTTGATTAAAAAGGAAGCCAGAGCAGTCAAATGGATGTAAGAATTTGGCGTAAGCTGAAATGGCGCCAATTCCAGGTCGTTCAAAAGGTTGATGAGGAATGGGGTACCGGAAACCTAAAACCAGCCTCTAAGTGTTGGCGGCTGATCGCTATGAACCCTAGAGGAGGGTGAGCCACATGGTCACGGGTAGCTGGCACCATTACACGACATCCTATAGGAAGATCAAATTTCTGAGCTATTATAACCAGCTCGCTGTGGAGGAGATTGGAATCATATTGATAAAAGGACTCGCGAGCAGGTGAGTCATCTCCCCTTAACGACTCTGATGCACTTTCACTGCTTTGGGAAGTTGCATCCTAGGTGTCCCTAACCTGCTAAGCAGATCGCCCCTCAGAGTCCTCATCGCTAACCATTACTTGGTGGTTACGCCGTCCATGACTTGACATCTACAAGAGAAATAAGGAAATCATGTCTCTAATATCATATCAGACCTAGAAGACAAAGGCTTCCTAAATCTATTTTCCTAAGTATCAAGTCGTGTGCCTAAGGGAGCTGATGAGAACGGGAGAATTTCAGGGTACGAGCTCACCGAGACCCAGAAGTGGCGCTAACATCCTGTGGCTTAGTCTTCAGTTCTAATCGCATGTTGTAATCGATATGCAAGCGATAACCACAAACCATGACCCCTATTTTTTTTTTTTTATCGCAATAAATGCTTCTCATTGTCGACCTTATGCTTTTATAAATAGAGAGCTTCACTTCACATTCAACACACAATTAAATGAGAAGACACAATGAGAGAGAGAGAGAAAGAAAGAAGAGAGGAGAAACGTGAGTTGAGGGTTCTGCCCTCAATCGCGACTCTTGAGCAGCAGCGTGAGTCATTATCAACGAGAGAGAGAAGCAAGGATCACAGCATATAGAGAGTCAAGTTATAGAGGCAAATTTTTTTGATTTTGGAGACGAGGGGATCAAGCTCATTCAATGAGATTCCTTTACACTTATATTTATCAAATTTAATTATATTGTTTGATTTTGGCTTCAGTTATTTTAATTGTAACATAACGATAGACTAGATCCAAAATCTAAGGTTACAATGTAACCTTAAATCATGAAACTTACCTTTATAATATTGTTATAATTTAATTCTCAATATTATTGTGTTTTTATTTTATTTCGCTCTTAATGTATTTGAATTAACTAATCACTAGTTCCAATGATTTGGAATTGTGAATACTATCGGAAGAAGTAATCACGTGCTACACCTAAAATATGATAGCATGAATTACATAGGATAAAATATACTTGTGTAGTTTGTATGATCATTATGAGTTATTAAATACTTAATTAAGTAAATTAATCATCATAGGAATATAGTCCATTATTTGATTTAGGTAAGTACCTTGACCATCAGAAGAGACTTGTGGATAATTTACTACTTAATTAAGTACATGATGAGAATAAATTATCAACAATAGAAATATAGGTTAGGTAGATTGATGGAGTAAAGTTGTAACTCTAAAATTTCATTTTCTTTGGTTGTGATTTACTTTATTTTATTGTTTTAGAATTTAATTTAATCCATTGTTTCGATAGTTTGAATAAGATGTGATCTTGACTGAGTTAGTACTTAACTAAATTTGAATAATCTTTTTACTTATCACTATATTACTTATGAATTGTGTATACTGGGTTTTAGTGTGAATTTTTGCAGCAATAATCAAGTATAAATTTAAGTAAATTTTTTCACGCTATAAATTTTGCCATCAAAAAGCAAATTGGATTCTTGTTTCCTTGTCCTTATATGAAAATGGAAGAAAAACATTCAGGCTTCTAGGTATTTTGTTTCACCATTATTATACTATAAAAAGTTATCAATCAAGGAAAAGAGACCGTGCTCTTTTTCACCTGAAAAGGTAAGCAAGTGAGAAGATTTTAAATCGTTGGATTTCTAGTCGGGGTGCGACTACATCCAACGAAGACTACTACAAATTATTTAAAAAAAAAAACCATCTTTGGCAGTTTCGCCGTGGTTTCAATTTTAAGGCCAAAGTATCACCATTGCACCCAGTTTTTTGAGTGCAAGTATTGAATAAGAAAATGACAAAACAGAGACCATGAGATGCTGCTCTTGTTTTGTTGCGTGCAATCGAACATCAATAACAGTGTTGTATAAGAAAAAGGGCAATGGGCAGCCCAGCGATAACCCCCAGAAAGGACTACCTTTCCTACCACTCCCTCATTAATCACAAAGGACATACTTGAAGTGGAGACATAGTCCATAAATCAGTCAAGTTCTTGGGGAACCTTAGCTTCAAAAGCAATACATAAGCTTTGCTCATGTTGAGTTTAAAGGATGCAAATCCCTTTAATCCTGCCAAAATATTATGTACGGAAGATCAACCGGCTTGAAACAAAGACACTTTGATTGCTCGAGATGATGTTAGGAAGCACATTCTTGGAATCAATCAAAGGTCTTTCATGAAGGAGAGCCACAATACATGAAAGACACAAGTACATTTATAACCAAACTATCGAGTGTATAAGATACATCATCGTTCCTCTCTAGCACCGTGGTACAAAATGTTGCCAACCATATGTGAGGTGGTGTGACAAGCAACTATATATGTCTATCCCAACCAACTTATTAGTAGTTAATACCCATCCGTCTATCTAGAGATCGGTCAGCTTCATGAGAAATGTGTCATCTCTGTGGTTTGTATTATTCTTACTAAACCAACAGAGGGGTGCATGCTTGCTGTTTGTGCAGTTTTACTAGTGGTATGGAAATACTAAAGTTGTTCTTTCATATTAAAAATTAAAAAAAAAAAAAAAAAAGGTTGCTGATTTCAACGTTACAGGAAAGAGTTATGCAACTACTAATACAAGTGAGATGGACATATATGTCAATTAGATATTGAAGAAATTTCCCATTCATAGTGATATTTACATATTAAAGGTTGGAATTCTTACATATTCATGAAAATGAATGAGATAACATGCATTAATTAATGTCACTGATACAAGTTTTAGTTTGAGTTTTAGTATCAGCCATTCAACTTTCGAGATACTTTTCAATAGTAGCAGACAAGGTGGACTTGGGGACAGCACCAATGACACTCTCTTTCTTCTCTCCATTTTTGAAGAAGAGCACAGTGGGTATGCTCCTAATTCCATATTGAGTGGCAATATTTGGGCAGTCATCAGTGTTGAGCTTGAAACAATAGATCTTTCCAGCATATTCTTTGGCTAATTCATTGATCACCGGTGCTATCATCCTGCATGGCCCGCACCACGGTGCCCAAAACTCCACTAGAACTGGGCTTTCACTTCCAATCACTTGCTTCTCCCAGCTTGACTCTGTCACCACCTGAACTGCATATCCCAAAACATTTTAATCAATTTCACTGTTTTCCACTAGCTAGCAGAGAAAAGATGTGGCAGGACACCTGCCAAATTCACTAAGGCCATAGTTTGCTACTGTTGTTAATTCATTGTTATTCCACTCTCCATGTAAAAGCCTTTTCGCGTATGTTTAGGAATTCTCCATGCGTTAGGTGCCCAAATATTCGCATATTTGCACAATGTTTTGTGTTTTGAAAGAATAAATATGAGGTTTTTATTGACATTTTCAATCTTTTAACACATGTATTATAAGCATATACTAATACAAACTATTACTATATATTAGATAATAGCCAAGGAAACTACAAGAACATACAATAATTAAAGGATAACACAATCCGTAGAAAACTATATATAGGTAAGATTCAGTATTTATATCAAGTAAATTGCTAACATACTCAATGTTTAAACATAGTGGTGATTCTAATGTTAGAATTTCAAAGACAGCATTCAAAAAGTACAAATATGCAATTCTGCAAAGTACTGTGCAACACAGTATTAAAATCTGCCACTCAATGAGAATATCAACTAATTTTCGAAAACTTAAATTGGCAAACCTTCATCCACAGCTTCACGAGCTTTGCAGAGAATCAAGTCGTTTCTGCTTCTGCTTCTGCTTCTTAGAGAATGAACAAAAGATGAAGTTGATGAAGTGAACGACAGACTATTATTCAACCCTTTACAAGTGGGCGAATGAAGCTTGTCTACTGATGAAAATGGCTGGTAACATTGTACCACGCCAGCTCTAGTTGAACACATTGTGCTCACTTGAAAACAGTTCTTCAGAGCCATATTTTTCTCTCCTCTTTTTTTCGCTTCCCTTACCTTTCTCTTGTTGTTTGTAGAGGGTTGATAGAGTTTTGATAGGCTTGATGAGTAGAAGATGTGGCCTTGGTGTTTTGAGAAATTTTGATATTTTTTATCCTTGCAAATTTAAGTTGTTTGGATTTTGTAGATCTAAGCACTAATGGATATGCTAACAGTATTGTGAGGTGGTGAAGATTACGAATTCATGTGGATAACATTCGAGGAAAAGAGCTTTCAATTGGAAAAATCATAAGCAAGCAACACAATGGCCGCTTCAGTGGTGACTCCTCATTGGTTGACCATAAACTTCTCATCCATTTGGCCTTGCCTTGTCCCACCTGAATTAACGCACAACCAATGCCTGAACGAAAGGTTTACTTATTCAACGTTTATCACAGTTGGTACATTACATTGTTACATTTACACTCGAATCTTAAATATACATGTCAAACTCTTCACTAACCTGTGTTTTGTAACAACATCATTGCAAACGTATATATTAGTGTAACCAGAATTCAAATTTCTATAATGAATTCCCTTTTGTGATTAAGAATTCTTCCTTTAGCTCTGGAAACATTCAAAATGGTTCAAATGAAGTAAAATATATATTACCAATCAGAATGCAAAAGTATTTCTAGCCACACTAAGTTCTACAAAAGAGTTCACATTCCATTAAACAAAACAAAAACTCAAATCAAATTGTACAAGGTATCACAAAATGCTATATGCAGATATAGGTGAACTGCTGCCAGCTAAAATTCTCAATACCTCCTCAAAATGAATAATCCTTCAAGTCTGATTTTGAGTCATCCAACTCCATATCAGCCAAACACTCTTCAGCAGTAAGTGGAGGAAGGTGCCTGGTCTTCCGTTTTAGGTTGTGCTTGTGCCAATCACTCTTGAAATGATCTCTATATTGCTTGGCATCACCCACATTCGCAATACATGTGCTACACTTGTTTTGCTTTACCTCCCTCTCATCATTCCCCTTTCTGGTAGAAAGACTTTGTTTCTCCATTCTCTGGCTAAGCTGGTGAACATCATCAACTGATTCTTTGGGTGGGTGCAATGGAATATGCTCCTGATCATCATAATGATCCATATTTGTATCCCCTTCTGCATGTACAGACACTGCGAGAATTTCCAACCTGCCCTGTAGATTCCTCAGTTGTGCATCACAATCCCGAAAAAGACCTGGCTCAATTTCACAAATCTGCACAAGATAAAATAATTTCAACTCCAAAAATAAATATAAATAAATAAATAAACGATCTCACAATTAAGCCTATCATTAACAGACATTTAATCATTAGGGATGTATATGACCCATCAAAGCTTATTAACTGTGCATCTAATTCATAATATCAGAGGATGGAATAAATACAAAGAATGAAACACATCATAGAAGGAAGGTCAAACTATAAGGCGATCAAGGTTCAAACATGCATCAGGTGGTGCAGAGCGGTCACCTCACCATGAGACACGGTGGGCAAGGCGCAAAAATGACTTAAAAAGAAGCAAAAACAGTATGAAATTTCATAAATTTTTAGAACAATACATTGAAAATTAATTGTCCAAAAGTATTTCTAGAACAACAATACCAAACAAAAAACAAGATAAAAATCACTAAACCAAAAGATGATCTAAAGATCGAATAGAGGGTCATTTGTGTCTAATGGCTGGAAATAGGGATCCAATGTGTCATCTTCCCCATCATCATCAATAAAATCATCCAAAATAGAAAGACAAAGAGGAGTTTCAAAAAAAAAAAAAAGAAAAAAAGAAAGACAAAGAAGCTGCCTAGAGAGAAGGAAATGGAATTTTTTTGGTGAGATTAGTTGATTACTTGATTTAAGATGTATGGATATTGAGGTTGTTGTGTTGAAAGAAAGTCCAAAAGATAGAGTGAGTGTGTCAGGATTCTCACTAACAAAAGATTAACAAAGGAAGAAATAGGGGATTTATTGATTGGTTAAAAAAAAAACAATTACAAAACTCTTAGTACTACACCAAGAGAACATAAGGCTAGTGCTACACTAAGCCTCAGCAGAACTACTCTGTAATAACCAAACAATATACTTAAGATACCCCTAACAATCCTACCATCCCCTTTAAATAATTCACTTGCTACCTAGACAACATCCAATCAATCAAGCTAATTGCCTAAACCAAACGCCTTCAATCAATATTGATTGGTTTGACTAATTGCCTAAACAATACCTAACCAATCAACATTAATTCTTTTGACTTTCCTACAATATTCCTTCAATTAAGCTTCATCAACATTTATTTCTTTGACCCTCCATCTATGGTAAATTGCTTCATTAACATTTATTCCTTTGACCCTCCATTTATAATAAATTCATATTATTGGGGTCTAACAAAAGTTTATTATTTGTTGTTTGGTGCAGTAAAGAAATGAACGCCTTCATAGTTTTAAAAATGCGGACAGAGGCGCTACTTTTGAGGCACCTCCATACAGGTGCCTTAAAGCCAAATCAAACACCGGCCGTATAATGCACGTGAGGCAGCCGCCTCAAGGTCGAATCTCATTGACTCGACTGAGTCGACCTTGAGATAGTCGGGTCTAAAATTAAAGAAACAATAGTAATAAAAATAAAACATAAAAAACATCCTTTAAGCTTAACAAACGATCGACCATCTTCTTTCAGCTTTCTCTCCTTCCTTCAAAACCGCTTCTTTCTTCTTCAACCAACTGCCAAGCTCAAAAAATCCCTACTTCTTCAACCAGTTGGGCGACCTCTTCTACTTAGCGTTCTCGTCTTCCTTCTAAAACTGTTTTTCTTTCTTCAACCAACAGCCATAGTTCTCTCTATGTTAAACCCAAGTTACCCAACAGCCCCAAGCTTTCTTCTCTCTCTAAAACTTCTCACTCTGGTGGATCCCTAATAATAGCAATTTATCATAGATGAAGGGTCAAAAGAATAAATATTAATGAAGCAATTTAACATAGATGGAGGGTCAAAGAAGTAGATGTTGATGAAGCTTGATTGGAGTATTGTAGGAAAGTCAAAGGAATTCATGTTAATTGACTAGGTATTGTTTAGGCAATTAGTCAAATCAATCAATGTTGATTAATGAGCTTTGGTTTAGGCAATTAGCTTGATTGGTGAGATATTGTCTAGGTAGCAAGTGAATTATTTAAGGGGATAGTAGGGTATGAAGTAGCTCCACTGAAACTTGGTGTAGCATTAGCCTTCTGTTTACTTGGTGTAACACTAAGAGTTTTGTAATTGTTTCTTTTTTTTCCAATTAATAAATCCCCTATTCTTCGTTGTTGACCTTTTGTTGGAGAGAATCCTAACAATTGGTATCAGAACCTTATACGAAAGACCAAGTAAATGGTTAATACGTAAATAAAGAATCGTGTGGAAATGCTCGAAAAGGATGTGATAGAATTGAAAGGCCAGATGTTGGTCATGGATAAGAAGCTGTTCAAATTGGTTTCTATTCGAAGTATGCTTGCCACGTTGACCAACAAAATATTGCCAAATGATGTGGAGTCTACAGGTGGTGAGGGATCATCAAGCAAGCTGAATGAGGCTGTTTCGACAGTCACAACAATTACCACACCAGAATTGAATTCGGATTTTACATCAACCATTCCTTCTCATTCGGCCAATGACGAGTTTCGACTAATGGTGAAGAAGGTTGAACTACCCAACTTCGATGGTTAAGATCTTATGGGATGGGTATATCGAGCAGAACAATATTTTGAAGTTCAGGGAACTAAATTGGAAAACAAAGTCTAGTTAGCATTTGTGGCTATGGAAGGTATAATCATTCGTTGGTTGTGATGGTTAAAAGGCAAACACCTTAAGATTACCTTGGAAGTATTCTCTATGGAAATTATGCAACGATTTGGCGGATGGAAGGCTGGAAATCCATATGAACAAATGGTCGGATTGAAACAAAAGTCAACGGTAAAGGAGTACATCCAGCACTTTGAATACGTCGTCGGAATGATACCTAGAATGTCGGAATCGGCATATGTGAACAACTAAATCAATGGGCTGAAGGATGAAATCAAGAGACAGATTAGGGTGCATGACTCTCAAGTGTTCGTGCGTGCAATAGAGCTTGCTAGGGATTTGGAAGAAGAAATTTTGAGCTTCAATTTGTACCAGCAAGCGAACCGTAGGTTCCGACCCACGTCTAGTAACCCATGCCCTATGGGTTTCCCATTATCTAACTCGATTCCTACTGAACCCATCAAGTTACTACCTGAACAATGACCAGAAAATGTCAGTCAACCATTAACCTTTTCGAACCTAGTAACTCAAGAATTTCCACGAAATGAATGGGGAAATCTCACCATTTCTCCAGCCGAGATGCATGCTTACCACGCTAGAAATCAATGCTTTCGTTGTTAAAGACAATACTTGTCAAACCATGTTTGTCCTAAGGCACACCTAAGAGTCATGATTACAGTTGAAGACAAGGAGGAGGAGATACCCAAAGTTCCACCTTGGGGACAAGTCGATTGTTGAGGAGAGAGAATTGTTAGGCCCTAATCATTATCTACCATAAGAGACATGGATCAATTAAGGGGTTGAATTGTTTAATAAGGAAAGTCAGACAAATTAAATGATTTATTGATTTTGGCTTGATTGATGGGAGATGTTTTTGGGACAGAGTTCGATTGAAAAGTCGATGATTACTTGATTGATTGTAGCTTGTTAGAAGGGATGTGTCTTTGCAATAAATGGCTATTTATAAGGGATGTTTGGAAAGTTATGGGATATCTTATGTCTTGTATGTTGTTTGTAGAGTAGCTCTACTAAGACTTAGTGTAGCACTAGCCTTGTCATCTTGGTGTAGCACTAAGAGTTTTGTTCCTATTTTCTTGTTATCAATAATAAAATCTCCTTTTCTACCTTTTGTTAGACTTGTGTTAGTGAGTGTCCTAACAACTTTCCACAATAATAACAATACCAATAAAACAAGCTAGCAGGCACCGGGTTTTTTTTCTTTTTTTCCCCATTACATATATCTAGCGGTTCTCTAATCAGGGATCCCTTATATTAATATCCGTGAGGACTGCATTAAATTAAAAACATCTCGATGAATTTTGGTGAGATTCTTTCAACGGAAGATAAGAATTAAGCAACATAATTGAGAATGAATATTGAAAAACTGTTTTTTCCTAAACTTTTTGAATAAGAAGCATAGAAAAGAGGGAAGCAAAACCAAGAAAAAGTGAAAACAAAAGTTCACCGAAAATTTTTAAACCCTTTTCCCAAGTATATTTCATAGTTCTTATCATTCATAATAAAGATCATTTAAAAATTCATTAAAATTGATTACATTTCACCAAGTCCTCAAGGATATTAAAGTAAGAGATCCCTTGCCATAGAACCATTGATATATATACATATAGTGACAAACGAAAGAACAAAATGGCTTTTTGGCGGCAAATTTTCATAAAACGAAAGAAAAATGGTTAAAAAACATAGCAAAAGTTGAAATAGAAAAACAGAACCAAAAGGACGCTAGAAGCTTAGCAACCTGAAAAAAATCAGCTAAAGCTATAGAATGTAAGACCCCAAGAATCATCAAGCAGTTGCTGCTGGACACCAGTGAACCCACCAGCTAGCAACTGAATTTCTTTCGCAAGCTAGCTAAACACCAGGAAAGCAGTAACGACGGTGGGTGATAGTAATTTGTGTAAGGCTCAAATTTGTTCTTCATTGTGTCAAAAAGGTACGAATCTTCATGGCAAACCACTTTTCATGTCTCAGCCAAGGTGAGAGGCACATGACAGGTTCTTGGATTTGTGACAACAAAAATTTCCAGATATGCATATATTTAGAATTCCCATCTGCTTTTGCTTCATAATAGTTCACTACAACAAGAAAAAATGTAGAATGGAAAAGGAACAGCGTGTTCCACTTCCAGATATATAGAGTCTCTGATCATACATATTTCATGTTCTATCTTCAAGTAGGTTATTTTTTATCAGAACAAATTGAAATTGTTGGTTTCTTCATCATATACATACTAATTCAACACAAACTGTATATAGAAACAAGCTCCAAACAAGCTCCAAGCAAATCAAGTATAACAAGTTGATGTTGGAAGAGAGAATGAGTTTTGGGATAAATAGGGGAAAAGTGAAGACTTACAACTGATAGCTGAGTTGGAGATTCATCTTTGGAGACAACTGATAGCTGAGTTGGAGATTCATCTTTGGAGACAACTGTAGCATTCCATAGATTTAACTTGTCCAAAAGAGAAGGAGAATTTTGGTGCGGAACAGTGAGTCGTATTCTCATGGGAGACCTTTTAATTGGGAAATGCTTCTGAAGCTCGCGCATGACTTCTAATGCCTGCACAAACAATTAGAAAGTTGTTATATGTCTAGTTTCTTTCTTTTGGGACTAAATACATATTATTGTTTTTGTACCTACCTGCTTCTTGGAGGTGCTACTTGGATCAACAGCGAAATGAATATCGTGCATAAGCCGTTCGATCATGGTGATAGTGTAAGGGCGTAGGGTTTCAGAATTAACGGTCTTCTGCATAACAATAGTCGCAATATCCCGAAACTGACTAGCGTACTGAGACTCCCTCTCCTTTCCAGCAACTTGAAGCTCTCCCTTATCCAATATCTGCCGTGTTTTGTTTTCAATTCAGCAATGTAATCAAATACGTGTTTTTTTCCCATCAACAAAAAATAAGAGTCTCACCTCCAAACATATTTTGGTCTGATCATCAGTTCCAAACGCTGCAATCAAATCTTTAGACTTGGCCACGACTCCTTTGGACACATTTGAATAAACTGTATGTGACTGCAATACTTCATCCAAATCTTTCTCTCTGTTCGCAGACAATCCTACTTATTAATTATTTAAATAGACTAAAAAAAAAAAAAAAAGGAGGTAGAAGGAAGGAGATTAGCTTACACGGAGGAGCGCCAGGAGAGGACCTTGTTCTTGTAACAAGCGATTTCGAAACGATTGCCGTGTTTCTTCAGACGAACCACCGCTACGTTCGTCAGTCTCTTTTGCCCTACAGGCTGCACCAGCGTCTTCGACATTTTCACGTCACCCCACCCCCACCCCCCTTCCCTTTTTTATTTCATTTTCTACCCGGGACATTTTCGACATGACGATTACTTTCCCTTTTATTTAAAAAAACTTTATTTTAGTTCAGTGGAAAATACCACCAATTAAATAACATAAAATACATTTTTAACCTCTAACTTTTAAAAAATTCTATTTTAACCTTTGAAACAAATAATTTACATCCTATATCCAAGATATCCAAATTACCCCTAACTTAAAATTATGAAATTGCCACTGCATTTTTAAATTTAAAAAATTAAAAAAAAAAACAAAAATTACGAAACTGCCCTCGCCATATAAGTTTAAAAATCGGTGTGAAAATGGGAAGAAGATCAGTCTCTGTCAAGCAACACACCCCGACCACCAATTTCCACAATTGTCGACCATCTCACTCACGCCGTCGTCGTCGTTCTGTTACCACCGTACACCACTGGCGAGCATGTCATCCTCATCCATTGCTGAAGGTATGCCAATTCGACATACAACGACATAATTTTGTGACTTTTTGAATTTTTTGTCATTTGTAGAGTTGATTTATGTTTTTATATGTTAGGTATTAATGATAAGGGTGAGACTATGTTGTATTTGATTAGGATGTAGTTGGATTTACACTGAATATGCAGGTTTGGAAGAGCTCATATTGTGAGAAGCCGATCAACTTATGTGTGACAACATAGGCCAATGTCGGTTTACGTATACCAACAAATACCGAATCGATTTATGTTGGATAACTTACATCGACGTCGGCTTAAGTTGACAAATAAAAGCTGATCAACTTTTTCTGTTTATTGGGTATTGATTATTAGGGTCAGATTATGTTGTATTTTGTTTAGGATGTGGTTTGAATTGAACTGAAAATGAAGGTTTGGTTGAGTGATCGACTAGTGTTTTGAAACATAGGCTGACGTCAGATGAAGTGAACCAACAAATACTAATTCGGCGTATGTTTGGAAAAGTAGGCCGACGTCGGTTCAAGTGGACAAACAAATGTCGAATCGGTTTATGTTTGAAAACGTAGTCTGACATCAATTCAAGTGGACAAACAAATGATGATTATGTTTAGGTACGCTAATGTAGGCCGACGTCGGTTCAAGTATATCAACATATTCCGATTCGACTTACATTGCACAACTTAGCGCGACATCGGTTTATGTTTAGTATCATACACTGACGTCAATTTAAGTACATGAACATAGGCTGATCAACTTATTTTGTCAATAATTATTTTAATTTGTTTACTTTGATTTATTTATTTTTTTTCGTTGCTTTTCTTTCCTACAAATAGAATTCAATTATAGACATTCGGTACAACATGTTCCAAAAGAAACGTTGGAGAGTACACACAATAGTATAAAGAATATTGGTTATCTAAATGGATTTCTGCAGTAGAGGCAGCTTCTAAACAGGTTTAAGGTAGAGAGTTCGATCGCGTATTTTATAAAAATGTGCGGTCAATAACTGCTAGTCACTCCCCTTATACTGACCATTCTTGCTATAGGGTTAGTATATCATAATTCATGCCCTGATGAGATGGGGTTCGAAATCGAGGAAAGGTTATATAGGTTTAGAAAGCAGGAAGTTCTTATTAGTGACAGGACTGCAGTTTGGATATCTCGACCTACATGTGCTTAAGAGGAAGCAAAAAAGTAAGAATAGTCTATTGTGGCAACTTTTTAAAGAATGATTGCCGAGATTGGCTAGAATTATGCAAATGTTAAGGGTTCGAGGGGAAACTATAAGCGATGAGAATGTCTTGAAGTTAACTAATATAGTCATCGCTTACAATTTATTCTACTTCTTTGATGATCAGTCTAGGGTAAACGATTATCTGTGGGCCTTGATAGAGTATCTTAATGTGTGGAATAAGTTCCTCTTTATTACAGTAGGCTTATAGGGAGCCTTCATTAGGTGCTTGATAAGGTTCAGCTTATAACTGGATGTAATATTAATTTGTATGGCTTTATTTGGGTATTTCAGGTACAATATTTAGTATATTCTGTTGATAAATAATGAAAATTGTTTAGTGTTTATAAATATACTAACTAAACATTCGTCAAATTTTTATTTAATCCAATGAAAATTATAATGATGGCTGATAGAAATGTTTCCGTGATTGAAAAATAGGATAGGGAAGAGAGTCCTAGGCTACAATATGGTGCTGCCAAAGTGTGTAAATTGAGAATGTAATAACACAAAGCAAATAATATGGTCTAATAAGCTTATTCGTGTAAGTATCTAAACTAACCTACATTTACTTCCATTTATTGACAATTATTATTTATAACTATAATATTAAGTATATTATATATTATGCAGTTAATAAGAGGGAGTAGTACCCTTGAGCCCACTGCTGCAGAGAAAGAAAATGATTATTGGAAGTCCTTTAACCTTAGGCATCTAATTAGGGAGAATGCTTATAAAGTAGGCGACAGAGTGGGTGTTGATGAAGCTACAGATGATGATTCGGATAATGAAGAGAGTGAGAGATAGTCGAATAGGGAGGATAAGGGTGAAATGGAGTTGACTAAGGAGGAGGAGGATGAGCAGCAGCATTATTATCACATCCCAAACCCACGAGTCGACTCAGAGATTACATATTTAGAGGCAATGACAAAAGAGTACACGAGTTTAGATGAGGCAAGGATCAGCACGATGACACCGCAATCCCACTAGGTCACAGCATGGCCATTGAACCTTCTTAGCGTCAGGTGCGAACTTTGTATGATTATATTACTGTATTTTATTTTAATTTATATTATTATTTAATTAATTTTGTAGGAGCCTCAGACGAAGGTGGGCAAGATTATGACATTGTTGGAGTCTATTTTGAAGACACAATAAAAGCAAAATGAGAGGTTGAGTAGGATTAAGAGGTTACTGAAAATCCGTGTGCTTCCGAATGACGGGAATGACCCGAATGACGATGATGATGATATTGAGAGCTCTATCCGGGATGAGCACATCTATCGCTCTTTACCACCAAAAAGAGCATCATCATAAAAAATATCACCATCACCAAAAAGACAACGATCAGTAGACCCTTCACCACCCCATTAGAACCCATCGCAGTAGAATGAGAGTGACCAAATAAATTTATAATTTATTTTGTGTTTTAGTATAGTTTTTCAAATCATTATAAACTTGTAATTATAACTTTTGATTTTTTGCAGATTGTGAAGGTCTAAGACATAGTATCGCGGTTGTTAGAGGAGGTTAAGGTCCCACTTCCTTATGAGGACCTACCACCCCATCAGGATCCAGGACATCAGAATGAGAGTGACCAGGTAAATTTATAATTTATTTTGTATTTTAGTTTAGTTTTTCAAATCATTATAAACTTATAATTACAACTTTTGATTTTCTGCAGGTTGTGGAGGTTCAAGACATAGGATCGCAACTATTAGGGGAGGTTGAGGTCTCACTTTCTCATGATGACCTACCACCCCATCAGGACCCAAGGCAGCAACATGAGTTTGATCAGGTAAATTTTGTGTTTGTTTTGTAATTTAGTTTAGTTATGCAAATCATTATAAATTTGTAATTACAACTTTTGATTTTCTGCAGATTGTGGAGATCCAGGACATAAGATCGCAATTGTTAAGGGAGGTTAAGGTCCCACTTCCCCATGGGGACCTACCACTCCATCATGACCCACTATTTCAGTATAATATTGATCAGGTAAATTTTTGTTTATTTTGTGTTTTACGTCAGTTTTTCATATCATTATAACTGCTTACTTACAAATTTTGATTTTCTTAATATTATAGAGAAAACTGTCACAGCCTAAATGAAAGATTAAACCGTCAATATCTTTATTGTCACCATACACATATTCTAAACATGCAAAAAAGAAAAAAAAAATGTCAAAGGAGTTAGTGGCAGAAACTCTACCAGTGTTGGATGATATGGTTGAAATGTGTACAAACAGTATAAAGTTTCATTTTTTTAGACCTCAAGTATTAATAAAAATATTTATTACCCTTGTTTAATTTGATTATTAATCTAATATGACTAACTTTTAATTATTTTTTTTATTTTAAACACTACGTCTATGGTTATCCGATGGTATTCACCCTCGAAGAGTTTCGTACCATTGAGGCTGAAGATAGTTGGTTGACATCAGAGCATATCGACGGTTATTTATATTGCCTACGGATCAAAGAAAGCGGGTTGTGTGATAAGGCTCATGATGAGAGATATGCAGTGCATGGATCGACCATTTTTGTGAGTGTTTACATTTCATAATTGCTTAATTTTTTTTTTCATCTTTGTAATGTTTGTTAAGTAGTAAATAATTTTATTACTTTTAGGTGGACATGACAATAATTATGAATAAGGAATACGTCAGTTAAAGAAAAACATTTGATCCCGCTATAGATTTGTCCCTCCACACTGGATAAGGTTTGCCAGCGGTTTGGAAGATGCTAAAATCTCTTGATGGTCTGTTCATAATGGAAATGTCGTTGTACGAATAAAAAAAAATTATTTGATTGTTTGAATTAGAACTATATTACTAACGTTCTCAACATACAACTCTCAACAAGCAGTTGTTGCTCCCGTGTAGTCTACATTAGACCTATTAGATAGTCTGCAAGGTCTGTCTAAGAGAGTAAAAGATTGTCATATATGATCCATCTATAGATACAGAGTTTGAACACAAGAGAAATGTTATTAAGTCATTGGTTCGCTATATACTGTTGATCTTACAATCGAATGATTATTATGAGAAGACCAACATATAAATGTCACCTATAGAAAAAATATGAGATGTGGAGCGTGTTGATAAACGGAATGTACCTCAATAACCTGATAGGTTAATGCCATTTTTTTAATCATATATTTAGATAATAATATTTTTAATGAATTATCTTACCCAACTCTTTATATAATACAGGACTAGTTGTGAGGCATATTATGCAATGTACATTCATGACATTTTATGCTCTTTAGAGGGTGAATGGAAGTTTGTCCAAACTAAGGAAAACGCTCATTCAATAAGGGCACAGATAACATCCGATATATATATTTATTCCACCCTAAGATACAGGGTAGACGAATGGGGGCGATGGACATTAAATGGGGATGGCAAAGTTGTATATGACTAATATAAATATTCTCTTACATTTGATTGATTGATTCATTCATTATTTAGTAAATCTTTTAAAATATTGTGTGGTAGTATGGAGGTGGATAGAAAGACTGAGTCTCTAAAAGAAATAGTCGAAGTGTAATTTTTTATACAAGTTTACTACTTGGTTTGTGAAAAAATAGAGAAGACTCTGTCAAATTTTTCAAAAAAATTTCACAATAGAAAAGTAAACAATCAGGTTAACTGATAGCATAAAAACCGGTGTCGGTTTGTGCATATAAACATATACTGATGCTGGTTTCAATGAGAAGATGTAGTTCAATTTTAGAGTTTGAATTTAGTGAATCTCCTTAACCCGACGTCAATTTTAATCAATGTACAAACACCGACGTCAGGTTTTGTCAACTGTTGCATATCGATTTTCAACTTCTACTAATAAAAATTCATAATTTTTCTCCATTTTCTTTGTTTACATTGATAAAAAAAAGCCTACAAACTATAAATTTCATATTATATATAACTGCAAGATATAAATGGAGACAAATATGAGTCATTGTATCTCGAGTTAGAATGTGTATTATGACCTTATGACATTTCACAATACAATGTCATCAATATAGTAAATATTGCAATATTTTTCCTTCATTCAATTAAATTAGCATAATTTAAAGCCAATGAGGAGTATTTTTGGGCCACCACAACATTAGAAATGGGTAAAACAAAAGAAAAAAAAAATTGAAATCGGTTTTTATGGCCCTACCCAGCTAGACGTCGGTTTTTGTGTTGCCTTAAGCACGAACATCGGGTTTAGACGTATCACGATCACCAACGTTGGTTTATTTTATAGACATAAATTGACGTCGGTTTAATTGGAACTCAAAAACTGACGTCGATTTCAGTGTACTAACAAAACCCAATATTTGTTTCTTAATTTCAAATTTTTCCTTTTTTTTCTAATTTTTCCTTTATTTATTTTTTCATTTTTTAAAGTTTCCAATGAAAAACTGATGTCGGGTTTTATTATTACTGGATTTTTTAACTCCAAACCAAAATGACTTAAATACAAAAAATTTCAAAATTTGATAGAACCTCCTCTGTTTATATATATATATATATTAGAGGCGATATGACCCAACCTATGATATTATATTAATAAATATGAATATACCATTTCGTTTCTATATCAAAATTTGACAAACAAATGTGATAATAAAGTATTGCATTCAACGGTTTAATACAGATGATTTCAATGATAATTGTTCGTCACTTATAAAAAGGATAAACCATAATATATGTCTTACAAATTTCATGATTACCACAATTTTCATCATTTTCTGAGGGTGGAATAGGAAACTGTTGATCACATCGACTTCGCGTGTATCTAGTCGTACCACAAAAGTTGCATTTTCGTGAGGTTCTGACACGTCCAGTAGGAGTGACATTCGTTCAAGCCTCTGTAGCAACTTCTGCCATGCTTCCAATTGATCTAGCAGTGGCAGTGGAGTTAGTTCCAGCCTCTCTATCAGCTTTTGTGTTGTTCTTAATATCTTCAACAGCTTCTGCACTTGTTCCAGTACGTCTAGCATGACCAACGCTCATCTCTCCGATGGTAGTTATAGGGGGGTTAGGACAACGAAGACGGTTGTGTCCTCTTTCACCACATTTTTTATATTTTTTCTTTCGACGACTTTCCCCAGCTGAAGAAATTCATGTCTCTCTTGGTCTACCTACTTGTCGTTTACCTTCGAGTGGTAGTACAATCATACTTTTGACTTTCGAAGGAACATGTCAATCTTTTAGGCCAAAAACAGGATTGATCGGATGTGTATATACAGCTTGCAATCATTATTTGCTATAATAATCATGACAAAATATATAATAATAAATACCACTGAGCTTGATATGGCAAAGGTAGAAAGTTACCAAATGACATTAAATAATTAAAAATAATAATAAAGTAAAATTATGATACTTGGTAACAGTAATTACATGATGACATGATAACTGATCTAGGTCTCAATGTCGACAACTGCAAGTTCACTTAAAAGGTTGAACGAAGTCATAACCTAGTTCATGTGTGACTCCGAACTGGATCAGCTATTGAATGACAGATACCATGGCACTTGTTAATTTATTAGTCATCGAGTTTACATGATCCTTTGTAGCTTTGGTAACCAAAGTTCTAAATTTCTCAACATGAACACGTCTATCATTATACAATTTCTACAGCATATGTTTTAGATATTCATGTGCGGTTGTTATTATAAGCCAACGTACTTTCATCATGCATTTGTTTAGCGATTCTGCAATGTCAGTGGTCATCATGTCATATCTTCTTTTTGGAGAATATGCACGTGACCATTTTATCACTCCAATATTAATAAATTTTTTATGTATTTACAGACATACCCCTTGAATTTATTCCAAATATCTATCACAATCTAGCCTTGTATAACAATATGCTGTAAGGTAAAACATATCCTCCACATCTTTTTGCTTTCTATAGTGTTTCTTCAGGTTTTGTTTCAAGTGAAAGAAACAGAACATGTATGGGACTTCGAGAAAAATATCACTCATTACATTCGCAATGCTTTTATAATGATCAGATACAATAATTAAATCTGATGACAAATGTTGTCTCCCAGCGATAATCTCTCTCAATCTACTAAGAACGAGGTCTACGAATTATCCGACTCTCCATCACCAAATCCAAACGCGATAGGATAAATCATCTCTTCTCCATCTTTGCATGCAGTAACAAAAATCACCCATTTATATTCATCTTTCAAACGAATGACATCAACCACAATAACCGATCTCATGTAAGATTGGAAACCCTTAATTAAAGCTCAAAGTGCAACGACGAATGTAAGAACCGGTTGTTTTTATCTGTCTTAATTTGTTTTTATCTGTCTTAATTGCAATCACTGTACTAAAGTTTATTTCTTTTAACATGTGAAAATATGAAAGAAGCTGCTGAAATGACTCATCCACTTTTCTATATGCTAGTTTCTTTGCATATTGTAAAGACCTTCAAGCTTTAGTGTACATGATCTGCACATCATATTGCTCCAACATTTATGGAATCAAAAGCTGAGGTATTATACTATCAAGACTCATTTTTTCTGATACAACGTTGCTATGACAACTGTACACCCCTATTCTTGATAAGTCACTCGCTAATACTAGATTTGAAATTTGGCAAGGGAAATGTATGAATTATAACTAATAACAATAAAATTAATATAAAGTGTTAAATATTAATAAAGAGATAAATACCATGAAGGGCAATATGGTCATTTTATAAATGAGAGATAAATGATTAAGTGGTAAAGTTGTAAAATTTGATGATGTAAATTAAATAAATGAGTATAAGAACATATTACTTAAAGACATAAAGACCCATGTAATAGTGATTAATAAAATAGGTGACTAAGGGTATTATGGTAACTTAAACCAGTAAAGAGCTATTTATATAAGAGAGAAAGAGATGTGGTCGGCCAACTCATAGCAAAAACAAGAGAGGAAAACCGAGAGAGAGTTGAGAGAGAGCAAGGTGTTGGACGGCAAAGAGGGGGAAGAGAAGGAAGAGTAAGATCAAGCCATTCCAAGTCATTTCCAAAGCTTCAAATCAAGTTTTGAGATTGATCTAACCTAAAACATCAAGCTCTAAGTGAGATTGAAGTGACGAGTGAGCGAACAAAGTCCGAAAGACTCATCGAGACGCTTGATTTGGATTTGCGCGATTTCAAGGTAAGTGTACTATCACTTATGCTAACTTCCATTTCATTATGTTCATATTGTACATAAGTGTTAAATGAGAATGAAAATGATTTTCCAACATTAAAGCTAAAGTTTGAGTATATGGGTTCTTATGGAATCCATAAAGTAATTAAAATCAATTATTAAGTTGCTTTAGAAAGAGTTGAATCAAAAGAGTATTCAAAAGTTCCAAAAATTATTAGTTTTGTGCTTTTGCATTTAATAAATCTAGTTTTACAAACCCATGTATATGCCTTAAGAATTTATGAGATTTACCGCTACGTCGTTCTAATAGAAAGTATAGCGCTACGTTGCAATGCAAACAATTCTGCACGTAGTTGGTTCTTTTATAGTTTGGCACTACGTGGCGATGCAATAAATTTCACTTGTAGTTGCCTAGAGTTTTAACACTACAATTGTGATGCAGAAAATTTCGTGTTGTAGTTGCTCAGTTATGAGAATTAAACCTTACGTATGATGCAGTAAATTCCGTAACGTAGTGGTGGAGATACCTCAGTAGCTTCACGTTGGCGTTAGTTATAATCGCCCGTGATGGTTAGAATATTTCAAGGGTATACATAAGGTTTTTTTTTTTTTTTTTTTTTTTTAAGAAATTGTAAAATTTGAATAAGTTTGTAAATTGCTACATTAGTACATGTTATATTACATTGCCTTGTTGCACTAACTTGTTTGGTTGTTGTGTAGTCTATTTACATTCCATTGAGTGCTACCGCGGACGAGATGACGACACTTTGTTTTGTATATATATAAGTGGGCGACTCATGCAATATATGATGTAAAATTTTGTGTATGAAATGAATATGTAATTGTGAAGAAGTATTCATATTTTGAATTGCACGATTGTAAATATTGATGCATTTAACATATGATGTATATACATGTACCGTTTAACATGAAGTTCATGCTTATTTTATATGTAAAAAGTTATGATATTACATGATTATGGATACAGAAGTTGGGAGGAAATGAAACTATAGTCGAAGTGTTTGTTTACTCGCAGGTAAATTTTGGATTTGTTAAAAATACAGCCGTCATGCTGCCGAAATTTTATAAAATTATATTGAAATGAAATTACAAAAAATTGTATCACTCCCAACTGTTTTTAAGAAAACCAAGTTCTTAAGTTTAAATGAGTAAACTGACTAAGAAAATTAAGGGTTCGCTTCTCGAGTTTTTTCCAATCCAACGAGTCGGGTTCAGGAAGTCCGTTGAAGTGTCCGACAGGATCCTCCAGACAAGAACATAGATAATGTCTGGTTTGAGTCCTGTCAGCAACAGTCTTCACACTCCGTCTATATGACTTGTAGGCGTCCTGACAGCATGTGTGCTTTGGCACATACTTATACATATATCATGTCGAACCACTCTTTCTGCACCTTGCGTGAACCTCAAAGTTGCAACTTAGATCCTTGTAACTAACCTCATATCTAACCGTGCATGAACGTCTAACCTTATGTTGATGCTTGAAATTAAGAATACATTTTCCAACGGCTACATTCAGTTCATATTTACTATAAAAAATACACTTTTGTACAATGTATCACGTCGGATAAAGGTCGACATAGCAGTTGACGTAGCCTCAATTTCACACTGATCTACACCGGGAACAATTCAGTATGGTTGTGAAGGGTTGGTTTCAAATTGTGAACCAGAAAATCTAACTTCTGAATACTCCACAGTCTCTGCATCAGCTCCAGTTTCAATTTCATCACCTATAGTTTCCTTATTATCATTTCCACTGTTCGATGTCTCATAACCATCATTATTTGCGTCTTGATCTTTACCATCATAATCATTTTCGCCAAAATCAAAGTCACATATTAGACTTTCTATGGATGTAAATGCGGCGATAGAAGCTGAAACTTGATTGTTGCGACTAGAAGAAATAAAACAATTTTGACCTTTACCCATAATCGAACTTGCAATTCTATCTGCAAGTGTCTCCACTTGTCCTGGATCTGATATTGTATTATTGATAGCAAATTGAGGGACAGTAGAGTTAATACCCTCAAAATCTTTCATAATCTTATTAGCATAAATCTATCTATAATAAGCTTTTTTGTCCGAAATCACACCCCGGACACTGAGATCAATGGTGATAGCTATTTTGACTGCGGCATTCCCCTAGTTTGAAGTAAATAATGGAAACGAATATCCCATATTCTTTTATCAATGTTAGTCATTGTGTAAACAAATTCTACTAATCAAGAAAAATTAACATTCTTAGGGGCCCTCATCATGAATGTCTCACCCTCAATATAGTTATTCCTATTCCACTCTCCGTTACATTTGACTATTATCGTCACTTCACCCATTCTTATAAAAAAGTTCAAATATAAAATAAATTAGTCTCATACATACTCTCGTTATATTTAATATCTCATTTCATATTACCAAATTTATAACAATCTAATCAAATATAACCACATCTGATCAATACCAAACATACACAACAAAAGGAATTAGGAAAAAAAAAAAGAACCAATAAAAACTTTTCGGATTATCTGAATGCACGTAACCCGAATCAAGTAATGTGTATCTGCAAAACCCGAATCGGTTTTGTAGATATACATAACCCGACGCGGGTTTTGTGAATACATATAACTCGATTAAGATTTTGTTAGATATACATAAGCCGACGTGGGTTTTATGAATGCATATAACCTGATTCGGATTTTATTAGTACACGTAACCCGATTTGAGTTTTATGGATGCACAGAACCCAATTCAGGGTAAGTGTGCTCGTAAAACCCGACGAGTTGCAGAAAATCGCAGTTTTGTTTTCTCTTCGTGTTCTGCAGATCTCACTCACATAAGGTTAAATCATAACCAAAAGTTACTCTTAAAATCTTTAACTAAGCAATGTAAATAAAATAAATTAAAAATCAACTAAAATCAATCACATACCTTCAAACTTGACAGTTAAACTTGAATGTGGAGTTTGTTAGAGGTAAAGAATCTTGAATGTGTGTTTTTAGGAGTCAAAGAAAGTTTAGTAGGTGCACAAATAATTTTGAATGAATGAGAAAAAAATGGTAAAGAGTGGAAGAGTTGAGAATGGAAGAAGTGAAAATGTTATGGAAGAGAAAAGGGAAGAATAAAAAGAATGATAGTTTGGTAATTTCAAGTAAGGTTATAAAGAGAATTTTAAACTGAAAAATAGCTAAGGGTAATTTGGATAATATGGATATAGATAATAATTAGTTTGATTGATAAGTCAAAAAGGAATTTTTATAAAAAAAAAAAATGCTAAAACGTATTTTTCTTATTGTTGTGGACTTAATTTGAAAGTACTATTTAGTTCATGATATTTAAAAAAAAAATAAAATTTTTAAAATTCTTTTGTAAACGGTAGGGGTGGGCATCTCTAACCCAACCCGACCAACCCAACCTAACCTGATCACTTTTTGTCGGGTTGGGTTGAGTTACATCTTTAAAAAAATTGAGATGAGTTGGGTTGGATTGGGTTCAAAATTAAATTGGGTTGGGTTGGGTTAAAAAATTTTTAACCCAACCCAACCCAACCCGACAAATGCCTATCCCTAATTCTAAATCCAAGTTTTTTTTTTTTAAAAGCACATTTGCTAGAGATGAAGATCAAGAATAGTCTATATGGTCGATTAAATTTTTTATTTTTAATCATTGAATATTTATTTGTATTCATTTTATTTGTAAACAAATTATTAAGACTATAAAAATTACTAACTAAACTTTTTATGTCTTCATAGTGGATTAAATCCAACCCGATTAACTTAACATAAATCAACCCGATTATTATTGGGTTAGGTTGGGTTGAAAATTTTTTAACCCAACCCATGTTGGGTTGAGAGATTTTCAACTCAACCCAACCCGAACCCGAAAACGCCCACCCCTAGTAAACGGTGCTCTTTTCAAGGGGTTGAAAACAGTGCAGTTTTCACCAACATCTTCGACATTTTTACTTCACCCTACCTCTACCTTCGTGCTCCTTCCCTTTTTAATTTCTTTTTTTGCCAGGGATAATTTCATCTCAAATGATTGTTTGATTTTTCCACTTAAAACTTAATAGAGCTGAATTACACGTATTAAATTATTTTCAATTGTTTTTTTATATAGTCAAACCACTTAAAACTACTTAAAAACAACTAAAAAATTAAGTAAAAATTTTTAACTTTTCACTTGATTACAAATCATTTAATAATATTTAAAAGTTTCTATTCCAAATCTATCATCCTCAAAATAATACGATTTTAAATTTATCATAATTTTATATTACTCAATTTTTTTTTCTTTTTCCTTTTCTTGATACTTACAAAAATATTTTTTTGAAAAAATCTAAATACATCTCATCCCAAATTGTCTTAAAATTAAACTAATATATTTTAATTTACAATTTAAACATTCATTTTTTAGTTATTTTTTTAAATATATTAATATATATTATGAATAAAATATTATTAATATGTACATAAAATATTTTAGAATTTATTAAATTATTTATTTTCAGATGTTTAAATTAAATTAATTAAAATTATATAATAATAAATAGTTAAAAAGATATAAATGTCAAATTACTAGTTTTCAGATAATTTTAATTTTAAAAAACAAATAAGTTTACAATATATTCAGAGGTAAGGAAAAAAACAAATTTTTTATTCAGCTTTCAAGTTTCAATCACTATTTAATTTTCAGTCTTTAACAATACTGTTCAGTCTTCAATTAAAAAAATAAACGACCCTTAATTTTTTCAGAACTCTTCAACCTTAAGAGAATGTCTATATATATATATAATTTACACTTGATGATTGTTAGTGATATTATCGAATTATCTTTATAAAATAATAAATTTATAAGTTAAACTTTTTAAAATATATCTAAATTTAATTTATTAAATTATAATTTAAATTATTTAAAGTTATCATCGATCATCATTAGTTTGAAAAATTTCCGAAAAATTAAGGATGAAAAGAGGCGTTTAGAAACTCGATATTTTATAAAAGGTCGGGGACTAAATAAAGCTTCCCTTTTTATTTATTTTTTCTACGAGGGATATTTCCGTCATAACAATTACTTCATATCATACACGCACACAGCCCAGCGCCAAGGGTTTTGGTCTGTTTCTCTCTCACAAAATGCGATCTGCTGAGGAGGAGGCTACTTCCACTTCCAACAACAACAGCAGCGCTACCAAATTTTTCGATGTTTATGGACCTGAAGTACTCTCTCTTTTCTTTTATTTTTATTTTTGTTTTCAAAATTCATATGTTGTGATATAATTATATATATACAGGCAAAAGCAGAAGTTGTTTTCAAGACGCCAGAAGAAAACTCAACTTTGAATTTGCAAGTAAGTTTTGATGGCAGACAAACATGTCATATTTCGTTTATTTTTACAAATATTATTGCAAATACATTCGAATTTGAATGCCAGGATGTTCAAGGACTTGTAACATGGGTTCTTGCTCAAGGGTTTATGCCATCATGGGTATTTATTAAGGTAAACTAGGTTTGTCTTTCAAGTCTCCTATGTATATTTGTAAATTATTGTCTAGTGAGTGATGATGTTACAAAATTTGCAGAACAAGCCACTCATACCAAAAGTTGTTATGCTTTATGTGCCTGGCCTTGATGCCGCTTTGTACTTATCACAGTCCAAACTAGTTGCTGGTTTTAAAGAATGTTGCGGCAATCCAAGGCCGCTGTTAGCTCTAAGGTTGATCAAGTGCCTTCATTTATTATTAAAAAAAAAAAAAAAGGCTTCTTTTATTTCCAAAGCCCTTATGCTTTATGGTGTCTCGTTTCTAGCTGTGTATCAGACAGAATGCAGACGATAGATGCACTCCTAACATGCAAGTTCAAAAGGAAGAGAAGCACTGATGTCCACACACCCAATCAAGGTTTGCTTCTTTTGTTGTGTAGGATTTGTAAGGCTGCTCTATGTCTTGTCAATCTAACGCTGTCTTCTTAATGCAGAAAGACGTACTTCTCTAACAGATAATCCGTCTTCACTTGAACACTTGAAAGATCTACCTTTCCCTGTTACGTATTACACCCTTACAGCAAAAGAATTGGAAGATAACGGATATTGTCACAATCAACCAGGTGACGATGGATTTTTCCTTTTTAGTACAATATTTAATGCGTTTGTATTTAGTTAATCTCCTTGTTTAAATGTTGTTGGTTTGTGATCCT
Organism: Dimocarpus longan; assembly: GCA_022984855.1. Taxonomy (NCBI): domain Eukaryota; kingdom Viridiplantae; phylum Streptophyta; class Magnoliopsida; order Sapindales; family Sapindaceae; genus Dimocarpus; species Dimocarpus longan. The sequence continues at coordinate 20,029,391 of CM041018.1, read as the reverse complement.
TTGATCAATGTTATGCAGGTTTTCTTTCTACAATTCCTGCTCCTTCTGGATCTTCTCCCTATGAGATATTGGCACTTGATTGTGAGATGGTAAGTCTACCTCTACCTGACGATAAAGTGTAAAAAGAAGTAGAAATTTAGTTAGTCTTCCCAAAATGTTAACTTTCCAAAATAGAGGAATCTTAGTGAGACATAGCAAGTTTAAATGGAGGAACTGTCGGTTGGCCCAACGGCCCCAACCCAATTTGGTCGTCCTTGTGAAGTGTAGTTAGTTTCTCAACATGAAATTTTTAGTTTCAGCGAAAAGTTGGTTACCTGCTTAAAGATGCCTCTTGATGCACCTGTTGTTATGATGTTTAGTCTCATTTAAGTTTGCTTGCTTAGCTAATATTTTATTTGTGTTCTTGTCCACTTGTTTATTCATCATTTTTTTTTTTTTTTGTTTGGTTGTTTAATAGTGTGTGACAAGTGAGGGTTTTGAGCTCACAAGAGTGACCCTGGTGGATATAAAAGGACAGGTATGCTTTACGTTTTCTTTTTTCTCCCTCGTTCTTCAATTTAATTTATTATTTAGAAAAAAAAGAGTTATTCCTCTCTTTAGAGATAGGTGTTTTCTTGTATTAGTTTGAACATTTTGTTTCGCTTTATATTTTGTAATTTGTACACTTCTGCTAGTTGGTCTGAGTGATATATATTCTTATCAATATTCTTAATACAATTGAGTTGCATTAAAAAGTCTTATGGGTTAGTCAACTGACCTTGTATTATCACTTGCAGGTTTTATTAGATAAATTGGTTAAACCTTCTAATGCTATTACCGATTACAACACAAGGTAAATATCTGTTGGAGCGATTGTTCGATCCCTAGAGTGGATTTTTCTCGTTTTGATTTGAATGTGAATTTTATGTAATTGTTTTGTTTTTAATCTTCTGTGTTCCAATTAAAGAGTAGTATGCTAGTAAAATATTAATGATTCCTTCACAGCTGTGTTAGGAGTGTTCGTTTTTATCCAGTCTTAATGACTTTTAGTGATGTAGTCTGTGCACATTGGCAATACTCTCTCTCTCTGTGTCTCTTCGACTGTCTGCTAAGTTTTTGATAATTTCCTTAACAAATTATCAATAATCACCATTCTGGAATTAACAGGTTTAGTGGAATCACATGTGAGATGTTGAGTGGGGTAACTACATGTCTGAAAGATGTTCAGGTATGACCGTTGTGTATCTTATATTTTGTGTTCATTTGAAGATGCTCTGAGGTTCAGTTCTGTTGTGGCTTCAATGCTTCATGAACCAATTGTCAAGTTGTAATATTGTTATGTGATTTATTTACAGTTGCTTCCTTATTCAGGAAGATTTTCTAAAGCTGGTTTACAAAGAGACAATCCTAGTTGGGCATTCCTTGGAGAATGACTTGTTAGCTTTGAAGGTATCCCACGATTTGGTTATTGATACTGCAGTATTATACAAACACCCCAGAGGTGGATCATATAAAACTGCTCTTCGAGTTCTTGTGAAGAGATTTCTTTCTCGGGAAATACAACAATCAGGCACTGGACATGATAGTGTTGAAGATGCAAGGGCTGCTATGGAACTGGCACTGCTGAAGATCAAAAATGGCAAGTGACTTATTTAATATGAATCATCGAGCTATACTTGTGCCATTTTGATATGCTTGGCCTCCAGATCTCTTAATAATATACATGCTTGTCAATATTGAAGGAAATAATTAGTTCCTGCAATATGGCCTTCTGATAGCAAGCATCACAGACTACTATTGTTTTTGAACAAGCAATAATAAAATTGGACGCTTTTATTTGAAGCAGTTTATTGATCGCTCTGCTTCTGAGATATGCATCATTTTCTGTATCTCATTATTTTTGACGTACATATATTTCTCAATCATCATGTATTTGGCTTTCTTTTAGGACCCGATTTTGGTTCGCCTCCGTCATTTATGCGAAAAAAGCTCCTTAATGTTTTGAGTGAGTGTGGTAAAACCTCCTCTGTCATAGACGATATCTCAATAGTCAAGCGATATGCTTCTGAGTCATCCCATGCATTTCCTGTTTCTTCTGATGACGAAGCTCTTTTAAAGGCTAGAAAGGAGGTATGATTATATTCTTCGATTTTTGCCTTTTGTTGTTCTATAACTGTGATGTCTATATATTAGCTTGTCGGCGCTCTTGTAATTGTTTTAGGTGAAGAATGATCGGGTACACTTTGTCTGGACCCAGTTCTCGGAATTGAATTGTTATTTCAAGAAACAAGTAGAAGATGAAACAAAGCTAAATGGAAAACTTGCTGAGTTAATATCCTTAGTTACATGTAATAAGAAGCCAACCAACAAGAAAGGCTTTAAAAGCAGTGTTTCATCTGAACTGAAGGAAATTCTAACTCGCATGGACGCTAGGGTTCGCAGTCTTTATAGTACATTACCCACTAATGCCATGGTTATAATTTGCACTGGACATGGAGACACAGCTATTGTCCATAGGTACATGTCTTTATACTTATATCTAGTATTTACCACAAGATTTCCACCATGCTTCTAAACTTAACTATGTATTTCATCTTATATTAGAAATGTTGACAGCTTGACGGCTTAGCTGATTAATCTGCATAACATGAGTATTTTATCTCATCTTGTTTAACATGGAAGTCAAGTTTTGAAATTCATGACGAGTAAAAGGAAAAGTTCGTAAGCTGGCATAGTCACAGGTTAGAGAAAATAGATTCATGATGCCTTGTCCAAATTATTGGACTCTGCATGCATTTAGCTTATAGCCGTTTTATGCCTGCTTTTCTTGTTGGATAACAATTTCCTGTTTTGGGATTTTGTGTTATATGGCATAATCTTCTACATTAACAAGGCTGCTTTTGGTAGTTATACAAAAATATTAGTATGGCCAATTTCCAAAATGCTCAGCGTTTTGTTATCAAGAACAGATTTGATCTGTACCAAATGGTATCTCTAGTTGTGTGATATGATGTTGCATCTCATCTCCCTTTCAATTACAACTTAGCATCTCTCAAACTCTTACAATTGTAAATAGTATGGGAATCAGGTTGATCAAATTGATTCATACCAGTCTTTGGAACTAAATTAAGCCCAATTTCTTTTGTATTTGATATGTAATTTCCATTGGCACAGACCTCAAAGAACCCACATCTGCTCTCAGCCAACCTGACCTGCTAGTGTAGTATTGTAGCAAGGTTGTCCAGTTATTTTCTCTGATAAGTTGTTTCGGTTCACAAGGCATAAGGGACTATTGTTTGCACGATTTGGGATCAAAACTCATGTTAATTGCCAATTAACTTGACCATACATTTAGTTATTTACTTGTTTTGTTTTGCTTCCATGTGCATGATGAAGAATAAGGAAAATGCTTACGGAGCAGAGCGAAACCTCGATAGCACGTGAGAAAATTGTGAAGGTTTTGGAAGAGCTTCAGGCACAAGCTGAAGTTGCGTTGTGTTTTGTTGGCATAAAGAATTGAGTATAAACAAATGTGTTTGGTCATTTATTATTGATTGTTTAAAGAACATGTATGATTCATAGCGATGATTTAGAATTTTGATGTGTTATAGTTGCTATATAAATGCTGGGGAATTTTGAAGAAAGTTGCCATTGCATGAATTTTTTGTAATCTATAAGAACTGGTTACTATATTCATTTTTGTCTGTCTTCTGATGGAAAGAGATATTGCCAAGTAAACGCTCAAAGATATTTAGTATTACTGAAGGGGTCTACTGCTCATGCAAGAAATTTGAGTGTCCTGTTTGATTGTACAGTTTTCATGTGATTTGAGTTTGCAGAATTGGGATGGATTAGATGAAATTATGTTAGTTAGTCACCTCTCTTGTTTCGACATGATAGAATTGGATAGTATAAAGTCAAATCTTGACTTATAATTAAATAAAGGGTTTGGTTATATTAATTTAAAATTTTGATTCAAAAAAGTTCCTTCAACTCCTACTAGCTAAGAATCCATCTACCCCTTTCAAACCCCACTTTGAACAGGTAACAGAACTTGACCATACTCTCTCACCTATTTTATGGTTGGCAGCAAGGTCTCAAGACAACAATGGATACGAACGGAGCTCAATCAACTCTATGAACAACTCTACGAAGCGCTGTCCTTAGCAGATGATGAGGTGCTGGTGCCAAGCATTGTCGAAGAAGCCTACAAGGATGGAATGAAGGAAAAGGCTAAATGCCTAGTGGGGAAAGTGCTCTTGACCAAAAAATGAATAGAGAAGCCTTAAAACATTAATGACCCAAGTTTGGAACCCAGTTGGCAAGATGGAAGTAGACGTTGTTGGAGACGATATTATTGTTTAAGAAAGACCAAATGGACTTGGAAGCTAGCAAGGCCGAAGTTCTAATGGATAGACTTTGGAATCAACTATACGACGTCCCTTTGATGTGTATGACTTGTACAACGGCGAAGCTGATTGCTGAGAGCCTAGGAACGGTGATGGAAATACCAGTAGAACCCAAGGACTATAGGAGCAAATCCCTCCGAGTTATGGTTAGAATCGATGTCACTAAACCTTTGATAAGGGGAATGAAATTATGGCTGAAAGAATTTGGTACAAGTGTTGTGGTTCCAATCAAGTACGAAAGACTACCTGAGTTTTATTTTGCTTGTGGAAAAGTTGGACATGCGATCAGAAACTGCCCAGATGAGGATGCCATAAATGAGACGCTGAATGGTGCCACCGCCAAATAGGAATCATGGATGAGAACCCACCTTGCGGAAAAATCTAAACCTATCAAACAAAATGAAGAGGAAATGATGAGAAGGAATCAAAAGAGTAGGCCATAGGAGCGACCAAGTAAATGACATACGAACCACTCAATTGCAAATTACAAGAAGGAGAAACCTACTTAGAGGCACCAGAAGAGGAATCAAAAAATGAAATGAGTGCCACATTAAATACCCCGCGAGCCACGAAGAGACAAAAAAGAAAGGATGAACACCATGTTGCCAAATAATGGGAAGAATGTCTCCCATGAAGGGACCAGTCCGACATCGAAGGAGGTGGCCCCTATCACGGATGACGTGGTCGAGGATGAGGTGGCAGACAGAATGGAAGGGTTAGAGCAAATAGAAGAAATGAGTGAGAACCTACATGATGGGATCTACAAGGTGGGCTTGTATAGGAGAAACCACTCAGCCATGTGAGCCCACTCAAAGCTAATAGCAGGAAGTGGAAGGGAGCTTCCAGGAAAGGACAAGGCATGTGGGTAAAAACTGTCTCCCTAGCCCAATCAAGAGACTTATGATGATCAAATGGAGAGGTACGCGATAATGTGACTCGAAAGGAATTTGATAAGGATGTCTACTTGTCCCTACTATGTGCAGAAGCCTTCTCCAGCCTCATTAAAAATTATGAACACAATTGGAACATGTTTGGCTTAGATGTTGTTGAGGTAGCCAAATTATCAATCATTTGTATTTTGTTGATAATAGTGTAGTCTTTCGCAAAGCTGACATTCGGAACTGCGAGGAGCTAAAGAGAATCCTGGAAGTCTACGAACAGGGGGGTTCAAAAAGTTGACCTCTAGAAATCGTGCATCACCTTTAGCCCAAATGTTAGGGAGCACAAAAGACAGTGAATCAAAAATCCTCTAAGCTTAGAAGATATACAAGCACAGGACCGTTACCTGGGCCTCACGTCAACTGTCAGAAGAGAGAAAAGGATGCTGTTCAACTTATCGAAGGAACGGGTCTGGAAGAAAATCTAAAGTTGGAAAGGAAGCATGTTCTCCATGGGAGGGAGAGAAGTCCTTCTCAGGGCTGTAGCCCAAGCCATAGCTTAGTACTCTGTGCCATGCGGAATTGTATTGGATTAAGGGTATGTTTACTTCATGGGGAATGACATTGATTAATAATATTTATTTGCTTAAAATTCATTCCGTAATGGGAATGAAAGTGTGAGTTCCGCATCAATTTGAGATCGTGGAATGAGAATTTCATTCCCTCCAACCTACTTGGGAATCTCATTCTCATTCCCCTTGTCAAGATAAAAAGTCATTTATATCATTTTTTAAAAAATTAAAAAAAACAAATTTTATTTGATATAAAAAAAAAAAAACAAAAAACTGCATATTATAATAAAAAACTGTACATCATTTGTTTTTCATTACCAATTTCTTAATTATCATAGTAGACAATTAAAATAATATACAGTTTTTTATTTGATAAAAAAAAAGTACATATTATAATAAAAAATTGTACACCATTTGTTTCTTATCACAAATTTTTTAATTATTATAGTGGACTATTAAAATAATATACAGTTTTTTTTTTTTTAATTGTAATGTATAGTTTTTTATTTGATATTAACAAAAACTATATATTATAATAAAAAATACACACTATTATAATTAATCCATTTAATTAAAATTATTTTTATAATTTATAATTAATCATTCTGATTCGAAAGTAAAGTAAACAACTCAATAGGAATACTACTGATTCTGATTCCAATTCCTACAGTTTAAGTAAACAATTTATTCTAATTCCGATACTTTATTCCGATTTTAAGTCATTCCGATTCCAGATCATTCCGATTCCTTTAAGTGAGGTAAACACATCATAAATATAATAAAATCAAATCGAATAAATTAAATGTGATTGAATTAAAAATAATGTTATCTATTATTTAATCTATTATGGAATCAGACCAAAAAAAAAAAAAAAACAATTATGTTTTATATTTTTTTATAAAATAAAACTAAAAGTATTTTAATGTTATTCTGAAAAGCAAAATATAACTATTTAAAGTTAATTTTTTTAAAGTAATATTTATTTTTAATATTTTAATAAAATTATAAAAATAATATTAAAAATAAATTTATTGTTTCATGCAATTAATATAAAAAAAAAAGAAGGAAAAAATAAAACAAAATTGTTGACACTCAATTTTAGTCAACGCGGTTCTCCAAGCCCAATACCTGCGACACAACAAATCACACACGAAACAAATACTACCAGGACCAAAACAAATAGGACACAGCAAGACTTTTACGTGGTTCGACAAGAATAATGGCCTACGTCCACGACAATTACCATTTCTCACTCTCGGAGTAATTGTATCTTTTTATTTCACTCTGTCTTTTACACTGAATTCTATCTCCTATTTATAGTGGAGATGTTACAATCAGAATAGGCTTAAAAATCTTACAGATAAAGCAAAAAATATTATACATTAATTAAGATAATATCTTTCGAGATTATCTCTTCCACATATATAGCAATTTCCAAGAGTGTAGAGATTCAATTTGCATGAAAATAGGTAAGTCGACTCATTTCCTGTTTTGAATTGATTCTCCTTCCAGAAGGTCAACTGGTCAACTCTAGCGAATAGCCTGCTCAGCGACCAGACGTTGTATTAAACGGGCAGACTACTTCAAGAATCATATGTTTCCATTGCCGAACAGACGAGCAGACTGGACCGTCCCTCTAATTATAGAGCAGACGAGCAGACTTCCTGATTCGCTGAGATAATTTTTTGAAGGGCACTTATCGAACAGCCCTTTGTTTATGAGCAGATTATCTCTATGCTTTTGCCTCTCGGTCAAACCTTCCTACTCCATATTTAACGTTTTAAGACGACCTATCTCATAATTAGGTGTGCTCAGATATATCTGCTACTGAATGACTATTTTCCTTCCTTTGATCTCTGACCATTTTAACCAGTGCTTCCTGGGCTCTTCAACACAATGGGCCTTCGTTCTTCGGTTTTTCTATAGTATCAAAAACGCCCATAACACTAGCCCCCTTGCTTTTAGTACATTTTCTGCACTGAAAGCAACACTCTTATTTTTAGTTTAGCAGGACATGGACCGTCGCTTCATTTTAAATGTTATTTTGTTTGCGCCACGTGGCGATTCCCCAAGCGTCGTGCATTTATCAACGTGTGCATTAAATGCATGTCTTTTCGATGGCTGCTCATGATGATGATTTTGCGGTTTTCGCGTCAAATCGCCAAATTATTGACGACGATTCGGGTGTTTTGGCCTGACGATTGGGGTTTCGGGACATCAACTATATATAAACCCCTTGTCGTTCCATTTTCGCCTTCTATCATTCACTTTCGAAAACAGACGCTTTACTGCTCTTGTCTGCCATCGTTTTCCTGCAACTTCTCATTTTTTCCAGCGGAACCTTCCAAACTCAAGATAACTTTTTGTGCTCTTTTTTCCATTTTCTTTACTTATGATTGTTGCTTGTGTACATCTGATTGCATGCCCTTCCTTGTTGGTATTCGTCTGATTTCCTCACCATGGTGGTTTTAAAAGTCGATTAGCCTGTTCAACATTCCCTGTAATTTGTTAGGTTTATAAATAAGGTTCTTCCTATGCCCGACAGCCCCCTTGCATGCACGGCTTAATCTTCTTAGAGAAATAGGGGTACCCTTAAATATTGAGTATTGGTCTGCTCCTTACGACCTGACTTCCCTGTTATTTTTGTAGATGTTTGGTCGTAGTCGTCGCGGTCATAAGGTGGGGTCCACTGATGCAGCCTCCGGGGAGGAACTTGATCAAGTTAGGGATACTGATAACGCGACCTCACAAAGTGGTGGGGCTGCTTCAGACCCTTCTGAGCATCACACTTCTCCTGCTCGCACCCCCTTTTTCAGATACGAGTCTTCTCTTAGCCTTAGCGATCTTGAAACTATTGCTGAAGGCTTTTCTTTGCCTTCTGGCTGCCGGGCTATGGTGCCAAAGGCTTCTGACCATGCGATTTCTCCTCCTAAAGGTTTCTTTGCCATTAGCCATTAACACGTAGAAGCCGGTTTTAGATTTCCAGTTAATCTTTATTTGGTCACTCTTCTGAACGATCTCAACTTGGCCCTTTTCAACTTACTCCCAACTCTTATGCTTACCTTACTGCCTTAGTTTCAATTTTTCTTAAAAACGGCCTTCCTCCTCCAACCCCTGCAATGATCCATCATCTCTTTTTGTTCAAGAGCACTATGGGCCCGAAATCTGAGAAGAAAGATGGGTTTTACTATACCTCAGTCCGAAAATCCCCTTACAAAGTAAACCTTCCTCAAGGGGTCGGAAAGTCCAACGTAGGCGACCATAAGTCACGATGGTTCTATGCGTCGTGCTTGTTTTTATCAAATCTAAAGAATTTTTCCTTTTGCCTTTCTCTTAGTAAGTGTACTCTCATTTATTCTTATTTTATTCACATTCTGCTCGTTACTAATGTTCTCCTTGTGCAGACGTTTTCAGGGGTGAAATTCCTCTGTCAGATCAGGAGTTTTCTCTACTGGAGAGGTTCTCAGAAGTGAAAACGCCTTCAGACGATCAGACACCTTCCGAACACCTGCTTCAAATACACGGTCTTGCTTCCTCAGTTGACCAGGAATTATTAGACAAAAATTCTGATTTAAGCTCTCGCGGAGATAAAGAAATCCCCTCTACTTTTGAAGCCTCCGGACAGGAAATTCCACATCCAGCGAATACATCAACTCCGAAAATGGTAAGGCTTCATTTCGAGCAACCTTTACCCGGTCAGGCTTCTGCTTCAAAGAAATCTGACCAACCTGCTAGGAGTTTGGATTCTCCCCCTGCTGAGGTTCCTTCAGAATCACCTCTCCAAAAAGATTCTGACGCGTCTCCTGTTCGCCTTATGAGACATAAATCAGTGGCGAGGAAATCTTCGAACAGAGACGTTCATAGAGATGCTGCATTTCAATCTGCTCCTCCTTCCAGCAGTTCACCAGCTGCTCGCCCTCAAAGCGTAGACAAAGGCAAAGGAATTACCGACTCAGAAACGGCAGAACCCCCTACCAAGCGCCAAAGGACACATGAGACGGATTCTGCTGCTGAAGAGCAAACCCAGGATTTTGATGCAGGGATATACTACAACGATCTTTTAGATCGCGTACCTCAATTCCTAGGGATGAAGAAATCGGCCCTCTATAAGGAAGAGATAAAGGGCGAGAGGCTAATCAATTATTTGGGCTTCCACAAAATGCTCGTAAGTCTTTTACTTTTATTGCTGTTGCTTCCTTCTTTGTCCTTCCCGTCGAGTAACACTTCGTTTCAGGCGTCCATGGCATACATGAAACTTCTCAGAGAGATCGCGGATTGGCCTGAGGAGAAAGCTACCATGGAAGCCACCATCAATTCCTTGGAAGACAAGAAGAACAGGATGCAAGAAGAGGTGAGCTCCTATGAACTGGAGCTTGAAAAATCAAGGGAGGCCTTCCGCGACCTGAAGCAGGAGCATGAGAAAACTGTCAACCAAAAGCTCGAGCAGCGGGAGACCATGCAGATGCAAAACGAGCAGATTATCTCCAGGGATAAAGAGATTGAGAAGTTGAAACATGCTCTTCATTTTTCTCAAGACTCAGAGAAGAAGCTAAAAACAGAAAATGAGGAGCTGAAGAGGAAGTTGTCTTCGCGCGAGCATGAATTGGCTGAAGCTAGAATGGTTATGGAAGCAATGAGACAGGAGGCGATTTCTCTCAAGGAACAGATTGCCTCGGAGTGGGAGCGAACTGAGACCTTAGTACGGGAAGCAGAGGAAGGAACAGGGAGCTTGTTCCTGTACAATCTGTGGTGCAAACATCCAGACGTGGATGTTTCATTCTTCGGTCCAGAAGCAGTGGCAGAAGTGAAGTTGTACGCACAACAAGCTCAATCAAAAGCCAATCCTCCAGCTTCCTCATCCGGATATCCCCCTGATAGTACCGCTCCTGTTCATACATGATCTTCCTCCAGCTCTCCTCGTCCAATCAACATAGATGACAGCGTGGCATTTGGCCAGTAGAATTTTCCTCCTAACATTTAGGAATTTTTCTTGTCTTTTTTGTAATAAACTTATATTATTGACAATTTTATTTGATTTGATGAAGTATTTGCCATTATTCCTTATTTGCATCTATGTTGATCGCTCTATTTAATCGTGTAAGTCGGAACATTGATCAAACTTATTCGATCAGAGTAAGTGTGGGGATAGCTATTATGCTAAAATTATCCCTTTTCAAGGCCCCTTACCTCTGCTCGAACGAGTATTTGAGTAGCTGGCTTGCTTTATAGAGTTTTCTTAGTATCCGAGCAGAGAAGGTGTAGGGACAGCTAATCGTGCTGAAATTATCCTTTTTGAGGCCCCTTACCTCTGCTCGATTAAACCTACAGATCAAATGTTCCTTCCAGAGCTTGTTTGCCCACAGGTTACATAGATCTTCCAAGGTTATTTCATAAGTCCACATGCCATGAACATCCCTTCCAGAGTCTGGTTACTCACAGGCAATGCTAAGTTCTTCCAGGACGTTTTTAGCTCACAGATAATAATTACACCTTCCAGAGCCCGGTTACTCACAGGTGGTAATCATATCTTCCAGAGCATTTACTTACAGGTGTCAATTGAACCTTCCAGAGTCTATTCGCTTACAAGTAACAATTGAACCTTCCAAAGCGTGAGTAAAAATAATAATCAGCCGAATATGGAATGATCAGGAATTGCCATTTGAAGAAAATCTTTATTGATTCAACTGCATTCATATAAAATAAAAATAAATTATCAAAACAAAAACCGAATGATTTAAACATAGTAATGTCGCAGGTTCTCAGCGTTCCATGCTCGGGGGACTTCTGCTCCTCCCAGGTTAGTTAGGTGGTAGGCTCCATTCTGCAGACTGTCTTTCACAATATAAGGTCCTTCCTAATTTGGACCAAGCGTTCCATCGCTAGATTTCCAAGCAGCAGGTAGAATAAGACGCAAAACCAGATCTCCTGGCTTAAACTTCCGGATGCGGACCTTCTTATTGTAGAACCTGACAACTCGTCTCTGATAGACAGCAATCCTCAATTGGGCTTCATCTCTTGCCTCTTCCACTAGATCCAAATTAGCCGCGAGCAGATGGTTGTTATCATTCTGGTTAAACATTGTTCTGCGCTGACTAGCAACTTCATACTCGACTGGAATCATCGCCTTCGAGCCATAGACTAATGAGAAAGGAGTTTCTCCTGTAGTGTTGCGAGCAGTGGTTCTGTACGCCCACAATACTTTCTGCAGTTCATCTACCCAAGCTCCTTTCCTTGCTTCCAGCTTAGTCTTTAAGTTTTGCTTGATGATTTTATTGACAGCCTCTACTTACCCGTTGGCCTGCGGGTGGTCTACTGCCGAGAAGTTCTTTTTAATCCCTAGATCCCTGTAAAACTTTTGAAACTACTTGCTGCTGAACTGGGTTCCATTATCTGTTACGATCTGATGTGGAACTCCGAACCTACAAATAATGTTTTCCTAAACAAATTTATCAACTTTGGCAGAAGATATTTCGGCAAGCTCCTTAGCTTCCACCCATTTTGTGAAATAATCCACTGTTACGATGGCGTGCTTACACTTTTCTCGAGCTGTGGGGAGTGGTCCGATCAGGTCCATGCCCCAGATGGCGAAGGGCCACGGACTGACCATCTGCTGCAAAAAGGTTGGAGGGGCTCGAGGTATTTTGGCAAACCTCTGACATTTGTCACATTTCTTGACTATGTCAATCGAGTCCTTCTTCATTGTCGGCCAATAATACCCCTACCGAAGAGCTTTCTGGGCCAATGATAGCCCCCCGGCGTGATTACCACAGTGTCCGGCATGTATTTCGTCTAACACGACTTGACAGTCTAAGCCATCGATCCATCTAAGCAACGGAGCGAAGAATCCCCTTTTGTACAGTTTATCATCATAGATGCAGTACCGGACTGCTCGTGCTTTAAGACGACGAGATTCTAACTTTCCTTCGGGTAACTTTCCGTTTTACAAATACTCCACCAAAGGATTCATCCAGGAGTCCTATGCCATCACAATCGCCATCACCTCATCTTGTGACTCCGTACTTGGAACCGGCAATACTTCTATTGGTACAGCCCCCATGAAATCTGCATCTTTGGCAGTGGCCAAACGAGCTAACGCATCCGCATAAGAGTTTTGTGATCGTGGGACATGCTACAATTCGTACTTCTCGAACTCTGCCAAAAGTTGCCGGACTTTTTGGAGATAGATAGCTATTTTTGATCTTTTGGCCTAGTATTCTTTCCGGACCTAGCACACCACAAGCTGGGAATCACTGTAAATTCTTACCTGTTCTGCTCGCACTTCTTTGGACAATCTTAATCCTGCCAGCAACGCTTCATATTCGGCCTCATTATTGGTGGCTTTAAATTTGAATCTCAAGGCACATAGAATTCTATGACCTTCCGGGCTTATCAGCATTACACCAGCTCCAGCCTTCTGCTCGCTTGAGGATCTATCTACATACAGCTCCCAGAGCGGACCTTCAGAGGACTCAAGCTCTTTACTACTCAGCCTTGTGAATTCAGCCACGAAATCTGCTAATACCTGCCCTTTGATTGCTGTCCGGGGCTTAAATTATATTTCAAACTGGACAAGCTCGATGGCCCACTTAAGCAAACGACCAGAGGTGTCGGGCTTTTGAAGAACCTGTTTCAGAGGGTACTTGGTCGGAACTTCAATGGCATGGGCCTGGAAGTAAGGGTGGAGCTTCCTTGATGCTATCACCAAACAATATGCGAGCTTTTCCATGGGCGTATATCTGGTTTCCGCATCGAGCAACCTTTTGCTAATATAGTACACAGGAAGTTGTTTTCCATCTTCTTTACGAATCAGGGCCCCATTAAGGGCGTGTTGGGAAACTCCCAAATAAACGACCAGTTTCTCCCCTTCTACTGACTTGGATAGTAAAGGTGCTCGGCCCATGTATTCCTTCAATTGCTGAAAGGCTGCTTCACATTCTTCAGTCTACTGAAAGTTTCTAGCATTTTTCAGCAGATCGAAAAATGGAATGCATCTGTCCGTTGACTTGGATATAAACCTGCTCAGGGCGACAACTTGACCGTTCAAACTCTGCACTTCCTTGATCTTAGTGGGTGATTTCATGTCAACGAGGGCTTTAATTTTTTTAAGGTTTGCTTCGATCCCCCTGCTGTTGACCATGAATCCTAAAAACTTCCCCAAAGCTACTCCAAACGCACATTTCAAGGGATTCAACTTCATTTGAAACTTCTGCAGGATCTGGAACATCTCCCCTAAATCTCGTACATGTTCGCATGCTTGTTTGGATTTCACCAACATGTCATCAACATATACTTCCATTTTTCCCCCAATAAGACGTTCAAACATCATATTTACCAACTGTTGGTAAGTTGCTCCTGCATTCTTCAGTCCAAACGGCATCACCTTGTAACAGTAAAGTCTCATATCAGTAATGAATGAAGTGTGCTCCTCATCATCGGGGTTCATTGGGATCTGGTTATACCCCGAGTAGGCATCCATGAAACTGAGGAGCTGATATCCAGCAGTACCATCAACAAGCTGATCGATCCGAGACAAAGGAAAACTGTCTTTCAGACATGCTTTATTCAGATCGGTGAAGTCGATACATGTCCTCCATTTTTCGTTCTTCTTCTTCACCAGAACAGGGTTTGCTATCCAGACTGGGTAGTGAACTTTCCTGATAAATTTGTTCGCCAGAAGTTTTTCTACTTCTTCCCTGAGCGCCTCATATCGCTCTTCCGTCATTGGTCTTCTCTTTTGACGAACTGGCTTATGGAGAGGATTAATGTTTAGCCTATGCGACATTACGTCCGGACTGATTCCTACCATGTCTTCATGATTCCATGCGAAGACATCCAGATTTTCTTTCAATAACTTAACAAGCTGTTCTTTAATGCCTGGGAGTAGATCTTTCCCTATCTTCAGACACCGTCTGATATCCTGCTCACTAACCAGCTCATCCTCCAATTCTTCCACAGGGCCTGTTGCTCGATCTTCATCTATTTCTCTCGGATCCAGGTTCTGACTCACTCCTATAGTGCTGATTGGTTGTTTCTTTTCCTTGGCCACCATGCTGACCTTTTTCCCCTTGACCCCAGCCTTTACTGCATTTTTATAGCACCTCATCGCCACTTCCTGTTCTCCTCTAACACATCATACCCCATTCGGTGTGGGAAATTTAATAGTGAGCGTTCGGGTGGATATTGCTATATCGAGGTCGTTCATAGCTGGTCTTCTAAGGATAGCATTGTATACCGAAGGACAATCAATAACCAAAAAATCGACCATCGTGAGAGCTTGTCTGTCCGAATCCCCTATAGTGAGGGGAAGTCTAATCTGCCCCAGCGGCACAATTGCATCTCCTGTGAAGCCGAAGAGGGGTTCCGGGGATGGAGTCAATTGCTCAAATGCTAAACCCATTTGTTCGAAACAACCTTTGTACATCACATTCACCGAGCTGCCTATGTCCATCATTATCCTCCTAACTTCAGCACTGCCAATTCTTGCCCTAATGACCAGTGCGTCATTATGGGGCCATCGTACACCTCTGGGATCCTCTTCATTAAACATCATGCCACCTGAAGCTACTCTGGTTTTCTTGATCGGCCCTTCCATTTCATTTTGACCCGTTAGTAAGACACGGCTGGCCTCCCGCACATAGTGCTCTTGTGATCTGTTGGATGTCCCTACGATGTGCGGTCCTCCATGGATAGTAAAGATGGTCCTTACAACGGGTAGGTGGCTTTGATCAGCCATCTGCTGTGGTTGTTGCTAGGCAGGTTGCCGAGATGTGTCAGGGTGTTCTTGTACTGGCTGATGCCCTTGCTGAGGATTCTGATTTTTTGGTCGCACCACATACTCCCTCAGACGACCTCTTCTAATCAATTCTTCGATCGTATCCCTGAGTTCCCTGCACTGAGAAGTATAGTGCCCCGTTTTCTCTATGGTAAGCACAATACTTCCTTAGATCTTGGAATCTCCTCGGGATATTTGTGGGACTCGGCTTCCCAAAATTTTTCCGTCTTTTCTCTGCTTCAAATATCCTGTCCTGTCTGTCGATCAAGATGCTGTAATTCTGATAGTGATCTCTTGGTGGAGATGTCTTCCTTCGAGACTCACTTTTTGACCACTTCGTTACCTAATTATTGGAACGATGTTTATGACCGCTCTCTTCGCTTTCACGCTGACCCCTCTTTCTTCCTTGGCGTGAACTGCTCGCTCTGTTTTTCTGCTAGCTGGACTTCTTCTGCCAGAATGTATCTTCCCAGTAAATCTCTTTTACTGCACGGTCATAGAATTTCCCCAAGCTTTTCACAGGATTCCTGTAGATGCTTTTATAAAGCTTTCCATCCTTCCTCAGCCCTGCAGAAATTGAAGTTAAGATACTTTCATTAGAGGGGTTCTCCACATTGTTTACCTCACGCCTGAATCTGGCGATGTAATCCCTTAAGGTCTCATCCCGCTTCTGAGAGATAGTTGCTAAGTGACAGATCGATGCGAGTTGTTTTCTCAAAGCTTTATACTGGTCCTTGAATTTTCTTTGGCATTCATCCCAACTATTTATATTGTGGGCTGAAAGACTCCTCAGCCACGTCCTTGGCACATTCCCTAGTGTCGCTGGGAACACCCTACACTTGACCAGAGGATTAGAGGTCTGCAGATCCATTTGAACGTTGAAAGTGTCTAGATGATCATACGGGGTCACTATCCTCGTCATAAAGCGGGATGTTCGGGAGCTTGAATCTTGACGGCAGTAGCTGCGTTTCAATCTCTCTCGAGAATGGAGTTTTATCTTCTCGCTCCCCTGCTTGGCCGTGGACCCCGGGTCTAGTTTCTAACTGCTGAACCCTCTGCATTAATTCTTGCACCATTGGGTCCCGCCGTTCAATCCCGTTCGCTAGGGACTAACGATTCTTCCTACTCTCCCTACCTTCCGAGATACGAGTTCGTGACATCCTTCGGTCCAGAGACATTCTTTCACGTGATCCATTCCTCTTGTGAGAACTTCCTGCATGGGGTGATTCCCGTCGGCGCATACGCTCTCTATTGCGTTGTTGAACTCTTTCATCCCCACGGTTATCCTTCATACGGTGACTGCCGTTCTGACTTACTCTGACTCTCAGATTGGGAGGGGGTGGAGCCACTTCTTCTTCATGAATTGGACGTCTTTCCCCTCTCGGGCGCAAGTTTGAGGAACGGACAGAAACCGCTGGCTGTTCTCTTACCCTGCCAGCCTCTTCTCTCCTAGCAGGCATAACACCTACCGACTGGTGTTGAGGTTGAGGGTCCACGTTTCTGGGAACCTCCTGGGCTCGGGCCTGTGTCAGGGTTCTAATATCCTTCGCTAATTGTGCCACCGTATTTTCTAACGCCTCCTGACGTGCTTCCTGACGCTGTTTCCAAGCTAGGGCAACGTCTCCGCCACCAGCCGCTTGATGTGGGAGAAGTAGAGGCAAAGCTGCACTAGACGTCCCTGCCACCTGACCCTGGCCTTGGTGTCCTTCCGATTGGTCAGCTTCTGTCGCAACAACCTTGGTTGTCTTGATCCTGGCCATGTCAGCAAATCATAATAAAAGAGAATAATATTAAGAAGTTGTCAAACCGCAGTCTGGGCCTTCCCTCTAGTGCCAAAAGATGTTGACACTCAATTTTAGTCAACGCGGTTCTCCAAGCCCAATACCTACGACCCAACAAATCACACATGAAACAAATACTATCAGGACCAAAACAAACAGGACACAGCAAGACTTTTACGTGGTTTGGCAAGAACAATGGCCTACGTCCACGACAATTACCCCTTCTCACTCTCGGAGTAATTGTATCTTTTTATTTCACTTTGTCTTTTACACTGAATTCTATCTCATATTTATAGTGGAGATGTTACAATCAGAATAGGCTTAAGAATCTTACAGATAAATAAAAAAATATTATACATTAATTAAGATAATATCTTTCGAGATTATCTCTTCCACATAAATAGCAATTTCCAAGAGTGTAGAGATTCAATTTGCATGAAAATAGGCAAGTCGACTCATTTCCTGTTTTGAATTGATTCTCCTTCCAGAAGGTCAACTGGTCAACTCTAGCGAATAGCCTGCTCAGTGACCAGACGCTGCATCAAACGGGCAGAATACTTCAAGAATCATATGTTTCCATTGCTGAACAGACGAGCAGACTTGACCGTCCCTCTGATTATAGAGCAGACGAGCAGACTTCCTGATCGCTGAGATAGTTTTTTGAAGGGCACTTATCGAACAGCCTTTTGTTTACGAGCAGATTATCTCTATGCTTTTGCCTCCCGGTCAAACCTTCCTACTCCATATTTAACGTTTTAAGACGACCTATCGCATAATTAGGTGTGCTCGGATATATCTGCTACTAAATGACTATTTTTCTTCCTTTGACCTCTGACCATTTTGACCAGTGCTTCCTGGGCTCTTCAACACAATGGGCCTTCGTTCTTCGGTTTTTCTATAGTATCAAAAACGCCCATAACAAAAACAAAACAAAGAAGGTGTCCTATGTTGGTGGGATAAATATAACCCAACAAATTAGTGGGTTAAATTTGTCCCACCAATGTGGGAAAACTAATTGCATGAGATTGCAAAAATCCAATTTCATGCGACCACCAAATAAGAAATTGGATTAGAATTTATCCAATCTCAATCTAATCTCGTATAACAAACACATCTTATGACTCTCTTTGTCAAGAACTAGGAGCACTATGTCAAGCTTCTAGTGGGAGATGCATGACCTCAAGAAGAAAATTAGTTGGGCTAAATGGGATAAACTTTGCCGGCCAAAAGATAAGGGAATATTGGGGTTCACGTGCTTGTCTTTACTTCACATAGGGGTGGCAAAAAGGGTTCATGTGTGGGGGTTAAGTTGGATTCGATTCAATTCATTTATAAATTCGACTAATATGACACGAATTCGTTTAATAAACAGGTTAATATTTTTGGATTCAATACGAATTCATTTATAAACAAATGATACAATACGATACAACTAATTTGTTTATTACTTGAATTATAAATTATTTAAACTCATTAACTCGTTAATCCGTTAATTTGTTTACTCAGTAACTCGTTTAACTCATTTAACTTAAATAAAATTTTGACCTTGTTAAAATATACATATTACATTTGACCCTTATAATGTATAAATATTATAATTTGACCCCTTTAATATATAAATATTACAATTTGATCCTATTAATCGTGTCAGCTTGTAAATTTATTAAGCAAATCCAACTCGATTCGTTTAATAAAAAAGTTTAGCAAGTTGATAAGGTTATGACATGAATTCGCTTAAATTAAACTCATGTTCATTTATTTTTCATGAATTTGTATCGATCCGTCTTATTGTGATCCAGATTATCACCTCTAATTCCATCGAACTCTATTGGCCAAACAAGCGTGGAGAATTGCTACCAACCAAAATTCTCTTACCTTCAAAGTCCTCAAATCAAAGTATTTTAAGAAGGAAAAATTTTTGGAGGTCAGCTTAAAGCCAGTTCCATCTCACTTATAGAGGAGCTTGTTATTGGGACAAGATCTCCTTTATAAGGGTATCCGTTGGAGAGTCGAAAATGGCAGTTCCATCAAGGTTTTCAAGGATCCGTGGCTACCCTCCTTCAAACCAATCTCCCATGGATTAAATGAGGACATGAGAGTTAATTCTTTGTTTACATTAGATGGCCGGTTATACATGAGACGATGAGAAAATCAAAGGTATGTTTGTGGAGGAGGATATGAAATTAATACTCTTAATTCCTCCAAGTGTTCACCCGTCATCCAAATTCCATCACCTGACACTTCGACAAAAAAGACAACTATGAAGTCAAAAGCGGTTACCAATTCGCTTTAAATAACACCTCTCAAGAGGCCAGCTCCAACGCAGAGACATTGAGAAAATGGGGGAAACTATTGTAGAATTTGTAGGTGCCCCCAAGGTGAAAGTCTTTATTTGGAGAGCTTGGGACGAAGCACTTCCCACCCTTTCCAATCTTTAGGAGGAAAGTCCCTATCAACCCATGCTGCCTGCTGTGTGATGAGGAGAAGGAATCAATCGAGCATGCTCTTTTTTGGTGTGAAACAGCAACAACAGTCCAGGAAATGTCAGCATTTTGGCACCAGGTGGAAAAACTGAGAAACATGCTAGCTTCAAAGGTGTTACTGGCTGTCCACAAAAGTTTCTAGAGACGAGTTGAAAGTTGTTTGCATGCTGTCGTGGTAAACATGGCTCAACAGAAACAATGCCATCCACCAAGGAAAGTCCGTACAGCAGGTGAGTTGATAAGGGTGGACCACTGGCCTCCTAGATGAGTTTAAACATTCTTAGTCATCTCAACATGTAACCGGCTCACAAGAACCACCTTTGTATCCTCCAGGTCAGTTCCAACTCAGGCACGACGGCTAAAATTGAATTCTGATGCAGCTATGAAGCATGGCCAGGAAGTTGTTGGCATAGGGTCTGTTATTCGTGATGACAATAATGCAGTAGTGGCTGCTTTTCTAAGCCTGCGAGGGAGAATTCTCACCTGAAATTGGCAAACTCGTTACCCTGAGAGAGGATCTGTTGCTGACTAAACTTCATGGGCTGACCGTGCATAGTGTTGAAGTGGTTGTTAGTAACATTGCGGCAGTTGTGGATTCTGATGTCTGCTAGAGGAATGAAGCAGGCTGCCTTACCGATGATATCAGGGCCTTAATAGCTGAGGTTGGGGTTCAGAAATGTCAAACCATTCCACGCTCAATGAATGGTTTGATCTATAACCTTGCCTCATTGGCCTTCTCTTCTAGGAGAGAACAAATTTGGAAAGATAACATTCCTGGTAGTTTAAAAAAGAATGAGTGAAAATGAATTTTAAGTCAAATTTTGAAGTTGGTATAGACTAACACAAATAATTGGAAATCAATGTTTTTCATGCTCATTGCTTTAATCATTTATGGGTTTGTTATACCCAAGTTTATGGAGTCTGGATCACTACTTCATCTGTTCTTATTTTTTAACTTCCCAGCAACTAATCAATACCATTTGCCATAATTTGAATAGAATTTATTTCATGAAATCCAAGCAATTTTCTAACAAATCAATGATTCAGCTTTCACCGTTTATATTCATTTAACAACGAAGGATCATAGAACAATGCCAAATTTTGATATGGTTCGCTGGTTGAAACGAAAACCATATTTCTCAATAAGACTGAGATGCCTAGTTCAAATCACTCTTCCCCTAAATTAGAAAATATATGATTGCTTTTTAATAGAGGAAACAAGACTAAAGTGAGAAAATATAACTGCCTGCAATAATTTTTTTTCTATTGCTTCGGCTTATAGATTATAGTTATAAACAGTTAACCACAAGTATGAGATATAGGTAAGCACATGCAGGCCACGCTGAGTTAAACTTGGGCATGTTGGCTTGATTCTGAACATTAAGTATGAACATTTAATTATTGGGCAATCAAATGTCAAAAAGTTGAACAGTTCAGGAAAGCAAACTTTATGATCAACTCAATTAATTAAGTAGCAAAACTATTTGCTGATAGAAACATCTTATCATAAGATCAAAAGCCAGCTTGATATATTAGAAACTTAGAACTCTCCTGTCCCTTAAAGGGATAATGCAATTTATCTCAAAAGAAAAAAGGGATAAGGTAATTGATTAGACATCTGAAAATAAACAAGAAGTCTTAGAGATCAAAATCCCTTCACACCAGTCTTAATGGAATTCGCTTCAAATAGTACTAGTCATATAGCATCAAATAGGATGAGTGTGTGTGTGGTAATCTCCCAATTCCTTATTAGAAAGATTGTGGAAACTACAACTACTAAATTCCACATTGCTAGAGAGTATTGATTAGTTCATATACCTCATCAGCTCTTTAAAACATGAATAATGTTACACTATTTAAATTCACTGTGCAAATAATATGTCAAATATTATACGACAAAAGTAAATTCATGAGTATAGTGTATCTAAAGTGAACATCATCTTACTAAGACAGGGATTTGAACTTATTTAATTGACAAATTGTTGTTACGTCAAAGTTACCCTCATAATTCATAAAAGAATCCAGAGTGTAACTGTAGATTTACAATCAAGTCTCAAACATTCCATCATCAATATAACTCATCAATGTAAAAGTGGAATGGCACTTCATAAAGAAGCTGAACAGCTGGTAAATTTGCATTGTACCCATTATGTTGTTGCTTCTAAGGGGCAGATAGCTGACATATTGACCAAGGGACTACCAAGTTCAATCAATTCTAGTCAAGCTCGAATGGAAAATATTTAGAGTGTTGGAAAATCTAGATTTTCCAACACTCAAATATTTTCCATTCCGGCTTAGTTTGACCAAAGTTAAATCTCATATTTATTCACTAATTTATAATTAAAAAAAAAAAAAACCCCTCATATTTATGTCGTGTGAGATTCTGCAAATAATTATTATATCACCTAATTTCCTATTTGCATGGAGAACTTTCCGATTGTTAGGTGTTAGTTTAGGGTAGTAGTTTCCTAAATTGTCTGTATTTTGTTGGTATATATGATTGTATCATATGCCAGAAAATAAAGTATAATAATTTTTTCTTCAGTGGAGCACACCCTCTTCCACTTTTTTTTTTTATTCATTGTTTTATACTATCCTGTCCTATAATCAGTCTTCCAAACCGAATAATGGGATTGATTGCTAACAATTTCATGCCAAATGTTAGTTACCTGACCACAAGAAGACTTGAACCCTGATACTTGGTCACAGTCAGATACCAACCTACCTTTGAGGTTTTATGACCATTTAGGTTGACAGTCAACGTAGAACCATTTCTTCTCTCCAAATAACAAATAATAATAACAATGAATGACATAGGTGGTAGAAACAGAGATTATTCATGAATGTTAGATAATTAGCAAATATCTAATCATCCTTCAAATTTTACAACCCGCATAACATTAAAAAGAAAAACAAAGGTTCTTATTTGTTCAGCCTGGATAACATATCGGATGCATTACCACACAAAAATATAGTTACAAACTATGACATAACTCATCATCTAGCCAAATGCTGCAACCACTAACAGATT
The DNA here is from genome assembly GCA_022984855.1 of Dimocarpus longan. Lineage (NCBI taxonomy): Eukaryota > Viridiplantae > Streptophyta > Magnoliopsida > Sapindales > Sapindaceae > Dimocarpus > Dimocarpus longan. The sequence goes on along the minus strand of CM041018.1, from coordinate 20,006,486 downwards.
TATACCAGTTACCTCCAGGCTGAAGCAACGATCAAGCTTTTGTCTTCCCACCCAAAATGCAGCAGATCCATTTCCTCCCTCATCTTGTACCTGTCACAGTATTGCTTTATAAGTTTCTGAATCATATCAATCACATTCTGACTCACTGGACACGAAGTGAAGCCGGCCATCTTCATCCTTGCCCTCCATTTCCCTGCAACCTCATACCGCTCTATTCGCTCCTCTCCCTCACATGCAACAATGTTAACTATATCCCGTGCAAGGCATTGTCGTTCAACATTCATCCTGTCCTGACTCTCCCTTGGGAGAGTTGCATCAAGAGACTCAAACACAGCAGAGTAGTAATTGTAGGCTTCAATAAACCTTGGAAAAAAGGGGGCAGTGTTTGTGTTCACATCTTGTTCAACAACAGTTACGAGTTTCGGATTTAAGCTCTTAATCATCCGGAGCAGCTGGTCTCGCTGATTTACAGTTGTAACACTCTCATCAGGCATATGATGAAGCTGAAAAGCAAAGTTTACAATAAGTGCTTCCCCAGGCCTGCAGTCCAGCATTGATGGAGTGACGATTGAAGTCTTTGAAGGCACTATATGAAACTCAAATGGTACCCCCAGTGCTTCTGCCAGCTTCTCAAGTCTTAATCCAATAATTTGAAGGCCTCCAACAGGCCGTTGAATGGACTCTGGGTCATCAACCCCAGTTAACCTTAAATGGGGTGGCTTACCAGACTGAGAAGAAATTGTTTGTATCAATGTTATGTATTGACTACCTTGATTTATGTCAAAATCTATTATATGCACTCTCTTTTCATCTTTAAATGCCTCAATAATTGCACCATTTGCTGCCATAAATCCAAATTTAAAACAAGGGCACACCTCAAAGAGGATCTGCATCGCTGCAAGCCTATCAGAAGAAGGAGGCTCTTTGCATTTCAGAGCTTTATAGAGAAACTTTCCAGAAGCAGCCATGCGAGCTGCAAGCCCTTCCACCATATAGGCTGCAATCCTTTGAGGAGGATCTCCTTGAATTGAGACCATCTGCCGGAGTTCATTTATTATAGCTGTTGCTTCCTCAATGTTTCCTTCTGAAAGCACAGCAGCACAATCTATAAGCATTTGCTTAGGACTCCGAGGAGATATCTGCGATACTTCTTTGTTGTAGCTGATGCTGCTAAGGTTAGAATCTGAGGATGAAGATTCCTTCGGTGAGTCATGGAATGGCACATTCTGGACCGGGTCAGACCATTCACCATCAACTTCCATGTTTTGACCAGTGGCAAACATGTCATTGTCATCATCACCATCATTATCATCAAGCAATGTTCTCTCAAGTTCTTGAAGCTTCAATCTCATCGTTACTTCATCATAGTCTAAATGATCTAGGCTTGGACTTTCCAGATAATCACACTCAAAGTTGGATTGATAGCTATCACGAAGTCTCATGGACATGAAAGAAGTATTCAGTGGGTTTTGCACAGCCATAGTGGAGTTTGAACCAACTCTTAGCTGGTAAGAAGAGGCATCTTCTGGGGGAAAGTAATTGTCTGAGACAGTAGAACTTGAAGGATGCACGAGTTCTTCTGTTGGAGAGTCAAGTAAGTACTTCTCGTAGCTCTCACTGCTGTAAGAATCAGTCATGTACATCATCTTATGTTCATCAGAGCTGAATACTTGAGTAGACAAGGCAGAATTGTCACTCCTCCCCTTCAACGAATAAAGCTTGGAATTTCCATACGTTGTAGTAGATGGCTCTGCAGACCTAACTAATGACATGGTTCTCTTTCAACTCGTTCAGCTTTCAAGGAAGGCCAATTATACCAAAGAATTTGAGTCCTGCCACACAAATTAATCACCAAAGGCTACTGGTAGATAATCTATGTTAACTATGGAAACACTCAGACTTCTAAATTTTTTATTGTTTGTTTTCTAATTAACAAGGCATTAAAAGTATCTGGGCTTAACCATTCTCATTTGATTTTCCTTTTGAAGTCTTTATGATGACAATATTCAGATACAAAGAACAGTAAATAAAAATAAACAGATATGCAGGTGCCAATAACAGGAAGAACATATACATAAACCTACTAGCATGAGTAACTTTTGTTTTGGGTAGCGGTGGTGATGGTTGTTCATGCGTGTAACATAGAAAGAGAGTTCCTTACAATTAATAATTTTGGGCATAATTAATGAACTGTGAGCTTTATGGATATGTTGCAAGTATTGCCCAGAGATTATGGATATGTTTGCCAGTATTGCCCAAAGAACCAGCAAATATATGACCTATAAAGTTCTCCAACTAGACAGATGCAAATGCAAAATTAACCTTCAAAAGACAGTCCAATAAGGATCCTTAATAGCTAGTATATATGTGACTACGCAAGACTAAATTTTCCATGATAAACCATGAGACAAGGAAAGTGGAAAGCTAGTCAAGTAAGTTATAGATTAAACGAACCCACCATTTACTTGTTTGATAATGCTAAGAGTAGACAACAAGTGACACTTAATTCTTTTTAAGACTCAAAACAGTTATTTAAAAAAAAAAAAAAAAAAAAAAAAAGGACTCAAAACAGTTGAGAATTCGTAATTTTCTCACAAATTGACAATCCTATTCCTTACAAGATGTAAGTAGAATTAGACTAGAAAGTTCATGTATGGTGACTTTATTGTAGTTATGTTAGTTTGTGAATTCGATATTTGTGGACAAAGGCTTTTGTTAAATTCATTCCCCAAAGTAGGATTCATTAAGAGTTTCCCTCATCTGTCTTCACTGATCTTTCATCTTTGTCACAATTTGAACTAAGGAGCTCAAGTTGAGGTCTTGTGTCTCAGATAAACTTTCTTTAGCATCAATAAGATCCAAGGATTTAGTTTCCTTTTGATAGTTTCCAAACAAGCTAAACAAATAAATGACACAAGAAAGCAATACCGCTAGACAGAAAGACCCCATAAAAAATAACATTGGTCACCCACAAATCTAGAAGAATTTTGATATTCTAAGAGATACAAGAATTCAGTTACAAAATAGTAAACAGAACAAGAATCACATGTTTGACAATCAATTATTGATCTAAAAACCAAAAATCAGATTAATAATCTTGCAGGTGAACAAACACAATCTGAAGATAAATACAGTCATCATGGAAGAACAAAAAGCTATAAAGAGAAGGTCATACCTGATGCAGCGAAGATGGTTGATGATAGTCAAAGCCTGAAAAAAATCAACAGAATCACATATAAAGAAGAAGCTCTGAAGAAAAAGGATGAATGTTTGACCTTTTATCAGACCAATCAAAGACAAACTGAAAACATAGACCCCTTTATGCTAAACAGAGAATGGATTGTGAGGTTAGGTATAGTTGAAATGTAACAAACCATTAAACATAGATTACAACAAAAAGAAGTAGACACAAATTCAGACCAGACCAAGAAAATAAAAAAATAAAATAAACCAGACCCCAGATAGGAAAATTACATATAAAATTAAAAAATTATAAGTTGATCTACCCAATTAAACAATCTTTATTGCAGAAAAGACTATGACAAAAAAATCAAATCTTCCGGAAAATTTATGTATCAGAAAACTTAAAGGTAGTGAGAGAAAAACTGACCAAATGGTTTTCTTCAAGGGAAACTTCTTTGCTTCACCGAACACAATTTCAATGCATTTTCTTTTGGTGTTTATTTCTTCTTTCTTTGCAAGCTTTTACCAATTTGTCTGACCAAGTTTGTTTGACACTTTTGGAGTCTCTAATCTTTAATGTCATGCTCCTATGGTGTGGTGTTGCTACCCATTTGCATTATCATCGTGTCAATCGATCATGATCGTCGATCTCGCTGACCCGATTTCCATCATCGCCCTCCAGTCAGTCTACTTTGACTTTTGCAAAATCTTATTTGTCCGATTAAAATAAGATACATATTATTTACGGCGCAACATGATAGGGATTGTTAGAAACCCATTAGGATTAAATAATTTAAGCACTGTCCGAAAATATATTTCCGTAACACCAGAAGATATTTACCTTTATAATAAGGAACGAAAATTATTCAGATATGCTAATAAATGCATATAATAAAACTTAAACCTTTGTCGCAACAATTCAAATGCAGTTTGAAAAATTGATTGTAAGTAAAAACTAATCACACATACCAGTAAATATGTATATAATAGAGCTTGAACTTGTAACCTATAAATTTATTCTCAAAACAATGAAAGAAATAAAAATGTGCATGGTGGGACTAAAAATCATATCATGATAATTAAGTATAGCTTGAAAATCTATTTTTATAACATTGGGTGATAGTAAAAAACGTATATTGAAATTTAAACTTCTATCCCAATAATCTAAATGCAATCCAAAAATCTACTTTTACAATAATACTCAGAGATGTGTACTCTTATTAAGAAAATCGAATAATATATGCGAGACGTAATTTGAGCATTCAAAAGGGAAGTTCACTATGTAGTACTAAATAAGCTATATAATCACGCTCAAAAGGAAAATATACTGACCATGTAAACTATGAGTCCACATGCAATAAAAATAACATTTGGCATTTGCATATGGTATTAATCCACTAAAGTAACTAAAAGAATGGCTACAATGTTTCTACAAGAGCAGTGTACTCGTGCAACTACATTAGCCATTCATTTCATGTAATAAAATTAAAAAATATATATATATATTATGACTGATTATACTTAGTTTTCATATAATTATCGGCCTCCACTCTCAAATTATAGGAAAATATCTTTTGAAAAAAAAAAAGAAAAAAGAAAAAGTTACGAATGAAAAGACGGAAGTAAAATTTCTAAAGTTGAGTAGATGGTAAGGTAGGAGGAGAAATGCAGCATTATGGTTGAAAATGGTAGAAAAGTTAAGATGGTGGTTGGTGACGTTAGATGAACGTGTAGATACAAATAGAAGCGAGTGAATTGTTGGAGCCTGTTTATATGAACGCAGAAGTCAAAGGTTTTGCTTTTGACGATCATGTTTTGTCATTATACTTGCTTTGCCATCTTCGTTTCGGTTGCTTAGTCCACTTTTGTACACTGTTTTCATAATCACACAACAGCGTTGTCTTTTCTTTTGCCGTGTATTCCAATTTTCAAAACCGTGTTCGCTCCAATGTCTAGAAAGACCCAACTAGCCCTGGAAAATAAACATAGAAATAAAGTAATCTATTTTTTTTTTTAAGTTGATTATGAGTGGGTTATAGGTCTAATGATCATCTTCGTTATCATCCGTACAGTCCGTATATTTACTACTATAATGGAGAATAATTATTTTTATGATTAAATTGAAAATTATCCATACAAAATATATAAAATACCTTTGATGAAACTTTAAACCCCGTGACTAACGTGGAATGAGATGTTAAGTACGGCTTTGCTTACCATTCACAACATATAATGTAATTTTATAATTAATTAAGGCGATTTATTGAATACTACAAAAAAAAAAAAATCGAATTTATTGAAGATATTTTGAAAAAATAAAAGATTGATGAAAGTGGTGGCCAACATTGGGAGTACGGAATTGTAGAAACTAAAAAGCAGTCAACAAAGTGAAGGTAATTAGGCAGGGCAACGACATGAAGGTTTTGAACGGTTCTGGATCCATCAAATGTATCTTTTCCTTTTTTATTTTCTTAATCCCATTTAACAAACCTATCTGATACTAATTTGAGAAATTTATACTAATAAAATGGCAAATATTTCTTCACCTGTTTTTTAAGTCCAAAGTCAATATTCTGATGTTAAACAATAATTTTAAATATCTGAAAATTGATTTTCTCATGTTAAACTTTTGGACGTTTTAATCGATTAAATTTGATTAAATTTTTTGAGAATATTAAAAGAAAATAAGAATAAACAACCTCTTAGGTTACTATTCTTTTAGAAAAAATATTAATATGGAAGTTTTTGATGCACCACATGGGAAAATTTAATGGAAATAAAAAGTTATTTTTCAGTTTTAACTAAAATTGAAAAAACAAAAAAAATCAAAATCTTCCCAAATATTTTATTTACGATATTTGAAAAAGTCAAATTAGTTAGTAAAGCAGAAGTTGTTATTATAACTTGTTTGAAACACTAGACTCAGGAAATGGGAATTGCTAATGGGAAATGAATCAGGGATGTCATCAATCATTAAGCTAAGAAGTATTGAAATTAGGCATTGAAAATGTTATGTATGGAGGTTGCACGGATTCGCTTTCCATACCCAACTTATTATATTATTAGTATTAAGTCCTAATCATGCTTGCCTGTTTCCTTATCTTAATTCTGATCCAAACCACTCTCTATCAAATATTACTTCCAAGCACAAACAATTAAGTGTCTTATTTTTATCGTGTTAAAATCCAACATCTGTATCTGCGTCATCAGCCTCGGATTCACCTTTTTGGTTTTATGTTTACTGACCATATTACATTGCAGGAACTTGTAATTGTAACAATTACATGTTATTTGTTATTCTATGTTATATATAGAGAGGCATGTTAAACTATCAAATTTCGTACCTTAAAAACAATTTCTCGAATGACGAACTCTTAGTCGTTATAAATTATAAGAAAATTATTAACACTATTTGAAGCTATATATATCTAACTCATATTGATTGTCGACATATAAATTCAGTCAATCTAGATTCTTTACCCAATATTGCAATTAAAGCACACAAAAACCAAAAACAAGAGCAATACAAGCAAGGCAAGAGGAAGAATACATAGTAAAGAGATTTTTTACTTGGTTCGACTTAAAAGGATGTCTACGTCCATGATTTTTCTTTGGTTATTTTGACAGAAAAATAGTATATTATTAATTGTTTGTCTTACAATGAACTTTCAACCTCTATTTATAGAGTGTGGAACTACAGTATTATTACAATTGAAACAAGAAAAAAATTTACATTAATTACATTCCCAAGATTGGCACTCATCAATGTAATGTCAAATCTTATAAAATTAGGATCTTAATTTTATCTCTATACTGGGTAATTAAATTTTTCTTTAAATTAAGCTGTTATTTTTCTGGAAACATCTCTTTTACGTGCAAATCAAGCCACGGACTGGATCTCAATTCGAATGACTTAGAGCTAGATGTTAAGCAGCTCTGACCATGGTCGACCAGCAACTTGAGAACTGTAATGGCAAACAGAGAGCTCGTTTCTACAAGTTAGATGACCAGAGGTTAGCGAACTGGGAGCTTGTTTATGCGAGCCGAATGTTCTGAGAGTTGAGAGCTCGTATCTGCGAGCTATGCATTTGATGAGCTAGACGTTTAGCGCGCTGGGCCTTTAGTGAGTTGGGTCTTCATCTATTGAGTCAATTCACTGAAATCAATCTTAGAGCCGGGCTTATCCAAGAGTCTGGTTGGACAGCTAGGGGTTAGTAAGAACTCTACTAGGATAGCTCCTAGAAAGTCTGCATCTCACATTGTGGCCAGGCGAGCTAACACATCCGCGTGCGAGTTTTGAGCTTGCGAAATCTAGTTCACTTCATACTTCTGGAAGGTGGCTAGCAGCTTCTGAACCTTCTCGAGGTAGGCAGCCATTTTGGACCTCCTGGTCTGATACTCCCTTTAGATGTGGCAGACCACGAGCTGTGAATCACTGAAGATCTTTAGCTGCTCAGCTCGCATCTCTTTTGCTCAGCACAGACCTGTCAGTAACGCCTTACATTCAACTTCGTTGTTGATGGCTTGAAAACCAAATCTTAACACACGAAAAATCTTGTGCCCATCGAGACTTATTAGTAACACCCTGGCTCCAGCCTTTTACTCGCTAGATGATCTATCTATATATAGCTCTCAAGTAGGACCTTCAAAAGATTCAGCCTCCTCTTCTACGGGTCCTGTGAACTCTACGATGAAGTCTACTAGAGCTTGGGCCTTAATTGCCGATCTCGGCTTGAACTCGATGTCGAACTACGTAAGCTCTACCATCCACTTGAGTAATCGATCCGAAGTGTCCGATTTCTAGAGGACCTCCTTTAGTGGATACTGAGTGACTTCAATCTTGTGAGCTTAGAAATATGGGCGCAGCTTCCTCAATGTGACCGCCAGGCAATAGGTAAGTTTCTCCATTTACGTGTACCTAGTTTCGACAACGAATAACTCTTACTCACATAATATATAGGAAGTTATGTCATGTCCTCTTCTCATACCAAAGCTGGGCTCAAGGCATGCTAAGATACCTCCAAATATAAAATGAGTTTTTCCCCTTCCTTTGGCTTGGATAGAAATGGAGTTCGGCCCATGTATTCTTTTAGCTGCTGAAATGCAATCTCACATTGCTCCATACACTCGAAGTTTTTCGCCTTCTTCAGTACATTAAAGAAGGGAATGCACTTATCGATGGCCTTTGAGATGAACTTGCTGAGAGCTATGACCTAACCATTGAGGCTTTGAACGTCCTTGACTCGAGTAGAGGACCTTATGTCAATTAGTGCCCTGTTCTTTTCAGGATTAGCCTCGATCCATTTACTGTTCACCAGAAAGCCAAGGAATTTCCTAGAGGCAACCTTAAATACGTTTGAGTGGGTTAAGCTTCATCCGATAGTTCTTTAGTATTCGAAACATTTCCTCCAGGTCACGGACGTGGTCAGTTGCCTACCGGGACTTTACCAGCATGTCATCCATATATACCTCTATTGTCTTCCTAATTTGTTCCTTGAACATCATGTTGACCAGACATTGATAGGTTGTCCTTACATTTTTCAGTCCAAAGGGCATCACCTTGTAGTAGTATAGGTCGCGATCTGTGATGAACGAGGTGTGTTCTTCGTCCTCTGGGCTTATAGGTATCTGATTATAGCCCGAATAAGCGTCCATGAAATTTAGGACCTGGTGACCAGTGGTTGCATTCATGAGCTAGTCAATTCTAGGTAGGGAAAAACTGTCTTTTGGGCAAGCCTTATTTAGGTCCGTAAAGTCGATGCAAGTTCTTCACTTCTCATTCTTCTTCTTAACCAGTACAGGATTGACGATCCAAGTTAGGTAGTAAGCTTCATGGATGAATTTATTGGCCAACAACTTATCTATCTCCTCCTTCAAAGCGGCATAGCGTTCCACTATCATTGGCCTACTATTTTTGTGAACTGGTTTATGGTGGGGAGTTAATGTTCAGCCTATGTGACATGACTTTGGAATCTATTCCTACCATATCTTTCTGGTTCCAGGCAAAAACATCCAAGTTCACTTTGAGAAAGTCAGCTAGTTGGAATTTCACTTCTGAAGTTAAGCCTTGTCCTAGCTTAAGGCATCATTCAGCATCCACCTCGTTGACTTGGACATTCTCAAGCTCTTCTATTAACTCAACTGCTCTATCCGTGTCTACCTCGCGTGGGTTGAGGTCATGGTTCACCCATTTTTCACTCATAACACATGGTTTGCCCCTTGAAATCACATTTATCTTCTGTCTTTTGATCCCTATCTTGACTGAATCTTCGTAACAACGTCGAGCCAGGTGCTGCTCTCCTCTCACGCAACCTACTCTATTGGGGGTTGAAAATTTAACTGTAAAGGTCCTAGTAGAGGTGATCGCACTCAGGTCGTTCATCATAGATCTCCCCAAAACCACATTGTATGTTGAGGGGCAGTCAATTATCAGAAAATTTGCTAGCATTTTTGCTTGACGACCTGAATCGCCAAGTGTAAGTAGAAGTCTGATCTGGCCCCTCAGGGTGACGGCATCTCCGGTGAATTCGTAGAGAGGTTATGGGAAAGGCCTTAACTGTCCTGCTTCTAGTCCTATCCGGTCGAAACACCTCTTGTACATGACATTCATCGAACTCTCGTATCTATCATGATCCATTGTACCTCAGTGTTGCTAATCCTAGCTCGAATGATGAATGCGTTATTATAGGGCCAATATACACCTTTAGCATTCTCTTTGGTAAAAACGATGTCATCCGAGGTCATTCTTGTCTTCTTCGTAAGTTATTCCAGCCCATTATGACTTATGAGCAAAACGTAATTCATTTCACATACGTCTCGCTTATGTGACCTATTTGATGTACCTGCGATGTGAAGGCTGTCGTGTATGGTAAAGATAATCTTTACTACAGGTTCATGCCCTTGTTCAGGAGCTTGCTGGGCTACTATTGTACAGGGTATAAAAGTTGTTAAGGTTGTTGGTTAGATGGTCACACCACATAGTCTCTCAAGCAACCTCTCTTGATTAGATCATCAATGGCGTCCTTTAACACCCTGCATTCAAAAATGTTGTACCTGACCTCATTATGATAGATACAAAACTCATTCTGGTTCTAGAGGTTGAAACGAGTCCTCATAGGTTTAGGCTTCCCGAAATCCTCATAGGTTTAGTCATCTCTATTCCTTTCCATTGTAAAAATCATGTCTTATGTATCTGATAGGATGCTATAACAATCATGACGACCCTGACGCTAAGGTTACTTATTTTTGAGCTCGTTCCTAACCTTTTTGGCAATCTAGTTGTTTGAGCTATTGTTCCGACCTTTACTTTCGTTCAAACCATTGCCTCTTTTCTTTGACTAGTTTGAGCTACCTATTTCACTCTTCTAGTTAGACTGTTTGAGGCCAAAAGTCTCTTCCCATCTGATCTCTTTGGTAGCTCGCTCGTAGAACACGCTTAAGTCATTTATTGAAGATTTGTAGATGCTCTCATAAAGCTTCCCATCATTGTGAAGTCCGGCTAAGATTGCTGTTAGGATACTCTCGTTTGAGAGGTTTTCTACATTGTTGGCTTTACGTCCGAACCTAATAATGTAGTCTTTCAACGATTCATTTTGCTGCTAGACAGGATGGCACGAGCTGCCTTCTTGGAGCTATGTACTGGTCGATGAACTTTTGTTGACATTCTACCTTACTATTTATGCTGTAAGCCGGGAGGCTTCTAAACTAGGTCCGTGGAACGTCCTCTAGAATGGCTGGAAAAACACGGCACTTGACCAAAGAATCAACCGTCTGACGGTTTATTTGGACATTGAATGCATCCAGGTGATCATAAGGGTCACTGTCTCCAATGTATTGAGGGATATTGGAGACCTTAAACCTATGGGGGAGAGGTCACGTCTCAATCTCCTTGGTGAAGGGGGTCCTCTCCCTATGCTGATCACACTGGTTTGAACTGCTAGGGCATGCCTCGAGCTGCTGAACCCTCTGAATGAGCTATTCTATCCTTAGGTTTTGAAGCCTATGTCCACCCCAACGCTTATGACCTGAAGAGTGGCGGTCTAATACATACCCATGACTAGCCCTCAGAGAGTCATTAGGTCAGTGTGATATTACGCGTCACTGATAGTCTACTTTACCTTCATACCGAGACATGGCCAGAACTTGGTCGCAGCTATCTTCTATGTGGCGGCTCCCATTTGGGCTCACCCTTACTCTTAAGTTTGCAAGATACAGAACTTCCTCCTCTATGCGAGTTTGGTGACCTTCAGCTCTCGAGCACAAGTTGGAGGAACGGGCTGAATTGGTAGGTCGCAACACCTCTCTGATGGGTTGTCCAGGAGCTGGCACCTCTCTGGAAGCAGCAACCTCAGGTCTGGGCATATTTTGTGCTTGGGTCTGTGCTAGTACCGTAACTGCATCTGCAAGTTGTAGCACTGTATTCTCCAATGCCTTCTGCAGCTAGTGCCATTCTTTTAGCCCATCGGCTATAAGGACTGTCGGTGTTGGTTAGCGAGGGCCGAATAGAGGCATACCCACAATAGCACCATTTGTGGAGACATAGGACGCGTTTGCCATGGGCACAACTACATTCCCCATCGTCTAGTTGTCATGTTGTTGCTGATCTATCTATCTCTTTGATTGATCAACCACCGTGTCAGAACTTTTAATTGTTCTTCTTCTTACCATAGTAGTTCAAAAACTGAAAAAAATTGCAGTCTGAGCCCTCCTTCTAACACTTAAATGTTGACGTATAAATTTAGTCGACCCAGATTCTTCACCCAATACTACAATTAAAGTACACAAAAGCATAAAACAAGAGCAATACAAGAGAGGCAAGAGGAATAACACTATTGCAAAGAGATTTTTTACGTGGTTCTGCCCAAAAGGATGCTCACGTCCACGACTGTTCTCTGGCTATTTTGATAGAGAGATAGTATATTATTAATTGCTTGTCATACAATAAACTTTCAATCTCTATTTATAGAATGAGAGATTACAGTATTATTACAATTGAAACAAGAAAGAAATCTACACTGATTACGTTTCCAAGACTGGCGCCCATCAGTGTAGGGTCAAATCCCGTAAAAGTAAAATCTTGATTTTATCTTCATACTTGGTAGTTGAGTTTTTCCTTAAATTAGACTGCTACCTTTTTAGAAAAATCTCTTTTACGTGCATGTCAAGCTATGAGTTGGATCTCGCTTCGAACAATCTGGAGCTAGAAGTTAAACAACTTTGACCATGGTCAACCAGTGACCTGAGAACTGTAGTGGTAAACAGATAGCTCATTTCTACAAGTTAAACGACCCGAGGTTAGCGAACTGGGAGCTTATTTGTACGAGTCAAATGTCCTAAGAGTTGAGAGCTCGTATCTACGAGCTACTCTGTAACACCCTTACCCCAATACTCCCGTCCGTAGGAGGATCGAGGCGTGGGATGTTACTCTTTTTCTTATTTCAAAATTTCTTTTATGAAAATTTCGTTTTTTTTTTAAAAAAATTGATTATATTTTAACAAAATTTCGGCAAAATTTCCTCTGTTTTTCTGAAAATCCAAAATTTAAACCTGTAAGAAAATACACTTCTAAATCAATTCATTTCTCAATTTCCTATTTTGGACCTCTAGTCCGTTTCTAACCCACTTCAACACACAAACATTTAATGATAAATATTTCTTTTAACGTTTAAACATTTTACAAAAATAACACCATATAAAACCCTTTTTCAGCAAATAATTTATAGGATTTATCACGAGTGATATACTGTAAATACAAATTTGTTTACAAAATTTACAACGCTATCAAAATACGCACGACAATACGGAGCCACAATATGATATTTCTGTAACACAAAAATGGTGATTACCAAAATGATGAGGGCGGATGTGACTTGAGGGAAACTGCAGCTATTTTGTCTTCGTCTTTGCTTCAAGCCCTACTCAACTACCTACGCGCGGTAAATCCAACGCGCTAAGTCTTTCAACTTAGTGGGTGTACTCATATAAATTTGAAATCATATTTATTTTCAAAATAAAAACAAAAATTGAAACAATATGTACGATCACAATATTTTTATCGATTAATACACACAGTAAACAATTTCAAAGAATAAAACATTATCATATGATTTTCCAACACATTTTGTTGTAAGCATAATTACAATCTAATCATTTTAAAATCAATTATCAAAAAATTTTACAAGACTTTCTTTATTCAATTTATTAGAACCCTTCGTAAAGTCTATCACGATACCATGGATCAGCAACGGGTTTCCTGGCATCGGCCACTCGGTGGCTACCCGCCAAAATAAACAGTGACACCGGCATCGGCCTCTCGGTGACTATCCACCGGGTCACATATCACAATCTGTTTTCGTTTCAGGACCGGACACTCAGTGTCTCTCAGGGTCCATTATACAACGTCTGTGATCAATTGTAATGGTGCAGTACTGCTAGTAATTACCCTATTGACTAGCCAACTACCAATCCCTACCTACCGGTGACTAGTTTTACTAGGGCTCTTTTAAATTTTTCAAAAATACAAAATATTTAAATTTTTAACAAACCTTTAATCACATAAACTTTTTATTTCATATTTAAATCTATTATTCTAGATTCTTCGGGGTATCACTCGTGGTCATTTCAAATGACCATTTCGCCCCTAATCTCGTTATCATATCTTAATAAAATTATTATCTCTTTTCTCGTATTTTAAGTCAAACCCAAAATAGGATATTTTCAAATTTTTCATTCCAAATATTAAATTCATCAAACATACCACCAACACATCTCATAATTAACACATCAAGGAAAGCGGAATGATGGAAATACCCCTATAATATTTTATACATCAGATTCGACTATAGGGGATTTTAATTTCGAAAATTGTTTCGAAATCATTTTTCTTCAAATAAATTCATCAAATAACATATAATTAATACCCACAACTATTTAATATCTCAACCCAACAATTTAACCACTGTCAAATTAATATATATATATATATATCAAAATTCGGAATTAATAAGCCTAATTTTTATAAATACGAGTACACCAACCTTTGGGCTTTCCGTTAGCTTCTATAAGCTCTCAAATGATCCCTACTATATTTAATTGAAATTTCTGGGATCAGAATCACGTACTTCTCTGCCTGGGGTTTGAAAAATTAAAGAAAATCATGCTTGAGAGGAGATTAAGCTATCATATAATGGTATTGATGTTTTCTAAATATTCTAACATGCTTCTACATGAATTTTTACATAATTTGGACTCTCAAATGGACAAAAAAATTGACTTACCCGAATTTCACTTTACTGTCAATTTTCCAAGTCCAGATTTAAACACCCAATAGCTTGAATGAGGTTAGATCTAGGTGTTTTGGTTAGGAAATAGATTAAAAAGGGTGATTAAAGTAAAAGAAATAAAGAAAATAGAGAAATAAAACTAAAAAGACAAAAATATGGTAACAGAGGCAACTCGGGCGAAAGAGAGAAGATAATGAATAGTGACGGCACTATTTTCTTCTTTTTATATATTTTTATTATGTCAAATTATAATTTGATCCCTCAAAAATTTAAAATTCTAATTTGACCCTTAAACTTCTTAAAAATCTTATTTAGACCTCTCAGACAATAAATATTCATAACTTGATATTTTCTTTCATTTCTTATTCCATTTTAGCCCCAAAACTAACTACTTTATTACCTTTATACCACTCATTGAATTTTATTTTAATCCCACTTGAAAATAAAATTCAATATATATTTAAAAAAAAATCCTAGAAAATTTTGGGACGTTACATACTCGTTTGATGAGCTAGACATTTGATGCACTGGGCCTTTAGCGAGCTGGGCCTTCATTAATTGGGTTCATTCACTGGATCAACCTTGAACTTTTACCAGCCCATTTTTGCAGCCCCAAAAATACTCACAACATTGATGGAGGTTAATGAAACTATGTACATGCATCTTTATATGTAGGTTTTTTTATGAGATTAAATCTTTGTTTTTACGATTTTGGGTAAAATGGGAGAACATCTATAAGCCTAAGAGCTATGAAAGGTTAGGGTTTTGAGATCTTGGAGTGTTAGGATCTAATGGTTGATCTTATTTTGTAGTCGGGTCTTTGGAATGAAAGATTTATTGATGATTCTTTAATTTCCTTCTAATGGGTCGTGAGCTTATTAAAGCTATTCCTCTCAGTCTCAGAAACAAGAATGATGCTCTTCTCTGGCACTTTGAAAAGCCTGAGATATTATTTGGTTAAATCAAGGTACAAAGTTAGGACAGTGAATCTGGGTAGCATTGGATCGAGTTCTCCTTACTTGAAGAAAAAGTGGGTAGGTCTTTAGAAACTTCAGGTCTCTGCTAAAATCAGAATTCTACTATGGAGGCTATATCATAATGTTTGGAATTAGGGTTGTCAATCTCTACTATATATACTTAAAACTTAAATTACATAAATACCTTCTATTGTCAAATTATATTTTTATCCGATTAAACGGATTAACCTGTGACACGATTAAAAGGGTTAGACGGATAGACCCGTTTATTTACCCAACTCATTTATGCTCAACCCTAATATGCTTTATAATGGTATCGGATTCGTGTCAACTTGTCATATCAGATTCTAAATTGCCACCCCTACTTGTGAGTTGTATAGCTTTGCAATCAACTATTTGAAGGAGTTTTATAAATGTCAAGATGGGTTGGATTTTAGTGGTCCCTTTTCTATTATTAGGTCACCTCTTGGTACTTCTTGGATCTCTCATTCTTTAGGCCTAAAGATAAATACCGACGTTGTTATTTGAGCTGTTGATAATTTTATGTTTATAGAATTATTTTATATTTTTAAACTTGAATTCTTGCTTAGTTCTTGATATTTTTATTATTATTAAGTAAATTATTTCATATTTCTTTTATTTTTATTTTCAGAATAAAATTGGTTAAAAAAGTACATGTGGACCCCACCAAGTGATATTGTTCGAGACAAGATCATCGTTACAAAATAAATTTCATTCAAAGCAGTTCATCGCCTCAAGAATTACTCGAATCAGAAATCGCATCAAAAAGTTATCGCAATTTAAAGATCGAGTATTCTAGAAATAAATATTATGTCATGCTGATGTAAGGAATGATGTAATCAAAATTATGATATAAGCGATGATGTAATATGAAAGTTGATTTTGAATGAGGTAGGTGAACGATGATGCAAGCGATGATGCAAAATGGTGGAAAATTAGGAAACGATGATGCAATCGATGATGTAATTGGAGGTGAACTTTGCCTATAAATAGGCCTTAGAATCACCATTCCAAGCATTCCATCACAAACCAAAACAATAAGTAGTTTAGAGAAAGAGAGAGAGAGCTTGGAGAGGAGGAGCAAAGTAGAGGAAGAAATTATAAGGTGAAGCTTCAACCCACTAAATTTTCTTATCTTTTGTTATGTTTAATTTTCTAGTTTTTGTAAATTCTATTATGAAGTAGATTTGTTTTCTAAGGTTATGATGTAGCCTAACTTTGATGTTCCAAACCTTTGTTCAATTCAATTAAGAGTTTTCTATCTTTGTTGATGTATTTAATACTGTTCTTAATGCTTCTAAATAATTGACCACTATTTAGTTGAATTGTTAATTATAATGATAGCGGAAGCTGATTTATGTGTCTGGTTCATTGTATTTAATGTCATAAATTACATGTAGGATAGGAATATACCTGCATGGTTTGTGTAGTCTATAAAAGAGATCCATAAATCTTAATGAATCCTTTAATGTTTTGACTTGCATGGGAACATAGCAGTTAACCTTTATAGGGTATTTTCCTTAGACCTCAGGAGGGGCTATGTGAATAATTCAGGGAATCTCGACTAGCAACTGGATAGTTAATTTTTGTTAAAAAGAACAAAGGGGAGGAACAGATTAGTTATGGTGAAATCATAATCTTAGAGTTTTTATTTATTGAATTAATTTTTATTTATTTACAATTGTAATTAAATTTAATCATAGTTTGTAACTCATTTACCCAAATTTCATCTACCAGATAAAAGTTGAGTTATTTTAATTTTAGGCATTAATTAACAACAATCCTCGTGGGACGATACTTCTCTCATCACTTTATTACTTGTTCGGCTCGTCCACTTACGATTTTGCACAACAGCTGCTAGGAATCATATCGGTTTGAAGGAAATTCTGCGAGACTTATCAGGGTCGACTCTTCTTTGTTGGCTGATCCAGTTTGTAGAGAAGTTTTCAACTGCTTTGGGAGAATTTCTAGTGATTAAAGAAGGGCTGCAAATTGCTTGTAATGATGGTTTCAGAATCTCATAGATTTAATCGGATGCTCGTAATGTCAGTTGGGCTATTTAATGTTGCAATGTTTTGCCTTCTAACTTTTTGATTTTGTCTAAATTAGGAAACTAGGTGACCCATTCTTTGGCTTCTTCAGTTGTTACATATTCTTCTGATTGAATTTAGGCTAATTGTTGTCCAATGTTTATTTTCAATGATGTAATAGCTAATCGTATGGAATAAAAATATTTTTCCCCTTAAAAATAATAATAATAACTATAACAGTGATAACAAAAGATACCAATTGATATGTTGATAGTTATATATCATTTTTTTTTTTTGAAAAATGTGATAGTTATATTATATTAAGTTTATGTTTGTTACAATTTATCTATTAACCAAAAGTACTTCTTATATGTCAAAAGTTCTATTTAATTTTTTTTTTTTACGTCGTTTGATTGATATCTTAGTAGAGCTTTTAGGGAATTAAAAAAACTAAAAAATGTTTATTTAGAGAAGCTTAAATTTTGAGTTTTTTTTTTTTAAAAAAAATTAAAATGTCTAATCTACCCCTATATTATTTTATTAATATCTCTATACCCTTATAACCCTATTACATTTTCTTTATAAATATAAACACACAGCCTCCACTTTCATTCATTTTTTATTTAATAGAAATATCTAAGAATTCCTTTTTAACCGATAAAGTATCTATATTTTTGTGTGTGTGTGTGTGTGTTTGTTTTTATTTATTTATTTCAAATGGATTTGGCTGATACTAATCTTTTTATTATTTGTTCATTAATATATATATGTATATATAAATATATACTGCAATTGGTATAAGTGAACCCTCAAAAAAAAAAAAAAAAAGAGAGAAATAATTTTTTTTTTTTTAAGGCTAATTAAACTAAGAGTGAAAAATTGATAAAATTTTTATTACTACTACGATTGATTAATTTTTTATAGTTGAGGTTGAAGCAATGTATTCCTAGAATAAATATACTACTTTTTCTTATATTCTTTTTGGTAAATTAATAATTTAAAAATAATTTAATCAAACAATCTATAATTTAAAAAAAAAAAAAATTCTAATTGACAATTAAACAACAAATAACTTTCTTTTAAAAGATTTATTTCTAAAAGATTTACTTCTAAAATATCTATTTAGAAAAGTTATATCAAACGAAGCCTAACTATGGTATAAGTAAATTAATAAAATCTCAATCTTTCTATATATATATTGTCAATTAGGAGAGTAATAACTGCCTTGGAACAGTTATTTTTTATTTTTATTTTTTTTTTTGGAAGTGTGGAATAGATAATTAAACCAAAGTAAAATTACACTAGAATTTTAAATAAATCTAAGACTTTTCACAACACCTTTCACCATGCTAGATTAGAAGTTTGTTTCCAATGGATCATATAGAGGTTTCTTGTATAGTTATGATTGTTTTAGGAACATTGTTTTTGACTACCATCATAATGAGTGATATGACCCACATGAATGAGTTTAAAAATTAAAAGTCTTGAAAAAAAGAAATTAAAATTAATCCTTACTATAGAATTATTCGTTGCATGGAATATGTCAACTTTTTACTATTTATGATTTGGTCATACAGCACACAGAACAATTGAAATAACAAAAAATCTTGATTAGAACTAGATGATTGAAGTCAAATTGATCAATACACGAGATTCAACACTAAATAAGTCTAAAGAAATATTTCTAATTTTTAATTTTGTTTTAGTATTTTCTCAATGTAATGCCATTATGCACAATCAGAGAGGCGACCACAGTTTTATAAGTGGTGGACCCCGTGGTATCCAACTAGTCCTTGTTTAGTATGTAACATATGAATTGCATTTCACCTAACAAACATAATAATTGCGTTCTTAAATAATTTGTGAGAAATTCCAAAAATCTTTCCATAGGTTCAGAAAATATAATTTATTTTTTATTATCTTTAAATGGACCGAAAATCTTTCTAACATTCTTAAAAATATCAAAAACATCTCTCAAACCCCCATTCTAAATAAATTGTGGGTTTCTCTTACTTTTATATGGGTCACTCCTGTACCTATACGTGAACTAATTCCTCCTTTATTAGAATTACTTTTCAGATCATGTCACTGAAATTCTATCTCGTTTGATCCTAATTGTCTCTTAAGTCAATCTCAAAACTCAAAAAATAAATAAATAAATTTATCCCTTAATTATTTTCAAAAACTAAAAAAAAAAAAGTCAAAGATCAAAGAAAAAATATACATTAAAGAAATAAAATCTATTGAAAAGAAATAAAAAAGAAAAAAAGTGGAAGAGCTGTGGAGAGCATCTCAATCCACAGTCTCCTGCAATCACCAGAGAAACCAATTGTGATATCGAGGAAGTTTCCTCGAAATTTGTGGTCGAGGGCAGTTTGCTTCGTACGAGTTCTGGGGGACACCATATCTCGTGAGAAGCCGACTTCCTCTACATGAGGGAAGTTGGTTTCTCCGATGAAGGCCATCATTTATTACTTTTTCAATTTTATCTTAATTTTTTTAAAATTTTAAATTTATAAAAATTATATAATTAAATTTCATTCTTTTAATTTTAATTTTTGAATTAAATATGATTAAAAAGACTTGAATTTAAATATTTTGAATTATATATTTCTAATTTAAGGTTTAGGGCTTTTTATTTTATTAAAATATTTTATTTAGTGTTATAGATAATTTAGCGATCAAACTAATCGAGCCCAAAAAGATCCACAGTGTAAGCCCAATGGCCCAAAGGCTCAGCAACCCTCCCCTCTTCCAGTCCACCTTTCTAGCAGGGGATCCCGTTCGTCAGACCTACTCCACTCTTCAACATAACCCAAGTCCTTTTTGTGATCATCAGTCTGTTCGCAAGTAGGTAATTGATAGCCTGTCCGCTGGATCCTGATCGTCAAGGCTGTCCGCTGGATCCTGATCGTCAACGCTGTATGCTGGATCCTGATCGCCCAAGCTGTTCGTCATATCTGATCGTTTAAGCCACTCACCGAAGGGTTGATCGCCAGACCTGCTTCATCCGTACTTGTTCACTTAGAATTACCCACCTGGTCTTCGATGATCTTCATTTGTTCGCTTGAGAGATTATTCGCCCTAGACTATTCGCAGAAATATGGATTCAAAATCTGTCTTCCTAATTGTCAAGATGTCCGGCTTGTCGGAGGTCAGCCTATTCGCCAGTTCAACTACATATTCTGTCCGCTGGAAAGTTCGTTTCAACCGCCACTCCCAGAGTCGCGGGTCAACAGAAGTTAAATGAGCCATGCAGAATATAGCACCAAACGTGCCATACACGCCAGCTCTGCCAGAGATTACAGCCAAGACTCTGGTGGCCACTCATAACCTGTGTAGATCAGCCACCCAAAATCTCGCTTGGGCAGAGCACAGAAGTGACGGATTTGACCGCATTTAATGCATTGTTAGCCGTATTAATTGTAATCTCGACGCATTAAATGCAGCCCATCATTATGCTTTCTGTTTACTGTATGCTTTTGTCTTATTCCATTTTGCTGTAGCTCCTACCATTTCTCTATAAATAGGGGAGGATTTTCTTTGTAAAAGAGACGTTATTCTAGAGTGCTGTTATTTTGCCGAAATTGTGAGAGAGTGAATAGTGGTGTAGGCATTTTTTTGGGCCAAACCACTTTAAAATCTTCTTGTGTTTCTGCTTCTTGCCTCTGATCTCCTCATATTGTTTCACTTTTACTTTAAACAACCAGCATCAACTACTCGAAACTGACGCTTGGGCCCGAAAACAACCTCGTTGACTAGAGAGTCAAATCTGGATGTTAACTTTTTTTTTTCTCTCAGTCTACAAGATTCATCTTTGTTCGCCATGGTCAGAGGGAGGATTCCTAGAAACTTTAGCATGACAGATAACCATCTTGGAGCTTCAGATCAACAACAACATACCATGTCTACTGGAGGGTTACCCGATGCTGGTGTAGGGCCATCTAGTGTACACGTAGTAAGAGATGCTCAAGGTATACCTCATCTTCTTACTCGCCAACCTGCGCCCGGTGCTGCAATGAGAGATGCTATACAGGCGCTGCAGCGGCGTCAGGAAACATTAGAAAACACGGTGGCACAGTTACTCAGCGAAGTCAAAATGCTGATCCGGACACAAGCCCAACTTCCTCAGGGACCTCCCCACACCACTCTGAGAAGGGATGCTCCCCGAGGGAGGCGCACGGAAGACCCCGAAGCACGGAGCAAACATGAGGGACATCAGGGAGTTTGAACGGGAAGGATCAGTTCAGTCTTCCAGTGTGCATTCTAGTGCTTGACTACCTCGAGCTCGTGATGAGCATCGGCCAGAAAGAATAGACTGCGGTCGTGACCAAATCTCGATTCGCGGAGATAGAATGGGGCTGGGACCCAATAATGGATGACTGGGTGTTAGAGACCATAGATCCCCGAGCAGGTAGGACGGATAATCTGTTATCAAGAGAACTGAAATACAAGGCTCGTTGATAAAAGAGCTTCTTCAGAGGGTCCGACAACTAGAAGTACGACCCGGAGTGTAGGAAAAAAGGAGCCAGAGCGGGGAGAGTACCCCGTTTACTTCAGAAATAGAGCTGGAACCACTCCCTTCGAGATTTAAGGTCCCCAACATTCCTAGTATAAGGGAAACTTCGACCCTTACGATCATCTGGACGCTTTTAACATTCAAATGGATCTCCAGACGACGAGCCCGCTAGTAAAATGTCATATATTCCCAGCTACACTTGGAGATATCCCACGGACATGATTCAGGAACCTTCCTCCCCGTAGCATCAGCAATTGGGAAGAGTGCCAGCAAAAATTTCTTAACCAGTATAAGGCATTGAAGAGGCAGCTCGCGCCACCTTGCCACATTGCTACCATTTATCAGTGTCCCGGTGAGTCATTAAAAGACTATATCAGCAGATTTAGGCATGAGGTAACAAATGTGGAGAATCCAACAGATAAGAGGGTGCTATCGGCTATCTCGTCGAGCTTAAGGAATGACGAAAAGTTGTACGAGAGTATTTACAAGTCCCCAGTGAAGGATTTAGGGAAGTTCTACGAATAGGTAGAAAAGGAAATCCGTTGAGAAGGAGTGACCAACCCTAGGAAAGCCGGTTCCTAGAAGGACGAAGCTGGTAGCTCCGGTCTGGGAAGGAAAAGAAGCAATGAGAAAAATAATAATGGAGGACAAAGAGAAAGTCATCAGGTTGCTAAGAAGGTCAGGAATTGGCATCAATCAGGGAGTAGCCGGGGGTGGGAGCGGCCTCGATATCAAGGCCAGTACAACACGTATAATGTCTTATCTGACACTCAAGACAGGATCTATGTTACCAAGAAGAACAAGGAAAATTTTGGACGACCAGCTCCTATTCTGACTCTTGAAGGGCGGAGAGACAGGAGCAAGTTTTGTGCCTATCACAACGAAGCAGGACATAATACTTCAGACTGTTGGGCGCTTAAAGACGCTATTGAAGAGATGATCAGGAACGGTCGTCTGAGGGATTATGTTGTAAGACCCCCAAGGCGATCATCCCAGCAGCAGCGCTCTCGCCAACGCTTACAGGACCCGCCAACCCAAATTCAGCCAGTGCCAGACTCTACCCAAGGGCCTTCAGTCAGAACTATTTATACCATCCACGGGGGGCCGTCGAAAATAGAGGAATCTAATAGGTCTTAAGAGCGTTTTGTGCGCGAAGCGAGACGCGTCCAACCTTCAGGTCAGAGAGAGTCAGGGGGACCAGCAAAGAAAGCTAGAAAAACATCAGAGGAAATAGTGTTCACAGATGAAGACGTCCGACACGTCCGCCTCCCCCACAATGATGCATTAGTAATTCGGGCGCGCATTGGCAATTCAATGGTCAAGCAGATTATGATTGATATAGGAAGCTCAGTGAACGTAATGTATAAGAGGTGCTATGATCAAATGAGAATCGGTGACGAACAACTCAAGCCATCCCCTGAACCTTTGTATGGATTCACTGGAGACTCAGTTGTCCCTACTGGACAGATTCGATTACCTCTGACTCTTGGAGGCGTCACTCATCAATCCACGGTGCTTGTAGATTTCCTCATCATCGACTCTCTCTTAGCGTATAATGTGGTGCTGGGAAGACCCGCTATGAACAACCTCGAAATGGTCACCTCCACCAAAGCTCTCACGGTAAAATTTCTGACTCCCAATGGGGTAGGGTGTGTCCGGGGCGAGCAATCACTGGCTTGCCGCTATTATGTTAATGCTATAAAAAGGGGAGTTAAGGGAAAGATGGCGGAAGTAACCCCGGAACGTGAGCTACAGGCTATCACTTCATCTAGAATCAGGCACGACTTGGACCCCAGGGAATTCGATACATGTGAGAGTACAGGTCCAGTGGAAGAGCTTGAGGATATCCAGGTTAGTGGAGAAGATGCAACGCGATGTCTCAAGCTAGGTAAAAACTTGGTCTTAGAAGTAAAGGCTCAGCTGACAGGCTATCTCAGGGCAAGCTTGGATGTGTTCGCCTGGAACCATGAGGACATGGTAGGGATTGATCCTCATGTAATGACCCATAAGCTGAATATCGACCCTCTCCATAGGCCGGTCTGTCAGAAAAGAAGACAGATGAACCGGGAGCATAGTGAGGCTCTGAAAGAGGAAGTAAACAAGCTCCTAGCCTGTAAGTTCATCCGAGAGGTCTAGTACCCAACCTGGATAGCCAATCCCATGTTAGTGAAGAAGAAGAACGGGAAGTGGAGAACATGTATATACTTCACGGACTTAAACAAAGCTTGTCCTAAGGATAGCTTCCCTCTGCCTAGAATCGATCAATTGGTGGACACAACGGCCGGGCATGAACTCCTTAGTTTCATGGACGCTTACTCGGGCTACAATCAGATCCCTATGGATCCTGAGGATGAGGAATGTACATCTTTCACCACAGACCGAGGATTGTACTGCTACAAGGTGATGCCCTTTGGACTGAAAATACAAGAGCAACTTATCAGAGGCTGGTGAATAGGATGTTTGAAGATCTGATCAGGAGAACCATGGAGGTGTACATGGATGACATGCTCGTGAAATCCGAGCAGGCTGCTAACTATGTCCGGGATCTTAAGGAAATGTTTCAGATTCTAAGGAAGTACCATATGAAGCTTAACCCCCTCAAGTGCGCTTTTGGGGTCTCCTTAGGTAAATTTCTGGGTTTTATAGTGAACAACAGGGGAATTGAGGCCAACCCAGAGAAGATCCAAGCTCTGCTGGACATGAGGTCACCAGCTAGCACAAAGGAGATTCAGAGCCTGAATGGCCAGATAGCAACCTTAAGCAGATTTGTGTCTAAGGCTTTCGATAAGTGCGCTCCGTTCTTTGAAGTACTGAAGAAGGCCAAGAATTTCAAGTGGACCGATGAGTGCAAAGCCGCGTTTTTACAACTGAAGGAGTACATAGGACGAGCCCCACTACTGTCCAAGCTTAAGGAAGGAGAAACTCTGACAATCTACCTAGGGGTATCCCAACATGCCTTGAGCGCGACTTTGACGAGAGAAGAAGGAAACGGAACTCAGGTCCCAGTTTACTATGTAAGTAAGAACTTGGTAGAAGCCGAAACAAGATATACCCCAATGGAGCTGCTCGCTTACTGTCTGGTGATGACGTCCAGAAAACTGCGCCCTTACTTCCAGGCACACAAGATTGAAGTCCTGACAAGGTACCCGTTGAAGCAAATCCTTCAAAAACCAGACACTTCTGGCCAACTCATCAGGTGGGCCATCGAGATTGCCTAATTTGATATTGAATTCAAGCTAAGACCAGCAATCAAGGGACAGGCTCTGGCGGATTTTATTGCTGAGTTTACCGGACCTATGGACGAGGAGGCAAAACCTTCTGAAGGTCCGTTCTGGAAACTGTTCGTGGATAGGTCCTCCTTCGAAAGGAGCGCAGGGGCTGGAATTCTGTTAATCAGCCCGGACGGGAGTAAGTTCCTTTGTGCACTTAAATTTGGTTTCAGAGTCATTAACAATGAAGCAGAATACGAAGCACTGTTGGCAGGACTTTGCTTGGCCAAGAAGATGCAGGTTGAACGGCTAAGGATATTCAGTGACTCACAACTGGTGGTTTGTCAAATAAGGGGAGAGTATCAAGCCAAGGGGTCGAAAATGACAGTCTATGTACAGAGGGTACGGGGTTTGTTAGGAGCTTTCAAGAAATTCGAGTTGAACCAGATTCCACGCTCCCAGAACTCTAATGTGGACGCTTTGGCTCGTCTGGCGACGGTCCAGGACGCAGACTGCGCCAAGAGTATACTTGTGGAATTCCTGCCAAGGCCAAGTACCGAACCCAGCGCTGAGATGATGACCTTGACAATGGCAACAAATTCATGGATGAGCTAATTGATCAACTACCTATAAGAAGAAAAGCTACTAGAAGATAGGATGGAGGCCTGTCGACTACGCATAAGGGCGGCAAAGTATTGTATCTATGGCGATGTTCTTTATAAAAGAGACCTCTCAGCCCCTCTACTCAGGTGTAACGACGAGCCGGATTGTACCGCGCTGATGAAAGACATTCACGAGAGACATTATGGCAACCACACTGGAGGACTATCTCTAGCCTAGAAAGCGCTCAGACAAGGATTCTACTGGCCGACCATGAAGAAGAATGTCGTTGACCTGGTGAGGAAATGTGATAAATGCCAAAGGTTCTCCAAGATTCCCCGAGCACCACCAGCTTACCTCCGACAGATGATCAACCCATGGCCCTTCGTTATCTGGGGCATGGACTTGATCGGGCCCCTCCCAATGGGCCGAGCAAGATGCAAGTACGCTATTGTAACAGTTGACTATTTCACAAAATGGGCAGAGGCTAACGAGCTGGCCGAAATTTCCACAACAAAAGTTGAGAAATTCATGTTGGATCACATCATTTGCAGATTCGGCATTCCCAGCAGCTTGTAACAGACAACGGAACCCAGTTCACCAGCGAACAGTTCTTGAAATTTTGTAACAGCCTTGGGATAGTCAAGAGCTTCTCAACGGTAGACCATCCACAAGCTAACGGTCAAGTGGAAGCAGTCAACAAAATCATTGAACAAATTTTGAAGACCAGACTCAAAGCTAGAAATGGAGCTTGGGTGGATGAATTACAGAAAGTACTGTGAGCCTATCGAACAACTGCTCGTAGCACTACAAGGGATACCTATTTCTCAATGGTCTATGGGTCCGAAGCCATGATCCCCGTCAAATTCGAGGTATTTAGTCAGCGAAGGGCAAATTTCAATCCCGAAAGAGAACGACCAGCTCTTGTCCGCTAGTTCTGATCTACTTGAGGAAAATAGAGAAACTGCTCGTCTCAAGGGAGCCGTCTACCAACAGATAATGGCAAAGCACTACAACAAGAAGGTCCAGGTATGTCAGTTCAAGCCAGGTGATCTCATACTACGAGAAGTTTTACCAGGTGCTCGCAAGACCAGCGAAGGTGTGTTAGGACCAAACTGGGAAGGGCCATACTTGATCCATGAAGATATGAAAAACGGAGCCTACCACTTAGCAGACATAAGCAAAGCGATGCTTGCGAGAGCATGGAACGCCATTCATTTAAGGCTCTATTACACATAACTTTTGTAATCTTGGACGATAATTTGTAATCTCTATAGAGCTAATCATGTACAAGCATAATAAAAGTCACCCAACTACTATGATGAACTATCACTAACGTGAAAAACTCATGTGTGTTTTTATTTGTGAGGTACACGATCACGAAAAGCAGAGCAGCCGGCCCAAAGTTCAAGCGCTCAAAACCCCACGGGGATAAGGGGCTAAACATTGGTGAATACCGACCCCACATTCGCCTAACAAGGCCAGAGGGGCTAAAACGGTCACGAGCCTGCGCACTTAATCCCTGCTCGTTAATTGGCCTCACCCTCTATAAGTTGTTCTACACACGCCGCGACCTGATCCATCGTGAGCGAACGAAAATGGAAGCTCAATCACCAGGCGCTCGTCCTGAAACTCGTTATAAATGCTCAGGTTCTGACCTTGTGAACGCAGCTGAGGTCTTAACCTCCATAACTATTCGCTGTTAATGCTCAGGTTCCGACCTTGTGAGCGCAGCTGAGGTCTTAACCTCCATAACTACTCGCTATAAATGCTCAGGTTCCGACCTTGTGAGTGCAGTTAAGGTCTTAACCTCCATAACTACCTTGTGAGTGCAGCTTCAAAAGACATACAAACTGTATGGCCCAGGTATCGACCCTGTGAGCGTAGTTCGTTGTAAATGCTCAGGTTTAACCTTGTGAGCGCAGCCGGCTGTATATGCTTGGGCCCCTACCTTTCGAGCACAGCTCCTACCAGTTTTGGTAGCAACCAGAAAGATCTGCGAACAGAATCACATGCTCGTCTTCCGATCTTTTCTCTCTTTCTCAACTCATATCACTTAATCAGCTTTATCTTATGAAATGTTCATCAATGACTTCGCGACTACATTAGGCGGTTTGATTTTCTATAATTAATGCTTATAATCCGGTCGCTGGATCCATCATACATGGGGCCATCTATTAAATGACCTGGAGGTACACTCACAATCCTGGAAATCATTTTCCTTATTTTATTCCTCAGGAGGGATTTATGGGCAATCAGATTCGATTTTAGTTTGATTTATTATCTGTCTTATTGAACATGAGCATTTCCAAGATATTATGACGATATGTATGAGGCGCAATAAGTGACAAGGCAAATCCACAGAAATCACACATTGGTAAAACTGTTATGAAATTAAAATAAAAATGATATTGACAATATCAACATCCGAAATATGAGCCTCATTGGCGAGAAAAACAAAATTTATATCTATATAATCTAAAAAGCTTTAGAAGAGCTGGCAGGAGCATCCTTCGGATCCTTTTTATTGGGTGCCTCTTGCGAAGACGAACCTTGCTCCCCACCTGGCATCAATTCTTTAGGACCTGAGGATGGACCGCTCTGGGCGGGCACTAGGTTAGGCAGGCGAAGGTTCAGGGCCTTTCTTCTGAGCTACCGGAATAACCCCCTTTTTGGCATGTTGTACGGTCTTTGCCTGGACTTCTTTGGCAGCGCGAGCAGTATACTTCTTCACTTCCTCCATCGCTTCTTCCCCGAAAAATGAGAAGTCCAGCTCAAGATGATGTTTCCATAAAGTATATAGAAACTTACTACTTGTCTTCTCGGTGGCTTTCTGACGGGCTTGCAAAATCCGAACCTCTGATTGACGGAACATCTCCCTGAAATGAGCAAGCTTCTCCCTCACTATGGTCAGGTCCTCCAGCACCGACTCGATTTTTTTCTCAGCATCCTCTGCCCGTTTCTTCTGGAAGAGAGCCTCCTGAGTGACTCTATCCACATCGTTGGTGGCATCTTTGAGTGAGGAGGCAGTGAGCTGCCGAAGCTTCTTCTCCTGAGCAAGAGACTCCTCTGTTTTCTTAAAATTTTGCTTGAGCTCGTGAGCGCTTTTAAGCTTCTGCTCAAGCTCATGAATGATCTTCTTAGCAACCTCCGACTCCTCTCTCAGCTTCTTGCTCTTAGCCATCAGCTTATTGTTCTCGGCCGCTAGTTTTTTGTTCTCAGGTTCCAGTTTCTTATTCGTCTTCGGAAGTGAAGCCTTCTCCCTAGCCAAGTCGGGAAAGTCTCGACGCATCTTCATCAGAGCCAATGAAGTCTGAAACGATCAATATGTCAGTAAAGAGTGTGGAAATAATATATGGTTATGAAGTGAAGAATAGAGCCTACCAGCACATTGTAGCGCACAGCGTAAGTGATCAGCTAGTCTCCACGGACATGTTTCTGATAGACATCCGGCTTGTCCGATCCCAGCAATTCTGGCAGCTGATCCAACAAGTCATTAATATACTCTCCTACATCAACTTCTTGGGCCTGTTCCTTATCAACCTCTCCTGTTATGGGCACCTTGCCCTTAGATCTTAGATGTTTAGCAGGGGGCTCCATAGCCTCCTTCTCTTTGTCCCCGGCCCTTGAGGGCCTCGCTGGTCCTTCTTTTGGGATTGAGATTCCCTTGCCAGCAGCATTCTTTGGTGGGGGTATGTACTTCACAGTTTTCTTCCCCACAGACTTTTGCTTCATTGCCAACCTCTTGACAGAAGAATCAGCCACTGTTTCTGCTAAGTCTGCTGTGGGTATTGGGGGCTCCTTTGATCCTGTGATCTCCACTTTAGGTTCTTCTCCCCCGGCTGCTGGTGAAGATAGGGGAGAATACATCTGAAGATTCACCATGGTTCTGGGCTTCTTAGGAACCGAAGCAGAGGCGTCTTCGTCAGGTTCTGCGAAAACAGACCGGACCTCATGAACTTTTCGTACCCCGGCGTCCACAGCCAAATTGAGAGGCTTGGTTCCAGTCTCAGGCATGAGCCCGTATTTCCTTAAGAAAAAGGTCTCTGGGAAGTAATCGTCCTCAGGATCCTTCACCTCAGAAAACCTCTCGAGTGTCCTCAAGTCCTCGTTCGTGAGATCGACTGAACTTTTGTTAATAGCTGCACATAAATGGGAGAATGTTAGTAATAATAAGGGACGGTAATGTACACGAGAATGCAGGGACAACGAGCAGTGGCATGCTCACCAGGATTGAGGAAGAAATCAAAGTTAGCAAGTTTCAACAAAGACAAGTAGGTCACGTAAAACCAACGGGATTTATAATCCCCCACGTTTGACCTATCGATCTTCTAGGATAGAAACCTCTTGAAAGGCAAATTTCGAGCAGTCATGTAGTAGATGCCGTCCCGTTTTTTGGCCTTAGGATTGGTGGTGGACTTAAAAAAGAAAAGGCTCTGGATTATGTTCGTCGTCGGTGGCAGAAGGTCGTTTTTGAAAAAGATGTAAGCCAAGGTAGTTATTTGGGTATAAGAATTTGGTGTGAGTTGAAAAGGAGCTATGTCTAAGCTGTTCAACAAGTGGATCAGGTATTGGGGGACCGAAAACCTAAATCCTAGGTCCACATGCTGACTGCTGATCACTATAAACCTTTCAGGGGGAGCCCCTGCATGGTTACGATGGGTGGGGACTATGACACGATAGCCAGCAGGGAAACTAAACGTTATGGCCACGGTTTTGAGCTCTTCAAGGGTGATGGAAGAATTGTGTTGATAAAAGGACTGGCTAGCGAAAGTTTCCTCTCGCCCACAGGGACTCGGGGCATCCCATCCACCTTGGGTAGTTACACTCGAAGAATCTCTGCCATGTTGAGGAGAGCTCTCCTCTGAACCCTCCTCGCTAGACATGACTCGTTGGTATCGGCGTCCAGGACTTGACATCTACAAAAGAA
Organism: Dimocarpus longan; assembly: GCA_022984855.1. Taxonomy (NCBI): domain Eukaryota; kingdom Viridiplantae; phylum Streptophyta; class Magnoliopsida; order Sapindales; family Sapindaceae; genus Dimocarpus; species Dimocarpus longan. The sequence continues at coordinate 19,975,735 of CM041018.1, read as the reverse complement.
GCAGCTAATTAGGCCATTAACAGCCAACCAGACCCACGAAGTAAAGAGAGCCTAATTCTAATATCCCTAAGCGTCAAGTCGCGCACCTGGGAAGCCAATAAGAGGCAAGAAGAGCCTTGTTCGACAAAGAATTCCTCGAGTTAAAAGAAGAAAAATGAGGGGAAGAAAAAGAGAGAAACGAAAGAAACTAGTCTCATATATTATAGACCCAACCAGACCGAAAGCAGCACGGGGACATTCCGCTCGCACCAGTCCGGACTCCTAGAAAACGAGTACAAAATAACGAATGAAATAAAAATACATAATATGGGAGCGGAAAGAAGAGAAAGAGCCTTACCTGGAACGTAAATGGTGGCCGGTAGCCTCAATCGAAGATCGATGAGCAAGGGTAGAAGTCAGAGAGAGAGAGCAAGCAAACAACAATGGGGTCTTTGATTTTTGAAAGTGCCAGAAGAGGGGAAGTTGGAGTGTCGCCCTCATTTAAAAAAAAAAAGGGGGGGGGGGGGGGGGGGGGGGGGGGGGGGGGGGGGGGGGGGAGAGAGAGAGAGCTAAGCCCCGGCCATTGGATCGAGGCTACTGTGTAACCACTCCTGATCTGATGGTATAGCGTGGCTCTCGGGATTTTGCTATCATGCAACGTGTCAGTTGAGTGACGTGCATTAAATGCGTACGGTGCGCGTGTTATGATTTGTAATCGCTGACAACAGTATTGTAATTGTTCCCGCCTCATCTGCTTGCTCCGAAATTTGTAACTCCTGGTCCTCTATCTAGCACCTAGAGCTATGGGGCTTAATGTTATAGGTAATTTAGCGATCAGACTAATCGGGCCCAGAAAAATCCACAGTGTAAGCCCAATGGCCCAAAGGCTCAACAACCCGCCCCTCTTCCAGTCCATCTTTCCAGCAGGGGATCCCGTTCGTCAGACATACTCCACTCTTCAACACAACCCAAGTCCTTTTTGTGATCATTAGTCTGTTCGTGAGTAGGTAATTGATAGCCTGTTCCTTGGATCATGAACGTCTAGACTGTTTGCTGGATCCTGATCGTCAAGGCTGTCCGTTGGATCGTGATCATCAACGCTATCCGCTGGATCCTGATCGCCCAGACTGTTTGCCATTTCTGATCGTTTAAGCCACTCGCCGAAGGGTTGATCGCTAGACCTGCTTCATCCTTACTTGTTCACTCAAAATTGCCCACCTGGTGTTTGATGATCTTCATTTGTTCGCTTGAGAGATTATTCGCCCTAGACTGTTCGCAAAAATATGGATTCAAAATCTACCTTCCTAATTGTCAAGATGTTCGGCTTGTCAGAGGTCAGCCTGTCCACCAGTTCAAAGTTCAACTACATATTCTGTCCGCTGGAAAGTTCGTTTCAACCGCCCCTCCTAGAGTCGCGGGTCAACAGAAGTCAAAGGAGACATGCAGAATACAACACCAAACGTGCCATGCACGCCAGCTCTGCCAGAGACTACAGTCAAGACTCTGGTGGCCACTCATAACCTGTGCAGATCAGCCACCCAAAATCTTGCTTGGGTAGAGCACAGAGGTGACGGATTCGGCCGCGTTAATTGTAATTTTGGCCGCATTTAATGTATTGTCAGTCGCATTAATTATAATCCCGACATATTAAATGCGGCCCATCATTATGCTTTCTGTTTACTGTATGTTTTTGTCTTATTCCATTTTACTGTAGCTCCTCCCCTTTCTCTATAAATAGGGGATGATTTTCTTTGTAAAAGAGACGTTATTCTAGAGTGTTGTTACTTTGCCAAAATAGTAAGAGAGTGAACAGTGGATGTAGGCATCTTTTTGGGCCGAACCACTCTAAAATCTTCTTGTGTTTTTGCTCCTCGCCTCTGATCTCCTCATATTGTTTCACTTTTACTTTGCACAACCAACATCAACTACTCGAAACTAAGGCTTGGGCCCGAAAACAGCCTCATTGATTAGGGAGCCAAATCTGGACGTCAACATTTAGGTATTTTGAATTAAAAGTATAAACATGCACCTAAAAAAATAGATGGAAGCTTACATACATCCAATTTAAGGGATGTTTCGTGCAAAGTAAGGGTACTAGAAAGGTAAAGCAGCCCTCACACATGTCTATGTGTTGGATTCAAAGTGCACTCATCTCACTTAATTTATGGAGAGTTTTCCCATGCTATATGGGTTGTCCTCTTCTATTTCTAGGAATAAAGATTTATGCCGTGCTTCAAATTCTAATATCAGTTGGTCTTAATAGTGCTCTAATGTACCATTAATTTTTTTTTAAAAAAAATATTAAAGGATGTTTCTAGTCCGTTCAAACATAATGAAAAATAAGCAACATATTCTAAATCACAAGTAGTTTCGGATTTTTCCTTGAATGTGCCACATTCACTTAGAGCTCAGTCTGTTAATACACTTCTTTTTCACATTTGTATGACAAAGGTTCGAGTTTTATCCAACACATTTATTAGTATATGTGCAAAGTTTGTTGTCTTTATTGTGAAAGTTGATATCTTTAATCTCTCAATGTTGGAATAGATTTCCAAGCCATGTAAAGTGTTTAATCTCGTTAAGTTCCAACAATGTCTTGACTGCTCATATCAATAGATTCTCAATTACCTTGTAATTATTCTAAAATAAATAAATAAATAAATGTCACAAATTTGAACTAGTCTGAATTAGGAAAATTTTTTTCTCATTAAAATTGTTATTTTTTAGATTATCGTTCCATTTATAGACAGAACTGTTGAGACAATTTCGACCTTGTAATGGTATCCAATGAACTAACAGTAACTTATAAATTAAATATGATATTTTGGGAGATAATAGGGGAAATTGCACAAATTACCTTGAGATTAGGTGAAATTATACAAATTTGGAAAGTTATTACACCAAATTACTTGGAGCTTTCAAAAGTGTAACACAAACACTCTCTACCATTAATCAACCTCTATTAAGTGCTAAGCGGTTGGTTAAAGGCCTAAAATGAACCAAATACCCTTGAAATTTCAAGGTCAAATTAAAAAAAAAATAAAAATACCTTCTTTTATTATTTTAATCTAAAAGGTCAGAATTATATATATATTTATTTATATATGTATGTATTTATGTATGTATATAGGTTTACATACACACACACACAAAGAAATAAAGATATTAGATCTCATTTGGTTAGAGGAAAACTATGCAGGTCTCCTCCAATCAGAGAAGATCTTATCGCTAGGTTAATAATTAAAATTAATTGTTGGGTTAATAATTTTTGGACTTTTGGGTTGTAGTGATGATATGATGTTGATGAGATAACCTTGTTCTTGATGATGTTGATGACTATGGATTGATTATGGTATTAATTTGGGTTGAAATGATGCTAATTATGAAGAATTTTTGAAGATGGTGACGAAGAAGATGAATTCATTTTGCTTTTTTAAGTTTTTAATTAAATTTTTGTTATTTTAATATAATAATATATTTAAAATATATGAATTTGTTATTTAAATATTTATTACTTCTAAATGGATGATTTTACACTTGACAATATAGAGTTAATGATAGGTCTTAAGAGACCTTTAACGACAAGGAGTATTTGTGTTATACTTTTGAAAGCTCAAGGTAATTTGATGTAATTATGACCGAACTTCTTATATTGGTACAATTTCATATAATCTCAGCCGATGTTTGTGCAATCTTCCTGAGATAATAAATAGGTATTTCTTAAAAATAGTCTATACTAACCTATCCAAATGAATCTATGTCTACTAATGTTATGGCAGTACAATAGACAAATAACCTTTGTTTTTAATATAAATTTTGTAAATATCTATTATTTATTTGTAAATATAAACTTAAAAAGATTTTAATTAGTTTGTACTGATATGTATTCATAAGAAAACCATATAATAGACATTGAAAATATAAATGCATAAGTTAAGCTGGCTCAACGGTAAGCCTTTTGTACTTATATTAATGAAATTATGTGATATTATCTTACCCAACATATATCATCATGATACTACACATTTCAATTAATATTAAGGTCTTACACATTTATTCATAGCTCAAGTAGTTGCAAATCCTCTTCACATTTATGATTGAATTTTGAGTCCCACCATGTACATATATCAACATGTGCAAGAGGTGTTCTTTCCTTTATCAAGGGAGTAAATATTTTCAGATTTCTAATCAACACATAATGTTACATCTCAATAAGTTCTAATAGGTCTTTGACTATTGACGTTAATATATTTTAGATTTATACTATTGATGTTAATAGATTTTCGATTTATTGAAGGAGTAAATATTTTTAGATTTCTAGGCAACATGTAATATTAAATCTCAATGGTAAGCCTCTTGTACTTATATCAATGAAGTTGTGTGACATTATCTTACCCAACATAAATCATCATGATAATTACACATTTCAATTAATATTAAGGTATTGCACATTCATTCATAGTTCAAGTAGTTGATCCTCTATACATTTGTGATGGGAGTTTGTGTACCACCATATACATATATAGGCATGAGTAGGAAACGTTCTCTCTTTTATTCAGGGAGTAAACATTTTCAGATTTCTAAGTAACATGTGATGTTAAATCTCAACAAATCCTGATAGATTTCTGACTATTGACGTCAATAGATTTTTAAATTATTGAGGGAGTAAATATTTTCATATTTCTAAGCAACATGTAATGTTAAATCTCAACACATCCTAATAGATTTCTGATTGTTGAAGTCAATAGATTTTCACTTGAGTCAGAAGTCTGCTGAGATAAAACACTAGTTGTAAAACTTTATATTTACTTCTATAAATTGGAGACAATTAATCTCACAATAAGAGGAAAAACCTGTCCTCACAAGTTTTAAAATGCATTTGGTAGGAATTAAACCCTTACTATACTAGTGAATGAGGAAGTGCGTAACCATCTATGCTATAAGGTGATGTACAAATTTAAATCTCTCAAATTAAAAAAAAAAAAAAAAGACTTATTTTATTATAAGTAATCAGTTTAATCTCAAGATGCACATATAAAATATTTACCTTAAAATTAGTTCTCTTTTTTTTCTTTTTGAAAATTAAGTTTTCATATGTATAAAAAGAAAAAGAAAAAATCATATAGATGCATTTACGAATGTGAATTACTTGGAATCCTTTAATTCAAAGGCACGGTACTATCATTTGATTCATTTCTCTCACACACACACGAAGGCACGGTACTATCAATCTATGCAATTGGGCTTAAGTTGTGTATAGATCCTAAATGGGTTACCAACAATTATATGCTTTATGCTTGAGTGGCAATATTACCACCCCTCAAAAGTTATATCTATACCCCTCTTTATTTGTGCACCCCATTGATTCAAAATCCCTAGTTTTTTTTAAGCACATCCCACTCTATACCAAATATGCCTTTTCTATTAATTTGGGGAGGGAGGGAGTGAGGTTTTTTGGCTGGGAATTTAAGAGTTTGATAAGAAGAAAATGAGAAGGTGAGAGAGTGAGTGGTGGAAAGAGTGGAGGAGGAGAAGGAGGAAGAGAAGAGAGTTTGATGGTGGTGGTGGGGTTTACTAGAGATTGTAGCAAGTACAAAGACAAAGTTTGAAGGTGAGAAGTTTTTTCTTTTCCATTTTTATTATTTTTTGAATTTGATGTTGAGCAAATGAGCTTTAATTTAAGGGTAGTTTGGTTATATCAATTAATTTTGTAAGAACTCTATAATTTGATTGGTTAAACTAGGTCAACTATTAAATCTAACATAATTGACTAATGGTAGAATAGGTCTTTGTCATTTATTTTTATTTATTTATTTATTTATTTTTGTGTTGTGTCAAAGAGCAAACTAGAGGTAGGTCTTACGTAATTTGCTTTTTTAAAAATTATGTTACTTTTATTATAATATTAATAATTTGATTTAACGGTAATATTTAAATTTTAAAATATATACAAATTTGGGTGTACATATGATTTTAAAGGAGTGGAAACATGTCACTCATATCCTGAGTGGTAATATTTATAAAAAATTTGTATATATCTTTATCACTACATTCCATTAAACTTTTTAATAACATTTTAACGAGTAATTTAAGTTTATTAAAAACAATATGAGGTGGTTGTATGTCTATTTCTAGCTCAAGTAATTAGTACACTTTCTCTTAACATCCGTAATAGGGGTTTGAGTTTCACTATGCATATCTATTAGCATGTGCGAGGAGTTTTATTACCTTATTATAGAGAAGATTTCAAGGCTAAGCTACTTCTATAGTATTTAATTTTGATAGGTTCTGGGAGCTCTCTGACTATTGATGTTTGTACATTTTTAATTATTTTTATAATTATATATATAAAGAAGAAGACAATATGACTATATAAAGTTGGCTTAGTTGTATTATTCTCACGCAAGTTCTACTCTTGCTAATGAAGTCCCAAATTGTCCTTGTAAAAAAAAAATAAAAAATGTAAAAGTTGACCCCATTAAAGATCTATTGACGTTTGATACCGATCAACTAAGGTTCGTCTGAGCCTAATACTGCAGCGGGTGAAAATGCAAAGGAAACAAAGGGGAAAGGGTAAGAGGAATAAAAGCAGGACACAGGATTTTTATAGTGGTTTGGCCCAAAGTAATACCTACATCCACTTTTTTTTCTCACTATATTTTGGCAGAGTAACGGCCCTCTCAGTAAAAGTATTTTCTTATAATGAATTTCCTCCTCTATTTATAGAGAAAGAGAGGTGCTACAGTAATACATAATAAGACAAAATACAATAAGTCAAACTGAAATGATGAATTACATTTAATGATACTGACATTTGTCGTGTTAACTCTGCCAAAGCATGGGTTTAGATGGTAACCCCATACTGGTTAGGTGAGATTTTCTTAGTTCATGCTGTAATCTCTGATAGGGTTGGCCTGTACGATACATTTTGAGCTATAATTAGTCTGACAGTTCTGTCTGTAGTTGATTTGTACTCTGAGAGGCGTGACAGAAGTAAGCTCTTTAGCGAGAAGGGTATCTTGTCAAGCTAACTAGCGAATAAGGCTTTCTACCGAGTTGATCTCATTCTAGGCTGCTGACCGAGATGATAGATGAACTGGATGACGATCTGATGAGTCACGGATAATCGATCTCATCAACGGGCTCATGGACGAGCTAATAAATGAGTATATATAAAAGGCTGAACGGATGGATAAGCAGATGGACGAGCTGATTGTTGAGCCTTTTAAGCCTTTGGTTATTGGGCTCATCCTTTGGGCTTTTAACAGCCCATTTGACTTGATCGTGAAAACACCTATAACACAAGCCCCCTAGCTCTTGTTGCATTCCGTAGACCAGGAGCTACGAGCTTATACACGAGCTGCTTTGATGAGAACAGTTACTCCACCTTTTCAAATTCTGCTTTATCTCTTGGACACGTGACATCACCCCAAACAACGGTTACAGGGCACGCCTTACACGGCATGCATTTAATGCACGTCTTTCAACTAACTACGCAAGATGACAAAATCCCGGGAATCGTATAGTATCGTCAGATTAAGGGCAGTTATACAACTGTCAAACCCAACGACTATGGCTCAGCAACTATATAAGGACAGAGATGCTTCATTTTCCTCTCCTCTGTCATTTTCAAAAACTAGATGCCTTTCGATCTCCTGAGTTTCTCTGCCTTTTTCGTCGTGCTGTTCATCGCTCTCTTTCCAGAACCACTAGACTCTACTGCACTTAAGGTGAGTTTATATATTTACTCCTAATTTTTCTGCTTTTACTTTTGCATGCATGGCGCTGTTCGCCTTTTCGAGTCTGGTTTTTGTTGTTTTTTTCTTGACCGTTCTGCGACTCTTCGCATTTCTGGTTTGAGAGAGTTTGACAAACCTGAATAGAATGTGTGTTTGATCGTTCTGGGAGCAAACACACATACTACTTCTGGTTTGATTGGATCTAGGATACTTGTAAAAACTTCATTATCATCATTATTTATTTATTTATTTATTTTTACTGTTGGATCTCGATGAGCTCGTACCTAAGAACTCTCTTGTCCTTAGTAGCTCCCCTAGGTGCACGACTTAACGTTTAGGAAAATGGATTCAGAAAGATTCTATCTTTTATGTCTGGTCTGCTATTAGTGATTGAATTTCTTGCTTCTTTTGTAGATGTCAAGTCATGAACACCGCAACCACAGAGTAGGGGCTAACGATGAGGACTATGAGGGGGATTCTGCTCAACAAGTCAGAGATACTTAAGGTGCAACTTCCCAAAGTGATGAAAGTGCACCGGAGTCGTCAAGGTGAGGCGACTCCTTTGCTCTCGAGCCCTTCTTTTAATACAACTCCACTATCTCTCACAGCAAGCTCGTTACGATAGCCCAGAAGTTTGATATCCCCTCAAGATGCCATGCAATAGTGTCGACCCTTCGTGACCACGCGGCTCACCCTCCCCAAGGTTTACAGTGATCATTCACCAACATTTAGAGACTGGGTTTAGGTTTCCAGTTTCTCACTACCTTATCGACCTCTTAAACGACCTGGCTTTAGCCCCATTCCAACTTACACTAAACGTTTATACCCATTTGATCACTTTAGCTTCCGTTTTGATAAAAAAACAAACTTCCACCTCCGACCCCTAATTTGATCCAACACCTTTTCCACTTCAAGTCCACCACAAGCACTAAGGCGGACAAGTGAGATGAGTTTTATTACACAGTGGCCAGCAGCTCTCCTTATAAGGTGTACTTGCTAAAAGGGGTCCTCAGGTTGAACGTGGGTGATTACAAAACCCCCTGTTTATACGCGTCCTGCCTAGCTCTTTTTGACCTCAAAAATTTTTCTTCTTCTCTTTATCCCGATGAGCATGTTTTCAACTTGCTGTCTTCACACATATATATATTGTTGTTACTGCATTCACTGATCTTCATTTTTATGTGCAGACGTAGCCAAAAGCTCAATCGAGCTTAGTGACGAGGAGGTAGAAACTCTTCAAAAGTTCTCCGAGGTCAAGTGCCTATTGGACGATTAGTTTCCAGGCGACTACTTTTTACGAGAATATGGGCTCGCACCGAAGGTTGAGACCAAGTGTCTGAGCATTTGCAAGGACATCAGAGCCTGCGAAAAAAAGGAGGTTCCCTCAGTCTTTGAAATTTTTGAGGAGGGAACGCCTGACCCCATCTCGAGAAAACTTACCACTATGGTGTAACTGGACTTAGAGATGCCACCATCTTCTCTAGTGGCTGAAGTTGCAGATCCCGATGTACAGATAATGGGGTTTACAAAACCTTCATCTTCTCAACTCACAAGACCTAGTTACACCATGGAAGGTCCTAGCTTACAGGTTGCCCTATAAGCTGCTAAGGGGTCGTTTTCTCAACCAGAAGCTGTAGCGACTTCACAGAAGTAAGGTGTGAGGTACAAATCAGTGGGGATAAAAACTTCAAGTAAAGATGCTACTATGCCCCCCCCCCCCCCACCCTTTCTTCCCCGAAGGAGCCCCACAGCTAAAATGATCTTAGTCTTGGGGCGATCTGAGGCTGTAGGCAAAGGAAAAGAGATCACAGAGCTCCCTCTAAAAGGGTTAGAAAACCGAGGGCAAAGAGCCCCGTTGTTGAGAGGAGCCGTGAAGAGCAAACCTAGGAGTTCAATACTAGGGAATATTTCAACGATCTTCTGGATCATTTGCCATAGCTCTTGGGACCTGAAAAGCTTGCCGTCTATCAGAGCCACATATGCGACGACCAGCTGGTCAGTTATTCTGCTCACTATATTGTGCTGGTAAGCGTCAACCTTGATCACTAATCTTCTGCTCTTTTCATATCAATCACTAAAATGTTTTCATCTTAGGCTGTCATGGGCTTAATGAAGATGTTCAAGGACTTTCCCGATCTGGCACAAGAGAAAGCTTCATTTGAAGAAGCGAATAGGAAGCTCGAAGGTGACAACAAGAAGATCAAAGGCGAGTCGGAGTTTTTTCACAAGGAATCTGAGAAGGCGAAGAACGCCGCACATGAGTTTGAGTAGAAACTCAAGAGTACTAGAGAGCAAAGGGGTAGGGCAAATGAGGCCTTAGCTCGCGAAATCAAGCTCTGAGATATCACCGCCTCCTCGCTCGATAAGGCACTGAGGAAAACAAGAAGATGAAGTAGGAAGTGAACTCGCTAAAATAGAATGTGAGTTCAAGCAATAAGTGAGCTGAGACTGCCAAGAAGGAGATTGAGTTGGTGATGCGAGACTTGGATGCAATGAGAAGTAACCTTGCTCGTGCTCAAGAGTCACTCAACCAGGCTAAAGCTCGTATCGAGCAGGCCCTTAAAGATGCCACTTCGAAGATGTCTAATTCATTCCTGTACACTTTGTGGAAACATCACCCAGAATTGGAGTCTCATTCTTCAGGAAAAATGTGGTTGAGGAGGTGGAGAAGTATGCAGCTCGTGCTATAAAGACCACTCAGGCTGAAGCCACAAAGGCCACTCAGAAGGGAACTGTTCCTCTTTTCCCCAAGAAGAGTTCAACACCTCTGCCTGCTTAGGCTGGTGCTTCTCCAACTTCTCCTAAGGGCTCAAATCCTATATTTGCTCAAGGTGTGGCTTCATCAGTTCCTGCTTCGAGCATTGCCTTGACCAAGACCTTCCTTAAGCTTTTTGTAGCCGACAACACTCGGGGTACAAAGTGCACGTCAAAGAAAGCCCCCAATGATCAAAGCTTGAAGAAGGCCTCTGCCAACTCTTTACAAGCCCTCAAGATAGCAACTTTTTCATTTTTCTTCTTTGTAAATATTTATGAATATTGATAATAAGGACTTGATTTTTGTAATATTGTTGTTGAGTTGCCTTATTTTTCTAGGTCCCATATGCATCATAGAATAATAATTCCCATCGCATAACTTGAATAAGCTGCGACCACGTATAAGAAATAAAATAGATGACCAAATAATCAAATAATGAACCTAATCAAGAGAACTGGTAAAAAATGCTCAGCTATAATGATAAGTACCAACAGGTCGCAGAGTTGTCTTCTCGAGCATAAATATCTTCCAGAGCATAAAGACAAGTCCATAGGTCACAAATACGCCTTCTTGAACTTAAGTAAGGTGGTTTTGGTGGAACATATAACTTAGAAAAACGAAAATTCTTAGCTTGATGAACCAATAGATTAGCTCCCAATAATAGAAGATATTAGCTAATAATACGAAGCAAGTCAGCTTGGACGATAATATTGAGAACTCTTCTCATAGAATGGAGCAGATCGGCTTGCATAATATCAAACTAATAAGATAATAATGAGAATTGCAACTTAAATAAAAGCTTGCAAAGTAATATGAGAGTCATGAGAGAACTGACTAGTTAGGCGGAGTATTGCTTGCAAACTATCATGGTCGTTCTTCAATTGGCTATGAACTGTGCTCAAAGGATAGAGATTCGAGCATCTACAGCATGTTGTGCTCTGAAGGTTAGGGCCTGAACATTTACAGCAGGTTGCACTCACAAGGTCGAAAACCTAAGCATCTACAATAGGCTGCGCTTACGAGGTTAAAACTTGAGTATCTATAACGGGCTGTACTCACAAAGTTGATATCCGAGCTGTTCAGCATAATATCCTCTCGAGCTACACTCACAGGGTTAGAACACGAACATCTATAGCGAAAGTTATGGAGGTAGTGAGACCTCGGTTGCGCTCACAGGGTCGTAACCCGAGCATATACAACATAAGCTTTGTCAGGCGGACCATCGTGTGGTGATTAGAATCGTGAAGTATTTGGAATGGTCTAAGGGGGAGGCTTATCAACGAGCTGCGATTAAGTTCACGAGCTCTCGACCGTATCAACCCCTTAACCCTGTAGGGCATTTATAGAGTAGGTTGTCGCGCTGATATTCAGCCTTTTATCCCCGTAGGGCAGGTATAGAGTCGGCTGTTACGCCGATATTCAGTCGCTTATCCCTATAGGGTAGCTAAGTGTTTGAATCTTTAATTTGTTGCTTGCTTTTCACAGCTACATACTTTACACAAGAACACATAATCAATTTGTATAAGTAATAATACAAGAGAAATATGGAGTTTTTATTATATTTACATGATCAATATTACAGAGGTAGTTTAATCAATACAACAGTCATTGGTAATATCGCCGCAGATTTATAGCGTTCCAGGATCGTGGAAGTACTACCTCACTCATGTCTGCTAAGTGGTATGCTTCATTCCCAAGGTCTTTATGAATGATAAAGGGTATTTTCTAGTTTGGTCCTAGAGTGTCGTCATTGGCTTTGCGAGCTTTGAGAAGAATCTGTTGTAACACTGGGTCGCTTGGCTTGAACTTCTGAACTTGGACCCTTTTGTTGTAATATCTTGACATCCTTTGTTGATAAACGGTTAAGCTTAGGCAGCCTATTTCTCTTGTCTCTTTGAGGAGATCCAAGTCTATGGCTAGAAACTTATTGTTCTCTAAAGGATTGAAACTTACTCTTCGTTGGTTGGTCACCTCGAATTCTGTAGGGATCATGGCTTCGGATCCATAGATCATTGAGAATGGAGTTTTCCTAGTAGTGCTGCGAGCTGTCGTTCTGTAGGCCCATAGCACCTTCTGAAGCTCATCAACCTACACCCCTTTCTTAGATTTAAGTTTGGTCTTCAGGATCTGCTTTATGATCTTATTGATCGTTTTCACTTGCCCGTTAGCCTGAGGATGGTCTACTGCTGAAAAGCTTTTTGTGATGCCGAGATTGCTGCAAAACTTGAGGAACTATATACAGGTGAATTAGGTCTTATTATCTGTCACGAGCTGTTGAGGGACTCCAAACTTGCAGATAATGTTATCCTACACGAACCTTTCTTTCTTCGTCATAGAGGTTTCAGCAAGTTCCTTTGCTTTTACCCATTTTGTGAAATAGTCGATTGCAACGACGACATATTTACACCAACCCTGACCTATTAGAAGATGTCCTATCAGGTTCATGTCTTAAATCACGAGGGGCCACAGACTGATCATATGCTACAAGTAGGTTGGTGGAGCTCGCGGAATCTTGGCGAACTTTTAGCACTTATCACATCTCTTTACTAAAGTGATGACATCTTGTTTCATTTTTGGCCAGAAGAACCCTTGTCTGAGTGCCTTTTGGGCTAGAGATAGCCCCTCAACATGATTGTCATAATGACGTTCATGGATGTCTTTTAAGATGGTGGTACAGTCTGGCTTATCAACACATTGTAACAATGGGGCCGAGAAGCCCTTTTTGTAAAGTATGTCGCCATAGATGTAGTATCTTGCAGCTTTCATTCGTAGATGACATGTTTTTAGCTTATCATCCGGCAGTCTACCCTCCTGTAAATAATTAACCAAATGACTCATTCATGAGTCTGCTGCCAAGGCTAGGACCATCACTTTGTCATTGGGCTCTGTACTTGGTTTTGGCAGGAATTCTACTAGTATATCCCTAGAAAAATCTGTGTTCTAAGCTGTTGTCAGGCGAGCTAAAGCATCTGTATGGGAATTCTGAGCTCGCGAGATCTGATTCACCTCATACTTTTTAAATGTTCCTAATAGCTCTCGGACTTTTTATAGGTAGATTCTCATACTTGACCTCCTAGCCTGGTATTCACCCATTATCTAACAAGCCACAAGCTGGGAGTCACTAAAGCTTTTGAACTGTTCAGCTTGCATCTCCTTGGCTAAGCATAGCCCTGCTAATAAGGCCTTATATTTTGCTTTATTATTAGTGGCTCGAAACCTAAACTTGAGTGCATAGCGGATTTTGTGTGCTTTTGGGCTGATCAATAATATTCCAGCTCCAACTCTCTACTCGCTAAAAGAACCATCAACAAATAGTTTCGTTTAACAGACCTTCAGAAGATTCAGCTCCTTCTTCTATAGGTCCTGTAAATTCAGTAATAAAATCAGCCAGTACTTGGCCCTTAATTGCTGACCTTGGCTTGAACTCGATGTTGAACTAAGCGAGCTTGATCGCCCATTTGAGAAGGTGGCCTAAGGTATAAAGTTTTTGCAAGATCTGTCTGAGGGGATATCTGGTCAGCACTTCAATTCTATGCGCTTGAAAATAAGGACGCAACTTTCTGGATGCCACCATGAGACAATAAACGAGCTTCTCCATCAGGGCATACCTTGTCTCAGCATCAACCAGCTTCTTACTGATGTAGTATACAGGGAATTGCATCTTGTTCTCTTCCCGAATTAGAGCTGCACTCAGGGCTTGTTGAGATACCCCGAGATGAACTGTCAAAGTTTCCCCTTCTTTTGGTTTTGATAAGAGTGGAGCTCGCCCAATATACTCCTTCAACTATTGGAACGCAATCTCGTACTCTTCTGTCCATTCAAAACTTTTGGCCTTCTTCAAGGCTTCAAAGAATGAGACACATTTTTCTATAGCTTTAGAGACAAATCTACTGAGGGCGGCGACCTGACTGTTCAAGCTCTGTACCTCTTTCATCTTTGCTTGCGACCTCATATCTAGTAAAGCCCTTATCTTTTTTGGGTTGGCTTCGATCCCTTCGTCATTCACCATGAAACCTAGAAATTTACCCAAGCTACTCCGAACGCACATTTGAAGAGGTTGAGCTTCATCTGGTACTTCCTTAAAATCTGAGGGTCCTTTGGTGGCAGAGACATCTAACAGATCGCAGGAGTGATATGTACGCGAGGCTAGTCGGGTCCAAATTGTAAGACAAAGAGGGTTTGAAAGACACGCTAAAAAGGCCAGGGGGATATCAGAGGAGATTGTGTTTACCGAAGAGGATGTCCGAGATGTCCGCTGGCAGCATAACGATGCTTTGGTAATCCGAGCTCGTATCGAAAACTCGATGGTTAAGAGGATAATGGTCGATACAAGGAGTTCTGTAAATGTGATGTACAATGAGTGTTATGATTAGATGGGGATCGACGATGAGCAACTGAAACCATCCTCCGAGCCTTTGTATGGGTTCACAGAAGACTCAGTCATCCCCACCGGGTGGATAAAACTACCTCTAACCCTTGAAGACGCGGCTCATCAGTCCACAGTGCTAGTAGATTTCCTCATCATTAATTCTCCTTCTGCGTACAATGTAGTGTTGGGAAGACCTATCATGAACGACCTCAACATCATCACCTCTACCAAAGCCCTTACCGTGAAGCTCCCAACCTCTAATGGAGTCGGGTGTGTACGGGGCGAGCAGTCCTTAACTCATCATTACTATGTGGATGCCATACGAAAGAGGGTCCGAGGAAAAAAGTGGATGAGGTCTCGGGGCGTGAACTGCAAGCCATCACCACGTCAGGGGTTAGTTACGATCTGGATCCTAGGGAATTTGATGCACACCAAACAACGGGCCCAGTGGAGAAGCTCGCAGACATCCAAGTTAGTGAAGCGGATACTATAAGATGTCTTAAAGTGGGCAAGAACCTGATCCCAGACGTAAAAACCCAGCTCGCCAGTTTCTTGAAAGCGAACCTAGATGTATTTGCATGGAACCATGGTGATATGGTAGGGATCGACCCAAGGGTAATGACTCATAAACTGAATGTTAATCCTCACCACAAGCCCGTGTGCTAGAAAAGAAGACAAATGACCCGAGAGCGGTGTGAAGCCTTGAAGGAGGAGGTAGACAGGCTCCTTACAAATAACTTCATCCAGGAAGTCTAGTACCCTATCTGGGTAGCGAATCCTATACTCGTAAAGAATAAAAACGGGAAATGGAGGACTTGCATTGACTTCACGGACTTAAACAATGCCTGCCCGAAGGATAGTTTTTCTCTACCCCGGATCGATCAGTTAGTAGACGTAACTGCCGGGCATAAGCTCCTCAGCTTCATGGACGCTTATTCAGGCTACAGCCAGATCCCTATGAATCCCGAAGATGAGGAGCATACCTCGTTCACTACAGATCAGGGATTGTACTGCTACAAGGTAATGCCTTTCAGACTCAAAAATGCAGGGGCAACCTACCAGAGGCTGGTGAGCAGGATGTTTGATGATTTGATTAGGAAGACCATGGAGTTATACGTAGACGATATGCTGGTGAAATCTAAGTAGGCCAGCGACCATGTTGGCGACTTAGAAGGGATGTTTTGTATCTTGAGGAAGTACCAGATGAAACTCAATCCCCTCAAGTGTGCTTTCAGAGTCTCATCGGGTAGGTTCCTAGGTTTCATAGTGAATATCTAGGGGATCGAAGCTAACCTAGAGAAGATCCAAGCCTTACTGGACATGCGGTCATCGACGAGCGTAAATGAGATCCAGAGTTTAAACGAACAGGTAGCAGCCCTGGGTAGGTTCTTATCAAAAGCCTCTGATAGATGCGTACCGTTCTTTGAGGTGTTGAAAAGGCAAAAAACTTTGAATGGACGGAGGAGTGCGAGGTTGCGTTCCAGCAGCTGAAAGAATATATGAGACGGGCTCCCCTCTTATCAAAACCTAAAGAATTGGAGGCTCTGACCATCTACCTTGGGGTATCCTAACACGCCCTAAACGTGGCGCTGGTTCGAGAAAGAGCTCAAGTACCTGTATACTGTATCAGTAAAAAACTGGTAGAAGCTGAGGTAAGATACATCCTGATAGAGAAGCTTGCCTACTGCCTAGTGGTAGTATCCAGAAAACTGTGCCCCTACTTCCAAGCGTATAAGGTCGAAGTCTTGACCAAGTATCCGTTAAAGCAGATCCTTCAGAAACTAGATACGTCAGGTCGACTCCTCAAGTGGGCAATCGAGCTCACTCAATTTGATATCCAATTCAAACCAAGATCAACAATCAAGGGACATGTGTTAGCAGATTTTATTTTCGAGTTTACCAGGCCTATCGAGGAGGAGGCAGAATCCTCTGAAGGACCGTTCTGGGAGCTATTTGTCGATGGATCTTCTTACGAGCGAAGCATAGGTACTGGTATGTTGTTGATTGATCCAGACGGGAACAAGTTCTTGAGTGTGCTCATGTTTGGGTTCAGACCAACTAACAACGAGGCAGAGTATGAAGCGCTATTAGTAGGGCTTTGGTTAGCCAAAAAGATGCAAGCTAAACGGCTCAGAATATTCAGCGATTCCCAACTAGTGGTCTGTCAAATAAGAGGTGAGTACCAAGCCAAAGGGGTCAAAGATGACAGTCTATAAATTAAAAGTTCAAAAGCTACTGGGGACAATTGGAGGGTATAAGTTGAATCAGATCCCGCGAGCCTAGAATTCCCATGCAGACGCTCTGGCCAGCTTGGCTACAGCTCAGGATGTGGATTTTGTTGGGAGAGTGCCCGTGGAATTTCTGCCAAAACCAAGTATCGAGCCTGGCAATGTGGTGATAAGCATAACGATGGCGGCAGACTCGTGGATAAACCCACTGATTAATTATTTACAAGAGGGTAAGCTGCCAGAAGACAAGACAGAAGCTCGTCGTCTGCGAAAAAGGGCAGTAAGGTATTGCATATACGGTGACGCGCTTTACAAGAAAGGCTTTTTGGCTCCATTACTCCGATGTGTCGATAAGTCTGACTATACTGCTCTATTGAAGGACATCCATGAGGGGCATTACGAAAATCATGCTGGGGGGTTGTCCTTCACTTAGAAAGCAGTTAGATAAGGATTCTACTGGCCAACCATGAAGCAAGAGGTTATCGATCTAGTGAAGAAGTGCGATAAGTGCCAGAGGTTCTCGAAGGTCCCTCGAGCGCCCCCAGCTTACCTTCAATAGATGATCAGCCCATGGCCCTTCGCCATTTGGGGCATGGACCTGATTGGGCTTCTTTCGATGGGACGAGCAAGATGTAAATACGCCGTAGTAGCGGTCGACTACTTCACAAAGTGGGTAGAAGCAAAGGAGTTGGTTGAGATTTTCATGACGAAGATTGAAAAGTTCGTGTGGGATAACATTATCTGCAGGTTCAATATCCCTCAATAACTTGTGACAGATAACGGAACACAATTTACAAGTGAGCAATTCCTAGAATTCTGCAATGGCCTCGGAATAACAAAGAGCTTATCAGCAGTAGATCACCCACAAGCTAATGGTCAAGTGGAAGCGGTCAACAAAATCATTAAACACACCCTGAAGACCAAGCTAGAAACCAGAAAAGAAGCATGGGTAGACGAATTGCAAAAGGTACGGTGGGCTTATAAGACAATTGCCCGCAGCACCACTGGAGAAACCCCTTTTTTAATGGTCTACAGGTCAGAGGCCATAATTCCTGTCGAGTTTGAAGTATCCAGCTAGTGGAGAGCGAGTTTTAACCCTGCGGAGAATGACCAGCTTCTGGCCACCAGCTCAGACCTTCTCGAAGAAACTAGAGAGACAGCTCGCCTCCGAGCTGCCGTTTACTAGCAAAGGGTGGCAAGACATTACAATAAGAAAGTTTGGGTATGCAAGTTCAAAACGGTCGATCTGGTGTTGCAGGAAATTCTGCCTAGAGCTCGCAAAGCCAACAATGGTGTGCTAGGACTTAACTGGGAAGAGCCCTTCATCATCCACGAAGATCTGGAGAATGGAACATACCATTTAGCGGACATGGGAGGAGTTATGCTACCGAGAGCTTAGAATTCATCCATTTAAGACCTTACTATACATGACTACTATATCTTTATCGTTTTATTGTTTCTGTACAGCTAATAATATAAAGATGCAATAAAAGCCCTATATTTCTCATATATCATTACTAATGCCAAGTGTTTACTTGTTTTCATGTGTGTGAGGTATGCGACGATTAGTGGCAAAAAGTATACTCAAAGCTCGAGCACTTGTTTACCTTGTAGGGATAAGGGGCTGAATATCGGTGAATACCAACCCCACACCTGCCCTGCAAGGTCAGAAGGGTTAAAACGGTTGTGAGCTCGCGCACCTAATTATCGCTCGTTGTTTGGCCTCCCCCTCTATAAGTTGCTCCACATACATCACAACCTGAGTCACCGCACACGAGCAGCATATAGCAAGAATCAACCGCTGAAAGCTCAATCCTGAATACGTTGTAAATGCTCGGGTTACGACCCTGTGAGCGCAGCTAGGGTTCGACCACCTTTCCACTCCCAGACTCGCTGTAAATGCTCGAGTTACGGCCTTGTGTCCGTAGCTAAGTTCCAACTACTCTCTCCATTTTCGCTACACCTGCTCGGGCCTCCACCTTATAAGTGTAGCTTGAGAAGATAACAAGCTGTATAGCTTAGGCATCGACTCTGCGAGCGCAGTTTGTTGTAGATGCTTAGGTATCGACCCTTCAAGCGTAGTTCGTTGTAAATGCTCAGGTATAACCTTGCGAGCGTAGCTAACTATAAATGCTCGAGCCCCTACCTTTCGATCGCAACACCCTGTAGAGGATCGAGTCCTTACCTTTAGAGCATAGCTTTCGCCAGAATGATTACACGAGTAGGAACATAATTTCCATGTGCTGGGAAGAATTGACGCAATCTATCAACACATAATTTTCGCACGCTAGGAAGAACCGACATGAGCAAATACAGTCAATCTTATCGGTCAGAAATGCTATCTAATGATATTGTTAACTATTTCGCTAGTTATATCTGTTCGTAATTCGTTTTGACTAAACAAATATGATATCACATAAAAGTGCGTATGACAGTCAAAATGAGTAAGCAAATAAAACAGGCCAACAGGAGTCTCACGTCGCTGGAAATAAAAAATTAATTAATTAAAATCCAAAATCAGAACATTGTATCATCTATCAGCAATTTCAATGTTCAAAGAAAGTCTTATCGGAAGGAAGAAAAACAGAAGAAGCAAATATTTAGGGGGCTTGCGAAGGGCTTACAAGAGTTATCTTCTCGCTTTAACCACCAAAAGTCTCCTTTGAGGATGCATCTTGAGCTCCCGAAGTAGTCGATTGCGATGAGCTCGGAGAAGGCGTTGAAAAGGAGGCAGCACCCAGGGCAAGACCAGAGAAGGCTGGGCCTTGAGCAGATGGAGGCTTCTCTTTCTAGGCTGCCCATGCGGCCCGATCGGTATACTTCTTCACCTCTTTGACAGCATCTTCACCAAAGAAAGAGACGTTGATTTCTGGATGGTACTTCCATAAAGTATACAGAAACAAACTCGACGTCTTCTTGGTTGTCTCTTTGCGAGCCTGCTCGATACGAGCTTCAGCTTGGCCAAATAACTCATTGATGTGGACAAGATTTCCTTCTACCACCTCGACCTATTTATTACCCGAGCTCACGTCATACCTTAATGAGCCATTCTCCTTCTTCAAAAAGAGGATATCTTGATTCAGTTTTTTGTTCTCCTTAGTGGCGGTATTAAGTGAAGAGGTAGTAATGTCTCGGAGCTTTACTTCGCGGGCTAGAGAGTCTTCGACTTTGTCCTTCTGCTCTTTGGCCGCCTTTAGCTTTTGCTCCAGATCCTGCACGGCCCTCTTAGCCTTCTCCGACTCTTTGCTGAAGTAATTCGCCTCCTCCTTTATCTTCTTGATGTCACCCTCAAGCTTTCTATTTGCCTCTTCCAGTGAGGCCTTCTCCTGCACCAAATTTGAGAAATCCTTGTACATCTTCATCATGCCTAGAGCAGATTGAGGCAAAAATATGTTAAGGGCAGGTATGAAAAGTGGATGTGAAGTATTAATGAGTCAAGAAGTAAAACTCACCAGTAATAAGTGTCGGGCAAAATACTCGACCAAATTCTCGCCACAAACATGGCTTTGGTAAACATCTGGTTTGTTGGTGCCTAGTAGTTGTGGTATCTGATCTAGGAGATCGTTGAAATATTCACCAGCATCGAAATCCTGGCCTTGTTGTTCCTGACTCCCCTCCTCAGCTATCTCCTTGCCTTTTGTCTTCTAGCGCTTTGGAGGATGTTCCGTGATCCTTTTCCCCTTGTCTATAGCCCCTCTTTGCCTAGTTGGCGACCTACCAGAAACCTGTGTCTCTTCGCTCAGAGTCCCACTCGATGGGGTAGAATCTCTTAGGGGCTTTTTGCCACCGTCTTATACCTTCCTTCTTGCTTTGGTGAGGTGACTTTAGAATCAAGCTTCGAAGGAGCTTCTGTAGCATTCTCCATGGTGGCTTGCGAGCTTGGCGCTCCTGTCGGTAGAACTGCGAGGCCTGTTGTGTCGGTTATTTGGACCTCCGGGTCCTCTTGCTCGGCTTTTGGGAAGGTTGACGGGCTGGCAAAGCGAAGTTCTACCATTGTTACGAGCTCCCTCGAAGCAAGATCTGGCGCCCCTTCTTTAAAAACTTCGAAAATCGAAGGAACTTCCCTCCTCTTTCAAATGCCGATATCCTGGTTAACGTTCAAGAGTATGGTCCTGACCCTCGACGCAAGCCTGTATTCTCGCAGACGGGTCCTTAACTTCAAAATATCTATTAAGAGTCGTTGTCTCCTCTCCTGTAAGATCAAGCGAGCTCTTCGACACATCTACATGAAGAAACCAAGGTCAGTAAAGATAATGATGAGTATATATACATAAATGCGAGAGTGCGCAACATCAAACTATTGATTTACCAAGGTAAAGAGAAAAAGAAAAATTTTCTAGATCGAATAAGGATGGACAAGACGCGTAGAACCAGTGAGTCTTGTAATCGCCCACATTCGATCTAACTGCCTTCTTCAGTAAAAAATTTTATATGGCGAAGCATGGGCCGCGGTGTTATAAAAGCCATCCCTCTTATTCGCCTTAAGGCCCCGTGGTCGCTTTGAATTGATAAAGGTGTTGGATCATGAAAGGGGTCGGGGGTAGAAGACCGTTTTTTTATGAAAATAAAGGCAATTACTGTCAGATTAGCGTAAGAATTAGGTGTAAGCTGAAATGGGGCTAATTCCAAATCGTTTAGGAGGTCGATAAGGTAATGGGGGACTGGAAATCTAAAGCTATACTCTAGATGTTGACGGCTGATCGCTATAAACCCTGGATGAGGGTGAGCCACGTGATCACCCTCCTTCCATTTCATAACCCGACACTCTAGGGGGAAGTCGTATTTCTGAGCTATGGATATGAGCTCGTGGTAAGGGATGGCAGAGGCATATCTAAAGAAAGGTTCTCGAGCAGGGGAGTCTTCCGGTCCTGATGGCTCCGATGCGGCCTCACTGCTTTGGGAAGCCGTACTCGGAGAATCCCTTACATGCCGAACAGATTCCTCGTCAGAGGCATCATTGTCAGCCCCTACTCAATGGTGGCAGCATCTACGACTTAACATCTACAAAAGAAGTAAGAGGGTTAGGCCGCTGATAGCAAACCATGTTTAAAAATGCAAGGTCTTTTTGAAACCCCTTTTCTCCTAAGCGTCAAGTCGTGCGCCCAGGAGGAAGGGCTACTAGAGATAAAATTAGTCTTGAATTCCATCTAAAAAAAAAAGAAGGGAAGAAAATGCTTATTTATCTCTTATACAGGTATCTCTAAAAGATTTCCTAAACAAATAATGAGAAGGAAGCGGCATGTGTGGCCTAGGTCAGACCAAGTACCTTTTTCCTGCTCGAACAACTAACCAAGTTCCCTCATACCAGAAAAACAGGAGGACATTCAGCATTCAAGTGGAAACCAGACCCAAATATGCAATGAAATCAATAGCACCATGCATAGGGGGATAGAAAATAAAGTACAAGACTGGACGTTTGAGCATACCTCAAGTATAACAGATGTTGAAAAACCTAGAAAAGAGGACGATGAACAGCGACGGCGAAAAACACAGAAAATGCTTGAAGATGACAAAAAACCTAAACTCCTGAAAATGACAAAGAAGAAGAAGATGAAGGGTCTCGGCCATTTTAAAGTTGCCAGACCCTGGTAATTAGATCAAGACAGCTATGTAACTACTCCAGATCTGATGATGTGGCGCGACTTTCGGGATTTTGTCATCATGCAACAGTCAGTTGAGAGTTGTGCATTAAATGTATACGGCGCGTGACGTGACCTATAACCGTTGTCTGGGGTGATGCCACGTGGTCTGGTGATAAAGTTGAATTTGAAAATGATGTAACTGTTCCTACTAGGATATTTTGCATTTAAGACTTGTAGCTCCTAACCCACCATATGCACCAAGAGCTAGGGGGTTTATGTTATGAGAGATTTTATGATCAGGCCAATTGGGCCGAGGGAGGCCCACAGTGTAAGCCCAGTGACCCGGAGACCCAAAAAAGTCTAGTATCCAGCCCGTCTATTTGACCGCGCGGTTGTTCATTGGCTTGCTCGCTTTTCTGATCGCTGCTTTGGTCATATCTGGTCTTCTTGCTGGTCGTCAACCTGTTCGCTATGGAAGCTTGGTATCTTACTCGATGCCCTGCTCGATATCCTGCTTAGTACCCTGTTTGGGACCCTGCTCGCTTCATTGATCGATGCTTGATCGTCTGTGTGCCTTTCATCAGATCAAATGAAAGTCTGTCCGTTCAGGTCGATCAGCTGTCCGCATGCATGCTCGCCTACCTGTTCGTGTCTTGGATCCCTTGCCCATTGAAGTACCTATCTGTTCGGAGATCCCTCAACGACCTGCTCCATGATCGACATGGAGCCCGGTTAGCCTAAACGTTATTTGCTCGCCTATTCTGCAGGACATTCTGCTTGTTAGAGAGGTCCATCTCTGTTCCGACCATCAAATCACTAGAAGTCAGCATTGCCAGGCGAATTACGGCTCAAAGCGTGTCATATACGCCGACCTCTTCAGAGATTACAGCTTGGATTATAGGAATCCGACCTAACCTGCGTGGGTTAGCCGCCTAAGCCCATGCTTTGGGTAGAATAAACTTGACACTATCAATCACATTAAATGTAATTTAGGCGCATTAAATGCGGTCCATAATTGTAATAGTAATTTACTATGTAATATTTTATTGCGCTTTACTGTAGCTCATCCCCTTCTTCTATAAATAGGGAAAGACCCTCATTGTATAAAGGATGAATCTTTTTACTGCAGTTACTCTGTTAAAATAGTGAGATAGTGAACAATGGATATAAGCATTTCTTTGGGTCGAACCACTTTAAAAATTCCTTGTGCCTTTTCCTTCCTCTCTGACCTCGCTTGCTTTACTTCTTACTTTATCCATTTGTTCAACAACATCAGTACAACATTGCAGCTTAAGCCTAAAACATGAACCTGATTGACTAGGATCCAAATCCAGATGTCAACAAGTATTTTCCTCTCTTTCTTACAATGAATTTCCTCCCCTATTTACAAAGAAAGGAAAGTACTGTAGTAATACATAATAAGATAAAATACAATAAGTTAAACTGAAATGATGAATTACATTTAATGATGCTGACATTTGTCAGGCTAACTCTGCCAAAGCATGAGTTTAGACAATAACTCCATATTGATTATGTGAGATTTCTTTAATTCATGTTTTAATCTCTGAAAAAGTTGGCGTGTACAATACGCCTTGAGCTATAATCGGTCTGACAGTTCTGACTGTGGTTGACTTGTACTCTAAGAGGCGTGACAGAAGCGAGCTCTTTAACAAAAAGGGTATCCTATCAAGCTAACGAGCAAATAAAACTTTCTACCGAGTTGATCTCATTCCGGGCTACTGACCGAGATGATAGACGAACTGGATGACGATCTGATAAGTCAGCGGACAATCGATTTCATCAACAGGCTCATAGACGAGCTGATAAACGAGCATATGCAAAGGGTTGAGCGGATGGACAAGTAGACTGCTGCATCTTTTGAGCCTTTGGTCCTTGGGCTTATCCTTTGGGCTTTTAATAGCCCATTTGACTTGATCGTGAAAACACTCATAACAAGATCAATATGTATGGGAAAGAATGGAGGATTACAAATTTTGACACAATATTTTAGCCTTTGAATAAGTCTATACTACAACAAAAAGGGCCTTTTAGTATTCACATATAATGAATAAAAGACTAAGTCTAATTAAAAAAGCATGTGCCTTAAACATATACCTTTCTAAGAATGTTTTTTGCTTGTAGAATTGCTTCGTCTTGATTCCAAATCTTCAACGAACATTCTAAGCAACTAAATAAAAATACATGCAAATTAATATTTTGTTACATAGCCATGCCAACGTAATTATCAAGGGCGGAACCAGAAGATTAAAATTAGGGTTCCATGATATAGATAATAAAATATCTACAATATGATGATAATAAAGTAAATTTGTGAGCTCTTATAATATGATGATAATAAAGTAAATATGTGAATTATTATAAGAAAAAAAATTAAATTTATACATGACTTAAAGTTACAATTAATAAAAATTAATCTTTATTATCATGTGTTAGAATTTCATCTAAAAAATCAAAATTAGAATTACACATAACAACCTAATAGAATATTTAGCTTTTTTATGTTTCTGTGTTACAAACAAATTTAAGTCGTTAACTAATCCTAGAAAACCAACCACATTGAAAAAAAAAAGAGTTAAAATAAAAAGAGAGAACTTCTATTAGAATTATCTAAAGATTTCAACAAAAAATTAATTACTTAATTGTTAATACAAAGGGAGATGAGTGTCTTTGGATAAAAAGCATGAACTAATAATATTTAAATAGATATTTTTTAATTTGCTATGTGAGATTCAAAAAATAAAAATATTAAGTTGACATTAGAATAAAATACATATATTAAAATGCTTATTTTATGACAAAAGTACTTATTTTATTACGTGGATTAAGAAATGAGAATGATGAATAATGAGAATGATTGATGTATTTATTGCTCTAAAATCAATGCATAGTGGGAAATAAATTGTGGGTGCCACATGAATTTGAGATTGTAGAATGAGAATCTCATTCTTCTCACCCCACTTGGGAATCTTATTCTCATTCCTTTTTAAAGTTAAAAACTCTTTTATATCCCTTATTTTTTTCTTAAAAAAAAAAAAAACCTATTTTGATCGGTTGTAGATTTTTGTAACTTATAATTAATTCATTCTAATTCTAATATAAGGTAAATATCTTAATGGGAATACTGCCGATTTCAATTCTGATCCTACAATTGAAGTAAACAATTTATTTTGATTCGGATACAAAATTTTGATTGCAAATTATTATAATTCTAAGTCATTTCAATTACGTACAAATAAATGCACTCTTAACAATACTGTTACGAGCATTTTTGCGATCATAGAAAATTGGCTGATAAGGGCTCAAGAATGAGTCCAGTATATTATTTTAATGAAAAAAAACTCAAGAGACTGGTCCATTAGGCAAATATCAAAGGAAGGAACATATGGTCGATTCTCAACTTATAAACCTAAGCACATTTGATCGTATGGCTGATTGTATCATTTGATCGTCTATCTAATCATGTGTTTGATCGCGTGGTAGCCTGATCGTGTGTTATGACCATTAAGCCAATCTGATCGTGGTCAAGAACCGTTCGATAGTATTCTTCAAAGGCAATCAGAGCGATCATAAGGTCGCATAACTATCATGGTCTTTCTAGAATGCTTATCAAGTTATAAGTTGATTACTCATCTCTTTATCTACTTGCTAGGCGTAATAAC
The DNA here is from genome assembly GCA_022984855.1 of Dimocarpus longan. Classification (NCBI taxonomy): domain Eukaryota; kingdom Viridiplantae; phylum Streptophyta; class Magnoliopsida; order Sapindales; family Sapindaceae; genus Dimocarpus; species Dimocarpus longan. The sequence continues at coordinate 19,949,403 of CM041018.1, read as the reverse complement.
AGATCGCTTGGATAATCTACTCGCTAAAGTTGACCAGTTGACCTTCTAGAAGTCTGGAGCGGTTTAATCAGGAAGGAGTCAACTTGTCTATTTTCATGCAAATCAAATCACGACATTCTCGGTAGCCATTGCTGATATGGTTGAGTGAATCTTGGCAAATATTATCTTAATTAATATATTTTATTTTTTGTCTTATCTGTAAGATTCTGAAACCAATTCAAATTGTAACATTTCTATCTATAAATTGGGATCAAATTCATTGTAAAGAAAAAAGAAAATATATATTGTTACTTTGCGAAAATAAGAGTGACAGTCGTGGACGTAGGCCATTACTTTACCGAACCACATGAAAATCATTGTGTTTAATCTGTTCTGATTCTGGTCTTCCATATTTTTTTTCTTGTTATTTGCTATTTTGCAAGTATTGGGCTTGAAGAACCGGGTTGACCAGAAAATGGTGTCAACATCTTTGGCGTTAGAAGGAAGGCCCAGACTGCGATTCTACAATCTTTTTCAATACTTATTTTTTGCTATAGTTGTGATTTGTTAATATGGCCAGGATCAAGACAACCAGGATTGTTATGTTGGCGGCTGACCAATCAGAGGGATATCAGGACCAAGGACACGCTGCAGGAACTTCCAGTGTGGCTTTGCCTCCCCTTTCCCCGTATCAGGTTGCCACCGGTGGAGATGTTGTACTAGTTTGGCAGTAGCACTGGGAAGCGTTAGAGAATACGGTGGCGTAGTTAATAGAGGCAATTAGGGCTCTGACACAGGCCCAGACTCAGGCAGTCCCCAGGAATGCAGACCCCAACATCGACCAATTGAGGAGATGTCGGCCAGAAGAGAAGAAACTATTACAGAGAGGTTATAGATAGAAGCTTCGGTCCGCTCTTCAAATTTGCATTTTAGAAGAGGTGAACGTCAGGCTCGTGAAGAAGAAGTAACATCTCACCTGCCAAGTCTGATGGTAAGGGTGAGTCAGGATGGGAGCCGCAACGTAGAGGTTGGTAATGGTAATGAGCGAGCTTATGGACGCAATGAGGAGTGTGTGCGCCAAGAGAATCACACCGAGCAGAGAGCTCACGTAGAAGATATAGGTCGTGTGAAAGGTCATGCAATCGGCTTTTTGGAGATAGGGAGAGCAAGAGGAGTCGTTAGTCCAATGCAAGAAGAATTGAACGCCAGGACCCAATGGTGGAAGAATTAATACAAAGGGTCCAGCAATTGGAGGTGCGACCTCTACTTTAAGGTCAAGCGGAGTTACAGGAAGAAAAAATCCCTTTTTCAAGGGAGATTGAGATGAAGCCATTACCATCGAGATTCAAGCTCCCGAGTGTCTCACTTTACAATGGGGATAGTGACCCATACAACCATCTTGATGCGTTCAACGTCTAAATGGACTTGCAGACATCCAATTCTCTGGTCAAGTGTAGAGTGTTTCCAGCCACATTGGGGAATGTGTCGAGAGCGTGGCTAAGGAGTCCTCCAGCTCATAACATCAATAGTTGGGAAGAATGCTAAAGGAGGTTTACCGACTAGTATAAGGCACTAAAGAAGCAGCTCGTGCCAACTTGCCACCTAGTGACGGTCTTTCAGAGGCAGAACAAGCCGTTAAAAGACTATATTGCTAGGTTCAGAAGTGAGGTGAATAACGTGAAGAATCCCTCAGATGAAAGCATCCTAACAACAATCTCAACAGGGCTTAGGAAAGATGGGAAGTTCCACGAGAGCATTTATAAGTCCTCTGTAAAGGATTTTGGTAAGTTTTACGAGCGAGCAGCAAAGGAGATCCGTTGGGAATAAGCTTTTGGGTTAAGAAGACCTAGCGATCAGAAGAACGGAGCAAGTAGTTCTCACCAAGGAAGGAAGACAAGTCAAGGTGGGAACAAATAGAGCAGTCACAAAAATCGCTCTGGCAATCAAGTAGTGAAGCAGGTAAGGAATGAGCCCAGAAAAGAGCCACCTCTACCGCAGAGTCGCTACCATAATTATAACGTCCTGACAGACTGCCAAGATAGAATTTTTAAAGCAGAAAAGAGACGGAAGAATTTCAGGAGGCCAAGTCCCACAAACATCCCAAACAAGCTTGGAGACTCGAGAAATTATTGTGTCTATCATAATGAAACTGAGCACTATACTTTCCAATGCAAAGAGCTCAAGGACGCAATAGAAGATTTAATCAGAAGAGGTCGTTTAAGGGAATATGTGGCGCAACTAGCAAACCAACGTCCCCTGCAAAGGCATCAACCAACGCAACAACATCCTGATCCTGCTTAGCAACCTGCCCAACAACAACCTCAGCAAACAGCCGATCAGGACCATATACCTATAGTGAGAACTATTTTTACTATTTATAATGGGCCGCACATAGTAAGGACATCAAACAGATCGCATAAGCACTATATACGGGGGACTAGTTATTTTCTACTAACAAAGCATAGCAAGGCAGAGGGACCCTCAAAAAGAGCCAGAAGGACTTCAAGTGGCATCATGTTTAATGAAGAAGATGCTAGAGGAGTACATTGGCCTTATAATGACGCGCTGGTCAATAGGGTAAGGATTGGTAATGTCGAAGTATAGAGATTCGAATCGACAAGCAATGACATTGGCTGATTTTTTTATCATTAACTGCCCATCAGCATACAACGTTATCCTCAGAAGACCAGCCATGAATGATCTAAACATGGCAATATAGACCATAACATTTATAGTCAAGTTTTCAATGCCAAATGGAGTAAAGTGTGTGCGAGGAGAGCAACAATTGGCGAGGAGATATTATAGAGTTGCAGTAAAGGTAGGGGTTAAAGGGAAGAAGCTTAACATGGTGGCTGAGGAAAAGCCACAACCAATTAGTACAAGAGGGTAAGCCAGGACTTGGATCCGAGAGAAATAGAAACAGATTGAGCTATAGGTCATGTGGAAAAGCTCGATGAGGTGCAAGTCAGCGAGTAGGATGTTGAGCAGTGCTTGAAGGTGGGGAAAGATTTACCTCCATATGTTAAAGCTTAGCTTACTGACTTTTTAAAGGAGAATTTGGATGTCTTCGCCTGGAATCATGAAGATATGGTGGGGATCAGTTTGAATGTTATGTTTTATAGATTGAATATCGATCCTTACTATCGGCCAGTTCGCCAGAAGATAAGGCCAATGACGGAGGAGCATTACGAAACGCTCAGAGAAGAAAGAGAAAAGCTTTTGGCGAACAGATTTATAAGGGTAGCTCACTACCCAATCTAGGTAGCAAATCCCATTCTAGTAAAGAAGAACGTTCTAGTAAAGAAGAAGAATGGAAAGTAGGGAACTTGTATCGACTTCACCGATTTGAACAAGGCATGTCCAAAGGACAGTTTTCCTCTGTCAAGGATTGATCAACTCACTGATGGTACTGCTAGTCATCAACTCCTCAGTTTTATGGACGCTTATTCAAGGTATAACTAAATCCCGATGAACCCTGACGACGAAGAGCACATTTTATTCATCACTGATCGTGGGCTTTATTGTTACAAAGTAATATCGTTTAGGTTGAAGAATGCTGAAGCAACCTACTAACGGTTGGTCAACATGATGTTTGAAGATCTTATTGGCAGAACGATGAAGGTATATGTAGATGATATGTTGGTGAAGTCTAAGCAGGTATTCGAGCATGTGCACGACCTGGGAGAGATGTTCCAAATCTTGAGGAAGTACCAAATGAAGCTTAATCCTTTTAAGTGTGCATTTGGAGTGACTTCGGGCAAATTTTTGGGTTTCATGGTAAAAAATGGAGGGATTGAAGCAACCGAGAAGATTAGAGCTTTGATTGACATGAGATCGCCCACCAAGATCAAAGATATGTAGAGCTTGAATGGCCAGGTCGTTGCTCTCAGCAAGTTTATATCCAAATCGACAGACAGGTGCATCCCCTTTTTTGATCCGTTGAAGAAAGCAAGAAACTTTCAGTGGACTGAAGAATGTGAAATGACATTTCAATAGTTAAAGGAATATTTGGGTCGAACACCATTACTTTCTAAGTCAGTAGAAGGGGAAAAGTTGATCGTTTATTTGGGGGTTACTCAGCACGCTCTCAGCGCGGCTTTAGTTTATGAAGAGAACAGGACACAACTTTCTGTATATTATGTCAGCAAGAGGTTGCTCGATGCAGAGACCAGATATACCCCCATTGAGAAACTTGCATACTGTCTGGTGGTGGCATCAAGAAAACTTTGCCTTTATTTCTAAGCCCACACAATTGAAGTACCAACCAGATATCCATTGAAGTAGGTTCTTCAAAAGCTTAACACATCAGGTCGCTTACTCAAATAGGCAATTGAGCTCGCCCAATTTGAAATAGAATTCAAGCCTCGGACAGCAATAAAAATGTAGATCTTGGCAGATTTTGTGGCTGAATTTACAGAGCCGGTTAGTGAAAAAGCCGAATCCTCTTAAGGCCCATTTTGGGAGCTTTATATGGATGGATCCTCTAACGAGCAGAAAGCAGGGGCTAGTGTGATATTGATTAGCCTAGAGGCTCATTGAATTTTTTACATCTTAAGGTTCAGGTTCAAAGCCACCAATAATAAGGCGGAATATGAAGCATTGCTAGCAGGGTTAAGATTGACGAGGGAAATACGAGTTGAGCAAATAAGAGTGTTAAGTGATTCCCAGCTTGTGTATGCCAAGTTAGAGAAGAATATCAGGCCAAAGGTTCCAAAATGTCAATTTATCTGCAAAAGGTTTGGGAGATGCTGGCGATGTTCGAAAGATGTGAAATACACCACGTTCTGCAATATGAAAACTCGCATGTGAACGCCTTAGTCCGTCTTGCCACAATAAAAGATGCAAATTTCATTGGGGTTGTGCCGGTGGAGTTTTTGTCAGTCCTATGTACAGAGCCATGAGATAAGATGATGGTGATTGTCGTGGCACAAGATTCCTGGATGAATCCTCTTGTTAAGTACTTATAGGATGGAAGATTGTTTGAAGACAAGCTAGAGGCTTGTCGCTTTCGAGCCCGAACAGCCCAATACTGCATTTACGATGACAGACTTTACAAGAGAAGGTTCTCAGCTCCATCGCTCAGGTGCATTGACGGCTTGGACTGCCAGACCGTCCTAGAGGACATACATGCAGGATACTGTAGTAATCATGTTGATGGGCTATCTTTGGCTCAGAAGGCTCTTCGGCAGGGGTTCTATTGGCCAATAATGACACAAGATGCGACTGAAATGGTTAAGAAGTGTGATAAGTGCCAGAGATTCGCCAAGATTTCATAGACTCCACCAGCTTTCTTACAATAAATGGTCAGTCCATAGCCTTTTGCCATTTGGGGTATGGATTTAATCGATTTACTCCCAATAGCTCAGGAAAGATGCAAGCATGTGATTGTGGCAGCGGATTATTTTATAAAGTGGACAGAAGCCAAAGTACTAACCGAAATATCCATTGTAAAAGTTGAGAAGTTTGTCTGGGAGTACATAATCTGCAGATTTGGAGTTCCTTAGTAGATCGTGACAGGCAATGGAACCCAGTTCAGCAGAGAGCAGTTTCAGAGGTTTTGCAAAGATCTGGAAATCAAAAAGAGCTTTTCAGTCGTGGACCACCCGTAAGCCAACGATCAAGTTGAAGCAGTTAACAAGATTATCAAGCAAAACTTGAAGACTAAGCTGGAAGTAAGAAAGGGAGCCTGGGTTGATGAATTACAGAAGGTGTTGTGGGTTTACATAACAACTGTTCGCAACACCAACGGGGAGACTCCCTTCTCGATGGTGTATGGATTGGAAGCAATGATTCCAGCAGAGTATGAGGTCGCTAATCAACATAGAGCAACGTTTAGATAGGAAGATAACAACCAACTACTCACGGCTAATCTAGATATGCTCGAGGAAGCAAAAGAAGAAGCTCGAATGAGGGTTGTCGTCTATCAACAGAGGGTCGCCAGATTTTATAATAGAAAAGTTCGAGTTCAAAGTTTCAAGACTGGTGACCTGGTTTTACGTCGCATCTTAACTGCTGCTCGGAAAGCCAGCGACGGTACCATTGGTCCAAACTGGGAAGGCCTTTATGTTGTAAAAGGTAGTCTAGAAAACGGAGCTTATCGCCTGGCCAACATAAATGGGGCTGAGGTCTCACGAGCATGGAATGCAGAAAATCTTCGACCATATTATGTTTGAGTTGTTTAGTTCATCTGGTTTGTATAAACCAGCTATTTTATCAATAAAAGTTCTCCGGGCAAATTAATCTGATCGCGCTTATTATTGCTTCTTGTTATTTGGTGGATTATTGTTGTCATCTCTACTCATGCTTTAGAAGGTTTGATTGCTACTTATGAGTGAGTAGACTTTAGAAGGTGCAATTAATACATGTAAGCCAATGCTCTGGAAGATATGATTACTACCTGTGAGCAGCCGAGTTCTAGAAGTTGTGATCGTTATCTGTGAGTAATAAATGTCCTGGAAGGTCCTAGTATTACCTGTGAGCAAGCAAGCTCTGTAAGGCATACTTATGGCCTGTGGACTTATAACAATTCTGGAAGATCTGTGTAGCCTGTGAATGAGCAAGTTCTGAAAGGAACATTTGATCTATGGATTCTCATGTTTTGGAAGGTACCAACACTACCTGTGAGCGAGTAAGCTCTGAAAGGTATGCTTATTACCTGTGAACTATTATAGGCCCTAGAAGATTCAAATAATTTAATTATCATTCGATCTGGGGGCATTTATATTGAAATTGCAAATCAATAGGTGTCCGTTTTAGCAATCAGTCTGGATGTTTATTATAACATATTATTATCAACTGTGATTAGCGATCGGAATTTCTCATTATTTAACATCAGAAGGGAAAACTGAAGCAAGGATAAACAAACAGAATGATAGAATTACAATTCATGAATTCATAAAAATTCAAAAAACTGTCAATTACATGATGAAAAATGAAAATGAAAAATTTCCTAAGAACTAGGAGGAATACTTAAGCCCTGGTCGCCAGCAGCTTCTGCTGAAGCTACATCTTGAGCCTCAGAAGTTGTTGGCTTTGAAGAGCTAGAAGAAGGATGTTACTGAACTGAAGTAATGCTTGATGAGGGAGCTGATATCATCACATTTGAAGGAGCCGGACCTTGAGATGGTCCACCTTGCGACGCTATAGGAGTTGGGCCCTTGAATTAAGTTGGGGGTACCTCAGAAGCAAAAGGGTCTGAGCCCGACTGGAGAGCTGGAAGACTAGCCTCTGGTTGAGCCTTTTTTGTAGCCTGGCCAGCCGCCCTTGCTCCATACATCTTCATCTCTTTAACAGCTACCTACCCAAAGAATGAGATGTCTATATCTAGGCGCTTCCGCCACAAGTTGAACAGAAATAAACTTCCCTTTTTTTGAGTGGCCTTTTCTTCTGCCTTTTTTATTAAGGCCTGAGTACGGGCTTCAGCTTGATTGACAGCTTCTTGCTCCCGAACTAGCTTCTCTTTCATTGCCATAGCCTCGTGACACACCAGCTCGATCTTTTTCTCAATAGTATCTACTCGATGCTGCTGTGATATCGCTTCCTTTTTCAGCTTCTTGTTGTCTTCTTTCAGCCTTTTCTCTAGGCCTTGGGCATTTTTCAGCTTATTCTTTAGATGATTGCCCTCATCCCTCAGCGAGGTGATAGTGTTCTCTCGATATTTCACATCTGTCTCCAACTCAGAATTCTGTTTTTGAGCATTTTTTAGTTTCTGCTCAAGGTCACGAGTGATCTTTGGGGCTTTTTCAGCCTCTAATTGAAAGAACTCTGCCTCGCCTTGGACTTTCTTCTTGTCATCCTCCAATGTTTGTATCATCGTCTCCATGGAAACCTTCTTTTCAGGCCAATTGAGAATATCTCTAAAAAGATTCATAAAAGCCATGAAAGCTTCAAACAAGATGTTAGAAAAGCAAAAAGGACAAGGAAAGCAATAAAATATAATAGTAATAAAGGAACCTTACGAGCAAATTGAGGTGATCAAAGTAGTTGATCAGTTTATCGCCTCTCATATCCTTTCGGTAAAGGTCGGGTTTTTCGAGATCTAGGAAGTAAGGTGCACGATCCAGGAAATCATTATAGTATATCCCCGTATCCAAATCCTTGATCGGTTCTTCAGCTGTGGGCTCTTTCCTAGTGTTTTTTGGTGCTTTGGGGAAGGTTCTGTGATCCTCTTGCCTTTATCAATGCTCTGAGGATCTGCTTAAGGAAGGAGCTGATTGTGCAAGGGGTTCCCACTGAACATCTCTCTTTGTGGATTTTTTCTCCACTGATTTTATATCATGACACGATCAGAGGGTGTGGCAGAACTTGTTTGGGTAGATGACCCAGTAGCAGTTTTTAAAGTCGCATGTGAATCAGGGGCGCCTGCAGCTTGAGCAGGTTTGTTTGGTGAAAGAGGTGGAAGGTCAGCAACTTCTGTCACCTGGACATCTTCTTAATCATCAAGAAGGGGTTCGTTGAAGTGAAGCTGAACCATTGATGTAGATTGACTTTCTTGTGAGCTCAACTCTTCCTCGCCAAAGCTTCCATGATAGAAGGAATTTCCTTCTTTTTACGAACTCTTAGGTCAAAACGTTTATGAAGTAGTTTTTGGTTCGCAAGAGTAGCGAGGCTGTATTTCTGAAGGAGATATTCAGATAGCGGTTGGTCGTCCAAAAGATTTTTTACCTCCGAAAATTTCTGTAGCAATGCTAACTCCTCGCTTGTCAGCCCGATCTCACTCTTGGCAATGTTTGCACAGAAGCGAAAATTAATTTGTAGCCATTTATATATGTGCATAGCAGCAAGACGAAGATATACTCACGAGGAGAAGAACAAAATGAAAACTGTTTAAGATCAGCTATGGAAAGGCAAGACGCATAAAACCAGCGCGACTTGTAGTCGCCCACATTAGATTTACCAATCCCTTTTGGAAGAAACACTTTATAAGGAAAATTACGGGCTGATGTATAATAAAATCCATCCCGTTTCTTTGACATGGGGCCCATGGTGCTTTTGAAGAGGAAGAGATATTGAATCATTGGCGGGGTTGGTGGAGGAAGATTATTTTTTATAAACACTGAGGCTAGGGTAGTTAGCTGAGCATAGGAATTGAGAGTGAGCTGAAATGGGGCGAGCTTGAGGTTGTTTAAGAGATCGATCAGGTAACGAGGAACTGGAAATCTAAATGTGCTAGCGACTAATGGAAATGAACCCTTTATAGGGATAAGCTACATGATCGTGATTTACCGGCACCATTGCTCGACTCCTAGAAGGTAAGTAAAAGTCCTCAACGATTGATTTGAGCTCACTGGGGCTAACAGAAGAATCGCATCTGTAAAAAAAGGAGCAAGCAAGGGGATTATCGTGCCCTGCAGGTTCTGATACAACCTCACCGCTCTGAGCAGTTGCGTTTTTAGTAGTTCTGACTTAGAGGAATTCCTTTTTAGAATCCTCGTCAGTAACCCCAACTTTGTGATTGCGATGACTATGACTAGACATCTACAAAATTAATATGGAGATCAGGTCGCAAATGGCAGACCAAAGTACAAAGTTTAAGATTAATTCTATTTTCCCTAAAGGTCAAGTCGCATGTACAGGAGGGGCTACCGAGTGCATAAGAGCCCTGGTTGCAAGCCTAACAGGCTGCAAAGGTGATGACCTGACTAGAGTTGGGGTATTAAATGGTTACAAAACAGATAATGGTACGTATGCATGTGACTAATACGATTAAACAGACATTTTATTTAAGTTCTTCAAGTTTTATCATACTGAGAATGTAAAAAGAGTTACAGGATATTCATGCGTGCATGAAAGTAGATTCATGTATGTAACCCAGCACGATGCAAGTAAAAATCATAACTGAAAAAATTGTGGAAAGATATGAAAATTTACCTTGGGCATGATGAAGTTTGGTGATGGTGAAGAGATTGATGAAGAATGGCAATGACGGACGAGAGAAAATAGAAGATGAAAGGGCATCAATTTTTGAAAAGTGACTAGTAAAATCAGAAAGTGAAACGATATGGTTTATACAGTTATCAAATTAAAGTCCTAGCCGTCAGATCAAAATAGTTGTGTAACAGCCATTAATCCAGCGGTACAGCGCAAAACCTGCGATTTTGTCATAATGTGTAGCCAGTGAGAGACGTGCATTAAATGCGCATTAAAAGCACATGGCAAGGGACGTGCAGAGTACTAACGCTTAGGGAAGTGCCACATGTCTTGAAATTAGTCAATATTCGAAAAAGCAATACGATGGGTCCCGCCAAAATTACCTTAAGGATGAGCTCGTTGCTTCCAGTTCAAAGAATGTATTGAAAGTAAGGGAGCTAGTGTTACGGGCATTTTTGCAATCATAGAAAATGGGTTGATAAGGGCCTAAGAATGAGCCCAGTATATTATTTTAATGAGAAAAAACCCAAAAGACTGGTCATTAGGCAAATACCAAAGGAAGGAACATATAGTCGGTTCTCAGTTTGTAAACCCGAGCACATCTGATCGTATGGGTGATCATATCATTTGATCGTCTATCTGATCATGTGTTTGATCGCTTGGTAGCCTGATCGTGTGTTATGACCACTAAGTCAATCTGATCGTGGTCAAGAACTATTCAATAGTATTGTTCAAAGACAATCAGAGCGATCAAGAGGTCGCCCATTGTGTGACCAAATATCATGGTCTTTCCAGAATGCTTATCAAGTCATGAGTTGATTACTCATCTCTTCATCTACTCGCTGGGCGTAATAACTGATCGCTTGGATAATCTACTCGCTAAAGTTGATCAGTTAACTTTCTAGAAGCTTGAAGCGGTTTAATTCAAAAAGGAATAATTTGCCTATTTTCATGTAAATCAAATCACGACATTCTCGGTAGCCATTGCTGATATGGTGGAGAGAATCTTGGCAAATATTATCTTAAGTAATATATTTTATTTTTTGTCTTATCTGTAAGATTCTGAAACCAATTCAAATTGTAACATTTTCATCTATAAATAGGGGATCAAATTCGTTATAAAGAAAAAAGAAAATATATACTGTTACTCTATGAAAACAAGAGTGACAGTCGTGGACGTAGGTCATTACTTTGTCGAACCATGTGAAAATCATTGTGTCCAATCTGTTCTGATTCTAGTCTTTCATTTTTTTTTTTTTTGTTATTTGCTGTTTCGCATGTATTAGGCTTGAAGAACCGGATTGACCAAAAAACGGTGTTAACAAATACTATAATATCATATTTTAAATTAATTATTCAAATTTAATTAATAACTTTAAACACTTATATATAATTTCTTTTTTCTAAAATTTCTGCAGGGCCAAGATCCTCCCAGCCTCCACTATCTTCCGCCCATGCTAATAATAATTAAGATTCTGGCACTTCTAGTATGCATAAGGTAAATATGAAAAATAATAATAATAATTGTACTAGTTAAAACATTGACTCAGTATCATATATGAATTTCAACAAAACATGGTCATATAAAAAGGGCTCCTGGTCCTGGTCCTGAAACAAAACCATAAAGTCAAAACACGTTTTTTTTTTTTTTTGCTATATTCAAGTGTTTCAAACGGGTAGGAAGTAATGGACTGAAAATTGTTGAATCTAATGCAAGTGTAATTTTCTTTTTTATATAATTGCTAGTTAAAAATGTGGGTTAAAATAAAGATATATTTTGTTTTAATTTTTTTTTTTTGTTTTTGCATATGTGAGTCAGGGGTTTCTATAAGTCAAATGGATGCTTCATGTTAAAAGAACAAAAAAATGCGAGTTATTGCATTCGATGACAGAGGAGAAGTAGTGGCAGAAGCTGAAATTGAATCAGTAGTCCTTCTTATGCATCAGGGTTGGATTCTGAAAAATGTGAGCAAAAGATGATGAAGAAGGTTCTTCTTTTTTTTTTTTTTTTGAAATATTGAAAATTCATTCACACTCTCCTAAATTTGGGAACACAAACTCACAAGCATCAATGCCCAACCAAATTTGAAACAACCAGAATATACGTTCATGTACATCTAGATCACATCCTCAAAAGAGCATCGAATAAGGATGGTCAAATAGAACGCTAGACGGTTTCCAAATATTGAAATAGTATGACATCTCTAATATTCAGTCAATTCACATGATATTTAAAACACAAATTAACACATAGAACACTGAAACATACATGAAAATCAATAACAATACAAAATGGATTATACAAATGAGGAAGGTTCTTTGATGATACGCTAACAATACTTGAATTAAAGTTGCTGGAGTCATCTACAGTAACCTTTATAAGTTAATAATCTTGAGCAGTTCAAAATTTATTAATTAATATAGTTGTTAATTAATCGATTAATTAATAATTGATTAATATATAGAGTGCATTTATGATTAATGTATGTAAAAATAACCTACTAAATCAGCTAAGTTCATTAGTTGAATGTCATTAATTAATTAAAGTTACATGAAATCAAGTTTAGAGTTTAAGTTTAGAAGAAATGGTTGATAACATCATTAAGAATCCTGAAGCATGAGGATGATACAACAACATTGGAGCTTATTACGCACAAATAAGCACTCAAAGCATCAACAACACTCCAAACTTTTTTGTTGTAGTTTAAGAATTCAACTTCAAAACTTGGAGGCGCATAAAGAAAAATTAGAGATGTGATTCAATTAGATTTGAATTTCAAAGAAAAACAAACAATAATAAAGTCATATTTCAAGAAAATATGATAATAAATTACATCTGTAATTTCAATAAATTATTTGTTTATGATATTAATGGGATCACATATTTATATAAGAGTTTTCTAGAAAGTATTATCTTATCAATTTATCAAAATTGTTAATTTATCCCATTAGACGAAAGGGGACCGAAAAAAAAATTATGTGAACACATTACTCAAGGGCCTACTTGATGTTTAACTTATTACAAGCGGAAACAACATTTTCATTTTTTCACGTTATCATTCCTTCCACTAATGCTTTGACCTAAAAAAATTTAGGTTAACCATCAACATATGTTAAAAGATAGGAATACCCTAGATACATTTAATTAAAAATTAATTTTAAAATTTTAAAATAATAAAAATTAATGCTTATTTTTTTATTATTTTTAAATTTTTAAAATTTATAATTATTTTAAAATGGATTTGCACTATCTAGATGAACAGTGATAGATCCAAACAGCCCATAATATTATATATTATTACAAAATTATAAATAAGTTGAAATGACTATATTACCTCCTAAATAAGATAAAGTTCATGGTCAAATTACGTTAAACTATTAGTGAAAAGAAGATTAATGTTAAAAAATGAAAACATTGTTTCGCTTGTAATGAAGTAAATGCCATGAGGTAGGTCCTCATTAATTTGCTCTTATTATATTATTGAGCTTATTAATTTATCGAGTAATAATTTATGGAGATTTTTTGTATATTGTTGAGTCTTTGAAGTACTGTCACATGTATTCGTTAGTGACAGCACACAATTAGGACTTGAGTGATTATGAATGAACGTAATGTTAATTCAAAATTAGAATACTGATACTTTTAATGAAGTGATCCATCCCAACTGTTCTATCGAATTTGGGAGAATCTCGTAGAAACTAATAGAACCTATCCTGACTCTTTTCTTAAGATAGAGGGGACCCCGTAAAAATTAGAGTCTTTTCAATTGAAATCTGAAATTTTAAAAAAATCTTTTAGATAAATTATCGTAAATCCCATGATCGATTTATAAAATTTAATCTGAATAAATCGAAAAAGTTGTATAGTTCTTGTATTGGACCCTAGAACTAAATATATAAAATATTCATAAAATATCTGAAAAAAATATTTTATCTGTAAAAGAACTCTTAAAACACATTTAAGAAATCTGATTAATTAAAATAATATATATTGATATAAAAATGTTTCTATTTAAAAATAATATTAATGCATTTTGTTATCACTATGTGGTCATTCTTATGATATGTAATAATCTGTATGAACTTGAGACGGATTAGAAAAGCAGGTTTTATAAAAGAGTGAGCACTAACGCTTAGTAAACGGATCTAATTTTTCTAAAAATATGACTAAATAAGACATAATTTATCTGAATAATAAAGTTGAATCTAAATATGATATCATAATATAACTGTAAATTTCTGTATAAATAATCTACAATTCACAATCAATAAAACTTTTCTAAAATTTTTTTCGAATAACTGCACATACTTCTCTGGTTTGGACCACTCCGTTTCAAGCCTCTATTGGATCTTTGTCTATAGACTTATAACTCTTATACACGTGTGTGGATTCCCAGTCCTCCCAACCAATATACTTGGCATAAATAACTGATAATCTAGGAAATTAATTAACTAACAAAATAATTCATTTCTACTCATCCATGAATAATAAAATTTTAAATATATAATTATAAATAATTAATTCAATTTAAATAAAATAATCCACTAAAAGAACTCATTTGCTCAAATCTTGATGCAAAATGGGTTCTCATCTAATTTCACAAAAACTTTGATCCACTTTAAAATTGTATAAAACTCAATTTAAAACTTATGAAAAAATTAACTAATTTTTTAGATTTTAAATACCATTGAAATAAAATCATTTATCTTGATAAATTAGATATCCAAATATTTTGTTCATCCGTTTGAAATTTTATCTTTTTTGCCCTTTTTTACTTCTACTTTTCTCGCTCACTGTTCTATTTTTGCTCGTCCAATTCTTCGTGTTCACTGTCTGAAAATATATCAATTTGCATAGGGGCCGCCTCAAGTAAATTTATTATGATATGTCCTGCACCGCCTCACACTATGCATATACGTATGATCATTTATTATTTATTATTTTTTCATTTTAACTGAGGCTGAATCATGCCTTTGCATCATTGAAATCAACACCTGTCTTTTTCTTTGAAAAATTTCCCCACCTCACTTCCTTTGGTCGGCCACCTAACTTCGCTATTTCAATGTAAAACCATTTTGCTTTGTTTCGTGTTACAATTGATGAGGGCCCATCTAAATTGGGCTTATTTTGGCCCATTAGCCACTTTCTCTGGGCTCTCTTAATTAAATCCGGCCTATTTAAATTTTGAGCTCAATAATTAGACTCCTTTATATGTTTTTAAAATTCTACTGAATCTACACCTTACATTAAATATTAAGATTTAAATTATTTTGTGGTATTGTAGTTATTATATACACCTGTGCATCTCAAGAATTTTAAATGATTATATTCCACATTTTCAATACTATATGATTGTTTGGTTTTTTATCATAAGATTGAATAGTCTCAACTATTATTAAAGATTGAACAACAATTAAAATTTGAAACTTAAAAGGACATTTATTTTTTAATGTCTGAATATAACTGCCGACCGTTTGTTCTTTGTTTTTTGTTTTTTTTTTTTTTTGAAAAAAAAAAAAGAAAAACATTCGAAAACAAATATTTTTATGTTTATATCCTTATAACTAATAATTGTTATATAATTTCATTTTAAATTATATATATAACAGAAAAATAATTTAATAAATCCTAAACAAATTTATCTATATATTTCTAATTTTACATAAATATAGTTTTTATTGATAATAATAGATATATATTGTTTTAAACAATAATAGTTTAAAAAAAATATTAAGATCACATAGCTTATACATTTTCCTTAAGTTATAAAATATATGTCGTTAAAATTGTTATACAAATATAAACATTTAAATTACTAGTAACAATATAAAAAATGATCATTTGTTAGATATTAATGAAGAAAAATTAGAAAATATGTATATACTTTAGAAAGATAGTTATGGAAAAAAAAATCTTCCAATTAAGAAATTATTTTAATTAAGATTAAACATTAAATGATATTAGAGATCGTTTGTTTTTATTACTTTTCACTTAATAAGTGTGAATTATATCTGTTAAGTGACTTTTATTTTTTTTTTAAGTGATTAAATTATTTAAAACCATTCAAAAATCATTAAAAATAAAAAACTACAAGGTCATTTGTTTTTTGTACTTAATATTTATTGGTGCTGAATTAGACAAATTAAATGTTTTTTTTTTTAAGTAATCAAACTACTTAAAACCACTAAAAAATCACTGTAAATAAAAAATTACATTTTCTAAATTTTCACTCGATATCAAATCACTTAATGATTTTGTAAGTATATTATTCTAAGAGTATCCTTCATAAAATAACATATTTCTAAATTTGTTATAATTTTATATTATACAAATTTCTTTTAATATTTTAACAAATAACGTTAAAAAGTAAAAACCCTAGACTTCTCAATATCAAATTTTTTTATAGTTAGATTACTATATTTTTTTGATCAAATTTTGGTAAGAATCTTTATATATTTTCTTTATTATACTATTTGTGAAGTAACTCATATTGTGTTTATTTATTAAAGTTTCACTATTTACCTAATATATTGTGTTTATTTGTTTTTCCCATCAAGTTTCTAGTCTGTTGTTGGTTTATGTATATTGATGAGAATTTACTTATGTATATTGCATTTGTATATAATAGTGGTGTTTATTTATATATGACAGTGGTGGAGTTCTCAAAATTTCTCTTTTTCAATATATTGAATTTGTTGTAGAATTTATTTTTCCTTTTGGTTTTTTTTTTTTTTTATCTCAAAATTTTATTTATGGGAATGCCACGAATCTCGATACTATTCTATCAATTGTGATTGGATGCCCTTGAATATATCATCAAGTCTTTATATTTTTGTGGGGTATGAAATTTAGTAAAAAAAAAAAAAAATTATTTTACAATTTCAACTTTTGTTGCAATAGTAATTCAATTTAAGACTATTTTGTTTTATTTTTATTTAAATATATAAATTTAATTGACTCTATTATAATAATTAATTATATTTTAATTATGAATAAAAATATTATATATAAGTGTTTTAGTATTTGTTAAATAATTTATTATAATTATTTGTATCATATTAAATAATGTTACATAACAATTAATAGTTAAAGGATATATATGTCAAATTAATAATTTTTAAACAATATTTTTAATTTTAGAAAATATACAAAATTATTATACATTTAAAGGTAAGGAAAAAGAAAAAACATATTTTTCAGATTTTAGATTTTAGTCACTATTCAGTTTTCAGTTTTCAACAGCACTGCTAAATATTCAGATAAAAAAATAAATGACCCCTATATTTTCTAACTTTTAACTAAATACCAAGTCAATTAACAGTTTTTTTAAATATATTATTTTAAATATATCTTTCTCATTATGAAATATTTATTAATTTATTCTAATTTTACAATATCTTGATTTCTTTTAAATATAATTAATGAAATATTGCATTGACTAAAATATATATTATTTTACGATTTCAACATTTGTTATAATAGTAATTCAACCTAAATTTTTTTTTTTTTTTTATTTAAATTTATAAATTTAATTGACTTTACTTTACAATAATTTTATTTATGTGTATATAATCTTTTTAAAAAATTATTTTATAATTTATTATGAATAAAAATATTATTATTCAGATTTTAATTATGAATAAAAATATTATTAATATATACATAAAAGTATTTTAGTTTTTATTAAATAATTTACTATAATTATTTATATTATATTAAATGAAGTTACATAACAACTAATATTAAATAGATATAAATATTAAATTACTAGTTTTTAAACAATTTTAACTTTAAAAAATAAATAAGATTACTATACATTCAGAAGTAAAGGAAAAGAAAAAACAAACATGTAATTTAGATTTCAGATTTCAGTTACTATTCAGTTTTCAGTTCCAGCAGTAATATTTAGTTTTTAAATAAAAAAGCAAACGACCCCCAACTTTTTATTATAAATTATTATTTTTAAGTAATTTTAAGTTATTTGATATTTTTTTTTAAAAAAAAATGACTTAATGAATCCAATTTAAATGCATTAAATGATATGTTGAAAAAATAAATAACTCCTAATTTCATTTAAATAATTACAAGTTTTATTAGAAAACAAAGTCAAAGCATCTACGACAAAGAAAAATATTTATAATATGTAGAAACTATAATAATTAGGAAGTACTGCACTTGGGCACACCCTAAGTTTTGTCCCAGTAAAGACAAACCCTCTCTCACTTATTATTTTACTATTAATGTTGATTTAAAATACGGAGAATGGTGAGAGAGACTCAGTCAAAAATTGAGTAAATTACTGAAAACCCTTCCCATATTTGTTTTATTGCAATCGAAAATCACTTTTATCTTTTGCAACAATGACCTCCCCTCTACTAACGGTTGACCGTAATTGACCGTAAGAATTCACTGTAGCAGGGACATTTTGGTCAATTTATTTAATTTTTATTTTTTAAAAAATTATATTAATTACTAAATAATTTTACAATTTAAAAAAATTAAATTTAAACTGTAAAAATTATTTTAAAAATTTTTCTAATGTATCTAAACCATCCATCTCAAAATGGACGGTCTAGATTAATTTTTTAAAAAAATAATATTTAAAAAATAAAAAAAATTTGGTGATGTCTCTGGTTCATCAACATTTCTGGGTTCATGGTTCATCAACATTTCTGGGTTCATCGTCTGTTCCAACATCATCATTCATCAACATATTCCAACATCATCAATCATCAACACAAACAAAACCATTGCCATCTTCAAACAAAAACCACTACCATCATTATCAAACAACATCTCCAATAAACACAATCATCATCAACACGATCTGGGTTTCCCAAATGGCAAACAAAACCATTGCCATCTTCAAACAAAAACCACTACCATCATTATCAAATAACATCTCCAATAAACACAATCATCAAACGCCATCATCATCAACACGATCTGGGTTTCCCAAATGGTGTTATCTTTCTGAAAACCTAGACTTATGTCTGGAAACGATCTGGGTTTCCAGATCTGGAAACCCAGATCGATCTGGGTTTCCGATCGAAAACCCAGATCGATCTGGGTTTCCGATCGAAAACCCAGACCGATGTCTGGGTTAGACGGAAACCCAGACCTCTAACCCATACATCGGTCTGGGTTTCCGATCGAAAACCCAGACCGATGTATGGGTTTTCAGATCTGAAAACCCATACATCGGTCTGGGTTTCCGATCTGGAAACCCAGACCGATGTCTGGATTAGAGGTCTGGGTTTCCGTCTAACCCAGTCATCGGTTTGGGTTTTTGATCGGAAACCCAGATCTGAAAACCCTGACATGGTCTAGGTTTCCAGACGGGAACCCAAACCGAGGTTTGGGTTTCCAGATCGGAAACCCAGACCGATCTGGGTTTTCGATCTGAAAACCCAGACCGAGCCCAGAATCCAGCGCCCGATACCCAGACGTCGATCTGGGTATCCGGGCAAGAGAAGGAGAAGATGAAAATGAAGTGAAGAAGGAGAAGAGAGGGGGAGAAAGGGAGAGAGACTGGTGAAGAAGATGAAGAAAAAGAAGAGAAGAAAGAGAAGCGGGAGAAGAGAGAGAGAGACTGAGGGAGGAGAGAGAGTGGATTTTATAATCTAAATTTTAAATTTTATTATTTTTAAAGTTTAATTATTTTATAATTTAAAATTTATAAAATTAATTAGTCAGGGGCATTCTCGTCTTTTTACTCTATTTTGTCATTTTCCAGTTATCCCAAACGGTCAACCATAGTCAAACTGTTAGAAGAGGGGAGGTCATTGTTACAAAAGATAAAAGTGGTTTCCGGTTACAATAAAGCAAATATGGGGAGGGTTTTCAGTAATTTACTCGTCAAAAATTACTAGTTAAATTAGGTTTTTAACTGCAATTTAGAGAGTGTGGTCGGAGATGATCTAATAATATATATAATCAATTGTTGTGATTTATTTATTTATTTTTAATATTTCTCTTTTTATATTTTTAAATACATCTATATTGTGAAGAAGTGTTTTAGAACAGGAAAATGATAAGGAGAGAACCTCTATCCCTACATGCTGTAATGTTTGTCGCAAATTTTGCCGCTGACAGGACACTAAGCAAAGCCTAGCAACAACTAGGGTAGGAGTAGGAGATGTAAGTGAGACATGAGAGCCCAACCACTGATATAAATCAAGAAATATATAGGCGCACCTTCTGGAACTGATTTTTGAGTACTGAGTTAAAACTAAAATTATATACACTGCTTTTGTTTAGACAGCTGGTTTTAGTGAAGAGTTAAATCTGAACTGGATTTTGGCTGACTACAGGAAGTAAATTTTGGCTTTGGTCAATTAAATAGATGCTATTTTGGTGGCAACTTGGAACACAAAATCACGTCACACGGTCGTTTTTAAATATCCACTTTTTAAAATTGATTTCGTCTATGATTTAACTTATAAGGCAATATTCATATAAGTTTTTTTTTTTTTTAATGCATCCAGGTTCTTTGAGTTTTAAATTACAGTACAAGAAGTCAATAAGGTTATTGTATATGCGAAAGAATATTTCATAGATAAACAGAATAAAATTAAGTTAATGTCAAGTCCATATATACATGTTATGTAATTATCTTGTTCTTAAGCTTTTGTTTCGTTATTACATGAAGAATTATTTATGTGAATTTAAAAATTTACATTATTTAAGTAGTGTATCTCAGCAGATTTTATGGTGCACCCCCAGACATGAGAGAATTGGAATCAGTTCATCATTTTACAATGGGAGAATTACCCACAACCTACCTCTAAGTTTGATATTGACAGGCGGGTATAACATTTTGAGTTTTTTGCAATGTCCTCCTCTGACTAACAGATTGGTTGGATTTGACCATCTTTGACCGTTCAAAAAATGTTGAAAGACCAAAATGTCCCTGAGTACAGTCAGATTATCTGGGAACCACCTCGGTCTCTCTTTTCCTCTGCTTCTTCTCCTTCTTCTCTTCCATTTCTTCATCTTCTTCCAGTTTCTCTCCCTCTCTCCTCCTTCTTCTCTTCATTTTCATTTTCTCCATCGATCTGCTGGACGTCGATCTGGGTTGTGTGGGTTGTCTGGGACGTCGATCGACGTCTGGTTTGTCTGGGACGTCGATCGACGTCTGGTTTGTCTGGGATGTCGATCGACGTCTGGTTTGTCTGGGACGTCGATCGACGTTTGGGTTGTCTGGGTTCCTAGACGGAAACCCAGACGACGATTTGGGTTTCCAGATCTGGGAACCCAGACGACTTCTGGGTTTCCGATCGAAAACCCAGACGATGACGTCGTCTCGGTTTCCAGATCTGGAAACCCTGATGACTTCTGGGTTTCCGATCGGAAACCCAGACGTGGATCTGGGTTTCCAGATGGGGAAACCCAGACGTCTGGGTTTCCGGTTTGGGTTCTGAAAACCCAGACGACGTCTGGGTTTTCGATCGGAAGCCCAGACGACGTCTGGGCTTCCGATTGAAAACCCAGACGTCGTCTGGGTTTTCGGTCCAGAACCCAGACGATCTGGAAACCCAGATCCAGATCGGTCTGGGTTTCCAGATCTGGAAACCCAGTCGAAAACCCACATCCGGATCTGGGTTCCGATCTGACTGTACTCAGGGACATTTTGGTCTTTCAACATTTTTTGAACGGTCAAAGATGGTCAAATCCAGCCAATCTGTTAGTCAGGGGAGGACATTGCAAAAAACTCAAAATGTTATACCCGCCTGTCAATATCAAACTTAGAGGTAGGTTGTGGGTAATTCTCCCATTTTACAATTGTTGTGTGTATTTTTTGGACTGCACAAAATGGGTTGGCAAAAGCTCAAAAGATCGGTCCAATGAATTGGCCCAGCATGAGCTCGTCCATTAGCTCTCAGCATGAACTCGTCCATTAACTTATCAACTCGCCTAAAACGACATCATCAGCTCGTTTTGGATGAGCTCTAGCCCGTCCGGAGCAAAATCAATTCGTGGAAAAGAGTGACGTGCATGATAAGTATTTCTCAGAATGGTAGCAATGCAAATTAAGAAACATGTAACTATCAAATCAAGACCCGGATTTCATGAGATTTGACCTAGCTTTAATGGGTATCAATTTTTGGAAAATGTAATTAATTATTTTCTATTATAATTGTAGCACTACCTCTTTCTCCATAAATAGGGGTTTAAACGCATTTATAAGGAGATCTGGTTCTCTCTCTCACGCTGTAACCAGAAAACTCATAGTAATAGTGACTGTCTCTCCTCACCGGAGCCGACATCATGAACGTAGGCTATTTCTAAGACCGAACCATGTAAAGCATGCATTCTTTTTCTTCATCTCTGTCTCTATTCTCTTGTTTTTGTTCTATTTTTCATCGATTTGCAGTCTTGGGCTTCAAAGAACCCAGTTGATCATTATTTTACGTCAACAACAATAGTGTATGATGTGGGATAATCTAATTATGATTAAATTGAGGGACAATTCAAAGTGACCAAAAACAAAATGGAAAATCACCTTTTACCTCAAACAAAATATTCATTTTTAGCCCATTTCAATTGTAATCACCATAGAACCCTTGTATAAAAGGCGTTCTCCTTCAATCGCTTGCAGCATTCTTCACTGCCATGGTCCCCAACTTCGCATCTGCATGGCCACCGTTTTCATGCTTGTCGTATCCAGTAGGACAATTGATTTGCACTCGAACTTGATCTTGAATGTCCTCTCCCTCCAATCGCATTACAGGTCAGGCATAATTAGTTTAAACGACCACCTCATCTCCTACTTCCTCACTGCCACCAAGACGCTTCACCTTTGCTCCTCATCTTCTTCGATGGTTGGTAGGTTGACGATAAGAATGAGCTCCACCTCAACTTCTGGAAACTGATTTTCGACGAGTTAAATATAAGTTATATATACTTATGTTCAGACAGCTGGTCCTAGTGACGAGTTAATTTTAAATTGATTTTTGGCTGACTATACGAAGTAAATTTTGGCTCTGGTCATTTAAATAAATGTTGTTTTGGTGGGAACTTGGAACGCAAAATTGCATCGCATGGGTTGAAATTAGCAGACTTTTCTTTTTCAAATATCCATTTTTTTTTAAATTGATTTTATCTATAATTGAACTTATAAAGCAATATTCATGTCTTTTTTAAATACACCCAGGTTCTTTGAGTTTTAAATTACAGTACAGGAAGTCAAGAAGGTTATTGTATTCGCAAAAGAATATTTCATATGTAAAAGTATTAAATTAAATTAATGTTAAGACCCCATATATATAATTATCTTGTTTTTAATCTTTTGTTTCATTATTACTTGAGGAATTATTAATGTGAATTTAAGAATTACATTATTAAAGTAGTGTATCTTAGCAGATTTAATGGTGCAACCCCACACATGAGAGAATTGGAATCAATTCATCTTTTTATATTAGTGTGTGATTGGGATAATCTAATTATGATTAAATTAAGGGGGAAATTCAAAGTGACCACAAACAAAATAGAAAATCACCTTTTACCCCGAAATGTATTTATTTTAGCCCATTTACACTCTAATCACCAAAGAACCCTTATATAAAAGGGGTTATCCTTCAATTGCTTGCATCATTCTTCATTGCCACGGTCCCCAACTTTGCATTTGCATTGCCACCATTTTCATGCTCTTTGTATCCATTAGGACAATTGATTCATACTCGAACTTGATCTTGAATCTCTTTTGCATCCAATCGCATTACAAGCTCGGCATAATCAGCTTGAACGACCACCTCATCTCCTACTTTCTTACTGCAACCAAGACGCTTCACCCTTACTCCTCATCTGCTTTGAAGGTCAGTAGTTCCACGATAAGACTGAGCTTACCTCTAACATGCTTGTACCCTTGACTTGGTGATATATAGAAGTAACTCGAAAGGCTATTATTGCTGGTGCACTTTGTAGTTGAAGGTGTGCCACATAGGTTCATGCGGCATTGATGATGTAGCTCGACCACAACAAGGTCTTCGTCAAGTCAAGCGTGTTCAAGAGCAAATATAGTTGCAAGTTGGAATTAGGTGGGGCTGCGGGTTTGATGTTGCATGGTGTTTCACCTAAAATGTTGTCAGCAGGGTGATCCCTACGTTGAGGGATATTTTTATAATTTTGGACATGAAATAAAAGTCAATTTCCTAAATAGGTCAAAATCGAATGACTTTTTATTTGGGGTTAAAAATGAATTTATATTTTTCTTGGGGCCATTTATTACATTTTTCAGTTAAATTTTAAATGTTAATTTTCTTTTTTAATGATTAACAATATAGTTAAGGTTAGTATATTTGGTGGTAGGTGGTATGTCGTCTTCACAATAGGTATAATAACCGTCACGACTGTGAACTACCCTCCTTATCAAATTATATATCATATGAATAATTATTATAATAATAATTAATATTAGCGGAAGACATGGAAGATAACAAGATCACTCAAGTAACTATGACAAGACAATTGTAATTTTATTTAATTATTTATTTTAACAAACCCCTGCTCAATAAAAAGGCGGCGTATAGTGCAGCAGTTACTTACCTACTCTCATTCATTTTTAATTGGGATATTATTATTTTCCAAACAAAACTATTAGTCATTTTGCACCCAAGAAACTATTAGTTATGGGTGCAAAATGATTAATAGTTTCTCAAACGGGGATGGAAATTAATGATATCCCTTTTTACTTGTTGATTTCACATGACATCCTAATTCCTACAAACATATAATGCTAAACAGCTGCCTCTATTCTTCATAACTTTAATCCTATTAGTATCTACAATTAAAACCATTTCAAGGTATTAATTAATTACTAATAATGCTAAAAGTTGGTCTTACTAACAACATGCTGAATATTTGTAGTTCCTGTGTAAGAGAAAAATTCTATGACATTCTAGTGATATTTACTTGTTATCTAAGTTTAAAACCATATTGCTAATTAAACTTATTCAAATCTGTATAAAATAATTTGAGCATTTGATGCTATCATAATTTTGTATAAAAATACATATGCATTCCTTTGTTTATATTAATTAATTATTTGATCTAATATTGTTTTTTTTTTCCTCAATATCACTTAAGGAACATGAGTCATTATCAAGCTATATGAGGACTCTCTACTATTAAGTCACATTGGAACATGATTTTAATATTGTCTTGAATATATAAGATTTTTGCAAATAAATACTGTCTAAAAGGGGTCATGATACCTTTTTTGACTCAACAGTATTGTTGGAATGAAAAGTAATATAATCAATGGATTCAAATCCAAGGGTCATAAAAATCAAACAAGTAAAAAATTAAAATTTAAAAGTATAACTCTTTTTTATAACTAGATCATCATATTAGTTTCTCCATACTGTAGTTACACCCATCTAATATATACCATTTTAATGTTCATTAATCATTATAATCATGTCCTACAGTAGACCAGCTTCATATGGAATTCATTTTGAATAAATTAGTAGTGCTTTGTATATGAATCAATATAATTAAGTAAGGGGACAAGTACAAAAATAGTACATTAAATTAATGACTTAACATTTATATCTTTTTTCAAAAAATGTAATAATTGAATCCTAAATTATGTGTAAAAATATCAAAATATCCTTACAATAAATGTAACAATTAAGTCTTTTTTTAAAAAAATGTAGCATTCTCACCAATTTTATCAAGGGTATTTGTGTAAAAAAAATAATAAGGCTTGAGATTCAATTGTTAACTTTATTGAAATATGATAAAATTGTCAATCAAATATTTAAAAGTGTTATCTAGTAACATTTTCTCTTAAGGGTGATTATATGAAATTAGGATAATAATATTCAAATATATCTTATTTACATAAGAA
This sequence comes from Dimocarpus longan, assembly GCA_022984855.1. Taxonomy (NCBI): domain Eukaryota; kingdom Viridiplantae; phylum Streptophyta; class Magnoliopsida; order Sapindales; family Sapindaceae; genus Dimocarpus; species Dimocarpus longan. The sequence goes on along the minus strand of CM041018.1, from coordinate 19,923,700 downwards.
TTATTGTGTATTCGATTAATATTTACAAAGGATACAGCCCAATATTTCAAACCCAAATAGGACCTGTGGTTGTGTCATATTGTATCAAATAGTTGAATAATGTGATGGCAACCGTAACCATCTAAAATTGGACAGTTTGAATTGAAGGGCAAGCAGGTTGGCCCTACTAGCTCTAGATGTAAATAGCTCATCAGTGTATGATGTATAAAGATAAGGCAAATTAGACAAAAAAGAAACTCTCAAGTTTGATGAAGACTCTCACTAGAGGGAAAACCATATAGGTAGCTAAACTGTCTTTATCATTCAGCATAATAATTGTTAGATATCATAATGGAGAATCGAAACGTCGTTGTTTTATGGAAATTAGAGATAAATATGTAAGCCATTGGAAAAACCAACTAACTGTACTTGACCACTTTTAATAAATCATATAATATTTATTAAATATGATCATTTTAAAAATGATGTTAGTTTTAATAAAAATGATCTATCATTTCAATCAATTATAACTAGCTACAACACTCCAACTAATTACAAATTCTTTTGCCTTACTTCACTTCACCCGTTTGGGTTGGATAACACGTCATGGTATTCTACAAGAGCACCGTGTAGATTATGTTAGCTAATTAAAATGACTTAGAATAGCATCGAATTCCTATCCATCCGAAATTAGAGAGTCACAAGTGTTAAAATAGAAGAAAATTACTTTCGAAAAATGAATATTCCTCCTTTATAATTTTGGCGCTATCCTAAGCGAAATATTTGTCGTGAAAGCATTCAAAAGGATTTGAATAAATGAAGCAAGCATCATTATCAACTGCCATGTAACAAAGTGCATTAATTGAGGATAACAAAAAGGGTAACTTTTCAAAACTTAGATTTTACAAGAACTGCAAAAAATATGGGTTAAAGGGACAGCAAGATGGATGGGGCTGAGTCAAAACAGTTTGTTGAGGGGTTTTAGATGTTAAAATTAGGGTGTGGTGCGGTTGAGGAGATAGTAGAGTGGAATTGGGTTGCTTATATGAGTTTCTTGGGAAGATGAAAATAAAGGTATATTATGATTTTCACATAGAATTATAATAAGGACATTTGAAGACAATGGATGTTTGGGTGTGCAAGTAACTGAAATGCTTTTATTTCACTGTTTGAAAGCTATTTCAAAACCTTCTATTCATGCTTCATGCATACACACCGTGACACAACTCAGAAGCCCTTGTTTTATTCTCTTAACGGTCTATTCATTGTGAAAAAGAGAACTCATGAAGGGAGGGGAAGTTGGTACATGCACCTCAAGGGCAGCTTATATTGACATAATCAATACCAATACTTTTTCAAAATTTAGTTTGCAGCCTCTTAAACATATTAATTCAATCCAAAACCGATTTAATTAATTCCGTTGGCAGCAAGAACTCATCATGAACAATAAACTGTGAAATACGAAATATAAAATTTGCATGATTCAACAAGATTATGTACAATTAAGTCCAGGGGCATTTCATCCATGCTACAATTCATTAACCAATCATCAAAACTTAATTATAATTTCTTTGAAGTTAGCTTTTGATTTATTAATCAATTTGTGTTGGGATATTTATCTTCTAATGAAGGAAGATAATTCTTAGTATGAGTGATTCAAATGGCCGTTCAAACTCAAAGTTTATATGTAGTTAAAAGTATATAAGATGACATCTATAAGTAATTTCTACCAATCAATTAATGGCAATCAAAATTCATTATAGGAATTGTTGGAACATTTTTAATTTGCTTCCATATGGAAGATAATATTCGTTATCGTGGGATTTAAAATATGACCATTACCACATACAACTTTCCCTAACAGAGAATTTTGTTTTTGCAATTAGAAGACTGTCATTAAATTCTTCCACACACACACCGTTTCAACTACCAATTAAGTGTATCAACTTCATACTTATGTTAAGGTCATTTTCAAAATTTGAGATATCACCTCAACTTGGCCGCTTTCTCGTCAAAAGATTTCTATATAAAGTTATCCTCTTAATAATTATAACCATTAATTTAGACAGTCCATCTTAATTTTAATTTGTTTTAGGGATTAATCAATGGTTTGCTAGCCAATTTAAGTTCAATGTGCCGTATACCAATACTTTATTTATTTTCAAGAGCATAAGCACATGATATGCTTGATTAAATTTTAAGATTTACTGTTTTAAATTACAAATAGTTAATAATTAATGTTTCTAATTTATAATTAAAAGTTTTGAGTTCTAATTAGTTTAACTTATAAGATCATCATTTATTTTTGTACAAGAGAATTTAGGTTCAAACCGTCTCATCAAAGTGAAAAACTTTTAGTTTATATCGATTGTAATAAAAAATTTGAAAGTAAAAAATAAATGATATACAAATTAACTAAAGTCATGGTGTCATATTAGGTTAATTATAAAATCATGGGTGTCCAAGAGTAAACCTAACAACATTACAGAAGTAACTACTGGATTTTAATGGACAATTGGAAGGATAAATCTAGTAAACATAATTCCATGATACGGAGTGGACACTATTTAAAAAAGACAAGATATAGAAATACATACAGTAGCATGACCAAAATAAATGGACATATCCACCAATTACAAGTAGACCACACCAATATATTGTACCCACCAATAGGTGATGCATAGTTTGCTTGATATTATGTTGACGTTAATAGATAAACTATTTTAAGCACATTTAGATGAGATTTCAAGTGTTTGATTTCGTGGGGTATAAACTCCCAATCAGTTAAGAAAACCGAAAAACGATTTAATTATATAACTAATTAATTAATTTATCAGTTAATTATGAATGGTTAATTGTATATTTCGGAGGAAAATGTTTCAACATTAGTATTTGACTAGCCATCTGCATGGAAGTATGGAAAAAGGCAGACGGTTTACACATACTTTTCTTGATGCTGTTCTTACACGGCATGTGAATTAACCCTCAAGACTACTGTTGTTTAATTAATATTTCAGTTTAAAGGTCTCCTTTCCATCTCTTAAGTCTTAACGATGCCCAGTAAAATTATTATTCTTACTTGTCATTTATTTCGCAACTACCATTACTGTCATCAGTTGCTTTTCAAACCATGCAAACGCACACATGCGCCCATTAATTATATTCTTAAACTTATAATTTGTAATATTAGCTGCTTGTTGGGATTAACTATCTAGCTAGTTTGCCTGGCATACTATATATAGAAGCAAGATGTCAGGTGGTAAATTAAACTGGGTTTTTTTTTTTTTTTTTCCATCATCAGACGTTTCTATTTATTTGGAAATTTGTTGTCTCCAAGTAAATAAATTAGGATTTCTTTTTTAATTATTATTTTTTAAATTTTCTGTTAATCTTTACTATCACAAAATGTTATACAAATAAAAAAAATTTCATTATGAATAATGCTATATTATCAAGAAATTTGTCCAATTCATTGTCTAAATGATGTGATTAGTTTATATGTAATTATCGTATCATCAATATATCATCTCAAAATTTATATGGTAGCTATAAATTAGTTTATCACATCATTTGAGTAAAATTTTTGGATAAATTTTTGATAAGTGGAGTATTATTATTTCATTATATATCATTTAAAATTCTATCTAATCTGACTTTGTGGTAAAGAGCTTTTACTAAGCCTGATAATGTTCCAAATTTAAGTTGCATCCACACCACATGTGGTATCCTAAAAAATCTAAAATCATACAATTAAAGTAGGATGTCCATGTATATTGCAATTGGTAGATATATAAATACTAATCGAAGTATAACCCGGACTTTACGCGGTAATTGCTTGAGTCATTAAATCTTAATTAATAACCCTAAATAGATTATGCTAATATCAACTAATTATATCTTAATTAATCGCCCAGATTATGCTAATATCAACTAATTATAGCTTCTCTACATGGCAAGTTGAATTCATGTGCGTGCTTTAAAAACCTTACCAATCTTAACATGATTTTTGTTACCTTATTTAGGGTGTGACAACTTTGAAGCTTACCAACTCTTTTCTTGGCATTGCCATACAAGGTCATCTAATTACACCTGCTTTCAATATTGATTCCATAAGAAGCGTTACGTAATAAAAAGAGCAAAGTGCAATAAAGGGCTTATTAATTTGCATTGACATATATCTGTATCCTTCTTCTAAGTAAGATGTTTATATATTTCAAACCCATTATAACTGTTTGGATGTGGGTGCAATGACTGCAAACAATTGAGAGGGGGATTTTAATCAAAGTCTTCTCAAAGCAACCAATAGTCTAGTAATTGCGTTAAGGTATGCATTCCCTCCCACCAACTCTTGGATAGAAATACCACGGTCTCTTTGATTAAGATGCCTACATATATGACTTCAAATAATTAGTGTTTCCTTGTTAATGAAAGGAATTAGGAAGGCAGTAGGCTTTGCAATAGGAGAGCTGTCCCTTTAATAGAAACAATGAGATACCAAAATCATCCCAGGTTTTGAGTTAAAGTAATATCATGACTTAAAAGGGGGAGAGAGAGAGAGAAGAATATTAAGACTAGTTGGGAATTTGATGGTGAAGTTCATGGGCCAATAATATAACAAGATAGGTTCACTGGTGGTTCTACAAAATACATAGCGTTAAATATGTCGTGTAAAACCAACAAAAGTGACTTGCCATCCATAACCCTAAACCAACCCCACTTTCTTATTCTGTTGGTGCACATTTTCTCTTGCCATATATATCTTCTTCTGGACTTCTCTTTTCTCTACTTGATGAAACTTATTCACTCCGCAGCCGCGCCAGCATCAAGCCTAGATGGAGGATTCCGGGGCTGGTTCTAGTGACGATGCAACCAAGAGTTGTCCTAGAGGACACTGGAGACCTGCTGAGGATGAAAAACTCCGCCAACTCGTTGAACAGTATGGTGCACAAAATTGGAACTCTATAGCTGAAAAGCTGCAAGGAAGATCAGGTAACTGATATATATATAACAGGATTTCTCTCTCAATTCATTTCTCTCTGTCTCTAAATTTTTTTGTTTGAAGTTTATTTATTTTATTCAGATTTTAAATATTCTCATACTATAAAAAATAAATAATTAAAAAGAAAAATAAAGTGATTATCAAATCAAGTTATATTAATGATCAAAGTAAGGGTTTATAATTCTTATTTTCAAACTGGTGTGCCTTTGTTGTGTATTAATTAGATATATATCTTTCTAGATCTAAGTTTTGTAGGCATATAATTTTCTTAATTAATTATATGTGTGAGATATATAGTTTATATTACATGTCCTAATTAGATTCAGGTTTTTTGTGAATTTGTAGGAAAGAGTTGCAGATTGAGGTGGTTTAATCAACTTGATCCTAGAATCAACAGAAGACCGTTCACGGAAGAGGAAGAAGAAAGGCTACTTGCAGCTCATCGAATTCATGGAAATAAGTGGGCACTCATAGCCAGATTGTTCCCTGGTAGAACCGATAACGCTGTGAAAAATCATTGGCATGTTATCATGGCAAGGAAGCAAAGAGAACAATCCAAGATATGCGGAAAGAGAAGTTATCAAGACGGTAGCAGTCTTAGCAACTCCGGCACCAGTGCTTCTGATAATTTTCAAGCAAGAAAATTAAGATGCCAAGACGTATTTAGCACAAAAATTGGGTTTGAGAATGGTAGAATCTATGAGTTCCGAAACCCAAATACAGATAGGACTTTTACACTCTCACCTTCTAGTTCTTCGCTTTCTTGGAATTTTGGCCCACAAATGGCAACAACTCCAAACAATGTTTCATATTCAGTGGATTTATCGAGAAGAGAAGCTAGGGATTACTTCAATTCTAGTTCTAATTATATCACTCATCAGGAAGGCCCAAAAACTTCTGATCAGCAACCTCTCTATAGATACTGTCCAAGTTCTTCAATTTATGGCAGCTATCCGCGGACTTCCAATGCATTAGGGCTTGCAAACTACAGGAGCGTCATTCCTAGTCCATTTGGCCTTCAAGCTGGGGACGATTGTCAAAGGCATGGAATGATGAAGAAGGATTTGGTTACATTTTCCGACAACTCGCCTGCTAAGAGCATGAGATTGATCAGTAGCTCACAGCAAGGCCAAGGAGATCATCATGAATCTATAAAACAGGAGGATGTTCCCTTCATAGATTTTCTTGGTGTGGGTATCCCTTCTTGATTACCAGAGCATCATTTAAATTTATTTAACTAATTTTCTCTTATATTTTATATATACATAAACTCTAGTTTTAGCAGCTCTTTTTGATCTTATCATAATACATGTTGATATTAATATATACAAGCAAAACTTTAGCTGTTAATTAATGTGAGATATGAAATTTTCTTCATGATTTATTCAATTATTTGTTTTAGATTTATACATTGATGCGAAATTTGCAATTTAGAACATTTTAAGAACATAATTTCATTCCATTATAGCATGAACATCAATGCATGTGTACATGCGTTGGCTGACCAGCTAATTGCTATAATCTTCATATCTGAATATTTCTAATTGATTGAGGACTTTAAAACTTGACTTGATTGCCATCTATCTGTGCTTGCAACGAATTTTCATTAAAAAGTGTATGAGAAAGACTTATAAATTAAGAAACATTTACTAGCAACCAGGGACATTCCAAGCAAGTAATGGCTTAATTAATGCTTTTGTATGATGGTATGGCGTATTCATACTTTTGAATGATATTGTGATCAGCCAATGCACATTGAAACAATATCTTATCATGGCTCCTAATATATCCTTTGTTGGTCCAAGTATTGTTAAGTTTAAAAAAATTTTATGACACCTCACATTATTGATAATGTGTTGTTGAGTTACCTTTTTGTTTCTTCCAATCTATCAAACACAAATGTCAATTTTTTTTTTTATAAGAGCTCAAATTGGTAACAAATTCAGTTTCCTAGAATATATACAAGAATTTTTAATCCTTGGCATCATTGGATGGAATCTGCTTCTTAAAATCACAATAATTTGTGATGAATTTGAGTTTGCCTCAATAGTGTATTAATAAGATTACGATTTTGAATTATATCGATCTTTCCAATTCTCAAATTTATAATATTTTTTTTAAAAAAAAATCATGATAAATTGCGTAAATACGATTATGCACCTCAAACTTACTGTGATGGAGGAAAAATGATACAACACGAAATTTTATCATCTAAAATAAGTAATAAAGAAAATTGAAAATTACAGGTGCATAAAATTAAGGGTGGTGAGTGCCTAATTATGGAGAAAATCTTTAGTTAAGCGGTGCACCCAATCCTTAAATTCATGTCGTATAAAATGTAAAAACAATATGTTTGATTGGTTAGTGATATATAATAATTTATTGGAGAGGGTGCAATATACTGGAAGCATTGAAACTATTTTCTTAAGTAGGGTACTGCCATTATACATATTAATCGTGAAACACAAGCTCTTGGACCAATATAACCTACAGTAACCAAATGCATATCATTTTCCACATTCTGACTTTGTTTCTTCTAGGAAGCATATATAGTTTACCAATATTAATTGCTTAAATATTTCGTGCAATTAATCTGCGTACTTGAACAAAGTATAATAAAATTGTCTGGTTGTTTTTGTACGTCACTCTTATTAATTCTTCTGCTCGGCTGAAATTCATGCAGCCACTTCATTTGAACTTTGAATATATATATTAAAGTTTGAGTGAAAGTTTGTAAATGATTTAACTTGTATGACTGGTGATATGTTTAGTTAAATACTTTCAGATTAAAATACATAGCGTTTTGGACGTTTGGTAAAGAAAGGTCTAGTTCTCTATGTGAAACGTCAACTATTTTTCGTTGTTATCAACATGAGAAAAAATGAATGGCTCCTTACGTGAATTGAATAACTAGTACGGTTTTTTGTTCTTCTACAAATAGTATCCCTACTTGTTTAAATGGAAACATATTGTTAAAGTTGGCTCAATACTATACTAAAAATAACTAAGTTTAAGACATCTTTCTCTTTCAAAATTTCGAATTTATTATGATAGTTCAAGAAAATAACATATACTTGTTAGGACAATTGTTTGTTTTCGCTTTATTTTAGTGACAAAACGCTCATTCATGTAATCAAGTTAATGGCTTTATTTATGTTAAAAGTTAGGAAATTTTGAAGAGATTATCAGTTTTCTAAAGCAAGGTTCCAAAACTTGTTACTAGCTACTCGATTGGCGGACAGAGAGTAGTGAGTTCTCAATTACTCGGAAAGTAGTCAATCTAACAATCTGTCAACAGTCAGACGATTAACCGATGTTCAAATTCAGCCAAACCTATAAAAAAGATAAAAAAATTTGCATTAGGTACAATCATATGATCACAAAACATTGTAAATCCATGTAAATTAAAATCAACTAACATAAATTAAAACCAACTAAATCCATATAAATTAAAATCACAAAATCAACTAAACTCATATAAATTAAAATCAACAAAATCCATATAAATTAAAATCAACTAAATTCATATAAATAAATTTCACAAAATCAACTACACCAACTCATGCATCAATTGGATAGAAATAAATGAAGCCCAAATGCAATCAATAATTCAAAGAGCTCAATGTTTAGCAGCCCAATTATTTTTTAAATGATGTTGCTTTGATTCACCGATTTGTTTTTTTTTTTAAAGGAAAAATAGATAATGGATAAGTTAATTAATGTTTAGCAACCCAATTATTTTTTAAATGGATTCACCCATTTGTTTTTTTTTTTTCTTTTTTTTTTCTTTAAAAAAAAAAAGGAAAAATAGATAGTGGTTGAGTTAATTATTGTAAGGGAAAATTGTACAAACCTCTCTTATGATTTGATATGATTGCATAAAAATGACGATGTTTAGGAAACTCGCATTGCTCTCTCCTGAGGTTCTAAAAACTCAACATAAACCTCCTCTATCAACAAGTAGCCATGGTGTAAAACCCAAAGTTCATTTTTATGAAAAATAATTTTTTTCGGTTAACAGTATTTCCGGATGAATAATATATTTGTAAATAGTGATTTTTGGAAAGCGGACCCTATAAATCAAAAGTTCTGGAATAAGTATTAGAGTTAAAAGAAACTGAAATTGATAGAAAATGAGTTCATTTGAATAAGTTTTAAGTAATCCGAAGTTTATTAAATAAAAATATCCTTTTTGAAAAATAATGGGTATTAATGATTTTACACCTATCTAAATTTTTTCAAGCTTGCAATTGAGAGATTTTATATTTAATTAGAGTATACATTGGTCAATTTGAAGATTTAATGACCACAGAATATTTTTGGAATTTATTTAGACAAAAATGTGAATTTAATGCATTAAAGGGCAAAATGAATTTTTTGACATGAAAATATTAGTTAATAGAAGTATGACTCATATGAAGGACCAATCATATATTTCCTTAAGAGTTAAGTTTAATTATTGAGTGGATTGGTGAGTCATTAAAGAGAGCAAATCAAGGTGTGACACAAGTAAAAGTTGAGTTTTATAATTAAATGATGGTCAAGGGGCATTTTGGTCTTTTAGTACTATCAAAGGGGGTATAAATAGGTTGTCCCAACAAAAAACAAACCATATTTCAACCCCTATATTGTGCAGTTCGGTAGAACAAGGAAGAAGAAAAAAAAAAAGTGAGCTGTCATGAGTTATTCCAAGTGATTTAGGTGTGATTCTTCATTATCTCTTCCTCTTGTCTTCATTAAAAATGTTCAAAAGTGTGAATGAATAAATTTGAGCAAGAAAAAGTGGAGAAATAAGTAATTTTTAAGTTAAGGTTTTATGGGTTTTCATGAGTTTTGTTTGATTTTCTAGTTTAGGTTATTAATTGAATTTTTCACATGCTTGTAAGGTTATTTGTATCATAATTGGACTTGAGATTTAAGAAGTTCAACAAAAGAATTATTCAAGTGACTTGTATTAAGGTGAGCACACTGATCTCATGCTCAAACTTGAATTTGAGTTATGTTTAAGTGTTACGCAGAAGTTTTGTAACACCCCTTATCCTGACTTTCCATGGGATTGAGATTCAAGGTGAAGGGCGTTACGGTTCCGAACCAAAATTTATTTATTTATTTATTTCAAAATTCTCATTAAAAGAAATGGAATCACCACTAAAAGTTTTATTTTAAATTCTTACGATATTGAAAAACTTTAATATCATTTTCTCATTTATATTTTTATGAAAATCTGACAGAGTTTCCCCTATTTTTCTAAAAACCGAAATTAAAAAAAAAAAACCTGTAGGGAAAAACAATAACACTTCTAAATAAACCAAATTTCTAACTTTAATTCAGACCTCCTGTCTGATTTCAAATCACTTCATCATGCAAGCAATTATATTAAAAATTTCTTTAGTAATATAAATTTTTTCAAAAATATCATAGCACGCAATATTTCTTAACAAATAATTTACTACATTTACAAAACGTTTAAACTTTATACAAATTCATACTTTACAAAATTTTACTATAATGTTCATACACATGAATACACACATGACCTATACATATATGCGATACAAAACGATGGTTACCCAAACGAAAATATCGAATGTGACTTGTGAAGATAGTCTATGAGTCGAACATCTTCATTCTTTAAACTACAAGCCCGACTCACCTACCTGTACGTGATATATTTAACGCGCTAAATATTTCTACTTAGTGGGTTTACACTTAATTTAAAGGTCATAAAACTTTATTTCCTTATAATATAATTTTACACTTTTCGATATTTTTGAGAGTTCAGAAATATGATAAAATAAAAATTTCACCATATATTAATTTTTCTCAAAACACAAGTCATGAATTACATAAAAATCATGTTTCAAGCATAACTTTACAAAATTCAATTTTTCCAGTACTAAACAATCATTGCATAATATACTAATATTTATCAACTGATAAATAGATATGAGCATACAATTACTTTTAACGGTATTTTGAAATGATTTTCATCAAATATTTTTTGTTATTTAATTCACAATCGAATCAATTTATTAATAAATACACATACAAAATACATACAATTTTTTTTTTTTAGGCATATCAATTATATTTGTAAAAATTCTATTATATGTCACTATGAAAACACTTTACTATTAATGATACATATCAACTACATAATAATCATTTTCCATATATTTACAAAAAACTTCACATATTCAACACATAAAATTTGTTATTAAATGTAACAATCCAATTATATTTGTATATATACATATATATTTTCTTTTTAAATTTTCATAACAAATCCTAATGAAGACATTTTATTAAAAGTTTCAAATATCTAAATTATATACTTAATATACAGACTATTTCTTATTAATCCTATCAATTCGATTTATAAGAATTTTATTACAAATCTTGATAAAAACATATTACTAATAATTATACTTATAAAATACGTAATAATCATTTTTCATATATATATATATATATCTCTAATATATATATATATACATATTAATATAACACGATTTCGTTTAATAATTTTCGTTTCTTGAAATATCAGTCACAAATTAATATTTCACAAATTTTCAAATTTTTATCAATTTCGCTAATTATCCAAGTTACTAACAATTACAAATGCAAAACGTATAAAATCATTTATATCCATTTACAATTCACATAATTTTTCAATTAATATTTTTAACGTCCTTAACTTTTATCTAAAAGTTATTAATCGATTACTTTACCAAAAATTACACAGACATAATACATAAATCATTCATTTTCGATTTTAACTATATTATTTTCATAAATTATTCTTCATTTTCTTACAACTCCAGTCATAAATCTAGATTTTGTAATTTTTTCAATATTTATAATAAAACATAATAAGTTTCATTTAAATCTTTTTAACACGGTAACTCAATTCCAATTTTACAATAGTAAAAGCAAACGAAATACATAAACGATTAGTTTTTCAAAAACACATATATCAAACATGATTCAATATAAACCTTATTCACATAAATTTTTTCAAAATTCGTTATTAAATACATTTACACTAGTATCCTTTCAAACTCAATTTCATATCATAACTTGATTTATATTTTCGAAAACAGTACGTTATCATCAAATAAAAATCAAAACACACTATACGAATTTCAATAATATTTTTCGTAATACATAAACTAATCGTTTAAAATTTTAACCATTCGTAAAGTTAATAACATAATAGTAACTAATAAATAAAAATTTCAACATTAATCATTTCAAATCTCATTTATCACATCTAATTACCATATTACCCTTTTACAAATATTTTTTTCTCTTTATAACATACTTCACACATTTTATGTATTTGGTACATATTTCACTTTATCAAACTTAACTTCTCAAACATATTTATGATTTTACACTTTTTCTTTAATTATAGCCCTTTGTAAAATTCTATCACGATATCATGGATTGATAACGGGTTTTCCCGACATCGAACACTTGGTGTCTCTCCGCCGGACTGTTTTTCACATAATCTCACAAAATTTTCAGATTCCTGAATAGTGCACTCGGTACCTCTCAAGGTTCATCATACAGTATCGGTAATCAATCGTAATGGTGCAGTACTGCTAATAATCATCCTATTGGTTAGCCAACTATCAATTCTCATCTACTAATGACTAGTTTTACGCGAGCCCTTTTAAGTATTCATAATGACAAAATATACAAATTTTCAACAAAACTTTAATCGCGTAAACTTTTTTTAATACATATTTAAATCTATTGTTAGAATTTATTCGAAGCACCATTCATGATCATTTCAAATGACTATTTTGTCCCTAATTTCCATATAATATCTTAACAAAACAAATGACACATTTTTCATACTTCCATTTAGCCCCGAAGGAAACAATTCTCACATTTTTCATTTCTGATTCAACCTTGTCATACATATCATCAAAACATTATATAATTAACATAGAAACGGACGTGAAAAGACGAAAATGCCCCTAGTTTACTCTATGATCTATATTCGGTCAAGGGTGTTAAATTTTTAAAATTTTTGTTCTACTTCCTTTTTCAGCAAAACAATCACTCAAACATCATTAAAATAATGCGTAAATAATATTGAAATGACGAAAACACCCTTATAGTATACTATATACCAAATTCGAACCTAAAGATGGTTTATTTGCGAAATTGTTTTCGAAACTATTTTTCATCAAATAAACTCATTCAAAAGCACGCAATTGACATACAAATAATATTTAAAGCCATTTAACATCTCAAATAAACAAAATAAACAAGTTTCAAACAAAATTACACATGGAATGCAAACTAGTAAACAGAAACTTTTCAAATATGTGTACACCAACCTTATGAGCTTGCTTTTTAACTTTTCACACACCCAAAGAGAGGTTTTCACGCCTCCTTAGCCTTCCTTAAGGCCTCACGCACCAAACCCTCGCCTAGAGTTCAAAATAAATAAATCTCAATAAAAAAATTCACATAAAATTTATCAAATGTAAAAATAGTTAAATTTACATGTTCTAGGGATGATCTAAAGCATTTCTAACTTATATCCATCACAAGAAATAAAAAACCCATGAACATACCTCGGATTGCACCACTTTTAAGCGAAAATTAACTTAAAAAATGGATAGATTTTGATGAATTTAAAGCTTGGAATGGGTAAATAATGAAATAAAATAAAAATTTGAAAGATTTATTAATTAAACAAACAAAGAAAATGAAGAAAAGAAGAAGATGAAGTACACTGGCAGAAGCAGGAACTGATGTCGGTAGATGGAGAGAAGAAAATGAAAAAAATCAAGACAAATACCCCTTTTATAGTAACCAACTTTTTATAATTACACAATTATCCCAAACTTTTTTTATTTATAAATTGACTTTAAAAATTTTTATTATTTGTATTAATGCCCCTATCACACATGCTAACATCTCATTGGACACTCTTACTAACACACCATTCCACTAAATCTCTCAAACTTATCCAAAACCTTATCTTTATATATATATATGTATAAATTAATTTATTTTAATTTCCATTAAAACTTTTGAAACATTCCTTATTTGCCCCAAAAATTATCCCATACAATACGATCTAATTTCACTTACTTATTTGTCAATCTTAACCTTCTCATTCTTCGACTTATTTTATTTAAATTCGAAAATAAGTGGCTACGCGGAAAAACGTCTCCAAAAATCTAAAATTTCGACAATTAATGGTTGAATTATATAATTAAGAAAATAACTCACACGAATATAAATTTAGGGATGTTACAAGTCTTGCATGATTTGAGATAATTACATACCAAGAAATCGAAAGAAAAATGATGATATTCCACCAAGAGAAAATTTCAGCTATGTGTATATTCTTTGATTCAAATTATGTTTGATGATTTTTAGAGGGTTTTATGCTTACATGTGTTTAAGTTGATTGGAATCAAGAAAAATGAAAAAGAAAATCATATATGTATATATCAATTACATTTGGCCAAGGTGGATGGTTATAGTTATGTTACAATTTAAGTTTTAATAGTTTGATACATGTATGGGTTCTAAGTGAAAATTATCCTCGTATTAAAGTGTAAGAGGAGTGAAGAATTAAAGAAGAGCTTGAAGGAGTGATTTGCTAGTTTGGATAGCAAATTGTGAGTGTGGTTATTTTTAAAGCTTCTATAAATTTTATCAATTGATAATTTATAACTGCAAATGTTTATTTTAGTATTCACTTTATTATGATTGAATTGATTAAACTTTTAGTATGTTAACACTTTTTAATAATGCATGTAAGTTTTTTAATTCACATTATAAATGTATATATTTGAATAGTAAAGCAATTTAGTATGTTTGAGTGAAGTACATGCATAAAAGAGACATACTAAGAGTATTTATAAAGTTTTAGGTTTTTGCCTTAGAAATATAGTTTTTTGATTGTAAACCATATACTAGAGAAAAAATATTTTCTAATTAAATCAATATACTTTCATACCTAATGTATGTAAGATTTTTAAGTATATTGAAATGATTTTTAATGCCTTTGGTTTACTCTAATCCCAGTATACCCGGTCGAAGTACCGTATACATGTATGGCAAGAGGTAGGGAGAATGCGTGTATGACAAAAGGTAGGAAGAGTCACTAACTTGGGGGGTTTTGAGTTAGTGTGCCGCCCTCTGCACATGTATGGTAGTGTATATTTGTCTGATGTTAGAGGAATTCGCGATCTGAGATTTCCCGCATCTGCGACTACACAAGTAACATTCTCTAGTCCTAAATGACATGTAGACGTACCGTCAAGAAAGGATGAATTTCCTGGGGTTACCATATAAGGCAAGTTTCATAAGGAAAAACACGTCGTTAGATGTGAGGTTTAGAAAACAAGAAAAGTTTGTGCTTATGAAATTTATTACTAGATTTTGAGCACTATTATTTATATACTTTATGTTAGGTTTACTATTCTTTAAATGTCAAGAAGCACTTATTAGTTTTCCAATCTATTTTTGGAGGATGTGTATACTTTGAAAGCAATAGTTTAAAAGTTTACCCATTCACTGAATTTAAATACTCATAACTCTTTTTGTGTTTTTAAAAACAAATCCTCCCTAGGTCCAGGTTTGGACCATTCACTGAATTTAAATACCTATTCACTTATTTACTTTTGAAATGTCATGTGCATCCATATTTACTTAAGATGTCATGTATATTTTATAAATACTATTTTTGGAAGATGTAAAAGTTTCAAAATCTTGTGTACATCATGCTTTTGTGTAAATTAAATGAATTTTAAATTGTATTTTAAACTAAAAGCATGATTGTGATTGATTGTGGAAACAAGAAAAGATGGTCTGAGGTTTAGGAGTTGAGAATTTTATTGATATAGGAGTGTATATATTTTCTACAAATTTTTGCAAGGTAAAATTTTTAGAAGAACAGTCGTTATGCTGTCAAAATTTTTAATGGCCCTGCTTTGCAAATGTACACTAAAAAGAAAAGGTTTTCATTCGCTTCCATTTCTAAAAAGAAATTTCTAAAAAGTTATAAAAGGTTTTCAATAAAAGTAAAATGGTTTAGCTTCATGTGAACCTTTCAGTCGGAGCAAATCTCGACTGAAAGACCACTGTGGTGTTGCCGAATGGGTTGCCGGTTGTATAAAGATGGGGTCCGTCACATGGAAAATGTCATTTCTTGTATAAGGACAAAAATGCCCCTAGACAATGATAAGAGTGACATGACTAGCTGACCCATGTCAGTTATTGCTTTTTAGGAAGATTTTGTCCATATTGAAAAGACAATTATGTTTCTTATAGTTGAAAACAATACACAGGATTCATGAGGCATTTTTATTTGTTGTGGCAATATAAGCGTTGGATTGCAATGGTCATATTGGGGGCCTATTTAAAGGCACTTGAGATAGTAAATTGTTTAAAATTTGGTAATTAAAGTTGGCCAATTTTTTTTTTTTTTTTTTTTACTTTTTCCTTTCATTCACTCAAATAGTGCATTTGCCTCAATTACAACCCTTGTATTTTTTTTCCTCATTCAGTAAAGCAGAACATTTCACTTACTACTTTTTTTTTTTAAATATATATTTTTTCATTAACTTGTATGTGAAAAAAAATTACTCCATTACAACCTTTGCAATTTTTTTTTTCTCTCATTCAGTAAAGCAGTATATTTCACTTGCTAATTTTAATTTTTCTTTTCATTAACTTATATACGTTGATGGTTTCCCTCCATTAGTTTTTTCTTTTTTCCCACACACAAGTTAATGAAAAAATATATAAAAAAAAGAAAGCAAGTGAATTGTTCTACTTTACTGAATGAGAGAAAACTTTTTTTGCAAGGGTTGTAATGAAGACAATGCACTACCTGAGTGAATGAAAGGGAAAAAAAAAATTGGCCAACTTTAATTACCAAATTTCAAGCAATGCACTGCCTTAAGTGTCTTTAATTAGGCACCCAATATGATTGTTGCAATTTAATGGTTTCATTGCCAGAACAAACAAAAATGACTCATGAATCTTGTATAATTTATTTCAACTATAAGGTGCATAATTGTCTTTTAAATGTGGACAAAATCTTCTTAAAAAGCAACAGCTCACATGGGTCAGCTAGTCTTATCACTCTTGTCATTGTCTAAGAGCATTTTCATCCTTATACAAGAAATAATATTTTTCATGGTTGCTCATTAACTACTACTTGAAGACAAAGGAGGTTTGTGCTGAGTTTTTGGAACCACAGGGAAGAGCAGTGCGAGTTTTTCAAACATCATCATTTTTGTGCAATTATGCCAAACCTCAAGGAAGATTTGTGTAATTTGCTTTTATTGTAAACCCATTTGATTTAATACGCCCACGGTGGACTTTTAATGTCCCAATTTGTTTTTAATTTATGTCCACCCACCATGAGTTGTTTATATAATGTCCCCATTTGCTTTGACTCATCACCCGTGGCTTTGTTTTCTTCTTTTTTTTTTTTTTGAAATGAAAGATCTACAGAGTTACACAGACGAAGTAGAAAGAAGGGAAATGGGTGTTTTACTAAGGATGACATAGCTTACACTTTAAGGAGAGCCATGACATCTATGGATGGTGAGAAATAAAGGATTTGAGTGAGAAAAGCCGTTATGATTTTCAAGGATAAGAAGCTACCACTGGCAAGAAGGAAAGCATATTGATTTGATAAATTAACTCAAGGTTTATGTTCCATTTTTTTTATTCAAATTAATTGATAAATAAACTTTGGGCCGTCATTCTCTCTCTAGGATGTTAATCTCACTTTGCATACGGAAGATTTGAGCTTGAAATTAAGGTTTGTTATCTATGTAGGTGTTGGGTGAGTTAACCGAGTTGGCAAAGTTAGGGTCAAGTTAACCTAAGTACTCAGTCGACTAGGCCAAGTAGTCACTTCACCCAAGTTAAACCGTTGATCTGAGGGTTCTTGGATTGGTGATTGGTTGAGCATCGATTTCTTATCGAGAAATTGGTCTACCCAACTGAGTTTTTATACCATGCTCTAAAGTCAAGATGACTATAAGTAAATTGATACATGTTCTTACTATTTGGAAGAATTAAGGTTAAATCGCGCACATGTATTCTTACATAGCATGTGGGGTCCGGGATTTGCCTATACTGGGGTCCCCTTGGGCTGGCCCAGGTTTGCCCCGCGAGCCCACTCACTAGGTACTGTCCCTGGTCAGGGGATTTCTCTCGCCTCCCCCAGCTGCCACTCGAACCTTTGACCCTCAAGGATATGAGTGTTTAACTTGCAAGCTGGGTACCAATTGAGCTAGTAGCTCAATTGGTACCCAGCTTGCAAGTTAAACACTCATATCCGTGAGGGTCAGAGGTTCGAGTGGCAGCTGGGGGAGGCGAGAGAAATCCCCTGATCAGGGACAGTACCTAGTGAGTGGGCTCGCGGGGCAAACTTGGGCCAGCCCAAGGGGACCCCAGTATAGGCAAATCCCGGACCCCACAATAAAAAGACATGTTGACAGGCCTCTTTCTAACTACTAGCTAGGCGACCTACCCGGCAACCCCACGGTGGCTCCCCAGTCGAGATCTGCTTTGACTGGAAAGTTCCCGTGAAGCTAAGCCTCTTTTCTTTTCTAAAATACTTGAAATCCTTTTTATTCTGAAAAAGAGTGGGAATTTTGTTCGTTGAAAATAACTTTATGAAAATAGCATTTTCACAGAAAACTGGCAGCACAACGGCTGTTTTTCTAAAATTTCACCCTGTAAAATATCTCATAAAACCTGTATAATTGTATTCACAAACAATTTTTATAATCAATAGGCCTCCGGCCATTTTCAAACTCATAATCATGCAATTAAGCGGAAGTAACTTGAATAAATCTTAAAAACGACATGCATGATATTTACATAAAATCATTAACTCAAAATAATATTTACCAAACGAGAGAATCTGGAAAATGATATTAAATACAATACATGATGCTATGCTAGAAAATAGTGCAGTCTGGTCACGCGTGTCTAGCTGGCCTGTCCGTGGCCTGTCCGTCCGAAGGAGATACGTCAACCGCGCTACTCGCACCTGCACCTGAGGGAGGTTTTTAAGAAAACAGGAAAACAGTGGTGAGAATAACTCAGTGAGTGGGTAAGTTTACATAAACTGTACTTTTGCTTAAAAATACTATTCCTCCCAAAAATAGATTGGAAAACTATTACTTACTTACTTTTTCTGAAAACTGGATTCTCGTTTAAAAACATGTGAAAGTTACTTATCAAACTTTTCTTAAAACTTTTCTTACTTTTCTTACTAGCCTTATTTGGCAACCCAGGGAAATCTTGTCCTTCGTGACTGTGCGAAGACACGCCACTAGGATAGGGGAACTCTCACCATGTGTAGTCGCAGATGTGGATACAACTCTGGGATCGCGAATCCCTCCAACATCAGGCAGATCTACACTATCCCATACGTGCAGAGGGTGACTGACAGACTCGATCCCCCCAAAGTTAGTAACTCCCCCAAACTACCGTACACGTATGGAATACTTTCGGCCGGGTGTAATCTTAGGGGCTAAGGTAAACCATAGGCATATATAAAATGAAATCTCGGCAATATGATATAATATTGCAAAATAACTTTCACAAATACTATCTCTATGCATGTATATAATTTCAACTTGCTCAATTACTTTACTAAAGAATATAAACATATTCATAGCATCTCATATAAAAATATACATGCATTTATAAACGATAAACTGAAAACTATAAACTTTTACTAGAATCTCAAAACCTTTTACTTGCTAAAACTGATTGCATTCAATAACAGAATGTATGAAAACTTTTAAAAATCTACACTCATA
The DNA here is from genome assembly GCA_022984855.1 of Dimocarpus longan. Taxonomy (NCBI): domain Eukaryota; kingdom Viridiplantae; phylum Streptophyta; class Magnoliopsida; order Sapindales; family Sapindaceae; genus Dimocarpus; species Dimocarpus longan. The sequence goes on along the minus strand of CM041018.1, from coordinate 19,903,888 downwards.
ACTTGCTTCCAAAATACTTATTACCGTTTCCCGTTACGGCTCTCGTTCGATTCCCTATTAACCTACAATTGATTTCGATCGAGATGTCGTTAAAACATAATTCGTGCATAACTAAACTTAAGCCATACGAGGATTTATAAACACAATAATCAAGTGACTATCCTCGCACAATAACAAAATGGAAAACTCATATTTGCACGCGAAAACTATTTCAAACCGATTCGATATCGCGACTTAAAAACTATCCAATTAACTTATTTAAAACTCGAACTATCCTCACTTCAACTGAAACACTTTAAGGGCTTAATAACAATCTCGGGGCAGCGAGATAACATTCACAATCCTTTTATATTCGACAACGAAAATCATAAACTAACAACGCTCGCATTCGTGGAAAAATTCAACCGAAACGCTCGGAAACGATTTCTAAATAACCGAACGAATATCCGATACTTTAAAACACTCTAATATTATCTATTTTCCGCGATAATGAATGCAAAACTAAAAACATAACTCAACAGCCCCTACACATCTCATAACTGCCCATATACAAAACTCGCAACGAATACGATCGTTTACCAAATCATTCAAAACCAACCGAAACAACAAAACGAACGAACCTCCGCATTAACGAGGTTCCCAATCCTAGTCCCAAGCATAATATCATCATTTATCTCTACTCTATTCTCAAAATCACATTACTAATTACTAAACATCTCAATAACGGAAATGGGGCAGCACTTACCCAAGAAGCGAGCTGTTCACCGCTTCGAAACGACTTTCGAACGGCGATGAAACTCTCGTGACAGCAAGCTGTCTCTTTCGCCAGCCAGCTATCCTTTCTTGTTGCTGTTCTACTTCCAATCTGAAAGATGTTTGGCCTGACTTAACAACTCGGCAGCAACTTGGACAGCTCACGGTAGCAACTCGAGCACAGCTTGACTTCCAACAGCTCGGCAGCAGCTTGGACAGCTCACGGCAGCAAGCTTAGCCTTTTTACTCCAGCAGCTGTCTTCTTGTTCACGGTCAGACAGCAATAGCTTGCAGCAACGTGACAGCACCCTCACGATGGCAGTAACTTAGCTTGGCGCAGCTGACTTCGACACCTCACGCCAGCACAAGGCAGCGATGGTAGCAGCTCTACCTCACGCCAGCAGCTCCCTCCACCGGCGACACTGGCAGCAGCACTTGGGGAAGGTGACAGCAGCTGGTGCACGACCTCCTCACGCCAGCAACTGTCTTCCTTGCTCACGGTGATGACAGCAACCTCACGATAGTGGACAAGGCAGCAACGGCAGCAACTCCAGCTCAGTTCTTCAGTTCACCTTGCTTGCATGCAATATCAGCTTGCTCCAACTTCTCCTAGCTTGCATGCACGAGCTAGAACTCCCTCAAGCTTGTCTGCCTTGCTTCTTGGCTTCGATCTGCACTCAGGCTGCCTTACTTCAGATCTGATCTTGGTTCTGCTTGGAGCACACTCACAGACAGCTCTCAGTTCTCCTCCGCTCACGGTCTCTCTATCTCTCACACTCAGGTCTCTCTCTCAATTAACTCTCGGGCAGCACCTTTCTTGTCTTCAGTTTCTGTTTTGAAATGAAGAAGAAGAAGTTGACAGATTTCTTGGATTCGGCTTTTTGAAATGAATAAGAATGGTGACCGAATGATAGCTTCTCATTATTCTCTCTCTCGGTTTTGCTTCCAACTTGAGAGCTATTGACCAAATGATAGCTCTCTCGGTTTTGTCTTTGCATGCAATAGTGGTGACCGGTTTTGATATACAATTGCTTTCTTTTTTTTTTTTTTTTTCAATTGGACACTTGTCCAATTCTTTTATTGCATGAGCGCCACTTGTCTTTGCTCATCCAATGCATGTGTGACACGTGTCACCAACATGCATTCCCTTTATTTTTCTTAAAGCCTTCCATGCATTCTCGGTTTAACTTCCAAGCTCCGATTTTCGTTTCCGTCCGTCCGTCCTGGAATCCGCTTTTAATTGCTTTCGCCTTTGGAATAAAAAAAATAAATTCCAAATCCGTCTTCGTGAACTCGAATTTGTTTCTCTAAATCGAAAATAATTATTCCAAATATTTTCGGACTCGATAATTATATTTTTCCGATCGGACGCGATCCATCGGAAAAATATTTCGCTCTCCGACGAACGCGGTTTTGGGTTTTACAATTCACCCCTCCTTATAAAAATTTCGTCATCGAAATTTACACAACTTTCATGCAATGCATTTCAACACTAGCATCTATCAAACATACTTGATACTTTCTTGAATTATAAATTCATAACTCGAAGAACTAAAGATTCTTATCTGTATCAAAAAGATGCGGATACTGACTGCGCATCTGCTCCTCGTGCTCCCACGTGGCCTCCTCCACTGCATGATTCCTCCACAACACTTTAACCAATGGAATAACTTTACTGCGAAGAACCTGATCTCTCCTATCCAGAATCTGAACTGGGGTCTCCTCATAAGATAGGTCCTCCTTGAGTTCCATTGGCTGCTCTGACAACACGTGCGAAGGATCTGCTATATATTTACGGAGCATCGAGACATGGAATACATTATGGATCCTGGAAAGTTCTACTAGCAGTTCAAGTCGATATGCTACCTCACCTACTCTGTCAATCACTTCATAGGGATCGATATACCGAGGGCTTAACTTACCTCGCTTCCCAAAACGAATTATTCCTTTCCATGGAGATATCCGTAGGAACACCTTATCCCCAATCTAGAACTCCAAATCCTTCTTACGCTTATCTGCGTAATTTTTCTGACGATCCTGGGCTATCTTCAGATTGTCCCGAATAACCTTGATCTTATCTGTAGTCATCTGAACAAGCTCGGGCCCAATCAACTTTCTCTCGCCCATCTCATCCCAACATATCGGTGTCCTACACCGTCTTCCATAAAGTGCTTCATACAGTGCCATACCGATACTAGCCTGATAGCTGTTATTATAGGCAAACTCGATTAAGGACAGATAAGTATCCCAGCTGCCTTCAAACTCTATCACACAAGATCTAAGCATATCCTCTAAAGTCTGAATGGTATGCTCAGATTGACCATCTGTCTGCGGATGAAATGCTGTACTAAAATGTAATCGAGTACCTAATGCTTTTTGGAGACTAGGCCAAAATCTGGATGTAAATCTCGGATCTCTATCTAATACGATTGACACTGGAGCCCCATGTAATCTCACGATCTCATCAACATACAACTTAGCCAATCGATCCAGGGAATAAGTACTTTTGATAGGTAGGAATTGAGCTGACTTCGTAAGTCGATCTACTATCACCCAAATACTATCATAACCATTTCGACTCCGAGGAAATCCTACCACAAAATCCATAGTAATACGCTCCCATTTCCACTCCGGAATGAAAAGTGGCTGAAGAAGTCCTGATGGCCTCTGGTGCTCGGCTTTCACCTGCTGACAAATCAAACATCTTGACACAAATTCAGCTATCTCTCTCTTCATACCTTTCCACCAGTAATGCTCTTTCAAGGTATGATACATTTTCGTACTTCCCGGATGCATAACGTATGCTGAGGAGTGAGCTTCATCTAAATTTTCTTTCTTGAGTTCTGCCATATTTGGAACACATAGTCTCTGTCTCATCCTCAACGTATCATCATCCCTGACTGAGAAGTCTCCCTGTTGGCCTGACTCTTCTTCCTGTCTGATCTTGACTAACTGAGGATCCTGAATCTGCAACTCTCGGATTCTATCCACGAGTATCGGTCGAACTTGAAAAGTAGCTAACAATGCACCTGAATTCCGTACTTCCAAATTAACTCCCAAAGATCTCATCTCTACTAACAATGGAAGATACCCAGCTCTTAAATGAGCTACCGAGCTGGAGGGTCTCCTACTCAATGCATCGGCTACTACATTTGCTTTCCCGGGATGGTACTCTATGGTGCAATCATAATTCTTGAGCAGCTCTAACCATCTCCTCTGTCTCATATTCAACTCTTTCTGGGAGAACAAATACTGAAGGCTCTTGTGATCTGTAAATATCTGACATCGAACTCCATACAAGTAATGCCTCCAGATCCTGAGTGCAAAAACTACTGCGGCTAACTCTAGATCATGGGTTGGGTAATTCTGCTCGTGCTTCTTTAACTGCCTGGAAGCATAAGCTATCACCTTTCCATCTTGCATCAGAGCACAACCCAAACCTTGCCTCGAAGCATCACTGTACACTACAAAGCCTTCATTTTCGGAAGGAAGAGTAAGCACTGGAGCTGTAGTCAATTTTGTCTTCAAGTCGTCGAAACTCTTCTGACAGGCTTCTGACCACTCAAACCTCACTTCCTTTCTGGTGAGCTTCGTCAATGGGATGGCAATCCTGGAAAATCCTTCAACAAATTTCCTGTAATAACCTGCCAAACCTAAGAAACTCCGAACCTCAGTTACGGTTGTAGGCGGTTTCCAGTTCACAATCGCTTCAATCTTCTGAGGATCAACACTAATCCCATCAGCTAAAACTACATGGCCTAAAAATGAAACTTCATTCAACCAAAACTGACATTTGCTGAACTTGGCATATACTTGCTGCTCTCTTAACGTCTGTAAAACTAATCTCAGATGTTCAGCATGTTCTTCCCTACTGCCCGAATACACCAATATATCGTCAATGAACACTATGACGAACTTATCCAAAAATTCATGGAACACCCGATTCATCAATGCCATGAATGCTGCTGGGGCATTGGTTAGCCCGAAAGGCATAACCAAGAATTCATAATGTCCATAACACGTCCTGAAGGCAGTCTTAGGAATATCATCTCCCTTGATCTTCAACTGATGGTACCCTGATCTCAGATCTATCTTAGAAAACAACCTTGCACCTTGCAACTGATCGAACAGATCATCGATCCTCGGTAAAGGATATTGATTCCGAATAGTCACCTTATTTAATTCCCGGTAATCAATGCACAATCTCATACTTCCATCTTTCTTTTTAATAAAGAGCACTGGTGCTCCCCAAGGAGATACACTGGATCTATCAAAACCCTTGTCTACCAATTCTTCCAACTGAACCTTCAATTCCTTCAACTCTGGAGGTGCCATCCTGTACGGTGCTCTGGAAATTGGTGCTGTTCCCCGCATCAGATTAATCTCAAATTCAATATCTCTATCCGGAGGTAAACCTGGAAGATCTTCTTGGAACACATCAGAAAACTCTGCAACCACAGGAATATTTTGTAGCTGAGTCTCCCTCTCGGACGAATCTATCACATAAGCCAAATAACCTGCACATTGCTTCTTTAACATTCTTCTGGCGGTTATGGCTGATATGATATGGGATGGAAGCATTTTACGCTCTCCTCGGAATACTACATCTGACTCTCCAACTGAACTAAACTTGACTTCTTTTGAAAACAATCCACCAAGGCATGATGCGTAGCTAACCAGTCCATACCCAATATAATGTCGAAATCACATAGATCCAACATCATCAAACTAACTGGAAAGGATCTACCCCCCAAGTACAATATCACAATCTCTACAAACACTCTCTGCTACTAAGGAATCTCTGGTAGGAGTAGCTACCACATATGCCTTGATTAGTAGCTAACCGTCCATACTCTCTATGCTCTGCAGCTACCACATATGCCTTGATTTTCGGATTCAGGCCCTGCACGAACTTATGGCATTTGTTCACCTCATCATTCACTATAAACGGTGCCACTCGGGACAATTCAGTAAACTTCCTCTCATACTCTTCCACTGTCATGTTACCCTGCACAAGACTGTAAAATTCCTCAATCTTTGCGTCTTTGTATGCCCTGGGATAGAATTTCTCATTGAACTCTTCTTTGAACTTTTCCCATGTGACTTGTTCGGTTGCTCTCCGCTTGACGGAATCCCACCAATCTCTAGTTGACGCTCGAAGTAAGAATGAAGCAATTGACACCTTCTGGAGATCGGTGCATTCCATCTGTTCCAACACTCTTTCAGTATTATCCAACCACTCTGTTGCAATTTCTGGACCACCTGTTCCGTCAAAAGCATCGGCACCTAGTTTCTATGCCCTCTCGACGGTGGCGCTTGGTGCACGAGGCCTTAGCCCTTGGATAACCTGGGCTAATCTCTCGGTCGGATCCTGCTCAGGCTCTACTGCCGGTGGCTCAACTGGAACCCCTGACTGAGGATCATTGACGGACTCATTTACTTGCTCCCTTATTTCTGGAACAAGAGGTGGAACATTTTCCGCGGCTCTCCTTGTACGCGGACGACCGACACGACGCATGACTCACTACACTTTGTATAATGTTTGAGAAATACTATGAAAATGTTTGAAAATCATGTAATGCATTTAAAATCTTTGCTCTGATACCAACGTTGACAGGCCCCTTTCTAACTACTAGCTAGATGACCTGCCCGGCAACCCCACGGTGGCTCCCCAGTCGAGATCTGCTCTGACTGGAAAGTTCCCGTAAAGCTAAGCCTATTTTCTTTTCTAAAATACTTGAAATCCTTTTTATTCTGAAAAAGAGTGGGAATTTTGTTCGTTGAAAATAACTTTATGAAAATAGGATTTTCACAGAAAACCGGCAGCACAACGGTTGTTTTTCTAAAATTCCACCCTGTAAAATATCTCATAAAACCTGTATAATTGTATTCACAAACAATTTCTATAATCAATAGGCCTCCGGCCATTTTCAAACTCATAATCATGCAATTAAGCGGAAGTAACTTGAATAAATCTTAAAAACGACATGCATGATATTTACATAAAATCATTAACTCAAAATAATATTTACCAAACTAGAGAATCTGAAAAATGATATTAAATACAATACATGATGCTATGCTAGAAAATAGTGCAGTCTGGTCACGCGTGTCTAGCTGGCCTGTTCGTGGCCTGTCCGTCCGAAGGAGATACGTTAACCGCGCTACTCGCACCTGCACCTGAGGGAGGTTTTTAAGAAAACAGGAAAATAGTGGTGAGAATAACTCAGTGAGTGGGTAAGTTTACATAAACTGTACTTTTGCTTAAAAATACTATTCCTCCCAAAAATAGATTGGAAAACTATTACTTACTTACTTTTTCTGAAAACTGGATTCTCGTTTAAAAACATGTGAAAGTTACTTATCAAACTTTTCTTAAAACTTTTCTTACTTTTCTTACTAGCCTTATTTGGCAACCCAGGGAAATCTTGTCCTTCGTGACGGTGCGAAGACACGCCACTAGGATAGGGGAACTCTCACCATGTGTAGTCGCAGATGTGGATACAACTTTGGGATCGCGAATCCCTCCAACATCAGGCAGATCTACACTATCCCATACGTGCAGAGGGTGATTGACAGACTCGATCCCCCCAAAGTTAGTAACTCCCCCAGCTATCGTACACGTATGGAATACTTTCGGCTGGGTGTAATCTTAGGGGCTAGGGTAAATCATAGGCATATATAAAATGAAATCTCGGCAATATGCTATAATATTGCAAAATAACTTTCACAAATACTATCTCTATGCATGTATATAATTTCAACTTGCTCAATTACTTTACTAAAGAATATAAACATATTCATAACATCTCATATAAAAATATACATGCATTTATAAACGATAAACTGAAAACTATAAACTTTTACTAGAATCTCAAAACCTTTTACTTGCTAAAACTGATTGCATTCAATAACAGAATGTATGAAAACTTTTAAAAATCTACACTCACAACTTGCTTCCAAAATACTTATCACCGTTTCCCGTTACGGCTCTCGTTCGATTCCCGATTCACCTACAATTGATTTCGATCGAGATGTCGTTAAAACATAATTCGCCACTAAACTTAAGCCATACGAGGATTTATAAACACAATAATCAAGTGACTATCCTCGCACAATAACAAAACGGAAAACTCATATTTGCACGCGAAAACTATTTCAAACCGATTCGATATCGCGACTTAAAAACTATCCAATTAACTTATTTAAAACTCGAACTATCCTCACTTCAACTGAAACACTTTAAGGGCTTAATAACAATCTCGGGGCAGCGAGATAACATTCACAATCCTTTTATATTCGACAACGAAAATCATAAACTAACAACGCTCGCATTCGTGGAAAAATTCAACCGAAACGCTCGGAAACGATTTCTAAATAACCGAACGAATATCCGATACTTTAAAACACTCTAATATTATCTATTTTCCGCGATAATGAATGCGAAACTAAAAACATAACTCAACAGCCCCTACACATCTCATAACGGCCTATATACAAAACTCGCAACGAATACGATCGTTTACCAAATCATTCAAAACCAACCGAAACAACAAAACGAACGAACCTCCGCATTAACGAGGTTCCCAATCCTAGTCCCAAGCATAATATCATCATTTATCTCTACTCTATTCTCAAAATCACATTAATAATTACTAAACATCTCAATCACGGAAATGGGGCAGCACTTACCCAAGAAGCGAGCTGTTCAACGCTTCAAAACGACTTCCGAACGGCGATGAAACTCTCGTGACAGCAAGCTATCTCTTCCGCCAGCCAGCTATCCTTTCTTGTTGTTGTTCTACTTCCTGTCTAAAAGATGTTTGGCCTGACTTAACAACTCGGCAGCAACTTGGACAGCTCACGGCAGCAACTCGAGCACAGCTTGACTTCCAACAGCTCGGCAGCAGCTTGGACAGCTCACGGCAGCAAGCTTAGCCTTTTCACTCCAGCAGCTGTCTTCTTGTTCACGGTCAAACAGCAACAGCTTGTAGCAACGTGACAGCACCCTCACGATGGCAGTAACTCAGCTTGGCGCAGCTGACTTCGACACCTTACGCCAGCACAAGGCAACGACGGCAGCAGCTCTACCTCACGCCAACAGCTCCCTCCACCGACGACACTGGCAGCAACACTTGGGGACGGTGACAGCAGCTGGTGCACGACCTCCTCACGCCAACAACTGTCTTCCTTGCTCACGGTGATGACAGCAACCTCATGACAGTGGACAAGGCAGCAACGGCAGCAACTCCAGCTCAGTTCTTCAGTTCACCTTGCTTGCATGCAATATCAGCTTGCTCCAGCTTCTCCTAGCTTGCATGCACGAGCTGGAACTCCCTCAAGCTTGTCTGCCTTGCTTCTTGGCTTCGATCTGCACTCAGGTTGCCTTGCTTCAGATCTGATCTTGGTTCTGCTTGGAGCACACTCACAGACAGCTCTCAGTTCTCCTCCGCTCACGGTCTCTCTATCTCTCACACTCAGGTCTCTCTCTCAATTAACTCTCGAGCAGCACCTTTCTTGTCTTCAATTTCTGTTTTGAAATGAAGAAGAAGAAGTTGACAGATTTATTGGATTCGGCTTTTTGAAATGAATAAGAATGGTGACCGAATGATAGCTTCTCATTATTCTCTCTCTCGGTTTTGCTTCCAACTTGAGAGCTATTGACCAAATGATAGCTCTCTCGGTTTTGTCTTTGCATGCAATAGTGGTGACCGGTTTTGATATACAATTGCTTTTTTTTTTTTTTTTTTTCAATTGGACACTTGTCCAATTCTTTTATTGCATGAGGGCCACTTGTCTTTGCTCATCCAATGCATGTGTGACACGTGTCACCAACATGCATTCCCTTTATTTTTCTTAAAGCCTTCCATGCATTCTCGGTTTAACTTCCAAGCTCGGATTTTCGTTTCCGTTCGTCCGTCCTGGAATCCGCTTTTAATCTCTTTCGCCTTTGGAATAAAAAAAAATAAATTCCGAATCTGTCTTCGTGAACTCGAATTTATTTCTCTAAATCGAAAATAATTATTCCAAATATTTCCGGACTCGATAATTATATTTTTCCGATCGGACGCGATCCATCGGAAAAATATTTCGCTCTCCGACGAACGCGGTTTTGGGTTTTACATAGCATATCAATGTTGAAAAAATCTCTAGAAAATTAGATTTTATTTGAAAACATTTTTAAGTAATTACTTAATTTCTATTTAATTTTGTATTAATTTTTTTCCAGAGACAGTGACTTGTTGAGACCAATCACAACCTGTTGCGACTTATCGTGATTAATTGTGATCGTGGTTGTGAGGTGATCTTTTTTGATCACTTTTGTGATTTGTCACAACTAGTCATCAAGGTTCGTGATCATGGTCAACCAACATTCATGACCTCATTGCAACTTAGTCACGATGGTCCGCAATTATGGTTGAATTTTAGGTGCTTTTACTGATTTTTCCAAGTTTTGTGAAACCTTTTGAGACCTGTTCACAATCCTCCATGATCATGATTGAACGAAGGCTATCACATAATTATCATTGTTTGTGAGTCGTGACTATTCGTGAATGTTATAGAAGGGTGTTTCTATAATTTGCTATCATAAGGATGGCTTGGTAATTTTGCATCATGGTATTTTTTTTAATTGATCATCTTGAGCTTTAATTTTTTTCCTTTTTGATGTGGAATTTAGATGACTTGTTTTAAGGGTTTACTCTATAAATGGAGATTATTCTTTGTGCCATTATATGAAAAGGGCATAAATTAAGAACTTGCAATTTTTTCTTAGTTCTCTTTAGGCATATTAAGAGTACAAGCTTTAAGATTGTGTAATTTGCAAATTCCATGATTTTTGTACTTTGCTAATTTCATGTCAAAATGCCTTTTATATGTTTCATCAGCTTCATAGGTTTAGGGATAGTGACTGAAATCGAAAGAATGAAGATTCAAGCTCGAGGAGTCAAGACGTTGAAGTCAATGGTTAGCATGGCTCAAAGATGGCTCGAATATGCATACTCTTGTTTGATAAGAATCAATCAAAGTTTGATTTACATTTATGTCATTTTTAGTGTTATCGATGTTCTAGGATCATGATCATATAATTTTATGACATATGGGTGTGCTTTCATTATATATGTTATGTGTTTGTATGTTTTTCATGTAGTTCAAATCTGATGGTCTAAAACAAGTGACATTTTGATCATCATAAAAAAATGTTATTATTATTATTTTTTTAAAATGGTTTCTTCATAAAAAAAAAAAATGTAGTCCTAAATGTTAGATAACCATAGGAAGATACGACAGGTCAAACGGAGGTCGGACAAAGAAGTTATGGTCAAAACCATTAAAATGCATGGAGTTCGAGTGGGCTGACCCTTGAATCACTGTAGGGGAGATAAACTAGTGGTCATGGTAGTGTGCTTATTACTACGGTCGTTGGGTGACTACCCAATGGTCACCCAAGTCCTTCCATAATCAATTTTTTTCCTTTTTTTTTTGGTTCGTGATCCATTTTTAAAACATGTTTTCACTTGCTTTTTTGTTGACAAATTTTAGATATTCAAAATTTGAATTAGTGATGCATTAATTTCTCTCATGCAATAATAAATACCACACAACATTGCAATACAATGATGATATATATATATAAATAGATAAATAAGCATTGAATCGGCAGCAACAAACATACATAGAGAACTAGTTTGGATGAGGCAGAACAAGAAAGAAACAACAAGCAAAAGAAAAGAAAAGAAGAAAGAGAGAAGAAAAATAGGAGAAAATACTGGTTGGATGAACGAATATTTGGGTGATTGAATTATCTGGATAAGTGATTTTATTTTAATGGAATTTAAAATCTAGGAAATTAGTTAATTTTCTCATAAGTTTTAAATTGATTTTATGTGATTTTAAAGTGAATCCAAGATTATGAGGAATTAGATGGGTACTCGTGTTATACTCAAATATGAGCAAAAAAGTTATGTGAGTAGATAATTTTATTTTAATTAAACTAATTGAATTATTTTTATTTAGATTTAAGTTTTTATTTATTTATTGGAAATGAAATATTTATTCTTTTAAATGACATGTTTGGATTATCAATTATGTTTTATGATTGACATGAGAATTTATTATAAATTCGTATGTATGTTTAAGAAATTCCAATTAAAATGTTATGGTTTCAGCTTGAGTTTATAAAAAATATTCCGAACTTTTTAATTATATGTTATGTTTTGAGTAAGAATATTTATTTATATTTTGAGAAAAGTATTTATTTAGAAATTACACGTATATTCAAAATGACAATTGTGCATATTTGTATACGAAAATTGTTTAAGATTTGAGATGAAAAATAAAGATGTTTTTAAAACATAAAGGTTATACCCTCCCCTGTAACGATCAGGCAAGACATGTGCGACCCTTAGAATCTTCTAGCACATGTATGGTAAATGTTTTGCTTGCTCTGTGTGTATGACGATGTTTTCCATCATGTATGACAACAATTATCCCTCACTTTGCATATGTGTGGAGTATTTTCATCACATATGACAGATTTTCTAAGGTATTAGTTATTGTATATTTTAAGATTAGATATGTCATATACTAAGTTTGATCAGTAAAAAAAAAAAAAAAATTCAAACTATCAATTTCATAAGAGAGTTGTTGAAAAGAGTTCCAAAAATGTGACATGATATTATTTATAAAACATATTATTTTGGAGTAACAACTTCCTCAAGGATTTATATTTACTAAATATTTTGTTATATTATGTTATTAGATTTAACTAATTTTCTAGCTTACATTTTATAAAACAGATAAAAAATAAATCATTATTTTGGTAGAATGGAGACTAAGGACCCACACATATTTATGAGAGTCATAAATTTGTTGATAGGGGTTCAATAGAGGCTTGAAACATAGTGGTTAAACCAAAATAGTCTGTGCCATTATTCAAAAGAGATTTCAGATAAATTTATACAAATTATAGTTAAAGATTATTCTTGAAAATTATACAAATTATTTGTATAGATGTTTACAGTTTTATTATGATATGATATGTGAATTCAGTTTTATTGTTTAGGCATGAATTGTAGAGAATTCTTTATTCTTACCAATAATATGTTATGTGTTATTTAGAGGAATTTTTAAAAAAGTTATATCTATTTATTGGACATTTTTTAAACCCTATTTTCTTACCAGGTAATCTTAGATTCATATAGATTATTGCATATCGTGAGAAAAGTCATATGATGATGAATATTTTGCATTAATTTATATTATTTTTAATTAATCAAATTTCTTAAACGAGTTTTAAGAATAGTTTTATAGATGAAATATGTTTTTCAAGTATTTTATGACCTCTGTACTAGGTTCAACATGAGAAATGCACAGATTTCCAATTTGTTTAGATTAAATTTATAAGAAAATCATGAGATTTATGAGAATTTTTTTTTTTTTAAAAAAAAATTAGTAAATCTAGATTTTAATTGGAAAGATCACAGTTTTTAAGGCATCCTCCCAAACTCAAAAGAGAAGTTAGGATAGATTTCATTGGTTTTCATAGGATTCTCCTGAATTCAAAAGAAGACACTACAACAAAATAGGTCAATCATACCGGGCATTGCCTGGTATGGTTGACTATCCATACAGTGTAGATGGTTTGGCGTGGATACTATTGATAGGGATAGCGATATGGAACAAGCCACTGATCGATACATGGGTTGACTTGTGATTTATTCTATATCCATACCGGGCGCCCGCCTAGTATTGATACCCAGTATATATACTTGGCGGGTGTCTGATATAGATAATAAAACCTATTTCGAGCTCCGACAAGTATAGACATCTTTATCTATACTAGGTTGGAGCTCAGAATGGATAAGTGTTTATATCGAGCAGCCACGCATGATAAATTTTATCCATACTGGGCTTGTGTCTGGTATGGAAAACAATTTAATTTAAAAACAATTAAATTAAAATATATAATTTAATATTACAATAAAATAACAATATACATCAAGCAATTAATCAAACTTTAGCATACATCTAAAATATATTTTTTCATATATATATGTATATATATTGCCTAATGTTAACGTACATCATTACCTAAATTTAACCTATATCATCTAAAATCACTGTACATTATCATATGTTATGAAAAATTAGTATACAATCCTAAGATACAATATATTTTACTAGTCAAGAAATAAATGAGAGTCTAATGCATTTTGTAAAGTTAACAGCTTGTTGGTAGGTCGTGGTACCGAAACACTAACAATTCATTTCTTCACGCAAACATGCCAACAATTTGGGCAAAGCTCGAGGTAATGAACTTTAGCATTTTTTGAGTCAATTTTCACTTTTGCCACCATTGTTCCTCTACCCATGCATCTAGTATGATAACTTCTAGTGATTTCTAGTACTTGATCCACTAGGTTGGCTTGAGGAAGCCCGAGATATGGACCACATATGCACAAAAATTGAAACAATTACTCTTATAAAAAATTTAAATAATTACATCTATAAGTGAAATTAAATTGAAACAATAAATAATATAAATTTCATGAATATTTACCTTCGCTGAAGGTTCAGTAAATTTAACACTTTTACTAACTTCCATCGGATTTGAGACACTTGAATATTGTGTCTACGATCCACATAAATAGCATTGTTGTGAGAAAACATGGATACTGGGAAAAAAAATAATAAGTACCCCTATTTGACAACATATAGGTAACAAACTTAATATATAAAACAATACATATAAATTCAATCAATTTTACAAAAATTTTGACAAATTTTTCTCTATTTTTCGAATTTGCCAAAACTTTAATTCCTTTGCAAATTGTATACTACAACACTTTCACAATCGATCTAAACAAAACAGCGTCTCTCAGTTAATATATCTGCAAACAGTATTTATATATATATATATATATAAACACAAAAACCCATATAACAAAAAATATGAAAATATGATTATACCTATTCATGAGAAAACATGGATACAAAAAAGAAAAATATTAAGTACCAAAAAATTTAAGCAAACAAATATAACATACCCTCCCGATTCTAGTTCGGGATATGTATGCAATAGTATATGCCCATAATATTGAGATAATAAAATAAATTAAAATACCCAAAGGTGATTAAAAAAATTTCTGGTTAGTTTAGAGATGATTAGTAAAATTTTCGAAGTGTCCATAAAAGATTTAAAAATTTTCTCGGAGAGTCTGATTGCGTAATTTAAGTTCCGATAAAATTGCTAGATCATCCAGAACGAGTTTAATAAGATTTTCAGATAGCCTCGGATGTGTAAGTTGAAGTCTAGTATAATTTCTGCGTGGTCTAAAGAAAATTGAGAAAATTCTCGAAAGGTCCAGAAATGATTATTTAAGTAATAAATAAATAAATTATTTTTTGATGAGCAGCGTCTCCTAATGAAAAGGAGATCCGTATGAGTAATATTTTCGAAAAATGGATTTTGTACATTAAAAGATTCGATATTAATATTAGAATTAATGGAATTCAAAGCGGAGCAAAGATAAATTCTTTCAAATAAATTTTAAGTGATTCGGAGTGTATTGGATGGAAGTACTATATTTGATTAGTATCCCGTATATAATATTTGTGGAGAAATAAAATAATTTCTAGTACCTGAAAATGAAAATGAAATTTTAGTAGAATTTCGGATAGAACTGGAAATGATTTCGTCTCCGAAGTGATATAATAATTTTTTTTGGAGCCCGTAAGTGTTAATCGAATTTTAAAAAATTTTCGCAAGTAAAATTAAGATATAATAGGTGTAAAACCTAAAACCTCATTCGTCGGAGAGTGAATTATTTTTCCGATGGATCGCGTTTTCGATCGGAAAAATATAATTTGCGAGTTCAGAAATATTCGGAATATTTATTTTAGAATAATAAAATAATTTTTAGAGCATGAAGATGGATTCGAAATTATTAAATAATTCCGAAGACGAAATTAAGTCGTAAGCGGATTACCCGAACGGACGGACGAAAACGAATTCGAGCTTGGAATCGGAATGAGAGAACGCATGAATTAGCATGTTGCATGAATGGTGCATAAATTCGACACGTGTCGTTGTGTTAATTTGGAAGCAAGACACATGGCATGAAATTCTCATGCATAATCACAAGTGTCGCTATTCCAAGAAGCTTTTATAAAATAAAATTTAAAAAATGAAATTTTAATCAAAATTCAAGCATTCACAGTCAAACATCAAAGTTATTCGGTCATCAAATATAAAAAATAACCAGTTCTCTCTTTTTCTAAACCGAATTCAAAAGCAAAAGCAGAAGTGAAGCAAGCAAGAGGCATGAAGCGGTTAAGCAAGGTGAGTGAACCGAGAGCCCATATGTGAGAGTGAGAGATCGTGAGAAAGAAAAAGAGAGCTTTAGAGAAGCCATGAGTTAAGAGAGAGAGATTTGCTCGTGAAAGGAAGAAGCAAAGCAAGCAAAATTGAGAAAAGAGCTCGTGAGACCAGCAAGTAGAACCGAGAGCATCATCTACTCGGTCAAGGAGCAAAGCCGTGAGTGAAGGGACGAGAGGAATGCAGCACCTTCCAACCAGCAGCTGCATGTGTCATTCAAGCAAGCTAAGAGGAGAATCTATTCATGCATGCAAGCTAGGAGGAGCGATCAGCTACTATTAGGCCATGGGTGAGCTACTGCCATGACAGGTCCCTTTCTAACTAAACTAGCTAGGCGACCTGCCCGACACCCCACAGTGGCTTTTCAGTCGAGATCTGCTCCGGTTGGAAAGTTCCCATGAAGCTAAGCCTCTTTCTTATTTGAAAATACTTGAAATCCTTTTAATTCTGAAAATGGATAGGAATTTTGTTCGTTGAAAATAACGTATGGAAATAGAGTTTTTACGAAAATCAGGCAACACAATGGTTGTTTTTCTAAAATTTCACCTTGTAAAAAGACTTCACAAAACCTGTATAATCTCATTCGATATCTTTCATCAAACTAATAGGCCTCAGGCCCGTTTCCGATACACTATCGTTCACAACATGCTTAAACTATTCAATGATATGGAAAGCAACTTAATGCAAGTCTTAAACATCGTGCATGGTATTTACATAAAATCCTTTATCCAAAACAATATTTACAAAACTTGAGAAATCTGAAAAAGATAGTAAATGCAGTACGTGATAACTTGTCTAATACTAGTACAGTGTGGTTACATCTCTAGTTGGCCTGTACGTCCGAAAGAGATGCTTCCGCCGCACTGCTCGTACCTGCACCTGGGAGAATTTAAATAAAACAGAAAATAATGGTGAGAATAACTCAGTGAGTGTACTTAAAAATAAATTCTGCTTTCATTATTATTTTGAAATCAATACAGCTCATTTAAGCAAAAGATTCTTTTCGTAATTGAATTTTTCTTATTATTCTAAACTAATGTCTATTGACGTATTTCATTTCTTTACTAACTTAGAAGGGTAACTCAGAGAAAACTCATTCTCTTAAGCTCTTAAGCTAAATATCTACATAACATGAAATACTAGAAATTTTCTGGTTGCGTGTGCTCAGATGCGGGAACTTGGGATTACGATTCCCCCCATCTGATAGGCATACGAGAACTTGAGATTTTGATTCCTCCCAACATCAAGAAATGCGAGAACTTAGGATTACGATTCCCCCCGTCTATTTCCATACACGCATAAGGTACCTCTACCGGGTTATGCTAGAGGTTAAGATAAACTAAAGACATCTAATAATCCTTTAATGCACTTAAAACTCAAGCTTAACTTTTATTTACTTGTATAGAAACATGTTGATCACTTTTAGAAATATCTCATTCTAACTTGCAGCTGAAACCGAATACTTTCTTTTCTAACATAAACTTTATGATCGAAAATACCTTCGAAACATCTTTATTCGTATCTTTTCTATGCATGTATATATATCAAAAACTTGCTAATGTACTTTACTTAAAATAATTACATTGACAACAATAATTCAAGAATTATACATGCATAAATAAATATAATAACATGCTTGAATTGAATTAAACATGATAACTTGGAAAATCAATTAAGCATAGCTTAAAATTATTCCAATAATAAAGTATACAATGGAAATGAAACATAAAACTTTGAAATTAACCAACTCACTACTCACTTCCTAATTAATTCACTCCTCCACATCCTTCCTCTAGCTCGATGATTTACCTACACTTTAAAACGAGCACGATTTCGCTCAACACTTATACACACAATAACAATAATTTCTAGTTATGTAATGGTATCGAAATACCCTTTTCTAAGCAACAATAACTCCAATCATACCCATGAAACTTCCATTCAAAATCCCAACCACTAAACATGAACAAGAAATGTTTATTCAAAGCTAGATTCCATTTTAACATATTAAACGCATTCTAGCGTCAACTTGGACTATTATAGCCAAATATCCATAAATTCTATATCATTCATCCTCTTTGATTTTCATTATTACAACATAATCGAACACGAGAGATATGTTATAAATTTAATTTGAATCCCTCAACATCACATTGGTGCAATTGCGAAACATAATTGATCGCAAAACAACCATTTAAACGCATTCGTGCGAAACGAAAACTATCCGATTCACTCTAACATATTCCAATCCATCCTAACGTCAACATTTCTTATTTTAAAAAGCTCAAATACATCTCATGACAGCTTATTCATCTCCATTGCATTTCCACATTTCATGACGAAAATCACAACTAAATGTGTTCGTACGAAAACAAACGTTATCCGAATCATCCGAAAATGATTTTTTGATATCCAAACAATTTTTTGATACTTTAAAATACATCAATGCGAAACATTTTTCGTGATGACGAACTTGAAATTAAAAATGCAACATAAAAGCCCTTACATTAAATTTTTCACACAATTTCACATCGAAAATCATATGCAATCACAATAAAACACAATCGCACGCACCTCCACACTAATGAGGTTCTACATCCTAAAACCCAATCATAACATCATTAATATTCATCCACAACTCATCTTAAATATCTTCCATCAAAACGAAATCAATATATACCTTTCGAAACTCAATTTGAAAACTCGAAACACTTACGCGAAAGGGCTGCCTAGGCTCTCATCTTTTCTGAGAGCTTCCTTTGCTCCAAACAACACATGCAACATTTAAAATCACTTAAAACATCACAATAAAATCAAATGGGATAGCACTTACCTTTTGCGAGCTATTTTTCACTTCAAAACAACCCCCAAACGTCCTTGACAGTAGATCGACACCAACAAGACATTCACGGCAGCAGCAAATCCTTCTTCATCTGCATGCACGAGCTGAAGATGCTCCAAAACTGCCCTCAATCGTCCTTGATAGTAGATCGACACCAACAAGACACTCACGACAACAACAAATCCTTCTTCATCTGCATGCACGAGCTGAAGTTGCTCCAAGACTGCCCTCAATCATCCTTGATAGTAGATCGACACCAACAAGACACTCACGACAGCAACAAATCCTTCTTCATCTGCATACACGAGCGGAAGCAGCTCCAAGACTGCCCTCAACGTCCTCTAATGGAACTGCAGCTACTGGATGAAGACCTAAACTCATATTTGTTGAAGACTGAATGGATGAGGGAAGAATGATAGCTGCACAGCTCGAGTTTGCTTGGGAGTTTCTCGGTTTAGCTCTTCAAGTTTCCTCAAGTTCTTCCGTTCATCACGAGCTCACTCGCACACACAAGCTCACGGGCTCAGCTCTCATGGTAGCTTGTCCGAGCTCCTCTTTTTGCTTCACTTCTCTCTCAGTTTTACTTGAATGGAAGAAGAAGATGACAAGATCTCGATTATGGCTTCAATGACCGAGTTCTTCTCTCTCTCACTCAACTCTTTCTAAGCTTGAACAAGAAGTGACCGATTTCCCCCTTTCCCTCTCTCCGGTTCTCTCTCGGTTCAGAATAGAAGAAGAAGATTCTAATGGAAGCTCTTACTCTCCTCCTTTTAAAAATGGGTGGCCAACATTAATTCTTTTTTTTTTTCAATTTAATATTTATATATATATTGCTTCTAATTGCACATGACACTCATTTCACTTATTATCTTAACACTTGCCATCTACTAACCTTGCATATTTTACACGTGTCCTTCATGCACCTTATCACCTCTCTTTGCATGACACTTGCTTTTTGCGCGCTTTTCCATTCCACTTTCGAATTCGAATTTGATTCCATCTATCCAGAAATCCACTTATAACTCAATTTTCACCTCTAAAATTATTTTAAAATTTTGATTTCATCTCCGAGCATTCATAATTATTTTATTTCTCTAAAATATTCCATATGATTAGAAATCAAAAAAAAATAATTTTTCGTCCGATAATAATAATTTTAAATATATATTTTTTCGAATCACTCTAAATTTATCCGAATTGATTCATTTTCTATTCGTTTCACTTTTATTCAACTCGAAATTAATTTTCAAACTTTCCAAACACTTATTTTTCTTTTAAAAAAAGAAAAAAAAATTTGATTCCCTCAGATTCTTTCTGTTCGAAAACGCGATCTATCTGAAAATAGTTCGTTTTCCCACGAACGAGATTTTGGGTTTTATATGCCAGGCCTTGAGGAGCTACTGTCGTGACCTGTTGCTGCTGCCGTGACCTGCTGCTGCTACCGTGGAGCTGCTGCCAGGCCTTGAGGAGCTGCTGCCGAAACTGAGATTCAAGCTGTCCATGACCTGTACTTCGAAGTAAGTGGCTGATGGGTTTTTGTTTGAATGCGGTTTTAGGATGACAAACAACAGTTAATTGAAGGTTTTAAGTGTAGTTTTGAGGGAAGGCAGTGCATGCAGCTAGTATTTGGAAAGAGAGAGAAAAGAGCAAGTTGTTTGGACGTGTAGAAGCTGTTTCTGAGTAGATTCAGCTCATTCATCGAGTAAGTACTGTCCCATTAGCTTTGTTGAGATGTTTTAAGGGGTGAATTGTAAAACCCAAATCCTCGTTCGTCGGAGAGTGAATTATTTTTTCGATGGATTGCGTTCGATCGAAAAAATATAATTTTTGAGTCCGAAAATATTCGGAATAATTATTTTAGAATAATAAAAATAATTTCGAGTACGTGGAGATGGATTCGAAATTAAAAAATAATTTCGAGTGTGCGAAGCCGAGATTAAATCATAAGCACATTTGCGAACGGACGGACGAAAATGAGTTGGGTTTTGAAAGTGGAATGAAATCAAGTGGCCCGAAAAGAGATATATATATTAAATCATAAGCATATATATATATATACATATATATATATATATATATATATATATATTAGAGTTGAAAGAGCAATTGATGGATGAAAAGCATTCGGTCACCATTTCCAAGCTCAACCGAGAGAGAGATAGAAATGAGAGAGTGAGAAATAAGAGAGCTTCAATCAAATCCCATTTCGGTCACCATTCATCAACCAAAAGTCGAAAGCCAAAGTGTGAGAAAGAAATTGAGAAATCGAGAGAGTTTAGAGTGAGAAAGAGAATCAAATCCAGCAGCAAGTAATCGGTTCCATTGTTGTCAATCGAGAGAGTGAGAGATGGTGATAAAGAGATCGAGATGAAGCAAAGCCGAAGGAGAAGTTCATATTTGAAGCAAAGCTGAGTACATGCAAGGGCAGATCCAGATCCAAGAATATCAGCTCGTGCATGCAAGCAAGAGGATGGACCGTGAACTAGTGCTACTACCGTGAGCTGAGTTGCTGCCGTGACCTAAGTGCTACCGTGACCTGAGTTGCTGCCGTGAGCTGAGTGCTGCCGTGAGCCATTGAGGAGCGAGGCAGTGCAGACCAGAAGCCATCTGAGAAGACAAGCTGTCCGTGACCTACAATAAGGAGGAAGTGAGCTCGTGAGAGTGAGAGTGCAACCCGAGCAGAACAGCCATCGTTTCTCCATCTCCATTCGGTTTTCAGCAGGTCAGTGACTGAAATTATATTTCCAGGAGCTTGTAAGTAAATTGGAGAGCTAATTTCAAGTATTTTAAGCCCGTTCAACAACTCGAATTAGTGTTAGTGCAGATCGGAGAGTAGACAGCCCATGCATTGTGATTTAGCTCGATTAGAAGTTGTTTTGAGTGATTTAGCTCTCATGCATGGTTCTTAAGGTAAGCTGCTATGTATATGATGTTTTACGTAGCTTAAATGCTTGAGTTGATGAAGAGGAATTGATGATATTATGATTGAGTTTTAGGATTGAGAACCTCATTAGTGCGGGGGTTCGCTCGTTATTGTTCGGTTGTGCTTTTGAATGAAATTGTCAATGATTATTTTCATTGCGATTTGATTATGGGCTGTTTTAGGAGAAGTTAGGGGTTGTTATGTTATGCTTTTAATTTCAAGTTCGTCATCGTGGGAAATGATTCATTTTAGTGTGTTTTAAAGTATTATATAGTTGTTCAATTATGAAGCAATCGTTTCCGAGTGATTCGGATGAGTTTTTCTTGACTGCGAATGTTATTTGATTGCGAGTTTCGTTGTCGAATGTGAATATATAATTGATGATTAGCAAGCTGCCATTTGTATTATTAAGCTCATTAAGACGATAAATATTGATGTTAAGATAATTTGAAATACATTAAAGTTAATCGGATAGTTTTCAATTCGCGCGTAATTGTTAAATTGTCGAATTTCGGAGTTGAAACGGGAAATGAATTCTTATTTAGCTTGCTACCATGTTTTTCTTTTTGTGCATTAAAGTGTTTGAATATTCATTTTTCATGATTTAAGTAAAGTCCCGAGTAGCATTGTCGATAAGTTTGATTGGAAATGCAAAAGGTTGGAAATATCGGAGAAACAGCCGTTATGCTGCCGAAAATTTTTCCACCCTAATTTTTAAATGATTAAGAAATGAAATTGTTTTACGGCTTTGCTTCATAGAGTCCTTTGAGTCACCTACATAAAGACTGTAAGGATTCTGTGAGGTGCCGGGAGGGCTCCGCTCGGATCTCTACAGGGTTAATCCGGGTTAGGTCCTTTCAATAGGATTCTTGGATAGATGGAAACAAATTCGAATTCAAAAATAAAAAAATGTGAAGCAAAGTCAAGGGATAACTTACATGTGACACGTGTCACACATTTAAAGCAAAAAGTGAGACAAGTGGCCTCCATGCAAGGGTGATGTGTGACAAGTGGTGTGATTGCTTAATGAAAGGATGACAAGTGGTGGTGTTTTGTGAAGCATATATACATGGAATTGCAAAGAAGAATAAAGCAAGTGAAATATTCCATTTGGTTATCAAACATCATTAAAACCGAGAAGCAAAGTAAAATATAGAGAGTGGGAGTAGATTCGGTCACCATCAAAACAAAGAGAGACATTCACACCAAAATCTGGTGAGCCAAGTTCAACAAATCAAAGAGAGAGAGCTCGGGCACCAAAGAAAACCGAGAGCATGCATGAAGATAAGGGAAGCCATTGCAAGTCCATTCGGTTAAGTTGAAGCAAGAACCCGAGAGACCATCAAGAAAGCAGGGGCTGTTCTATCATGAACAATCAAAGGGACAACTTGCTGTCAAGAGGAATTT
The DNA here is from genome assembly GCA_022984855.1 of Dimocarpus longan. NCBI lineage: Eukaryota > Viridiplantae > Streptophyta > Magnoliopsida > Sapindales > Sapindaceae > Dimocarpus > Dimocarpus longan. The sequence continues at coordinate 19,880,584 of CM041018.1, read as the reverse complement.
GAAGCCATTCTTGAAGGATTTGTCACATGCAAGGATGGTAGAGCAAGCTTGAAATCATCTTCATCCATTTCTAGAGGTGAGTTTGATTTTCGTAAGTTTTAGATAGTAAATGGATGGATTTTATGATGATATATTTGGGTTTTAGGAATGGAAACCTCATTAGTGTGGAGGTTATAATGCATGTGAAATTAATGTGAAAATCAAGTGAAGTAATGGCATGCATGTTGGTTTTGAATTCGGTCATGAATGAAGTTTTAGTGTTAGATGAGTTTTGATTGTTTTGCCATGATGTTTAGTGATATTTGGATGTGATTCAAGTGTTAAAATATAATGGAAAACGAATATGAAAATGCATGTTGGATTCGGTTAGGAAGGAAGTATGAGTTGAACGATTTTCGATGACAATATTATGTGTTGTTAGTCCGATTTTAGTGTGCGATATATTTTGAAACGAAACATAGGGACTATTTTTGTTTTTGGTCGCGAAGGGACTGTTTTGTTGTATTTTGAGTTATGTTACGCGAATGATTTTCGTGTATAATAAAATGTTGAATCAATGAGGTTTTAGAGTTAAAACGAACAACCAAAAGCTGATGCGATTGCGTGTTATGAGCTGTTATTACATGCAGTTTTTATGGGTTGTTTGTGAACTATATATAGGCTATTAAAAGACTGTTATTATGCATATTTATGGGCTGATTATGGGTCGTTTAACTGGCTGTTAACGTGCTGATTATTGGGCTGTCATAGTGTTGTTTCGTGGGCTAATATATGTTGTTTTTAGGGCTGTCATATATGCTATTTTTGGGGGTTGTTAAGGTGCTATAAAAATTGTTTTCATCATGTATTATTAGCTGTTTTGACATCAAAGCTGTCTTGAATAATTGCATAAGCTGTTTCGACGATCATAAGCTGTTTCGAAGAGATTGTATGTGTTGTTTTAATGACGAAGCTGGTTGTATGAATAACATGTGCTGTTTTAGTGTTAAATATTGTTTCGAATGAGCATTACACGCTGTTTTGATATTGTAGACTGTTTTGAGTATCATTTAAGGATAGTTTGCAACCGTTATATAGTGTTTTATGTATTATATTGAAATGCGAAAGCGATTTCATTACGTGAATGCTTTTATATGATTAATTATGCGATTGAATTCGCTTGAGACGTTACTTAAAGAATTAATGTTAAATGTATAGGTAACGCGAAGACAAAATCGAATAGGTTGTGAGTTTCGCAATAGGTTATCCCGTGAGTGTAAATTATTTTACGATTGATAAATGCATTCTAGTATGTTTTAATGTGAGTGTTCCTTAAATGTTTTGAAACTTATGTTTAATTCTAAGTGATATAAATATTATGAAAGTTTTGATATGAATATGTTTCATGAAATGTTATTTAAGTAAATTGATGTTATTAAATTTTACGTTATGAAATTTTATGTAACATTTAAATTCTACGAAATATGTTACGAAATGAATTTAAATGTATTATGATATCCTCCCTTACAAATTTTTATGTTCAAGAATGAATTGAGGATTTTGTATGCAATGCAACTGATTTATAAATGTTTTATTAAGCCTATGACATTCTTTAGGGTGTTCTCATGATATTATCGGTAATGGTAGAGTACCCGGAAAGCGATGTAGGATTCCGCTTGGGAGTTACGATGTAGGATTCCGCCTCTCTCTAGGGTATATTATGAGCTAGCTTTCTACTTGAACGACGTAGGATTCCGCTTGTAGCGATGTAGGATTCCGCTACTTAGTTAACGATCATATGGCCTTGTGATGTAGGATTCCGCTTTGCCATATACCTAGGGTGCCATTGGGTGAATAAATGATTAGTGTTTGATTTACTTTATTATTACACAATAATTTTTAATGAATTCGTATGCCACCATTTTTATTTTACAAGTTCATGTTATGTTAAAACGATATAAGCTTATGTTTAAGTATTATGTTTAACAATATAAGTTTATGTTTAATTATTATGTTCAACTATGTAAGTTTGTGTTTAAGTATGATGTTCAACGATATAAACTTTTGTTTAATTCCCAGTAATATGAATTTTATAAATGTTTAGGTATGAATAAATTTCTTTTAAGCTTTATGACTTCATGAAAGTTTAAATAGAAATACATAATACTCATTGAGCTTTTTAACTCACTATTAATTGTCTGTTGTTATGAAAATCTCCCCAGGTGTAAGAGTGAATACTTAAGGCGAGCGATCTCTGACGCAAAGTTAGATGAGCACATCCGACGATTGCTACTATGAAAATTAAAACAAGTATTTTGAGATATAAGAAATTTACATGATGTAAATACTTTTGATTTTAAATTGATGCTTACGATTCTATGCATATTAAAATAATTTTAAGTTCGAAATAGTTTCAATTTAAATGTTTTGATTTACGTTTGAATGTGAATTTTGAGATGAACCTGAAGTCCAATTTGGAAGTGGAAAAGAATGAATGTATTTAGAAATACTTATAAATTGATTTATAGATGTTTGAAAAGATTGAAAATGTCGGAGAAACAGTCGTTGTGCTGTCGAAATTTCTCCATCAAAATTTTAAAAAATATATATATTTAAGAAATGATAAAATATGACGGCTTTGCTCCACAGGATCCCTTTTAGTCACCTATATGAAGACTACAAGGATTTTTGTTGGGGTGTTGGGAGGGCTTCGCTCGGATTCAGATAGAGAAAATCCTGGTTAGGTCTTTTCAACAAATTTTAAAAGTTTTGAGTTGTTTACTAGCTGTGTGGGATGAATATATGCCAGTACTTGAGCTTGATCTACGTTCGACAAATAAGTCATGAACAAATTTGTCAAATTAGTAATTGTCTGCTTCATGGTTGCTATCTCACAATCGACATGTTGTTGGTATTGTTGAAGTTTTATCTACCAACCACAGATACTTGTATAGTAGTTGGTGTTACACCATGACCCATTCTTCGAACTTGACCTTAATGCTCATTACCTAAAACTTATGATATAGTATCATCTCTAATTGAATGTTGGAATTCTTGATGTAGTGTCCTAATTTGTGTTTATATATGATGTCACATATTATTAATATTAAAAAAACTATACACACATAATACAATCAACACAATAATTGATTAAATCAACATAACATACAATTTTTTCGGCAACGTCCTTATTCATCGTGCTTCCATCTTTATACATGTGAGTTGGCTATCCATGTTTCAACTTTATCAATTTTGGGATCTTCATTCGCAGCCATTTTTTTTGCTCTCTAACATTGATATTCAAAAAAATAAAAAAATATATTTTTTGCTCTTTATTCCTAAAGTTCTTAGAAAACAACACATTGAAGAAAAAACAATATATTTTTTGGACTTTAAAAAAATGATAAAAATGCATGATAATTAACAATACAATAGTATATTTAATTGTTATCAAATCTTTTCGTAGTCGTGTCATTCCTTTACAACTTAATATATGTGGGGTACAATTCTTCTTTAACAACTCAGAATAATGCTTACTAGTAGCCTAAAATATTGTAAAATTTAATAAAATTCATTAAACGTTAACATGCCAGCTTAAAAATATAAATGCATAATTACCTCAAATTCTGGAGACAATCGATGAGTGATAAATGTAGTCCAATCATGTTCACTAACGTTAGGTGATTTTAACATTTCATATCTTCTTTGTGCATTAAGACTAACAGGAATGTCTCTAATTTATCTTGTTATTTTGCCTTTATAATGTCTCAAACATTCATTCATTGCTTTTAATATATGAGTTTTCATTGATTTATCAGCATCAAGTTGTAACTACAGTTGTAAGTTTTTCAAAAATAAATATGTAACATTGATATTATATATAAATGAAATCAATATCGCAATACAAACATACATTTATATTCTCTCACATTATATTTTATAAAATTCATGGTATCTTATCTCAGCTAGTATAGGTTATAGGCATCATCTAAGCTGCAATGTAATGGTCGGCCTCGATCTCGGTCGACAACCGATCGACCGACTAGGTTGGGGCTTGCTCCTAGGTGGCTAAGACTCGACCACCTGACAGGTACTATCCCCTTCCTCAAGGAGTTTTCTACGCCTCTCATACCTCTTGACCTTAAGACCTGAGGGCTTAAGTACAAGGGGAATGCAAGGTGTGAACCAATTGAGCTACTAGCTCAATTGGTACACATCTTGCTTTTTTTTTTTTTTTTTTTATTGTGGGGCCCAAGATTTGCTTATACTGGGCCTTGGCCTAGGTTTGCCCCTGGAGTCCACTCAATCGGTACTGTCTCTAGTCCCTAATGGGGTTTTCTTTGCCTCCCTTACCTATCAAACTCAAGACCAGAGACCTATAGTCTTAATTCATTCAAGATGAGTACTAATAGAGCTAGTAGCTCAATTGCTACTCACATTTAATGAACTAAGACTATAGGTCCCTGGTCCTAAGTTCGATAGGTAGGGGAGGTAAAGAAAACCCCATTAGGAACTGGGGACAGTACCGATTGAGTGGGCTCGCAGGACAAACCTAGACCAAGGCCTAGTATAGGTAAATCCCGGACCCTATTCGTGGTCTCCATAACTTGAACTATAGATCACCGAATCCTCTCTAATTGGTCGTCCAACTTTATTAATTTGTATACCCGTGGCTTTGACCTTAGCTATTTTTTCATAATCCAAATGATTGGAAGCTCTTCCTTTTCTTTGTTTCTCTCTATTGGAGTCACCTAAAAACTTACCAATTGATGTTTTTTCAGTTGACATATGAAAATATTATGGAAATGACATATATTAGTAGCTAACACATGGATGACAAACTCAATATATAAAGTCAATCTATTTTACGAAAATTTTGGTAGAGTTTCCATTGTTTTTCAACCTTATCAAAAATTTAGTTCACCCGTAATTTAAATAGCAAAATAATTTCACAATAGATCCAACTACTTTAGAGACTTTGTCTCTTCGCAAACATAAACACAAACAATAGATATACACACATTGCAAAAAATATGAAAATATGATTACACTCATTAATATTAAATGTTTACAACAAATTTCTTACAATCTATTCGAGCATAACCCTCGCTATCATCCACACTAGAGTCAAATTTAGATACATCTAATGGTTAAGTTGTCATAACTATGCTCATCAAACTTCTCTAGATCATAAAAACCTCTTGGAAGTATTTTTAGGATAACATGCCAATTAGATGTATCATTTTTCCTAGAATAAAACACTTGTGTTGCTTTTGAGACTAAAATGAAAGGATATCTATCCCATTTATTTACACGTAGGCTAAAAGTAATTAGTGTGAACCCATCTTCTCCTCTAACATCACTTTTACTACTCATTCAATCACATTTGAACAATGGAACATGAAATGCTAAGGAATTCAACAAAAGTATTTCCCTTAAAAACCCAATAGTAAACCATCTTTTTCATAACTTGTGTAACGTCCTAAATTTACTCAATGTTCGAATGAATAGTAATTTTTGATAATTGGATCCCGAAAATCATTGAAAGTGAAATTTTTTATGTATAGTGATTTCGGGTGAATAGTAATTTTCAGACAGAAACAGTTCATGTGAATAGTATTTTCAAAAAATGGGTCTTATATATTAAAAGCTCTGAAAATTGTATTGAAATTAACGAAAATTGAATCGGATCAGAAATAAGTCAGTTTGTGATAAATTGGAACAGTTACGGATCCGATCAGAAATTCGGATGGATTTTCAAAAAATTTCAAAATTCTCAAAAAGTATCAAATGAGTATTAAAATGTTCAAAAAATATTTTAAAAACTCAATTGGCACTTTCAAAAGAGACTTGGATTGAATCGGTGTCAATTCGAAAATCGTTAATGGCAATTTGGTGAAAAACGGATAGTCGAAAAGGGTCTTGGAATGACCTTTAAAAGTTACGAAAGTTACCAGGAGCATGTAGGAAGTTCGAATATAGACCCTGGTAAATTCTGAAAGGATTTAAAAAAAGTTTTAAAAAAGTCGAATTAGGGCATCTTGAAAAGAAGTTAAAAATAAAAAAGATAAATAAAGAGATAAGTGTAGAAAAAAGTAACCAACGAAAAGGTGACACATGGCGAATGGATAAGCATGAGTGTAAAACCCAAAACCTCGTTCGTCGGAGAGCGAAATATTTTTTCGATGGATCGCGTCCGATCGGAGAAATATAATTATCGAGTCCGGAAATATTTGGAATAATTATTTTCGATTTAGAGAAATAAATTCGAGTTCGCGAAGATGGATTCGGAATTTATTTTTTTCTTCTATTCCAAAAGCGAAAGCGATTAAAAAGCGGATTCTAGGACGGACGGACGAAAACGAAAATCCAAGCTTGGAATTAAAAAGTAAGAATGCATGAAATCAACTTAAGTTATTACATGTTGTGACACATGTCACACATGCAAGAGAGGAGCAAGTATATATTAATATATGAAGTTGGAATTGAAAAAGATGGAAGCAAAATCATCAAGCTCGGTCATCTATGCATTCAAAGACACAATCAAAACCAAAGCTATCATTCGGTCAACAACTTATTATAGCAAAAACCGAATCCAAAGGAAGAGTAAGAGAAAAGGGAAACTCGGTCATCACTTATGCACTCAAGACCAACCAAAACTAAGCAAAACAATCTGTCAACTTCTTCTTCTTCATTCCAAAAGACAAAACCCAAAATTGAAATGTGAGAAGTGCTGCTCGTGTAAGTGAGAACCAAGAGTGAGCGTGAGGATTTGGAAGAGCAAGAGAGGTCGAATGGCTGTCTTCATACCAAGAAGACCAGATCAAGCAAGAAGAGAAGCTCTCGGGTGCAGCAACCAGAGAAGCCAAACCAGAGAGTTTACCAAGCAACCCGAGCTGCTGGCTTTAGACCGGATGATGCAAGGTGGAAGAGAGTTCAGATCTGAAGCAAGAGAGTACATGCAAGGGCAGATCTGAGAACTCCAACCCATGCATGCAAGCTGGAAGAAGTCAAACTTTGAGCTGCTGTCACCGTGAGCTGAGGAAGTTGCTGTCTTGCTGCCGGTGAGAGGAGTTGCTGGTGTGAGAAGGCAGTGCTGCTGCTGTCGTTGTCCTCAATTGCTGCCATGGTCTGGTAAGTGTGCTGGTGCTAACCAGGTGTTGTCTTGCTGCCGGGAGCTGTCCAGTGCTGCCGTTGCTGTTGATGTTGTCACGCTGCTACTGTGTTATCACGTTGCTGTCGATTGCTGCCGCTACCGTAAAGAGCCGTGTGCTGTCATTGTAAGTTGCTGCCTTGTCCACTGCCGTGAGGTTGCTGTCTGACCGTGAACAAGAAGACAGCTGCTGGAGTGAAAAGGCTGAGCTGCTGTCACCTTGCTGCCGTGAGCTGTCCAGTTGTTGCCGTGCTCACGTTGCTGTCGTATCGTCATCGCAAGCCGTTGTCCAAGCTGCTGCCGAACGGTGGTCAGGCCAAGAATCCATTTCAAAGCTGAAAAGAAACATCATCTAACGGGACAGCTTGCTGCCGAGAACGTGCGAGAGTTTTGTCGCCGTTCAGAAGCCGTTTCGAAGCGAAACTGTTAAGTAAGTGCTGCCCCATTTTCTTTGTTGAGTTGTTTTGGAAATTAGTAAAGTGATTATGTGAATAGAGTAGAGCGATTTGATGATATTATGCTTGGGACTAGGATTGGGAACCTCGTTAGTGCGGAGGTTCGCTCGTTGGTGTTGCGATTGTGTTTTTATCATTGATCGTGTTCGTTGTGTTTGATGTTATGGGCTGTTATGAGATGTGTAGGGGCTATTGAGTTATATTTTTAGTTTCGCATTCTTTGTTGTGGAAATTAGTCAGTATTAAAGTGTGTTAAAGTATCGGATATTCGTTCGGTTATTTAGAAATCGTTTTCGAGCGTTTCGGTTGAATTTTTCCACGAATGCGAGCGTTGTTAGTTTATGATTTTCGTTGTCGAATATAAAAGGATTGTGAATGTTATCTCGCTACCCCGAGATTGTTATTAAGCCCTTAAAGTGTTTCAGTTGAAGTGAGGATAGTTCGAGTTTTAAATAAGTTAATTGGATAGTTTTTAAGTCGCGATATCGAATCGGTTTGAAATAGTTTTCGCGTGCGAATATGAGTTATCCGTTTGGTTATCGTGTGAGGATAGTCATTTGAATTATTGTGTTTATAAACCCTCGTATGGCTTAAGTTTAGTTACGTGCAAATTATGTTTTAACGACATCTCGATCGAAATCAATTGTAGGTGAATCGGGAATCGAACGAGAGCCGTAACGGGAAGCGGTGATAAGTATTTTGGAAGCAAGTTGTGAGTGTGAATTTTTAAAAGTTTTCATACATTCTACTTTATGAATGCAATCAATTTTAGCAAGTAACAGATTTTGAGATTCTAGTAAAAGTTTATAGTTTTCAGTTTATCGTCTATAAATGCATGTATAGCTTTAAAGTTTATGCTATGAATATGTTTATATTCTTCAGTAAAGTAATTGAGTAAGTTGAAATTATATACATGCATAGAGATAGTATTTGTGAAAGTTATTTTGCGATATTATAGCATATTGCCGAGATTTCATTTTATATATGCCTATGGTTTACCCTAGCCCCTAAGATTACACCCGGTCGAAAGTATTCCATACGTGTATGGTAGTTGGAGGGAGTTACTAACTTTGGGGGGATCGAGTCTGTCAGTCACCCTCTGCACGTATGGGATAGTGTATGTAACACCCTTCGCTCGACTTCCGTTACGGTCGAAAATCCCGAACGGAGAACGTTACTTTCCTTTAATAAATCTGTTTCTGTTACCTTTTTATTGTAAACTTATTATCAAGATTATAAAACTCATTAACAAGATAGCGGAAATATATATATATTTTATAAATAATTTCAGCAGAGTTTCATCTGTTTTTCTGAAATCCAAAATTCATTCCCTGTAAATAATACTCTAACATTTCTAAAACATAAATTTCAGAATTTTCATTTCGGATCTTCGGTCCGTTTTCCAAACATTACATTACTCAATTCTATCATAAACATTTATATGCATATATATTCAAAAGTAAGCTTAAAGAAATATACATAAGCTTTTTACATAAGTGAAATACAATAATTTACATATTTATACATGTGTTTCAAAATATATGATCCTACGCAATATATATATAACTACCAAAAGTGTAGGATGGATGGTGACTGCCTGAACTTCCGCGTACACACTACTTCCCTGTCTGGGAATGGAATCAAAATGTTCAACCTGCGCGCGGTAAAACAACGCGCTAAGCATATTTGTTTAGTGGTATACATATAATCTAATTTCTCAAATTTCAAATATTATTTCATTCGTAACTAAAAGCATTATAGCTTTACCGTTCATAAACGTAGATATATATGTATACTGCATAAAATATTTAAACATATGATTCGCACTTTTTCGAGTTCAACATATTTCAAAACATTTAACATTTCATATCATGTAACAATTTCATTTCATCGCTTATCACATTTTTCTCAGTGCCCATTCGTAAACATATATTCGATACTCATGTATTGGTATATGGGTTTCCGATATCGGACACGTGGTAGTATCCGCCGAAATAACGGTCGACCCCGGCAACGGCCGCTCGGTGATTACCCATCGGGTTGTATATCATAACACATAATCGTTTAGGATCGGACACGTAGTGCCTCTCATAATCCATAACGAATCAATGTAAATAAACGGTGCAGCTGCTAAGTTCCCTATTGACATGTCAATTATCAATTTCCATTTATCGATATCTATGTTTACAAGGGCTATTTATATCATAACGTTTGTATCACATATTTTTCACTTTGATTTTAGTATCAAGATTTTCATAACAAATCAATTTCGCGTTTCATTTCAAGTATAGTCAAATACGTTTGTAAATGCTTTGTATTAAAACGGTATATTTTTAGTACCAAGGTTTTCATAACAAATCAATTCCAATTTTTCATTCAAGTATAGACAAATAGGTTTGTAAATGCATTGTATTAAAACGATATATCAATCTCATTTAATGAAAATCATTTCACAATGAAAACACTTTCAAGTAAAATTAAAGATAATGTGTATACCGACCTCAAAAATGATTCAACTTCGAATCAAAAGCTCCTCTTAAGCTTTACTCCTATTATCCGGTCGAGAATCTGGTTCGCCGGGTTCTCCTTGACCTTTCATTAAGACAACATAACAAAAATTGATTTAGCAAGTTTCTAACGTTACATAATGCATAATGCTTCCCTATTATGCAACCTACAAACATCCAAATGGATATCACCTCGAAACGACACGTAATATCACACTTTGATAGCTTATAAACTTAATCGTATCGTCTTTCCTTTACGCGAATTATTTCCAACCAAATTTTTCATGTCAACCACTTCAAAACGAAAAGCAAAACATCACAACTTATCCTTCCTAACATAACAGCCCCTATACGGCTTCACAACTCGATTTTCAACATTGCAAGATCATTCGCAAACACGTCAAAACTCAATCAAACGAACATCCGTACTAACGAGGTTCTAAAATCCTATTTCCCAAACATATTCATCATCACAATTCATCCATAATCCATCCTAAACATTTTCTAAAAAAAATCATCTTAATAACATTCAACGTACCGTCTGGAAATCGAGACAAACACAACCAATTTGTTTTCGAAGGGCTGCCCAATAACTCCTTTATTAACGAGCTTCCTTCAATCCAAACGGACATCATTAACGTCCAAATATTATTTAAATCATGATTACAATACTAACGGGGCAGCGACTTACCTTCGCTTGGGCTGTTTTTTCACTTCGAAACAGCTCGCGAACAAGTTTGATGACAATGACAGCAACTTGGCAGCAGTTCGCACAAAAACAGCACCTTATCTTCGATGATAGCACACGACGCAGCAGCGGCACGGCTTCAGCTTGACAGCTCGCAGCAGCGTCGACGATTTCAGCCACCAGCAGCTCACGTACAGCAGCAAGGCAGCGAAGACAGCACACGGCAGCGCACAACAGCGGCAGCACAACAGCACAACAGCGCGACAGCAATGGCAGCACTTCGCGACGCAAACAGCTTCGCGACAGCAGCAAAAACAGCACGTTATCGACAGCACGACAGCACAACAATTACAGCAACTACAGCACAATCGTAACCATGACAGCAAGCAACAATCACGACAGCTCAACAACAAGATCGACAGCACTTCAACAACAATGACAACACAACAACAACGAAAATTCCAGCAATAACAACAGCACAACCAACCTTAAAACTGACAGCAAGCTCACGTTCCTCCAGCAACAACCTCACGGTCTCCAGCAGCAAGTTCACGGTCAGCTTGTGATCACGCCACCAATAGGTAACGGCGACAGCAACTCAGCTCGGCAATGGACTTGACAGCGATGGTAATCACTCCTCCCTTTTCAACAGCAGCAAGATCACTCTCCCAAGCTTGCATGCAAGGTTAGAGGTAGAATCGGGGAAGCTTGAACACCACTTCGGCGACGGCAGCAAGTCACGAGCAGAAATCTGGTCGCTTCCCTCTTCTCGTTCGTGGTTCAGCTCACACTTCTTCCACAAACAGCTGCTGCCCTTGCTTCACTTCCAATCTGGTCACGTCCAACAGCCCGAACAACACTTTTTCTTCTCTTCCACGAGCTGCAAGCCTTCGGTCTCTTTTTTCTCTCTCGGTTCAGATCTGATTTTGTGTTGCTTTCCTTTGTTGTTTTTTTTGTTTGTCTTATGTTGGGTTTTGGTGTTGATAATAGAGTGGCCGAACACACTCTTTCCTCTTTATCATTTCATTTCCATTTTTCCTTTATTCATTTTTTTATTTCATTTCCTTTATTCCCCTCATGACACATGTCCAACAATCATTACCCATCACATGCTTTTCATGCCACTTGTCATTGTTTTCCTTTGCATGCATGCCATGTGTCCCACATGGCCCCACTCATTTTATTTAATCTTTCCATGCCACCAATTTTCGATTTAGGATTCCGTTTTCCGCTCGGATTCGCTTCGGATCAATCCTGAAAATCTAATAAAATCCAATTTCACAAATGAAAACTTCATTAGGTTCCGAATAAATATTTAAATCCGGACACACTAATTTATTTTACGAGATTCGATTAAATAATTATCCTCGGATCCGACTGAAAATTTTTATAAAAATTCCGTTACTCCTCTGGATCCGAACGGGTAATTACTTACATCGTCTGTTAATATATATAATCAACATTTAATAAATTATATTGACAAAATAACGGAATGTTACAGTGTAGATCTGCCTGATGTTGGAGGGATTCGCGATCCCAGAGTTGTATCCACATCTGCGACTACACATGGTGAGAGTTCCCCTATCCTAGTGGCGTGTCTTCGCACCGTCACGAAGGACGAGTTTTCCCTGGGTTGCCAGATAGACTAGTAAGAAAAGTAAGAAAAGTTTTAAGAAAAGTTTGATAAGTAACTTTCACATGTTTTTAAACGAGAATCCAGTTTTCAGAAAAAGTAAGTAATAGTTTTCCAATCTATTTTTGGGAGGAATATTATTTTTAGCAAAAGTATAGTTTATGATAAACTTACCCACTCACTGAGTTATTCTCACCACTGTTTTCCTGTTTTCTTTAAAATCCTCCCTCAGGTGTAGGTGCGAGTAGCGCGGTTGACGTATCTCCTTCGGACGGACAGGCCAGCTAGACACGCGTGACCAGACTGCACTATTTTCTAGCATAGCATCATGTATTGCGTTTAATATCATTTTCCAGATTCTCTAGTTTTGTAAATATTATTTTGAGTTAAGGATTTTATGTAAATATCATGCATGCCGTTTTTGAAGATTTATCCAAGTTACTTCCGCGTAATTGCATGATTATGAGTTTGAAAATGGCCGGAGGCCTATTGATTATAGAAATTGTTTGTGAATACAATTATACTGGTTTTATGAGATATTTTACAGGGTGGAATTTTAGAACAACAGCCGTTGTGCTGCCGGTTTTCTGTGAAAATTGACAGGCCCCTTTCTAACTACTAGCTAGGCGACCTGTCCGGCAACCCCACGGTGGCTCCCCAGTCGAGATCTGCTCTGACTGGAAAGTTCCCGTGAAGCTAAGCCTCTTTTCTTTTCTAAAATACTTGAAATCCTTTTTATTTTGAAAAAATGGTGGGAATTTTGTTCGTTGAAAATAACTTTATGAAAATAGGATTTTCGCAGAAAACCGGCAGCACAACGGCTGTTTTTCTAAAATTCCACCCTGTAAAATATCTCATAAAACCTGTATAATTGTATTCACAAACAATTTCTATAATCAATAGGCCTCCGGCCATTTTCAAACTCATAATCATGCAATTAAGCGGAAGTAACTTGAATAAATCTTAAAAACGACATGCATGATATTTACATAAAATCCTTAACTCAAAATAATATTTAAAAAAAACTAGAGAATCTGAAAAATGATATTAAACACAATACATGATGCTATGCTAGAAAATAGTGCAGTCTGGTCGCGCGTGTCTAGCTGGCCTGCATGTCCGAAGGAGATACCTCTGCCGCGCTACTCACACCTGCACCTGAGGGAGGGTTTTAAAGAAAACAGGAAAACAGTGGTGAGAATAACTCAGTGAGTGGGTGAGTTTATCATAAACTATACTTTTGCTTAAAATACTATTCCTCCCAAAAATAGATTGGAAAACTATTACTTACTTACTTACTTTTCCTGAAAACTGTAAACTCGTTTAAAAGCTGCGAAAGTTATTTATCAAACTTTTCTTAAAACTTTTCTTATTTTCTTACTAGCCTTATCTGGCAACCCAGAGAAATCTTGTCCTTCGTGACGGTGCGAAGACACGCCACTAGGATAGGGGAACTCTCACCATGTGTAGTCGCAGATGTGGATACAACTCTGGGATCGCGAATCCCTCCAACATCAGGCAGATCTACACTATCCCATACGTGCAGAGGGTGACTGACAGACTCGATCCCCCCAAAGTTAGTAACTCCCCCCAACTACCGTACACGTATGGAATACTTTCGGCCGAGTGTAATCTTACGGGCTAGGGTAAACCATAGGCATATATAAAATGAAATCTCGGCAATATGCTGTAATATTGCAAATTAACTTTCACAAATACTATCTCTATGCATGTATATAATTTCAACTTGCTCAATTACTTTACTGAAGAATATAAACATATTCATAGCATCTCATATAAAAATATACATGCATTTATAAACGATAAACTGAAACTATAAACTTTTACTAGAATCTCAAAACCTTTAACTGATTGCATTCATAAAATAGAATGTATGAAAACTTTTAAAAATCCACACTCACAACTTGCTTCCAAAATACTTATCACCGTTTCCCGTTACGGCTCTCGTTCGATTCCCGATTCACCTACAATTGATTTCGATCGAGATGTCGTTAAAACATAACTTGTGCGCAACTAAACTTTAAGCCATACGAGGATTTATAAACACAATAATTCAAGTGACTATCCTCGCACGATAACAAAACGGATAATTCATATTCGCACGCAAAAACTATTTCAAACCGATTCGATATCGTGACTTAAAAATATTCGAAACTTTGCGGTTATAGAACCAACAACTATGCCATTCGAATCTAATGTAACATCATCAAATCAGATTTTAATGAATTCACTAAACAAAAGATTCGAAATTAAACGACAAACTTAAAGCTTACGTGATTTCAACTAATTATCGCGATTTATCGATTTTACGCGTTTCGCGCGATTTAAAAACTATCCAATTAACTTGCTTAAAACTCGAACTATCCAAACTTCAACTTAGGCACTTTAACGACTTAATAACAATCTCGGGGCAGCGAGATAACATTCACAATCTTTTTATAATCGACAACGAAAATCATAAACTAATAACGCTTGCATTCGTGGAAAAATCCAACCGAAACGCTCGGAAATGATTTCTAAATAACCGAACGATTATCCGATACTTTAAAACACTCTAATACTATCTATTTTCCGCGATAACGAATGCGAAACTAAAAACATAACTCAACAAGGAAATGGGGCAACACTTACTTAATAGTTTCGCTTCGAAACGGCTTCCGAACGGCGATGAAACTCTCGCACGTTCTCGGCAGCAAGCTGTCCCGTTAGAGGATGTTTCGTTTCAGCTTTGAAATGGATTCTTGGCCTGACCACTGTTCGGCAGAAGCTTGGACAACGGCTTGCGATGATGATACGACAGCAACGTGAGCACGGCAGCAACTGGACAGCCCACGGTAGCAAGGTGACAACAGCTGGTCAGCTCGTGCAGCACTAGACAGCAAGACAGCACTTGGCGACAGCACTTGGTGTTGACAGCAGCTGACTTCGACACCTCACGCCAGCACAAGGCAGCGACGGCAGCAAGTCCAGCTCGGCAGCAACTCCTCAGGCCTGACAGCAGCTCAAGGCAGCAACTCAGCTTGGCAGCAGCTTGTTAGCTCGTGCAACACCAGGTAGCAAGACAGCACGGTGACATAACTTGGGACGGTGACAGCACAGCCTTCTCACACCAGCAGCGAGGACGTCAGCACCGCCAGCAAGGTGGAACTCACACTGACAGCAGCTCAAAGTCTGACTTCTTCCAACTTGCATGCACGGGCAGCCCGCTCCTAGATTGCTCTGATGCTACATGCAGCTGCTGGATTGAAGATGTTGTCGCTCCTCTCGTCCTTTGCAGCTCACGGCTTCAACTTTCAGTTCACGATCCTTCTCTTGGTTCCGATCTGCTCCCAGCCAGCTCTTGCATCAACTCAGCCCGGTGACAGTAGCTCACCTTGCTTGCTCCAGCTTGCTCAGATCTGCTCAAGGATGAATCAGATGTTACATGCAGATGCTGGCCCTCTCTTGATCTCTCTATCTCTCACGAGCAAGGAAGAATGAGGTAGAAGAAGAAGTTGAATGCTCTCGGCCTCTCTCTAAACTTCAAGAGCAGCAACTCTTGTCTTCAGTTTCTATTTTGAAATTAAGAAGAAGAAGTTGGCAGATGGCTTGGATTCGATTTTGGAAATGAATAAAATAATAAAATGGTGACCGAATGATGGCTTGGTTTTGATATTGTCTTTGAATGCATAGGTGACCATTTTTTTTTTGATAATTTTGCTATCTTCTTTTTCAACATCAATTTCATATAATACCAATATAATCTCCTCCAATGCATGTGTGACACATGTCACTAACATGCATTCCCTTTATTATTCTTAAAGCCTTCCATGCATTCTCGGTTTAACTTCCAAGCTCGGATTTTCGTTTTCGTCCGTCCGTCCTGGAATCCGCTTTTTAATCGCTTTCACATTTGGAATAAAAAAATAATTTCCGAATCCGTCTTCGCGAACTCGAATTTATTTCTCTAAATCAAAAATAATTATACCAATTATTTTCGGACTCGATAATTATATTTTTCCGATCGGACGTGATCCATCGGAAAAATATTTCCCTCTCCGACAAACGCAGTTTTGGGTTTTACAAAAATACTATTTTCATAAAGTTATTTCCAACGAACAAAATTCCCACATTTTTTCAGAATAAAAAGGATTTCAAGTATTTTAGAAAAGAAAAGAGGCTTAACTTCACAGAAACTTTCCAGTCAGAGCAGATCTCGACTGGGGAGCCACCGTGGGGTTGCCGGGCAGGTCGCCTAGCTAGTAGTTAGAAAGGGGCCTGTCAATGAGGATACTTGGCATGACCTAATGGATGACATTTTTGAAATTTAATGAAGTTTTAAGGGTAAATTGTTCAGTTGGTGATTTATATATATAGTTGAGGCATGAAATGAAATTAAAAGGCACTGGAAAGGTGTTATCAGACCAGAAACCAGAAATGAAGTAGAAAAACATGAGAAGAAAGAAAAAAGAAAGGAAACCGAGAGAGAGAGACAAAAAAAAAAAGATGGTCGTGAGAAGGAAGAGGAAGAAGAATTAGAAGAAGAAGAAGCTCTCAAAGCCATCAAGAAGTCTTCAAGAAAGGGTGAAAAAAATTGAAGGTGAGTAGAAAAAGTTTTATGTTAGTTTGATGGGTATTTTTGTTTTAATTGATCTAATGAGTTTTGATAAATTTTTATGAGTTGATTAGAGATTTATCATCATCAAATTGAATTTGGAAATGAAAGAAAACATCAAGAACTCTTTGGGTCAAAAATCTAGTAAGGTAAGGTTATAGGGTTTGTGTTATGAATTTAATGGATTTTGAGTTTAATATTTATTTGATGTTTGGATGATTAATGAATGCATTTGGATATGATTTTGAGTTAGAATTGAGGAGGATGAATTCATTTAGTCATTATTAGTATATGTATAATTTAGAAAGGTTTGTGTATTTGCATGATTTTTAGTTTTTGAATTGATTTTTAGGTATTGAATGAATTTTGGGATGTTTTGAGTGTGATTAATGTTGTAGAAAATGAAAAATGACGGGTGTGGGTGTATGTTAGTGTTTGGCCATGGTGTGTAATGTTGGTAAATTTGTAGCTTTTTGGATTATTGATAAACTTAGGTGAAAATTTAAGTGAATTTGAATTGGTTTGTGTAAAGAAATTGAAAAATAAATGGTTGGAAAGTTTGTTGATAAATTTGGTTAGTGTAGGAATTTTTATATATTAAATTGAATTTGGATGATTTAGGTTGTTTCAGTGATGTTTTATGTGGTTTTGACTTGTATGGAATTGGGTTTATGGAAGAAAAATAAAGGTGGAATTAATTGGGTGTGATGTATTAGTATGTGGGTAATCTGAGGTATTTAGTGTAATTAAATTTTTTATGATGCATTGGTGTGTTTATATGAGGTTTTATATGAATTTGAGTTGAATTAGGGAAAGAAAAATTGAAAATAGAAAGTTTGGGTGTAAGTTGGATTGAGGTTGAGAATTGGTACCTTAGATATGGGATCAGCTCGAGGAAACAAAGAAAATGATGAGGATAGGCTTCAATTGGTAGGGTGGAGAAGCTGGAATTATCGCCTAAAAAAGTTGATGTACACTTCCATTGAAACTCCAATTTTATTAATAAAGTTTAGTGTTTACATGTTTTTAAATTTTAATGAATTTGATCATTGATGTAGTGAGTATATTTAAATGTTGGTTTCATGTCATTTGGGTGTGTTTTGGAAAAAAAAAAATTTGGAATAGAAAATAAATTGAAAATGAAGAATTTTGGCCGAATATACCCTAGAGAGGAACCTGAGGGTATTTTTATCATTTCAAACTCATTTATGTGTTAATGAAATAATATTTGAATAATTTATATAATAAATTATTAAGTTAAAAAGAATGTTCTCAAAATCCTCTTCATTGGATGAATATAGGTGAATTTTGAAGTCAAAGGGTATTTTTGTCATTTCATATTTAATTTTGTATTGATAGAATAATGTTTGAGTGAACTATGAAATGAATTAGTGGGTTGAAAGGAAAAGTTTCTAAAATTTTAACCCTTGATTGAATATGTGCCTAAAACAGAAAATGTTTGTATTGTTAAATTTTGATATTAAAATAAGGGATAAAATGGTAATTGGCAATTCTAGAAGTGACGCTTAGAACTATTTCAGAAACTAGACAAAAATATGAGGTTAAAAATTTACGCGATTGAAAATTTTGTTTGATTTTGAAATACGTGTAATTATTTCAATAAATTACAATAAAGAGTGTTTAGATATGATTTGAATGAAATTCGAACAATAACGAAAAAGATACGGAAAGAAATGGACACGTTCAGTGCCTTGACCGAGTGTATATCGAAAGAAAAACACTAACGTTTTGAAAAAGATTTGATGAGATTGATGAGATTATTGTAATGCAAAATAGAATTTTATAAAGTTCATGTTGATACTTTAAATATATGAGAAAAATTATGATTGAAATGATATTTATTGTTTTCTAAATGAAACTTTTATTTAAAAATAAAAGTGGTAAAAAATATGAAATTTTAGTAAATAATAAAAATTAGAAGGGCCCGAGTAAACCTGAGCATTGATAGGTAGAGACTGGTAGTTAGTTAGCCAATAGGATAATATTAGCAGTACTGCGCCGTTACACTGATACACAGTTTTCGATAGGTGGATTATGGAGGCATTAGGTGTCCGGTCTTGAAGTCGAAGCCGATTGTGATATGCAACCCGATGGGTAACTATCGAGTGGTCGATGCTGGGGACATCATTGATTCTGGCAAGTAGCCACCGAGTGACCGATGCTAGGAGGCCCGAATTCCGATCCATAGTATCGTGTCAAAGTTTACAAAAGGCACTGAAAAATATAAATGAAAACCGTATTAAAACGATCAAAAATAAAAGTTATTATGTTTTATGTAGCTTCAATTTGAAATTTGAGTATTTTGAAATTTATTTGTAAAAGTTTAAAAATCTGTGAGATATTGATTTCTGATTTTGAATTTTGAGAAATGAAAAATATTTGGTGAAAATCGTATAGTTAACGTGAAAAGAAATGAATTATGAATTTCGTACGTGTAATTGTTACTGAATTGATTAATTGATGAATTTGAAAATTTGGTGAAATAGTAATTTATGATTCGTATTTTGAGAAACGTTAATATCTGGTAAAAAATCGTGTGAGTGTAAATAGAAATAAATGACATTATGTAATTCGTATATGTAATTGTTATAAAAGTGGTTAATTAGCGAATTTTGATATATATATATATATATAGTTCATGAATAGTTGTTATAATTCTGAACCCGAAAACTATCGAAAAAGTGTAAGTTTATATTATTATGAATTAAAGTTTTGTGAATTTTAAATTAAATGTACACCTATTAAATAGACATACTTAGCCCGTTGGACTGTCTATGTGCAAGTTAAGGTTTGAGCGCTACAGAAGAAGTCAGACAAGAAGATAGGTTGCTGCGTTTCCCACGAGTCATAATCCCTCCATATTTGATAGTCTTATTTTTATGTATTCATGGGCTTATGTATGTTGTGTATATTTTGTCCACTTGTATAAAGAAATTGTATTCCGTAAAGGCCTATTACGATGCATATGATTGAGTTCTGTATTTTAATTTAATTTTTTGTGCCTTGAAATGCTTTGAGAACTTTTAATATGTTACTTTCGATTAATTAATAAAGTTTCGTGATAATATTATTTTGAAAAATGTTTGTGTACTGAAGTGATATTGAAGTCGGATGGAATGTCCGAAACGGTAGTTAAAAAAGTGAAGGAAAATTTTGAAGTGTCATTGTTTCATTGTAGGATTTATAAATTTTGGGTTTTCAGAAAAATAGAAGAAATTCTATCACATTTTCGTTAAAATAAAATCAACATTTTAAAAAGAATTTTTATAGAGTAAGTTTTTAATGAAAAAGAATTTTAGTAAAAGAAGTTCAAAAGCGAAATAGGTAATATCTTTCGTCTCGATCCTCTGGTAGCCCTAGAAGTTGAGAGAGAGGCGTTACAACTTGAGTGACATCTCTTTCATTATAAACAGTTTATGTTTCAAGGGAAACACATTATCTTGTGTAATTTTTTGACTACTTTTTATACAATATCATTTCCCATTCACAACATAGCTTTAATTGCTTATGACTTGCATACTTGGTCTAAGTGTTAGCAATTTTAGAGTTGGAAGCATATCTATATTATTGATTAATCAAGGGCCTGTTTTGGGCCATTACAATTTAGATTATCAAGGACAAAAATCTAACGTAAAGACATCATATTATTAATATATAGTGTAGTGAATTTACCTTATTTCTGAACCTGTTGCAAATTCTCTAGCATGTATTGGTTGTAACAAAGTTGGTCTATTTAAAAGATTAAGATCTAATTGTTGAAACTCTTCTAGGTGCATGCTAATAAAAAATTTATATAAATCAAAACAATTTGACCAAATAAATATAGTATTAATAATTTTTACCAATATTTACACTATGTTCATTTTAAATTTAAATTACTTATTTAATGTATGGTTCCACTAATGTACTATTTAATAGTATATATATATACAATCTGTAGCATATCAGCAAAAATCGTCTTTAATATCGATGTAGATGTAGGATGTCCTTCCACTATATTTTGAAACACAATATCTTCATTTCTATTGTGCTTCTCACCAATATCTGTTGCTTTTGGTACATATTTACTATAAAATTGCATACATTCATCGGCTACATAGCATTTTGCTATGCAACTCTCTGGTTGTGTATAATTTCTTACATATCTTTTTAACACCTTCATAAATCTATAAAATAAATATATAAAAGTAAATGAAATGTTTTTATATCATTAATCTTAATTCATATATGAAAAATAATATTAGAATAACATTTTTAAAATGTATATCCAATGAAATTGAACCGGTCCACATAAGTGAGCTTCTCTTATTAGATAAATTGTAAGATGTACCATTATGTCAAAGAAAGAATGAGGGAAATAATGTTCAAGCTTATATATAGTAACTATAATTTCATCTTCCAATGAATCTAATTTATCTCCATCTAACACTTTTTGGTAAATTTCATTAACAAATAAAAGCAACTGAAATATGACAATTATCGGCCCTTTAGACAAGTCTCCGTATGGTTACTGATAACAAATATTGCATTAATATATGATAGTCATGAGACTTAAGCCCAACTATTTTGCATTCATTCAATGAAATGCTATTAGAGATGTTTGATGCATAATCATTTGACATCTTTAAATTTAACAACCTCTTATAAAATTGTTGTTTTTCTACTTTTGATAGAGTGTGTGGTGCTGCAGACAAATACATTTTATTTCCATTCTCTTTCACATGAAGGTCTTACCTAATCCCAATGTCTTCCAAATCTCTACAAGAATTGATACCATCCTTGGCTTTCTCATTGATATCCAATAAAGTGTCAACAAGACTCTCACTAATGTTTTTTCAATGTACATCACATCTAAATTATGACACAAGCATAAATCTTGTAAAAAATAATTATGTTAAATTTAAGGCATGGTTAAATATAATAGAACAAGTTAAATCATCTTTTGAATTGAAAATCTTACCTCCCAATACGGAAGATCAAAGAATATTATTTTTTTTTTTGTTCATATAGAATGACCTTTTCTCTTCCTTTTCACATTTACTTTATTTTCCTAATCATTTTCAACTT
The DNA here is from genome assembly GCA_022984855.1 of Dimocarpus longan. Lineage (NCBI taxonomy): Eukaryota > Viridiplantae > Streptophyta > Magnoliopsida > Sapindales > Sapindaceae > Dimocarpus > Dimocarpus longan. The sequence goes on along the minus strand of CM041018.1, from coordinate 19,858,466 downwards.
TCGCACATGCAATTTGAACTTGTTTACCATCAAGAATCTCCATAGGATTGTCTATTTCTTTTTTCCTATTAAACCACAATTTCTTCTTTCAAAAATCATGATTATTTAGAAGAAATTACCGATCACCCATATCTATATTTTTATTACTATATTTTAATCTTTGTAAACATATGTTCTATCCATATACAACACAAGTATATTCACCTGTTACACAACATTCTGCTAAGTTTCCATAAGTAGGAAAACCATTTATGATCCACATTAAAATAGCCTTTTAGTTTAAGGTGGGCTTAGTAAATGATCATATACTTGTATTCCTGAGTATCATAACTCATTCAAATATTCAATTAGTGACTACAAGTACACATCAATATCATTCCTTGATTTTTTTTCTTGGAATTAATAGTGTTAACATCAAATTTTCTTTTGGCATATACTTCCTTAGGGGCAAATTGTATATAACTAACACAATCGACCAACAACTATAGGTTGTGCTTAGGTTGCTATAAGGATTAAATTTATCAGTAGCTAAACCCAACCTCAAATTGCGTGGCTCTGAAGCAAAAGATGACCACATCCTGTCTACAGTTTTCTAGGCTTTTGAATCAATAGGATAACACATCTTTGAAGGAAAAACAACAATTGTTTTTATAAAAAATATGAATTTTGCGGAACACTGAGTTTTAAAAATTTTTTAGAAAACTCAATAAACCCTAGATCCATAAAACAATGAAATAAAATAATACAAGATAAAATAAAAATCATATTTTTACCTTATGTATTGATCTCTGTGGATTGCTCACCACCTAGCCTTCCTCGATATGACTCTACACCAAGAAACTAGTGAGTGGGCACAGTTATATAGAATTGTGCTCACTTTCTTTTGATTTTTTTTCTAAAAAGAATCAACAATATATATAAGAGGTGAGTTTATAAATTTGGTTATGCTAAAAGAAAATTTTTTTCTCTTCTTTTCAAAGAACATAAAGCAAAACCAAAATATAACTTCTGTATTTTGAAAAGAAAACTATTTCTTTTCTATTTATAGGCAACTAATTAGGGTTTTAATTAATCAAATTAACATTAAACCCCAAATTTGTTAAAATTAAACTTTTGCCTCATATAACATAACTAATTCAAAATTAATTCATGTTATATTTTACAATTAAATATGTGACCTATAATTAATTCATAATTAATTTATACCCCGTCACAACTGAGAATCAAATTCAAAACCTCTTATAAAATTAATTAAATAATTATTAATTCATAATTAATAATTAACTAATTAATTATCAAATAATTTGAATAATCAATATCATTCAAATATTAAGTGAACACAAATGTTGCTACTTGCGTAACAATTATAATTGAACAGTCCAATTACAATATTCTATATACAAGTTTCTTATAGTGAAATGAGCTATCAAGGGGACCCGATGGACCTACAATTTTGAGCTCCAATAATATCGAAATTATTAATTAAACTCTTTAATTAATAATTTACTATTATTAATCTTAGAGTTACTCCACTAAAAACCTAAGATTGCACTCTCAAAATTGTAGATGTTTTTATACAATCTGAAATTTTCAGTGTCCATTGATTTAATCATTACATATGATTTGACCCTCCATAAATAGTTCATAATTAAAGCTAGGTCAAAATGTCCGTTTTACCCCTCTAATTATTTCTTAATCCTTAAGTACCATTGATTTTCTAATGAACAATATATTCATAACAACTTATGAATTTATCTTTCCATTTTCATATGAATGGAAAGTTGAGCGCTCATATTGTTCAAGACCTGAATCAACCCTTAAGGGAACGACTTCTCTACTTCTCGCAAGAAGGAGTGGATTCCACTATCGTGTATAACGTTCCCAACTACTTACAAATCATATCCCCAAAGTATGAAGTTATTGACCGGACATCTACACCGATCTCACCCATGTAAATCAAAGGATATAACTCAACAAGCATGAGTCCATAATACACTCAGGATTAAGACCAATTCATATATGATCATCTGGTTGATAAACATAAATCTCTGAGTTTAACGGATATTAATAAGAGAATTATGTTTATCATGGTCCAGTCCTATATAATCTTTATTTTATAAGATGCCTCCATTTCCATGTCACTACATGAATAGTCTCGGATAAAACTATCGTACCGAATACAAAATGGACCCCAACTGTAGATTTACCACAAATAAAGTACCCAGCTTTATTTGTTTTCTACGGACTTTTTAGATTACTTATTTCAAATTAAATCCGCCTGTATATAACACTTATATACTTAATTTGAAATTACATTAGTAATCAAGGATGTTTCTCATGATATATACAATTTTTGCAAAATATATAAATTGAATAAAATGAATACTTTATTATTTATAAAACCGTTTACATTATTACAAGCTCTTAGGGCATACCCACTTGCCCTAGAGCAGATGGGATATATCTCGTAATCCTAGACCTTCTAGATGACCTTCAAACACTTTAGCCGTTAAGGTCTTCGTAAACGGATCAGCAAGATTATCTTGTGATGCAATCTTCATCACGTTCGCATCTCCCCTTTGTACGATCTCCCTAATGAGATAATATTTCCTCTCTATATGCTTCCCTCGTTTGTGGCTTCTTGGTTCTTTGGAATTAGCCACTACACCACTATTATCACAATAAAGGGTAAGTGATTTATCCATATCTGGAACAACTTCCAGATCAGTCAAGAATTTACGTAGCCATACCGCTTCTTTAGCTGCTTCACAAGCTGCTACATATTCGGCTTCCATAGTGGAGTCAGCAATGCATGATTACTTAACACTCCTCCATACAATGGCTCCACCACCAAGAGTGAATACTGATCCGGACGTGGATTTTCTTGAATCCTTATCCGATTGAAAATCAGAATCTGTATATCCTAGTGGGATCAAATCCTCTCCAGAATATACGAGCATATAGTTTCTCGTTCTCCAAAGATACTTGAGAATATGCTTTACTGCCACCCAATGATCTAATCCTGGATTGGATTGATAACGACTAACTATTCCCACCGAATAACATATATCCAATCTCGTGCATAACATAGCATACATGAGACTGCCTACTGCAGAGGCATAGGGAATCCGTCTCATATCCTCAATTTCTTGAGGTGTCTTAGGACACTGTTCCTTAGACAAATGAACTCCATGACGAAAAGGTAAATTACCTTACTTAGAGTTCTGCATCGAAAATCGCATAAGAATCTTATCGATATACGATGCTTGAGACAGCGCTAACAGTTTGTTCTTACGATCCCGTATTATTTGGATCCCAAGGACATAACTGGCCTCTCCCAAATCTTTCATTTGGAATTGGCTAGCGAGCCAGCTCTTTATGTCTGACAATACTCCAATATCATTCCCAATGAGTAGAATATCATCAACGTAAAGTACAAGGAAAACCACTTTCTTATCGATTATCCGTTTGTATACACAAGGTTCATCGATATTTTGCTCAAAACCATAAGACTTGATTGAAGTATCAAACCTTATATTCCAAGATCGAGATGCTTGCTTAAGTCCATAAATGGACCTTTGCAACTTGCAAACTTTTTGCTCTTGACCTTGGGACACGAATCCCTCTGGTTGTACCATATAAATACTTTCATCAAGATTACCATTCAAAAACGCAGTCTTGACATCCATCTGCCAAATCTTATAATCGAGACATGCAGCAATGGAAAGAAGAATCCGAATGGACTTAAGTATAGCTACTGGCGAGAAAGTTTCCTCATAGTCAACTCCCTCTTTCTGGGTATAACCATTTGCCACTAGTCTAGCTTTAAAGGTTTCAACCTTTCCATCCACTCCTCTCTTCCGCTTGTAGATCCACTTGCAACCTATGGGTTTTATCCCATCTGGTTGATCCACAAGTTCCCAGACTGAGTTAGAATACATAGACTCTATCTCGAGATTCATAGCTTTAAGCCATTCCTCCTTATTAGAATCCTCCATTACATCATGATATGTCAATGGATCATCTACACTCTCATCAGAGATAGCAATTTGTGCCTCTCCAATCTTTCTGTAACGGACTGGTGGTCTAATAACCCTCCCACTACGATGAGGTGGTAGATGATTCTGATGAGAATCTATCTGACGTTCAGACGTGGTTTGAATTATGTCATTGTCAACAACTTTTGCTGACAGGGTACTATTCGACCCAGGAAGTAACTCTTCGAGTACAACTTTACTTCGAGGTTTGTAATCTCTCATATAGTTCTCTTCAAGAAAAATAGTGTTTGTCGATACAAACACTTTGTTTTCTTCAGGACTATAAAAGAGTCCGCCCCTAGTCTCTCTGGGATAACCTACAAATAGGCAAACTTTTGAACGTGGTTCCAACTTCCCAGTCTTGTTCTTTAACACATGTGCTGGACACCCCCATATGCGAAAGTGACGTAAACTAGCTTTACGACCTTTCCACAACTCTAAAGGTGTCTTTGGAACTGACTTAGATGGCATAACATTCAAAATATACATTGCAGTTTGCAATGCATATCCCCCGAATGAACTAGCTAATGATGAATAACTAAACATAGATCTCATCATGTCCAAAAGGGTCCGATTTCTCCTTTCTGCAACACCGTTCTGCTGGGGTGTTCCAGGAGCAGTCAATTGGGATAAAATCCCATGCTCAAGCAAGTAATCCTCAAACTCTGTATCGAGATACTCGCCTCCACGATCTGATCGTAGAGTTTTCAATGTTTTACCTAATTGATTCTCAACTTCAGCTCGAAACTCTTTGAACTTTTCAAAAGTTTCTGACTTTCGTTGCATAAGGTAAATATATCCATATCTTGAATAATCATCAATAAATGTGACGAAGTATTCATAACCGCCTCTAGCTTTAACATTCATAGGACCGCAAACGTCCGAATGTATAAGCTCTAACGGTTCCTTAGCTCTAAGCCCTTTTCCAGTAAAAGGTCTTTTAGTCATTTTACCTTCTAAACTTGATTCACAAACAGGTAAAGTATCGATCTTTAACTCGTTTAAATGTCCGCTCTTTACAAGTCTGTTTAATCTGTCAAGGTTAATATGACCAAGTCTTAGATGCCAAAGATATGTATCATCATTATGAGAAATCTTTTGTCGTTTTGTTTTTGGTTTTTCAACCTTAAACATTTCAGTATTAAGCAGTGGGTTATGCATTAACGGTCTTAATACATATAAATTGTTTTCTTGTATCCCTGAACAAATTTTCAAACCATTTCTAGAAATAATAACTGATTTATTATTAAAAGAAATAGAATAATTAAATCCCAAAAGTTTAGAAACAGAAATCAAATTTCTCTTAAAACCTGGAATAAAATAAACATTGTTCATTACAATAAAACAATTATTATTAAAATGAAGTCTAACTTCTCCTACTGCCTTTGCTGAAACGACTTCCCCTGTCCCGACTCTCATGTTAAACTCACCCTCATCAAGCTGCCTATATGAATCAATCAACTGCAAAGAAGAACAAACATGATTAGTGGCTCCTGAATCAATTATCCAAGGGGATGAATCATCCTCCACTAAACAAGATTCAATGACTAGTAAATCACATTTACATTTCATCTTCTTCTCTTGGAGCTCCTTAAGGTACTTGGGACAGTTCCTCTTCCAATGCCCATCAACACCACAATGAAAACATTTTCCTTTGGGCTTTGTGGCCTTGGAGCCCTTTTTGCTCTTCTTTTGAGTAGCTTGCTTCTTGGGTTTAACATTAGCCTTAGCCTTTCCAGTGTTTCTCTTCCTCTTATTTTTAACAGAAGAAGAAGTCTCAGCAACATTTGCTTCACCGGACTTATTTTTGTCCTTATTCATAGACTCATAAGTAGTGAGCTCATTTAGCAACTGTGTAAGTGAGTAAGTCAACTTGTTCATAACATAGTTGCTCTTGAATTGCATGAAACTCTTCGGAAGAGTTTCTAGTATCATGCTCACTTGGCTACGCTCATCTATAGCCCCACCATGGCTTTCAGCTGTGTTAAAGTGGGTCATCATTTTCAAGACATGCTCTCGAATAGATGTACCCTCCTTCATCCTAGTAGTCATAAGAGCACGAACAGCTTCGTGTCGTTGCTGCTCAGAAGGTTGCCCAAACATGCCCTGCAATGACTCCAGTATTTGAGTTGCTGTTGTCATTGCCTCGTGCTTGGTAGCAAGCACCTCGGACATCCTTGCTAACAAATAGCAGCGGGCCTTCTCATCAGCTGTGACCCATTTTTGATAGGCCTCGCGCACAGTACGTCCAACATTTTCTGCTGGCTGGGGAGGACAAGGCTGAGTCATGACAAATTTAAGATCTTCACAGACCAGGACTGCGTTAATGTTACTTTTCCATTTGACATAATTTTCCCCGTTTAATTTATCATTAGCAAGTATAGAAATCAACGGAGATACCATTGCTGAAAATAAATAACAAACATTTAATATCAATTTGTAAAAATTAATATCATGTAATTTTGGCATAAAATTAAACGTGATGCATGATACACGAATAATGAATTAGAAAATACCCTAAAAAATAATTACTACGCCACGATAATCTAACATTCCACAAATAAGTGCCGCCGTAGGGTAGGTCAAGTATTTGTATGTTAGACTGAAATATTCTCAATTAAATAATATAACAAAATAACTCTTATTCATATATTTTTAACTACCGTTTTTCGGTCAGGAAAATAATTAACAATTAATTATTTCCTTTATGAGTGTAACCCATCATTTCGGATTCCATGGACTTAACTCAAGAATTGCCGCCGTAGGGTAGGTCAATCCCAAGATACATCTAGAAATCCTATCCGTTAGGAAGTCAACCTTGATCAACTTAAATGGACACCACCCGTAGGGGGACGATAACAAAGCCGTCTCGAGGCGCCTTTAAGTTTCACGGTGTTGAACTAATGATGGAGACCACGAGATATATTGTCATATATCTCTCTCCCACTCACTATTTTAGGATAAGGGTTTTCTATTTAAATATTCCTAGTCATCGTCTTAGATTATTAACGGCTAAAAAGATAATCTAAGTTACTAAGAATTTATGTGTTGCTAAAGTCTGAAACTTATTAACACTTAATGAATTACCAGATTTTTAACACTTAAAAATCTAATTCAATTTATAAATATAATATAAATAATCAAAATTATAAATATTAGATTTAATATGAAGTTACCTGATTTTAACTAATTAAAATCTAATCCACATTATGAATGCCAATTATTGAAATATAATTTCTAACTTGAAAACTATGATTTTCTACTAAAATCAATTCAAATTATTTAAAAGGCATTATATGTATTATTCTTCTATTTATACTAATAAACAATTTAATAGTAAAATAAAATAATACATATGATGCATGTCATGTTATAATGTAATGAGTAGGCACCTCATGATTCTATATGACATATGTTGATGCATGTACATGTTATATAATTATCAATTCATCTCATGAAAATAATTAAATAAACAACATGTGTATGACCGGGTTCTTTGGTTTTGACTACCTAAATCTAATTTCAATATTACATAAATTAACCAAGGCATTCCTTGACCTTCACTTGTAGTCTTCAGGTCTTGAAAAGTCTTCATGGGCTCTAAAAGTTTTTATGGGCTTTCTTAGGCTCAAAATTAATTTGCTTTAATTATCAAGAACTTCCATCATATGGATTGGGTTGTAAGCCCAATTCTTGATTTTCGAACCCAAGAAAAAAAAATATCCCATAAATTGTCAAAAGGGTACATGTGCAAATTGACTATCAATTGGTATACTTTTATCTCATACACCAGTGTGAATCAATATTCACACGAAAACACAATAAACAATTTCATGTATTTGTCTTTTGTGCACCAGTGATATTCACGCAAGAAATTGTGTAATACAAGCAAACAAATTTGCTTTTTCGTCTTTTGTGCATGACACACCAATTGCACTTTTAACAATTTCAATTTTTGACAGTGCAACGGTTTTACTTTTACGCATGACATATGGACAAGTGCAACAATTGCACTCACAGTGTATTGCAACAGTATGCCTGCAACACTGCCACGCCATACACCAAATCAGACGCGACAGCATACATCCAGCAAGCACACCTAACTGGTTCAAAACCAGTTCACAGCGTGAAGTCGCCCAAACGCAGCAACAAGCGTACCAGTTCACAAACCAGGCCTGCAGCCGCTCGCCCATCACAGCCCCTTTTTTTTTTTTTTTTCGTTCGCGCAACTTGTGCGCTTGCTGTTTGATTGCGCATCTTATGCGAACACACTGGCTCATAACCAGTGCACACCCAAATTCAGACCCAGTTTCAGCCGATCTTCAGATCTGATCTGCTGCGCTTTATTCTTAAAAATTAAAAACCTAATTCTATGAATTACAACAGAAAAATAATTGCCATAAACGGCTTACAATTTAATCAAATTAAATAACCAAAGAACCATATAATTAACGATCATACCATGCAATCCCCATTCATCAAACATGAATCAAATACATCATAATCAAATAAAAAAATAGTGCCTACTCAATGACATACATATCAATACAAAACATATTATTTTAAAATCATTATTTTATTGGAACCAAGGCTCTGATACCAATTGAAGGAAAAACAACAATTGTTTTTATAAAAAATATGAATTTTGCGGAACACTGAGTTTTAAAAAATTTTTAGAAAACTCAATAAACTCTAGATCCATAAAACAATGAAATAAAATAATACAAGATAAAATAAAAATCATATTTTTACCTTATGTATTGATCTCTGTGGATTGCTCACCACCTAACCTTCCTCGATATGACTCTACACCAAGAAACTAGTGAGTGAGCACAGTTATATAGAATTGTGCTCACTTTCTTTTGATTTCTTTTCTAAAAAGAATCAACAATATATATAAGAGGTGAGTTTATAAATTTGGTTATGCTAAAAGAAAATTTTTTTCTCTTCTTTTCAAAGAACATAAAGCAAAACCAAAATATAACTTCTGTATTTTGAAAAGAAAACTATTTCTTTTCTATTTATAGGCAACTAATTAGGGTTTTAATTAATCAAATTAACATTAAACCCCAAATTTGTTAAAATTAAACTTTTGCCTCATATAACATAACTAATTCAAAATTAATTCATGTTATATTTTACAATTAAATATGTGACCTATAATTAATTCATAATTAATTTATACCCCGTCACAACTGAGAATCAAATTCAAAACCTCTTATAAAATTAATTAAATAATTATTAATTCATAATTAATAATTAACTAATTAATTATCAAATAATTTGAATAATCAATATCATTCAAATATTAAGTGAACACAAATGTTGCTACTTGCGTAGCAATTATAATTGGACAGTCCAATTACAATATTCTATATACAAGTTTCTTATAGTGAAATGAGCTATCAAGGGGACCCGATGGACCTACAATTTTGAGCTCCAATAGTATCGAAATTATTAATTAAACTCTTTAATTAATAATTTACTATTATTAATCTTAGAGTTACTCCACTAAAAACCTAAGATTGCACTCTCAAAATTGTAGATGTTTTTATACAATCTGAAATTTTCAGTGTCCATTGATTTAATCACTACATATGATTTGACCCTCCACAAATAGTTCATAATTAAAGCTAGGTCAAAATGTCCGTTTTACCCCTCTAATTATTTCTTAATCCTTAAGTATCATTGATTCTCTAATGAACAATATATTCATAACAACTTATGAATTTATCTTTCCATTTTCATATGAATGGAAAGTTGAGCGCTCATATTGTTCAAGACCTGAATCAACCCTTAAGGGAACTACTTCTCTACTTCTCGCAAGAAGGAGTGGATTCCACTATCGTGTAGAACGTTCCCAGCTACTTACAAATCATATCCCCAAAGTACGAAGTTATTGACCGGACATCTACACCGATCTCACCCATGTAAATCAAAGGATATAACTCAACAAGCAGGAGTCCATAATACACTCAGGATTAAGACCAATTCATATATGATCATCTGGTTGATAAACATAAATCTCTGAGTTTAACGGATATTAATAAGAGAATTGTGTTTATCATGGTCCAGTCCTATATAATCTTTATTATATAAGATGCCTCCATTTCCATGTCACTATATGAATAGTCTAGGATAAAACTATCGTACCGAATACAAAATGGACCGCAACTGTAGATTTACCACAAATAAAGTACCTAGCTTTATTTGTTTTCTACGGACTTTTTAGATTACTTATTTCAAATTAAATCCGCCTGTATATAACACTTATATACTTAATTTGAAATTACATTAGTAATCAAGGATGTTTCTCATGATATATACAATTTTTGCAAAATATATAAATTGAATAAAATGAATACTTTATTATTTATAAAACCGTTTACATTATTACAAGCTCTTAGGGCATAAAACCCAACAATCTTTCCATCTTGGCTTGTATGGGTAGAATGTCACTTCAAGTCATTAGCCATTTTAGTTGATGTAAATATTCTTTTCAACTGCTGTATGATTTGAAAGTATCGAAGTACTTTAGCTAGTACTCCCTCATGAATCATTTCAATAACTTTGTTTACTTTCCATCTACAAATATCGCATTTGGACATTCTTCATAATGCTCCAATTCTTTTCTAAATAGACAACAATCATTGATCCATGCATGGATTTTTTTATACTTTAAATCAAACACTTTCAACAACATTTTTATTAGTACAATGATTCCAATAGAACATTATCTGATGATAATAAGTCTCAAATGATGTTAAGAAGTCCCTCAAATCCCTTATCAGATAGACCATACATAGCTTTATGCTTATATAAAGTTACAATAGCCGATAATTTAGTGTACTTGGAGCAACCTTTATACAAAGGAATTTTAATAACTTCTAAATTATCAATGATATCTGTAAAACCCAAAACCTCGTTCGTCGGAGAGCGAAATATTTTCTGATGGATCGTGTTCGATCGAAAAAATATAATTCTCGAGTCCGGAATATTCGAAATATTTATTTCAGAATAATAAAATAAATTCGAGTTCGTCGAGATATATTCGAAATAATAAAATAATTCCAAGAGTGCGAAGCTGAGATTAAATTAAAATTGGATTCCTAGACGGACGGACGAAAATGGAATTCGATTTTGGATTTTGAAATGGGAGAATGCATGAGAAATAAAATAAATTAGTGCATGCAAGTGACACGTGTCACACATGCAAGGAATGAACAAAGACAAATGTTAGTTATACATAAGTGATGTGAGACACTTGTCATGCTATTGCAAGCCAAATATATATTAAAATTGAAAAGCAAGAAATGAAATGAAAAGTGAAGAAAGCTAATAAACTTCATTCGGTCAAAACTCCATGGCAAGCAAAACTGAAATCAAAAAGCGAGAGAGAGATTTCAAAGTGAAGAAAAAGCATGTACTTGGTCACCACTCCCAAAGTCTAACCGAGAGCTTCACCTGAAGAAATCAAGAGAGAGTTGTGCTTGAGAGAGAGATTCGATCATCCTTATCATTAGCCAAAAATCGAAAGCCAAGAAGAGAGATCGAGAGAGAGACCGAAAGTGAAAGATTGAGATCGAGAGAAGAGCGAGAAGTGTGTGTGCTGCTCGTGGAAGAAGAGAGAACCGAGAACAGATCTTAAGCAAAGGAGGACATGCAAGGATAGATCTAAGAACTTCAGATCGTGCATGCAAGCTGAAAGAAGTCAGACCGTGGGTTGAGCAGCTGCTGCCGTGCTGCTGTTGTCTTCGTGAGCTTGCCATCGTGAGCTACTGTTGCCTTGAGGAGTTGCTGGCGAGAGGTGCAACTGTTGTCGCCGAGTCCTACTACCGTGAAGCTCCAGCTGCTGCCTTGAGGAGCTGCTAGCATAAGGAGGACCGTGAGCTACCGTCGCCGTCCTCAAGTGCTGTCGACGTTCTAAAGTGCTGCCGTGAACCCTCGCTGCTACGAGCTGTTGAGCTGAAGCCGTGATTTGGTGCTGTTGTCGTTGTGCGAGCTGCTGCCGAGCAACTATTGTCAAGTCAGGCCGAGCACAACCATTCAGACCTAAAGTGGAACAACATCAAGGGAAGACAGCTTGCTGCTGTGAGAGAGTCGTTGCCGTCGTGATTGTTCGCGAGTGTTTTTTGAAGTTTCGAAGCTTTCGAAGTGAGTTTCTAAAGGTACGTTGTGATTTTATTGATTTCGTTTTGTTGAATAATGATTAAGATTGAGTTGAGGATGAATTTTAATGATATTATGATTGGGTTTAGGATTGAGAACCTCGTTAGTGCGGAGGTTCGCTCGTTGTTGTTTCGATTGTGTTTTTATCATCAATTGTTTTCGTTGCGATTCGAGTGTGGACTGTTATAGGAAAGTTAAAGGCTGAGGGCTGATATGTTACGCTTTTAGTTTCGAGTTCGTTGATAACTTTATATTTATAGAGTTATTTTATCTTTTTAAATTTGAATTCTTGCTTAGTTCTTAATATTTTTATTATTATTAAGTAAATTATTTCATATTTCTTTTATTTTTATTTTCAGAATAAAATTGGTTAAAAATGCGCATGTGGACCCCACCAAGTAATATTGTTCAAGACAAGATCATCGCTACAAAATGAATATCATTCGCAGCAAGTTCATCGCCTCAAGAATTACTCGAGTCGGAGATCGCATAAAGAAATTATCGCGGTTTAAAGATAGGGTATTCTAGAAATAAATATTATGTCATGCTGATGTAAGCAATGATGTAATAGAAGTTGACTTGAATGGGGTAGGTGAACGATGATGTAAGCGATGATGCAATTTGAAAGTTGACTTTGAATGGGGTAGGTGAAAGATGATGCAAGCGATGATGCAAAATGGTGGAAAATCAGGAAATGATGATGCAATCGATGATGTAATTGGAGGAGAATTTGGCCTATAAATAGGCCTTAGAATCACCATTCTAAGCATTCCATCACAAACCAAAATAATAAGTAGTTTAGAGAAAGAGAGAGAGAGCTTGGAGAGGAGGAGCAAAGCAAAGGAAGAAATTCTACGGTGAAGCTTCAATCCACTAAGTTTTCCTATCTCTTGTTATGTTTAATCTTCTAGTTTTTGTAAATTCAATTATGGAGTAGATTTGTTTTCTAAGGTTATGATGTAACCTAACTTTGATGTTCCAAACCTTTGTTCAATTCAATTAATGATTTTCTATCTTGGTTGATGCATTTAATATTGTTCTTAATGCTTCTAAATAATTGGCCACTATTTAGTTGAATTGTTAATCATAATGATAGCGGAAGCTGATTTATGTGTCTAGTTCATTGTATTTAATGTCATAAATTACATGTAGGATAGGAATATACCTGCATGGTTTGTGTAGTCTATAAAAGAGATCCATAAATCTTAATGAATCATTTAATGTTTTGACTTGCATGGGAACATAGCAGTTAATCTTTATAGGGTATTTTCCTTAGACCTCGGGAGGGGCTATGTGAATAATTCAGGGAATCTCGACTAGCAACTGGATAGTTAATTTTTGTTAAAAAGAACAAAGGGGAGGAACAAATTAGTTATGGTGAAATCATAATCTTAGAATTTTTATTCATTGAATTAATTTTCATTTATTTACAATTGCAATTAAATTTACTCATAGTTTGCAACTCATTTACCCAAATTTCATCTACCAAATAAAAGTTGAGTTATTTTAATTTTGGGCATTAATTAACAACAATCCTCGTGGGACGATACTTCTCTCATTACTTTATTACTTGTTCAGCTCGTTCACTTGCGATTTTGCACAACAAGTTTTTGGCGCCGTTGCCGGGGATTGTTTGTTTCAATTAATACTAATACTAAGTAACTCAATTTTTAATTTGGTCATTTATTTATTTATTTATTTTTATTTTTTTATTTTGTTTGCTTTATTACTTGTGAGTTTTATGGTGTATGAGAAAGTCTGGGGGTGAAGTGTTACCATTTGACCCAGAAATAGAGAGAACTTGCCGTAAGAATAGGAAGGAAACAAGAAAGGCTGCTAGTACTGCACTCATGGATATGGCTGAAGGATCCAACAACACACAGAATATTGTACCAATAGATGCTGAAATTCGAGCATTACGAGATTATGCTCTACCCACGGTGGGTAATACTTCAGCGATACGGCGACCGACTATTGCTGCTAACAACTTTGAGATTAAGCCAGCAATCATCCAGATGGTACAAAACAATCAGTTCAGTGGGGCTCCGAACGATGATGCAAATGTCCATATTGACAACTTTTTGGAAATCTGCGATACGTTCAAACATAATGGTGTTACTGATGACGCCATCCGTTTGAGATTATTTCCATTCTCCCTTCGAGATAAAGCTAAAAGTTGGCTCAACTCGTTACCATCAGGGAGTATTACTACATGGGACATCTTGGCACAAAAATTTCTGGCCAAATTCTTTCCACCAGCCAAGACTGCAAAGCTGCGAACCGAGATTGCCACATTCAGACAGCTTGAGGGAGAATCATTGTACGAAACGTAGGAAAGATTTAAAGATCTGCTAAGACGGTGCCTACATCATGGAGTTGCTGACTGGTTGCAGCTACACACATTCTACAATGGTTTAGGGAGTTCCACAAGAACATTGGTGGATGCCGCTGCTGGTGGAGCACTTTTGGGGAAACCCCATCAAGCTGCTTGGGACTTACTAGAAGAAATGGCTGCAAATGCCTACCAATGGCCATCAGAAAGAGCAGTTCCGAAAAAAGTTTTCGAAATACAAGAAAATGATGTCTTAACCAGACTTTCCACTCAAGTCGAGACATTGGCCAAGCAACTCGGAAACCTGACAGCAAATGCAATTCATACTCAGTCAACATCCTGTGATTTCTGTGGAGGGGACCATTCCAACGGGCAATGCGATGAAAACCAGACAGGTCAAGCATTTTTTGTAGGCAACAAGCAACCAAATAACCCGTATTCCAACACATATAATCCAGGATGGAGAAACCATCCAAATTTTTCATGGAAAAACAATGATCAACCCAGACAGTCATATCCACCACCACCTCAACAGCAGCAGGCCAACAAACCATCGCTTGAAGAAGCACTCGCTCAGCTCACCGAAAGGACTAATCAATTTATGACAAGAACAGACATCACGCTTCAGAATCAAGCTGCCTCCATTCGAAATCTAGAGGTACAAATGGGTCAAATCTCAAATCTATTGACTGCAAGACCTCAAGGAACCTTACCAAGCAACACAGAGACCAATCCTAGGGAGCATGTTAAAGCTGTCACATTACGAAGCGGTAAAATGCTGAAAGAGCTTGTTAAAGGAACAGACGAGAAAGAAGGACCTAGCAAAGTAGAAGAAGAAGTGATGGTTGAGCAAAAAGAAGCAGAGAAGCCAAAGTCAAAGTTGTTTCCAGACAATCCGCCACCATACAGACCACCATTACCTTTCCCTCAAAGATTTCAGAAGCAGAAACTAGATAAGCAATTTTCTAAATTTCTTGAAGTTTTTAGAAAATTACAAATTAATATTCCTTTTGCAGATGCTCTCGAACAGATGCCCAGCTATGTGAAGTTCATGAAGGAAATCCTATCAAATAAAAGGAAGCTGGAAGAACATGAAACGGTAGCTTTGACCGAAGAATGTAGTGCAATCTTGCAGAAAAAGCTACCACCTAAACTTAAAGATCCAGGGAGTTTCACAATTCCTTGCACCATTGGTGATTCATTCTTTGATAAAGCATTATGTGATCTTGGTGCAAGCGTTAACTTAATGCCTTTATCTGTTTTCAGAAAACTAGGCTTGGGAGAAGCAAAACCTACTACAGTATCTTTACAGCTAGCTGATCGATCAATCAAGTATCCAAGGGGAATTATAGAAGATGTACTGGTAAAAGTAGATAAATTCATATTTCCTGCGGATTTCATTGTGCTAGACATGGAGGAAGATCAAGAAATACCCATCATCTTGGGTAGACCATTCCTAGCAACAGGGAGAACCCTTATTGATGTACAGAAAGGTCAACTCATACTTAGAGTTCAAGATGAAGAGGTGACATTCAATGTGCTGAAAGCTCTCAAACATCCACATGATGTTGACAACTGCATGAGGGTAGATGTAATGAAAGAATGTATCAAAGAAAATGCTAAGTTTTACAAAGAGCGCACAAAAAAGGGGCAGGATCCACGTATCCTAAATAGGGAGTTCACTCTAGATCGTCGATTCAAAGTCAACAGAAAAAGACTTAAAGCTTACATGGATGGTGGAGAGCCCCAACAGAAAGCCACTATTGCGCTTTCAGACCCAACTTAAGGCGTTTTTCAACAGTCAAGCTAACGACTATAAATTAAGCGCTTCTTGGGAGGCAACCCAAGTTTTTCTCTTTTTAGCCAGTTTTTCTCTGTTTGTGTGTTATTGTGTGTTATTGTATTCTTTGTGTGTTTTTGTGTTTTCTTTGATAATTTTTCTTTCTCTTTCAGAGATGGAAACAAGTCTTGCAGCACTGAAAAATCATTTTCCTACTCTACCTCAAGATGTATTCAGAAAGATTTACAAGTGCAGATTTGAAAGAATGAGGGCACTAACATCTTTAGGTCTTCCAGAGCATATTCGGTGGATCATCGAAGCTAAGGTACGTTTAGCAGGTGAGTTGAATGATTCATTAATTAAACGTTTACCAGGATTAGGAAGAAGTTCTTACTCAAAGAAGAGGAGAGCTAAGAGAATGGAAGTCTGTCATAAGTGTGCGAGATGTAACTGCGACACAAGCTGTAAAAATCTTGGATATTTATCCATAAATCGAGAAGATAAAATCAAATGCATAAAGGATGGACTGAGTAAGGAGTCTCTGGATAACATCCGTGAGACTCTTGAGACGCATCCTTGTGGGAAAGTTCAACGTATTCTTTTAGAATTATGGGAGTTATTCAGTAAAGAGAAACAGCGTTATAGTCTTGGAAATCTGACTGTAAAAGACCCTGTTTGTCAGTTTATAAGAAAACTGGATGGGAAGCCAATCCTCAACTCATAGAAGTTGTTTAAGCCGTTTCTGGACGTAAAACCAAAGGAAGATGTGAGCCACAATCACAACTACTGTAGCATCAATTTTTTTTTTTTCTTTGTTTAGCAGTCTGTTTCAAATTTTTTGATAATTGTGTTTACTTTTCCTTACCTGTCCTTTTGGATTTTTAGGTCGTTTCAAGCTTTCTTGATAAGTGTGTTTACTTTTGACGTTTCATCACCGAACATTTTTATTTTTAGCAGCTATTTTCAAAATTTTTCGATGTCTGTGTTTACTTTTTGACGTTTGTGTCTACTTTTTCGATGTTTGTGTTTACTTTTTGACGTGTCGTCGCCAAACTTTTTGAATTTTGTATTTGTAGCGGCTTGTTTTATTTATTTATTTTTTTTTTCTCGAAGATTGTGCTTTGTTTTTGACATTTCTACACTTAACATTTCCTTTTCCCTCTGACCAATACTGTTTAGCATCGTAAAACTGTTCTTTTACTCTTTCATCTTCTTTAAATAAGTGTTTATGACTGATAACAAATAATTCGTTTTCTCTGAAAAAAAAAAAAAAATGGCAGAGTCCTCGAGCAGTAAATTCAAAAACATCTGTGTTTTTTGTAGCCCAAAGTCTGGTATGAGTACACAATATTCAAACGCAGCTGCTGAACTTGGTACGGCTTTAGCTACCCGAAAAATAGATTTGGTGTATGGAGGAGGCAGTTTAGGACTGAGGGGCTCTGTCGCAGTAACTGCAACTGTTGGAGGTAGGCAAACCCTCGGTGTCGCAGTAAAGCCTTTGGCTGAAAGGAAAGACATCATCGGTACGAGCATAGGTAATGAGTTTCAGGTTATAAGTATACACGGACGAATGGCGTACATATTACTCAATGCTGATGCCTTTATTGCGTTACCTGGTGGTTTGGAAACATTTGAAGAAATCTTCAACATTGCGTCCTGGGCCCATTACAACATTCACAAAAAACCATTAGGTTTGCTTAACACTAACGGTTTTTATGATGGTTTATTGGCTTTTCTTGATCATGCTGTGGAACAGGGTTTTATGACTCAAGCAAACCGGCGTATTCTAGTCTCAGCTTCCAGTGCTGATGAACTGATTGACCAACTGCAAGACTTTGTACCCGAAGTTGATCCAATCATGTCACAGGTGGTTTGGGCTCCTGAATCAAGCGGTAGCAAGAAGCGTGCACTAGATCTTAATCTCCGGTTGTAACTTTCTTATCCTATGGTTTTATTAATAGCATTTCCATTTAAGTTTTTCTTCTTTTTATCTTACTAGACATTGGGGACACTGTCTCAAATAAGTTTGGGGGTAGAGTTTGCTATTATTAAAACCATAAGATTCAAAAGCTGGTCCGAGTTGAAACTAAAAGATGGCAGAGTAAGGAGTACTTTTGTGCTCTTGAGACGCATCTTTGTTTTCATTTAAAAAAAAAAAAAAAAAAAGCAAAAATATTTTCATTATTTGTTTTATTATTTTTCTTTCTGCCCTAACAAGTCGACTACTTACTTTGTATTTATTAATGGAGTCTTAATGCATGTTTTTGGTTGAATATCGTTACTAAGGAATAGTCATGAACATCTTTGCATGATTTGAGACTTTTGAATGTCATGATCTTAGTTAATTGAGTGGATAAATATTATGTTTACATGAACTGTGGACTATTAGTGGAGATTATCCTTGGTGAGGATTTGAGCCTTCTAAACGTTTCATTTTGAGAGATTTATTTGTTTCTACTCTTAAACACTCTTCACTTTGTTCTTAATAGATGATCTCTATAGGTTTTGCATTGAATACTGAGAACAAATCATTATTGTAGATAACATGAGTTGCTTTGATTTGAAAATTGGATCGACTTCTTAGAAGTAATATAGGTCAGTTCTACTTTACAAAAGCCTACTTTCATACTTTAAATTGAGACACATCATAAAACCTTTGAAGCCAAACACTTTAAATATTTTTCTCTGTTTACCGTTATTAAATGACCCTATTGAGCCTTTAAATTTAGTCATACCTCATGAAGTTTGGGATCATGCAATGAAGTAAGAGAGGAGAAGAGAATTGAAGTGTTAACATTTACACAATGTGTTTCTAAAAAAAAAAAAAATGTTGAAAAAAAAAAAAAGAAAAAAAAAGAAAAGAGAAGTTGTGATGAATTAAGGAGAATAAATGAAGTACTTTGGTATGATCATATGTTCTTGTTGAACCTGTGACTTAAAATTTCTTACATGTCAATTAACCATAGCCCAAATACAATCTTTAATAAAGCCTATTGATCTTCAAGAGGAAGTCCAATTTGAGAGTTGAAGTCTGTCATCATGCTCTATCTACGTTCTTATTATTTGATTCCAATCATGAGATCTATTCACTTAAAAGTGCGGTTCTTTTAAACGTCTATATTCATATGTGATGTAAATGATGCTTGCTATGCCTTTACATAACCTCTATCACATATGATTGCATGAGTGTTTGCTTTAGGATTCATGAGCGTTATGAGAGATATCTTGTGAGGATTAGAGTCGAAGCGAAATAAGTCCATAATATGTGAATATGATGTTTTAAAATGAAATTGCTTTGAAAGTGGTGTGAGACCGTTGATAATTATGTTGTAGATCATTAGTGACTTATCCTTAGTCCTGATTCAAGATCATACATGTATGAGACTTCTGTTAATTTGTATTTAGTGAGATGTTGATAAGTTATGGGTGGAATCTTTTAACGTTTGAGGGTATCGTTGCTGGTAAACCCTCAGGAGACACAACTCCTCCTACTAGGGACACCTAGGGGTTTAAACGCTTGTGGCATACGCTCAATGCCATCGTGTTTACCTACGAGAATGGATTGTAATTTAATTTTTGTGGTTTTAGCTTAGATTGTTAGTTTTAGTTTTACTTGAGGACAAGCAAAATCTTAAGTTTGGGGGTGTGATAACTTTATATTTATAGAGTTATTTTATCTTTTTAAATTTGAATTCTTGCTTAGTTCTTAATATTTTTATTATTATTAAGTAAATTATTTCATATTTCTTTTATTTTTATTTTCAGAATAAAATTGGTTAAAAATGCGCATGTGGACCCCACCAAGTAATATTGTTCAAGACAAGATCATCGCTACAAAATGAATATCATTCGCAGCAAGTTCATCGCCTCAAGAATTACTCGAGTCGGAGATCGCATAAAGAAATTATCGCGGTTTAAAGATAGGGTATTCTAGAAATAAATATTATGTCATGCTGATGTAAGAAATGATGTAGTCAAAATTATGATGTAAGCAATGATGTAATAGAAGTTGACTTGAATGGGGTAGGTGAACGATGATGTAAGCGATGATGCAATTTGAAAGTTGACTTTGAATGGGGTAGGTGAAAGATGATGCAAGCGATGATGCAAAATGGTGGAAAATCAGGAAATGATGATGCAATCGATGATGTAATTGGAGGAGAATTTGGCCTATAAATAGGCCTTAGAATCACCATTCTAAGCATTCCATCACAAACCAAAACAATAAGTAGTTTAGAGAAAGAGAGAGAGAGCTTGGAGAGGAGGAGCAAAGCAGAGGAAGAATGTAAAACCCAAAACCGCGTTCGTCGGAGAGCGAAATATTTTTCCGATGGATCGCGTCCGATCGGAAAAATATATTTATCGAGCCCGAAAATTTTTGGAATAATTATTTTCAATTAAGAAAAATAAATTCGTGTTTGTGAAATCGGATTTGAGATATTAAATAATTCTGAGTGTGCGAATAGAGATTATATCAAAAGTAGATTCCAGGACGGACAGACGGAAATGAAATCGGAATCCGAGTTTGGAATTAAAAAGCAAGAATGTATGAGAAATAGAATAAAAAGAATGCATGTTGGTGACACGTGTCACACATGCAATGGTGGAAGGTGACAAGTGTTTAAGAAAAACAAAAGCAATTATGTTAAAAGCTTAAAAATCAAGAAATGCAATAAAATAAAGAATGAAGAAAACAAGCTAATAAAAGCTTGGTCGGTCATCATTATTCATTGAAGAGAAACAAATCCAAGCTAGTAACATTTCGGTCGCCTAAAAGCAAACCCGATTGAGATAGAGATTGAGAGAGAGAGAGAGAGAGTTGTGTGCCTTTATATCTCACTCGATCTCCCTGCTTCATCAGATCTGAGAGTGTGAAATGTGAGAGGTGCTGTTCGTGTAAGTGAGATCTGAGAGATTGAGAGAAGATCAAGCTACTGTCTTCAAACCAAGGTGAAGCAAAGTGGAAGAAGACTTCAGATCTGAGGCAAAGAAGGACATGCAAGGACAGATCTGAGCTCTTCAAATCGTGCATGCAAGCTAGGCGTAGTCAGACCGTGAGCCGTGCAGCTGTTGGTGTGAGGAGTTGAGCTGCTGCCTTGTCCACTGCCGTGAGGTTGCTGTCGTCGTTACCGTTGCAAGCTTGCTGTCGTGAGCTTGCTGTCTGACCGTGAACAAGAAGACAGTTGCTGGAGTGAGAAGGCTGGGCTCAAGCTGCCGTCGCCGCTGCTGTCACGTTGCTGGGTGCTGTCGCCGTGACCAAGTGCTGCCGTGAAGCTCCAGTTGCTGCCGAGTTACTGCTGTTGTCGTGATTGGTGCTATCTTGTTGCCGATTGCTGCTGTGTGCTGTCTTCGTAAGTTGCTGCTGTCAAGCTTATTCAAGTGCATCATTTCAGAGCTGAAAGGAAGCAGAAGAGAAGATAGTTGCTGCTGGAATGAGACAGATAGCTGCCGCGAGTAATTCGTCGTCGTCGCACTTGCTTGGAGGTTGTTTCGAAGCGAATCTGGTAAAGTAAGTGCTGTCCCCATTTCTTTTGTTGAGTTGTTTCGAGAATTTATAAACGTGCTTGTGAATTAGAAATCAGATTTGGTCGACAATTGTTAATTGCTATGATTGGGCTTAGGATTGAGAACCTCGTTAGTGCGGAGGTTCGTTCATTTTGTTGTTTTGGTTGGTTTTGAATGATTTGGTAAACGATCGTATTTGTTGCGAGTTTTGAATACGGGCTGTTACAATAAGTTAGGGGCTGTTAACACATGTTTTTAGTTTCTTGTTCGTCGTCGTGGAAATTAATTCATTTAAGTGTGTTTTAAAGTATCAAAAATTCGTCGAATTTTTAGAAATCGTTTCCGAGCGATTCGGTTGAATTTTCCCCGAATACGAGCATTGTTAATTTGTGATTTTAGTTGACGAATATGAAAGTAAATGTGAGGTTAGCTCGCTGCCCCAAGATTGTTTTTAAGCCCGTTAAAGTGTTTAAGTTGAAGTTAGAATAATTTGAGTTTTAACAAAGATAATCGGATAGTTTTTGGTTTCGCGCGAAATCGTTAATTGTCGAAATTTCGGAGTTGAAAACGGATATGAATATACATTAAGCTTGCTGCCATATTTTCTTCTTTAGGCTTAATCATATTTGAATATTCGTTTGCCGTGTTTTAAGTAAAGTCTCGAGTTGAATTTGACAATAAGTTTAAGCGGAAGCAAAGGAATTGCGCGAAACGCTAAAATCGATAAATCGCGATATTAGTTGAAATCGCGTAAGCTTTAAGTTCGTCGTTTGGTTTCGAATCTTCTGTTTAGTGAATTCATTAGAATCTGATTTCGATGATGTTATATTAGATTCGAATGGCATAGTTGTTGGTTTTGTAACCATAGAGTTTCGAGTAGTTTAAGTCGCGATATCGAATCGGTTTGAAATAGTTTTCGCATGCGAATATGAGTTTTCCATTTTGTTATCGTGTGAGGATAGTCACTTGAGTTATTGTGAGTAGAAATCCTCGTATGGCTTAAAGTTTAGTTGCGTGCGAGTTGTGTTTTAATGACATCCCGATCGAAATCAAATGTAGGTGAATCGGAAATCGGGCGAGAGCTATATCAGGAGTGGTTGATCAGTTATTGGAAGCAAGTTGTGAGTGTACATTTTTATTAAGCTTTCGTGAATTCTGTTATATGAAATTATTAATGCGATGTAGTTTATGATTATGTTATTCAAGTAACATTTAAATATTATCGCTTTCCCTATAATGCATATATAGTTGTATATATGTAATTAGTCATAAAGATACTTGAGAACGTTATTTCCATAATTGAGTTTTCGCTCTAGAAAGCAAGTTTTTCGGTTTTAAACCGTAAGTAGAAAACAAAGCACTTATGAGATAAATTTTAAAGGTAAATTATATCTCTTTAGTTTATCTTAACTATTAACAGAACCCGGCCGAGGTACTCTATGCGTGTATGTTACTAAACGGGGGGAATCGTAATCCCAAGTTCCCGTTCGCCTATTAGACGGGGGGAACCGTAATCCCAAGTTCCCGTACGGCTTAATCTGCGGGGGGAATCGTAATCCCAAGTTCCCGTATGCCTATCAGATGGGGGGAATCGTAATCCCAAGTTCCCGTATATTTCCAGATGTTAGGGGGGAATCGTAATCCCAAGTTCACGCATCTGAGTACACGCAAGCAGAAAAGTTCTATTATTTCATGTCATATAGATATTTAGTTTAAGAGCTTAAGAGAAGAAGTTGTTTTAGAGTTACCATTCTAAGTTGAAATACGTCAATAGACGTTAGTTTAGAGTAAAAGAATCTTTTGCTTTTATAAGCCGTATCATATTCAAAATACTAATGAAAGTAGAATTTATTATTTATGTGCACTCACTGAGTTATTCTCACCATCATTTTCTGTTTTATTTAAATTCCTCCCCAGGTGTAGGAGCGAGCATCGCGGCGGAGGTATCTCCATCGGATGTACAAGCGAGCTGCAGACGCGACCACGCTGCACTAGTTTTAAACACGCCATCATGTATTGCATTTATTATCATCTTTCAGATTTCTCAAGTTTTGTAAATATTGTTTTGGGATAAAGTATTTCACTTGAATATCATGCATGATGTTTAAGATTTTATTCAAGTTGCTTCCGTATTATTGCATGATTGTGAGTTTGAAAAAGGGCCTGAGGCCCACTGATTATGAAATATTTGTGGATACAATTATACAGGTTTTGTCAAGTATTTTACAGGGTGAAATTTTAGAAAAACAGCCGTTGTGTTGCCGGATTTTCGTGAAAATCCTATTTCCATAAAGTTATTTTCAACAAACAAAATTCCCACCCAGTTTCAAAACAAAAAGGATTTCAAGTATTTTAGAATAGAAAAGAGGCTTAGCTCCATAGGAACTTTCCAGTCGGAGCAGATCTCGACTGGGAAGCCACCGTGGGGTGCCGGGCAGGTCGCCTAGCTAGCAGTTAGAAAAGGGGCCTGTCAAAGAAATTCTACGGTGAAGCTTCAATCCACTAAGTTTTTCTATCTCTTGTTATGTTTAATCTTCTAGTTTTTGTAAATTCAATTATGGAGTAGATTTGTTTTCTAAGGTTATGATGTAACCTAACTTTGATGTTCCAAACCTTTGTTCAATTCAATTAATGATTTTCTATCTTGGTTGATGCATTTAATATTGTTCTTAATGCTTCTAAATAATTGGCCACTATTTAGTTGAATTGTTAATCATAATGATAGCGGAAGCTGATTTATGTGTCTAGTTCATTGTATTTAATGTCATAAATTACATGTAGGATAGGAATATACCTGCATGGTTTGTGTAGTCTATAAAAGAGATTCATAAATCTTAATGAATCATTTAATGTTTTGACTTGCATGGGAACATAGCAGTTAATCTTTATAGGGTATTTTCCTTAGACCTCGGGAGGGGCTATGTGAATAATTCAGGGAATCTCGACTAGCAACTGGATAGTTAATTTTTGTTAAAAAGAACAAAGGGGAAGAACAAATTAGTTATGGTGAAATCATAATCTTAGAATTTTTATTCATTGAATTAATTTTCATTTATTTACAATTGCAATTAAATTTACTCATAGTTTGCAACTCATTTACCCAAATTTCATCTACCAAATAAAAGTTGAGTTATTTTAATTTTGGGCATTAATTAACAACAATCCTCGTGGGACGATACTTCTCTCATTACTTTATTACTTGTTCGGCTCGTTCACTTGCGATTTTGCACAACATTCGTTGTCGTGGAAAATGGTTAGTATTAGTGTGTTGTAAAGTATCGGATAGTAGTTCGGATATTGAGAAATCGTTTCCGAGCGATTCGGTTGAGTTTTTCGTGAATACGAATGTTTTTAGTTTGTGATTTTTGTTGTCGAATACGAAAGTATTTATGATGTTATCTCACTACCTCGAGTCGTTATTAAGCCCGTTAAAGTGTTAAAGTTGATGTTAGGATAGTTTGAGTTACAATAAAGTTAATCGGATAATTTTTGTTTCGCGCGAAATCGTTAAATTATCGAAATTCGGAGTTGAAACCGGAAATGGATATTCGTTAAGCTTGCTGCCATATTTTTCTTGTTTGTGCTTTTAAGTGTTTGAATATTCATTTGATGTGTTTTAAGTAAAGTCACGAGTAGAGATTGACAATAAGTTTAATTGGAAACGAAGGAATCGCGCGAAACGCTAAAAACGAGAATTCGCGATATCTAGTTGAAATCGCGTAAGTTTTATGTTATTCGTTTAGCTTCAAATCTTTTATTTTATTAAATCCATTAGAATGTGATGTCGATGATGTTACTCTAGTTTCGAATGACATATTTATCGGTTTTGTAACCGTAAAGTTTCGAGTAGTTTATGTTGCGATAACAATTTGGTTTGAGATAGTCTCCGCGTGCAAATATTAGTTTTCCGTATTGTTATCATGTGAGGATAATTGCTTGAATTATCGTGATTAGAAATCCTCATGTGGTTTAAGTTTAGTTTGTGCTCGAGCCATGTTTTAACGAAATCTCGATCGAAACCAATTGTAGGTGAACCGACGAGCGGACGAGGGTTATATCAGGAGTGGTTGATCAGTTATTGGAAGCAAGTTGTGAGTGTGCATTTTTAATAAGCTTTCGCGAATTCTATTATATGAAATGATTAATGCGATACTATTTTAGTTTATGATTATTGTGTTATTCAAGTAACATTTTAGAATATTATCGCTTTCCCTATAATGCATGTATAGTTGTATATATGTATTTAGTCGTAAAGATACATGAGAACGTTAATTCAATAATTGAGTTTTTGCTCTAGAAAGTAAGTTTTTCAGTTTTAAACTGTAACTAGAAAACGAAACAATTATGAGATAATTTTAAAGGTAATTAATATCTCTTTAGTTTATCTTGACCTCTAGCAGAACCCGACTGAGGTACCCTATGCACGTATGGTAATAGACGGGGGGAATCGTAATCTCAAGTTCTCGTACGCCTAATAGACGGGGGGAATCGTAATCCCAAGTTCCCGCATCTGAGCACACGCAACTAGAAAATTTTTAGTATTTCATGTCATATAGATATTTAGCTTAAGAGCTTAAGAGAATGAGTTTTTCTAGAGTTATCCTTCTAAGTTAGTAAAGAAATCAAATACGTCAATAGACGTTAGTTTAGAATAATAAGAAAAATTTAATTATAAAGAGTTTACTAAAAGAATCTTTTGCTTAAATAAGTCGTATCGTTTTCAAAATAATAATGAAAGCAGAATTTATTATTATGTACACTCACTGAGTTATTCTTACCATAATTTTCTGTTTTATTTAAAATCCTCCCCAAGTGCAGGAACAGGCAGCGTGGCGGAAGTATCTTCATCGGACGTACAGGCGAGCTATAGACGTGACTGCACTGCACTAGTTTTAGACAAGTTATCATGTACTGCATTTATTATCTTTTTTCAAATTTCTCCAGTTTTGTAAATATTATTTTGGTTAAGGATATTATGTAAATATCATGCATGACGTTTTAAGATTTTAATCAAGTCGCTTTCCATATGATTGAAGGATTGTGAATTTGAAAAAGGGCCTGAGGCCCATTAGTTCATAAAAGATATTGAATGAGTTTATACAGGTTTATACAGTTCTTTTACAGGGCGAAAATTTAAAAAAGACAGCCATTGTGCTGTCGGATTTTCATAAAACTCTATTTTCATAAAGTTATTTTCAACGAACAAAATTCCTAACCGTTTTCAGAATTAAAAGGTTTTCAAGTATTTTAAGTAAGAAAATAGGTTTAGCTCTACGGGAACTTTTCATCCGAAGCAGATCTCGACTAGGAAACCACCGTGGGGTGCCGGACAGGTCACCTAACTAGTATAGTTAGAATGGGGCCTGTCAATGTCTTCGTCTCTTACTTCAATATTAGGTTTAACATTACAATGAGTTTCAAGATTTGTATCCCTATACATTCTAAATTCAATGGGTGTGGAAGTTTTCAAGGGTTCTATATGCATGAACTAAGGGGGGGATGTATCCAATTTAGGAGTCTATTGGAATCCAAAAGATTTTAAAATCTAAGTGTATTCAATCTAAACTTTTTATAATTCTATTAAAATCTGTGTGTATTCAATTTAGATTTGTAAGGATTCCAATAAAATTTTTGTCTATTCAATTAAATATTTTAAGAAATCTAAATAAGTCTATATGTATTCAAAAAATTAATGATTTTGTAGGAATTGTATTTTAATAGATTTTAATGAATTTTTTGAACTTGTATATGAATAAAAAAGTTAAAATGAAATCTTGCCCTACCCCCAAAAATTTCATAGATTTCATACCTTCATTTTTTTTATTTTTTCTCTTGAAATTTTTTTTCAGTGATTAAATCACTAAAACCTACAAATTTTTCAACAATCAACAAGTTTTTTTTGTCTCTAATGGAACCCAAAAATCTACAAAAACCCATTCTTTTGATTGGCGACAATTACAATTTCATATTAATCTATACAAAACCTAATAGTTGAGATTCGAAGAGGAAACTGAAATTTCTCTATTTATTGATACTTTACGAGTTAATGCAATTGAAGATTGACCCACTTCTTGATTCTATCTAGGTCTATTCTGCTTTGACTTATTACAGTCATGGTTTAACAAATGATAATTTCATAATGCACAATAACAATTACGGAGAATAGATAAATATTGCATAGATATAAATGAAGAATGGATAGAAACTAAATGATGACTGCTAAGGTTCCTAAGCAATAATAACACATAGGAAAGATGAAAATTTCACCCTGAATAATGTTTTTAATATTTTTATGTTTTTGATAATTACTCCCATCTATTTTATTGATATATTACACTTATAATTTACATATTGTTAGTTTTGTTAAACATTAGTTCTGTTAAATATTGATACTAAAAGTTTACTAATTTGGAAACGTGAAACGTTCAATCTTCTACATATGTACATACAAGCACACATACATATAAAAAGAAGTTTTGCTAGTACTACAGATTTGCATTGATTTTTAAACTTGATGTTTTTCAACTTTATTGAATATAACACACTCTTCAAAAATATATAAATACGATACGATATGATCTTAAGTTAATACATACATACTAATATTTTTTTAAAAAAATATCAACAAATAATTAGACGTGAAAAAACGAATATCATTTTATAATATCAAAATTTTTATTAATGTGATTTATAAAGTTAAAATAATTATATTCATAATTTATATAATTTGGTGGTGAAAGTTGAGCCAAGTAAAACATACTACTCATCATATAAAAAAAAAAAAATTAAGATAAAATCATTAACAATTCCATTTAAATATATCTTATTTCATTTAAATCTATGTAAAAAATCCAACAAACTCTAAATAGAATTCTAACAAAATCTGATTGAATCCATTAAATAATTCAACAAACTTTTACATAGAATGCTAACAAAATATGATAGAATTCATCAAAATCTATTATTAAAAGAAATTCCAACAAACTCAAATGAAATCTAGATTAAATACACCCCCTTAGGTTGCACATTGAGGATCCATCCTATTAATGACTACGTGTTTATGCACTATCTTACTGTGATGATACCTTCCATTGAAATATTTTATACAAGGGCAAGAATAAAATAAGTATTTGTTAAATGTTTGTTTGCGACCTCAATAAAGTTTTTGACTCTCTTTCTATGTTCTTTCAACACTTTAAAAGTCTAAAAATGATAGAAGAAGTTGTTAAAAACATTGAAAGTGTAAGAGTTAATTGTAGAGGTAATTTTTTTTTAAGGTTGAAGTTGAAAAGTAACCATTTTTTTAAATTCCTTATTTCTACCCATTGTATTTTAATTCAAAATAGATTTTATTGTAAGATTTTAATAAAAGGGTTAGTGTTCAACTCGGATTTAAAAAAAGGGTTATTTATAAAAAAAAAGAAAAAAAAAAACCTAAAGTTTAAATCTTATGTCCTTATAGATTGAGTTTAGGATATTAACCTTAAAAATCTTAATACTCCTTATCAATTTAAAAACATATAACAATAAAAAAACAAAATATGCAATAACATAATATTAAACTACATTAAAATTATTAAAATTTAAATAAAAAAAAAAAAACAATCACATTCACATAGACATTCACCACATCTACATATATTACAATCATTTTATATATTACTTATTATTCTTAACTATACAAACTAGCATATACATATATATTTCACATATAAAAAATAAAAAATATCATAACTTTAACTTTTAAAAAAACTTCACAAAACCAAAAATAAAAAATTACCCAACAATAATATTGGGTTTATGTCAAAAGAATCCAAAATTATAACAACAATAATACATATACGATATTTAGTAAAATCCATAAAACACAAAATCATAAATTGAAACATCGGAAAACACAAAGTCATATCTTAACAAAAAAAAAAATGATGGAAGAGAAGTAAATCGGCAAAGATAACGGTGCCGGATGACGAAAGAGCAATAGATCAGCAAATATGATTTTGTTGAATGGTGACAGTCATCGGTGGTAGCTGCAAGAGAAGAAAAGAATTGAAAATATGAGGAAAAAAAGTAATGGTCAGACTGCTGTGCCAACTGTCACGCCGCAGTCCGACTATCGCACGGATAGAAAAATAAGAAGAACAAGAAGAGGAATAAAAAGAAAAGGAGAATAAGAAGAGAAGAAGAAGAAGAAAATGAAGAAGAAGAAGAAGAGAGGGGACTAATCGACGGCGACAATAATGGTCAAAGGTGATGGCGGTTGGCTACCGAGGTAGCGAAGTGGAGGAGAGGCGGTTAGAGTTTAAGAGAGAGAGGATATGAAAGAAAAAGATAGGGAGAGAAAGAAAATAGAGAAATGACGGGAAGAGGAAAGGCTGACTCGTAGTCAAGCCCAGATTATACATATTGGGCACGTCAAGTGCCTGGTATATGTTCAGTATGCATAATCAATTATTTTATTATTATTATTTAAATATACTATCCAACCCCCACCACCCCTCCCTTAATCCCCCAGTATGGATAATCTGGATCTATTATGGCCCGATATAGGTAAACAATTATTTTGTTTTATTTTTTTAAGATATATTATCCATATACTAGACCTATTAAGTGCCCGGTATAGATAATCACTTAGTATCCATACCAGTCTTTAATGAGTCCGGGATGGATATTAAAAAGATTATTTTAATTAAAAAAAAATGACTATCCATATCGGGCCATTAATGCCCGATATGATAATCAAATTTAAATTTAAAAAAAAAATTAAATATGCATTATCCATATTGAGCCACTGGTGCCCAGTATGGAAAATTGACTTTAATTTTTTTTTTAATAATAAAAAGGTTTATCCATACCTTATTTTTAATGCCCGATATGGATAATTCCATATATATATTTAGACATGACCACGGTTCGGTTCGGTTCCGGTTCCGGTTCCGAACCGACGGTTCCGGTTCTAAAAAAGCTAGAACCGGAACCTTAACCGAAATAAAACGGTTCCGGTTCGGTTCTGGAACCGTCGGTTCTGTAACGGTTCTGGTTCCGGTTCCTATTTCGGTTCTATAACGGTTTCGGTTCCGGTTCTGGAACCTTTTTCTAAAACGACAATTTGAAATTTAAAAATTAATATTAAAATATATTTTAAAATTAAAAAAATAAATCTATACACAAACGAAAACTACTTTTATACACAAAAAAAAAACTAAATCGAAAGCTACTTTTATATTTTATAATAATGACCTCCCTTTTGATCATGTTGGACCATTTAATTGGCCCTAATAGTTGGTTCTTGTTTTTTTTCTGTTTTTCTGTTTTTATTTTTTATTTTTTTTATATTTATTTAAGAACCGGAACCGAACCGGAACCGCCGGTTCAAGGCGATTCCGGTTCCACGGTTCTTTGAACCGACGGTTCCGGTTCCTTTAAGGTCAGAACCGGAACCGGAACCGCTACAGTGACGGTTCTGGTTCGGTTCCAAACCGGAACCAGAACCTTATGTTATGGTTCCGGTTCTACAGTGACGGTTCGGTTCGAACCACACGGTTCGAACCGAACCGTGGTCATGTCTATATATATTTAAATTAAATAATGTTATCCATACCAGAACTTTAGTGTCCGATATAGATAGTTTGTTTTATTATTGTAGTGAGAGTCAGGATGGATCCCATCAACTAAGAACTAATTTAAAATAAAATGAAGCTATATTTATTTATTTAGTATAGAAGAAGGTTGCCAAGTTTTTTTATGACACAAAAATATTATTAATGTTGATTGGACAAAAAAAGATGAATGAGAAAAATAAAATTTAATGTTGTTTGTTAGAAGACAAAGGAATGACAACAAAATAAGTCGTATAAGTTAATAACTCAAGAAAAAATCATAAAAATAAATTATATATAAGAAAAATTGGAAATGTATGAAAATTTAATTATTTTATATATTTTATTTTTGTAATGGAAGTCAGGATGGATCCCACCAACTAAGAACCAATTTAAAATGAAATGAAGCTATATTTATTAATTTAGTACAGAAGAAGGTTGCTAAGTTTTTTTTGACACAAAAATATTATTAATGTTGATTGGACAAAAAAAGATGAATGAGAAAAATAAAATTTAATGTTGTTTTCTAGAAGACAACATGAGTATTTTTGGGATACTTAAATGGGCTGGTAAAAGCCCAAAACTGTTGGTAGAAATGTAAGACTGTTTCAATGAGATTACATATTCGGCTAAGACACAGCTTGCTAAGTGTCCAGCTCATTAGATATATAGCTCATCAGGTAGCCAGCTCGCGAACTTAAACTCTTAGATTGCATTCACAGAAGCAAACTCATATTCAAATTCCGGACATTTTAGCTCGTAGAGACGAGCTCTCAGCTACTATAGCTCACAGGATGCAAGTCAGTTACCATCAGAACCATCAAAACCAAAGTCAACAAGCCAAATTATACACGCTAATCCCATAAGAGATTACAACATGATTTGGGGGAAATCTCATCTAACCAGCATGGGTTTAACGTCTAAATCATGATTTGACAGAGTTGACCTGACAGGTATCAGTCTCATTTAATGTAATCTATCATTTCATTTTGACTTATTGTATATTACTATAGCACCTTCTATTCTCTATAAATAGAGGAGGATTTTCATTATGAAGGGGAGGAAGAAACACTCTGAGTGTCGTTACTCTGTAAAAATAGTGAGAGAACAATGGACGTAGGCATACTTTGGGCCGAACCACTTAAAAGCTTCTGGTGTTCTTTATTCTTCCTTAGCTCCTTTTTCTATCTTTTGCTTGTTTCTTGCACCACTCCAATCACATCTGCAGTTTAGGCCTAAAAGAATCTAGTCTGTTAGTTCCAGACGTCGACATTTTGGCGCTAGAAGGAAGGCTCTTCCTGCAGTTTCATTTTTCTCATCTCTGATTTCCAAAGCTCGCGTACCAGACGCTATGGCTAGAGGAAGAACCACCAGGAGCTCAGGTGCGATTACTGGTCAGTTCGATAAGTCAAACCACAAGAGAGATGTCCAGCCAACCTAGGGGCTATGACCTCTAATGTACCCTTAGCTGAGAATACTCAAGGTATACCTTTATTTCCCTCTCACCAACTTGCACCTAATGTCGCTGGAGGAGATGCCATGCAGGTTTTGCAACAATGCTAGGAGGTGTTAGAGAGCACTATGTTGCAAATAGCAAATGCTGTCAGGGTACTGACTCAAGCTCAGACTCAGGTCTCTCAGAGACCTGTTGAGATCGCTACTATGAGGGATGTTTCACAATTGCAGTGTAATGAAGTCCTAGCCACAAATAGAAGGTTCGATAGGGAAGTGCCAACGTCTAAGGGATTAATCCACTCTTCCAACGTGTAGTCCAGAGCCCGGACCTAGCGAGCTCGCGATAATGAAGATGTGGCTCATCTTTTAGGATTGAGGGTGAGGGTGAGCCAGAATGGATATCGATAAGTCGAGGTGAGCCATGGACATGTGCGGGTCCCTGCTCAGAGAGATGAAGATGAGCAGCGACACCGACACAGAGGTTCGCGTAGAGAAGATGGACTGCACAAACTAAATCCAAGGCACGAACCAAATTGTTACTTGTCCAAGCTTGAGCAAGGAAGAAGGCAAGGGCCTTAAGACCAACATTCCCTGGGCAAAAAAAGTAGACGGAGCAGGCAATCTCTGGCCAGACAATCTGAGATCCAAGACCCAGTTATTGAGCATCTCCTTCAAGGGGTCCGGTAGTTGGAGGCATGACGTGGGGCTCAGGAACAAGGGGGTCAGCATGGTGAAAGGACTTTGTTTACCTCTGAGATCAAGCTGGAACCACTTCTTCCCAGATTCAAGGTCCCTAACATCCCACAATATAATGGGGACTCCAATCCTTATGACCATTTAGACGCATTCAACATCCATATAGATTTGTAGACCACCAGCCCGCTAGTCAAATGTCGTGTTTTTCCTGCAACGCTTGGAGATGTTTTCTACAGGCAGGGTTCAGAAACCTCCCATCTCACAGTATCAACAACCGGGAGGAATATCAGCAGAAATTTGTCAACCAATACAAAGCATTGAAAAGATAGCTCGCTCCACTTTGCCACCGCGCTACTATTTTCCAATGTCCTAGTGAGTCATTGAAAGACTATATTGGCAGGTTCAGGCATGAGGTGAATAATGTAGAGAGTCCTATCGATGAGGGGATTCTGATGGCTATCTTAGTAGGATTGAGGAAAGATGGAAAGCTGTACGAGAGTATACACAAGTCTCTAGTGAAGGATTTAGGGGGGTTCTACAAGCAAGCTACAAAAGAAATAAGGTGGGAGAAGGCCTTCGAGTTAAAGAAGCTAAACAATTAGAAAGATGAAGTTAGCAGCTCCAGGCAGGGTAAGAAAAGAAGCAATGGAGGAAATAATAATGGGGGTCAAAGGAATAACAATCAGATTGCAAAGAAGGCCAAAAATAGGCCTGGGCCGAGAAGTGACCAAGGGTACCAGCGACCTCTACGTCCAGGTTGCTATAAAAATTATAGTCTCCTCTCAGACACCCGAGGAAGAATCTTTGCTGGAGAGAGGAATAGGGAGAATTTTGGGAGGCCTGTCCTAATCCGAACCCTAGAAGAATACTAGGACAAGAGAAAGTAATGTGCTACCATAATGATATAGGGCACTATACCTCTGACTGCGTGGCATTGAAGGATGCCATAGAAGGTTTGAATAGAAAAGGTCGCTTAAGGGAGTATGTTGTGTGACCTACAGGGTGGCCACCCCAGCAATAGTGTCCTCAACCACCACGACAGTAAGAGCAGCAGCCAACTCAACTAACTCCTGATCAAGAACAAGCACCTGCAGTGAGAATAATTTTTACTATTCATAGAAGACCTTACATAGTAGGTACATTAAACAAATCGCATAAATGTTATGTGCGAGAAGCTAATCACATACAGCTCGTCGGTGGAAGAGAATCAGAAGAACCTGCCAAGAAAGCAAAGATGGCATCCGAGGAGATTGTTTTTACAGAAGAAGATATCAGAGGTGTTCATTGGCCCTATAACGATGCTCTGCTGATCCGAGCTCGCATCGAGAATGCAGAGGTGAGGAGAATAATAATCGACATAGAGAGCTCAGTCAATGTAATGTATAGGGAGTGCTATAACCAGATAAGGATTGGAGATGAACAGTTGAAGCCTTCCCTTAAACATTTGTATAGTTTTACTAGAGATGCAGTCACTCCTATTGGGCAAATCAAATTGCCTCTGACTCTTGGAGATGTAGGTCGTCAGTCTATTGTACTTTCAGACTTCTTGATCATAGATTCCCCTTCAGCATACAATGTGATATTGGGAAGGCCTACGATAAACGATCTGGACATGGTTACCTCTACTAGAATCCTTACAGTGAAATTTCCAACTCCCAATAGAATAGGGTGTGTGCGGGGTGAGCAGCACCTAGCTCATTGTTGCTATGAAGACGCAGTAAGAATGGGAGCCATAAGGAAAAAGGTGAATGTGGTCTTAAAATGTTAGTTGCGACTAGGGTCCTAGGGAGATAGATGCAAACAAGATGACAGATCTAGTTGAGGAGCTAGAGGACATACGAGTCAGTGAGGCCGATGCTAAAAAGTGCCGCAAGCTGGGAAAGAGCTTGGCCCCAAAAGTTAAAGCCCAACTAGCTGATTTTCTCAAGGCAAATTTGGATGTGTTCACTTAGAATCACGAAGACATGGTGGGAATTGATCCAGGGGTGATGATGCACAAATTGAATATAAACCCCTACCACAAACCAGTTTGCCAAAGAGGAGACTGATGATATGAGAATGTTATAATGAATTGAAAGAAGAGGTGGACAAACTCTTGGCAAACAAATTCATCTGTGAAGCTCGTTACCTTACCTAGGTTGCTAATCCCGTGCTAATGAAGAAGAAGAACGAAAATGGAGGACTTGCATCGATTTTACAGGTCTCAACAAAGTCTACCCAAAGGAAAACTTCCTATTGCTTAGGATTGACCAGCTCGTAGATGCAACTGCTAGTCACGAGCTCCTCAGTTTCATGGATGCATACTCAGGGTATAACCAGATTCCAATAAACCTTGAAGATGAGGACCGTACCTCGTTCATCATAGACCGCGGCTATATTGTTACAAGGTGATGCCCTTCGGACTAAAAAATGCTTGGGCAACCTACCAAAGGCTGGTGAACATGATGTACGAGGATCAAATTGGCAAGATTATGGAAGTCTATGTTGATGACATGCTAGTAAAATCCAAACGGACGGCTGACCATGTTCGCGATCTCGAGAGGATGTTTCAAATCTTCAGGAAGTATCAGATGAAGTTCAAACCTCTCAAATGTGCTTTCGAAGTGGCTTCAGGCAAGTTCTTGGGTTTCATGGTGAATAAGAGAGGAATTGAGGCCAACACTGAGAAAATAAAAGCCCTGCTCGACATGAGGTCGCCAACAAAGATGAAAGAGGTACAGAGCTTGAACAATCAGGTCGCTACCTTCAACAAATTTCTCTCCAAAGCCATAAACAAATGTATTCCCTTCTTTAAAGTCTTAAAGAAGGCTAAAGGCTTTGAATGGACAGAAGAGTGCGAGGTCGCATTTCACCAATTGAAGGAATACATGGGGCATGCTCCACTCTCGTCAAAACCAAAAAAAAAAAACTCTGACAGTCTACCTAGGGGTATCTCAGCACGTTCTAAGTGCAACCTTAGTTCGAAAAGAATACATGACACAATTCTCTGTCTATTACATCAGTAAGAAGCTGGCTGATGCCAAGATAAGGTATACCCTAATAGAGAAGCTCGCCTACTGTCTGGTGGTGGTATCGAAGAAGTTGCACCCTTACTTGCAAGCGCACAAAATTGAAGTGTTGATAAGATATCCCCTTAGATAGATCCTCTAAAAGCCAGATACTTCAGGCTATCTCCTCAAGTGGGCAATCGAGCTCAACTAGTTCGATATTGAATTCAAATCAAGGTTGGCAATTAAGGGGCAGGCACTGGCTAATTCCTCAGAAGGTCCGTTTTGGGAATTATTTGTTGATGGGTCTTCCAATGAGCAGTGGATCGGGGCAGGAGTGTTGTTGATCAGGCCATAATGACATAAAATCCTCTGTGCGCTCAGATTCGGATTTCAGGCCACACACAATGAAGTTGAGTATGAAGCTTTATTGGCCGGACTCCGGCTAGCCAAAGAAATGTGACCAAAACATCTCAGAATTTTTAATGACTGACACTCCAACGACCCGCTCTTAAGCTCGACTAGTAGGCTAAATGGAATCGTGGAGTGAACCCTAAAACTTGCCCGTTTTGCTTTTGCTTTAAACTACTTTGATATTTTTGATTAAAAAATAGTTGGGTTAATTTAATTCAAATTCGGATTTTCATTTGGATTGAAATTATAAAAGTAGTCATTTTGTTTTCAAAATCGAAAATTTGATTTTACGAAAATCCGACAACATAACGGCTGTATTTTTAAGGTTAACAAATTCTTGCAATTGAAATATGCACTTCCAAATATATCAATCACAACCCAACTTCTTTTAATTCACAAAGTTACTTTCCCACAAACATATAATCATTTTTCACGAACCACAATTAATAGGCAATTATGTTCATATCATTAGAAACTTTACAAAATATTTACATCTCAAAACATCATCATATGTATTCTTAAACATTTTTTATACACAAGATGTAACCATAATGTATGTAATGTTTAGTTATTAATATGAACATATATACAAATATATTGATCAGATATGGTCTTTTGATTTTCGCCCACCTATTTCGATGAAGTATTTCTTTATTTTTAATTTCCTTGTGAGTACTTGTGGAGGTTTTATACAATATGACAAAACAACAATATGAATTTAAAACAATCTCAACTATTAGGTAATTCACAATTAATCACTTATGAACTTATTGGAAATCATAACTTATTAAAATTATAAAGGTTTTCTTAAAATTCTTTTACTTCTAAACACATCATTTGTGACAGGACCCGAACCAAACCCTCTCTGGGCTCTAGTCTGGAGGATCTCGCTGGGCACTTCAACGGATTCCCTAAACCCGACTCGTCGGATTGAAGAAAGTTGAGAAGCGAACCCCTTAACTCACTTAGCCCGTTTACTTGTTTTAACTTAGAAATTTATTTTTCTTCTAAAATAGTTGGGTTTGTGTAAATTTTTTTGCATTTTCTCAAAACAGATTTTATGAAAATTCGACAGCGTAACGACTATAATTTGACCATTTCCAAAATTTACCTGTAAGGAAAACACTTTGAACTATATCAAATCACCTCCCAACTTCTTTTGGCCACAAACATACATTTCCTTAATTCAATTCACATCACACGTTTTTCACAAACAATTAATTTTCTTAACATGCATGTTACAAATACTTTGGAAATTACACAACAATGCATATATCAAATATATATAAATATATCAAGTGATAAGTGTGTATCATGTGTAAGTGTTCAGTTGTATATACATTTAAAAAATTTTATTACAAATTTACAACTATTTAAATCT
Source organism: Dimocarpus longan (assembly GCA_022984855.1). NCBI lineage: Eukaryota > Viridiplantae > Streptophyta > Magnoliopsida > Sapindales > Sapindaceae > Dimocarpus > Dimocarpus longan. The sequence goes on along the minus strand of CM041018.1, from coordinate 19,820,111 downwards.
TTTAGATTTATTATTTACAATGCCAAAAGTGTATTAAATATTTATGCGATGCATCGAGACGATGCCCACCTAAAGTAATCGATGTAGTGTCCAGAATGCATAGTCACCTATATAAGCACCTACTACGATAATTAAGCTGCACAAAGTAAAGAGGTTGGTTCAACGAATAATAATAACATCAAACTATAAAATTCATCAAGATTTATAACTACACTCTTTTATCAAACGCTTTCGATTTAAAAAAAAAAAAAACATTTCTTTCTAAAACTCCATGTATACCCCTAAGGAACTCAACCATCACATGGCGATTTTTAACTGACGCTAAACGTGAAGCTACTAGGATCTCTCAAGCACTACGTTGCGGAATTTACTGCGTCGCAAACGTAGGGTAAAACGATCTCAACCTGAGCAACTACAATGCGAAGTTTTTTGCATCGCAATTGTAGTGCTGTAACTCTAGGCAACTACGAGCGAAATTTACTGCATCGCCATGTGATGCCAGAATTGTAAATCTAAGCGACTATGCGCGGAATTGACTGCGTCGCAAAGTAGCGCTAGATATTTTAGAAAACTGAACAACTATGGACGAAATTTTCTGCGTTATCATGTAGTGTTAAATACTCTGCAAACTAAGCAACTAAGTCTCATATAATCTGAGGGTATATACATGGGTTTCGAAACAATATTGCTAAGTGCAAAAGCGCAAAACCTCTTACTTTTCAAACTCTTAAAAATTTTCTCGATTTCAAACATTTGAAAATCAACTTTATTTTGATTTCTTCACTTGTGAATTTCATAAGGAACTCACATGCACAAAACTTGAATTTAGGATTTGGAAATCATTTTCATTTTCCTTTAACAACAATATACAAGTTTAAAATAGAATTGTAATTGATGCAAGTGACCTTGCTCCACGCAAGCTCAAATGTCTCAACGAGCCTCTCGTGCCTCGCTTACTTGCCCATCACCTACATATCATTTTCTTATTATTATTTGCTTCATTACATAACTTAAAATTTAAAATAACATTTCCAAGACACTTTTCTCTATTAGCAACTCTTTACATTATAACTTTTTCGACTCGATTTTAACTCAACTAAGACTCTCTAATTCCGATTTCTTTGTAAAAGTCTTACTTTTAGACCTCTAGGATCATCTCCATATAGTTCGTTTGGTCTCCGGAGGCTTAAAATAAAAAGTCAACTTTTTAATTAACCCATTTGACTGAAAAAAATAGTTTAAGAACCAGCGATCATTTCGTGTCCGTTCTTTTTTTTAGCATCTCATTATCACATAACTAAGTCACCCGTAAAGTTTAGTTGAAAAATTGAATCATTTGCTATGTCAAATCTAGGAAAAACGCCCTGTTTTGGGTACTTTTTGATGCATTTTTTCGCATCGAACGAGTGACGATGGTTTTTCTTTCGTATCTAAGCTCCTTTTACCTAATTATGATAAAATAAATTCATTCCATGCAATAAAAATTGCATTTACATAGTTATTTCACTTATCGACTCTTTAACGGCACTATTTTGGTCATAACTTACACAATTTTTATCGGAATCGATCCGTTCCAAAACTTATAGTTTTCTATGATTCCTAAGCATCATTTGAGGTGTAGAACAACCTCATATATGTTAGATTTGCACAGGTTGTCTCTATCCTATGGTTTGAGCTCGAGATTCTCAATTTGCCCAAAACTAGCTCTTTGACAACTCTATCATTTCTAGATGTTTTTCTAACATCAAGTATGCATGATTTAGGGCTCAAATGCATCAAAACGTAAGGGTATCACACACCAGCCCCCTTGGTCGAATCACCCTAACACTCACAAAAATTCAGTTCTTTTAATTCTTAAATCTATTTTCTCTCAAACACTTAATCTACGACTTTGTTTACTTTAATCATGCTTAATTTTTCCACTTCAAAGCTTATCCTACATGAACCCTACCTTGTATTACATGCATAATCTCTTGTATTTCAAGGCTTCTTTTCAACTTATTATGGTTCTCCTCTTAGTTTAGATAAATACTCAAACTAAGTTACACATCAAACTAAATAAACAAACCAACACAACCATAAACTCAACTATCATCAACAAGAAGAGAAAGATGAGATCTTACTTAAATCTTACTTAGAGCTTGATGTTTAAGATTAGATCAACCCCAAAACTTGATTTGAAGCCTTGGAAATGACTTGGAATGACTTGATCTTACTCTTCCTTCTCTTCCTCCTTTTTGCCGTCTAACACTTTGCACTCTCTCAACTCTCTCTCGGTTTTCATCTCTTGTTTTTGTTAAGTGTTGGCCGACCAACACCTCTCCTCTCTTAGATATATGGCTTTTAATAAGTTTACTTTACCATAATACCCTTAGTCACTTATTTTACTAATAACTATTACATGGGTCTTTATGTTTTTAAGTAAATATATTCCTATAATCATTTATTTAACTTACATCATCAATTTTTACAACTTTGCCACTTATTCATTTATTCCTTATTTATGGAATGACCATATTGCCCTTCATGACATTTATGTCTTTATTAATATTTAACACTTTATATCAATTTTATTGTTATTTAACATTGTTTACAATGTGACAATTTTTGTTACCATGTTCCACCTTCTATTATTAGGGATAGAACATCAAGAATAGGAGTTTACAATTCATGTTCCCCAACTGCTATGTCACGTGGTGACTTAACGGACACCAACAGTGACATTTCTAATACTTCTTAGCAACCACGTGCAGAATTTTTCGCATCGCCAATCGTGGTGCGACTTACTATATAGGCTCGGCGACTACGTGCGAAATTTACAACATCACAATCGTAGCGCAAGGCACTATATCAAATCTACGCACTATATTACGGAATTTTCTACATCACAATATGTAGTGCTATGTTAAATTATAACTTTGAGCGACTATGAGCAAAATTTTCTACGTCGCTACGTAGTGCTAGATACTCTGAGATGTTAAGGGTCTACGAATGGGCTTTGAAAACTCATTTTTCTTATTAAGTGCTTTAAGCACCAAAATCTCATTTTCTTTGAAATTCTCTTCTAAGTGGATTAACCACTAATTAACACATGTTTTGAAACTTTTAAACTTAAAGCTTTTAAGCTCGACGTTCTTAAGGATCTTTTACTTTCAAATCACTTTGAACTCATATTAACATTTTTTTCATAAATCTTTTGAGAATAAATAAAATTACAATAACCAATATAATTGAACACAACGTGAGTTAATACTCACCTCAAGTCTAAGCTTGCCAACCGCTCTAATGGGCCTCCCTTGCTCTGCTAGCTTGCTCTGAACCTACACATCATATTCTCATTCAAACTTTACTAGAATGAACTTCATGAAACTACAAATGAAGCTTTGAATACAATTAACTCTAGTAAGACCACTTTAGACTGCAACCTTCCCGTCTAGTTTCTAACTCAAATGAGGTTCTTAAATTTCAATTTCTTCTCATAAACCTTATTTATTATCACCTAGGGACCATCCAAAATGCTTAAAATGGTTACTGGAAGCCCGAAACTCAAAATCACTATTTTAGGACCCCCTAAACCCGAATTGAATGCATAGCCCTGCTCGAGGCTCTATTTTCTTTCATTATTTTTTCTACAGTCCTCTTATCTTACATTTTGATCACCCATAAAATTTCATCGAAAAATTATATCGTTTGTTGTGTCAAATCTAAAAAAAATACCCTTTTTAGGGCACTTTTTAATGCATATTTTTGCATCCTACATGCGACAAATTTAATTCTTTCGTATCTAAGGTTCTTTTACTTAATTATAATCAAATACATTCATTTCATGCATCGAAGAATGCATTTACATTCATATTTCATCTTACGACTTCATATGTGCACTATTTTAGCTATAATTTCTTCAATTTTTATCGGAATCGTTCCCTCCCAATTCCTATGGTTTTCTATGATTCATAGATATTTTTTGAGGTCTAGAACAACTCCAAATAAGCTTGAAGGGTGCAGGTCATTATAGCCCATTCATCTAGCTCGGAATTCCTAAATGCCTTTCAACTAAATTCTCAATACTTCAATTTAATCCTACAATTGTGCTCTTTCAATTCTAACATTTTTATATGTTCTTCTAACATCAAATATGCATAAACTAAAGCTTAAATGCATTAAAACATTATGGTGTCACACATGTACCCCTTTGGCTGTGAGTCACCCATGTACATACAACCATTGTTTCTCTCACTTTTTACACATTGTCACATTGTCATTCTCTTAGAAATTTCATTAAACATTATATCTACAACTCAATTCAATTAAAACATACTTCAATCCACACTTAGGGTTTCATCTACATAAACCTAAATTTCAATATCTTGCATGATTTCTTTCAACTTAAGCTCTCATTTTCATTCATGAGGATCCTAATATTGATTATGATCAAAACCCCCATTAACTTACTTCTCAAAACTACTCTTAATCATCATCTCATCCTACAAACCCAACTACAACCATAATCTCATAAAACTTGTGAGAATTCATGGAAACAAACCTTGATTTGGCTTAGGTTTAGATGTTCTTGCTTGATTCTACTTGAAATGTTGATTTGAAGGGTGAAATTGCATGAAAACTACTTACTTCTTCCTTCTCCTTCCTTGTTCACCCCTTTCCTCTCTCCTTCTCTCAATTTTTGTCTCAAATTTTGCTAAGTTTCATGACTAACACACTTATATATATAGGCCTCTCTTATAAAATTGCCCAATTTGATACTAAATTACATGTCATGCCATTGCTTGGAAATTAACTAACATGTCCTCCATTTTTATTTAAATCTCATGGCATCTTACTAACTTCTATGAATTACCATAATTCCCCCAACTAATTTATGCTAATCACTTCTATGTTGCATATGTCTTTTATTTGGTAAAATGACCCTTTTTGCCCTTCGTTTAATTTTTGTAGTAAAATGAGTATTGAATAATTTTAACAATTCATACTTTGACTATTTTCATTGCATACTCTATTTCCTCTTACTGGGGAGTTCAATTTGTAGGAATCAGGGCTTGCAACTAGACTAGGGGTCTAAGATGACAATCTATCTGTAGAAGGTGCGAGAGTTGTTGGGAACGTTTGAGAAATATGTGGTGAACCAGATACCACAAGCTCAGAATTCCCATGCAGATGCCTTAGCTCGCATAGTAACAGCTCAAGATGTAGATTTTCAAGGGGAAATACCAGTAGAATTCTTGCCAATGCCCAGTACAGAATCCAAAAATGAGATGATGGCCATAGCTGTAACAGACAATTCATAGATGAGCCCCTTGGTTGATTATTTATAGAATGGAAAGCTGCTAGATGATAAGCTAGAAGCACATCATCTACGAGTACGAGTTGTAAGATACTGCATCTATGACGACATGCTTTACAAATAGGAAAGGCTTCTCGGCTCTATTGTTGTGATGTTGATGAGCCAGATTGTACCACGATCTTAAAAAACATTCACGCTGGCCGCTGTGGCAATCATGTTGGAGGCTATCCCTAACTCAAAAGGCACTTATGCAGAGGTTCTATTGGCCTACAATGAAGTAAGACACCGTCGATATGTAAAGAGATATGACAAATGCTAAAGGTTTGCAAAGATTCCGCGAGCTCTACCAGCCTAACTGCAGTAGATGATTAGTCCATGACCCTTCGCGATATAGGGCATGGATCTGATAGGACCTTTCCGAACAGGTCGGAGTATATATAAATACACCATTGTTACAATAGATTACTTCACAAAGTGGGTAGAGGTGAAGGCGCTTGCTGAGATCTCCACCAAGAAAGTAGAAAAATTTGTATGGGATAGCATTATTTAAAGATTTAAAGTCCCCCAGCAGTTCGTGACAGACAACAAGACCCAATTCACCAACGAGCAGTTCTTTGAGTTTTACAGCAACCTCGGCATCACAAAAAGCTTCTCAGCAATAGACTATCCTCAACCTAACGGATAGGTCGAAGTGGTCAATAAGATCATAAAGCAGATCTTGAAGACCAAACTCGAAGCCAAGAAAAGAGCGTGGGTAGATGAACTACAAAAAGTACTATAGGCCTATAGAATAACAGCTCGTAACACCACTGGAAAAACTCCTTTCTCAATGGTCTACGGATGTGAAGCCATGATCCCTGCAGAATTTTAGGTGACTAGTCAGCATAGAGCAAGCTTCAATCATTCAAAGAACGATTAGCTCTTGGTCACAAACCTAGACCTCTTGGAAGAGACAAAAGAAGTAGTTCGCCTACTAACAGAGGATGACAAGGTATTACAACAAAAAGGTCCAAGTTTAGAAGTTCAAGCCTAGCGACCTTGTGTTATGTCTCATTCTCCTTGGAGCTCGTAAGGCCGGCGATGGGACCCTAAGACCTAACTGGGAAGGACCCTATATCATCAGTGAAGACCTAGGGAATAGAACATATCACTTAGCAGATATGAGCGGAGTAGTACTTCCAAGAGCTTGGAACGCAGTGCATCAGCGACCTTATTATACATAAACCTCTTGCTTGTATTGTCGTTGTAATTTCAAATATATGATAAGCTCTAGATTTCCCATTATATTACTGACACGAATTGATTGAGTTTTCATATGAAGTGTGAAGCTATGAAAAGCAGAGAACGAGTTGAAGATTCAGACACCTAATTACCCTTTAGGGATAAAGGGCTTAATATCGATGCAATAGCAAACCTCACACGTGCCCTATAGGTCCAAGGGGTTGAAACGACCTTGAGCTCGCGCACCTAATCGCAGCTCGTTGATAGGCTTGCCCCTTACAGATCTTTCCAAACACTTCACAATTCTAATCGCTACATGGCAGAACAAGGCACATCAACAAAGGTCCACCCACATCGACTTGAATGCCTCCCTTGGGACCTAACTGGTCAGGTTATGTTGTATGTGCTTAGGCTTCGATTCTTTGAGCATAGCCGAGGTTACGACCTTCCTAACTCTCACTATATAACTTGGGTTCTGACTTTGTGAGCGTAGCTCGAGAGGTTATTATACTATGTGGCTCAGGTTACGACCCTTTGAGCGTAGCTTATGAAGTTTATCATGTTATACAGCTCGGGTTTCAACTCTTTGAGCACAAGTATCTTATATGCTCGGGTTCCGACCCTTTGAATGTAGCTCGCTGTACTAGCTCGGGTCCTTACTTTTTTAGCATAACTAATAAACATCCACATAGCTATTATGCGACCTACTGATCAAGCTTACTATTGATTATTTTCTAATATTTAATATACAGATTTTTTATCAAATTATAATTAATGGGCTACATATCAGCAGAATTACAAGTTCACGAGGTGAATTCAACTTTTCACTTATGAGTTAAATGTTTCATTATTCATTTTGCAGGAATTATGAACATACATAAAGAACTCGGATAAAGAAAATCATATTTGAGTTAGAAGATTTTAATAAAAGCCTCAGAGTGAGGTCCAAATATCCATTACAAATACCCCCTACAAAGAGGTGAAGACAATAAAAAGAAATTGATGAAAATTTTTCTAAGTCCTATCTCGGGGACACCCTACTCTAAGCCTCTGCCTTGGGAAGTTGATGGATTAGCAGCTACACCATGCGAGGTCGATTCTGGAAGTATAATGGCCTGAGCTGACTCTGCTTGGGAAGTCGCACCTTGAGGAGCCTCGCCAACTATATCTGAAGAATGAGTAGCCTCTTTTTTGAATCTTTCTATTTCTACTAGCTCTCTCTCACTAAAGCATGTGAAGTCAATCTCCAGGTGAGCCAATCACAGGGTGTAAAAGAAGTCAGTAGCTGTCTCGTCTTCGACCTCTTTCCTGACCCCTAATGATCTCCTCCTAAGCTTTAGTAGCTTTCTCCTTAGTAACAGCAACGTCTTTCTCAGTAGCTTCAGCTCGTTTCCTAGTTTCCTCCAAGTCATGTTTTGCTTTTTCTAGCCCCTCTTCAGCCTTAAAAAGCTAGGAAGTAAGTAACAATCTGGAAGCCTGATAATCATTCTCCTGGCGAGCTAGGGACTTTTCAGCTTCATTCTGGACGGCCAGGGCATTCCTCAATTGAGTCTCTATGAGAGATTCTGCCCTTTTAGCTCTCGAGACTTCTTTAGATGTGAAGGCAAGCTCATCTCTCAATTTGTCCTTCTCAATTTTGAGCTTCTCATTCTCAACCTCGAGCTTCTGGTTGTTGACCTCGAGCTGCTTCTTCTTCTCTCTTAGGACCAACAGTTCCTACATTTGCTTCTTGATCCCCACAGCAGGCTGAAATATGGCAAGTTAGTATTAATGACAAGAAAGCAAGAAAAGATTAAGTATAAGAAGTTACCATAAGCGAGTGACGAATAGCCCAAATGAACAAGCGATCTCCATTCAGCTCATCAGTATCCAAATTTTTAGCATGACCCCCCAGGAATATTGGTAGGTGGTCCAGTATCCCTTCAAGATAGAGTGCTCTAAGAATACGCCCGAGCTCGTCCTCGGCCTCTGGTGTAGTACTCCTCTTTGGGGCTGCAGACTGATTGCTTTTTTCAGCTCACGAGCATTTTGGAGGAGCCTGCAGCGCCATTGTCTTCCTTTTGGTGCCTTTACTTGGGACAGCCAGAGCCTCACTCGACGTAGTCCCTACATCTGGGACCTCACCCACTAGAGCCCCTCCTGACGAAGCTTCACCTGTAGGAGTCTCCTCATCGAAAGCTCTGTTCTGGTTGCTTTCGATTTCGATCGACGTTGGCTACAAGGTGCGGGCTTAAGCTTCTGAAGGCTCTACAACTTGTTCTAATGTAGCTACTTCAGTAGAGGCGGAAGTCGCAGGAGCAGTGGCTGTGCAGAGCGATGTTTGGAGTGCTTGATAATCGAAATCCTTCCCATTCTTGGAACTTGTGTAGAGGCTGGATCGGTCTCTCCTTGAGAGGCTTGATTGACTAAGATGAGCTCGCGCTAGCCTCGAATGCTGTCTTTTTTATTATTAATTAGCTCGCTGTCCGAAGCAGGAGTGAGCTGGAATTGACTGAGGAGATCGTAGTCAAATGCGTGAACAACGCTCCCTTCTCCCGAGTTCGAGAGCGTCTTGAGAAGGTCTTTCTCCTCTTCAATTATGGTTCCTCTAACCCCTTCTGTAAAAAAGGAATAAAAAGTGTTAGAATTAGTGTAAATATAACAGAGGTCGATAATACCAATCTTATGACTACCTGGGGTATCAATAAAGCTATAATTTTGAAGACGTCCAAAGGAATGACAGGAGATGTAGATCCATCTCGACTTATAGTTCCTAACATTGAACTTGCCCTTTGCCTCAACCTTTAGCAATAGGCTTTTAAAGTCCGACTCGCAAGCTGTTGGATAATAAATTCCCTTTCACGCTGCTCCCTTTGGGCTGGCTACTCCCTTTAAGCTGTACAAGTGGGAGCAGATGCGAGGAGCATTAAGCTCGTTCCTTAAGAAGACCAATGCTAGTGATGTGAGCTGGGAGTAAGAGTTCGGAGTCAATTGGAACGGGCTAAGTTTCAGTAGATTTAGAAGATCGACAAGGTAACCAGGAATTGGGAATATGAGCCCATGCCTCAAATACTGTATATTGAAAGCAACATACCCATGAGGAGGGAAGGCCGTATGTTCACTTGAAGAAGGCAGCATGATGCAACAGCCCTTGGGAAGGCGGTATTCCAAGACGATTCCCCCTAGCTCGTCTAACTGTAATTTTATGGGCTAAAAACCGAATACTTCACTGCCTTCTCGACCATGAGATGGTATAGTTGTTATGGGGTCTATCCAAGTTGCGAACTCCTAAACGACGTCACCACTGGTAGAAGTCACCCCTTTGACATCACGGGCTATTCCTGATTCATCGTCATTCATGCTAGAGAGGTCATCTACTTTATACTGCTGGTGATTGCGACCTGAAGACATCTACACATAAAAAGTGAGTAATCAAGTCTCTGTATACAAACTGTCCCTACCTATACTTAGACTTCTTATTTTCTAATAAATTTCCTAAGTCTACAGGTCACAAGCATCACACAGATTGCTAAAGGAATGGTGGCTCAACCTACAGTTCAAACGACCTACGAGCTAGTGAACTATCTATGCCTCTATCTAAATCTCGCATACGCAATGCCAAAAAAAGCAAACCATGCATAAAAATCCAATCAACAAGATCAAAGTAGCAAAAAACGAAGAGTCACAGCAAAGAGCAAGTTCTCAGAAATGAGAACACATGATGAACAACCCAATATCAAACCTAGAAAATGCACGACGCATGCAAATAAAAAACAACAACCATAAATTAAAAGATTCGATGACTTACTTCGAGTAGAACTGGAGTGTTGATGATGATCTTCAATTCTGAGATACTAGCACAGAAGAGTAAAGCAAAGAGAAGTTGGAGAAGAAGGAAGACGAACAGTCTGTTGATTTTTGAAAATGATAGAAAGAAGTTGAAAATGACTGAGTGTCTGCTTTATATAAGGGCGTGAGACTGAAACCACAGCCATCAAATTTGATGGCTCTCTAACTGCCTCAGATCTGACGGTGCCATGCAGTCTACGTGATTCTATCATTATGCACAGTCAGTTGAGAAACGTGCACAGAACCGTCGCCTAGGAAGCCACCACATGTCCAAAAAAGCCAGAATTTAAAAAGGTAACGCAAATAGTTCCACGTTCTAGCTTTTACCAGTGACCTATTAGCTCTCAATCCGCAGATCGTACTTAGAGTTGGGAGGCTGATGTTATAGGTATTTTTGGGATACTTAAATGGGCTAGTAAAAGCCCAAGACTGTTGGTAGAAGCTTAGGACTGTTTCAATGAGAATACACATTCAGTTAAGGCACAGCTTGCCAAGTGTCCAGTTCATCAGATATATAGCTCGTCAGGCAGCCAGCTCGCAAACTCAGACTTTCAAACTGCATTCATAAAAGCAAACTCATAGTCAAATTCCAGACATTTCAGCTCGCAAAGACAAGCTCTCAGCTACTTTAGCTCACAGGATGCAAGTTAGTTATTGTCAGAACCGTTAAAACCAAAGTCAACAAGGCGATACGTACACGTCAATCCCGTCAGAGATTACAACATGATTTGAGAAAAATCTCACCTAACCAGCATGAGTTTAGCGTCTAAATCATGCTTGACGGAGTTGACCTGACAGATGTCAACCTTATTTAATGTAATCCATCATTTTATTTTGACTTATTGTATATCATTGTAGCACCTCTCATTCTCTATAAATAGGAGAGGATTTTCATTCTAAAAAAGGAGAGAGAAACATTTTGAGTGCCGTTACTTTGCAAAAATAGTGAGAGAACAGTGAACGTATGTATATTTTGGGCCGAACCACTTAAAAACTTCTGATGTTCTTTATTCTTCCTCAACTCCTTTTTCTACCTTTTGCTTGTTTCTTGCACCACTCCAATCACATCTGCAGTTTGGGCTTAAAAGAACTTAGTTGATTAGTTCTAGACGTCGACACTATATTTATTAATTTAGTATAGAAGAAGGTTGCCAAGTTTTTTATGATACAAAAATATTATTAATGTTGATTGGACAAAAAAAGATGAATAGAAAAATAAAATTTAATGTTGTTTGCTAGAAGACAAAGGAATGGCTGCAAAATAAGCCGTATAAGTTAATAACTCAAGAAAAAAATCCTAAAAATAAATTATATATAAGAAAAATTGGAAATGTATGAAATTTTAATTATATCTATATGTTTTATTATTGTAGTGGGAGTCAGGATGTATCCTATCAACTAAGAACTAATTTAAAACAAAATGAAGCTATAGTTATTAATTTAGTACAGAAGAAGGTTGCCAAGTTTTTTGTGATACAAAAATATTATTAATGTTGATTGGACGAAAAAAGATGAATGAGAAAAATAAAATTTAATGTTGTTTGCTAGAAGACAAAGGAATGACAACAAAATAAGCCGTATAAGTTAATAACTCAAGAAAAAATCCTAAAAATAAATTATATATAAGAAAATTTGGAAATGTATGAAATTTTAATTATATATATATATATATATATATATTGTAAGCCCCTATTCTTACTAATTGAACTTCCTAGTAATGAAAGATAGATTATAAGGCAAAATGGTCATTTTCCGATCTAGAATCCTACATATATAAATAGAAATGATTGGAATGAATTAGTTATGGGAATTATGAGACTTTATAAAAGTTAATAGGATGCCATGATATTTATACAAAGTTGGAGGACATTTTAGTTAAATTCCAAGTAGTGGCATGACAGGTAATGAAGTATCAAATTTTAGGGGCAATTTCATAAGTGATGCCTATATATCTTTGTGAGTTAGTCATGACACTTAGCAAAATTAGAGACAAAAATTGAGAGAAAGAGAGACGAGAGGGACGGCAAGCATAGGAAGGAGAAGACCAAGCCAACTTTCAAGCAATCCAAAGCTCCAAATCAAGTTTTTGAGATGATCTAAGTTAGAATACCAAGCCTTGATAGATTGAGGTTAGTTTTCATGAATTTCTTCATGCAGTTAGTTTGGTTTGGTTTGGATGTTGATGATTGAGTGGATTTTTGACATGTAATGGATATGAGTTTTCATTTAAATCAAGTTTAGAGTCTAAATCAAGTTAAAAGGAAGCTTGATTTGAAAAGAATCATGTTAGAGATGGAAGCTAGGGTTTATGGGAATGAAACCCTAGAATGTGATCTAAACATATTTAAAGTTAATTGAGTTGTAGATTACATGTTTGATGAAATGCTTAAGTGAATGCACAAATAAAAGTATTGAAAGTTGAAAGAAATGAGTGATGTGTGTACATGTGTGATTTCGGTCACAAGGAGGATTATGTGATTTCTTTAAGTTATGATGTAAATGAGCATGAATTGATGATAATTGGAGCTTAGGAAATTTAATAGAAGTGATAAAATTGCAAAAGAAAAAGTGAGGATTCAATGGGTTTAGATGAAGGGCATGTGTAATTACTATGCAAAATCACCTTCCCTTTTGTAAGTTTGTGCCTTGTATGACCTTAAGCAAACAAATATAGGCTAAGAAACTTAATGGGATGAGAATTTAATTAAGAATATAGAAAAGGTAGATTTTGACACAAAAAAATATCGAAAAATAGGGATATTTCATAGGTTTTACCTCTCTATAGTTGGAATTTTTCAGAACCGTTTTACGAACGACCTAAATAAGAGATAGGGAGATGATTCAAGCGAAAATGAAAGTGAAAAAGCCCACGGATTGGGTTGTAAATAGTATTCGATCAAAGGGGGTCTAAAAAAGTTAACTTTTCGATCCAGGCCTCAAAAAATTATATGGACTGCGTGAGAATGTTCCTAGGGGTATATAAGTAAAAATTTTCCAAAGAAACTGAAATTTTAAAGCTTCGATTAAGTTAGAACTTAGACGAGAAGGTTATAGTCAAAAGAGTTTCAATAGAGTCAATTATATTGGAAACTCTATTTATAACTTTGAGTAGCTCAATGTAGCATATTTTAAATGAGAATATGATGTGTAGGTGAAATACAAGCAAACAGAGCGAGAGAGGCTCATTGAAGCTTCTTGGCAAGCTTCGACCCGTGGTGAGTATACTAACTCACATTATGTATGTTTATGTAATGTTTTGTAATCTTATTAATTTCTAAAAAGATTTATGAATGAATTGTATAATACAAGTTTCTAATTGATTAAGAAAGTTGCTATATGTGTTTCAATGTGGTTTCGAAATATAACAGTTTTTATACAAAATGAGTTTACGAGCTTAGCATTAATTTGAGATGAAAGTTGTTTTGTGCTTGTTGCTCTTAATAGAGAAAAGAGTTTTCAAAGGTCATTTGTGTACCTTCAGAATTTCAGATTTTCTAACACTACATGGCGATACAGAAAATTCTGCACGTAGTCGCTCAGAGTTATGGATCAGTTGGCACTACAATATATGATGCAGAAAATTCCGCAATGTAGTTGCCTAAATTCATATATAGTGCTTGCACTACATTTGCGACCCAAAAAATTTCGCTTTTAATTGTCAAGACTATAGTTAGCACCACGGATTGCGATGCAGAGAATTCCGCACGTGGTTGCTTAAGAGTATCAGTAATGTCACAGTTGATATCAATTGAAAAATCGTCACGTGACATAACAGTTAGGGGTACGATGGTGCTTTAGAAAATAAAGAATTTTTAGTGAAAATTTGCATAAATCTAAATAAGTTTACAATTATTTAGTTAATAATTGTTACCTCGGTTTAATTACTTTAAGTTTATATATTTCTATGTTGTATTGTATAAAACCACCATAGGTACTCAGGTCGGTGATTGAAGCAAACAAAATTTCTTCGTAAATCTAGGTGGGCACATTAACGGATGCATCGCACAAGTTATAATGCATTTTGATTACAATTAAAAGTTAAACAATTGCATACACCATTTTGTATCTTTTGTGATATTACTTTATGAATATGGTTTATATATGTTGTTATGCAAATAAGTTATAAAGTTTTCCATGATGTGAAAAACATTTGATCATCATTCAAGTCTTATATAAATACATGAATGTTTGTGGAAATGCATATTTGTGGAATGAAAAAAAGTTGGGTTGTGATTGGTATATTTTGGGAGTGTATATTTCATTTGCAGGAATTTAGAAGCCTTATAAACGCAGTCGTTATGCTGTCAGATTTTCGTTAGAAAGATTTTCGATTTTGAAAACGAAATGGTTACCTTTATGATTTCATATAAATGAAAATCTGAATTTAAATGAATCAACCCAACAAATTTTCGAACCAACAATATCAAACTAGTATCAAAGTAAAAGTAAACGGGTAAGTTTTCAGCGTTCGCTCTACGGATTTCCTTTAGTTGACTAGTAGGGCATAAGAGAGGTCTGTTAGAGTGCCAGGCGAGGCCTACCAGATACCAGCCTAAAGGGGATCTGGATTGAGTTGCGTCATATATATATATATATATATTAGAATTTGAGGGGAGGCTAGGACCAATTTTGGATTTGCCAATGCTGCTATGATACCACTTGAAATGTCCTAATGAACACAATAAATAATTTAGAGGGGGTAAATATGTTAAATAAATTTCTTTGATCTTGTTAACATGCCTATTAGAAAATAAAAAACCAAAACCAAAACAAAAACAAAAGAAAGGTAGAGAGGAAAAAAAAAAAAGTGGTGCACAACAATTTTTATGTTAAAAATCAACGGAAAAAAACATAAGGTAAGGGAACCTCTCTAAACAAATAGTTAAATAAAGTAATTAAATTAAAATTAAAATTCCTAAAAATTCAAATTTTGAACATTATAAAAGTATTTCACATACTTTTCATTAATTATTACCTTCTATCTATATATATATATTTATTTATTTAAATAATCAATTAAAAAAAATGTTTGGGGAGCCTACACAGCGCTGCTCCGCCCCTGCCTTCAAAAAAATACCATTTCTTCTTTTATTTTTTTTTTAATTATTTTTTTAAATCGGGTTAAGAAAATAAGCACTAAATTAAAACAAAAATAAGAGGAACCTTTTCCTATATTTGGTATTGCCAAAGCCTCACTAGGTCAGTAGTTGGGCTGTTGGCATAGTTCAATAGCAGACGGAGACATTTATATTAGGGGCTCTTTATAATAAAGTAAAATAAAATAAAAATTTAAGATTAAAACAATTATAACTTATATGAATTTTTTTATTTATGACATTTGTCGTATAGAGAGAGAAAATTTTCTACATATATTATGAAATACATATGATCAAACTCAAACTCCTATCACGAATGTGAAAGAAAAATATACTAACTATTTAAATTATAAATAAAGATGCAATTCACACATAGTTAAACGTTTTTTTTTTTTTTATTTAAATTTGATCATTATAATTTCCATTACTTTAACAAGTAAACCCCCATAAATAACACTAAAAACACGTGTGAGTTTATATACTAACACTAAAGAATAGAGACAAATTCACAATATTTACAATGTTATAAATGAGATGTGAAAGAAACTCAAAATATTGAAAAATTAAAGAAACTTATGTGTGGGTAGCTTCCCTAACTCTGTGTGGGCTGATGTCTCTTATATGGGAGCAGCTTCTTAGGCTATAACACCAATATTCTATCTCGGTTGATCTCGATAATCTATTAAATTAATCCTAGTAATTTGAAAAAAAAAAAAAAAAAATTCTCACTAGTTCATATTATTAAAAATGGTCTAATACTGTGTTTGCACTCTCCACTTCACGGGAGGGAGAATCCCATGATAGTTATTCTAACTGAACCAAATGATTTTTCACGGGTGGGCTAACTATGGCTCCCGTGAGTTACGTTGAGCAGCATTTTTCCGATATTCCCATCACTTTAGAAAGGCACTACTAACTAGTAACCAACAACCATTCCACTTTTGAGCGGAGCCCAAAAAGTACTTTTTTTTTTTTAGGGTACAGCATTCACCAATGTCTCTTCTTTTTGCCAATTTATCATCTCATCCACTGCAAAAGCCTCAACAGAGTGGTTAGTATATGGTGTTGTTGGCTTCAACTTTAATGTTTAATCACTAAAGAATCTTTAGGGTCAGCATTATTGTCTTTGTCCCGTGCCATATTTGTTCTAAAGTTGGAAGACAAACAAGAGACAGATTGAAATTATTGATTTATTTTATCCTTTATTTACATTATAAAAGCATATATAGACCCTTTCCTGCTTACTCGTTCAACCTCAAGAAAATAATTAGCCTTTAGGAGTAAAATTAAGCTTTGCTAGCCCCAAAAATGCATCCGGGAAGAGGCCCCGCAAGACAGACCACAGTCATGGCTGCACTAGCACTACTACTTGTGTGTCTATTGGGATATGCACAAAATGTTGAAGCAGCGACTTATACCGTTGGGGACTCAGCTGGTTGGAGTTTTAATGTGGCCAGTTGGCCTAAAGGGAAGCGCTTCAGCGCCGGTGATACTCTCGGTATGTTTCATTTCTCACTTATACAATGTTTACTAACAAAATCTTTCTATTGGTCAATAAGTGCAATACCATAGTGGCAGCTGCACAACTCGGGATCATACCTGATCCGAGATTTGGCACCCCTTGGCCACTAAAGGCTGGCTTCCTTACCTTTGTGTGGACCGTTTCCTCTTATATGGAAACTGCTTTCCGAACCGCGTCATCAGGGTCTTATTTTGCTTAGTCTCGATTATTTTTTAGATCAGTTTCAGTAATAAAAAAAAAAAAAAAATCTTTTTATTCTCATCAAAAGGGTCAAAATTTAAGAAACTGAAAATTGATTTGTTACCTACATGTTAATACAATAAAAATTATATTTAAATTGAATTTAGAAAAGTAAATATACATGTGTGTGACAAAGAAACAAATGTCAAGTAACTCTGAGGCCTGAGTATACAGTATGTGCATGGATGTTGCAGTATTCAATTACGATCCGACAGCCCACAATGTGGCAGCCGTGAACAGAGGAGGTTACAGTAGTTGCACGGCTCCAGCAGGAGCACAAGTGTATAACTCAGGGAAGGATCAGATCAAGTTGGTGAAGGGACAGAACTTCTTCATATGTAGCTCAGTTGGACACTGCCAGTCAGGGATGAAGATTGCCATCACTGCTATGTAATGTGCAGTAGGGTTAGATTAATTAGCGTGACCATGCGTGAATCAGTGTTGTTTTATTATATTTGTATTACAGTTGCTTGCGTGCGTACTGTATGTGTTGCAAATTTTAGAGGTTATAGTTGTTCTCTGTTTTACCATATTATTAACAAATTTCGGATGGTTGGTTTATTTAGCTCCATTTAAATTGATGGACTTCTTATTTCATGTGTTTCTGCTTAAATGATATGGCACTGGTTTCTCCTATCCTTCGTCTGTATATAATAAGGAACAAAATTTGATTGGAGCATTAGACAAACTTGGGCGGTCCGATGGGCACACTTGTATTATTGTATTTAGCATAGATATTTAATTATGCGTAATTTTTATGCACTCTTTGTTGGGTTTTCTGCCCTAAGAACTTGTAATAATATAAACGGTTTTTATAAATAATAAAATATTTATTTTATTCAATTTATATATTTTACAAAAATTGTATATATTATGAGAAACATCCTTGATTACTGATGTAATTTCAAACTAAATATATAAGTGTTATATACAGGCGGATTTAATTTGAAATAAGTAATTTAAAGAGTTTGTAGAAAGTAAATAAAACTGAGTACTTTATTGGTGGTAAATCTACAGTTGTGGTCCATTTTGTATTCGGTACGATAGTCTTATCCGAGACTATTCATGTAGTGACATGGAAATGGAGGCATCTTATATAATGTAAATTACATAGGACTGAACCACGATAAATATAAGTCTCTTATCAATATCCGTTAAACCTAGAGATTTGTATTTATCAACCAGATGATCATATATGAATTGATCTTAATTCTGAGTATATTATGGACTTCTGCTTGTTGAGTTATATCCTTTAATTTAAATAGGTGAGATCAGTTTAGATGTCCGATCAATAACTTTGTACTTTGGGGATATGATTTAGTAAGTAGCTGGGAACAATCTACACGATAGTGAAATCCACTCCTTCTTACGAGAAGTAGAGAAGTAGTTCCTTTAATAGTTGATTCAGGTCTTGAACAATAAAAGCGCTCAACTTTCCATTCATATGAAAATGAAAAGATAAATTCATAAGTTGTTATGGATATATTGTTCATTAGAAAATCAATGGTACTTAAGGATTAAGAAATAATTAGAGGGGTAAAACAGACATTTTGACTTAGCTCTAATTATAAACTATTTGTGGAGGGTCAAATCATATGTAGTGATTAAATCAATGGATACTGAAAATTTTAGATTGTATAAAAACATCTACAGTTTTGAGAGTGCAATTTTAGGTTTTTAGTGGAGTAACTCTAAGATTAATAATAGTAAATTATTAATTAAAGAGTTTAATTAATAATTCCGATATTATTGGAGCTCAAAACTGTAGGTCCATCAGGTCCCCTTGATAGCTCATTTCACTATAAAAAACTTGTATATAGAATATTGTAATTGGACCGTCCAATTATAATTGTTACGCAAATAGCAAAATTTGTGTTCACTTAATATTTGAATAATATTGATTATTCAAATTATTTAAAAATTAATTAGCTAATTATTAATTATGAATTAATAATTATTTAATTAATTTTATAAGAGGTTTTGAATTTGATTCTCAGCTGTAACAGGATATAAATTAATTATGAATTAATTACAGGTCACATGTTTAATTTTAAAATATAACATGAATTAATTTTGAATTAATTATGTTATATGGGGCAAAAGTTTAATTTTAATAAATTTGGGATTTAATGTTAATTTGATTAATTAAAACCCTAAGTAGTTACCTATAAATAGAAAAGAAATAGTTTTCTTTTCCTAATAGAAGTTATTTTTGGTTTTGCTGTACGTTCTTTGAAACAGAAAGAAAAAAGTTTTCTACAGCATAATACAGAGAAGAAGAATCTGTATCTTTTTTCTCTGTATAACCAAAAACAAATACTCATCTCTTAAATATATATTGTTGATTCTTTTTAAAAAAGAAATAAATAGAAAGTCAACAAAATTCTATATAATTGTAACCGCTCACTTGTTTTTTGGTGTAGAAACATATCAATGAAGGTTAGGTGGTAAGCAATCCACAAAGATCAATACATACGATAAAAATCTGAGTTTTATTTTTTCTTATAGTATTTTATTTCATTATTTTATGGATCTAGAATTTCTTGAGTTTTCTAAAAAATTTTAAAACTCAGTGTTTCGCAAAATTAATATTTTTTCATAAAAACAATGATTGTTTTTTCCTTCAATCTTAAGTGGAGTAACTCCACTCCTATTCTGTTTCACTTCTTTGATTCTAGCTCTTAGCTTAAAGGAGCAAAATTTGGTGGGAGTTGCGTGACTCCACTTAAGAGTGCATAAAAATTATACATAATTGAATATTTAAGCTAAAATTTATTTATAATATGTCAATAAAATAAAAAATAATAATTTTGCCCCATTTTCCAATTTTGGTAATGTTTGGTTCGTAGAAAAGAAAAAATATTGGATTCGGATCCATTTAAGAATGAAATTTTAGTACGATAAGAATCCATTTCTTGGACTGGTTCTTTTGTTTGTTTAAACTATGAAATCTTTCCTCGAATGGTTTGCATTTTGACAAAAATGTTGTTTGAACATGTGATGCATGGCACTTCATAAAATATGACTAGTTTGTTTGCACTTGCATGCACGCTTATTTTCTGTAATTGTGTATAACAATAATATATGAAAAAAACTTAATGTGGGTATTGATAGTTATTATATTTATAGAAGTTACATTCTAAATATTTAGATATCAATACTTCTAAAATTACTGATTGTATTTATTATATCTAATTATGTATTATTAAATATAATTACAATTAAATAAGTCGAATTATATTTACAAAGTTTAATTATAATCAGTCATGTTTAATTGTAATTGAATATAATAAAATATAATCAATAATTTTAAAATGTAATCAGTTTAGATATATCAATATCCAAGTGTATTAGTCAAGTTATTTGTATGGTCATAAATATGAACAATAATCATTAAAAATTTTTATAGCTACTTTATTAACTATATGTAATGAATGTAGTACTTAAATCCTTATAAAGTGTAAAAGAGCAAACTAACACTAGGTTATTCAAAAAATAAAATTTATTCTAATGATATAATATATGAGTCGTCAGCATAACATAAAACATTAAATATTATCAATTACAACTCACATAATAAATTATTGGCATATTTTTTTTTTATCCACTAGTACCAGACTAGAATACTGTCAGAACCAACTGAGATGAACTGAAGCATAGTTGAGATTTCTACTTCTAGAAGTGAGAGAGGACTACTCACATAGTGGGAAAACTACCCATAGTTAGTAAGAGATACGAATCAAACCCTTTACTTTAGCAAGGGTAGGGGTGACTTGAATAAACTTTTCAGATAACATAGCATTATTCAATCTAAAAATAGAAATAGTGATTGCAATAAATTGTCATAAAATTATTCTTAAAAAACCACCTGATGCATAAAATAATCTCATTTTACCATCAACTATTTCATTTTTATCCAAAATATTACAAATGTTAAAATTTAATAGAAAATTATGACAAAAGTTAAGAACATTTTTTGGCCTTAAAATTTTCATTAAAAAATATAATAATCAAAAAATAATATTTTAAAATAAAAAATTGTAAATTAATAAAAAACTGATCTCGACTATAAATTAATAAAAAACCGATCTTGACCATCTATCTCATGCATGGACAGTGAAAATCAACACACAAAATTTAAAAATAAAAATAAAAAAAATTATGAAAATAGGAAAAATAATTAAATAAAATTTTAAAATAAAAAATAAATGCTAATAAAAATTTATCTCCATCATCCATCTATGAGATGGATGGTGGAGATTACCACGCAAATTTTTTTAAAAAATAAAAATAAAATTAACAAGAAAAAGACATTCAGATTGGATCAAAGCCATGAACTCCACCATCATCATCACCCTTCAACCTTTCATCTACTGTGGACTCTCAACATTAACCTAGATTTCTCACCATCAGTCTCCCACAATCATTTACAAATATTTAAAAAATAAATCAACAAAAATAAATAACAAAAAAAAACAATTAAAAAAAAAAAAAAAAAAAAACTAGGTGGTGGTGAAAGGTCTCCATAGTAGAGACTTGAACTGGATCTCCATCTCCATCATCGAGACCTAAATGGTCTCCACCATTGGAAACTATCTGATGGATTGTTCTCCACCATGAGAGACCCATATAGGTCTCCGATGGAAGAGACCAACCTAGGTCGTTGACAAATTGCACTAGTGGACGTGAACAACTCGTCGCAGATGACGTTGTTGTCAATAAGAGGGAGCCAAGTGTATGAACTGTCGTTGACAAATTATGATGATGGGATGAAGTCATTTGTGTCGTTGAACCCACCATGCTATTGTCGTCGAACCCACTTATAAATTCGACCGGAGATAAAGAGAGAAGAGAAACAGAAGGTGAGATAGAGAGGAATTTTCTTTTCTTATATATTTTTTATTTTTAAATAAAAATATTTTTTTTTGAATAATTTTATATTTAATATTATTTATTTTGATTTTTTATATTTTAATTAATATTTCATTGTTTTTCCCTTTTTGCTTTTGGAGTCAAATGGTCAATCATATCACCCTAATAGAATTTATGACCGTCAAGGATATTGTCGTTTTGTTATACATCTCTAAAGATTATTTTGACTATTTATATGAATGTCAAGTGGTATTTCGAATAAAAATAAAACTATAGGTGACAAAATCTATATATTTTCATAAGTGAAGGGAAGTTTTATGGGATTTTCCCTTAACTTTATGTAGTTATAATAATAATTATTATTATTATTTTCTTGTGATAGACATTTACAATTTACAAAGGAACCAATTAGCAAAGTATATCAAAATTCTTTTTTCAGAACTATGATTACACATAACCATAAAAGAAAAGTATTTTTTCACATTATTTAAAATGATAAAAAAAAATTAAAAATTATCAACTCCGTTTATTAAATCCAAGATTCATAACACTTAAGAATTAAATGAACTTATTCTCTAAAACCATCGACTTTCAAAATTAGTTTTGAAAACTCAGTATCTCTTATTAGGAATAAATGACAATGTATGCTAATTTTAAACATAAGGTAAAAAAATATATTTTTTTTTATTTGCTGGCATATGCAACACAACAACTCTATCATCTTCTTCTTCCATTTGTCCAATGTGATGATCCCAACTCTCAACCCGGGCAACCACCTCACGTTCTAGATGTGAGCCAAGTTCCACGCATGTACGGCCGTCCGTCTGGACTAGTCCTACAATTTGGACCCTAAATTTTTTAAAACAGCAAATATTTATCGTATGATAAAGTTTAAATATCTTGGACCGCTACCAGTATATTTGTTGGCTTATATAAAGTAAATGGAATCAACCCACATAGCATCATGAAAAATATTTCCTCCTGTCATATACAATGAAGATTTTAGTAAAACAACATTTCCCATATAAGAGATTTGAAGGTTTAATACTTCATATTATCCTAATTAATAGGTTTCTAACACGAAATTATCATGTTCTTGTTTACTGGGAGTCTTCTTCTTTTCAATCATACTCACGCCAAAAAAATCTGGGTGTCCATTAGATCCATTCTTAACAGGCTAATTAAAAGAGGTTTATGACTTAAAAGAGTTGAAGTACGTATAAGACCTGCAAATTCACTTTCAAGATATGACAGTTATAATTAATTATTGATGCTAAATGCCAGGGAAGTATTCATCAATCAAGTAAATTAAAACATTTTGCGTGTGTGATTCCCTATAGGTACAATGATCATGAGCTCAAAATATATGTCCACATCTAACAAGCTAGACAAGATACCGGCAGAAACCTCACCTTCTTGCATTAAGATTTTGAGATGTTCTAGGAAAGATAAAGGGCAGTTTGGTACCTTTATATAGGCAACATTTGGTGAGTGGCTTCCAAAGCAGTTGTAGTAGGAGCAGAGTTTCTTTTTTCTGGAGGTCGTTCTGTTGCCTTTCCTGAAATGGCAAATCAAAACACAGAATTTGAACAAACGATAGTAGTTGTTTTTAATAGTAACTAAAAAGTTATATATGAACAAACCGAGATTATAACAAACTAAACACACAATTTAGAGTAAAGTGCTAGCAACGAGAAATCAGAGGTAAAAGATTAAAATACTTATAATGATATCTCAGCTGACATGACTCGAATACAACAAATTTCTTTCCCTTGAAATGAATGGTCTCCATTGTTTATTGTTTCTCTTGCTCTGCAGACCACCCCCACCCCATGCCCATTGTACTTGAGTTGGTGAACAACTCTGTCTTGTCTTGTTTAACTCTCTTTCATCATTCTCCTAATTTTAGTCGGAAGCTAATATTTTGTTAACCAATGTTTTGGTGTTTCAATAGAGAGGTTTTCTTAATTTATCACAATTAACTTCTAATTCAGCAGCAAAGCCTCGGTTTTATTCCATGAATGAAGCTGGGAAGGTGAAATTCATTTAAAATTGACATCGACTGAAATCTAAATTAAAGGGATATGGCAACATCAAACAAATTATGGATATAATAGTCACTTCAATATCAAACAAAAGAAAATGGAGCTATCTAGAAGTCATGCCATTTTTTATATAGAGTCAAATGAATTTAATTTATTAAAATTACTTACCTGAATTTATTTGAACATATAGTCATTTGCTTAAGGGATAATCTCAAAAAATTTGTTGTAGTTTGCATTTTAATACACTAGTTTTATTTTTCCCCCCCGGCCCAAATCGTTAATAAATTAATTAAAAAATTATATAAAAGGTAAAAGGATAATTTTAATTCTGAGATTTTTATTTAAAAAATAAAATAATTATAAAATAAATATTGCATTTGGTAAATATACCTATATTCAGAATAATCTTCAATAAAAATGACAAAGTATCCATAACCACCTCTAACTTTAATATTATCTGGATCACAAACGTCCGAATGTATAAACTTTAAAGGTTTTTTGGCCATATAACATTTTGTCTTAAAAGGTTTCTTGGTCATTTCACCTTTTAAATAGGACTCCAAAATAGGTAAAGTTTCAATTTCTAACTTAAAGATCTGCTCTTTATTAGTCTATTTATTCTGTCAAGGTTAAAATATCCAAATCTTAAATGCTAAAAGTGGCGCCATCGTTGGGAGAAATCTTTTATCGTTTTGTTTTAGGCTTTCCAACCTTAAATATTTCAGCTTCAAACAGTTATAACTTAACAATCTTAACTCGTATGAGTTGTTTTCTAATAATCATAGTCAATTATCCAAACTATTTCTAGAAATAATAACTGATTTATTATTAAAAGAAATTGAATGTTGTTGTTTCATGAGTTTATAAACATAAATTATATTTTTGTTTAAATATTGTTCAAAACAATAAAACAACTATTTGAAAATAGAGGTCAAACTTCTATCACTGCTCAAGCTGACACGACATTCCCAGTGCTAACTTACATGGTGAACTTGTTCATAATATAGTTCATTTAAACTGCATGAAACTCTTCGAAAGAGCCATCAACATCATGCTTACTTGGCTTGACAAATGAATCATCTCACCATGAGTTTCTGTTGTGTTAAAGTAGGTCATCATATTCAAGACATACTCTTAAACTGATGTCTCTTCCTTTGTCTTAGTAGTCATAATAGTAGAAATAGCTTCGTGTTTGCTCAAAAGGCTACCTAAATATTCCCTACAATGACTTTAACATTTCATATGTTGTTGTCATTGACTTGTGCTTCTTAGCAAGCATGTCGAACATTCCTACTAATAGGTAACAACGAGCTTTGCTATTAGCTTTAACCTAATTTGGTAGGATTCACGTACATTATGTGTAGCATTTGCCTGTAACTCAAGAGGCCATTGCTCTTTTAAAACAAACTTTAGGTCTTTATAGACTAGAATGACGTTCAAGTTATTAGTTATCCCCCTTTAATTTACATTGGCAAGTAAAGTAACATTAAAAGAGACAACATTGTTGAATTAAATAATATAAAATATTTTATTCAAAATTACATTCATACAATATCATAAGTTTTGGCATAAAATTAAACGTAATGCCTGATACATGAATAATTAATCAAATATACCCTAAAAATATTACTATGTCTTGGTAAACTAACATGCCACAAATAAATGCCGCATAAGGGTATGTCAATATTTATTTAGGATAGGTTAATATTTGTAAGTTAGATTGAGAAAATCATAGTTAAATAATATAATAGAATAAATATTATTCATATATTATCTGACTACCACTTATTTCGGTCAAAAAATAAACTTATAAATTAGTTAATTCCTTTATGAGTGTAACCCATAATTTCAAATCTCTTAGGCTTAACTTGAGAATTACCAGTCTTAGGGTAGGTTAATCTTAAAATACATCCAGAAATCTTATCTGTTTAGAAGTTGACCTTGATATTGACCCAAATGAACACCATCCTTAGGGGGACAAAAACCTAGGAAGCATTGGAACCACGTTTAAAGGTGTGTCTATTTATAAGTTACCCTTAAAAGGTAGAGACAAATTCTTTTATAATCCTCAAGAAGACAAAGTATTTATGTTGACAAGCGCTACATTTCTTGAAGAGCATTATATAAAAATCATAAAACTTGAAGTAAAGTTATACTCGAGGACTTATTGCTTGGTTTGATCAGTACCCAATCAACAATATTAGTTGATAATAACATAGTTAAGACCAAATCTGAATGTCAGACTGATTCCTGTTAGAATGATCTACCATCTCATTGTAGTGGAAGGTGACAACTCTTGTAGAAAGAAAAAAGGTATTAAATTTCTTGTTATATTTTACAGAGAATGAGAACACATATATATACACAGGTCCTATTCTATTTTTGGCTATACACAAATTATGGCTATGATAAGCATTGACCCTTAAATCAAGGGATTTACATCAATCAAGAGATTAATATTCTATACTTTCTCTAGTTTGACAGCTCACGTCAATACTCCCCCTCACGTTGGTGCGTACAAATCTTGGATGCCCAACTTGCCAAGTGAGCTGTAAAAGTTTTTGCTGGATATAGCTTTTGTAAGTATATCTACCAACTGATCTTCAGACTTAACAAAAGGAAACCGAATGATCTTGTCTTCAAGATTTTGTTTGATGAAATGCCGATCCATCTCCACATGCTTTGTTCGATCATGTTGGATAGGATTATGTGAGATATCTATAGCAGCCTTGTTATCACAAAACAAGTCCATCTCAGAAGTTGGAGAGAAACCAATTTCTGTCATTGGTCTTTTGAGCCAAAGAAGCTCGCAAAGACCTTTAGCCATTCCCCGGAATTCAGCTTCAGCACTTGATAAGGCCACCACCTTTTGCTTTTTACTTTTCCATGTAACAAGATTTCCACCAACAAATGTAAAGTTCCCTGAAGTGGATTTTCTATCCGAGATATTTCCAGTCCAATCTGCATCTGTACAGCCCTCAATCTTTAGATAATTATTCTTTGAAAACATAAGTCCTTTCCCAAGTGAGGACTTTAAGTAATGGAGAATTCGTATTACAGCATCCATGTGATCTTCGCTTGGGCAATGCATGAATTGACTCACTAGACTAACAGCGTAAGCAATATCAGGACGAGTATGAGAGAGATAGATAAGTTTACCCACCAGCCTTTGGTATCTCTCCTTATCAGTAGGTACTTGGTCGGGATATTCTCTAAGTTTATGGTTTTGAATAATTGGTGTGTCTGCCGGCTTGCACTTCAACAACCCCACTTCTGACAGTAAGTCTAAGGTGTATTTCCGTTGAGACAGAAATATACCTTGCCTTGATTGAGCAACTTCAATTCCTAGAAAATATTTAAGCCCCCCTAATTCTTCATTTCAAATTCAACTGCCAATTGTTTCTGAAGTGTTGCTATTTCTTCTGAATCATTTCCTATGATAATCATGTCATCTACATAGATTATTAAGGCTGTCACCTTCCCTTGTTGATGCTTTAGAAATAATGTCTGGTTTGAATTACTCAGTTGAAAGCCATATTTTTTCATTGCAAGACTAAATCGCCCAAACCATGCTCGCGGTGATTGTTTCAACCCATATAGTGCTCGTTGTAGTTTACACACAACTTCGATCTTGGAATTTGATGTATAACCTGGTGGAATATCTATGTACACCTCCTCTCCAAGATTGCCATGGAGGAAGGCATTCTTTACATCGAACTCGTGCAGTGGCCAATCAAGGTTTGCTGCAAGAGATAATAAAACTCTAATCGTACTCAATTTTGCCATAGGTGAGAAAGTCTTTTGATAGTCTACGCTATAAGTTTGCGTATAACCTTTCGCGACCAACCTCGCTTTATATCTCTCGATCGACCCATCCGCCTTATATTTAATGGAGAATACCCATTTACACCCTACAGTCTTTTTACCTTTGGGCAAGGTAACAAGAGCCCATGTTTTGTTCTTTAATAGTGCCTCCATTTCCTCCTTTATGGCTTGAATCCATTTTGGGTTTTTCAAAGCTTCTTAAACACTAGTGGGAACATGATTCGAAGACAGTTCTTGCACAAATGTTTTGAGAGGTTTGGAGAGTCTCTTTGTTGATACATAATTTGCAATTGGATACTTTGACCTTCGATCCTCAAGATCAGGGGAATACTTATTTGGTGGTTTGCCACGATTATGCCTGAAAGGTAAAGTATAGCCAGCAGAAGTATTCATATCGTTAGAGCTTGAAAGTGTAGTAGGAGAGGTTACCTCAAGGATATTCTCTGGAGATGGGTCTTCAGGTGGTACTGAGGAGGTTGAGGTCTCTATTTCAGCTGGAAGTTGTGGTGTAGATGTCTCTTTTATAGAAGATTCCTCGTCGATTAACAATTCTGTCCTAGAGTGTTCCATATCATCCACCATTTCTATGGAAGCATTATTCGGCCAACAAGGTAGAAACCAATTTTGTTCTTCACTCTGAATCTCCCTCTAAAGAGGAGAATTGGATTTGGAAGAAGAGTAAAATGTTTCAGATTCTAAGAAAATAACATCCATGGTAACATAGGTGCGTTTGATGGTTGGATCATAACATCGGTATCCTTTTTGATGTAATGCATATCCCAAGAATAAACACCGAGTTGCACATGGATCAAGCTTTATGCGTTGATTTTAATGCAAATGTACAAATGCTACACAGCAAAAAACTCAAGGTGGAATCATCAACACGGATGGCAGAGAGATGTGTGATGAAAGCACTTGTAATAGTGTCTTAAAATTTAAGACTCGAGATGGCATTCGATTGAGAAGATGAATAGCAGTAGCAACAACATCAGCCCAATGTTTGTTAGGTACATGTGCTCCAAGTAATAAAGCACGAGCGGTTTCGAGTATGTGCCGATTCTTTCTCTCAGCAATTCCATTTTGCTGAGGGGTTTGGAGACATGAGGTCTCATGAAGCAGGCCATGAACCTGAAAATAATCTTGGAACCGTTGATTCATATATTCCCCGCCATTATCAGACCGGAGCACCTAGCTGAGAATTGAGTCTGAACCATTATATGGAAAGATTGAAAAATAGTGAACACCTCATCTTTATGTTTCAGCAAATAAAACCATGTCATGCGAGTGCAGTCATCAACAAAGATTACAAACCAACGAATACTAGATACTGTAGTTATAGGAGATGGCCCCCACACATCAGAATGAATTAAAGCAAATGGAACTTGACTTTTATTCATACTTAAAGGATAGATAGTTCTATGACTCTTGGCTACAATGCAAGTGTCACACTTAAAATCACAAGACTGCATATTTTTAAATAAACTAGGAAATAAATATTTCATGTAACCAAATGATGGGTGTCCCAACCGATGATGCCAATGCCAAATCTGTTGTTCTCTAAAGTCATTTTGATGGTGCACATAATGTGCATGACCCATACCAAGATTATCCATGTAGTAGAGCCCCCCTCTCCTAGTACCATGCCCAATTATCTCCTTGGTAAGAATATCCTAAATAAGACAGAAGGTAGGATAGATGAGCACTACACAATTTAGATCAGCTGAAAGTTGACTAACGGATAGTAGTTTATGAGAGAGAGAGGGAACAAGCAAAGTATTATGTAAAGTTATTACAGGCGACAAGTTCACAATGCCTGCTCCTGTGACTGGAGATATAACTCCATTGGCATTAGCTATTGTAGTCCTTCTTGGTGGTGAAGTCTTTGAAAAATCAGTAGCATCATAGGTCATGTGGTCTGTGGCCCCCGAGTCAAGTATCCAAGTATTGCTATCAACAGCTTTACAGGAAAGGTTATTACCTGAGTAAGAGAAAAGTGCATCTCCTTATGATAATTCAACAGGTGGTGTGAATGAAAGTTGGGGCTTTGCTGTAACAACCGCAGCCCTTCCATCAGTTTCAGCCTTGTCTTGGCGCTTTTGAGCTTGGAGTTTATCCCACCAGTCAGGATAGCCATGTAGTTTGAAGCAATTTTCGCGGGTGTGCTTTGAATTACCACAATGAGAACACTTAGTTCCATCAGAGGAAGTTAGTGATTTAAAGGCCTTACTAGATTTTCCATTGCTCAAAGAAAGAGAGTCTGTTGAGGATGAAGTAGATTGCCCAGTTTTCACGCTTTTTGAGGCAAGAACAGCCCCTGGTATTTCAATATTGTTACCAGTAATCATGACTTGCTGTCGAATAGCTTCCCAACGGACTTGTGCATATAGCTGTTCAACAGTAGGAAAAGGATGCATTTGTAGTACATTTGCTCAGATTTTGTCCAGTTGATCATCAAGGCCATCCAAAAATATATATACTCTCTCTTCTTGAAGAAGATTATTATAAAGTTGAATATCAGCAGCATATTTCATTGGATTTGGACGACGAAAATCAATTTCACGCCACAAACCTTGGAGATCATTATAGTATTTTTCAAGAGAACCTCCAGATTGTCGCAAGCGGATCACACGACATCAGAGATCATACACTTGCGAGGTATCATTGCCATCAAAGTAAGTACTAGCAATAGAATCCCACACCATTTTTGCTATAGGAAATCGAATAAAATTACTAACCAAGGATACGTCCATGGAGTTAATCAACCAGCCTTTGACAATAGCATTGTCTGTACGCCATTTTTGAAAGGTTGGATCAGTCTTATGAGGCTGAGGAAGATGGCCGTTAATATATCCCAATTTGTCTTTGCCTGAGATGTACATCTCAACAACTTGGGACCAAAGAGCATAGTTGGTGCCATCCAACTTAATGCCAATCTGAGTAGTAGAAATTTCTGTAGGCAGGGCCTGCCTAGTCAATATTTCAGTCATTTTGGTAGATAATTCAGTGAGGGTAGGATTGGATTGTCGTTCCCCAGAACGATCTGAGGTTTCTGAATCTGACATGGTTGTTAAATAAAAAATAGATGAGTATGTCAAGGATCGATTAGCTCTGATACCATGACAACTTTTGTAGAAAGAAAAAAGGTATTAAATTTCTTGTTATATTTTACAGAGAATGAGAACACATATATATACACAGGTCCTATTCTATTTTTAGCTATACACAAATTATGGCTATGATAAGCATTGACCCTTAAATCAAGGGATTTACATCAATCAAGAGATTAATATTCTATACTTTCTCTAGTTTGACAGCTCACGTCAATAGAAGGGTTGTGAGATAACCTGTTTATTGCACAATTTTAGAGAACCACAAGTTGTCATATTTAATGATAGAGTAGATAATCTATTGACATATAGGGATTCACCAGATAACTCTGAGAAAGAGAAATGGTTTAAAGTCATGAATCTCGAGATAGAGTTAATGCACTCCATCTTTATCTGGAAACTTATAGATAAACTAGATAGCGTAAAAACTATAGGTTATAAATGAATCTACAAGAGAAAGAGAAGAATGGAAAGAAAGGTAGAAACCTTCAAAGTTAGGCTAGTGGCAAAGGGTTATACTCAAGAGGAGAGAGTTGACTAAAAAAAACACTTTCTCGCTAGTAGCCATGTTTAAGTCCATTTGCATTCTTCTATCTATTGCTACATGTTTCGACTATGAGATATGATAAATAGATGTCAAGACTATATTCTTGAATGGTCATTTTGATAAAGCATTTATATGATGCAACTAGAGGGATTTGTTGTAACACCCTTTATCCCAATTTCCCGTGAAGGGCATTACGGTTCCGAATTGAAAATTTATTTATTCATTTATTTGAAAATTTTTTACTAAAAAAAATGAAATCGCCATTAAAAGTTTTACGATATAAAAAAAAAAAATTAATATCATTTTCTCTTTTAGAATTTTAGAAAATCCGGCAGAGTTTCCTTTGTTTTTCTGAAAATCCAAAATTTAACCTGTAAAAAAAAATGATAACACTTCTATAAAATATTTCTCAATTTCAATTCAGACCTCCTGTCTGATTTCAAAAATCACTTCAACACGCAACCAATTAAAATAAATATTTAATCAAAATTCAGAATCCAAATAAAACTTTACACTACTTACTTATCACATAATATACATAACTTATAAATATTTTAAAACTTTAATATAAATTATACTTTACAGACTTTTAAATTTAAAAACTTACACACATACGTGATGGTGCCCATGCATATATATATATATGATACAAAATGATTATTACTCAAAAATTTATGTCGGATGTGACTCGTAAAGTATCTGCAGGGGTTTCGTCTTCGTCTTCGTCTCGACAACAAGCTCAATTTAATTACATACGCATGGTAAATCCAACGTGCTAAGTATTTCTATTTAGTGGGTGTACACTTAATTTAGAAGTCATAAAACTTTATTTCCTTATAATATAATTTCACAAAATTTTTCAACAATATTTGAGAGTTCAACAGGAAACACAAGTTATAACGTGCATAGAACTCTTGTTTCAAATATGACTTTTTTTTTAAAAAAATTCTATTTTTCTCAATTTCAAATAAATCTTATATAACACATTAATATTTATTTACTGATAAATAGATATAATCATACTATTTTTTTTTTTTACGGCATTTGGAAACGATTTTCACAAAATATTTTTCTTTACTAAGATTGTACAATTAAATCTATTTACTAATAAATACACGTACAAAATGCATACAGATTATTATTAGACATATCAATTATATCTGTAAAATTCTACTACACATCACTATGTTTATACACATAAACTATATAAACATATCCAACTCATAAAATTTATTCTTAAACGTAGCAATCCGATATTATATATATATTTTAATTTAAATAACAAATCTTAACAAAGACATTTTATTTCAAGT
The DNA here is from genome assembly GCA_022984855.1 of Dimocarpus longan. Taxonomy (NCBI): domain Eukaryota; kingdom Viridiplantae; phylum Streptophyta; class Magnoliopsida; order Sapindales; family Sapindaceae; genus Dimocarpus; species Dimocarpus longan. The sequence goes on along the minus strand of CM041018.1, from coordinate 19,787,196 downwards.
TTCAATTATCTAAATTATGTGCTTAATATTTAGACTTTTTCTTATAAATCCTATCAATTCGATTTATAAGAATTTTATTACAAATCCTGACGAAAGTGTATTACTTATAATAAATTTATCAAATACTTCATAATCATTTTTCATATACATATATATATATCTAATATAGAAATCTATAGTTATTATACACAATATCGTTTAGTAACTTTCGTTTCTCAAAATATCCGTTACAAAAATAATATGTCACAAAAATGTCAAACTTTTATCAAGTTCACTAATTATCCCATTTACTAACAATTTCACATGTAATATATATATATATATATATATATATTATTTATATCTATTTTCAATTCACGTAACTTTTTAATTAACATTTTTAACGTCATTCACAAACTTTTATCTAAAAGTTACTAATCGATTATTTAATCAATATTCTTAACACTATAATTAAATTTAACTTTTACAACAATCAAAGCAAACAAAATACATAAACGATAAGTTTTTCAATGACACCTCTATCAAACATACTTTTGAAGGGAAAAACAACAATTGTTTTTATGAAAAATATTAATTTTGCGGAACACTGAGTTTTAAAATTTTTTATAAAACTCAAGAAACTCTAGATCCATAAAACAATGAAATAAAATAATATAAGAAAAAAATAAAAATAAGATTTTTACCTTATGTATTGATTTCTGTGGATTGCTCACTACCTAGCTTTCCTTGATATGTCTCTACACCAAGAAACAACTGAGTGGACACAATTATATAGAATTGTGCTCACTTTCTATTGATTTCTTTTCTAAAAAAAAATCAACAATATATTTAAGAGGTGAGTTTATGATTTTGATTATGCTAAAAAAAAACTTTTTCTCTTCTTTTCAAAGAACGTAAAGCAAAACCAAAATATAACTTCTGTTAGGAAAAGAAAACTATTTCTTTTCTATTTATAGGCAACTACTTAGGGTTTTAATTAATCAAATTAACATTAAGCCCCAAATTTATTAAAATTAAACTTTTACCCCATATAATATAATTAATTCAAAATTAATTCATGTTATACTTTAAAATTAAATCTGTGACCTGTAATTAATTCATAATTAATTTATACCCTATTACATCTGAGAATCAAATTCAAGACCTCTTATAAAATTAATTAAATAATTATTAATTCATAATTCATAATTAACTAATTAATTATTAAATAATTTGAATAATCAATATTATTCAAATATTAAGTGAACACAGATTTTGCTACTTGCGTAACAATTATAATTAGACGGTCTAATTACAATATTTTATATACAAGTTTCTTATAGTGAATTGAGCTATCAAGGGGACCCGATGGACCTACAGTTTTGAGCTCCAATAATATCGAAATTATTAATTAAACTCTTTAATTAATAATTCACTATTATTAATCTTAGAGTTACTTTACTAAAAACCTAAGATTGCATTCTAAAAACTGTAAATGTTTTTATACAATCTGAAATTTTCAGTGTCTATTGATTTAATCACTACATATGATTTGAGCCTCCACAAATAGTTCATAATTAGAGCTAGGTCAAAATATCCGTTTTACCCCTCTAATTATTTCTTAATCCTTAAGTACCATTGATTCTCTAATGAACAATATATCCATAATAACTTATGAATTTATCTTTCCATTTTCATATGAATGGAAAGTTGAGCGCTCATATTGTTCAAGACCTGAATCAACCCTTAAGAGAACTACTTCTCTACTTCTCGCAAGAAGGAGTGGATTCCACTATCGTGTAGAATGTTCCAAGCTACTTACTAAATCATATCCCCAAAGTACGAAGTTATTGACCGGACATCTACACCGATCTCACCCATGTAAATTAAAGGATATAACTCAACAAACAGGAGTCCATAATACACTCAGGATTAAGATCAATTCATATATGATCATCTGGTTGATAAATATAATCTCTGAGTTTAACGGATATTGATAATAGAATTATATTTATCGTGGTCCAGTCCTATATAATCTATATTATATAAGGTGCCTCCATTTTCATGTCACTACATGAATAGTCTCGGATAAGACTATCGTACTGAATACAAAATGGACCGCAACTGTAGATTTACCACAAATAAAGTACCCAGTTTTATTTGTTTTCTACGAACTCTTTAGATTACTTATTTCAAATTAAATCCGCCTATATATAACATTTATATACTTTGTTTGAAATTATATCAGTAATCAAGGATGTTTCTCATGATATATACAATTTTTGTAAAATATATAAATTGAATAAAATGAATACTTTATTATTTATAAAACCGTTTACATTATTACAAGCTTTTAGGGCACAAAACCCAACAATCTCCCACTTGCCCTAGAGCAGATGAGACATATCTCATAATCCTATACCTTCTAGATGACCTTCAAACACTTTAGCCGTTAAGGTCTTCGTAAACGGATCAGCAAGATTATCTTGTGATGCAATCTTCATCACGTTCGTATCTCCCCTTTGTACGATCTCCCTAATGAGATGATATTTCCTCTCTATATGATTCCCTCGTTTGTGGCTTCTTGGTTCTTTGGAATTAGCCACTGCACCACTATTATCACAATAAAGGGTAAGTGGTTTATCCATATCTGGAACAACTTCCAGATCAGTCAAGAATTTACGTAGCCATACCGCTTCTTTAGCTGCTTCACAAGCTGCTACATATTCGACTTCCATAGTGGAGTCAGTAATGCATGATTGCTTAACACTCTTCCATACAATGGCTCCACCACCAAGAGTGAATACTGGTCCGGGCGTGGATTTTCTAGAATCCTTATCCGATTGAAAATCAGAATCTGTATATCCTAATGGGATCAAATCCACTCCAGAATATACGAGCATATAGTTTCTCGTTCTCCGAAGATAATTGAGAATATGCTTTACTGCCACCCAGTGATCAAATCCTGGATTGGATTGATAACGACTAACTATTCCCATTGAATAACATATATCTGGTCTCATGCATAACATAGCATACTGCAGAGGCATATGGAATCTGTCTCATATCCTCAATTTCTTGAGGTGTCTTAGGACACTGTTCCTTAGACAAATGAACTCTATGACGAAAAGGCAAATTACCTTTCTTAGAGTTTTGCATCGAAAATCGCATAAGAATCTTATCGATATACGATGCTTGAGACAGCGTTAACAGTTTGTTCTTACAATCCCATATTATTTGGATCCCAAGGACATAACTGGCCTCTCCCAAATCTTTCATTTGGAATTGGTTAGCGAGCCAGCTCTTTACGTCCGACAATACTCCAATATCATTCCCAATGAGTAGAATATCATCAACGTAAAGTACAAGGAAAACCACTTTCTTATCGATTATCCGTTTGTATACACAAGGTTCATCGATATTTTGCTCAAAACCGTAAGACTTGATCGAAGTATCAAACCTTATATTCCAAGATCGAGATGCTTGCTTAAGTCCATAAATGGACCTTTACAACTTGCAAACTTTTTGCTCTTGACCTTGGGACACGAATCCCTCTGGTTGTACCATATAGATACTTTCATCAAGATTGCCATTCAAAGACGCAGTCTTGACATCCATTTGCCAAATCTCATAATCGAGACATGCAGCAATGGAAAGAAGAATCTGAATGGACTTAAGCATAGCTACTGGAGAGAAAGTTTCCTCATAGTCAACTCCCTCTTTCTGGGTATAACCCTTTGCCACTAGTCTAGTTTTAAAGGTTTCAACCTTTCCATCCACTCCTCTCTTTCTCTTGTAGATCCACTTGCAACCTATGGGTTTTATCCTATCTGGTTGATCCACAAGTTCCCAGACTGACTTAGAGTACATAGACTCCATCTCGAGATTCATGGCTTTAAGCTATTCCTCCCTATCAGAATCCTCCATTGCATCATGATATGTCAATAGATCATCTACACTCTCATAAGAGATAACAATTTGTGCCTCTCCAATCTCTCTGTAGCGGACTGGTGGTCTAATAACCCTCCCACTACGACGAGATGGTAGATGATTCTGATGAGAATCTATCTGACATTCAGACGTGGTCTGAATTATGTCATTGTCAACAACTGTTGCTGACAGGGTACTTTTCGACCCAGGAAGTAACTCCTCGAGTACAACTTTACTTCGAGGTTTGTAATCTCTCATAGAGTTCTCTTCAAGAAAAGTAGCGTTTGTCGATACAAATACTTTATTTTCTTTAGGACTATAAAAGAGTCCGCCCCTAGTCTCTCTGGGATAACCTACAAATAGGTAAACTTCTGAACGTGGTTCCAGCTTCCCAGTCTTGTTCTTCAGCACATGTGCTGGACACCCCCATATGCGAAAATGTCGTAAACTAGCTTTACGACATTTCCACAACTCTAAAGGTGTCTTTGGAACTGACTTGGATGGCACAACATTCAAAATATACATTGCAGTTTGCAATGCATATCCCCAGAATGAACTAGGTAATGATGAATAACTAAATATAGATCTCATCATGTCCAAAAGGGTCCGATTTCTCCTTTCTGCAACATCGTTCTGCTGGGGTGTTCCAGGAGCAATCAATTGGGATAAAATCCCATGCTCAAGCAAGTAATCCTCAAACTCTGTATCGAGATACTCGCCTCCACGATCTGATCGTAGAGTTTTCAATGTTTTACCCAATTGATTCTCAACTTCATGGTTATGAAAAATATTAATTTTGCGGAACACTGAGTTTTAAAATTTTTTAGAAAATTCAAGAAACCCTAGATCCATAAAACAATGAAATAAAATAATACAAGAAAAAATAAAAATCAGATTTTTACCTTATGTATTGATCTCTGTGGATTGCTCACCACCTAGCCTTCTTTGATATGTCTCTACACCAAGAAACAAGTGAGTGGGCACAATTATATAGAATTGTGCTCACTTTCTATTGATTTTTTTTCTAAAAAAAAATCAACAATATATTTAAGAGGTGAGTTTATGATTTTGGTTATGCTAAAAAAAAAACTTTTTCTTTTTGGTTATGCTAAAAAAAACTTTTTCTCTTCTTTTCAAAGAACGTAAAGCAAAACCAAAATATAACTTCTGTTAGGAAAAGAAAACTATTTCTTTTCTATTTATAGGCAACTACTTAGGGTTTTAATTAATCAATTAACATTAAGCCCCAAATTTATTAAAATTAAACTTTTACCTCATATAACATAATTAATTCAAAATTAATTCATGTTATACTTTAAAATTAAATCTGTGACCTGTGATTAATTCATAATTAATTTATACCCTGTCACATCTGAGAATCAAATTCAAGACCTCTTATAAAATTAATTAAATAATTATTAATTCATAATTAATAATTAACTAATTAATTATTAAATAATTTGAATAATCAATATTATTCAAATATTAAGTGAACACAAATTTTGCTACTTGCGTAACAATTATAATTAGACGGTCTAATTACAATATTCTATATACAAGTTTCTTATAGTGAATTGAGCTATCAAAGGGACCCGATAGACCTACAATTTTGAGCTCCAATAATATCGAAATTATTAATTAAACTCTTTAATTAATAATTCACTATTATTAATCTTAGAGTTACTCCACTAAAAACCTAAGATTACACTCTCAAAACTGTAGATGTTTTTATACAATCTGAAATTTTCAGCGTCCATTGATTTAATCACTACATATGATTTGACCCTCCACAAATAGTTCATAATTAGAGCTAGGTCAAAATGTCCGTTTTATTCCTCTAATTATTTCTTAATCCTTAAGTATTATTGATTTTCTAATGAACAATATATCCATAACAACTTATAAATTTATTTTTCTATTTTCATATGAATGGAAAGTTAAGCGCTTATACTGTTCAAGACCTGAATCAACCCTTAAGGGAACTACTTCTCTACTTCTCGCAAGAAGGAGTGGATTCCACTATCGTGTACAATGTTCCCAGCTACTTACTAAATCATATCCCCAAAGTACGAAGTTATTGACCGGACATCTACACCGATCTCACACATGTAAATTAAAGGATATAACTCAACAAGCAGGAGTCCATAATACACTTAGGATTAAGATCAATTCATATATGATCATCTGGTTGATAAATATAAATCTCTGAGTTTAACGGATATTGATAATAGAATTATATTTATCGTGGTCCAGTCCTATATAATCTATATTATATAAGGTACCTCCATTTTCATGTCACTACATGAATAGTCTCGGATAAGACTATCGTACCGAATACAAAATGGACCGCAACTGTAGATTTACCACAAATAAAGTACCCAGCTTTATTTGTTTTCTACGGACTCTTTAGATTATTTATTTCAAATTAAATCCGCCTATATATAACACTTATATACTTTGTTTGAAATTACATCAGTAATCAAGGATGTTTCTCATGATATATACAATTTTTGCAAAATATATAAATTGAATAAAATGAATACTTTATTATTTATAAAACCATTTACATTATTACAAGCTTTTAGGGCACAAAACCCAACAACTTCAATATAAACTTTAATGACATAACTTTTCTGAAATTGGTTATTAAATATATTAATACTATTATTCTTTCAACTCAATTTCCTATCATATTTCTGATTATACTTTCGAAAACAATACGTTGTCGTTAAATAAAATTCAAAATACACTATACGAATTTCGGCAAGATTTTCATAATATATAAACTAATAATTTAAAATTTATAACCAATCGAAGAGTTCATAACATAATATCAATTAATAAATAAAAATTTTAACATTAATCATTCAAATCTCATTTGTCACACCTAATTACAATATTACTTTTTTTTTTTTTTTTTTTAATTAGAACTCTTTGTAAAATTCTGTCATGATACCATGGATCGATAACGAGTTTCCTGGCATCGATCAGACTAAACGGCAACCCCAGCAATGGTCGTTCGGTGTCTGTCCACCGGATCGCATATCATAATCTGTTTTCGTTTCGGGACCGAGCACTCAATGCCTCTCAAAGTCCGTTATACAACGTCTGAAATCAATTGTAACGGTGCAATACTATTAATAATCACCCTATTGGCTAGCCAACTATCAATCTCCACTTATCGGTGACTAGTTTTACGCGGGCCCTTTATATTTTTCAAGATTTCAAAATTTTAAATTTAAAATGAAAATTTTAATCGTGTAAACTTTTTATTGCATATTTAAATCAATTCATCGAATTTCTTTTAGGCATCACTTATGATCATTTCAAATGACCATTTCGTCCCTAGTTTTCATATCATATCTTAACACAATACTTATTGCATTTCTCACATTCTAATTTAATCTCAAAAGAGAAGGATCTCAACTTTTTCATTTTCGATTTCAAGTCCGTTATACATACCATTAAAACATAATATAACTAACACAAAAACTAAAGCAAAAAGACAAAACTACCCCTAGAATACTTTATATTTCAAATTTGTCCATAAAGAGGTTTATTTTACAAAATTGCTTTCAAAACCTTTTCTCATCAAACAAACTCACTCAATAGCATGCAATTGTCATATAATTAACACTCAGAACCATTAGATATCTTAAAGAATCAAAATAAACAATTCCTGAAGGGATTTACATACGGATATTAACCTAATACACGTAAATTTTCATTCCAACCATTATTTCATCACAAACAAACTATTCCATCAACATTTAATTAACATGAAATTGAAATTCAAATGACCAAAATATCCTTAGATTACACTAGAGCTCAAATTCGATCTATAGAAGTCAATTTTCGAAAATTTGTTTCCACTTTATTTTTCTTTTCAAAATTCATTTCATAAACATCCAAATAATTCAATAAATATCATTCAAACAATTATATCACGTTCCAAACACAAAATTATTAATTCTCAAAGTATTTGGTAAACTAATAAAAATGACTTTTTAGGGTAAGTGTACACCAACCTTATGAGCTTGCTTTTTAGTTTTTCATACACCTAATGAGAGGTTTTCACGCCTCCTTAGCCTTCCCTAAGTCCTTTGAAATTAAACTCTCACTTAGGGTTTCAAAAATAAACAAAAATTAATAATAATATCAATTTAATAAATCAAAATACTAAAATAATTCTAAATACATGTTTATTGATGTATTTATCACATTTTAAGCATAATCCATCACAAAATCACACACCCATGCCCATATACCTCATTTGACTTCTTTATACCCGAAATCAAACTTGAAAAATAGATGGGTTTTAGTGATTTAGAGACTAGGAATAAGTAGATTATAGAAAAATTAAAAGATTAGATGAATTAATTGATAAATAAAACAAAGAAAATGAAGAAAATGGGAAGAAGGCTCACGACAGAGCAAGAAGGAAGAGTCAGCTGGAGCAAAAACAGAGACTGAAAAAATCTGGAAACAAACAATTTTTATAATCACCAACTTCTCATAATTACGAAATTACCCCAAAATTTTTGTTATTTACAAATTGACCCCAAAACTTTTTATTTTCTACATTTACACCCCTACTCACATGCTAACATCCCATTGGACATTCTAGCCAACACATCATCCCACTAACTCATTCAAACTTATCCATAACCTTATTTTATCCAAAAATAATTAATTTATTTTAATGAAAAAAATAATAAAAAAAATAATACTAATAATTATATAATAATTTTTTTATTCAACTCAAAAATTATCCTCTACAATACAATCCAATTTCACTATCCTAATCTTCCCATTCTACTACTTATTTTATTTAAATTCGAAAATAATTCATTACGCGAGAAAAACGTTTTTGAAAATATTCAATTTCGCCTATTACGATCAAAACATTTTACAATTGCACGAACTTTATTAAATTCAAATTTATTCCCATTTAATAAATTACTTAAGAAATCAACGAATATAAATCGGACGGAAATAAATATCGGGACGTTACATTTGTGACCTAAGGTCAAAAGTAAAAGGTTTATAAGTTGTTAATATCTGTTTATGGATTTAGACAAGCTTCTAGATTTTGGAATATTAAATTTGATACTTCAATCAAATCTTATGGTTTTGAGCAAAATATTGATAAACCTTATGTATACAAGCATATCATCGATTAAAAAGTGGTTTTCCTTGTCCTTTACGTTGATGATATCCTAATTATTGGAAATGATGTAGGAGCACTATCTGATGTGAAGAATTAGCTTGCTAACCAATTCAAAATGAAAGATTTGGTAGAGGCTAGTTATGTTCTTAGGATCAAAATCATACGAGATTGCAAGAACAAATTGTTAGCATTATCTCAAGTATGGCACATCGATAAGATCATTATACGATTTGCAACGTAAGAATTCCAAGAAAGGTAATTTACCTTTTTGGCATAGAATTAATTTTTCTAAGTAGTAGTGTCCTAAAACATCTCAAAAGGTTGATGATATGAGATGGATTCCCTATGTCTTCATGGTAGGCAATCTCAAGTATGTTATGCTATGCATGAGACCAAATATATGACATTCAGTGGGAGTAGTGAGGTGTAATTAGTCAAATCCATGTTGGATCATTAGGTGGCAGCAAAATGCCAAAGCACGCCCATTGCCGTGCTTTTATGCCACAAAGCTAGCATTTGAGCGCTTCCGTAGCTTGCACAACACCAGCCAGCGTGCTTCCAAGTATGCTTGCTTACAACTAGGCACACTAAGCTACGCATCCTATTATCTCATTCTTGCTTCTTTGGGTGCTTATCCAGGCTAGTGCACGAGGAAGCATGAGAGGGCATTTTTGACCTTCCACATTTATTTTCATGCCCTAGCTTTGGGAGAGCCATAAATATGCCCCTAAATACAGAAAGACAGAACCTTGGACCATAGGAGCAACCTTTAGGGTTATTTCATCATTTATTCTACCATTTTCAAGCAAAAGAACCAAGATTGACTCACATTGTGCATCATTCAACAAGGAAGAAGAACTAGAGATAAAAAGCTTTATTTTAGGAGGAAAAAAGAGGCACTTTTGGAAAGAAGAAAGTTTCTCACAAACTCTATAAGACTTTCTCACTTTCTCTTGGTTATTTTATTTGTTCAAATGTTGTTAATCCATAGTATGGGTGGGTAATGATGAACTAAAATATTTATCTAGGGTTACAATGTAACCTAACCCTGTAACTCAAACTTTTTAATATCATGGCAACATGTTTCTTCACTCTTGTCTTTCATTTTAATTATGCTTAGTGCTCCAAAATTATTTGGCCACTAATTAGGAGATTTACTAACCATATTGTACTTGGAAAAGGAATATATTAGTTAAGACCCTAATTAAAGTGACATAGGTAACATGAGATAAGAATATACTTATAGTGCTTGTGTAATCATTATTGAGTAATCTAAACTTAATGAATTTGACTTAGTTAATCTGGATACATAGGAATATAGTGGATTAGGCAAGATTGAGTATATCCACTAAACTGTCAAAAGAGGCATATGGAAAATTTAGGCATTACCCGATAAAGGACTACATGAAGAAAGTGAGAAAATGGTAGATAATTAGATTGAGCGAATTGCTTAGGTGAAATTATGACCCTAGAGCTCCTACTCCATTGGTTTAGATATTTAATTTTTTAATTTTTAATTTACTTTTAGCTTTAGTGACTCCTCTCATTTTCAATAGTTTGAATAGAGTTAGTTTTGAAATAATTTTAGTACTTAACAGGTTGGCTACAATCCTCGTAGGAATGATATCTTTCTTTATCGTTGTACTACTTGTGGATTGTAAATACTTGCACAAGTTTCTTCTGTGTGTCTCGTGAACTCAGCACATGTTCAAGAATTAGACATCAAGTTTTTGGTGTCATTGCATCAACAAGTAGTACAAGACATAAAACTTAAGTGTTTCATAAGAGCTATAACACATCCACATGTACAACCCGCATGAACGACTCCTAACAAATTAATTAAACAAGAAGTATATTCACAACACATATAACACATGCTTACAATTTCACATAAGTACTAAAACTATCGAAATCCACACCCCTAAACCTAAATCAAGTATCATAGATAATGCAAGACTTTATGGCAAAAGAGATATGAATTTCAAAAAGCAAAACAAATAATCCACTCAAAAAGTCAAACCAAGAACAATAAGCACACTTTAACAAACTTTTGAATTCCACAACCCTACACCTAAATCAAACATCATAGACAACATAAGATTTTATTATAAAAAGGATATAAAACTCAAAAGAAAATACCTAGGTGCATTGCTTCCCACCAAGCACACAATTTAACATCTAGACAAGATGGACAAATTTGGAGTTTGAAGCTAAGTCCCATTCTTGAGACCATGCCCTTTTTTTTTACATAAAAATATAAGCAAAACTTGGAAAAACAAAAACAAAAAAAATGAAATTAAAAGAAACTAGGACTAGAATTGGCAACCAATTCAAACAAATCCTAGCAACAGCGCTAAAAACTTCTTAGTTACTTTTCAGTTCCCATTTTAAGTAGTAAACCTCACAAGTATACAAATCATATAGATGTCATATAATGGTTACAGGATCCTCTCCACAGGGATATGGAATTGATTACGAAACTAATCCTAGATGAAAATAAATAAATAAAAACAAATAAAAATGTGTTAGGATTCCATATTTCACGTTGATATAGAAATTAATTATTAAAGTATCAAAGATTTATCGGTTGTGTTTGTCACTAGTTTATCACTAATCCTCTCTGTACATCTCTTTTGATAATGCATTGTACATACTTTTGTCCACCAATACCTATCTTTTAATGGCTATCGAATGAACAAGAGCTCATTAGGTTCAAGATAATCTACTATATAGCTCGGATAGGTATTTTTATAAGATACTCAATTGTCACTTGAGCACTCAAGGTAATCCAATTGTCACATAAGTGGTCTATTTCCCTTTCTTAACCTAGTGTAAGCATTTTTTCAACCACTTTATGGGCTATTCCTTTCGATCTTAACACACAACCTCAAATCATGCATATAGTGGCCAATCATATAAAAACCATTAAGTTTTAAAATCCCTACTCAATATAAATAACACCCTCAAGCAAATGATAATAAACTCTGATAACATTAAAAGTCAATATCCATCATCACCTTAACATAACATAAAATATGGCTATATATAATGGAAAAATTATAAATACAAAAGAGAACTTGAGAAAACAACCTATGAACTGCCCTCTTTCGAGTTTGAATTTATATAGCTCATTTTTTCAGAGTTTGAACCCTTGCATTCTCTTCTTCGCTCATGCATAGCTTTCTATCCAAAGAATGGGTGAATGATGTTGATAGGCGAAAGATTGAAAGTGAAATGGATGTGTGTAAGATGAGAATCAAGGGTGAGAGAGGGGCATGAAAACCCCATTTTTAGCCCCTCAAAACTACCTAAAATGTATGGTTCACACCTATTTTAAACCTCCTAAAATTAGGGCATGAAATGAAGGGGGAAATGTAAAAATGCCCCTCTAGAATGGGTTGGTAGTGACTCACACTTGACTAGGCACTGTTAGATAAAGAAGTGAGTTGCTGTGCACACAAGTGGCTGCTACTAGTGTGAGGCACGCTGGGATAGGCACTGCTTGGTAGGTAGGCATATAAGAAGGTATGCAACAAGTTGTAGAAGGTGATGTGCATGCTTGTTGAGAGGCTAGCTAGTAATGGGGCACATGAGTAGGTGCACCTAAGTAATGTGTTATGTGTTGATGGGCTAGCTTGCATGCTGCTTAGGGAGGAGGTGACTAACTGTACGCATGAAGGGTAATGGCTGCAATAAGGGCACACACCAGTTGGTGAAGTTATACACAGGTAGTCACACTACATGGACTGTCTTCTGTCGATCTATGTTGTTTGGTATGCTTGGCATTAGGTGTGCATGTAGGAAGCTCTTTGCTTTTGGTTTGTGCGTAAGCATGGAACATGGTCGTGTTGGTTAGTAAATGTTAGTGTGCAAGGGGTACCAAAGTGGATAGGTTGCTCTTCCCATCCAATTTGTTGCATTTTCTTTTCCATGATGATTGCTTGTTCATGGTCCCTCTTAATGCTTCTTTGCTTTGAATTATTCACCTTAATTTGGTCCAACTTTCAAGTTCATTATGCATACACCATTTCCTAACTTATTTCCTGAAAAATACAAAAAAAAAACACGTAAAAATCACTCGAGAACAATGATAAATATATAGATTTGGAGACCTAAATTTTCAATAAAAATACCATTATTATAAAGCACATTCTTAAGTGTTTTCGGAGAATGAGAGACTATATTTATGTATGTTGATTGGAATTTAATTCCAATAGGATATATAGATTCTAATTTTCAGTTGGATACGAATTCAAGGAACTCCTTGTCAAGATCAGTATTCACATTTGGTGGTGGAGCCATTATACTACTAACTCTACCATGGAAGCCGAATATGTAGCAGCTTGTGAAGTAACTTAGGAGTGGTTTAACTCTATAAGTTCTTGATAGATTTAGAGGTTGTTTCAAATATGGATAAGCTAATCACATTTTATTGTGATAATAGTGATACAGTGGCTAATTCTAAAGAACTAAGAAGCCACAAGTGTAAGAAATATATAGAGAGAAAGTACCACCTCATTTGGGAGATAGTACATAAAAGGGATGTGTTAGTGATAAAGATCACTTCGAAGGACAACCATGCTAATAAGTTTACAAAGACCTTAAGGGCTAAATAATTTGAAGGTCATCTAAAAGGTCTAGAATTAGAAGATATATCTTATATGACCTAAGGCAAGTGGAAGATTGTTAGAGTTTGTATGCTAAGAGCTTATAATTTATAAATGTTGAAATAAATAATAATAAAATATGTATATTTTATTCAATTTATGTGCATTGGTGAAATGTTTTCTTCATATGAATGTATGTAACATCCATAATTATTTAAGTAGTCTCAAACTAAATATATAAGTGTTATATATAATAGAATTCAGTTTGAAATTAGTAATCTAAAAAGTCCGTAGAAAGCAAACAAAAATGGGTACTTTATTTATGATAAATCTATAGTTGTGGTATATTTTATATTTGATACGATGATCTTATCTGGGATCGTTCATATGGTAACATGAAAATAGAGGTACCTTATATAATAAAAATTGTATAAGATTGGACCATGATAAAAAAAAAAATTTCTTACTAATATCCGTTAAACAAAGAAATTCATATTTATCGACTAGATAATCATATATGGATTAATTTTAATCATGAGTGTCTAATAGACTCTTATTTGTTAAGTCATATCTTTTGATTTATATGAGTGAGACTGTTATAAATTTACGGTCAATAAACTTCTTATTTTAGAGATGTGATTTAATTAATGGCTGGGAACGTTCTATACAATATTGGAATCTACTATTTCTTGTGAGAAATGGGATGAGTAATTCCCTTAAGTGTTGATTTAAGTCTTGAATAATAAGAGCGCTTACCTTTTGGTTTATGAGTAAACGGAAAGATAATTCATAAGTTATTATAGATATATTATTTGTTAGAGAATCAATAATATTTAATAGAACAAAATATAATTCGAAAGGTATAATGAACTTTAATAACCTAGCTCTAATTATGAACTACTCATGGAGAATCGAACTATATGAAATGATTAAATCGATGGACACTGAAAATTCAAATTATGTAAAACTTCTACAATTTAGAGAGTACAACCTTAAGTTTTTATTGGAGTAACTTTAAAGTTAATAATAGTGAATTATTAATTAAAGAGTTCGATTAATAATTTTTATATTATTAGATCTCAAAATTGTAGGTCCATTTGATCTTTCTATTAGCTCACAACCACATAAAGAAACAAATGGAAGAATGTAATTGAATTGTCCAATTATTAGTGTCACACATTAATTTTATGAACACATTCACAAATTATTTAAATAATTTGATTATTTAAACATTTGTAATTATTCAATTAATTATTAATTATTTAATTACCTATATAGGTCATAGGTTCAATTATAGATGTTATCATTAAATTGCTTATGATTTAGAACCATTTAATTTAATGAAAACTCATTTAATTAATTAATAAAAATATTAATTTAATTTAATTGGAATTAGATTCCATATTAAATTAAATTGAAGGAGTTTTAATTTAATAGGAATTTGATTCTATATTAAATTAAAATTAAAGAGTTTTAAGCCCATAAAGAATTTGATTCTATATTGGATATGAACTAAGTTTTTCAATTTAAAAAGGAAATTATATTCCTTGTTAAATTGAAATACCTTAGTTTATCATTATAAAAGGGTGTTTTATATTGGTAACAAGAAGAAACTTTTGGCTATGTGAATCAAAAATTTTTATTCATTAAAAACACTATATTATCGCCCACCTCATAAGAAATCAAGAAAATTGCTTTTTGATTTCTATAAAATTTTCTTTCATGAAAAGATTTCATGATTGATTCTTTAAGATTGTGTGAAAGGACCCAACCCGAATTAACTCTGTAGAGATCCGAGTCCTTACAGTCTTTATGCAGGTGACTCGAAAGGACTCTGTGAAGCAAAGCCTTCATTTCTTAATCATTTAAAAATTAGGGTGGAAAAATTTCAACAGCACAACGACTGTTTCTCCGATATTTCCAACCTTTTCAAATACCTGTAAAATGATTTATAAACATTTCTAAATGCATACATTCTTTTCACTTTTAAATGGGACCTAAGGTCCATCTCAAAATCAATGTTCAAACACAATTCAAGTATTCAAAACCAAAACCATTTCAAACTTAAAACATTCCAAATGCGTGGTATTGTAATTGTTATTATAAAACTTAAACATGTACATTACACTAAATCCATTATACATCAAAACAGTTACTTTAATTTCACAGTGATGGTCATCTGATAAGCTTGCCTATTCTTGAACTGGAGATTTGCCGCCTAGAGGACTCGCACCTACGCCTGAGGAGTTTTCATAAAATAAACAAGAAAATAATGAGCTAAAAAGGCTTAGTGGTGTTATGTAGTTCTAAATAAGTTTCTTTTAATATCCTTTCTAAATTCTTTTGAAAGAATTCTAAGTTCCGTAGTAAGTTATTCAAAACATGAATTCCATGATATTACATAACCATTTTTATATATATTTGCTTGAAAACAAGATAACAAGATTATATGCATCGTAAAAATTCATTCATAACATAATCACAAATTCATAAATAAATTCATAAATCATATCCTCAGTCATAAAACATGCATCCAATGGAACCTAGGAAAATCATGATCACCGCTCTGTCCTAGGACACCGGTGGTGAGGACGGTCAGTCTCAGTCATAAACTACTATGCCGCGGAATGTTACCTCGCTGCACATATGGCATCGGTCATAATAGTACCTTATATACGCGTAGAGGGCGACATGACAGACTCAATCCCCCCCATAGTTAATGGACTTTCCCCCACAGACATGTCATATGCGCAATAAGGCACTTCGGCCGCATAACAGTCATATTTCAGTCATATAATGGGGATTGGGTCTCTATCGGTTTTGAAATACATTGACATGCTAAAATAATTGTTATATAACATATTTCTTCGATTAGAAATCAAAACATAACAGCGCATTTCAATAATAATTTATCCGATCAATAATGCTTTAGATGTATATATAAAAACATTTATAAGCGTACATCATTCATATAAATTCATTTAAATATTAAAAACATTTCAATCTTTTATGAAAGCATGGTAATCATAGTGCATTTATCATTTCATAAAACAATTTACACTCACCGATTTCTAACTCATGGAAACGTCTGGATTTTCTACCTCGTGTTACTTCTTCAACTTTGCTTTCCTCCGCCTTATCACCTATATAATTTAACATTCTAATATAAGCTTGTCGTAACTACGCTATTCGAATCTAAAGCAACATCATCGAAATCACATTCTAATGTGTTCAACAAAAGGATAAGCGAAGCTAAACGAATAATGTAAAACTCACGCGATTTTGACGGCTTACCGCGGATTATCGATTTAGCGATTCGCGTGATTACTTCAATTCTAATCAAACTTATCGCTAATACTACTCGACTATGCTTAAATCATGGAAAACGAATATTCAAACACTTTAAAACACAAAAATGAGAATCATGGCAGCAAGCTAAACGATTATTCATTTTTCGATTCGACTTCGAAAATCAATGATTTCTATAATCGCGCGTAACAAAACTATCCGATTAACTTTATTATATTTCAAACTATCCTAACATCAACATTTATCATCTTAAAGAGCTTAATAACATAAATGCCAGCTTGCTAATCATCAATTACATTTCCATATTCAACAACAAAACTCGCAACTAAATAACATTCGCATTCGCGGAAAACTTATCCAAATCGCTCGAAAACGATTTTTTAACATCCGAACGATTATTCGATACTTTAAAACACACTAAAATGCATAATTTTTCATGTTAACGAACTTGAAAATAAAAGCACAACATAACAGCCCTTAAATCACATCATAACAACCCCTACAACGAAATTTTCACGAAATTTCAACATCGAAAATCAACCGTCAACACAACGAAACAAAATCGAACGAACCTCCGCACTAACGAGGTTCTAAATCCTAAAACCCAATCATAACATCATCAATTATCATCCATAACTCAACATCATCATTATCCATCCAAACAAAATCAATAAAACTCATCATACCTTTCGAAACTCAATTCGAAACTATTGTGCGAGGGTACTGCCCACTTTAAAGCTTTGATCCACGAGTTCCCTTCAATCCAAAATAACATGCAACCAATAAAAATTCATCGAAATGTCAACACGAAACCAAACGGGACAGCATTTACCTTTGCGTGAGCTGTTCTTCGCTTCAAAACAGCTCTCAAACGCTTGCGACGGCCAAGCGGAACCAAAATCACTCATGACAACAGCTTGTATGTGCTGATTCCCTTCAAAAATAGCAACCACACTTCCTTGATAGCAATTTAATGCCAACAAAAACTCACGGTAGCGGCTCACCCACTACAGTAGCTTCTCACGGCAACAGCTCCCCCCAAGGCTTGGCAACGGCTCCACTCAAGGCCTGACAGCAGCTGCTCGGCAGCAGCTCACGATGGCAGCAACACCAGCTCACAGCAGCGGCAGCAACAGCACTTCTCGATAGCAGTAGTTCACAGTCTGACAACAGCGGATCTTCTATCCTTGCTTGCATGCAATATCAGATCCTCCACCTGGATTGCTTGGACAGCATATGCAGCTGCGAGTGCTGCTCGATCTCCTTCACCACCATGCACAATAGCTCCTTCTTTGTTCTTCATGGGCTCAACTCCTTTTTGGTTATTCTTGGGTTTGAACTTGATGGTTGATGACCCAATGGATGAGAGCATGTGTTTATCTTCTGCTAGCTGCTCTCGTTTTTGCTTCTTTGTGACTGACAGCCTCTTGTTCTTGACTTCCTTTCTTTTTAACTCTCTCGGTCTTGATGAAAATGAGACCAAATGGGTATTAAGGCAGCTCACTCTACTCTTCCTCTCTAGCTCTCTATTTCTATCTCTCGGTCTCTCTTTCATTATCTCTCACTCTCTTGTTCTTTATCTCTCTCTTTTATTTCTTATTCTTGGCTTAAAACAATGGTGACCAAAAGACTTTATGTTGGACCGAGAATGCTTGAAATGTTTTGTTTTGTTTTTTTATTTATTAAAGTTGCATCTTTAAATCTTGAAATGGTAACACTTGGAATATGCATGAGAATTTCATGCCATTTGTCTAGCTTCCATTATTACATGATGACACGTGTCGAAATTATGCACCATTCATGCAACACGCTAATTCATGTGTTCTCCTATTCCGATTCCAAGCTTGAATCCGTTTCCGTCCGTCTATCCGGGAATCCGCTTACGACTTGATTTCATCTTCAGAATTATTTTTACATTTCGAATCCGTCTTCACGCTCTCAAAACCATTTTTATTACTCTAAAATAATTATTCTGAATATTTTCGGACTCGAGAATTATATTTTTCTGATCGAAAACACGATCCATCGAAAAAATAATTCGCTCTTCGACAAACGAGGATTTTGGGTTTTACATTGTGCCCACAAATAGTTTCTTTGTGAAGAGTCATAGCAAGAAAGATCGTATGATATAGAATCAGCGAATAAAAAAGAATTAATTCAATCTTTAGACAATGTAAGATTTGATTTTATTAATTAGTTTTTGAATTGTTATTACTAGTATCGATCAGACATATTTTTGTTTAGATTTTTTTTTTTTTTTTAAATTCACGTTTCCATATTAATCTAAAATTGATTTTTCTTTTTAGCTACTATGGTGCAGTTTCTGCAAGGGTTAAATAGGAACATTGCCAATGTTGTTAAGTTGCAACATTATATAGACCTTATGGATATGGTTCATATGGCCATGAAGGTGGGGAGGCAAGTCAAAAGAAATGGTTCAACATCACGGTTTGGTAGCAATTCGGCTAAATCCATATGGAAGTCAAATTGGGATAAATAGGAAGATAAGACATCTTTAAAGCTTAAGATTGAGACTATCAAGCCTAGAGAGGGTAGAGGTAGCCAAGATATAGGCCAAGCTGAGGCAACCTGATGAGAATAAAAAAGCATCACCAAAGGATCCATTACATATTCCAGTCGGGCCAATAACAAGAGCAAGAGCTAAAAGGTTCAAAGAAGCACTTAATGGATTAGTTCAAGAGATTTGGGCTGATGTTAAAGTGGCGAATTCCAAGATAGGCCCAAAAGAAGATCAATGCTTAATTAATTTAATTAAAGCAATTGATGAGCTTGATTCTGGTTAATTTCTTGCCCATGAAGTTGATTTCTTGGTCATGAAGACTTTCCATTGTGGAGTTGATTGCTTGATCACAAAGACTTCCAGTTTTGAGTTGATTTCCTACCTATTATATTCAAGGCAATTAGTTATCAATTTTATTCTTCTTTCCTTATTGTAAGAGGTTGACTTTCCTTTTTCTTTTATAGGCTTAATGGGCTTAATTGCCTAATTAATTATTTCCTTTTGCTGCTTAGTGTTTTAGCTATATAAATCAGTGTAACCCTAAAGGGAATTCATTGATGATTAATAATATTTGTGAGAGTATTCTCTTTGGTTCTTCGTAGAACTTTTGAACTTATCAGGATTTTCCTGTGGCGTTCTTCTTAGACTTATCAATCAATTCTTCCATCATTGATTGTGGCGTCATCACCATACCAAGGTTCTTGCTTCCATATAAGCAACGGGTCGAGGTTTCCATACAAATCTGAATCTAGGCGATCTTGGAATCCTACTTGATTCTCAGGTTTCGTCAGTTCTTGGCGTGGTTCGTATCACAACCTAAAGAAGAAATAGGGATATCAAATGCTTTAGGTGTTTGGGAAGAGTCCATATAACTTCTCAATGTCCTAACAAGAGAACTATGATCTTAAGGGAGGATAGAGATATAAAGCCCAAAGGGGAGAGCAATGATGATGAGATGCCACCTTTGGAAGATGCTAGTAATGTTGAAGTTGAGTATCCTACGGATGGGAAATTATTAATGGCAAGGCTTGCTTTATGTATGCCAGTGAAAGAATAAGATTAGGTAGAGCATGACAATATCATTCATGCCAGATGTCACATCAAGGATAGAGTGTGTAGTGTGATCATGGAAGTAGTTGTACCAATGTTGCTAATACTAAGTTAGTAGAGAAATTAAGCTTACATACTTCAAAATATCCTAAACCATATAAGTTGTAATGATTAAATGATTATGAAGAGCTTAAAGTTATACAAGTGCCGGTCTTTTTATTAAAAAAAATAGAAATAGTGGGAGATTCTCGATCATTACTTGTGTATTCACTTAGAAAGTGTTTTCAAGATGGTGATAAACTTGAAATCACGCAAGGCTAAGAATTATAATTGGTTTCTAGTCCTGATGTTGAGCATATTAACGTTGAAGTTACTGATCATGAAGTTTAGAGTGGTACCGAGAGTCGGATTGAAGTAGTAGACCTTGATCTACTTATTGTCGTTAGAAGAGAAACCAAGACATGTACTTAACATCCTATATCTTGATTTGTGTCTTGTGAAAGGCTTTTACCTATATTTCGTTCCTTTACTACATTACTGTCTTAAAATTAAAATACTTACATCTTTGTTAATATCAATCTTCATCATCAGCTTTCAATGCACCTGCATTTTCTGAGTTTCCAATAACTAGAAACCCAAAAAAAAATCTGGGATTCCTACCATTGGGAACCCACAAACCCAAATCATCAACATCATCAAGCTCACAAATCCAAACATCCCCCATAATCATCATCAATCCCACAAACCTAAAAATCTCCTATAATCATCATCAATCCTACAAACCTCACCACTAATTATCGATCTCCCATAAACCTAACCACGAGTCAATAATCTCTCACCAATTTGGCACCAAATGGTGGTCTCCACAGTGGTCTCCCCCATTGGAGACCATAATGGTCTCCATACGAACCCAAGAGTTCATTCGACTTTTGGTACGAACCTACCTAGGTTCATTGTCGAATGAACTCACATATGTAAGATCCTATCCTTAACTTTTAAATTTCCTAGTGGTAGTAACTATGTTGTGAGGGGAGAGTGATAAATCTAGTCAATGTTGTCTTTATAAATGATATTGAAGTGTTAATAAGAATTTTAGAAGGAAATTGATCATTATGATAAGAAAATTCAATGAAGGGCAAAATGGTCATTTTGCTAAATAAGAGATATATTTATAAGTGGCAAAATGGTCTTTGTCCAATTAAGAGTTAATGTATACATATAAGTGAGTGTTAATTTCCTAACACTTAGTTAAATTTAATTAAATTGTGAAACAAACTAACAAGGGGCAATATTGTCATTGTAACCCTATATTTTGCTAAATGTTAGTTGCCTATATATATTAGTGTTCGTGTCAGTCAACTAACATTTAGCAAAATTTGAAACAAAATTAGAGAGAAAAAGAGGAAAGTGGGACAGCAAAGGGAGGAAGAAGGAGGAAAGTGAGATCAAGGGTTTCCAAGCAATCTTTGAAGCTTTCAAACCAAAATTTAAGTAGATTCAAGCAAAATTAGCAAAAGCTAAGGAAAGACAAGGTGAGTTTTCATCATCTCTATTCAATATGATAGTAGTTGGATTTGTATGATGTGTGAGATGATTTGGATTAGTTGTTGGGATGTTTGTGATGAAGTTTTTGAATTAAAGCAAGTTTAGAACCATAACAAAGTGGAAAGGATGTGACAGGCCCATTTCTAACTATACTAGTTAGGCGACCTGCCCGGCACCCCACCGTGGCTTTCCAGTCGAGATCTGCTCCGGTTGAAAAGTTTCCATGAAGTTAAGCCTCTTTCTTATCTGAAAATATTTGAAATCATTTTGGTTCTGAAAATGGGTAGGAATTTTGTTCGTTGAAAATGATTTTATGAAAATAAAATTTTTTTCGGAAATCCAGCAGTACAACGACTGTTTTTTAAAATTTCCACCCTGTAATTATGTCACAAAACCTATATGATTTCATTCAAAATATTTCTGTAACTAATAGGCCTAAGGTCCTTTTTCAATTTCACAATCATTCAATGATACGGAAAGCAACTTGATTAAAATCTTAAAACATCATGCATGATATTCACATAAAATTCTTTATCCAAAATAATATTTACAAAACTTGAGAAATTTGAAAATGATAACAAATACAGTACATGATAACTTGTCTAGAAACTAGTGCAGTGTGGTCGCGTCTTTAACTGGCCTGTACGTCCGAATGAGATGCTTCTGCCGCGCTGCTCGTACCTGCACCTGGGGAGGATTTTAATAAAACAGGAAAAACGATGGTGAGAATAACTCAGTGAGTGGGTAAGTTTAACATAAACTATACTTTTGCTTAACATAATATTCCTTCCAAAATAGGTTGGAAAAACTATTATTTACTTATTTTACTTTACTTTGTTGAAAACTATGAATCTCATTTTAAAAATGCGAAAGATACTTATCAAACTTTTCTTAAATACTTTTATCATTTTATTACTAGCCTATCTGGCAACCCAGGAAAACTTATCCTTCGTGACGATGCGAAGACAAGCCACTAGGATTAGGGGAACTCTCACCATGTGTAGTCGTAGATGTGGAAACAACTCTGGGATCGCGATTCCCTCCAACATCAGGCAGATCTACACTACCTCATACGTACAGAGGGAGACTGACAGACTCGATCCCCCCAAAGTTAGTAACTCCTCCCAACTTACCGTACACGTATGAAATACTTCGGCCAGGTGTAAACTAGGGGCTAGGGTAAACCAAAGACATATAGATATATAAAATCTCGGCAATATGCTATAACATAGCAATTATCTTTCGCAAATAATATTTCTATGCATGTATATCGTTTCAATTTACTAATTTACTTTACTCAAAGAATATATATATATATATATACATTTATAGTAGGATATATATATAAAACTATATCTGCATTGTATGAAATATAATAAAATTGCATTCATAGAATCATTTGCATGAAAACTTTATATAAAATCCACACTTACAACTTACTTCCAAATACTTTATCACCACTTCCCGTTATGGATCTCGTCCGCTCTCCGATTCACCTACAATTGGTTTCGATCGAGATTTCATTAAAATACGGCTCATGCACAAACTAAACTTAAACCACACGAGGATTTCTAATCACGATATTTCAAGTGATTATCCTCACCCAATAACAATACGGAAAACTAATATTCGCACGCGGAAATTATCTCGAAACCAATTCATTATCGCAACATAATCTAATTGAAACTCTACGATTATAAAACCAACAACTATGCCATTCGAATCTAAAGCAACATCATCGAAATCACATTCTAATGGATTCAACAAAAAGAATATTCGAACCTAAACGAATAATGTAAAGCTTACGCAATTTCGACAATTTATCGCGAACTATCATTTTTAACGTTTTACGCGATTATTTCGTTTCAAATCAAACTTATCGTCAATACTACTCGTGACTTTACTTAAATCATGGAAAACGAATATTCAAACACTTTAAAACAAAAAAAATGAAAAACATGGCAGCAAGCTAAACGAGGATTCATTTCCCGTTTCAACTGCGAAATTCGACAATTTAATGATTTTGTGCGAAACGAAAACTATCCGATTAACTTTAATGTATTTCAAATTATCCTAACGTCAACATTTATTGTCATAATGAGCTTAATAACACAAATGGCAGCTTGCTAATCATCAATTACATATTCACATTCGACAACGAAACTTGCAACTATATAACATTCACATTCGTGGAAAACTCATCCGAATCGCTCAAAAACGGTTTTTCAACATCCGAATGATTATTCGATACTTTAAAACACACCAACACTAATAATTTTCCACAACAACGAACTCGAATTTAACGACGTAACATAACAGCCCCTAAATCTCCCTATATCAGCCCGAAATCAAATCGCAACGAAAACAACCATCGACAATTTCATTCAAAAACACAACCGAACAATAACGAGCGAACCTTCGCACTAACGAGGTTCTCAATCCTAAAACCCAATCATAAAAATATCAACTATCATCCATAACTCAACATAATCATTATCCATCCAAACGAAATAAATAAAAACTCAATATACCTATCGGAACTCAATTTGAAACTTCGAAAAGATCGTGCCAGGGTATTGCCCACTTTAAAGCTTTTATCCGCGAGTTCCCTTCAATCCAAATTAACTTGTAACCAATAAAAACTAATCGAAACATCAACACGAAACCAAACGGGACAGCACTTGCCTTGGTGTGAGCTATTCTTCGCTTTGAAACAGCTCCCATGCGATTGCGACGGCAGAACGGTGCCAAGATCACTCACGGTAACAGCTTTCTCTCCCTCGCGACCTCACTTCCTTCTTGCTGCAAGTTACGGACAGCTTGTCTTCTCGGATGGCTTCTGGTCTGCACTGCCTCGCTTCTTAAATGGCTCACGGCAGTAGCAACAGTAGCTCATGACCTCTCACTTGGTTCACGGTCTGCACAAGCATACATACTAGATCACGGCTTAGATGGACTTCTCTTAGCTCAAGGATTGAAGATGACTTACGGATTGAAGATGCATGCATCTTTTGGTATCAGATCTCACCCTTCCTTTGCTATAATCATGATCTGAGACCATCCAAGGAGAGCTGTTGCAACTGTTGGTGCACTCCTTCACGAGCAGGTCACTTCTTCACTTCTCATTGCATGCACAAGCTGAGGCCATCCAAAAAGATTACTGCAGCTGCTGTCCTTAAAGAATCACTCTTAGATCTGGTGGAGGACCGAATGGGGAAAGAAAAGTGATGGTGGTTCTTGCTCGGTCTACACTTGGTCCTTTGCATGAGCTCTTGGTTAAACTCTCATGCTTCTTCGAATTCTTTTCTTATTCAAGAATGGGTCTCGGTCTCTTAAGCTCTCTCACGTTCATGGATGGGTCTTGCTTTTCTATTCTCACACACTCTCTCGGTCTAAGAATGGGCTACACTTTCTCAGATTTGTTTTTGTGAGATGGTGACCGAATGCTTATTTTGGATTTACTTCTTTTTATTTCACTCTAAAATCTTTTAACTTACACTTTCAATTGAATTATATATTGTTTATTTCTTTGATGACACATGATAACCATGTATGTCCATCTCATGCCACTTGTCCTTGCTCACTCTTTGCATGTACGACACGTGTCCATCATTCACCAATTTTATTTTGTTTATCTCTTTTCATGCCACTTGATTTCATTCCGCTTTCGAAATCCAACTCGCTTCCATCCGTTCGTCCGTGAATGTGCTTATGATTTAATCTCGACTTCGCACATTCAGAATTATTTTTAAATTTCGAATCCGTTTCCAGGCTCTCAAAATTATTTTTATTATTCTAAAATAAATATTCTGAATATTTCTGGACTCAAAAATTATATTTTTATGATCAAACGCGATCCATCAAAAAAATAATTCGCTCTCTGACGAATGAGGTTTTGGGTTTTACAGGATGCTTGTATTACAAGATATGGTGCATGAATTATAAGTTAGGGTTATGTGGGAGAAACCCTAACTTGTGAATTAAGCATGTCCAAAGTAGTGTGAGTTGTAGATTAATTGTTTGATGAAATGTTTGAGAGAAAATGGCTTGAGAATGTTGAAAATGTAAGTTGTTGTGTATGTTAAGGTGGTTCGGCTAAGGAAGGGGGTATGTGACCTCATTGTGTTTTGACCCTTTTGAGCTTTAATTTATGCATATTAGGAGTTAAAAAAGCATATAGAAATGTTAAAATTGAACAAAGAAAAGTGTAGAGAGGAGTTGAGAATTAAGGGCCTAGTTGAAGGGCATTACGGAATTTCATACAAAATACATTCTTTGATGCATGAAATGAGTATATTCAATCATAATTGAGGGAAATAACATTAGATATGAAGGAAATAAGTTCATTGCATATTTGAGATAAAAATGTGCCTGAAAAATGAGTGAAAAATATAGGTATTTCACAGGTTTCACCTGTCACGACCCGAGCCCTGGGCTGTGGCAGAATCATGAATATTAATAAATAGAAATTTTCAATTTTTAATAATATAAAGAAAATTTTCCTGTTTTGGATACTCCGGAATACCAAATTAAAACATTGTGAGCGATGAAATGAAAATATTCAAAAATACTCTAAATTAATCCCGGTGGGGACCATCCCCACAGATATGTGAACACCTACTAGAAATCATGAATTTAGAGTAAATAATAAAATCATAAACACTTAGTCGTGCAATCAACTTATCATAAGTGAGCATTCAAATTCATTTAAAATCTCAAATGAAATTCCAACACTTTGGTGTTCTTAACACAATGTCTTAAATACATCGAAAGCAAATCCCTTAAATGAGTTGCAAGGACATTCAATTCTAAATACCAAACTTTAAAGGAAATAAACTAAACATCCATATCACAAGTATAATCCCTTATTTCCTTAGTCCTCTACCTAGTTCGCCTGATGGCCACCTAAGTCACTCTGCACATTTCCTGGAAGGGGAAAAAAAAATAGGGGTGAACTAGTGCTCAGTAGGATTTCATTCCTGATAAGGTTTTGGAAACCGCTTTCTAAAATTATTATTAAAACTCTATATGCTTAACTATTTAATAAATTCAATAAATAATTTCATAAAATATATAGGTTACTAGAATCGTCATACAATATTTAAGGGTTTATATAAAGTCATGTAATTTTCACAACAAGGTAAATCCCGACCCCTAGTCATATAATCGATGGCCTACAGTTTTCAGTAAATTATTTTGGATAAGAAAAATGACATTTGGCATATCGTGACCCTGATAGCAATACCAGAAAATATCTTGCGCAATAACCTGCGCAGTGACCCTGACATAAAGTCGTATCATTTGAATAGCAGAAAATACAGTGACCTGGTAGCCATACCAGAAAGTACCCTGCGCAGTAACCAGCGCAGTAACCCCGACATAAAGTCGTATCATATGAATAGCTATTGATAGCATCACACAATGACTAGGACGATGGATTTTTACCTTATTTAAGTTAACAAAATGATTCCAACAAGTTACCATGCAATTAATGCAATATATATTTATAATTCAATATCTTGAAAACTTTCCTTTTTATTTATATAATTTCGGCAGCACAATGATTGCTAATTCAATAAGCCAAATTTATAAACCTGTCATAAAGCCGCAAATTTTCACCAAACAAACCACAAATACTTCCAAAAGCAATCCACAATATATATCCTCATATAATCAACATACTTTCAAAATTATACATATATATATTAAATAATTTCCACTTTAACATAAAAATTACTAAAAGATTAGGATAGAACTCCTACCTCAATATAAGCTATTAATCACTTTAAAAACCTCGATTCCTAACGTAATTATCGCCATTCTGGATCGAATCTACAAAGTAACGCAATATAAATAATTTTTAACATGGCTGCCCGATAGGTAAAATATCCTTAAAAATGGATTCTACACTTAAAAACGAGTCCGTAGACACGTTCGGAACTAAATTTCGAGTTCGGGAGGTCGAAAAACTAACCTTCGCCGTACACGACAATTGGTGGCGACTTTTCGATGACGAATTTCGGTGACCACGGTGGCGTGACATGCGGCTAGGCGGGTTTTGTTGCCCTCGACATGCTTGTCACGAAAATGGGGTTGGTCGGAGTCAAAATCGACTAGTTTCGCCGGGATCTAGAAAAATAAAAGTTGGTTAATGGCCGACCTTTCTCTGCTGAAACGAACACCCAAACGAGGATAAAACTTGACAAAATTGGTACTTATAGAATCTACGTCGCACGAGCTTTCTAACGGTATCAAATTTGACCAAAACGGAGGTCAGATGAGGTCAGAACGACGACTCAAAGTCTGGCTCACGGGAATGGAACGGCTGGAGAGAAAATGAGGAGAGAGAGAGAAAGTGACTGGCTTAAGGTTGAAGAAGATTGTGTAATCCAGCCAAATTACAATTTGGCCCCTCAACTATTTAAAATTTATAATTTTAATCTTAAACTTTAAAAATCTAATTTTTTAACCCTTACACTTTTATACAATTTTTTTATAATATTTTCAATTTCATCCCTGGGTAAAATTTGAGGTTTTACATCACTTCTCTATAGTTATAATTTTTCAAAACCGTTTTACGGGTGACCTAAATGTTAATTAGGGAGATTATTGGAGCGAAAACGTAGCGAAGAAAGTGCCGGGTTGGTCCCTACATACCATTCGGCCAAAGGGGGTCTTAAATTTGAATTTTTCATTCGAAGCTTCCAAGCATCATTTCTAGTATATGGAGGTGTTCCTAGGTGATAATAAGTCAGACTTATGCAAAGAAATCGAAATTAGAAAGCTTCGGTTAAGTTAGAATTGAGTAGGAAAGTTGTAGTGAAAAAGAGGTTTTAAAGAGTGAGTTATGTTAAAAGCAATGTGTATAGTTTTGCGTAGCTCATTGTAACACACTCTAAATGAAAATATGTTATGTATGTAAAGAAAAAGCAAGTAGAGCATGAGAGGCCCGTTGATGCTATTTAGCACATTTGGGATCGAGGTAAGTTCTACATACTTACACTAATTACCTTTTGTTGTGGGTATTTTGACAATTATGGACAAAAAGGGAAAAAGCTCAAAGATGAGGCTCACTATGTCGTTTTATAGGATGAGGCCCAGAAAGTGCTGGTCAAACTGGTCAGAAGTCAAAGGAGGGGGCGTATGGTCGCCCATTAGCCTATGAGCCCTAGCGCACCTGGTTATGCAGTTGGTCGTTTTAATCATTGAAGTAACCAGTTGACTGCATGAAGGTTTGACCGATTGATGAGGCACAAAGACAATCTGTTCGTGATTAAAGGGTTGCCCGGTAAGTGCCCTTCAGAAGTTACCAAAGTGGTTAGGAGGCCCTTGCATCTACTCGATAGATGGAGGGGCATTGCAAATTGCTCGTCAGCTCGATAGAAGAAACACCTGATCATTGAAACAGTCTGCTCAATAGAGGCAATATTTGATCGCCGAATAGGCTGTTCGCTAGAGTTGACCAGTTGACCTTCTGGAAGGCGAATCGATTCAATTCAAGAAAGGAGCCAACTTACCTATTCCCATGCAAATCAAATCACGACATTCTTGGTAATTGCTATATATGCGATAGAGATAATCTTAAAAGATATTATCTTAATTAATGTATATTATTTTTTGCTTTATCTGTAAGATTCTTAAACCCATTTGAATTGTAACATCTCCGCTATAAATAGGAGATAAAAATTCAGTGTAAAGGAGAAGTGGAAATAAATACAATTACCCAAAGAGAGAAGAGAGGGTAATTGTCATGGACGTAGGCCATTGTTTTGTCGAACCACATAAAAATCTCGTCGTGTTCTGTTTGTTTTGGTCTTGGTCATACTTGTTTCGTTTGTGATTTATTGTATCGCAGGTATTGGGCTTTGAGAACCAAGTTGACCGAAGTTGAGTGTCAACATCTTTTGGCACTAGAGGAAGGGCCCAGACTGCGGTTTGACAACCTTTTTGATATTATTCTCTTTTGCTTTGATTTGCTGACATGGCCAGGATCAAGGCAACTAGGATCGTTGCAATAGAGGCTGACCAATCGGAGGGCCACCAGGGCCAAGGTCATACTGCAGGAACGTCCAGTACAGCTTTGCCCTCACTTCCCCTGTATCAAATAGCTGTTGGTGGGGAAGTTATGCCAGTTTGGCAGTAGCGTCAGGAAGCGTTAGAGAATACAATAGCATAATTAGCAGAGGCAATCAGAACCCTGACGCAAGCCCGGGCTCAGGAGGTCCCTAGGAATGCAGACCCTCAACGCCAGTCGGTAGGTGTCGTGCCTGCTAGAAGAGAGGAAGCTGGCAGAGTGAGAGTACAGCCGGCGATTTCTATTCGCTCCTCAAACTTACGCCTGAGAGGTGAAGAGCGTCAAGCTCATAAAGAAGAAGTAACGCCTCACTCTCTCAACCTGAGGATCAGAGTAAGCCAGGGTGGCAGCAGTCGTGTGGAGACTGACCGTGGGAATGAAAAAGTTCAATAGTGCAATGGGGAGCGTATGCGCCGAAGAGAATCACCTCATGCGGGGAGTTCTCATAGAAGAAGCAGATCGCGTGAAAGAATGTCTATGGACCGAGAGAGGTTACGAACTCGTGTTTCTAAAGGAAGGGAAAGTAGGAGGAATCACTGGTCCCCAGCGGGCAAAGTTGAATGACGGGACTCAGTGGTGCAGGAATTAATACAGAGGGTCCAGCAATTGGAAATGGGACCCGGGCTCCACGGTCGAGTAGGGGTGAGAGAAGAAAGAACCCCATTCATGAGGGAAGTTGAGACACAGCCGCTGCCGCCGAGATTCAAGCTCCCGAGCATCCCACTTTATGATGGAGATAGTGACTCATACGACCACCTAGACACTTTCAACGTCCAAATGGATCTGCAAACTTCTAATTCTCTGATCAAGTGTCGAGTGTTCCCAGCAACATTGGGGAATGTGTCAAGGGCATGACTAAGGAGTCTTTCGGCTCGCAGTATAAATAGCTGGGAGGAATGCCAAAGAAAATTTGTTAACCAGTACAAGGCATTGAGAAAACAGCTCGTATCAACCTGCCACTTGGCAACTATCTTTCAGAAGTGGGATGAGACTTTAAGAGACTACATTGCCAGATTCAGGCGTGAGGTAAACAATGTGAAGAACCCCTCAGACGAAAGTATCTTAACTGCGATCTCGGCAGGACTTAGGAAAGATGGGAAGCTTTATAAAAACATTTATAGGAATACTGTAAAAAGTCTTAGGGAATTTTATGATCGTGCGGCGAAAGAAATTTGCTGGGAAAATACTTTCGGACAGAAGAAATCCATCGAGCAGAAAAACGGAGCAAGTAGCTCACATCAGAGAAAAAAGAGGGGTCAACGTGAAAGTGAAGAGAGCGGTTATAAGAATCGCTCCAGTAATCAGGTAGCGAAGCGATCAAAAAATGAGTTCAGAAGAAAGACATCTCCACTGAGACATCGCTACCAGAATTACAGCTTCTTGACAGATAGGTAGGATAGGATATTTGAAGCAGAGAAAAAAAGGAGAACTTCGGGAAGCTAAGTCCCACAAATATCCTGAGGAGATTCCAGGACTTAAGGAAATATTGTGCCTACCATAGAGAGAATGGGCACTATACTTCCTAATGTAGGGAACTCAGGGATGTGATAGAAGAATTGATCAGAAGAGGTCGTTTGAGGGAGCATGTGGTGCGACCAGAAAATCAGCATCCCCAGCAAGGGTATCAACTAGCACAGGAACGCCATGATCCATCTCAACAATCTGTCCAACAACAACCACAGCAGATGACTGATCAGGGTCATCTACTCGCTCTAAGAACCATTTTTACTATCCATGGAGAACCGCACATCGCAAGGACATCCAACAAATCGCAAGAACGCTATCCGCACGAGGCCAGTTGTGTCCTTCTGATAGGGCATAGTGAGACGGAAGGGCCGGCTAAGAAAGCCAGAATGACTTCAGGTGGCATGATGTTTAGTGAAAAAGATGCCAGAGGTGTACATTGGCCCTATAATGATGCACTGGTCATCAGGGCAAGAATCAGCAATGCTGAAGTAAGAAGGATAATGATGGATACTGGCAACTCGGTGAATGTGATGTATAGGGGTTATTTCGAATAGATGGGTTTAGCATCCAAGCAATTAGCACCATTGTCTGAACCCCTCTTTGGCTTTACAGGAGATGCAATTGTGCCATTGGGGCAGATCAGACTCCCTCTCGTTATCGGAGATTTAGACCGATAAGCTCTTATGATGGCAGATTTCTTGGTTATCGATTGTCCTTCGGCATACAATGCTATCCTCAAAAGACCAGCTATGAATGATCTAGATATAGCAGTATCCACAAGAACACTCACTATTAAATTTTTCACTCCGAATGGGGTAGGATGTGTTAGGGGAGAACAGGAAATGGCAAGGAGATGCTATAAAAATGCGGTAAAGGTAGGGATCAGAGGAAAAAAGGTTAGCATGATGATTGAGGAAAAGACACGGCCAATCAGTACTTCGGGAGTGAGTCAGGACCTAGATCCAAGAGAAATAGATGAAGATCGCGCAACAGGCCCTGTGGAAGAATTAGAGGATATGCAAGTTAGCGAGCAGGATGCCAGGCGGTGTTTGATGGTAGGGAAAGATTTACTCCCAGATATTAAACACAGCTCGTTAAATTCTTGAAGGACAACCTGGATGTCTTCGCATGGAATCATGAAGACATGGTAGGGATCAGCCCGAACGTGATGTCACACAAACTAAACATCAATCCCCTCCATAAGCCGATTCGCCAAAAGAGGAGGCCAATGACAGAGGAACGCTATGAGGTGCTCAGGGAAGAAGTAGAAAAACTTCTGGCGAACAAATTTATCAGAGAAGTCTACTACCCGGTTTGGGTGGCAAACCTTGTTCTGGTAAAGAAGAAGAATGAAAAATGGAGAACCTGTATCGACTTCACCGATCTAAACAAGGCATGCCTGAAAGACAATTTTCCTTTACCAAGGATCGATTAGCTCATTGATGGTACGCTGGACATCAGCTCTTTAGCTTCATGGATGCCTACTCGGGGTATAACCAGATCCTAATGAACCCTGGTGACGAGGAGCATACTTTATTTATTACTGATCGCGGGCTTTATTGTTATAAGGTGATGTCGTTCGGGTTGAAAAATGCTGGAGCGACCTATCAACGGTTGGTAAATATGATGTTTAAAGATCTTATTGGGGGAACGATGGAAGTATATGTTGATGATATGTTTGTAAAATCCAAGTAAGCATGCGAACATGTGCATGATTTGGGAGAGATATTCCAAATCCTGAGGAGATTTTAGATGAAGTTGAATCCTTTGAAGTGCGCGTTTGGAGTAGCTTCGGGCAAATTCTTAGGTTTCATGGTCAATAGTAGGGGAATTGAAGCAAATCCTGAAAAGATTAAAGTCTTAATTGATATGAAATCGCCTACCAAGGTCAAGGAAGTGCAGAGTTTAAACGGCCAAGTTGCCGCCCTCAGCCGGTTCATATCCAGGTCGACAAACAAATGTATTCCATTCTTCGATGTACTGAGAAAAGCAAGAAAATTCAAATGGACTGAAGAATGTGAAGCAGCCTTTCGATAACTGAAAGAATACATAGGCTGAGCACTTTTGCTGTCTAAGTCGGTTGAAAGGGAAAAATTGATCGTTTATTTGGGGGTTACTCATCATGCCTTTAATGGAGCGTTAGTCCGTGAAGAAAACGGGAAGCAATTCCCTGTGTCTTATATTAGCAAAAGGTTGCTCGTTGCGGAAACAAGATATACACCGATGGAAAAACTTGCATATTGCTTGGTAGTGGCATCGAGGAAGCTCCGCCCTTACTTCCAGGCTCATACCATCAAGGTCCCGACTAGGTACCCTTTGAAGCAGGTCCTTCAAAAATCTGACCCATCTAGTCATCAACTTAAATGGGCCATAGAGCTCGCCCAGTACGAAATAGAATTCAAGCCCCGAACAGCGATCAAGGGACAAGTTCTGGCAAATTTTGTGGCTAAATTCACGAGACCTGGCAGTGAAGAGCCTGAATCTTCTAAAGGACCATTCTGAGAGCTGTATGTAGATGGGTCCTCCAGTGAGCAGAAGGCAAGAGCAGGAGTGATGCTGATTGTAACATGCTACTTCGGTGTCCAAATAAATTATTAAATGTGATTATTAATTAAGGGATGATGTAATTAATTATCCGTCCAGATCCGGAGGAGTAATTGAATTTTTATAAAATTCTCCAGACGGGTCCGGGGATAATTATTTAATTCAATCTTGTAAAATAATTTAGAGCGATTGGATCCGAATAATTATTCGAATACTAATGAAGTTTCCGAAAATGAAAATGGATTTTAAAAGAATTTCCTGGTGGACCCGAAGCGATTTTGAAGGTGAAAGCAATTAAAAAACGGATTTGTGGACAGACGGAAACGAAATCCGAGCTTGGAATTAAAGCGGGAGTGCATCAAATAAAATAAAGTAAACTTTATGCATGAAAGTGACACGTGTCACACATGCAATAAAGGAGAGAGACAAGCGTCCAAAGTGAGATTGAAAAATAAGAAATGAATGAAGAAAGCTAAAGCATTCGGTCATCTCTAGCAAGCAATCCGAGAACTTCCATAAAGAGAGAATAAGAGAGTGAAAGATAGACAAAGAGAGACCAAGAGTATCAAAGCCCATTCGGTCATCATGTTTCTTCAAATCAAATCCGAACGTGTGATGTGAGAGAGACCGAGAGAGAGATCGAGAGTACGAGTGAAGGAAGAGGCAGATCTGTGCGTGCTGCTCGTGGAAGAAGAGAGAACTGAGAGCAGATCTGAAGCAAAGTGACCCAGTAGCAGATCCGAGCCAAGAAACCGTGCATGCAAGCAAGAGGAAGCTGCTGCCTTGCTATCGTGCTGCTGTTGTCATTGTGAGCTACTGGTGACGAAAGAAGCTACTGGCGTAAGGAGGCCGTGCTGCTGCTGTCGTCATCCTCAGGTGCTGTCGTGGTCTGGTAAGGTGCTGGTGCTAACCAGGTGCTGTCTTGCTGCCATGAACTGAAGAGCTGAAGCCGTGCGAAGCTGCAGTGAGCTGAACCAGTCGCTGTCGTCGTTGCTGCCGATTGCTGCAGTGTGTTGTCATCGTGAACTAGTTGCTACCGTTATGCGAGCTACTGTCGAGCTGCTGTCAAGTTAGACCGAACACCATTTCAGACCTGAAGAGAAGACAGCTTGCTGGGAAAGAAGAAGTTGCTGCCAAGAGCTGCCTTGTGCAGGTGAGATGTGCAAAAATCTGTGAATTTATGAGTGTGTATGTGTAGTCGTGGAGTTGAGAGAACAGAAGAGCTGTCCGTGCAACTCAAGTGCAGACCAGAAGTAAAGATTATGAGGCACTCGGTTAAGCATCATTCAAGCCGTGAGAGGGCAGTTGGGTGCTGAAGTTGAGAGCTGATTCAAGTTCAGCTAGTTGGTAAGTTTTCCTGAATCTGTTTTGGATGTGAAATCTGACAGCTTTATATAGAGTTTGAGTGCTGTTTTGGGTCTTCAACCAACAACTATAAATCTAGTAGAGGTTTGAGGATTGTCTTGGAGCAGCATCAGCTTGTGTATGTAGGTGGAATAGGTTGCTTGCTGCCGTAAGTTTCTAAGAGTGTTAATTGTCATCGCGATCGTCCGAGAGCTTTTTCGAAGTGAGAAACAGCTCAAGCGAAGGTAAGTTACTGTCCCGCTGATATTGTTATCATGATTTGAGTAATGTTTAAATGTTAATGGTGTCCATTTGGGTTGAAGGAAGCTCGCGGATAAGGAGATTAATTTGGATAGCCCTTCGTGCTAGTTTTCGAAGCTTTCGAAAGCGCTTGTGAAGAGGTAAATCCGAATTTATGGATTTCGTTTGCAATGGAAATATTTATGATTTAGTTATGGATTAAATTGATGATGACATGATTGGGATATAGGATTGAGAACCTCGTTAGTGCGGAGGTTCGTTTGATTAAGTTTTGACATGTTTAAGAATGATTTTCGATGTTGAATGTGCGTTGCGAAATCCGTATAGGGGCTGTTATGTTAAGAAAGTATGGGTTGTTGCATTTTTCTTTTCGTTTCAAAATTGTCAGCAAGAAAAATGATTCGCAACGATATGCTTTAGAGTATTGAAAGTTATTTGAATATCGCTAGATTGTTTCTAAGTGTTTCGATCTAGTTTTTTCGTGATTTTGAAATGCGTTAATTTGAGATTTAGTGTCGAATGAATTGTGAATAAAATGTCATGATGTTAAGCGACATTTGAATGTGATGCAAATGAATATCTGTAATGAATATGATTGAGAGATTTCATGATGGTTTGTTAGAGTTAATTCGCGTAAATGAAAGCCGTTACAAATAAATTTTAGAGGCTGTTTTTACATGCAATTTTTATGGAAATTAAGTGCAATTTTATGTGCAGTTTTTAGGCCAAATTAAGGGCTGTCTTGAATTGTTTAAAGGCTGTTTTCATGCTATATAAATGAGCCGTTAAGATGTTATCATATGAGCTGTAAACGTGCTAGACATGAGTTGTCAAAGTGCGGTATAACAAGCTGTTTTAAGGACCGTTGTATGCTATTTTTAGGACAGTGATGTAGGCTATTTATGGGCTATTTAAATGCTGTTTTAGTATTGATTGTTGGGCTGTCATAAGGTATTTTAATGTACTATTTTGAGGTTATTTTTAACACGGAAAAAACAGTCATAAAAAGGATATAATGAGTTGTTTCGAAATGTTATCAATCCGAAGTGTTCAAGATACGTTATAGAAGAACATATAGTTATAGTGCATTAAGTTATATTAGTAGCATATGTAAGTAAACTTTTGCTATGATTGTTTTAATGAAAGATCAAAAAGAATCCGGCGAACCGGATTCTCGATCAGAGAATAAGGGTAAAGCGTAAGGGAGTATTCGATTCAAAGATCAAATCCGTTGAGGTTGGTATACACATTATCTTTAATTTTATTTAAAAGTTTTTTCATTTTGAAATGAATTTCTTAAATAAGATTGTTATATCATTTCAATATAATGCATTTACAAATGTATTTGACTTTACTTGAAATGAAACGCGAAATTTATTTGTTATGAAAACCTTGGTACAAAAATCAAAGTTGTAAATATGAATTAAATGTTATGTTATAAATAGCCCTTGTAAACTTAGATATCGATAAATGGAAATTGGTAATTGACATGTCAATAGGGAACTTAGCAACTGCACCGTTTATTTGCATACACTAAATTGATTCGTTATGGACTATGAGAGGCACCACGTGTCCGGTCCCGAATGATTATGTGATATGATATACGACCCGGTGGATACTCACCGAGCGGCCGATGCCGGGGTCGACCATTATTCCGGCGGGTGATCACCGCGTGTCCGATGTCGAAAACCCATATACCAATACATGAGTATCGAATATATATTTACTAAGGGCACCGAAAAATGTTATAAGGAATGAAATGAAAATGTTATGTGAAATGAAATGCTCAATGCTTTGAAAAATATTGAACTCGAAAAATTGTGAACTATATGTTTACGTATTTTTATGCAACGTATATATATATTTATGAATGTTAAAGTTAGAATGTTTTTAGTTACGAATGAAATTATATTTGAAATTGAGAAATTAGATTAATTGTATACCTATTAAGCAATTATGCTTAGCGCATTGATTTACCGCGCGCAGGTTGAATCTTTTGACTTCATCTTCAGACAGAGGAAATAGGTTGTACGCAAAGGCTCAGATAGTCACCATTCCCTCTTCGCTTTTGGTAGATATATAGATATATTGCATATGATCATGCATTTTTAGGATACATGTATATTTGTGTAAATTATTGTATTCTACTTAATTATAACAAAGTTCTGTATAAAAGCATATGTATATTTCTTAAAAGCTTACTTTTGGTTATGTATGCATATAAATGTTTATGATATATTTGAGTAATGAAATGATTTGGAAACGGACGGGAGGTCCGAATAGGAGTTTAGAAATTGATGTTTTAGAAATGTTAAAGTTTCAATTACAGGAAACAGATTTTGGGATTTCAGAAAAACAAAGGAAACTCTGCTGAATTTACGTTTTAAAAAAAAAAATTCCTTTATTGGTAAAGAGCTTTAGAATGATAATAGTTTTTCAAAAGTAACAGAAACGATTTTATTAGGAAAGTAACGTTCTCCGTTCCGGATTTCCAACCGTAATGGAAGTTGGGCGAAGGGCGTTACAATGATAAGTCCGGAGAGCCATAAAATTTTATGCGCTTTGAGTTTCAAATTTAGGGCCACCAATAATGAGACCGAGTATGAGGCACTGCTAGCAAAGTTGAGATTGGCCAAAGAAATGAGAGCAGAACGGGTTAGAATTTATAGTGACTCTCAGCTTGCCATATGCTAGGTTCGAGAATAATATTAGGCCAAAGGATCTAGGATGGCCATCTATCTGCGAAGGGTCCGGGAACTCTTGGCGGTGTTTGAAAAATATGAGCTACATCATGTTCCACGATCACAGAACTCTCATACAGATGCATTGGCTCATTTAGCCACTGCTAAACATGCAGACTTTATGGGGGCTGTTCCAGTAGAAGTTCTGCCAGCCCTAAGTACTGAATCACGAGAGGAGATGATGACAATTATGGTGGCACAAGATTCCTGGATGAACCCTCTTGTGGAATATTTGCAGAATGGAAAGCTACCTGAAAGTAAGTTAGAGTCTCGCCGTCTTCGAGCCCAAGCAACCCGATACTGCATTTATGACGACAAGTTTTATAAAAAAGGATTCTTTGCTCCACTACTTAGATGCATTGATGGCTTAGATTGTCTAGCCATTCTGAATGACATACATGCTGGACATTGTGGCAATCACACCGGGGGGCTATCATTGGCTCAGAAGGCTCTTCGATAGGGATTCTATTGGCCGACAATGAAGCAAGACTCGATCGAAATAGTCAAGAAGTGTGACAAATGCCAGAGATTTGCCAAAATACCTCGAGCCCCACTAGCTTTCTTACAGCAGATGGTTAGTCCATGGCCTTTCGCCATTTGGGGCATGGACCTGATCGGACCACTCCCAACAGCTCAGGAAAAGTGCAGACATGCCATTGTAACAGTGGATTACTTCACAAAATGGGCAGAAGCTAAAGAGCTAGCTGAAATATCCTCTTCCAAAGTCGGGAAGTTTATCTAGGAGAATATTATTTGCAAGTTCGGACTTCCACAGCAGATCGTGACAGATAATGGAACCCAGTTCAGTAACGAGCAGTTTCAGAAATTTTGTAGGGATCTTGGAATCAGGAAGAGCTTTTCGGCAGTAGATCACCCACAGGCAAATGGACACGTGGAAGCTGTAAATAAGATCATCAAACAGAACCTAAAGACTAAGCTAGAAGTAAGGAAAGGAGCTTGGGTTGATTAATTGTAGAAAGTATTATGGGCATACAGAACCCCTGCTCGCAACACTACAGGAGCAACTCCTTTCTCATTGGTGTACGGTTCAGAAGCAATGATCCTAGCAGAATATGAGGTCGAAAGTCAATGAAGAGCTATGTTCAATCAGGAGAATAACGACCATCTGCTCGTAGCTAATTTAGATCTAGTCGAGAAAGCAAGAGATGAGGCTCAGGTGAGGATTGCTGTCTATCAGCAACGAATTGCCAGGTTTTACAATAGGAGAGTCCGTGTTCTGAAGTTTAAGGCATACGATCTGGTTCTACGCCTCATTTTACCAGCTGCTAGGAAAGCTAGTGACGGAACGCTTGGCCCAATTGGGAAGGGCCTAATATCGTTAAAGATAGTTTGGAAAAGAGAGCTTACCACCTGACTAACATGGAAGGAACAGAAGTTCCCCGAGCATGGAATGTTGAGAATCTCCGGCCTTATTATGTTTGAATTATTTAGTTCATGTTTTGATTACTTATTTTTTGACTTGTATGAATGCAGCTATTAATTTAATAAAGAATTCCTTCAAAGAGCAATTCCTAATTGTTTCACGTACGGTTGTTTATTTCTACTTATGCTTTGGAAGGTTCAATTACTACCTGTGAGTGAGTAGACTCTGGAATGAGCAATTGATACCTGTAAGCGAATGCTTTGGAAGATATGATTATCACCTATGAGTAGCTGGGCTCTGAAAGGTATAATCATCATCTATGAACCAAAGAACATCTTGGAAGGCCTTAGCATTACCTGGGAGCAAGTGGACTCTGGAAGGAATGCTCATGGCCTGTGGACTTATCAAATAACCCTGGAAGATCTATGTAGCTTGTGGGCGAGCAGGCCCTGGAAAGGACATTTGATCTGTGGGTTCAAACGCTGGGAGGAATTGACACAGCTTATACAGAGGGCAAACGATTTGTTTGGACCATTCACCAAGCAAAGGTAGGGGGCCTTAAAAAAGGATAATTTCAGCAAAATAGTTATCCCCACACCTACTCTGCTCTGTTAATGAATAAATTTAACTACCAAACAACATACGGATAGAAAATAAAGATAAAGCAATTCATAAAATAGAAATAAAATTGTTTGTAACAAAAATTCTTAAGGAATGCTGGGAGGAATATTCTGCTTGCTTGTAGCCCCGTTTCTATCTTTCACAATAGGATGGGGAGAGTTGGAAGAAGGTCCTGCATATGTGGGGTTAGGAGGAGGCTAATCTAATTGAGAAGTTGGGAGATTGGCTTTTAGTCAAGCTTTTTGTGCGTATAACTTTACCTCTTCTACGGCTTCTGGACCAAAGAAAGATACATCTACATCTGGTCGCTTAAGCCATAAGTTGTACAAAAATAGGCTCTCTCTCCTCTTCTCTGCTTCCCTGACCAAAGCTTTAGTACGGCTCAGCTCCAAGACTATTTGTTCCTTAATAGAAATCACCTCCTGTCTCATTACTTCCATAACTATCTTAGCTTCAGCCGCCCCATGTTCACGGGAGGATAACTCCCCTTTCAACTGATCATTTTCTGCTTTCATCTTTTTCTCTGAATCCTGAGAAAGATGAAGTGCCCTCTTCAGCTCAGCGATCTTCTTGTCCCTGGAGACAAGCTGCTCATTTTGCATCTTTAGATTCTTCTGTTGTTCAAACCTCTGGTTCACTGACTTTTCATGCTCCCGCTCCAGATAGCGGAGGCCTCTCTTGACCTTTCAACCTCTAACTCGAGAGAATTTACTTCTTCTTGCATTCTGTTCTTCTCATCCTCTAGAGAATTTATGGTAATTTCTATAGTAACTTTCTCCTCAGGCTAGTCTGAAATCTCTCTAAGGAGCTTCATGTATGCCATGGATGCCTGAAACGAGTTATTAGTAAAACAAGGAAGGATACAGAAGAAAGCAAAAGCAGAAAATGTAAGGACTTACAAGCATATTATGGAAGCCTGGGTAGTTGATCAACCTCTCACCTTTCATCTCTTCATTATAAAGGGCTGGCTTCTTCATGCCAAGGAACTGAGGCATGCGATCTAGAAGATCATAGTAGTAGATTCCTGCGTCGAAGTCCTATTCCTAGGACTGCTCTTCAGTGATGGGATCTTTCCCTTGCACCTTTTGACGCTTTGAGGGGGGTTCTGCTGCCCCTGATTCGGCAATCCCCTTACCTTTATCAACTCTTTGGGGGCGAGGAGCAGACGAACCGCTGGCATCGGGAGGTGGTTGAGGAGCAGCTTCTTTGTGGGCATCTTTGTTCGAAGGCTTTCTCCCAACTGATTTTTGTCTCATGAGGCGAACAGGAGACGCGTCAGAATCTTTTTAAAGAGGTGACCCTGGGGGAACCTCAACGGCTAGTGGAGTGTCTGAGCTCCTAGCAACCTGGCCGGGTTTCTTTGAGGAGGGAGCCTGACCGGGTAAGGGCTGATCAAAGTGTAGCCTTACCATTGTTGGCGATTGGTTTTCTCCTAGATTTGGAATTTCCTTCCCAAAGGCTTCGAAGGCAAAAGAAATCTCTTTGTCCTCGCGAGCTCCTAGATCAGAACTTCTATCTAGTAACTTTTGGTGAGCTGCAGAAGCAAGACCGTATAGTTGTAGGAGATGATCAGACGGTGGTTGGTCGTCTGAAGAAGTTTTTACCTCTGAAAATCTATCCAATAAAGACAACTCCTGGTCGGATAGCGGAATCTCACTCTTGGCAATATCTATATAAAGGTAAAAATTAGCAACGAGCAGAATGAGGGTAAAATAACTATATGTGTAAAAGTGTACTTACTGGAAGAAAGGCAAAAAGAAAAGTTTTTGAGATCTGACAAAGACAGACACAACGCATAGAACCATCATGACTTGTAGTCACCTACATTGGACTTACTAACCCCCTTTGGGAGGTTCACTTTGTAAGGGGACTTTCGAGCCGAGGTGTAATAAAACCCGTCTTTCTTCTCAGATTTAGGGCCCGTGGTACTCTTAAAAAGAAAGAGGTGTTGAATTATTGTAGGAGTCGATGGAGAAAGACCGTTTTTAAGAAAGATCGAAGCAAGAGCAGTAAGATGAGCATAAGAGTTAGGAGTCGGCTGGAAAGGGACAAGGTTAAGGTCGTTCAAAAGGGCGACTAGATAAAGATGCACCGAGAATCTAAAGCCAGCCTCTATGTGCTGATGGCTTACAGAGAAGAAACCTTTAGGAGGATAGGCCACGTGGTCATGAGTCTTCGGCACCATAGCGTGATAGCCAAGGGTAGAGAAAAGTCTTTAGCAATGGATTTGAGCTCGCTGGGACTAAGAGAAGAGTCATATCTAAAAAAGGGGATGCGAGCAGATGAAGCTCGGTGCTTGAAAGGGTTTGGAGCAGTTTCATCGCTCTGAGATGTCGTATTATCAGTATTTCTGACTTGGTTAAGTTCCTCCTCAGAGGCCGCATCAGCAGACCCCACTTTATGACTGCGACGACTATGACCAGACATCTACAAAAACAACAAGGGAATCAAGTCGCATAAAGCAGACCAAAATTCGGTGATTAAAGTTATTCCTGTTTTTCTAAAAAGTCTAGCTGTACATACAAGGGGGACTGCCAAGCACAAAGAAAGCTTTACCTACAAGCCTAACGGATTACAGGAATAATCGAGCAATCAATGAATTCCTAATTCTACCAGAGTAAGGGTGTCAGGTGATTACAGACAAGGAATGACATGAATAAGTATGATTCAAAGCAGTTAAGCAGATATCTTTCTCAGGCTTTATGGGTTAAAATACGGCAAGAATGCGACATAAGCATCTATAAATAACGAATAAGCTTATACATTCGTAATCTAGTAGATGCAAGTACCGATCAAAATAAAAAAATTACCTTAAATATGGAAGGTTTTGTTGTTGAAGAAGAAGAAAATGAAGAGCGAGAGAAAACTAAAAGCTGAGGGGCATCTGTCTTCAAAAATGATTGGGAAAAGAGAAAGTGAAACGATAGGGAGTTTATATATAGTTGTCACTTCGGAACCCCAATCGTTAGATCAAGACTGCCCAGGAATCATCGTTAATCCAGCGGTTTAGCGTGAAACCCGCGATTTCGTCATTATGAGCAGCCGCTGAGGAGACGTGCATTAAATGCATGCATTAATAATGTGCGATGCTTGGTGGACAGAGAACTAACGTGTAGGGAAACAACATGTGGCATGAGATAGGCTACTATTTGAAAAGGACGACGGTTCATGACCTGCCAAAATTGCTTTAGATATCAGCATTTGTTTTGAATACAAAAATGTATTGAAAAACAAGGGGGCTAGTGTTGTGGGTATTTTGGCAATTATGGACAGAAAGGGAAAAAGCCCAGAGATGAGGCGCACTGTGTCGTTTTATAGGATGAGGCCCAGAAAGTGCTGGTCAAACTGGTCAGAAGTCAAATGAGGGGGCGTATGTTCGCCTATTAGCCTATGAGCCCTAGCGCACCTGGTTATGTAGTTCGTGTTTTAATCATTGAAGTAACCGATTGACTGCATGAAGGTTTGACCGATTGATGAGGCGCAAAGACAATCTGTTCGTGATCAGAGGGCTGCTCGGTAAATGCCCTGCAGAAGTTACCAAAGTGGTCAGGAGGGCCTTGCATCTGCTCGATAGATGGAGGGGCATTGCAAACTGCTCGTCAACTCGGTAGAAGAAACACCTGATCATTGAAACAGTCTGCTCAATAGAGGCAATATCTGATTGCTGAATAGGCTGTTCGCTAGAGTTTACCAGTTCACCTTTTGGAAGGCGAATCGATTCAATTCAGGAAAGGAGCCAACTTACCTATTCCCATGCAAATCAAATCACGACATTCTTGGCAATTGCTATATATGCAATAGAGATAATCTTGGGAGATATTATCTTAATTAATGTATATTATTTTTTGCTTTATCTGTAAGATTCTTAAACCTATTTGAATTGTAACATCTCCGTTATAAATAGGAGATAAAAATTCAGTGTAAGGGACAAGTGAAAATAAATACAATTACTCTGAGAGAGAAGAGAGGGTAATTATCGTGGACGTAGGTCATTATTTTGCCGAACCACGTAAAAATCTCGTGTTCTATTTGTTTTGGTCTTGGTCATACTTGTTTCGTTTGTGGTTTATTGTATCACAGGTATTGGGTTTTGAGAACCAGGTTGACCGAAGTTGAGTGTCAACACCTTTCTTTTTAAATATATGTTATTATTATAAAAGAGGTTTATGAAATGGTTTTCGAAAATGCAAGTTTGTAATTGTATAAAAGATCATTATATGAGATTTAAAAATGAAAAATTTGAATA
Source organism: Dimocarpus longan (assembly GCA_022984855.1). Taxonomy (NCBI): domain Eukaryota; kingdom Viridiplantae; phylum Streptophyta; class Magnoliopsida; order Sapindales; family Sapindaceae; genus Dimocarpus; species Dimocarpus longan. Next base: position 19,742,403 of record CM041018.1, on the reverse strand, counting down.
AACGATTTCAAGAAAATCGAGTTTAAAAAGTTTCTACTCGAAAATTTTCAAAAAAAAGATTTAGAACGTGCTTAATTGCACTTAGTGAAAAAGAGAATTTAAAAAGGTCATGTGTATACCCTTAGTTTACAAGTTAATTAGCATTACGTGGCGATGCAAAAAATTCTGCTCGTAGTTGCTAAGATGTTCAGATTATCTAGCGATACATTTACGATACAAAAAATTCTGTACTTAATCGCCTAGTTTTGTAGCTTACCTTACATTGCGATGTGATGTAGAGAATTCCGCACGTAATTGCAAGAGTTATAGCATTGAGCATTACAATATGCGATGCGAAAAATTCTGCATGTTGTTGTTTAGAGTATAGATTATTTCACGTTACGTATTACAATTCAGTAAATTCCGCATGTAGTTGTCGAAAGATCTCAATAGTGTTACGGTTGGTGTCAGTTGAAAATCACCACGTGACTTACCACATTGAGCGGCCTAGTTGTCGTCGTGTGCTTAGAGTTTCGGGGGTACACATGGTATTTTTAGAAATAAAGTTTACATTAAACTATATGAGTATCAAAACAAGTTATAAATATTTATGTGATAATGATTATAAGTGTTTTATCGATTGAACTAACGAAAATTTTCTATGTTGTAGTGTATAAAACTGTCACAGGTACTTCCTACAGGGGATCAAGAAAAAGAAATACGTCACTAAAAATATAGTGGGCAAAATCAACAAATGCATCACATAAATAATGTTTATATTTTGTGAAGTCCAAATCAAGAAAGCACCTATATCATATTGCATCTTTGGATAACACCCATTTCAAAATTTGTATTATAATATTTTGAGATGTAAATAAATTTTGCTAGTTTTCATACTTCATATAAGATATGACTATAAATCGTTGTTGTTGATGTATAAATGATAGTTGAGATGTATAATTGTGGTACAAAGAAGTTGGGTTGTGAATGAAAAATATTGGGAGTGTATTTTCTTTGCAGGTCAAATTTGGAAACCTCAAAAATACAGCTGTTATGTTGTCGAATTTTTATTAAAATTGTTTTAGATTGAAATTCGAAAAACTCACATTAGCCCAACTATTTTTAGTAGAAACGAAATCAGTAAATTTTAAAGTAAAGTAAACGTGCAAGCTTAAGGGGTTCATTCTGCGGGTCTCTCTTAACCATGAGTAGGGTTATGTGAGGTTCATTGGAGTGCCCGGCGAGACCCTTCTGATTAGAGCCTAGAGAGAATCCGGTTGGAGTCTCGTCAGCATGGGTTTATACTAGACCTTCAAATATATTATGTTATTGCTATAGTGCCACTATCATCATTGACTAGAGAGGAAAAGAAGAGAGAGAGAGAGAGAGAGAGAGCATTAGTTGAGAGAATTTTTTTTTGTTCTATATATATATCTTTTTATTTTTTATCTTTAAAACAAAAAAAAAAAATCCTTATTTTTATATTATTATATTTAATATTATTTGTTTTTCATTTTTATATTTTAATTAATATTGTTTTAATTAAATTTTTATCGCATTTTCCATTTTGCCTTTAAATTTAAATGATCAACCAAGTCTATTAGGGGAATTGTTGTCTTTCTACGTACTTTTAGGGGATATTTTGAGTATTTTTATTAATATCAAGGGGGATTTTAGATAAAAATAAAATCATAGATAGTAAAATGAATATTTTTATAAACTATAATAAATTTTTGGGATTATCCCTTTATTCCATTTTTTTTTCTGGATTTAATTTATTTTTGTGGTTAAGTTTAGGAAAAAATGCACTAACACCCCTAATTGTAGGTGAAGTTTGACCAACATATGAAAGATTCATTAATTGCACAAACCTTCCTTAGATTTAGTTGACCAAATAGTTGACTAACAGAAAGTTAACAATGGTAAGGGCAACATGGACTTGTAAGTGTGATCTTAAATGAATTAAAAAAAATATATATTAACCTTTAACTAATAATAATAGGCCACATCATAGTCCCATGATTTTAAATAAACAACCAAGTTAATATAAAAAAAATCTCATATATGTATGTGTATATATTTTGAAAAAAAGAGAGAATCAGTTAGACTAGATCTATGTTTTTAGCGATCCATCTAATCTCCCTTGGAAAATGGTAGAGATCAAATTAATCTCCTACATGGATATCAAATATGAGATCTTCTGCGATGGAGATCTCAACAATCTATATTGTAAAACCCAACCCATCCGGACTTATGAGAGGACTAGAATTTTAAACAAGTTTTTCATTATCACAACGAGGTCAGACATATGACCTCAAAGTGCTATACACTCAAGGATATAGTTGTTCATGGGCTAGAATGGGCTCAAGCCTACCTAAGCCCATTTTGAACAAAAATATATATATAATAAAATGTATCAATAAATATCTTTTTTTTTTTTTCATATCAAAATAAGAATATATTTTTTCAATCAATTGTGTATTTCTTGTTTATATTTACTTGTCTATTCAAATATTGTGTTTGTAAAAACTTTGATTTATACATTAAATATAAAATTTTATATAATTTCTCCACCTTAAAATGTTAGTTGCATATTATATTACTTAAATTTAATATCTTTTGCTTTTAGTATCTTTCCTATTACACTTTTTAATCTAAAGTATGATGATAATTTATGATTTTCAAAACTATAGATTGCCTATATTTTAAGTTTGATAATTTAAAAAAATCTTTAATCTGGTTTTATTGATGCTTGACTGTAATTGCATTTTATTTTTTTTTTCAATACTTTGTTGGGTCATTTTTACTCTTCTTTTTTTAGTTAATATATTTATATACGATATGAATTTTAAAGGGTAAAACTTATTATGTATCCTATAACTAAGTTAATATGTGTTTTTCCATTTATAAATTTTGTTATATGATTGAAGTTAACTTAAAAACTTATTCTAGCCCATCCTAACAAATAATCTTGGCTATGTCCTTATATGCACTAAAGGATGCCATAAAAGGCCTCATCAAGAGAGATAGACAGTGAGAATATGTAGTTTGCCTAAAGACTAATCTGCAAAATGCAGTTGTTCCTCAAGAAACACTAACAACGGTAAGGGAAATCTACACTATACATAGGGGACCTCTGACAGATCATATGACTGACATGTTAGAGAAGTGAGGTACCCCATACTGATCAATTTTCATGTTGAAGACAGACCATCTAAATAGGTAAGAGTGAGTATAATGTCTCTTACATTCATTGAAATGAATGCAAGTAGGATTTATCAACGATTGAGCAGTGAGTAGCAAGTTTTGAAGCCTTGGTCGACTGGGCTCGAGTCAAACAAGGACTTTAGAGAAAGACCTCCCTATTAATTATTGAATATTAGCCTTGATGTGAGCAACCAGATGGATAGTGATTTAGTCTTCATTGTCCTCGTCCCTTATAAGCAAACAAAAACTTTTCGCTTTCCTAAAACTTAAGTAATATATTGTCGACGTCTAGAATCGGTCGATCAAAGTTCTTGATCCAATATTACAAATAAGTAAAATAGAAATAAAAGCAAAAATAAGAGAAGAGGAAGAACAATGAGTGTCAAGGGATTTTTACGTTGTTTGGCCCAAAAAAGTTCATACATCCACGATTGCTCCTCTAGTTATTTTGACAGAGTCACAGTATATTATTAGGTGTGTTTTCTGATGATCATGATTTTATAATGAATTTTCAACCCCTATTTATAGAGTAGGGTATTACAATTTGAGTACATTTAAAACAAGAAAGAATTCTACATTATGCTTCCAAAACCGTATCCCTCAATTTAGAGATAAATTCTACCAAAGTAAGGGTTTGAATTTATCTCTAATTCTGACAGTTGATTGTTCCTCAAATTAAGCTGCTTCCTTTCTGAAAAGATTTTTTTTAACGAGCACTTCGAGCTTCGAGCTATACCTTACTCTAGGTGACCTAAAGCTGAGTATAAGGTAGCCTTGACCATAGTTGACTAGCAATCTGAGAGCTATAATAGCGAATTAAGAGTTCGTTTCTACCAGCTGGACGTTGGTGAATTAAGCTTTCGTCAATTGGGTTAATTCATTGGATAAGTTTTTTTGGCCTTTACTAGCCCATTTATGTAGCCTTAAATATACCTACAACATTAGCCCCCTAACTTTTAGTGTGATCTACGAACTGAGAGCTTAGGCTCGCTGATAAAAGCTGATGTACCATGACCTATCGTGCTACCTTTTCAGATTCTATCTCATCACGTGACCTGTGATGACTCTTTAGGTAGTCACACCATTTGCATGTCTCGTTTTGTGCACATTTAATACACATGCTTCTCGATTGTCGGTGTATGATGACAAATCTGTTGTTAGCTTATAATGACAAGCACCATTAAATGTAGGATGGCTGACTAGCCCCCAAACCTAAATGGTTAGGGTCTCGGTCTCACGCCTATATATGAGTGAAGGCCTCTTCATTTTCACTCTTACCTTACCATTTTCAAAACTGAGACACCGTTGAGCCTTACTTTTCTCTCATTTCTTCAAAGATTAGTGTCATCATTCTCAAGTGCCCGAGGTCTACTGCATTTACAATAAGTCTCCATGACTATCCCTTAACTCTTTGGTTTTCATCTTTTGTATGCATTGTGTTCTTTCTTTTTTGGATTTGATATTGAGTTGAATGTCTTATGCTCTTGATGCTGCGTGCCTGTTAGTAGCTGCGACTTTTCATTTCCTTTCATTTTGATCTTGTTGATTGGCACTTTGCGGACTGTTGGTTATTTGTAACTCTATGTGCATGAGTTGTAGGATGAGATATTCATAGGTCGCTAGCTCCTAGGTCGTTAGACTGTAGGTCAAACTCCTCATGGCCTTAGTGATCTGTGTGGTATTTGTGACTTGTAGATTAAGAAGTCTCTCAGAGAATAAAAGACTTATATTTTAGGCATCGTCTGCATGTAACGACCTAACTGCTCCCTTTTATGTGTAGATGTCCTCAAGTGTAGATGCTGGTCACACAGAATAGGAGATGATGACTATTCTAGCTTGGCGGAGCTCAATACTGTGGTAGTTCGTATTTTCGAAGTGGCGACCTCCTTGAGTGGTGAGGTCATTGGGGAGTTCCTAGCTCAATCTAACTTTATAGTAATCCGACAAACTACTGAAGAACAATGAGCTCGTGAAACCATTATGGAAAGAATAGCTTGCGAGGTGTTTACTCATTATGCCTTAAAGATAAAATATGAAGAGTTGGGAGGAATAACTTTAGAATATCACATTCTCAAAGGTTGTCATATCATGTTGCCCACACCTAATGACCATGCAACCTATCCTCCTAGGGGTTTCATTGCCATTAGAATCCACCACCTTAGGCACGGGCTCAGATTTTCAGTCCTTATTTATCTCATCGACCTCCTGAATAGGTTAGAGTTCAGCTCATTCCAATTAAGACCCAACTCGTATTCTTAGCTCATCTCTATTGTTTTAGTCTTTATAATGAACGGTTTTTCACCTTTAAACCCAAGAATTTGCTGCCACCTTTATAGCATTAAGAGCGTCGACAACTTGAAAGGGGGAATGCAAGATGAGATTTACTATCTTGCAGCTTGGAAGTTAGATTTTAGGGATGTCCTACCTCAAGGCGAGGCAAGGGCAAGTTCAACATTAAGGATTATAAGTCGAGCTAGTTTTACATTTCTTGCCCTTCGCTTATACAACTCCACAATTTCAGTTTTCTCTTTAGTCCAGGTAGATAGATAAGATTGATTTCTATGAGCTTTAACAGATAGTTTTTTTTTTATTCTTTTTATTTCACCTCGTAGACTTGACAAATGATAGGGCAGGCCTTACTAGGGAAGAGATCAAATCTCTTAGGGCTCTTACGGCTCCGAGGGAAGGGAGAACGAACCACGCGTTCGATGATGAGCTCCTCAGGGCCCACCAACTAGCTTCTCTTCTAAACAACAAGCTTCTTGACAACAATAAGGACATCAGAACTGAAGGTGAACTCGAGCTCACCCCTGCCTTCGAAGCTACTAATAAAGTAGAGGCAATTCCTGTCCCTCAAGGAACTTCAGAAATGGTGAAGCTCACCTTCCACGGGCCCCATTTAGTAACATCCGATTCTAATCCTTATACGAAACATTGTAAACTTTTATTTGTGAATAATAAATTGGTTTGAAGTGACCCAATGTGAAAATTAAATTTTCAGAATAATCCCCTAACAGTTCGAAAATAATTAATAAAATTTCTAAAAAGTACGAGAATGATAAATTGAGTTATAACATAACTTTCAAATAGATTGGAGGCAAATAATAATATTTTCGGGTAGATCAAAAATGGTTTCGAATGAAAATTTTAATTTTAGTATAATTTTTGAGTGGAATGAAAAAGATTAATAAAGTTTTCGGATAGTTCGAATATATAAAATTAGTTTCGAAAGAGTTTCTGGATAGCCCGGATGTGCAATTGAATTTTGGTAGAGTATGCCGATGTGTAAGTTAAATTTTAGTAATAATTTACAGATGGACTGGAAAAATTTTTAAATTCAGAAAGATGAAAATAGAAATGTGTGAAACGAAAGCATGAGATGACTTACATGTGTGACAAGTGTCACACATTGAAGCAAATGTGAGTCAAGTGGCGTTCATGCAAGGGAAATTGTGTGACAAGTGGCATAAAATCATGAGTCATATATATAATGAACTTAAAGAATGAAATGAGGAAGAGAAGCATTTGTACACATTCGGTCAAAGGCACCAAAAATTAGAGAGAAAGAGACATTCACCATCAAAACCTGAGAGTAAGAGAAATCAAGTGAGAGGTGGAGTGAAGACTGAATATTATTCAAGGAGAGTTGAAGCCATTTTTGAAGAAATCCATCACATGCAAGGAGTGTGAACCAAGCTAGAAGCCATTTTCATCCATTCCAAGAGGTAAGTTTTAGCTTCCATGAAATTTTGTTGAATAAATGGCTGAATTTTGTGAGATTATGCTTGGGTTTTAGGAATTGAAACCTCATTAATATAGAGTTGGATTTGCATGTGAATTTAGTGTTGAATCGAGTGAGAAGAATGACATGCATGTGATGTTAGTCTCGGCCAAGGATGAGTGTAGTGAGTTATTTTGAGTTTGAGAATTTCATCATGAGTTTTGGTATATTTTGGATGTATAAAACTTGATGGAATATTAATACGTTAGTATATGTTGAATTCGACTAAAGGAAGAAATTGTTAGTGAATGGAATTTGGTTGCATTGCTTTTTGTTTTAGTGTGATTTGGATGTGTAAAATGCTTTGAAATAGGGATTTGGTGCTACTTGTGCATTCGGTCAAGAGGGGTAGATCTGATACATTTTGAGTTGAGTTATTAGAGTGATTTTTATGCTTGAGAACATGATGAAATGATGGGTTCTTAATGTGAAAATTTGAAACAAAAATATTGTATGGTGATATGTTATTATTCGGCCAAGACATTACTTGGATGATGGAAAATTGTTTTCGATTTGTTTGTATGATTTTATCAAATATTTAGATGATGAAATTGACGTGGAAATTAAAAAAAAAAAATTATTGAATGTTAAATGACCATTTCACGATTAAACATTTCGTAATTGCTCGAAAGTAATACTTCGTGAATTTAAATGGAATTTAAACTATTCTTGATGAATTTGAATATGAATTTGATAAGAAAATTAAAAAAAAGATTGATGATAAGAGAGTGTGTTAGTTTTGGCCAACATAGGGAGTGATTGATTCGAAAATGTCGCTTGATCCGTTAGTAAGGATTTTAGGCTTTATACGATGTCCTTTGCGTGCTTAAATAATTAGAATGAAGAACGGATAATGCGTTGATATGACCTTAAAAATAGTGTTTCAAATTATTGGTATATTAGTATGTGAATGTGAAATTATTTGAACGAACAACGTTGGTTGTGACGTAACTTAAAAATGGAATGCGAAAATGTATAAGTTACACGGAGGTGAGGAAATCTTTTCATTGAATTTAAGTTTATTGCGAACTAGGGAATAAGGTGAGTGTCTTAATAAAGATGTATTGAAATTATTATATTTCCATTTATGCTGATTTTATATGATAAATTTAAATTCATACTATTTACAAATAAAAGTTTATTTTTACAATTGTTGAATTACTATACGAGAACTATTTTGCATGAATTATTGAATATTTTGCATGAAATGTGAATGATGTGATGAAAAGCAAAATGAATGGAAATGATTTATGAGCTTATGGTATACCTTAAAAGTATCCTGATATTACCGAACGAGGTTAGGTATCCTAAGTGTGCATTGGCAGTGTCTGTCACTAACTACAAAAGGGAATGTGTCTATTGGTTTAGTCCTATGTGTCGTCCAATGTCGTACGAAGTATATATTTAGCTAGCTTTTACTTAAGCGAGGATAAATACCGCTATCCAATTACCTGATTGATGTATTGAGCGAGGTTAAATTCCACTAGTACATACCTAATAGATGGTTTATGCGAGAATAAATTCTGATCCACCATATACTAGTGTACCATGTGGAATGAATTATCAGTGGTTGGTTTTTAATTAAAAACTATTCGAAAACTGAAATACCACCGCTGTTTATGATTTATGACAGAAAAACGAAATCATGCAAAATAATATTTTATGCATAATTTTATATTTGAAAAGCATTTCAGAATACTTTTCCTATATAAAAAAATTTACTTTTCAATTCGTTAACAAATTACAGATTTTCGATGTGTGGATTGTATTGATATAAATGTGTATTCATGCCTTTACATTTTATATGGTTCTCAGGAAATAAATTTAAATTAATACAACATGAGTATATTTACGAATTGTCTTTAAAGTTTTAAGGAGGATAATATGAAAGCTGATTGAATGGAAATATATATACGAGACACTTACTGAGCTTATGTAGCTTATCTAGTTTTATTATATTAAAAATAAAACATCTTAAGGACAGGTACAAAAGCAGATACGACAGTAATAGGGACTTCAACCTACCCTAGAGTAGTCAGCCATTGTTAAGTGCAGTGCTGCTATGAAAAACTTGTAAATTTACATGTATGCGACTTAAGTTTTAAAAGTTGTGCAATCATTTTGTATATACTTATTTACATCTTTTGGAAAAGCTTGTATATTAATAAGTTAATTTTGATTTCGAGATACCTTTTTAATTAAAGCATGATTGCGGTTGTTGTGATTTTAAAATGAGGGCCTGAGGCCCCAATAGTGGAGAATTGTATTGAAATAGAAGTGTACAGGTTTTAAATGAATTTTTACAGGTTGAAATTTTTACAAAAATAGTCGTTGTGCTACCAAAATTTTTATGAATTCTATTTTGTAAATCTATATTTTAAAATGAAAAATTTTCTAACCCATTTTCGCTAAATAAATAATTTATAAAAGACGTTTTAATAAGGCTTAGCTTTACAGGAACCTTTTAGCTAGAGTAGTTTTCAACTGGATGGCCACCATGGGGTTGTCTAGTGGGTCACCTTGAGTATAAAAGTTAGGGCCATTAATGTTAGTATCAGAGCCCGATTTTGAAATAGGGTTATCTTTTTTTATGTTAAGATTTCATAAGATGATTTTACCAAGCAACCTGAAAAGTTTTTATTATGATACATATGATTTCAGAAGATTTCAAGTGTTATATGATTTTCTCACTGCTGAAATCATAGCATTATGCACCGACAAGGCTGTAGGGGTCCCAGAAAAGCTTTTCCAAAAGCTCCGGGACCTGATGTACGATCCGCTTAAAAGGCCAAGCATCGCCTCAATGAACCAGGACCGCTAGGACCGACGGAATCGACCGGTGGAAGTTTCAATGCTGAATAAGTTGCTCAGATTCTAATGACAGCAATGCGTAAGCCGCGATAGACCCTCAAAGAACCGAAGCGATCGATTGAACGTGCCTGTAAATTAGGTGTGAAGCCATTTGATGGGAGCGACGACCTAGAAAGTGCCTTAGCGTGGTTAGATAGAGTTACAGAAATTTACAGAGTGATAAGGTGCTCAGACGAGTAGAGAGTTCTATTCTCATCCCCCTTCTTGAAGGACAGAGCGAAGGATTGGTGGAAAGCATTGGAAAGACAACATCTAACTAGGGCATCATGGGCATTATTTCAGAAAGAATTTATAGACAAATTCTACTCAAAGAGTTACAAGGATGCACGGGTTGAGGAGTTCTTCAGACTGGATTAGGGTTCGACTTTTGTAATAGGATATGAGAAAAGATTTTCGGAGCTGGTCCGGATAATACCATTTATCACTGAGGACGATGAGCAGAGGTGTAAGAGGTTCATGGCTAGCCTAAATTCTAGCCTTAGAGTCATCTATCATGGGCCTTTTAGATGCAATACGGGGGTTTAGTTTAGGCTGCATTATGGTAGAAAGAAACATGACAACCATTGCTCGATAAGGACAACCGAAAGCCAAACGTAGTGGATCCAGTTAGCCCTAGGAATGGCCTAATAAGATCACCAAAAAGAAGAGCAAATCTAAATGGGATGGTGGCAGGAAGATGAGCTGAGGAGCATCACCTAGTCAAGGATTAGTTAGGTCATCTATAACACCTGGAAGGTTTTATAACACCCAAAGCTTAGCACAAAAGTGTAGTTCATGCGAAAGGAGACATCCTAGTGAATGTCAGATGAGTAGCACTACTTGTTTTCACTGTGGATAGGTAGGCCATTTCATGAGAGATTGCTCGCAGACAGCTACCATTGCATGTTTAGAAGTCAGACCCTCAACATCCACTTAGGCCAGTGTTGGCCAAAGACAGAAAGGTAGAGGCTCCCAGAGTAGAATGCAAGTGCTACAACTCCGGCTAGAGGTTCAGGGAGCAGAGGAGTACCTCCTGCGAGTCAGCCAGATAAACCTCATACTCAGGCCAGAGTGTTTACCGTTACTCAGTAGGAAGCTGATGCTACTTCGGAGGTGGTTACCATTAAGATTTCTGTACTTGATCATGATACATATGTGTTGATAGATCCTAAGGCCACCTACTTTTTGTGTCTATGCATTTTTCTACCAAGCGGAATGTTGAGTTGCAATTATTATACTGTAGTATGATTGACAGGCCCCTTTCTAACTATACTAGCTAGGCCACCTACCCGGCACCCCACGGTGGCTTTCTAATCGAGATCTGCTCCGCTAGAAAGTTTCCGTGGAGCTAAGCCTCTTTCTTATATGAAAATACTTGAAATCCTTTTAATTCTGAAAATGGGTAGGAATTTTGTTTGTTGAAAATGACTTTATGAAAATAAATTTTTACGGAAATCCGGCAGCACAACGACTGTTTTTCTAAAATTTCCATCCTGTAATAATGTCACAAAAATTGTATAATTTCATTCGAAATATTTCCGTAACTAATAGGTCTCAGGCCCTTTTTCAATTTCACAATCATTCAATGATATGGAAAGTAACTTGATTAAAATCTTAAAACATCATGCATGATATTTACCATAAAATCCTTTATCCAAAAACAATATTTATAATCCTTGGGAAATCTGAAAACGATAATAAATACAGTACATGATAACTTGTCTAGAAACTAGTGCAGCGTGGTCGCATCTCTAGCTCGCCTATACGTTCGAAGGAGATGCTTCTGCCGTGCTGCTCGTACCTGTACCTAGGGAAGATTTTGATAAAACATGAAAATAATGGTGAAAATAACTCAGTGAGTGAGTAAAATTAATATGAACTATACTTTTGCTCAAAATAATATTCCTCCCAAAATAGGTTAGAAAACTACTATTTACTTTACTTTACTTTTTCTGAAAACTGTAAACTCGTTTTAAAAATGAGAAAGATACTTATCAACTTTTCTTAAATAATTTTCTTATTTTCTTACTAGCCCATTTGGCAATCCAAGGAAACTTATCCTTCATGACGGTGCGAAAACACGCCACTAAGATTAACTTTCACCATGTGTAGTCGTAGATGTGGAAACAACTCTGGGATTGCGATTTCCTCCAACATCAGGCAGATCTACACTATCCCATACATGCAGAGGGCGACTGACAGACTCGATCCCCACAAAGTTAGTAACTCCATCCAACTTACCGTACACGTATGGAATACTTCGACCAGGTGTAAACTAGGGGCTAGGGTAAACCAAAGGCATATATATATGAAAAATCTCGACAATATGCTATAACATTGCAATTAACTTTTGCAAATAATATTTCTATACATGTATATCATTTCAACTTACTCATTTACTTTACTTGAAGAATATATATATATATTCATAACATAATTCATTTAAAGCTATACATGCATTTGTAGGAAATATAATGATAATTATAAAATCTTACTCGAATATCAAAACAATTCACTTGCTAAAAATGATTCGCATTCACATAATAAAATGTATGAAAACTTTATAAAATCCACACTCACTACTTGCTTCCAAATGATTTATCACCACTTCTCGATACGGATCTCGTCCGCTCGTCGATTCACCTACAATTAGTTTCGATCGAGATTTCGTTAAAACACGACTCGCGCACAAACTAAACTTAAATCACACGGGGAGTTCTAATCACGACATTTCAAGTGATTATCCTCACACAATAATAATACGGAAAATAAATATTCGCACACGAAAACTATCTCGAAACCAATTCATTATTGCAACATAATCTAATTGAAACTTTACGATTCCGAAACCGACAACAATGCCATTCAAATCTAAATCAATATCATCGAAATCACATTCTAATGGATTCAACAAAAAGAATATTCGAATCTAAACGAATAATATAAAACTTACGCGATTTCGACAATTTATCGCGAACTATTCTTTTTAATGTTTTATGCGATTATTTCGTTTCTAATTAAACTTATCGTCAATACAACTTGTAACTTCACTCAATTCATGGAAAACTAAGATTCAAACATTTCAAAACACAAAAATGAAAATCATGGTAGCACACTACTCATTGATTCATTTTGCAATTCGATTCCGAAATCAATAATTTCTTATAATCGCGCGCAACGAAACTATCCGATTAACTTTAATGTATTTCAAATTATCTTAACATCAATCTTTAACATTTTAATGAGCTTAATCACATAAATGGTAGCTTGCTAATCATCAATTACATATTCACATTCAACAACGAAACTCGTAATTAAATAACATTCGCATTCGTGGAAAACTTATCCGAATCACTCGGAAATGGTTTTTCAACATCCGAACAACTATTCGATACTTTAAAACACACCAACACTAATCATTTTTCACGACAACGAACTCAAATTTAACGACGTAACATAACAGCCCCTAAATCTTCCTATAACAGCCCATAATCAAATTCACAACGGAAATAATTGTCGACAATATCATTCGAAAACATAACCAAACAATACCAAGCGAACCTCCGCACTAACGAGGTTCTAAATCCTAAAACCCAATCATAACATTATCAAAAAAATCATTCTTAACTCATCCTAATCATTATCCAATCAAACGAAGACAATAAAACTCAATATACCTTTTGAAATTCACTTCGAAACGATTGCACGAAAGTGCTGCCCACATTAATACTTTTATCTGCGAGCTCCTTTCAATCCAAATTGACATACAACTAATAAAAACTAATCGAAACGTCAACACGAAACCAAATGGGATAGCACTTACCTTTGCGTGAGCTGTTCTTCGCTTCGAAACAGCTCCCACGTGTTCGCGATGGCAAAACGGCACTAAGAATGCCACTCACGACAGTAGCTCACCTTTCTTCACCTCAATCTACTGGTTCACGCACCATACAGCCCTCACGAACTCCCTTCCTTCTTGCTGCAGGTCTCGGACAGCTTGAATCTCACCCTCGACAGCAGTAGCAGCTTACAGTAGCAACAGTAGTCATGGCAGCAACAGCAGCTCACGACAGCAGCTCGCGACTTCACTTTCTTCTTACATGCACATCCTCTGGTTTATATCTGAATCTTCGAACAGCCAAGTCCTCCCCTTCACGGTTTTCACGTTTGCCACTCTTTCACGAGCTCAAGATTTGCGTTCAACCCACTCACTTCTTTCCTTGCATGCACAAATGGAAACCGTCCAAGGAAAGCTGTTGCAGCTGTTGGTGCACTCCTTCACGAGTAGGTCTCGGCTTTGCTTTCTGTTTGCACAGCTCTCTCTCCCTCTCTCACGCTCTCTCAAGTTCTCTCCTTCTCTAAGTAGCTCATGAGCTCACTCTCTTTCCCTTACATTTCACTCTCTCGGTCTCTCTTTCACTATCTCTCACTCTCTCATTCTCTATCTCTCTTGGTTGACAACAATGGGACCGAATGCTTGATGATGGATTTGTTTCTTTTTATTTCATTTCTTCATTTTCAATTGACTTATATATTGTTTATTCATTTGATGACACATGGTAACCATGCATGTCCATCTCATGCCACTTGTCCTTGCTCATTCTTTGCACAATTTATTTTATTTATTTCTTCCATGCATTCTCCCATTTTGTTTCCAAGCTCAAATCCGTTTTCATTCGTCCGTCCGTGAATGTGCTTATGATTTAATCTCGACTTCGCACACTCAAAATTATTTTTAAATTTCGAATCCGTCTTTACACTCTCGAAATTATTTTAATATTTCTTTTCTAAAAATATTTCTAGTAAGCCGAGATCGAAAAATATTTTTCCGAGCGAACACGCGATCCATCGAAAAAATAATTCGCTCTCCGACGAACGAGGTTTTGGGTTTTACAATGATAGTTTCCATCCTTGATGGAGACTCTTTTATAGCAGAAATAGTTATCCTAAAGAGTAAAGTAATGACAGAAGGCAAGGAGTTTTCGATGAATCTGATTGTGTTATCTAAGCATCGAGTCGCTGTCGATTGTTTTAAAAAGGAGGTTAGATTGGTCAATCCAAAGGAATTAGAGGTAGTGCTTCGTGGAATACGAAAAGCACTGACCACTAGTATTATGATAGCCATAATAGAAAGTAAAATGCTCCATACAGGGTGTCAGAGATATCTAACCTATATGATTGAACAGAAACATGATGATAGTCGATTTGAAAATATTCCGGTGGTTAGAGAGTTTCCAAATGTGTTTCTAAAAGATCTCATAGGTCTACCCCCAGACAGGGAGATAGAGTTAAAGATAGAATTGACTCCGGGAATTGAGCCGATCGTGATCACTCCTTACAGGAATGACTCTAACTGAGTTGAGAGAGTTGAAAGTTCATGTGGAAGAGTTGCTAGATACGGGTTTTGTGAGACCCAGTACTTCTCCATGAAAGGCTCCAGTCTTGTTTGTCAAAAAAAAAAAATGGGAGCTTAAGGTTATGCATCGATTATAGGCAGCTTAACGGGGTAACAATATAAAACCAGCATCCGCTCTCGAGAATTGATAATTTTTTTGATCAATTACAGGGATCCAAGGTGTATTCCAAGATGTACTTGAGATCGGGTTACCATCAGTTGAAAATTCGTAACGAAGATGTTCCGAAGACTGCTTTCAGAACTCAGTATGGGTATTATGAGTTTTTAGTCATGCCTTTTGGGTTGACAAATATCCCAGCAGCTTTTATGAATCTAATGAATTGAGTCTTCCAAGCCTACTTGGATAAGTTCGTGATTGTATTCATTGATGACATCTATCTGTATTCAGGTAGTCATGAAGAGCACGCAGAACATCTCAGGATAGTGTTACAGACCCTACGAGAGCACCAGTTGTACGTTAAGTTCAGTAAGTTCCAGTTTTGGTTGGATAGGAATTCTTTCTTAGGTTATGCAATTTTAGCTGAAGGACTCAGTATAGATCCTCAGAAAGTAGAAGCCATTATAAACTGGAGACCACCCACCAATGTGACTTAAGTTGTGAGTTTTCTTGGGTTAGCAGGCTATTATAGAAAGTTAGTTGAGGGGTTTTCCAAAATAACAGCCCTACTAACCAGATTAACAAGGAAAGATGAAAAGTTTGTATGGTCAGATGTCTGTCAATAAAGCTTTGATGAGTTGAAGAGAAGACTAATATCAGCACCTGTATTGACATTACCTGCAGAGACAGATGGTTTTACTGTATACAGTGATGCCTCGAGACAGTTGAGATGCATTTTAATGTAGAATGATAGAGTTATTGCATACGCTTCCAGATAGTTGAAGAAGCATGAGCAGAATTACCCTATCCATGATCTAGAGTTGGCAGTAGTGGTATTTGCACTAAGGATTTGGAGGCATTACGTGTGTGGTGTTCCTTTTTAATCTTCATGGATTATAATAGTCTATAGTATTTATTCACTCAGAAAGAGTTAAATTTGAGGCAGAGAATGTGGTTGGAACTGATAAAAGATTATGATTGCATGATAGAATACCACCCTAGGAAAGTTAATGTAGTAACTGCTGCTTTAAGCAGGAGACCTACCAATTCATTAGCACAATTGAAGATGGTGTATCTTCCACTTCTGGTGGAAATGAGGTCATTAGGAGTAAAATTAGATATGGCAGACTCAAGGGCATTGTTAGCTACTTTTCATGTTCGTCCCATTCTAGTGGATCAAATAAAAGAATAACAGAAATAGGATCCTCAGTTAGTGAAGCTGAGAAGAGAAATCGAGATTGGGCAAAGACGAGATTTTGTAATCAAAGATGATGGTACAGTGATGATGGGTCAACGCTTATGTATACCGGATGTGGAAGAATTGAAAAAAAAAAAAAGATTATGATTATGGAGGAAGCTCACTCCTTAGCCTATGCCATGCATCCGGATAGTACAAAGATGTACCATACTTTAAAGGAGCACTACTAGTGGAAATGAATGAAGAAGGAAATAACAAATTTTGTCTCCCGATGTTTAACTTGTCAGCAAGTGAAAGCAGAACATCAGAAGCCTGCAGGGTTGCTACCTATTCTGAAGTGGAAGTGGAAAAGGATTACAATGGATTTCATGGTGGGACTTTCGTGTAGCCAAAGTGGACATGATGCGATATGGGTAATTGTGCATAGATTGGCGAAATCAACCTATTTCCTACCGATATAAAATAATTACTCATTGGATAAGTTGGCCCAGTTGTATATCGATGAAGTTGTACAGTTACATAGTACACCAGTCTCTATAGTGTCAGATAGGGACTCGAGGTTTACTTCTAAGTTCTGGCTAAGTTTGCAAAACGTTTTAGGGACAAGATTGAGTTTCAGCACGACCTTTCATCTATAAACGGATGGCCAATCTGAACGAACTATACAGGCTTTAGAAGATATGCTTAAAGCTTATGTTCTAGAGTTTGAAAGGAGTTGGACAACCACCTACCACTGATAGAGTTTGCATACAACAATAGCTATCAAGCTAGTATAGGTATGGCATTGTAAAAAGCCCTTTATGAAAGAATGACGTGACCCAAACCAGATCCCCTCTAGGCTAGTATCTGGTAGATCTCGCCTGACACTCAAACGGACCTCTCTTAAGCCCTCCTAGTTGACTAAAGGAAATTCGTAAAGTGAACCCTAAAATCTTGCCTGTTTACTTTTGCTCTGAAACTAGTTTGATATCGTTGTTTTGAAATTAGTTGGGTTTATTCAATTAAATTCAAATTTTCATTTGCGTTACAATCATTAAAGTAACCATTTCATTAAACAAAATCAAAAGTCTTTTTAACAAAAATCCGGCAGCATAATGGCTACGTTTATAAGGTTTCCAAATTCCCGCAAATGAAATATACACTCTCAAAATATATCAATCACAACCTAACTTCTTTTTATTCCACAAACATGTTTTTCCACAATCATTCACTTATTCAAATAAAACCTCAAATAATGATCAAATGCCTTTCATATCATAATGAACTTTACAAATATTTACGTCATAAAATATAATATCATAAGTGTTCAAGTGACTATCACAAGAAGTGTGAGATTAGTGCATGCAAGTATTTGAATTTTAATTACAACAAAATGCAATATAGTAGATGTGATGCTACCATCGATGTGCCCACCTAATTTGACGAAGGAATCCTGTGGTTCAATTCTCCGCATTGGCACCTGTGGAGGTTTTATACAATATACATAGAAATATGTAAACTTATAGCAATTAAAGCAATGTAATCAATGTTAACTAACAATCATTAACTTAATTGAAATTATGTAAATTTCTACCGAAATTCTTTTCTTTCTAAAAGCACCATTTGTACCCCTTAATTGCTATGTCACATGGTGATTTTCAACTGACACCAACCGTGACGCTATTGAGACTCCTTGGTAACTATATGTGGAATTCTCTGCATCGCAAATCATAGTGCTAGGAAATGTCTGAATTTGAGCGACTACGTGCGGAATTTCTGCATCGCAAGCGTAATGCTATAAAATTTCTATATCTTAGGGACTACGTATGAAATTTTCTACATTGTAAGCATAGTGCTAGATAATCCATAACTCTTAGCAACTACGAGTGGAATTTTCTGCATCGCTACGTAGTGCTAGAAAACCTGTAATTCTGAGGGTATACAAATGGTCTTTGAAAACTCTTTTTCTTACTAAATGCACTAAGCATTAAAACTTATCTTTCGAAACTTTAACTAACTTTGGTAAGCTTAACTCGTATAAATGATCTTTTGTTTCAAAATTTCTTTTAATCACATATAGTAATCTCATTGATCGAACAAAGAATTTATTTAAAACAATTCATTTATAAAATTTTCAACAATCAATAGGGTTACAATCTACTACACAACATACTTAGTGTGAATTAGTACACTCACCTAGATTGCACACTTTGTTAATGCACTTCAATGGGCCTCCCTCACTCCGCTTGCTTGCTCTTCATCTACACATCACATTTTCATTCAAAATAAGCTCAATTGAGCTACTCAAAGCCAGAAATAGAGTTTCCAATGCAACTAACACAATTGAAAAACCCTTTAGACTACAACTTTCCCATTTAAGTTCTAACTTAAACTAGACTTTAAAATTCTAATTTCTTTTTACGAACCACATTTAATATCACTTAGGAACACCCACATACACTCGAAATAATTTTCTGAAGCTCGAAACAAAAAAAACCTCTTTTTAGACCCCTTTAGGCCAAATGCATGCTAGGAGTCAACCCCTAGCTTTTTTTCGTTCCATTTTTGCTCCAATCATCTCCTTAACTCTCATTTAGGTCAGCCCCGAAGCTAATTTGGAAAGAAACGGTTATCGGGTGGATATTTCTAGCTAAAAAGCCCTATTTTCATCACTTTTTCTGTCAACTTTTACTTTTTTTACATTCCAAACTCAATTCTCTTTCAACTAGGGTTCATAGACTCTCATATGATCAATTTAGATCACACATTACATAGAAATTGTAACGCCCTTCGGCCGACTTCCGTTACGGTCGAAAATCCAGAACGGAGAACGTTACTTTCCTTTATAAATCCGTTTCTGTTACCTTTTTAAAAACTTATTATCAAAATTATAAAACTCATTACCAAGATAGCGGAATTTTTTTTATTTTTTTTTTGAAATAATTTCGACAGAGTTTCCTCTGTTTTTCTGAAATCCAAAATTCATTCCCTGTAAATAAAACTCTAATATTTCTAAAACATAAATTTCAGAATTTCCATTTTGGACCTCCGGTCCGTTTTCCAAACATTACATTACTCAATTATATCATAAACATTTATATGTATATATATTCAAAAGTAAGATTAAAGGAATATACATAAGCTTTTTACATAAGTGAAATACAATAATTTACATATTTATACATGTGTTTCAAAATGTATGATCCTACGCAATATATATATATAACTACCAAAAGTGTAGGATGGATAGTGACTATCTGAACTTCTGCATATCCGCTACTTCCCTGTCTGGGAATGGAATCAAAATGTTCAACCTACGCGCGGTAAATTAACGCGCTAAGCATATTCGCTTAGTGGTATACACATAATCTAATTTCTCAAATTTCAAATATAATTTCATTCGTAATTAAAAGCATTATAACTTTACCATTCATAAACATAGATATATATATATGCTGCATAAAAATATTTAAACATATGATTCACACTTTTTCGAGTTCAACATATTTCAAAACATTAAACATTTCATATCATGTAACAATTTCATTTCATCGCTTATCACATTTTTCTCAGTGCCCCTTAGTAAACATATATTCGATACTCATGTATTGGCATATGGGTTTCCGGCATCGGACACGTGGTAGTATCCACCGAAATAACGGTCGACCCCGGCAACGGCCGCTCGGTGATCATCCACCGGGTCGTATATCATAACACATAATCGTTCAGGATCGGACACGTAGTGCCTCTCATAATCCAGAACGAATCAATGTAAATAAACGGTGCAGCTGCTAAGTTTCCTATTGACATGTCAATTACCAATTTCCATTCATCGATATCTATGTTACAAGGGCTATTTATATCACAACGTTTGTATCACATATTTTTCACTTTGATTTTTGTAACAAGATTTTCTTAACGAATCAATTTCGTATCTCATTTCAAGTGTAGTAAAATACGTTTGTAAATGTATCATATTGAAAAGATATAACAATATCATTTAAAAATATTCACTTAACAATCTCATTTAAGAAATTCATTTCATAACAAATCAGTTTCGCGTTTCATTTCAAGTATAGTCAAATACGTTTGTAAATGCTTTGTATTAAAAACGATATATTTTTAGTACCAAAGTTTTTATAACAAATCAATTCCAATTTTTCATTCAAGTATAGACAAATAGGTTTGTAATGCATTGTATTAAAACGATATATCAATCCCATTTAATGAAAATCATTTCACAATGAAAACACTTTCAAGTAAAATTAAAGATAATGTGTATACCGACCTCAAAATGATTCAATCCTTGAATCAAATGCTCCTCCTAAGCCTTACTCTTATTTTCGGGTCGAGAATCCGGTTCGCCGGGTTCTCCTTGACCTTCCATTAAACAAACATAGCAAAATCTATTTAGCAAGTTTCTAGCGTTACATAATGCATAATGCTTTCCTATTATGCAACTTACAAACATCCAATGGATATCACCTCGAAACAACACGTAATATCACACTTTGATAGCTTATAAACTTAATCGTATCGTCTTTCCTTTACGCGAATTATTTCCAACCAAAGTTTTCATGTCAACCATTTCAAAACGAAAAGCAAAACATCACAACTTATCCTTCCTAACATAACAGCCCTTATACGGCTTCACAACACAATTTTCAACATTGCAAGATCATTCACAAACACATCAAAGCTCAATCAAATGAACCTCTGCACTAACGAGGTTCTAAAATCCTATTTCCCAAACATATTATCATCACACTTTTATCCTCAACTCAAGCTCAATCATTATTTAATTGAAACGAAAATCAAATAACTAGTAACGTACCTTTCGAAGCTTACTTTGAAAGTTCCGAAACTAGCACGAAAAGCTATCC
Source organism: Dimocarpus longan (assembly GCA_022984855.1). Lineage (NCBI taxonomy): Eukaryota > Viridiplantae > Streptophyta > Magnoliopsida > Sapindales > Sapindaceae > Dimocarpus > Dimocarpus longan. Next base: position 19,721,013 of record CM041018.1, on the reverse strand, counting down.
CAATTAACTCCTTTTATTAATGAGCTTCCTTCAATCCAAACGGGCATCATTAACGTCCAAATGTCGTTCAAATCATGATTACAATATTAGCGGGGCAGCGACTTACCTTCGCTTGAGCTGTTTTTTGTTTCGAAACAGCTTGCGAACGATTTCGATGACAATGACAGCAACTCGGCAGTGGTTCGAACAAAAACAGCAACTTATTTTCGATGACAGCACATGACACAGCAGCGGCACGACTTCAGCTTGACAGCTCGCAGCAGCGTCGACGATAACAGCACCAGCAGCTCACGCCACCAGCAAGGCAGCAAAGACAGCAATGACAGCAGCACGACAGCACATCAGCACAACAGCGCAACAGCAACGACAGCAAAAACAGCACAACAGCCACCAGCAACGACAGCAAAAACAGCATAACAGCCACCAGCAACGACAGCAAAAACAGCATAACAGCCAGCAGCAGCTTCGCGACAGCAGCTTCGCAACACCAGCAGCATCGCCAACAGCAGCTGCGCAACACCAGCAATGACAGCACAACAACAACAGCAACTCAACAACAGTAATCGCAACAATGACAGCAACAAGAACACGCCAGCAACAACATCAATTTCAGCAACCAAAAACAACGACAGTAATGGCAGCAATTACCTCAGCTCACATGCACAAATTTCTTGGCTCAGCTTCAGCTCTTCAGTTCACGGTTCAACAAGACAACACCTTACCAGACCACGGCAGTTCCTGAAAATGACGACAACAGCCACACAGCCTCTTCACGTCAGCAGATTTATGGCGACAGCAAGCTCAACTCATGGCAATGGACTTGGCAGCGATAGATCTTCAGCCCCTGGTTGCATGCAAGGTCAAATTCACCATTGGAGGAGCTTGGACATCACTTCGGCACCAACAGCAAGTCACGGGCAGCAACTTCACTTCCTAACGGCAGCTTCTCTTCTCTTTTCACGGGTTGCACCAGCTGGCTTCTGCCCGAGCTTCCTGCTTCTTTGCATGCACTAGATCACGTCCAGATCTGGTTGCTTCCAGTGACCGAACAGCAGCTCCTTCACGGCTCAGCCCTTGCATGCACGAACAGCTGCTTCCTCCTTTACTCTTCACGGCAGCTGCGACGACAGCACGGTAGCAGTGCACGATCAGATCTGGTTGCTACACAGTCCTTGGCCGAACAACACTTCTTCTCCTTCGTTGCTGCACCTGCTCACGTTCAGATCTGGATACCCATTCACGGCCAGCTCACACCTCACGGGCTCGACCCTTGCATGCACGACAGCAGCTCTTCCTTCTCAATTTCCCAACTCAGTTCACAGAAGCAGCTTTTGTTCTCTTGTTCTTCACTTTTGTTATCACGGCTCTCACCAACACTTACAGATTTTTGGGTCGCTCACAGCTCTCACTCTGTTCTTCCACGAGTAGAAAGTCTCAGTTCTCTATTTCAATACTTGGGTTTTGCTTGCTATTGAGAGTTGACCAAAAACAACATATTTATTTTCTTCACTTTATCATTTCTCTTTTGTTTCATTTATTTATTTTATCTATTTCTTTTTATTATTCATTTTATTATTTAATTACTCTCTTGACACATGGCATTGTTTTCCCTTGCATGCATGCCATGTGTCTCACATGGCCCCACTCTTTATTTAATTCTTCCATGCCACCAATATCCGCTTTGGGATTCCGCTTTTCGCTCGGATTCGCTTCGGGTCCATCCTAGAAATTTAATAAAAATTCAATTTCACAACCGAAAATTTTATTAGGTCCCGAATAAATATTTAAATCCGAATACGCTAATTTATTTTACGAGATTCGATTAAATAATAATCCCCGGATCCGTCTGGAAAATTTTATAAAAATTCCGTCACTCCTCTGGATCCGAACGGGAAATTATTCACATCATCCTATAATATAAAATCACTATTAAATAAATTATGAGGCATAATAACGGAATGTTACAACTTTCCCCTCTAAAAGAAATTTCGTCCTCGAAATTTACCTTAACTGAATAGATGAGGATATTGATTCTGCATTATCTCTTCGCTCTCCCAAGTAGCTTCTTCAACTTTATGGTTCCTCTAGAGAACTTTCACTAATGAAATCTTCTTGTTCCTGAGTTCCCTGATTCCCCAATCTAGTATCTTTACTGGTTCTTCCTCGTAAGTCATGTCAGGCTGAATTTCAATAGCTTCATGAGAGACTATATGAGATGGATCCGATCTGTATCTCCTCAGCATGGATACATGAAACACATTATGTATCTTATCTAATTCCGATGGTAAAGCAAGTCTATAGGCTACCGGTCCTATACGCTCAATGATCTCATATGGGCCAATAAACCTAGGACTTAACTTTCCTTTCTTTCCAAATCGAAGGACTCGCTTCCACGGAGATACTCTAAGAAAGACCTTGTCTCCCACTTGATATTCAATATCTTTCCTTTTCAAGTCCGCATAAGACTTTTGTCGATCGAATGAAGCTTTTAATCTCTCTTTAATGATCTTCACCTTTTCTTTAGTTTGCTCTACCAGATCAATCCCCACTAACTTGCTTTCACCCAACTCGGACCAACATAAGGGTGTTCGACATTTTCTCCCATATAAAGCTTCATATGGTGCCATTTGAATACTTGCTTGGTAGCTGTTATTATAAGCAAATTCTATCAGTGGAAGATGGTTATCCCAACTCCCTTCAAAATTAATCACACAGCTCCTAAGCATGTCTTCAAGCACCTGAATTACCCTTTCTGATTGTCCATCTGTCTGAGGATGGAAGGCCGTACTGAAATGTAACTAAGTACCCAAAGCTTCCTGCAATTTCTTCCAAAACCTGGATGTAAATCTCGGGTCTCGGTCAAAAATGATAGATATGGGTACCCCATGCAATCTGACAATCTCGCTCATGAATAGCTCAGCCAACCTATCCAATGAGTAATCAACCCTGATAGGAAGAAAATGCGCTGACTTGGTTAAACGATCCATAATCACCCAAACTGAATCATGCTTGCTCCGAGTAAGCGGTAGACCAATAACGAAATCCATAGTAATTCGATCCCATTTCCATTCTGGTATAGAAATTGGCTGTAGAAGACCTGATGGAACCTGGTGTTCCGCCTTTACTTGCTGACATGTCATACATTTACTTACAAAGTCCACGATCTCCTTTTTCATTCCGATCCACAAAAAATGATTCTTCAAGTCTTGATACATTTTAGTACTCCCTGGGTGCATAGCATAGGGACTACTATGGGCTTCCGTAAGAATAATCCTCTTCAATTCTTCGTCATTCGGAACACAGATTCTGTCTCCAAAATATAGAGAACCGTCATCCCTCACGGAGAACTCAGTCTTTTTCCCCTGTGAAATCTGTTTTTTAATAACCACAAACTTTTCATCGAATTTCTGCTATTCTTGAATTTGCTGCAAAAGACTCGGCTTTGCTTTTAACTCTGCCACTAAAACATTGTCTTGAGTCATCTGCAAAACGGCATTCATGGCTTTTAAAGAAACCAAAGCTTTACGACTCAACGCATCAGCTACCACATTAGCTTTCCCTGGGTGGTAGTCGATGATACAATCGTAGTCCTTGATTAACTCCATCCATCTCCTTTGTCTCAAGTTCAACTCTTTTTGAGAAGGCAAATACTTTAGGCTCTTGTGATCTGTAAAAATATAGCATCTTTCCCCATATAGGTAATGTCTCCATATTTTCAATGCAAAGACAATAGCTGCTAATTCCAGATCATGCGTCGGATAATTCTTCTCATGAGTCTTTAACTGTCTAGAGGCATAAGCAACTACTTTTCCTTCCTGCATTAGAACACATCCAAGTCCTTGATTAGAAGCATCACTATAAACCACAAAATCCTTACCGGTTACTGGCTGAGTAAGGATTGGAGCTTCTACAAGCTTCACCTTTAACCGATCAAAAGCTATTTGACACTTTTCAGTCCATTCATACTTAACATCTTTATGGAGCAATCGAGTCAACGGAGTCGCTATGGATGAAAAACCTTTGACAAAATGCCTGTAATATCCAGCCAAACCTAAGAAGCTTCTAATTTTCGAGACATTCTTTGGAGGTTGCCACCCTATAACAGCTTTTATTTTCCTCGGATCTGCACAGATTCCCTCAGCGGATACAATATGTCCCAGAAAAGCAATTTCAGAGAGCCAAAACTCACACTTATTCAATTTGGCGAACAATTGCTTTTCTCTCAAATTCTACAAAACCACCCGAAGCTGTCTATCATGATCCTCTCGGGTCTTAGAGTACACCAAAATATCATTAATAAACACCACAACGAATTGATCTAGATACGGACGAAAAATACGATTCATTAAATCCATAAAAGCTGCAGGCGCATTCATTAGTCCGAATGGCATCACCACAAATTCATAATGTCCATATCTAGTCCTGAATGCAGTCTTGGGAATGTCTGACTCTTTTACTCGGAACTGATGATAACCGGATCGAAGATCAATCTTAGAGAAGACACTCGCTCCCCTCAACTGGTCAAATAAATCATCAATCCGGGGCAAAGGATATTTATTCTTGACTGTAAGCTTATTCAACTGTCGGTAGTCCACACACAGTCTCAAAGACCCATCTTTCTTCTTAACAAATAGCACAGGTGCACCCCAAGGCTACACGCTCGGTCGAATAAAACCCTTGTCAAGCAGCTCTTGCAACTGAATCTTTAATTCCTTTAATTCAGCAGGAGCCATTCTGTATAGAGCCATAGACACTGGCGCAACGCTTGGCAAAATATCAATGACAAACTCAACTTCCCTTTCCGGAGGCAAACCTAGTAATTCATCTAGGAACACATCTGGAAAATCAGACACTGTGGGTATATCTTGAAGTTGAGATCCAGCCTGAAGAGAATCAACTACATGAGCCAGATAAGCTTCGCACCCTTTTCTTACTAATTTCATAGCAGCCACGGCTGAAATCACATTAGAGAGATAATCAGATCTCTCTCCCACCATAATTACTTCATTACCATCCACAGTCTAAAGTGTGATTCTTTTCAGACGACAATCAATCACAACTTGATGCCTGGATAACCAATTCATACCCAATATCAAATCAAATTCCCGAAATGGTAACACCATCAAATCACCCGGAAACTCATGTCCCTGAAGCCGAATGGGACAATCTTTATATACCCTATTCACGATCACACTGTGACCTAAGGGATTATTAACCACTATTTCATTCTCGGTAACATCAGCCTGTAATTTCTTATCACTAGGTATGGAAGTACAAATGTATGAATGAGTAGATCCTGGGTCTATCAATGCACGAACAGAAATATCAAAGATGGAAATCATACCAACTATCACATCTGGAGCATCACTGATCATCCTGAGCCCTGATTGCATATGCATGAGCCGGAACTCGAGTAGCTCGTCTCTCTGCGGAATCTGGTACTTTCCTCAACCTGCTGCTCTGAGCCTCTGACTGATTAGGACCCGGTCTCCTCCCTTTATGAACCGAAGGAGTTGATGCTTCAGATTGAAGAGTGAAAACGGCTCTGTTCTTTGGACAATTTTTCTGAATATGATCATGCGATCCGCATAATTAACATACTCCTGACACTATTCAGCATTTACCCTTATGCTTTTTACCATATTGGTTACATGGATGCGGAGTTGGTCCTCTCGCAAATGCTTCCCGGTTGCAGCTCTAGCAACATACTTAAAGAACTCGACCATTATTCCACAAAATTTGGTTGACCCTATACCGTCGGTCTTGCCCTTTGAGGACCTACGGACCCCTCTAACATACTTCTAGCCACACTAGCTGGATTACCTTACTCAGACTCACCACCACCTTTGGCGGTTCTAACATGGGAGGGTTCTACCCTATACCTTTACATAAGACAGAGAAATAAATCCACAGGTCAGAGTCACATCCTTTCCACTTTGGTAGTATGCAATGCATGTATATGTATAATGTAATTATTTATCAGAAGCTTAGGTCTAGAATCGCCTAAACCACAGCTCTGATACCAATAAACTGTAACGCCCTTCGGTCGACTTCCGTTACGGTCGAAAATCCAGAACGGAGAACGTTACTTTCCTTTATAAATCCGTTTCTGTTACCTTTGTAAAAACTTATTATCAAAATTATAAAACTCATTACCAAGATAGCGGAAATTTTTTTTTTTTTTTGAAATAATTTCGACAGAGTTTCCTCTGTTTTTCTGAAATCCAAAATTCATTCCCTGTAAATAAAACTCTAATATTTCTAAAACATAAATTTCAGAATTTCCATTTCGGACCTCCAGTCCGTTTTCCAAACATTACATTACTCAATTATATCATAAACATTTATATGCATATATATTCAAAAGTAAGATTAAAGGAATATACATAAGCTTTTTACATAAGTGAAATACAATAATTTACATATTTATACATGTGTTTCAAAATGTATGATCCTACGCAATATATATATAAACTACCAAAAGTGTAGGATGGATAGTGACTATCTGAACTTCTGCGTATCCGCTAGTTCCCTGTCTGGGAATGGAATCAAAATGTTCAACCTGCGCGCGGTAAATTAACGCGCTAAGCATATTCGCTTAGTGGTATACACATAATCTAATTTCTCAAATTTCAAATATAATTTCATTCGTAATTAAAAGCATTATAACTTTACCATTCATAAACATAGATATATATATATGCTGCATAAAAATATTTAAACATATGATTCACACTTTTTCGAGTTCAACATATTTCAAAACATTAAACATTTCATATCATGTAACAATTTCATTTCATCGCTTATCACATTTTTCTCAGTGCCCCTTAGTAAACATATATTCGATACTCATGTATTGGCATATGGGTTTCCGGCATCGGACACGTGGTAGTATCCACCGAAATAACGGTCGACCCCGGCAACGGCCGCTCGATGATTATCCACCGGGTCGTATATCATAACACATAATCGTTCAGGATCGGACACGTAGTGCCTCTCATAATCCAGAACGAATCAATGTAAATAAACGGTGCAGCTGCTAAGTTCCCTATTGACATGTCAATTACCAATTTCCATTTATCGATATCTATGTTTACAAGGGCTATTTATATCACAACGTTTGTATCACATATTTTTCACTTTGATTTTTGTAACAAGATTTTCTTAACGAATCAATTTCGTATCTCATTTCAAGTGTAGTAAAATACGTTTGTAAATGTATCATATTGAAAAGATATAACAATATCATTTAAAAATATTCACTTAACAATCTCATTTAAGAAATTCATTTCATAACAAATCAGTTTCGCGTTTCATTTCAAGTATAGTCAAATACGTTTGTAAATGCTTTGTATTAAAAACGATATATTTTTAGTACCAAGGTTTTTATAACAAATCAATTCCAATTTTTCATTCAAGTATAGACAAATAGGTTTGTAATGCATTGTATTAAAACGATATATCAATCCCATTTAATGAAAATCATTTCACAATAAAAACACTTTCAAATAAAATTAAAGATAATGTGTATACCGACCTCAAAATGATTCAATCCTTGAATCAAATGCTCTTCCTAAGCCTTACTCTTATTTTCGGGTCGAGAATCCGGTTCGCCGGGTTCTCCTTGACCTTCCATTAAACAAACATAGCAAAATCTATTTAGCAAGTTTCTAGCGTTACATAATGCATAATGCTTTCCTATTATGCAACTTACAAACATCCAATGGATATCACCTCGAAACAACACGTAATATCACACTTTGATAGCTTATAAACTTAATCGTATCGTCTTTCCTTTACGCGAATTATTTCCAACCAAAGTTTTCATGTCAACCATTTCAAAACGAAAAGCAAAACATCACAACTTATCCTTCCTAACATAACAGCCCCTATACGGCTTCACAACACAATTTTCAACATTGCAAGATCATTCGCAAACACGTCAAAGCTTAATCAAATGAACCTCCGCACTAACGAGGTTCTAAAATCCTATTTCCCAAATATATTATCATCACACTTTTATCCTCAACTCAAGCTCAATCATTATTTAATTGAAACGGAAATCAAATAACTCGTAACGTACCTTTCGAAGCTTACTTTGAAAGTTCCGAAACTAGCACGAAAAGCTGTCCCAATTAACTCCTTTTATTAATGAGCTTCCTTCAATCCAAACGGGCATCATTAACGTCCAAATGTCGTTCAAATCATGATTACAATATTAGCGGGGCAGCGACTTACCTTCGCTTGAGCTGTTTTTTGTTTCGAAATAGCTTGCGAACGATTTCGATGACAATGACAGCAACTCGGCAGTGGTTCGAACAAAAACAGCAACTTGTTTTCGATGACAGCACACGACACAGCAGCGGCACGACTTCAGCTTGACAGCTCGCAGCAGCGTCGACGATAACAGCACCAGCAGCTCACGCCACCAGCAAGGCAGCAAAGACAGCAATGACAGCAGCACGGCAGCACATCAGCACAACAGCGCAACAACAACGACAGCAAAAACAGCATAACAGCCAGCAGCAGCTTCGCGACAGCAGCTTCGCAACACCAGCAGCATTGCCAACAGCAGCTTCGCAACACCAGCAATGACAGCACAATAACAACAGCAACTCAACAACAGCAATCGCAACAATGACAGCAACAAGAACACGCCAGAAACAACATCAATTTCAGCAACCAAAAACAACGACAGTAATGGCAGCAATTACCTCAGCTCGCATGCACAGATTTCTTGGCTCAGCTTCAGCTCTTCAGTTCACGGTTCAACAAGACAACACCTTACCAGACCACGGCAGTTCCTGAAAATGACGACAATAGCCACACAGCCTCTTCACGTCAGCATATTTATGGCGACAGCAAGCTCAACTCATGGCAATGGACTTGGCAGCGATAGATCTTCAGCCCCTGGTTGCATGCAAGGTCAAATTCACCATTGGAGGAGCTTGGACATCACTTCGGCACCAACAGCAAGTCACGGGCAGCAACTTCACTTCCTAACGGCAGCTTCTCTTCTCTTTTCACGGTTTGCACCAGCTGGCTTCTGCCCGAGCTTCCTTCTTCTTTGCATGCACCAGATCACGTCCAGATCTGGTTGCTTCCAGTGACCGAGCAGTAGCTCCTTCACGGCTCAGCCCTTGCATGCACGAACAGCTGCTTCTTCCTTTGCTCTTCACGGCAGCTGCGACGACAGCACGGTAGCAGTGCACGATCAGATCTGGTTGCTACACAGTCCTTAGCCGAACAGCACTTCTTCTCCTTCGTTGCTACACCTGCTCACGTTCGGATCTGGATACCCATTCACGGCCAGCTCACACCTCACGGGCTCGACCTTACATGCACGACAGCAGCTTTTCCTTCTCAATTTCCCAACTCAGTTCACACAAGCAGCTTTTGTTCTCTTGTTCTTCACTTTTGTTATCACGGCTCTCACCAACACTTACAGATTTTTGGGTCGCTCACAGCTCTCACTCTGTTCTTCCACGAGTAGAAAGTCTCAGTTCTCTATTTCAATACTTGAGTTTTGCTTGCTATTGAGAGTTGACCGAAAACAACATATTTATTTTCTTCACTTTATCATTTCTCTTTTGTTTCATTTATTTATTTTATCTATTTCCTTTTATTATTCATTTTATTATTTAATTCCTCTCTTGACACATGGCATTGTTTTCCCTTGCATGCATGCCATGTGTCTCACATGGCCCCACTCTTTATTTAATTCTTCCATGCCACCAATATCCGCTTTAGGATTCCGCTTTTCGCTCGGATTCGCTTCGGGTCCATCCTGGAAATTTAATAAAAATTCAATTTCACAATCGAAAATTTTATTAGGTCCCGAATAAATATTTAAATCCGAATACGCTAATTTATTTTACGAGATTCGATTAAATAATAATCCCCGGATCCGTCTGGAAAATTTTATAAAAATTTCGTCACTCCTCTGGATCCGAACGGGAAATTATTCACATCGTCCTATAATATAAAATCACTATTAAATAAATTATGAGGCATAATAACGGAATGTTACAGAAAGGCAAAGAGGAAGTGACATTGCATGTTAACCAAAGACGCCCTTCATCTAGTTAAAACATCACATTTCACTATCTCTTTTCACTTTTTGATCCTAACATTTCCAATAGATTTCCTAGCTTCTAACATGCATAAATCCATGCTCATTTACATCACACTTCAAAGAATTCACATAACTCCCTCCTTAAGGCCAAATTCACACATGCACACATAACACCTTGTTTCATGAAATTTGCTTGATTATTCTTTCAAACATTTCATCAAACACATTATCCACCATTCAATTTACTTTAAACATGTTTAAATTAAACTCCAGGGTTTCATTCCCATAACCCTAACTTCCACCTCTAACATGATTCTTTCAAATCAAGCTTCATTCTTATTCATTTTAGACTCTAAACTTGTTTTACATGAAAACTAATATCAATTCTGCATCAAGAACCAACCCAATCATCAACACATAGATACTAACTTATCTAACTTCATACATTGAGAAAATTATGAAAACTCACCTAAATCTTCTCTAGGGTTTAATGTTCTTGCTTATTTCTACTTGGAATGTAGAATTGGAGGTTGAAATGGGTTGAAAACAAATTGCTTCTTCTCTTTCCCCTTTGTGTCATCCCTCTCTCTCTCAATTTTGCTCAAAATTTTTCTAAGTGTCATGACAAACACTCACATATATATAGATCTCCACTTATGAAATTGCCCTTGGAGTTTGAAACTTATTTATAAGCCATGCCACTTTTTAAATTTTAACTAAAGTGCCCTCCAACCTTACAAAAATTTCATGGCATCCTATTGACTTTTATAATTTTCATAATCCCCACAACTAATTTACTTTAATAACTTTTATTTATATAAGGGACTCAAACTTGGCAAAATGACCATTTTGCCCCTTAATCTATCTTCTAATACTAAAAAGTTCAATTAATAAGAATAGGGGGGCTTACAAAGAAAATGCAGAACTCCAATCTGTTGAGATGAGGTACGTGAAAGGAAATTAATAGGTCCAGAGATAGTTCAAATTACCTCAGAGAAGGTAAAAATCATCAAAGATCGGTTGAAGATAGCTCAGGACGGACAAAAAAGTTATGTAGATAATTGTCGAAGAGATCTGGAATTTCAGGTGGAAAATATGGTTTTTCTAAGGATGTCACCTTGGAAACGCATACTAAGGTTTGGAAAATGTGGGAATTTAAGCTCATGATATATTGGGCCATACAAAATCATTGGAAAAATTAGAGAAGTGGCATATCGTGTGGAACTGCCTCCTAAACTTGCTAAACTCCATAACATTTTTCATGTTTTTATGCTTCGTAAGCATATAGTAGATCCTTCTTACGTATTAACAAAACAATCAACGGAAATAAAGAAAAATTTGACTTATCAGGAGGAGCCAGTTCAAATCCTTGATCGCAGGGAACAAGTCTTGTGTAGCAAGGTTATCCCATTAGTGAAGGTCCTATGGAGGAGTCATGCAGTGGAAGACACAACTTGGGAGCATGAAGATCAAATGTGCCACAGATATCCCCACCTTTTTGGATTGAAAGCTTTGTTAATTTCGGAAACAAAATTTTTATAAGGGAGGAGAATTTGTAACATCCGATTCTGATCCATGTACAGAACCCTGTAAACTCTTATTTGTGAATAATAAATTAATTGGTTTGAAGTAACTAGATGTAAAAATTGAATTTCCAGAACAATCCCCAGACAATTCGAAAATAATTCATAAAATTTTTGAAAAGTACAAGAATGATAAATTGAGTTACAACATAACTTCCAAATAGACTGGAGGCGAATAATAATATTTTCGGGTAGATCAAAAATGGTTTCAAATGAAAATTTAAATTTTAATATATTTTTCGAGTGGAATTGAAAAGATTAATAGAGTTTTCGGATAGTCCGAATATGTAAAATTAGTATCGAAAGAATTCTCGGATAGCTCGGATGTGTAATCAAAATTTAGTAGAATATCTGGATGTATAAGTTAAATTTTAGTAATAATTTCCGGATGGACTGGAAACGATTTTGAATTCGAAAAAACGAAAATCGAAATGCGTGAAACGAAAGCATGAGATGACTTGCATATGTGACAAGTGTCACACATTGAAGAAAATGTAAGGCAAGTGGCATTCGTGCAAGGGAAATTGTGTGACAAGTGGCATAAAATCATGAGTTATATATATATTTATATATATAATGAACTTAAAGAATGAAATGAGGAAGAGAAGCATTTGTACACATTCGGTCAAAGGCACCAAAAATTAGAGAGAAAGAGACATTCACCATCAATGACAAGACCCAAACCAGATTCTCTCTAGGCTCTTATCTGGAGGGTCTTACTGGGCACTCAAACAAACCTCTGATAACCCTACACACGGTTAAGAGAGACCCGCGGAGTGAACCCCTAAAATACTTTGCCCGGTTTACTTTATTTTTACTAAATCAATTTTGTTTCTTTTAAAATAGTTGGGTTGGTGTAAATTTTTTTGAATTCGATTTAAGAAAATTTTAATAAAAATTTGATAGCATAACGGTTGTATTTTTAAGGTTTACAAAATTTTTCTACAAGAAAATATACTTCTAACTATTCTCAATCACCAACCAACTTCCTTTTATCCACAAACATATATTTCCTCAATCATTTTCACAACAATCATAAATGATAATCATAGTCATATATATAAATAAGTATCATGTGAACAATTTACAACTATATACAACATGATTTACAAATGTTACACGTTTCAAAATATATGTAACCAAAGATGCAATGCAATACATGCACTCTCTTGATGTCTAGTTCCCAAAATATATTCAAGTGTTATAAGGAATGTCTGTTGGTTTCGCCCACCTATATTTTTGATAATGTATTTCTTTTTCCTTTGATTTCTTGCAAAAGTACCTGAACAATTTATACACTACAAGAAGGGAAATTTTGTTAGTTAAATTAACATAGGAAATATGATAATGATTACATAAAGCTTTATAATTTATTTAACTGCTTAAAATTTCAGTTTTCAAAACTTTTCTTTCTAAAAGCACCATGTGTACCCTTGAATACTCTAACCACGCTCAATGTGGTATGTCACGTGGCGATTTTTGACTAACTCCAACCATGATGTTGTTGAGATATTTCAACCACCACGTGCGGAATTCACTGCATCACAAACGTAGTGTGAAACAATCTCAAATCTGAGCAACTACATACAGAATTTTCTGCATCACATATTGTAGTGCTAATAAACTATAACTCTTTGCAACTATATGCGAAATTTTCTACATCGCATATTGTAGTGCAAACTAAGCTATAAGTCTAGGCGACTACGTATGGAATTTTTTGCATTTTAAACGTAGAATTAGATAATCTATCAATCTTCGCAACTATGAGTGAAATTTTCTGCATCGCCATATAGTGCTAAATCACATATAAAATTGAGGGTATACATATAGCCTTTGTTAATCGTTTTCTTCTAAGTGCCATAGGCATAAAACCACTTTTCTTTTAAACTATTTCATCTCGTTCTTAACTCAGTTGTCTTAAAAACAGTTTTGGTTCTCGATTTGTTTTAATATGGATCGAATGATCCCTTTATGTGACGAAAATCTTTATATCAAAACATTTTTTTTTTGTAAAACCATATTTTAAGAATAACCATCTTACCATTAATAACACAAATGGAAATTAGAAATGCAAGCATGAGTAACACTTACCTGGGCTTAAGGTTTGTCAAAATGCTTTGACGGCCTGCTTGTGCTTCACTTGCTGGATCCTTACCTACACATCACATTTTGTGCTTCACTTGCTGGATCCTCACCTACACATCACATTCTTGCTCAAAATATGCTAAAAATGACTACTTAAAGCCATAATTAAAGCTTTTAATACAAGTCACTCATTTGAAAACTCTTTTGACTACAACCTTCCCATCTAGGTTCTAACTTAACTGAAGATTTAATTTTTCAATTTCTTTCCACGAACTTTATTCATTATCACTTAAGAACGCATCCATACCCTCGGAATCATTGTCCGAAGCTCGAAAAAAAAAATTGGTCTTTTTAGACCTCTTTTGGCCGAATGCATGCTAGGGGTCAACCCCTAGCTTTTCTTCATTCCGTTTTTGCTCCAATCATCTCCCTAACTCCTATTTAAGTCTCCTATAAAACGGTTTTGAAAAATTCCAGATAGAGAGGTGAAACCTATGAAATACCTTTATTTTTCAATATTTTTTAGCGTCAATATTTTGAACTCAATTTATTTTCTACTATGATTCTTAGACTTACATATGTTTAATTATGATCATTTGTCACACTAAAAAGCAAAGTTGAAGTGGCATTGCATGGTAATCATACATGCCCTTCATCTAACTTTATAACAATTTTGTAGTATTTCATTTCCTTTTTCAATGCTAATATTCCCACATGATTTTCTAACATCTAACATGCAAAATTTCAAGTTCATATGCATCAAAGTTCAATCAGATCACATACCCCATCATTATGGCTGACCCACCCTAACACACATAACATACTATTCTTTTCAATTTCTCAAGTTATTCTCTCTTAAACCTTTTATCAAACACTTTAAATACAACTTAATCCACTTTCAACCATATTCAATAAACTCTTAGGGTTTTCTCCATACACTCTAACCCTAATTCTTTCATGCTTACTTACATCTCAAGCTTCCTTTCTAACTATTCAATATTCTTAACTTGATTTAGATCATCAACAACATCAATTACACCACAACCAATAAACCAAACCATCAACACATTTATGATCCCAACTAACTATCAAACTTAACAAAAATGATAAAATGTTACCTAAGTTTTAGTTAGGTTTTGATGTTCTAGCTTGGGATCAACTAGAAAGCTTGATTTGAAGCTTGAAAAATTGATGAGAAGCTTACCTTCTTCCTCCCTTCAATTGCCGTCCCTCCCTCTCCCTTACTATCTCTATTTTTATTTTCAATTTTTGCTAAGTATGGCCTACTAATACCCCTCTCATATATATATAGGTAACTAATTGGTAAAGATGACCATAATGCCCCTTGTTAGTTTATTTCACAACTTGATTAAATTTAATTAAGTTTTAGGTAATTAACATTCACTTATATATGTATACTAACTCTTAATTGGATAAAGACCATTTTGCCACTTATAAGTATATATATAGTTCTTATTTGTAAAAAGATTATTTTACCTATCGTTGGTTTTTTTTTTTTTACTATAAGTGTCAAACACTTTCTACCATTTCCATTAACACTTCAATATCACTTGTAAAAACAATAATGACGACATTTATCATCTTCACTTCATAAATTAACTTCTAACACTAGGAAGTTCAGAATCAAGAATAGAAGCTTACAATTTCTTCTTTTCTTATAAAAATTTCGTCCTCAAAATTTTAAACTATATATCTGTCTCAAATAAATGCGAATACTAGGTACGCATCTGCTTTTCAAGCTCCCATGTAGCTTCTTTTGACCCATGACTTCTCCACAATACCATTACTAGTGGGATCACCTTGCAACGTAATACTTGATCCCTACAGTCTATGATCTCTACCTATTGCTCTTCGTAGGTCAAGTTCTTTTTCAATTGTATCAGCTATTCTTTTAAGAGTGCGTAGGATCTGCTACATATTTGTGAAGCATGGAGACGTGGAACATGTAATGAGTGTTCGATAATTCCGATGGTAGCTTCAACCGATAAGCCACTTTACCCACTCTTTCCACTATCTCGTACGACCCAATGTATCTTGGACTCAACTTTTCAAGTTTCTCGAATCTTAAAACACCTTTTCATGGCGAGATCTATAGAGTCGCAATGTATCGTGGACTTAACTTTCCACGTTTCCTTGAATCTCAAACACCCTTCCATGGTGACATCTATAGAAATACTCTATCACCCACTTCAAACTCTATGTCTCGTCTTCGATTGTCCGTGTAGCTTTTCTGTCTGTTGCTTGCTACTTCAACCGTTCCTTTATCACATCGATCTTCTCCGTTGTAGCTTGGACAATCTCTTGGCCAACCAATCTTCTCTCACCCATCTCATCCTAGCAAATTGGAGTTCTACCCTTCCTACCATACAATACTTCATATGGTGCCCTGCCAATATTAGACTGATAGTTGTTGTTGTAGGCAAACTCAATCAAAGGTAGGTGATTATCCCAACTTCCTTTGAAATCCATTACACAAGCTCTCAACATGTCTTCGAGAGTCTAGATGGTTCTTTTAGATTGGCTATCTGTCTACGGGTGAAAGGCCGTACTAAAACTTAATCTAGTGCCCATTACTTCTTATAACTTTGGCTAGAATTTGGAGGTAAATCTCAGATATCTGTCTGACATAATGGACACCGATGGGCCATGCAATCTGACAATCTCATCTACATATAACTGAGCTAACTTCTTTAGGAAATAAGTGTTCTTGATGGCTAGAAAATGAGCGGACTTTGTCAATTTGTCAACTATCACCCAAATTGCGTCGTGCCCACTTTGAGTTCATGGAAGTCCAACCACGAAATCCATAGTAATCCTCTCCCATTTCCATTCCCGAATAGACACATTTTTGAATAGTAATCCATAGTAAACATGTTGGTTTTTGGTGCTCTGCTTTGATCTGCTGACAGGTTAGATATCTATATATGAACTCTGCTATCTCTGTTTTCATTCCTTTCCACTAGTAGTGGTCTCTCAGAGTCCAGTACATCTTGATACTCCCTGGATGCATGGCATAAGCGAATGAATGGGCTTCTTCTAGAATCTTTTTCTTAAATTCACCCACGTCTGGCACGTATAATCATTGCCCCAGAACTAGTGTTCCATCACTTCTTATTTCGAAGCTACTTTGCTGCCCAGCTTCTAACTCACTTCTGAGCTTTATGAAATATGGATCTTGGGCTTGCAACTATTTAACTTGATCATCGAATACTGGACGAACATAAAAGGCTGCTAGCAAAGCACCCTAATCCGTCGTCTCTAATCTAACACCCATAGATCTCAACTTTACTAACATGGGCAAATACTCCACTTTCAGCTGAGCTAGGGAACTAATAAGCTTCCTACTTAGTGCGTCTACTACCACATTCGCTTTACCAGGATGGTACTCAATAGTGCAGTGATAATCTTTGATAAGTTCAATCCATCGTCTCTGCCTCATATTCAGCTTTTTCTTATTGAATAAGTACTGCAAACTTTTATGATCTGTAAAGATTCTGTAGGGTACTCCATAAAGGTAGTGTCTCCATTTCCATAAGGTAAATATCACCACTGCTAATTCCAGATCGTGCATTGGACAGTTTTATTTCATGCTTCTTCAACTATCTCGAAGCATTTGCTATTACTCTATCGTGTTGTATCAATATACAGCCCAAGCCCGGTTTGGAGGCATCACAATACATTGTGTGTAAGACCTCATCCAGATTTATTATTTTATGGCATTAGAAATCTTCGAATTGAGTTACGGTCAAATCGTAGGCCTCCAATAATGTTATTTGAGGTTTATTATATTTTCGTATTGCAAATCAGATGTCGTTTGGTTGACCCTGATACGAATACAAAGTGATTAGGAGTGATTTATGTGTTAATCGAGTGAGGTTAGCTCACGGAATAAAGTAAAAAATATTTATTTCAACCAATAAGAAATGAGATAAGTGACTTTTAAAAGTATTGGCGATGGTTGTGCCACATGTCATCTATTGATTGGTTGAAGAAATAAATGGACTAAAGTGTACCAAGTGGACCAATAGAATTTATAATTATTTATTTTGGGTATTAGTTTAATTATTAAAAGTTTGAGGTGATAAAGTGAGATTTTCTTAAGAGACTTTTCAGCAATTGAGCATTAGTATATATATATTAAGTGATTTTGTCTCATTTGCCTCATTTTTGCCATGAAAATCAAGAGAGAAAGTGAGAGTTATGCGAGAGAGAGAGTCGACCAAGAGAGAGTGAAGAAGAAAGCTTCATGCACGCGACCGAAAAAGAGGGAAGAAGAGAAGGTGATCTGGTCTGTATCTCGCCGCGGTTTCTTAACTAAAGTCGATCCTTATCATCTCCTCTAGCTAGCCAAATGAATTTGAAGCAAAGATATCGCCTATTGTGTAAACCCTCGATCTTAGTATGATTAAATAGTACCTCTCTAATAGTATTTCTTAAAGTTAAATTTAATTTCATATCGACATTAGGATGTCGATTAGAGGACCCAAGAATATTAGTAAATGAGATGGAAAAGTATAGAATAAGATGAGTTTACTTTTCAAAATTGAAAAGTCAAAAAAGTCCACTAATAAAAGACTTCCAAGTGTGATAGAATTGTGTGATGATTAATTAGCCAATTGGAGTTATTTGATTGATGGGAGAATTAGTGGTGTAAAGTGATAGAATGTGGACCAATTAAAAGATATTTTATCTCGAGTTGGGTCATGACATGAATTAGAAAAGTTTAAGGGATTCTTTCGTGATTTTCAAGAGCGATCAAGTTGCAATTATTACACCACTATATAAAGTTGATGAAATGGCAATTTATTCATTCTTTTTGCCATCTAAAACCGAGAGAGTATGAGGGAGAGGTGCTGGCCACCATCAAGGGGAGAAACAAGTGATTTTATGCAACTTTTCTTCAAGCAAATCATCATCAATCTTCCTCTAGTCATCAAATATCCTTATTAGAGCACTTTTGAAGCAAAAGCAAAGCATAATCAAGTGAGTTTTCTTGTGTTAAATTACCTTAGATCATTTGGAAACCCATTTTAATCTTGCTTCAAAATTAAATTTAAGGTTAGGGGTTTGATCTAGGTTGGTTAATAAGGTATGAGGTGTGATTTTTATGTTAAAATTCAAAGTATGGTGATGGCTTTTTGATGATGATGAATTCGGCCATTGATAGGGTTTGTGTAACCCTTTTTTTTTTCATCCATTTGATCTTTGATCCATGCATTTTAAATGATAAGAAAACTATTGAAAGTGTTAGAATTGCAAAAGAAAGCTAGATAGCATGAAGTGTGCATGTTGGCTAGATGAAGGGCACTAGCTAGTGCATTTGTTTGTAAAACCTCATTTTAAGAATAACCATCTTACCATTAATAACACAAATGGAAATTAGAAATGCAAATGTGAGTAACACTTACCTAGGCCTAAGGTTTGTCAAAATGCTTCAATAGCTTCCTTGTGCTCCACTTGCTGGATCCTCACCTACACATCACATTCCTGCTCAAAATATGCTAAAAATGACTACTCAAAGCCATAATTAAAGCTTTTAATACAAGTCACTCATTTGAAAACCCTTTTGACTACAACCTTTCCATCTAAGTTCTAACTTAAATCAAACATTAATGTTTCGATTTCTTTCCATGAACCTCATTCATTATCATCTAAGAACGTCTCCATACCCTCGGAATCATTGTCCGAAGCTCAAAACAAAAATTGATCTTTTTAGACCTCTTTTGGCCGAATGCATGCTAGGGGTCAACCCTTAGCTTTTCTTCATTCCATTTTTGCTCCAATCATCTCCCTAACTCCCATTTAGGTCACCTACAAAACGGTTTTGAAAAATTCCAACTATAGAGGGATTAAACCTATGAAATACCCTTATTTTTCAACACTTTTTAATGATAAAATCTACCCTTTTTACATTTTAAACTCAATTTCTTTTCTACTATGATTCTTAGACCTACATATGCTTAATTATGATCATTCGTCACACTAAAAAACAAAGATGAAGTGGCATTGCATGGTAATCATACATGCCCTTCATCTAGCTTTATAACAATTTTGTAGTATTTCATTTCCTTTTTCAATGCTAGTATTCCCACATGATTTTCTAACATCTAACATGCAAAATTTCAAGCTCATATGCATCAAAGTTCAATCAAATCACATACCCCATCATTATGGCCGAACCACCCTAACACACACAACATACTATTCTTTTCAATTTCTTAAGTTATTCTCTCTCAAACCTTTTATCAAACACTTTAAATACAACTTAATCCACTTTCAACCATATTCAATCAACTCTTAGGGTTTTCTCCATACACTCTAACCCTAATTCTTTCATGCTTACTTACATCTCAACCATATTCTTAACTTGATTTAGATCATCAACATCATCAATTACACCACAACCAATAAACCAAACCATCAACACATTTATGATCCCAACTAACTATCAAACTTGACAAAAATGATAAAATCTTACCTAAGTTTTGGTTAAGTTTTGATGTTCTAGCTTGGGATCAACTAGAAAGCTTGATTTGAAGCTTGAAAAATTGATGAGAAGCTCACCTTCTTCCTCCCTTCAGTTGTCGTCCCTTACTCTCCCTCACTATTTTTATTTTTGTTTTCAATTTTTGCTAAGTATGGGCTACTAATACCCCTCTCATATATATATAGGCAACTAATTGGTAAAGATGACCATAATGCCCCTTGTTAGTTTATTTCATAACTTAATTAAATTTAATTAAGTGTTAGGTAATTAACATTCACTTATATATGTATACTAATTCTTAATTGGACAAAAACCATTTTGCCACTTACAAATATATATATATAGTTCTTATTTATAAAAAGACTAGTTTACCCTTCGTTGGTTTTTTTTTTTTCTTACTATAAGTATCAAACACTTTCTACCATTTCTATTAACACTTCAATATCACTTATAAAAACAATAATGACGACATTTATCATCTTCACTTCATATGTTAGCTTCTAACACCAGGAAGTTCAGAATCAAGAATAAAGGCTTACAATCAAAACCCAAGAGCAAGAGAAATCAAGTGAATGGATGTTTGGCTAGAGAGGAGTGTAAACCGAATGCTATTCAAGGAGAGTTGAAGCCATTTTGAAGAAATCCATCACATGCAACGAGTGTGAACCAAGCTAGAAGCCATTTTCATCCATTCCAAGAGGTAAGTTTTAGCTTCCATGAAATGTTGTTGAAGAAATGGATGGATTTTATGAGATTATGCTTGGATTTTAGGAATTGAAACCTCATTAGTGTGGAGGTGGATTTGCATACTAATTTAGTGTTGAATCAAGTGAAAAGAATGACTTGCATGTGATATGAAAGGACCCAACCCGGATATCCCTTGAAAAGATCCGAGCGGAGCCCTCCCGGCACCCCATAGAATCCTTACAGTCTTTAAGCAGGTGACTTAAAAGGACTCCGTGAAGTTAAGCCGTAAAATTGTTTCATTTCTTAATCATTAAAAATTAAGGGTAAAAAATTTTCGGCAGCACAACGACTGTTTTTCCGACATTTTCAACTTTTTCAAAACACCTGTAAAACAATTAATAATATTTCAAAATGCATACATTCATTTCCACTTCCAAATGGGACCTCAGGTCCATCGCAAAATCCACATTTCAATGCAATTCGAGTCTTTAAAACTAAAACCATTTCAACTTAAAAGAAAACATTCCACATGCATGATAACGTAATTAAAGTTATAAAACTTAAATATTTACATCACATTAAAATCCGTTATACAACAAAAATTTACTTTGATTTCACAGTTTCGGTCGCCTGATAAGCTTGCCTACTCTTGAGCTGGAGATCTGCCGCCAGGAGGACTCGAACCTGCGCCTAGTGACAGGACCCAAACCAGACCTTCTCTAGGCTCTTGTCTAGAGGGCCCTGCCGGGCACTTCAACGGACTCCCCGAACCCGACTTGTCGGATTGGAGAAATCCAGGAAGCGAACCCCTTTACTTTACTTAACCGGTTTACTCGTTTTAGGCTTAAAAATTTTATTTTCTTTTAATATAGTTGAAACGGTGTGAATTTTTCGCGTTTGATTGAAAACTAATTTTATAAAAATCGGACAGCATAACGACTGTAAATTTAACATTTCCAAAATCAACCTGCATAAGAAATACACTTCAAACTATTTTGATCACCGTCCAACTTCTTTCAATCTCAAACATGCATTTTTCATTCATTTCACAAACATGCAATTCTTTTACAAACATAATTCACATATGTAATTAACATATAACAACTCATACTTATATGAAATATGTGCCTTGTGCAATATGTGCATATCAAGTGTAATGGTTCATTTATATATACATATCAAAATATGATTTATAATCCGTCAAGTATCTCATGTCAACACCTAATTATTTGATTCAATATATGCACATGTACACAATGTCAAAATACATTAACATCCATATATTTCGTCTCATTATTTCCCCCACCTAAAGTTAATCAAAATAATGTCTTTGATGCAAGAGCGTCCGTGCCAACGTCTACTAAAGTATACAAGCTACACAAAAACAAAGAGAGGTTAGGCAATATATATATATAAAGGTATAACTCCGTATATACATTACTTAGAAAATAATCGATTTTATTTTTTTTTCTTTTGAAAACCATTTCTCATAAGACAACCATGTGCAAAGCCACTACGCACGGAATTTGCTACATCGCGACGTAGGGCGAACTTTCTCAACTCTAGATAACCACAACGCGGAATTTTCTACATCGCCGTTGTAGTGCCAATAGCTTATACTTTACGCAACTACATGCGGAATTTTCTACATCGTATGTTGTAGTGCAATTTACTCATCACTTGCAATTAGATACGGAATTTTCTACATCGTATCACATTTCTATCAACCTTGACAACTACGAGCGGAATTTTCTACATCGCCGCGTAGTGCCAAAATGCTAATATCGCAACATGCACATGAGTCTTAATTCAACTTTACTTTGCTTTACTTTTAAACCTTTTTGCAACTTACTTTCGCCTTCGAATCTCATTTCTAGATTCTAGGCATAACTCATTACTCAACATAAAACTTATGATTTTGGAAAACCATTTTGCAAAACTCTTTGAAACAATATATTTTATCATTGTCATATAAATGGAAATCAACTAGATGTAAGTGAAGTGAAGGACACTTACCTCGATCCCAACGCTCTCAATGCCTCAACGAGCCTCTCGCGTCTTGTCCGCGTGCTCGTCACCTACACATCATAGTCTCGTTATAACTTACTCACTTTCATAGCTAAAACTAATAAAAATAGAGTTTCCAATACATTGAAAACTCACTACACCACACTTTCCCAACTCGATTTTTGACTCGACCGAGGCTCTCAAAATTTAGTTTCTTTGTAAAAGTCTTACTTCTAGACCCCTAGGATCATCCCCATATGTTTCGTTTGGTCTCCGGAAGCTTAAAACAAAAAGTCAACTTTTTAACTATACGGTTGACCACGAAAAACAGAATTGAAACCAGCCATGGTTTCACCTCCGTTCCTTTTTCTAGCGTCTCCTTATCACATAACTAAGTCGCCCGTAAAGTTTCGTCGAGAAACTCCATCGTTTGCTATGTCAATCTAGGCAAAACGCCCCATTTTGGGCACTTTTCAATACAAGTTTTTACATCGGACAAGCGACGATGGTTTTTCTTTCGTATCTAAGGTTCTTTTACCTAATTATGACCGAATACATCTATTTTGGGCATCAACGAATGCATTTGCATCGCTATTACACATCTCGGTTTCCTACGCCCACTATTTTGGCTATAACTTCGTTAATTTTTATCGGATCGATCCCATTCCAATTTCTATGGTTTTATATCATTCCTAGGCATCATTTGAGGTGTAGTACAACCTCAAATAAGCTAGAATAGGTCAGGTCTTACCAGACCCCTTTTTGAGCTCGGGATTATCAATTTGTTTCTATGCACTATTTTACTCTCTACTAGATTGTAGGCTATTCTTGTACCTATATGTATCCATGTCAATTTTGTTGATTCCTACTCATTTATGCATGTTTTTAGGACCCTAGTTATGTCACAAACATCAACAAAACACATGCCTAAGTTAATGCCCTTCATCAAACCGAAATGCACCAACAATACAATCTAGCTTCCTCTTTCCAACTCTAATTCTACTAGATGCTTTTCTAACATCAATTATGCTTGATTAATAGTTCAAATGGTTCAAAATACAAAGGTGTCACACAACATCACCAAAACCATGACACACACATACTAACTCATGTTATTCTTTTCATTCCTTTTTGTAAAACTAATGTCCCTTGTGATTTCCTATCATGTTATATGCATATATTTAAGTCTATATGGATCAACATTCAATGAAACCATATCATTCCCTTGTTGGCCGTCAATCACACATACATGCCCAACATATTGCTTCTTGTCCTTATCAAGATTTTTGCTCAACAATTCTTTTAAACAATTAATCAAACACCTAATCTACAACTATATTTGCCTTGAACCTACTTAATTCAACACTTAGGGTTTATTCCACATAAACTCTAACTTATTTTTCATACATAATTTCTTGCAACCTAGGCTTCCTTTTTCAATTTTTCAAGTTCAATTCTACATCAAATGCATCCAACCTTCTTCTAAAATCTTAATATACCATAAAGACAAATCTCATCATACAAACACACAAAACCACCAAAAATCATCACCAAACACACTAGTTTTGATCTCTATTTTATTCCCCTTGATTTCCTTTCCATTTCTAAGCTAAAACTCATGAATTAAACATGATTTGGACTCAAAAATAACACCCAAACTGCAGCATGTATGCAGGTCACGAAAATCATCACAAATTTCATCAAACAACCTCAAACTCACCTTGTTTTTATTGGCCCTTTCTTGCTTGGTTTCCACTTGGATGACTTGGGTATTTCTTGGGCTAAAATCTGCAGATGATCCTCTTCCTTTTCCTCTCTTGCAGCTGACCGAACAGCCCCTTCTTCTTCATTCACGCCAGCACGTTTCTTGGTTCTGCTTCAGCTCAAGTTCTGCTCTTATTCCTCACAATTTCAGCTTGCTTTGACCGAATGAATCACTCCCTCAAGCTCTCATGCACTTCCACTTTATATACTCATGCTTGCCAATGTCTAAAGTACCCTTTAACTTACTTAAAAATCACACAAGTGCCACTAGTTATCAACTAAAACTTGTCATTTAATTTCATTCAATTAATAACTAACCAATCACTCAATTTCTTAATTCAATTTCACTAATCACTTTGCTTTTTTTTTTTTCTTTGTTTTTTTTTTGACTTTAAATGTGTCACAACACCATTGGTTCCCACTTAATCACATGGATTGTGCTTCTTTGGATGATTATCCTCTCATAATCCTCTCATAAATCCTTTAATAACTTACTAACTTAAATTTAATTCCTCATTTAACACTAATAAATGCCACAAATACTCTATGGTCATCCTATTATCAAATTAACCATGCAATGCTCTAATTGGGTGTCTAACTAATCAATCTTGAGCTTCGAAAAAAAAAATTCAAACGACCTTCGGATCATTATTATTTTTAATAACTCAAAAAGGACGTTTTAATAATTTTCATTCAGACCGTTCAAAATCTTACTCAAATGAACTTATTTTTAGTCTGTTTCAGTTCTTATGGACTCCATTATTCATTCCAGGGTTTTTGAATCCTAATGTAAAATTTTCAAAATATACTATTCATCTGAGCACTATTCAGCGAAGTTACTATTCACATAAAAAATCACTATTCATCTAAAATTAAAAGTTAGGATATTACACCTAGGGAGTTTTAAAAACAAATAAACAAGAAAATAATGAGCTAAAAATGCTCAGTGAGTGTTATGCAGTTCTAAATAAGTTTCCTTTCTAAAACCTTTTGGAATAGCTAAGTTCGAAAATAATTTAATTAAAACATGCATTTCATAATATCATAAAGTCATTTTTATACATAATCTGCTTGAAAACAAGATACAAGATTATTAACATCGTAAAATTAATTCATCACATAATCATAAGTTCATAAATAAGTTCATAAAATCATAATCAATCCTCAGTCATAAAACATATATCCAATGGGACCCGGGAAAATCATGATCACCGCCCGGTCTTAGGACACCGGTGGTGGGGACGTGCAATCTCAGTCATAACCACTATGCCGCGGTATGTTACAAAGCTGCACATAGGGCATCAGTCATAATAGTACCTTATATACGCGTAGAGGGCGACATGACAGACTCGATCCCCCCCATAGTTAGTGGACTATCCCCGACAGACATGCCATACACGCAATAAGGCACTTCGGCCGCATAACAGTCATAATTCAGTCATATAATGGGGATGGGTAGCCATTGGTTTTGAAATACATTATCATGCTAAAATAATAATTGTAAAACATGCTCCTTTGCTTATAAAACAAAACATAAAAGCACATTTCAATAACTAGTTATACGATCAATATTGCTTTACTACAAATATAAAAACATTTCGAAACGTGTAACATTCCTGTAAAGCGTATATCATTCATATAAATTCACTTAAATATTAAAACGTTTAAATCTTGCACGAAAGCGTAAAAATCATATAGAAATCATATTGCATTTAACATTCATAAAACAAATTACACTCACCGATTCCTAACTCACGGAAAAGACCGGATTTTCTACCTCGCGCAACTTCTTCAATTTCGCTTCCCTCCGCCTTATCGATGCCTAAACAATTTAACATTCGAATGTAAACATGTCGTAACTACGCTATTCGAATCCAAAGCAACAATCATCGAAGCCATAATCTAATGGATTCAACAAAAAGAATAAGCGAAGCTAAACGAACAACATAAAACTTACGCGATTTAACTAACTATCGCGACTTATCGATTTTAATGTTTTGCGCGTTTCCTTCATTTCCAAATAAACTTATCGTCCATATTACTCGTGACTTAACTTAAATCAAGGCAAACAAGGATTCAAACATGATAAAGCATAAGCGAGAAAAATATGGCAGCAAGCTTAACAAATATACATTTTTCCGATTCAACTCCAAATTCGACAATTAAAAGATTTTGCGCGAAACTAAACTATCCGATTAACTTAAACGTATTCTCAAACTATTCTAATATCGACCTAACACTATAATGAACTTAAACACATCGCAAGGCAGCGAGTTGACATCATAAACACTTCCACAATCGACAACGAAATCACAAACTATAACCATTCGCAATCGCAGAAAAACTTAACCGAATCACTTGAAAACAATTTCTCAATATCCGAACGATTAACCGATACTTTAAAACACACAAAACTAACCATTATTTCCTGACAATGAACTCAAATTTAAATTCAATACATAACAGCCCCTAAAATCTCTTATAACAGCTCGCATTCGAAACGTAACGCAACAATCGATAACCATTTCGTTCCAAAAACAAAAGCAAAACAAATCTCAAGCGAATCTCCGCACTAATGAGGTTCGAAGTCCTAAACCCAATCATAACATCATAAATTATTATCCATAACTCAACATCATCAATATCCATCCAAAAGAAATTCATAAAACTCAATATACCTCTCCGAACTTGACTCAAAACTTCGAAACAAACGCGCGCGGGTACTTCCTACAATAACGCTTTTATTGACGAGTTCCCTTCAATCCAATTAACATGTAACCAATAAAATTATCGAAACATCAAAACAAAGCCAAACGGAACAACATTTACCTTTACGCGAGCTGTCCTTCGCTTCGAAACAATTCTCAAGCGTTCGCGACAGCCAAACGGAGCCAAGATTACTCACGACAGCAAGCTGTCCCCTTCCAGATCAATTGTCTTCACTTCAGGTCTGATGAGTCGTACACGGCTTGACTTGGCAGCAGCTCGCACAACATCAACTTGCGACGACAGCAGCTCACCAAGGCAGCAAGACACGGCGACAGCACTTGGTAGCAGCAAAGATCGCGTCACAGCAGCAGCTATCACGATCTGACAGCAGCAGCTTCAACACTAGCCAGCAGCAGGGACTTCATCACGGCAGCACCAGCACTTTCACGCTAGCAGCAGAACAGCTCCAGCTCGGCAACAGCTCTCGTCCACGGTAGCAGCAGCAGCAAGTCGCGTCTGGCAACAGCGACCTCAACTCCACGCCGACAGCAGCAAACTCTCAACAACACTCACCTTTCCTTAGATCAGACCTTGCATGCAAGCTTTAATCTACTCACTTAGACTGGATCTGCACTCAGATTACACATGCAACACTCAGTCTCTCTCTCTCTCTCTCTCTTACAAAACTCACTCACTGAATTGGTGAGCTGACCGAGTGCAGCTCTACTCTCACTCGGTCTCAATCCTTCACGACCAGAACCTCCCTTTGCAAACGAGCTGCTCTTCCTTTGTTCTTGGTTTTACTTCTTGGGTCGACAGCCTTTGGATCTCTCTCACGGTTTCAGATTTGCTCTCACTTCACTCTATCTCTCTATCCTTCGTTTAAAACAACATATGGTGACCGAGAGCAAAGTTAGCTTCTTCTATATTTGATTATCAACTTTAATAATATAATATGATTGCTTTCTACTTCTTTAACATTTGTCACTTAATTATCATGCCATCACAACACTTGTCTCACTTATAATGCTTGCCATACACGTGGCACACAAGCAATTGAGTCGCTTATCGATTCCAATGCATTCTCCCATTCCGTTTCCATGCTCGAATCCAAATTCGTCAGCCCGGGAATCCACTTACAACTTGATTCTGTCTTCGGGATTATTATTATTATTCTTATTATTATTTACTAACCTCGCATCCGCCTTACACTCTAAAATTAAATTTTATTACTCGAAAATACTTATTCCGAATAATTTCGGACTTAAAAATTTCATTTTTTTGATGGAAACATGATCCAAACAGAAAAATAATTCGCTTAACGACGATGAGGATTTTGGATTTTACATGATATTAGTCTCGACCAAGGATAAGTGTGGTGAGTTATTTTCAGTTTGAGTATTTTATCATGAGTTTTAGTGTATTTTGGATGTATAAAACTTGATGGAATGTTAATATGTTAGTGCATGTTGAATTCGACTAAAGGAAGAAATTGTGAGTGAATGGAATTTGGTTGCATTGCTATGTGTTTTAGGGTGATTTGGATGTGTAAAATGCTTTGAAATGTGGATTTGGTGCTACTTGTGCATTCGGTCAAGAGGGGGCAAATTTGATACATTTTAAGTTGAGTTATTTGAGTGATGGGCTTTTAATGTGAAAATTTGAAACAAAAATATTATATGGTGATATGTTATTATTCAGCCAAGGCATTGCTTTGATGATGAAAAATTGTTTTAGATTTGTTTGTGTGATTTTATCAAGTATTTGGATGATGGAATTGGTATGGAAATTGAAAAAAAAATCATTGAATGTTAAATGACCAGTTCACGGTTAAACGTTTCCTAATTGCCTAAAAGTAATGCTTGGTGAATTTAAATGAAATTTAAACTATTATTGATGAATTTAAATGTGATTTTGATTAGTAAATTTAAAAAAGATTGATGATAAGAGAGTGTGTTAGTTTCGGCCAACATAGGAAGTGATTGATTCGAAAATGTCGTTTGATCCGTTAACTAGGATTTAGACTTTGTACAATGTCCTTTGCGTGCTTAAATAATTAGAATGAAGAACGGATAATAAATGCGAAGAATTTGCGTTGATATGACCTTAAAAATAGGGTTTCAAATTGTTGGTATATTAATATGTAAATATGGAATTATTCGAACGAACAACGTTGGTTGTGATGTAACCTAAAAATGGAATGCAAAAATGTGTAGGTTACTTGAAGGCAAAGAAATCTTTTCATTGAATTTAAACTTGTTGCGAACTAGGGAATAAGGTGAGTGTCTTAATAAAAATATATCGAAATTGTAACATGTTGTTTCAGTGTCGATATAATTTATTAAATATTGATTATATATTAAGGGATGATGTAAATAATTATCCGTTCGGATCCGGAGGAGTAATGGAATTTTTATAAAATTCTCCAGACAGGTCCAGGGATAATTATTTAATCTAATCTCGTAAAATAAATTAGAGCATCCGGATTTAAATATTTATTCGGAACCTAATGAAGTTTACGTTTGTGAAATTGGATTTTATTAAATTTCCAGGATTGACCCGATGCGAATCCGAGCAAAAAGCGAAATCATAAATGGAAATTGATGGCATGGGAGAATTAAATAAAATGAGTGGGCCATGAGGGACACATGGCTTGCATGCAAAAAGATCAAGGACAAGTGTCATTAATGGAAATGGATGTCATGACAAGTGCAAGTAAATTATAAGAAATATATATATATATTGAATTGTCAAATGAAGAAAATAAAAGCAAGAAAAACCATTTTCGGTCACAAAATGTATCAAAACCAAGTGTGAGAAACATTAAGAAAGAGACTGAGAGTTTAAAACAAAAGCTCGAGCAAGAGAGATAGAAAACGAGAGAAAAGAGAGACCGAAAGCTGCTGCTCGTGGAAGTGATAAAACGAGAGAGAGTTGCAAGTGAATGAGGCAGATCTGTTCGTCATCAAGAGAAGAAGTGTGAGCTGACCGTGAAAAGAGAAGAGAAGCTGTTGTTCGGTGTTGGAACAACCAGATCTGAAGGTGAACTGCTGCATGCAAAGAAGACATGAAGCTTGGGCAGAAGCTAGCTGCTGAACTCGTGAAAACCGTGAATGGGGGAGGAAGTGCAGCTCGTGTTGAGGGCTGTCCGTGAGCTAATCTGAGTGCTGACCGTGGAATGGTGGGCTGATTCAGGTAAGAACAACCCCTCACCTCCTTTTCTTTCGATCTTTGTCTTAGATGAGAACCTCAAGAGTGTTGCATGTGTGATTTTGTGAGTGAAGTTGTTGAGATTGCTGTTGTTGTTGGCGTTGCTGTTGTTGTTGTAGTTGCTGTTGTTGTTATCGTGGCTGTCATTGCTGAGTTGCTGTAGTTGATGTTGTGCTGAGTTGCTGGTGTGAGCTCGCTGTCGCGAAGCTGGTGCTGGTGGTGCATAAGTGCTGTTTTTGCTGTCGTTGCTGTTGTGCTGTTGTTGCTGTTGCGCTGTTGTGCTGTTGTTACTGTTGCGCTGTTGTGCTGTTGTTGCTATTGTGCTGATGTGCTGCCATGCTGCTGTCATTGCTGTCTTTGCTGCCTTGCTGGTGGCGTGAGCTGCTGGTGGCTGTTATCATTGACGCTGCTGCGAACTGTCGAGCTGAAGCCGTGTCGCTGCTGTCGTCGTGTGCTGTCATCGTAAATAAGTTGCTGTCGTTGCGCAAATTACTGTTGAGCTGTTGTCGTTGTTATCGCAATCGTCCGCGAGCTGTTTCGAAATGAAAAACAGCTCAAGCGAAGGTAAGTCGCTGCCCCACTAGTACCGAAATCATGATTTGAATGATATTTGAACGTTAATGATGTCCATTTGGATTTAAGGAAGCTCGTAGATAAAAGTAATTATTTTGGACAACTCTTCGCGCTAGTTTCAAAACTTTCAAAGTAAGCTTCAAAAGGTACGTTGTGATTTATTTGATTTCGTTTCGTTGAATAATGACTAAGATTGAGTTGAGGATGAATTTTGATGATGATATGTTTGGGAACTAGGATTTAGAACCTCGTTAGTGCGGAGGTTCGTTTGATTAAGTTTTGACGTGTTGGAAAATGATTGTTCGATGTTGAAATTTGCGTTTCGAAGCCTTATAGGGGCTGTTATGTTTTGTTTTTCGTTTTGTAATGGTCGGCATGAAAAATGGTTCACAACAATATGCATTAGAGTATTGGAAAGTTATTTGAATATCGCTAGATTGTTTTCAAGTGTTTCAATCTAGTTTTCCTTGATTTCAAAAGGCGTTAATTCGCTATTTAGTGTCGAATGAGTTGTGATTAAAGATGCCATGTTGTCAAACGATACTTGAATATGAGCTAAATGAATATCTATGATGAAATTGATTAAGTGGTTTCATAATGGTTTGATAGAATTAATTTGCGTAAATGAAAGACGATGTGATGAATTATGGGCCGTTTTGGATATACTGTTTTCATGGAAATTATGTGTTGATTTTAGCATAATTTAAGGATTGTTTTGAAGTGTTAAAAGGCTATTCTCGTGTTATTCGAATGAGCCGTTAAAGTATTATTATGTGAGCTATAAACATGCTAGTTATGGGATGTCAAATTAAGAAATAGCATGCTGTTTTTAGGACGTTATTCGCGCTGTTTTGATGTTCGTTAAATGCTGTTTCCATATTGATTTTTGGACTATCACAAGTTATATGAATGTGTCGTTTTAAGGTTATTTTCAATACAATAAAGACAGTCATAAAAGAATATTATGAACTGTTTCAAGTCATATCCATTGGGAGTAATTAGGATGCATTATGGGAGAGCATATAATTATAGCGCATTATGTAACGCTAGAAATTATTAAATAAACTTTTGCTATGATTGTTTTAATGAAAGATCAAAGAGCACCCGGCAAACCGGATTCTCGATTAGAGAATAAAGGTAAAGCGTAAGGGAGTATTCGATTCAAAGATCGAATCTGTTTGAGGTCGGTATACAAATTATCTTTAAAGTTTTATGAAAGTGTTTTTGTTATGAAACGAAATTCTTAAATGAGATTGTTATGTGAATTTCTTAAATGATATTGTTATATCTTTTCAATATGATGCATTTACAAACGTATTTGACTTTACTTGAAATGAAATGCGAAATTGATTTGCTATGAAAATCTTGTTACTAAAACCAAAGGAAAAATGTGATATAAACGTATATTGTGAAAAGCCCTTATAAACTTAGATATCGATAAATGAAAATTGGTAATTGACATGTCAATAAGGAAATTAGCAGCTGCACCGTTTATTTACATTGATTCATTATGGATTATGAGAGGCATTATGTGTCCGATCCTAAACGATTTTGTGATATGATATACGACCCGGTGGATAATCACCGAGCGGCCGATGCCGTGGTCGACCATTATTTCGGCAGGTAACCATCGTGTGTCCAATGCTGGAAACCCATATACCAATACATGAGTATCGAATATATGTTTACTAAGGGCACTGAAAAACGTTATAAGTAATGGAATGAAATGTTCAATATTTTGAAATATGTTGGACTCGAAAAATTGTAACTTATGTGTTCAAATATGTTTATACAACGTATATATATATATATATATATATTTATGAATGTTGAAATTAGAATGCTTTTAATTATGAATGAAGTTATATTTGAAATTGAGAAATTTGATTATGTGTATACCTATTAAGCAATCATGCTTAGTACGTTGATTTACCGCGCGCAGGTTGAATCTTTTGACTCTATCTTCAGATAGAGGAAATAGCTTGTTCGCGAAGGTTCAGATAATCACCATCCACTCCATGCCTTTGGTAGATATATAGATATATTGCATATGATCATGCATTTTTGGGATACATGTATATTTGTGTAAATTATTGTTTTCCACTTAATTATAACAAAGTTCTGTATAAAAGCATATCTATATTTCTTAAAAGCTTACTTTGGTTATGTATGCATATAAATATTTATGATATATTTGAGTAATGAAATATTTTGGAAACGAACGGGAGGTCCGAATGGGAGTTTAGAAATTGATGGTTTTAGAAATGTCAGAGTTTCAATTACAGGAAACGGATTTTGGGATTTCAAAAAAACAGAGGAAACTCTGCCGGATTTATGTTTTAAAAAAAAAAAATTATTGGTAAAGAGTTTTAGAACGATAATAGTTTTTTTCAAAAGTAACAGAAACGGTTTTATCAGGAAAGTAACGTTCTCCGTTCTAGATTTTCAATCGTAACGGAAGTCGGGCGAAGGGCGTTACAGAAATTATTATATTTCTATTTATGTTGATTTTATATGATAAATTTAAATTCATGTTGTTTACGAATAAAAGTTTATTTTTACAATTGTTGAATTACTATATGAGAATTATTTTGTATGAATTATTGAATATTTTGCATGAAATGTGAATGATGTGATGAAAAGCAAAATAAATGGAAATGATTTATGAGCCTATGGTATACCTTAAAAGTATCTCGATATTATCAGTCGAGGTTGAGTATCCTAAGCATGCATTGGCAGTGTCTGTTGAGAGTGTCTGTCACTAATTGCGGGAGGGAATGTGTTCATTGGTTTAGTCTCGTGTGTCGTCCAATACACATATGAGATATATATTCAGCTAGCTTCCGCCTGAGCGAGAATAAATGCCGCTCCATACGAGATTAAATTCCACTATGCAATTACCGGATTGATGTCTTGAGCCAGGATAAATGCTATTCTTAGCGAGGTTAAATTCCGCTAGTAGATACCTAATGGATGGCTTATGCAAAGATAAATTCTGCTCTGCCATATACTAGTATACTATGTAGAATGAATTATTAGTGGTTGATTGTTTAATTAAAACTATTCGAAAATTGAAATATCACCACTGTTTATGATTTATGATAGAAAAATGAAATCATGCAAAATAATATTTTATGCATCGTTTTATATTTGAAAAGCATTTCAAAATAATTTTTCAATATCAGAAAAAGAATTACAGATTTTCAATGCATGGATTGTACTGATATGAATGTGTATTCATGTCTTTACATTTATATGGTTCTTAGGAAATATATTTAAATTAATACAGCATGAGTATATTTACGAATTTTGTTTAAAGTTTTAGGGAGGATAATTTGAAAGCTGATTGAATGGAAATATATATATATATATGACACTCACTGAACTTATGTAGCTTACCTAGTTTTAATATTTTAAAAATAAAGCCTCCCAAGGATAGGTACAGGAGCAGATATGACAGTAGTAGGGACTCCAGCCCCATAGTAGTCAGCCATTGTCGAGTGCAATGCTGCTGTGAAAAACTTGTAAATTTACATGTATGTGACTTAAGTTTTGAAAAGCTGTGAAATCATTTTGTATATACTTATTTACATCTTTTGAAAAAGCTTGTATATGCATAACTTAATTTTGATTTCGAGATATCTTTTAAATTAAAGCATGATTGTAGTTGTTGTGATTTTGAAATGAGGACCTGAGGCTCGGTAGTGAAGAATAGTATTGAAATAGAAGTGTACAGGTTTTAAGTGAATTTTTATATGTTGAAATTTTTAGAAAAATAGTCGATGCTGCCAAAATTTTTATAAATTCTGTTTTGTAAATCTATATTTTAAAATGAAAAATTTTCAAACTCACTAAATGAATAATTTTTAAAAGGTGTTTTAATAAGGCTTAGCTTCACGGAAACCTTTTAGCCAGAGTAGTTCTTGACTGGATGGCCACCGTGAGGTTGCCAGACAAGTTGCCTTGAATATAAAATTTGAGGCCTATCACCTTTAACTCGACCCATCAAGTCTACAGCCCCTGTAGTTATTGCTCATATTGAAGTGACCACCTCGACATCGGTTTTGGGACCTTCACAAGCTCAAGTTTCCACCTTGCAACTAGGTGTGGTTGAAGTTCGTCAGGAGCAAATGGGAGCTCTTGCTCTCTAAGCAGTAGAGTAAAAAGGAAATCAGTGTCCACGCATCCTTCGACCAAGCGATCACCAGTAGAGAAGGGCAAACAGCTCGAGATCGCAAAGAGAAGAGTTGAACCACCTACCAGGGTGCAGCCCGAAGCCTGGCTAGAGGGGATGTACTTCGATGTTGTCCTCAACAACTTGCCCGAAATCCTGTGGAATGCCTCTAAGAACCTAGAGAAAGAGAGCTTAAGAGGTAAAGCCTTGTCTGGCTATATAGCTCACCATGGGCTGCTGGTAATCTCTAATACTTTGTCTTTCTTACTTTAAATATTAACTTGCTGCATTTTAGGCCATTATAGGAGCAATGTAGCAGCTGGAAGAAGTTCAGGATTTTGAGGAGGAGAAGAAAGAGTTCAAGAGTGAGAAGAAAAAGTTGAAGGACGAGCTCTCGTTCATGACTATAGAGGTTGAGAAGGCAAAGAACTCAAAGCAACTCATTCTGATAAGACTGAGGAATGCTGAGGAAGCTACAAAAGAAGCTGAGGACGTTCTGGCTCACGAGGATAGTACTCATGAACTTGCAAGGGCAAAATTCACAACCAAGCTCCTCGAGAGTGAAGAGAAACTCAGCAAGGCAAAAAGCGATATGGAAAAGGTCGTGCAGCGAGCTCAGGCTGCTGAGAAAGAGGTCGCTCTTTCGAAGGAGAAGGTTACCAAAGCTAGAGAAGAAGCAGAGTCAGAGATCTCAAGTATGTTCCTCTACACTTTATAGGAAGTTCATCCCTAACTGGACTTCTCCTTCTTTGGTGAAGAGGTGTTTACGGAGGTGGAGAAATACAAGGAGCAAGTCGCCCGATCCACTACTATACCATACACGACTCCTCTGAATGCTGAGCTCCCAGGTAAGACCTCCCAAGATGAGACAATTCAGGTCGCAGTGCCTCCAAAAGCATCCTCCAATGATGCAGCTCCTAAAGAATCAGCCCCTTAGGCCCAGAGCTTCGAGTAGACTACTTGCCGAGTTGAATCCTTTTCTTCATTTTTGTAGATTTTCATGACTTTGTATTTGATTCAATTTGCTATGCAAGGTTATTTTTAATGAATATTGGGACCTCATTTTGAAGTTTTTATTGTTGAACTGATACATTTACTTTAATGTTATCTTAAGCTTTTGTTCCACTTTCTTTCTTCAAAATCTTTGAATTTCCAAACTGATAATTAATCATTATATAAATAAGTGGTAACAAAAGCCAATGAGAGCTCGTGAGGTCGTAGCTCGAAAATGATAGCTTAATTCGAAAAATTTAAAACAAGCCATATCCAAAAGGTCGGAAGCCCAACTAATATAGCTTAATAAAGTTTTTGTGAGCTATGTTTAATAGATCGAAACCTCAACTAACATAGCAGAATATTTTAACGAGCTGACCAGTAGGTCGGAACCTCAACTAATAGTATAATATTAAAGCCAGTTGTATCTAATAGGTCGAAACCTCAACTAATATAGCTTTATAAAATTTTCGTGAGTTATATCCAGTAGGTCGGAATCTCAGCTAATATAGCTTTCTAAAATTTTCGTGAGCTATGTCCAGTAGTTTAGAACCTCAGCTAACATAACAGGATAAAATGTAAAACCCAAAATCCTCGTTCGTCGGAGAGCGAATTATTTTTCGATGGATCGCGTTCGATTGGAAAAATATAATTCTTGAGTCCGAAAATATTCTTAATAATTATTTTAGAATATTAAATTAATTTTAGAGTGTGAAGACGGATTCGAAATTATTAAAAATAATTTCGAAGATGAAATCAAGTCGTAAGCGGATTACCCGGACGAACGGACGAAATTGGATTAGAGCATGGAATCAGAAATGGGAGAATGCATGAAACAACGTGTGGCATAAATGGTGCATGACTTTGACACGTGTCAAGCATATGGAAAGGAAACAAAACAAATGGCACCAAGTCAGTTTACATGCGTGCCAAGTGTCGAATTGTTTAAGAAATATATATATATAAGAATTGAAAGAATGAAACTTCAAGCAAAAACAAAATTTCAAAGCAAGTATTCGGTCCTCTTCCAAGCTCAACCGAGAGAGATAGAGAATGAGAGAGTGAGAATATGAGAGCTGCAATCAAAACCCATTTGGTCCTCTCTCAAGAAAACCGAGAGCTTCCATCTTCCTCTTCAAGCTAAACTTCCATATTCTTTTTCTACCCCTTCAAATCGAGAGCTGCATGTGTTGTCCAAGCAATCAGGTGGAGGATCTGATCTTGCATGCAAGCAAGGACGGGAGATCTGCTACTGCCAGACCGTGAATTGCCGCTGTCGAGAAGTGGAGCTGCTGCCATGTAGTGCTACTGCCGTGGAGCTGCTGTCAAGCATTAAGTGGAGTTGCTACCACGCCTTGGGGGGAGCTGCTGCCCTGGAGCTGCTGTCAAGCCTTGAGTGGAGCTGCTGCCAGGCTTTGGGAAGAGTTGCTGCCGTGAGTTTCCGTTGGTATTAAATTGCTGTCAAGGAAGTGTGGGTGCTATTTTTGAAGGGAATCAGTATATACTAGCTGCTGCCGTGAGTGATTTTGGCTCCACTTGACCGTCGTGAATGTTTGAGAGCTGTTTCGAAGCGAAGAACAGCTCACGCAAAGATAAATGCTGTCTCGTTTGGTTTCGTGATGATGTTTCGATGAATTTTTATTGGTTGCATGTTATTTTGGATTAAAGGAAGCTCGATTAAAGGAGAGGTATAGGGGCAGTACCTTCACGAGAAGTTTTCGAAGTTTCGAATTGATTTTCAAGCGGTACGTTGAGTTTTTATTAATTTCTTTTTGATGGAAAATAGTTAGGATGAGTTTAGGATGATAATTGATGATGTTATGATTGTGTTTTAGGATTTAGAACCTCGTTAGTGCGGAGATTCGTTCGTTTTGGTTTCGTTGTGTAAACGGTTGATTTTCGATATTGAAATTTCGTGAAAATTTCGTTGTAGGGGCTGTTACGATGTGATTTAAGGGCTGTTATGTTGTGCTTTTATTTTCAAGTTCGTTAACATGAAAAATGATGCATTTTAGTGTGTTTTAAAGTATCGAATAATCGTTCGGATGTTGAAAAATCGTTTTCGAGCGATTCGGATAAGTTTTCTGCGAATGCGAATGTTAGTTAATTAGGAGTTTCGTTGTCGAATATGGAAATGTGATTGATGATTAGCAAGCTACCATTTATGTTATTAAGCTCTTTAAGACGATAAATGTTGTCGTTAGGATAGTTCGAATTATAATAAAGTTAATCAGATAGTTTTTGTTCGCACGAAATCGTTAAATCGTTGAATTTCGGAGTTGAATCGGGAAATGAGTCCTCGTTTAGTGTGCTGCCATGATTTTCAATTTTTTTTTAAAGTGTTTGAATATTCGTTTTCCATGATTAAGTATTGTCACGAGTAGTATTAACGATAAATTTGATTAGGATCGAAGTTATCGTGCGAAACGCTAAAAGCGATAATCTGCGGTAAGTCGTAAAGATCACGAGAGTTTTACGTTATTCGTTTAGCTTTGCTTATCCTTTTTGTTGAATCCATTAGAATGTGATTTCGATGATGTTGCTTTAGATTCGAATAGTGTAGTTACGACATGATTATATTAGAATGTTAAATTATATAGGCATCGATAAGGCGGAGGGAAGCGAAGTTGAGGAAGTATCGCGAGGTAGAAAATCAGATCGTTTCCGTGAGTTAGAAATCGGTGAGTGTAAATTGTTTTATGAAATGATAATTACACTATGATTACTATTCTTTCATGAAAGATTGAAACGTTTTTAATATTTAAATGGATTTATATACGCTTATACATGTTTTTCTATATGCATCTAAAGTAATATTGATCGCATAAATTATTATTGAAATGCGCTTTTATGTTTTAATATTTAATCGAAGAAATATGTTATACAACAATTATTTTAGTATGTCAAGATATTTCAAAACCGATGGTTACCCAATCCCTATTATATGACTGAAATATGACTATTATGCAGCCAAAGTGCCTTATTGCGCGTATGACATGTCGATGGGGGAAAGTCCACTAACTATGGGGGGATTGAGTCTGTCATGTCGCCCTCTACGCATATATAAGGTACTATTATGACTGATGCCCTATGTGCAGCGAGGTAACATTCCGCGACATAATGGTTATGACTGAGATTGAACATCCCCACCACCGGGGTTCTAGGACCGGGCGGTGATCATGATCTCTCTGGGTCCCATTGGCTACATATTTTATGACTAAGGATGATTTATGAATTTATTTATGAATTTGTTATTATGTTATGAATAAATTTTTACGATGCATATAATCTTGTTATCTTGTTTTCAAGCAAATATGTATAAAAATGTTTATGTAATATTATGGAATTCATGTTTTGAATAACTTACTACGGAACTTAGAATTCTTTCAAAAGATTTTAGAAAGGATATTAAAAGAAATTTATTTAGAACTGCAAAACACTTACTGAGCCTTTTTAGCTGATTATTTTCTTGTTTATTTATAAAACTCCCCCAAGCACAGGTTCGAGTCCTCTAAGCGACAAATCTCCAGTTCAAGAATAGGCGAGCTTATCAGACGACCATCACTATGAAATCAAAGTAACTGTTTTAATGTATAATGGATTTAGTATAATGTAAATATTTAAGTTTCATAACTATGATTACGCAGTCACGCATGTGATATGTTTTATTTTAAGTTTGAAATGGTTTTATTTTAAATATTTGAATTGTATTTAAACGTGGATTTTGAGATGGACCTGAGGTCCCATTTGGAAGTCGAAAAGAATGTACGCCTTTTGAAATGTTTATCAATTATTTTATAGGTGTTTGAAAAAATTGGAAATATTGGAGAAACAGCCGTTGTGCTGTCAATTTTTTTTTTTTTTTTTACCCGAAATTTTTAATGATTGAGAAATGAAACTGTTTTACGATTTTGCTTGACGGAGTCCTTTTGAGTCACCTGTATAAAGACTGCAAAGATTCTATGGGGTGCTGGGAGGGCTCTGCTCGAATCTTTTCGGGGGAAATCCGGGTTGGGTCATTTCATAAAACTTTGGCAAGTTATGTTCAGTAGGTCGGAACCTCAGCTAACATAGCAAAATATTTCAGTGAGTTGTTCAGTAGATCGAAACCTCAGCTAACAGCGTAATATTTTATTGAGCTGTCCAGTAGGTTGGAACCTTAGCTAACAGCATAATATTTTAATGAGCTGTCCAGTAGGTCGGAACCTTAGCTAACAGCGTAATATTTTTACGAGCTGTCCAGTAGGTCGGAACCTCAGCTAACAGTATAATATTCTGATGAGCTATATCCTATAGATCAGAATCTCAGCTAACATAGTATAATATTTTGCTAAGCTCTCAAGTAGGTCGAAATCTCGGTTAACAACATAACATTCTGACAAGCTATGTCCAGTAGGTCGAAATCTCAACTAACAGCATAACATTCTGATGAGTTATGTCCAGTAGGTTGGAACATCAGCTAACATAGCATAATATTTTGTCAAATTGTCTAGTAGGTCAAAACCTTAGCTAACAGCATAACATTCTGACGAGTTATGTCTAATAGGTTGGAACCTTAGCTAACTTAGCAGAATATTTTAGTGAGCTGTTCAGTAGGTTGGAACCTCAGCTAACAGCAGAATATTTTAGCGAATTATATTTAGTAGGTCAGAACCTCAACTAATATAGCGTTATAAAATTTTGCGAGCTATATTTAGTAGGTTAAAACCTCAGCGAATATAGCTTCATAAAATTTTTGCGAGCTATATCCAGTAGGTCGGAACCTCAGCTAACATAGTAGAATAAAACTTTGGCAAACTATGTCCAGTAGGTCAGAATCTCAGCTAACATAGCAGAATATTTTAGCAAGTTATCCAATAGGTCAGAACCTTGGCTAACAACATAATATTTTAACGAGTTATCCAGTAGGTCGAAACCTCAGCTAATAGCATAATATTTTAGCGAGCTATCCAATAGGTAGGAATCTCAACTAACAATGTAATATTCTGATGAGTTATGTCCAATAGGTTGAAACCGCAGCTAATATAGCATAATATTTTATCAAGTTGTCCAGTAGGTCAGAACCTCAATTAACAGCATAATGTTATGACAAGTTATATCCAGTAAGTCGGAACTTCAGCGAACAACGTAATATTTTAGCGAGCTATCCAGTAGGTTGAAACCTCAGCTAACAACGTAATATTTTAACGAGCTATCTAGTAGGTCGGAACCTCAGCTAACAGTGTAATATTTTGACGAGCTATATTCAGTAGGTTAGAACTGCAACTAACATAGTATAATATTTTGTCAAGCTGTCCAATAGGTGGGAACTTCAGCTAACAGCATAATATTCTAACGAGCTATATCCAGTAGGTCAGAACCTTAGCTAATATAGCATATTATTTTGTCAAGCTAGCCAGTAGGTCGGAACCTCAGCTAACAGCGTAATATTCTGTTGAGCTATGTCCAGTAGGTCAGAACCTTAACTAACATAACTTACTAGAGAGGTCTTTTTTTCACTTTTATATTTAGTATTTAATAAAGGAATTAATAAAGACATTAAAGCAATATGGAAATTTGGAGCTTTTATTGATTTTCGAAAATTAAATTCTAAGTTAAAGATATGCCTACAAAAAGTTACTATAGGCGAAGATGTTCAGCATTCCAAGTTCGCGGGACCTCAACTCTATCTATATTAGTCAAGTGATATGCTTCATTTCCTAGGTTTTCCTTGACAATATAAGGACCTCTAAGTTCAGACCAAACAACCCATCACTGGCCTT
Organism: Dimocarpus longan; assembly: GCA_022984855.1. NCBI lineage: Eukaryota > Viridiplantae > Streptophyta > Magnoliopsida > Sapindales > Sapindaceae > Dimocarpus > Dimocarpus longan. The sequence goes on along the minus strand of CM041018.1, from coordinate 19,678,883 downwards.
GCGAGCTCCAGGTAGGTTTATGTTCTGAAGCTCGCTAGGACTGCTACTGTGCTGGCTATAGTGGTTGTTAAGGTTATTACTGTTGAGGTCACGGATTAGTTAGTTGCATCACTTAGTTTCTCAAGTGACCTCTCTTGATTAGATCCTTAATAGTGTCCTTTAATTCCCAGCATTCTTAAAGTGTTGTGTTTGATCTCATTATGATAAGTACAAAACTTGTTTTTATTTCTGAGGTTAATGGGAGTCCTCATAGGATTAGGTTTCCCGAAGTCTTCTTTATTCCTCTTCGTTGTAAAGATCCTATCCTATATATCTGACTAGACACTATAGCTATCGTGATGATCTTGACACTGAGGTTGTTCTTTTTTGGGCTCATTCCTGACCTTCTTAACAACCTGATTGTTTAAGCCATTATTTTGACCTTCACTTTTGTTCCCACCATTATTCTTTTATTTGATTGGCTGGAATCACTCGTTTTACCCTTCTAGATAGACTTTTTGGGGCTGAAGGTTTTCTTCCATCTGATCTCCTTTACAGCTTATTCATAGAACTCGTCCAGATCTTTCACTGGAGATTTGTAGATGCTCTCATATAGTTTCCCATCTTTGCGAAGCTCAGTAGAGATCGTAGTTAGGATGTTTTTATTTGAAAGGTTTTCTATATTATTGACTTCACGTTTGAACTTGGTAATATAATCTTTCAGTGGTTCATTTTGTAGTTGGAAGACCATGGTGAGGTGATCAGATGGCACAAGCTGCCTCCTCAAAGCTTTGTATTGGCTGATAAACTTTTGTTGACATTCCTCCTAACTATCTATACTATGAATTGGGAGACTCTTGAATCAGGTTCACGAAACGTCCCCGAGGGTCGTTGGGAAAACGCAGCACTTGAGTAAAGGATACTCTATCTAGAGATCCATTTGGACATCAAACGCATCCAAGTGAACATAGAGGTCGCTATCTCTGTTATACTGAGAGATGTTGAAGACTTTAAATCTGAAGGGGAGAGGCTGTGTCTCGATTTTCCTAGTGAAGGGGTTCTTTCTTTATATTGATCACGCTGGTTTGAAGTACCGCGACATGTCTCAAGTTGTTGAACCATCTGAAGGAGCTCCTTTATCCTTAGGTCCTGAGGCCTGTGTCCCCTTCTATGCTCGGGACATGAAGAGCGGTGGCCCGAAACATATTATCTTGACTAGGCCTTTATGAGCTTCTAGCTCAATATGACTCCGCACGTCACTGATAGCCTATTTCATCCTCTTCATACCAAGATGCAACCCGAACTTGGTTGCAACCATCCTCTACTGGCGGCTCTTATTTGGCTCACCCACACTCTCAAGCTTGCAGGATGCGGGACTTCTTTCTCTTCATGAGCTCAACGACCTTCAGCTCTCGAGCGTGAGACGAGCTGAGTTGGCAGATCGCTGTACCTCTCTGTTAGGTCTTTCAGGGGGTAGGCACTTCCTCTCGTTACTACCAGTAAATTTCTATGGGAGTAGCAGCTTCAGGTCTGTATGCGTTTTGTACTTGAGTTTGTACCAGTGCCCTCACTATATCTATAAGTTGCTGCACTATATTTTCCAACGTCTCTTCTTACTGGTTCCACACTTATAGCCCTTAAGTTGTATGGACAATTGGTGTTGGTCGGTGAAGGGCTAGTGGAGGCAGACCCATGGTAGCGTAGTTCGTGGGGATAAAAGAAGCGCATGCCATATGCACAATTACATCTTTCATCAGTTGTATGTTATGTTGTTGCTGATCCATCTATCTTTCTGGTTGATCAGCCCCTACGTTAGAACTTTTGGTGGTTTTTCCTCTTGCCATAGCAGTTGAAACTTTGAAGGATTGTAGTTTAGACCCTCCTTCTAATGCAAAATTTCGACATCTAAATTCAGTTGACCAAAGTTTTTGATCCTATATTGCAAATAAGCAAAACAGAAATAAAAGCAAAAAGAAGAGAAGAGGAAGAACAATGAGTGCCAAGAGATTTTTACGTGATTCAACCTAAAAAAGTGCTTACGTCCATAACTGATTCTCTGGTTATTTTGACAGAGTCACAACATATTATTGGCTGTGTTTTCTGATGATCATGATTTTACAATGAATTTTCGACCCCTATTTATAGAGTGAAATGTTACAATTTGAGTACGTTTAAAACAGGAAATAATTCTATATTAATTATGCTTCCAAAACCGTGTCTCTCAATTTAGGGATAAATCCCACCAAAGTAGGGATTTGATTTTATCTCTAATTCTGACAGTTGATTCTTCCTCAAATTAGGCTACTTCATTTATGGAAAGATTCTTTTTAACGAGCACTTCGAGCTGCGAGCTATACCTTGCTCTAGGTGATCTAGAGCTGAGCATAAGATAGCCTTGATCATAGTTTACTAGCGACTTGAAAGCTATAATAGCGAACTAAGAGTTTGTTTTTGTGAGTCAGACATTGGTGAATTAGGCTTTCGTTAGTTGGATCAATTCATTGGATCAGTTTATTGGGCTTTTATCAGTCCATCTATGTAGTCCCAAATATACTCATAATGTATATCATTTTTGTTTTATCCAATTTTCCATTAAGAAAAATAAATTCGGAGAACAAGGATGAAACTAATTATCATCCAATATATGTAATTTGACAATAAAAACTATTCATTCAACTTAATAAATATCACGTATACAAATATGTAGATCACATACAACATTCAACAAAATAAAACATAAAATTAATTTTTCTTGTCATTGGTTGCTGGTGCCGTTGGTCAAACAGCACCAGCAACCCTTATGCCTCTCTTTGTAAGAGGCATGGGTTCGACACCCCAGCTCGCAAAATCCAAATTTATGTATATATACATAATAATCCTTATAATATTCATAATAATAATAATAATAATACGTCTCTCACTATTTGTGTGAGTTGATCTCTCACTCTCGTGTGAGTCTCCTCTCACTCCCCTCCGTGTTGGTAGAGTTTTCCCAATTGGGAGTAATTCCCCGACCATATCACTAGTGTCTTATTTTGGTTGGTCCCGACGGTCCTCTGAGTCCGTTCTAGATACAATTCTTATACTAAAAAAAAAAAAAAAATAGTTTTCTTTTATTTAATTATCATTCCCCATCAATTGACATTTTTTTTTTTTTAACAGATGTCAAATTCGATAATTAATACCACCATCTTGACCATTAATTAAAGATCAATCATCCAGTAGTTTAAGGTACGTTTGGTCGGGGCCGCTGATCCCATATCAGAAAGTCCAACAGCAATTTCTTATATCAATTATCTTCTCCCCAGCTTCCCTCCCTCTCCCATTTCCATAACTCGTCTTGCTTAGCTTGTTTACTCTCCATCTCATATTTTCCGGTTTCAATCTGTCTAAATTAGCAGAATTAATCATCATGGACCGAGAACAAGAAGACATGCAATTTGTAGGGATATTTGGCATCTACAGAGAAGCTTACAAAGTAGTCTTCACATGGATAAGAATCTTTAGCCAAATAACTCTAGCATTGATCCTGCCTCTATCATTCTAATTCTTGGCTGACATGGAAGTCTCCGATCTCCTCTTTACGAAAATCGTTCACACAGACCGAGAACTCGACCACACTCGAGCAGGAACCCCCAATTACCACAAACTCTCCCACCTCATCGCCTCCGAAAGGACCTATTTCTGGCTCTTTAAAGCGGTGTGTCTCACTTTCTTCCTCATCTTGTCTCTCCTGTCTACTGCTGCGATTGTTTACACCATAGCTTGTATATATACAGGCAAAGAAGTGAATTTCAACAAGGTCACGAGCGTTGTCCCCAAGGTTTGGAAGAGGCTCATGGTCACCTTCCTGGGCAGCTTCGTTTCTTTCTTTACTTACATCGTAGTTGCATTTGCAGTTGTTGTTATATGGGCAGTTTCTATAGGTAAAGCAAGTCTTGGTGTTCCAGTTTTGTATCGTATACTGATCTCATACTTGGTGGGGTCCGTTTACATGACTATAATTTGGCACTTGGCTAGCGTTGTGTCCGTGCTAGAAGAGTCGTGTGGATTTGGTGCCATGGTCAAGAGCCATGAATATCCAAAGGAAAATCGGGTGTGGCCATAGTCATATTTTTCATGTTGAACGTTTCTGTTTTGATCATACAGACAGCGCTGGTTGTGCGTGGATGGTCACTTGGGATGGTGAACAGGGTTTCATATGGGATCGTTTGTTTCTTGTTGCTTTTCATGTTGATTTTTGTTTGGACTTGTCATCCAAACTGTCATCTACTTTGTCTGCAAAGTCGTATCACTATGAAAATATTGATAAATCGGCTCTCTCGGATCACCTTGAAGTTTTTGATCTAGGAGAATATGTTCCTTTGAAGGCCAAGGATGCTCAGCTAGAGTAATATCATGTTTGATTCCTGATTTAGATAATAATGCATAGTAATTTTTTATATTGTTGTACTAAATGTGATAATCATAGTAGTCTTTCCACTATTAAAATGTGATGAGAACTGAAGCTGCAAATATATTATGTTATGTATTTCCCTAATAATCAAGTTCTATATTTATTCTTTCCGTTAATTTTAATCGTACTTGGCGTTCAACGTTGGTGGTTATCAATCGTATGAACCGATTGGCCTCGCCAGCTATCAACTGGCAATTAGCAGTTGATTCGTGCTTCGCTGACTATGTATGGTGTTTTTGGAAACGTGAGATTCTTCAGAACCCTACTAGTTTTATTAAGGTTCACAACTTCTCATGAGAAGTTACACCAACCCACTTCATTTTTAAAAATATCATAAAAGAGTCCTATGTTTTAGTTAACTATTACTTGATGTCTTTTAGTTCTAGTACATCAAAGTCATTCACTTTTTTATTATTATTATTATTTTCAAAGTAAAATTTAAATAAAATTTTCAAAAAAAATAACAAAATGTTATAAATTTTAAATAAATAAATGATACAATACTTAAAAAAATAAAAATAAAAATAAAAACAAAAACAAAAACAGAAAAAAAAAAAAACAAAACAGAATATCTGCCTCACATTTCTAAGAGGCAATGGTGCTCCTTGGAACTCGGATGTTTTATATTAATGAAGATTCTAATGTGAGGAACTCCTCACCTAGTCACATATATATATGCCACAACAGCCCTAACCAAGATTGAAAATATCGATATCCATCGATATTACTATTTGATTGAAATATCGATATCTATGAAAATTAATGTAAAACTTATGAAAAATATAGAAATTTAGTTAAAAATTATATTTTTAAATAAAAGTTTAAAAAGAGAATAAAATAATCAATATTCTAACAAAAACTCCTACATATTTTTACAAAAATATATATTATCTAACATCTATATGATATATATAAATATGGTGAGTATATGAGCTATATAAAATAAAAAATATATATATTTATTAAAACTTTATTCTCTAATAATTTGCATTATACAAATCGTAAAAATGTATAATATCAACATGACAATTTCGATTGTTTAGACATAATTTTGCCATATATATGTACATATATAAGTGGAGAAAAAAACGTGTATAATGATTTTTATATAAAAATCTAAATGGGAAATCCCATAGGACTAGAAATGTAATACACCCTCTCAATTTTAGCACTGTATATGTACTGTATACTGAGTTTTACTAGTATACCCTTATTTATGAAATAATAAAGTAATTTTAAAGTACTCAGATGTATAATCAAATTTTACTAAGATTTCCAGATAGGTTGAAAATAAATTCGAATACTAGAAGTAGTACGGTGATTGATTTAAGTTTGATATGAGATTGTGACAAAGAAATTACTAAAAAGGGGTATTATTGGAAAAGTAATAAAAGACAAGTTTTGAGGGTAATTGATGGAAATAAAAGAAACTTCCATAAATGGGGCAAAAAGGTAATTAAAGTGTTATGTTAAGGCTATTTTGGGAAATTAAAGAATTTTCTAGAAAAGGGGCAAAGTTGTAATTTAAATGAGATGGCAAAGGCATATTGGGAAACCTAAAAAGTGTAGAGATAAGCATGACATTTTGGTAAATTTGGAGACAAAGTAACCATATGGTTATGTTGTGGTTGCATTGGAATGAAATTGTTTAGAATTGAATAGATGGTTAGATGATAACCAATCAAAGGCCATGGATTGAAACTAATAGCATTTTTGTAAAATTCAAGTTAGTTTAAGGGAAAGTTTTAAATTAGTCAATGGCAAACTTGTAAAAAGAATAATAGTTTAGGGCAATTGTCAAACTAAACATATATATATATATATATATATATATATATAGTGAATGGTGTAGAATGAAGTAGAAGAAATAAAAAGAAAATTAAAAGGGAGAGAAGAGTAGTTTCAGCCAAGAAGAGGAAGGAGGGAAGCAAGCTTTTCTTGATCAATTTTTCATCCTAAATCTATTAGAGTCACTCAAATTTGAAGTTAGGGCAAGGATTTGGCAAAGAAAGTGAGGTGAGAGTGGTAAATTTAATTGGTTTTTCATGATATTTTTATGAGTTTTTAGATAAATGGAAAGTTGATGATTTATGAAATCTTTGGTATGTTAGAAGTGGATTCATTTGTATTCAAGTATAGAATTGAAAGGAAGCTAAAAGGGAGCCATTAGACAAGCAAGCTAAGCATTCTACTATTCTAGGGGTTTATGTGATTTTTCAAGAAAATTTAAATTGAGTTGATTTTTGGATATTAGATAATGAATTGAGTGATTTTGATGTGTTTGATGATCATGGAAGTAAAGGAATGATGTTGGATGCTTGAGGTTAGAATTCGGCCATGACAAGGGTTTTATGTTGCTGAATTGATTTTAATGTATTGATGTATTTATATGATGTTTTATATAATTTTAAGATGATATGCATCAAGAAAATGAAAAGAAAAAGTTTGGATTACATGGTGGTATACATTCAGCCAAGGTAAGGGTTTGGTGTCAACAGATTGATTTTGATGTTTTGATATGTTTATGTGATAATTTACATGATTCTAAGATGATATGAACTGAGAAAATGAAAAAGAAAAACCTTAGGTGAGGTTGTGTGTTGCATTCGGCCAAAAGGGCACTTTAGGGGTACATTTTGTGTTTTGATCATTTGAATGATTTAGGGTGATATTGAGATGAATTTGAGATGATATATATGAAAAATTAAAAGAATAAGGCTTATATGAAAAATAGTGAAATTTAATTAGATGAAGGGCATGTTGGTTTACATGCCAAGTAAATGAATTAGTATGGGTTTCCTATAAGTTTGTGATGAATTCTAAATTAGAATGATATTGTAGGTGAAAAGGAAGCAAAGGAAATCAAAAATGAAGTTTTGAAAGTTATTCTAGTGAGTAGAAAATCATGCGAGTATAAAAGTGTTTTAAAATATTAAATGCATTTTAACTTTCGCTTAAAATATTTATGAATGTTAAATGATTGTTAGTTTATTTTAAACACATATTTTTATGAACTCCCATTAATTATATTAGTGAGGAGTGTTCTTACACATTGAATTGATGAAAACTGCTTTATGCGTGGAATGGTAAAATTATTGAGCGTTTATGCTTTTATGAGATTTTAGGAACTATGTTTTAGTATTTTCATGTTTATAGAATGAAATATTCATCCTTGAATTATGTGTAAATAAAATTTTCAAAGACTAATAGTCTACCCCCAAATTATTGAAAATTATTGATTCAGACCCGACCGGTATATCTTATACGTGTATGGCAAATATTGGGAGGACGTGTCACTAACATCAGGGGAAATGAGTTCGTCGTGTTGCCCTCTACACGTGTGGATATTATCTCTGTAAAACCCAAAACCGCGTTCATCGGAGGGTGAAATATTTTTCCGATGGATCGCGTCCGATCGGAAAAATATAAATATCGAGTCCGAAAATAATTGGAATAATTATTTTCGCTTTAGAGAAATAAATTCGAGTTCACGAAGACGGGTTCGGAATTTATTTATTATTCCAAAGGCGAAAGCGATTAAAAAGCGAATTCCAGGACGGACGGACGGAAACGGAATCCGAGCTTGGAATTAAAAAGCAAGAATGCATGAAATCCAATAAAGGGAATGCATGTGTGTGACACGCGTCACACATGCATTGGATGATGAAAAAAAAAAAAAAAAAAAGGGGAACAATATCATAGTTAAACAAACGGTAACCTATTATGCATTCAAAAACAAAACCGAAATCATCATTCGGCCAACAAAAATTTTTATTATTTTATTCATTCCAAAACCGAATCCAAGCCAACAATCCGTCAACTTCTTCTAAACCAATTTCAAAAGCAAAAGGAGAAGTGAAGCAAGCAAGAAGAAGGAAATGGTCAAGTAAGGGAGTGAACCGTGAGCCAAGAGAGAGAGAGACCGAGAAGGGAGAGTGAGCTAGATTGTGCAAGCTGCTGCCCGTGCATGCAAGCTGGAGGAAGTTAGTTTGAGGTAGTGCTGCTGTCCGTGACTTTCAGCAAGGAGAAAGTGAAGATCTCGAGCTGGAACTGTTTTGATGCTGGCATAAAGCTGAAGCTGTTGAACCAGGTGCTGCAACGTGAAACAAGAGCAGCAGCTGTTCGTGGAAGAAGAAAATGAGCATGAGCTGAGCGGTGAAGAATAGGAGAAGAAGTGCTGTTCGAGGAAGCTAGAAGCAACCAGATCTGGACGTGATCTGGTGCATGCAAGGAAGAAGGAAGCGCGGGCAGAAGCTAGCTGGTGCAACCCGTGAAAAGAGAAGAGAAGCTGCTGCTGGAGGCGTGGAAGTGCTGCTGTCGTCCTCGCTGCTGCTGGCGTAAAACTTCTACTGCACTGGCGTGAAGGTTGCTGCCAACAGCTGCTGTCACCGTCCCCAAGAGTTGCTGCCGTGCTGCGTTTGCTGTCTGGACGTGAAGGTGGTTGCTGCTGACGTGAAGTACAGCTGCTGCCATTGTCGCCGGTGAGAAGCTGCTGGCGTGAAGGAGTAGTTGCTGCTTGGACTGAAGAGCTGAGGAAGCTTGCTGCCATGAGTGCTGTCGCCATGCAGTCTTGCTGCCGTCGCTGAGCTTGCTGTCACCAAGTTCTGTCGCCGTGCTGTTCTGCTGTCTGGTGCTGCACAAGTTGACAGCTGCTATTTTTCAAATCCAGTTGATGCAAGGAGAAGACAAGAGCAGATCTGAATCATCTAGGCACATGCAAAATCAGATTTGAGACTTTCTGCCCTTGCATGCAAGCTGAGGAGATTCTGCCAAGTTGAAGCTATCGTGAGCTGTCCAAGCTGCCGTTGTCCAAGTTGTTGAGCAATTGTTAAGTCAGACTAATCAGTATTCAGACCTAAAAGGAAGCAAAGCAAGTGAAGTCAGTGGCTGGTGGAAGAAGAAACTTGCTGCCACGAGTGTTTTCGTCGTCGTCGCAATTGCTCGAAAGTTGTTTCGGAGCGAAACTAATAAGGTAAGTGCTGCCCCATTTCCATTTTGAAAGTGTTTTGAGTAATTGGTGAGCATCCATGTGATTAGAGTTAAGATAAATTGATGATAATATGTTTGGGTTAGGATTGTGAACCTCGTTAGTGCAGAGGTTCGTTCGTTGATGTTGCGATTGTGTTTTTATCATCGATCGTACTCGTTGTGTTTTGTTTATGGACTGTTATGAGATGTGTAGGGGCTGTCGAAATATGTTTTTAGTTTCGCGTTCGTTGTCGTGGAAAATAGATAGTATTCGAGTGTTTTAAAATATCGGATATTCGTTTGGTTAGTTAGAAATTATTTCCGAGCGTTTCGGTTGGATTTTTCTACGAATGCGAGCGTTATTAGTTTATGATTTTGTTGTCGATTATAAAAAGATTGGGAATGTTATCTCGCTGCCCCGAGATTTTTATTAAGCTGTTAAAGTACTTAAGTTGAAGTTTGGATAATTTTTCAACCGCGCGAAACGCGTAAAATCGATAAATCGCGATAATTAGTGAAATCGCGTAAGCTTTAAGTTCGTCGTTTAATTTCGAATCTTTTGTTTAGTGAATTCATTAAAATCTGAATTTTTATGATGTTACATTAGATTCGAATGACATAGTTGTCGATTCTATAATCGCAAAGTTTCGAATATTTTCTAGTCACGATAACGAATTGGGTTGAAATAGTTTTCGCATGCGAATATGAGGTTTCCGTTTTGTTATCGTGTGAGGATAGTCATTTGGATTATTATGCTTATAAATCCTCCTATGGTTTAAAGTTTAGTTTCGCACGAGTTATGTTTTAACGACATCTCGATCGAAATCAATTGTAGGTGAATCGAGAATCGAACGAGAGCCGTAACGGGAAGTGGTGATAAGTAATTTGGAAGCAAGTTGTGAGTGTAGATTTTTAAAAGTTTTCATACATTCTATTATTGAATGCAATTACTTTTAGCAAGTTAAATGTTTTGAGCTTTGAGTAAGAGTTTATAGTTTTCAGTAAATTGATTATAAATGCATGTATATTTTAAATAACCTATGCTTTGAATATGTTTATATTCTTCAGTAAAGTAATTGAGTAAGTTGAAATTAGATACATGCATAGAGATAATATTTGTGAAAGTTAATTTTTGCGATATTATAGCATATTGCCGAGATTTCATTTTATATATGCCTATGGTTTACCCTAGCCCCTAAGATTACACCCGGCCGAAAGTATTCCATATGTGTACGGTAGTTGGGGGGAGTTACTAACTTTGGGGGGATCGAGTCTGTCAGTCACCCTCTGCACGTATGGGATAGTGTAGATCTGCCTGATGTTGGAGGGATTCGCGATCCCAAAGTTGTATCCACATCTGCGACTACACATAGTGAGAGTTCCCCTATCCTAGTGGCGTGTTTTCGCACCGTCACGAAGGACAAGATTTCCCTGGGTTGCCAGATAAGGCTAGTAAGAAAAGTAAGAAGAGTTTTAAGAAAAGTTTGATAAATAACTTTCATAGTTTTTTTAATGAGTTTACAGTTTTCAGGAAAAGTAAGTAAGTAATAGTTTTCCAATCTATTTTTGGGAGGAATAGTATTTTAAGCAAAAGTATAGTTTGTGTAAACTTACCCACTCACTGAGTTATTCTCACCACTGTTTTCCTGTTTTCTTAAAAACCTCCCTCAGGTGCAGGTGCGAGTAGCGCGGTTGACGTATCTCCTTCGGACGGACAGGCCACGGACAGGCCAGTTAGACACGCGTGACCAGATTGCACTATTTTCTAGCATAGCATCATGTATTGTATTTAATATCATTTTCCAGATTTCCAGTTTGTAAATATCATGCATGTCGTTTTAAAATTTTAACTAAGTTAACTTCCGCTTAATTGCATGATTCTGAGTTTGAAAATGGCCGGAGGCCTATTGATTATAGAATTTGTTTGTGAATACTATTATACAGGTTTTATGAATTATTTTACAGTGTGGAATTTTATAAAAACAACCATTGTGCTATCGGTTTTCTGTGAAAATATTATTTTCATAAAGTTATTTTCAACGAACAAAATTCCCACCCTTTTTCAGAATAAAAAGGATTTCAAGTATTTTAGAAAGAAAAGAGGCTTAGCTTCACGAGAACTTTCAGCCAGAGCAGATCTTGACTGGGGAGCCACCGTGGGGTTGCCGGGCAGGTCACCTAGCTAGTAGTTAGAAAAGGGGCCTGTCAATCTCGCTCTATATATGTAACGTAGAAAAATTTCGCAACATAAGAGTGAAATGTCTTAGCGATTGTCACGGTAAGTGGCACTAACTGAGTAGTCACGTGACCCATTACACAACGCTAGATGAGTTGCAATATGATTATAGCTCATTGGGTTCCATTAGTACGATTTTAGAAAGAAAAATATGTCACTAGCTGTGGAATTCAGAAAAATAATGTTTTTGACGATTTTGAAAAGTTATGAAATATTTTAGTGGTTTATGTAGTTATTTCTAGTACAAAATCGTATTATGAATTGATATGCGATTACGAGCTTTTAAAAATTGCTAGTAAATTCATAAAATATATGATTTTAAAAACGAAAATGTTAAAGAAATATAAATATCTTTTAAATATTTTGGGAGGTAGAATTTTTAAAGAACTAGTTTGACTAGAAAATATGTAAACACTCACTAAGCTCTTTTAACTCACTTTTGTTTGGTTTTATATTCTAAAAATCGCCCCAAGTGCAGGGACAAGTAATCAGGGTGTCCGTTCTCCTACTTCAGATTAAGTGGACTGGATGCGGCTGATGCCTCTGTGAAACCATATTCATGCATATTTTGATTTAGATTATCCACGTTTTGGTTGTAAACGAATTTTATAAACTTTCTATAATGATAACAATGTGATGTGTTTATATAAACTAAATATTTAATAGCTAGTTTATGTATGTGATATGAATATTTGAGATTTGTATAAATGTTTTAAATCATGGGATATTTAAAATTTGTGTGAATATTTCTATATGATGTATAAACATTTTTGTAGCTGCTTATATGAAAATATATTTTCAAAGCTATGATGACTTTTGTTAAATTAAATCAATTGTGGTTAGGGTTGTGCTGAAAATGGACTGGAGGTCTAAATTGGAAGTAGTGGTGAATGTTTGAAACTTTTGGGAGTGTTCATAAATTAAATTTTGTGATTTGATAGGATGGGAAATATGGAAAAACAGTCGTTATGCAATTGAAATTGTGTTAAAATCTTAAAAATAGAAATATAATATTTTTAAAATGTTTATACATTTTATGGTTAGCAAAAATAAAAATTTAAAGGTTCGCTTCACGGAATTCTCTTAGTCTTACTAGTTGGAGAGCCCAGAAGAGTTCCATGGGGTGCCCGACGGGATCATAGAGTTCTAAAAGAGGAAATTCGGATAGAGTCCCGTCAAGAAATTTCTCTAGCCACTTTTAAATGAAACTATACTATTATTAGATAGATTCCAAATTTCTCTTACAACTCACCTAGCCTAGAAATTTAATGACTCTCTATCTCATAGCAGTCCTCCAATCTCATCCTTTACAAACCTAGAATAGCAATTCCGTTTGTTTTCTAAATCCTTTCCCAACACCTTCAACTCGCCTTCTTCTCTAGTTGTGCAAGTTTGACAAATCCTCCCTACTCGTTCTCTCTAAGAAGCAAGGCTCCAAGTTGATCAAAAAAACCAATCAGTTGTTGCACACACTCAAACATAATGAATTGATGTATGCAACTGTTGTGTAAAACCCGATTCGCATTTCCTATATAAATGAATATATTCAGTATAGAGCATAAAAATGAATCATGATGTTAATCAAACTCGCCTGATTGGAATTTCTTTTTTTTTTTTTTTTATGGTGCACGTGAATGATATGAGGTCCAATTGGACAATTATAAAGTCAATTTGGTAAATGGATAAGTGTGGAATATTTTTGGAATTTATTTTGGTTAAAACAAGTAAATTCCCATTTCAAGATTCATGGATTTAGTGTGAATGTTTATATGGGAATGAAACCGTTAAAGAAACACTAATCCATGTTAAGTGAAGAGAGCCAATAAGAAAGTGCCAAGCATAAAGTTGATCATGACTAAGGTGATGAGATTAAATTAAATTAGTTTCAGTTGAAGTCAATTATTTAATTTAATAACTAATCAAGTGTTGACAAAATATGACAATGACCCTTTTTTATGATGAAAGGAAGTTGAATGACCATTTAGCAATTTAAGTAGACTATATATATACAAGTGGTTAGTGAAATTTCCAAGCAAATGAAGTGTAAACCAAAAGCTAAGAAAAGAAATCAATAGTTGTCATCCAAAGCAAGAAGAGAAGAAGGTTATTTGTAACTAGGGTCAATTTTGTGAATCTAAATAGATTAAGGGGTTGGTAACAATTGATGAGAGTGTATATAAACCTCACTAATAAGAATTTTTCAATTTAAAAGTATGGAAATGACCATGATGTCCTTATTTAGTTTATTTCACATTTACTTTCAATTTAACTAAGTGTCATGTAAAAATCACCTATACATTTATATATAATTCTTATTTTGACAAAACAATCATTTTGTCACTTGTATATATGCTCTCATTTATAAAAAGACCATTTTTATAAACCCTCAATCTTAGTATGCTTAAATAGTACCTCTCCAATAGTATTTTTGAAAGTTAAATTTAATTTCACATCGACATTAGGATGTCGATTAGTAGACACAAAAGTATTAGTAAATGAGATGGAAAAGCATAGAATAAGATGAGTTTATTTTTTTAGTTTGAAAGTTAAAAAGTCCACCAATGAGAGACCTCCAAGTGTGATAGAATTTTGTTATGATTAATTAGCCAATTGGAGTTATTTGATTGATGGGAGAATTAATGGTGTAAAGTGATAGCATGTGGACCAATTAAAAGATACTTTATCTAGTCATGGCATGAATTAGAAAAGTTTAAGGGTTTCTTTGGTGATTTTCAAGAGGGATCAAGTTGCAATTATTACATCACTATATAAAGTTGATGGAATAGCAATTCATTCATTCTTCTTGCTGCTTAAAACCGAGAGAATGTGAGGGAAAGGTGCCGGCCACCATCAAGGGGAGAAACAAGTGAATTTATGCAACTTTTTTCAAGCAAATCATCATCCATCTTCCTCTAGTTATCAATTATCCACATTAGAGCACTTTTGAAGCAAAAGCAAAGCATAATCACGTGAGTTTTCTTATGTTAAATTACCTTAGATCATTTGGAAACCCATTTTAATCTTGCTTCAAAAGTTAAATTTGAGGTTAGGGGTCTGATCTGGGTTGGTTGGTGAGGTATGAGGTGTGATTTTTATGTTAAAATTCTAAGTATGGTGATGGCTTTTTTATGATGATGAGTTCGACCATTGATCGGGTTTGTGTAACCCATTTTATTTTCATTCATTTGAAGCTTAATCCATGTATTTTAGATGCTAAAAAACCTTATAGAAGTTATAAGCAAAATGAGAAACATAGAGCTAAGTTGGAAATCACGAGCTAGATGAAGGGCTGACAGTGACTTGACCTATTTGACCTTATTTGGGGTTGTTCTAGACCTCAAAACATGCTTAAGAATCATAGCAAACCATAGGATTTGGAAGGAAACGATTCCGATAAAAATTGAGTAAGTTATGGCCTAAAAAGTGCACCTATGAAGTCATAAAGTGAGTTGATAATGTAAATGCATTCGATAATACATAAAATTAATGTATTTGATCATAATTAAGTAAAAGAACCTTAGATACGAAAGAAATGAAGTCATCGCATATAGGATATCACCAATGCGCATCAAAAAGTGTTGAAAAACATACGTTTTTCATATGTTTCGACCCTTAATACTTAGAATTTTTCGAAACCATTTTACGAACAACTTAAGTGCGAGTTAGAGAGATGATTTGAGTGAAAACAGAGCGAAGAAAATCGCTTGGAAGAGGCTTAAATCGGTCTTGGTTTTAAGGGGGTCAAAAACAAGAACTTTGTGTTTCGAGCTTCCAGTGACCATTTTGAACATTTCAGGGTGTCCCTGGGTGATAATAAATAAGGTTTATGCAAAGAAATCAGAATTCGAAAGCCTCTGATAAGTTAAAAACTAGTTACGAAGGTTTAGACGTAAAGTGGAGTTAATAGAGTTAGTTAAATCTTTATTGATTTCTAGCTTTGTGTTAATGATTCAAGTGATTCTAAATGAGGATTCAATGTTTTAGGGTAAAGGAGGAGTGCATTGAAGGTTCCGGAGAAGGTTCGCTTTCGATCGAAGGGCGTTTTGTGAGTAGAAAATCAACTCTTACGAGTGTAGTGTTGTTTAAATTTTCTTTTATGATTATATGTGTTTATTTCATTATATAATGGAGTTGTATATTGTAATCATACCGTGTGAGTTTCAAGTCAAGTTCATAGTTCTATCAAAAATAAAAGAGAATTAAAGATCTCAGGCAGTGTGCCTAGTAAACGAGTTTATTTTAGAAAGATTGAGTAAAAGTATTTTAGTACGCCGATGGTTTACCCTAACCCCAAATTGAGTACCCAGTAGAATACTCTATACGTGCATGGTAGATGTGAGAGAGTTACTAATTGAGAGACAGAGTGTCAGTTGAGCGACCTTCTACACGTATAGGGTAGTGTAGTTCAAACCGATTGCGTAGAGATAACGCGTGTCTAGAGTTGCATATCAACGACTACATAGGGTAGATTCCTTAATTCCTAGTGGCTAGCTAGAGATTTATGCGGCCATGACAGAAGTAGTTTCCCTGAGTTACCATCAAAGTGAGAAATGAGAAAGTTTTAGAAAGAAATTCAAAAGAATTTTAGAAACAGTTTTTGTTTGAAATGATTAAAAAGTATTTTTAGAAAAATACTTTAGTTTATGAAGCTATTTAATATTTATCTCACTAAGTCGTACTCACTGTTTGTTTTACTATATGTTTCCTAAAATGTTCCTTCAGGTGTAAGAGCGAGTCGTTCAGCAGACGAAGCTCAGACCGACGCGCGAATTGAGTGAAGGACGACTATTTTTCATTGTATAGCTCATTCTTTTGATCATGCATGTTTTGTGTATGAAGTAGGGTGTAACTGATGTACATTTTATAAATATACCTATCAGTTGTTGGATGCACATTTTTAGAAAATCTTTCGTTCAGAAAATCAAGTTTTCCACAAATTTTTGAAATTATGTATATTTATGTTGTGATTGATTGTGGATAAGGACCAGAGGCCCCTGATAGTTGAAAATGTTTGTATAGAAATGTATTTTAATTGTTTTTGAATTTGACAGGGTGGCATTTTTGAATAACAGCCGGCATAATGTCGAATTTTCATCAGAAAAACAAAAAATTTCATCATTGCCACCAAGTAAGCAAATTATAAAAATAACTTTAAGCGGAGTTTCGATGCTACAACAGGATTTCGTCTGACGGGACCCTTCCCGAATCTCTATTCTGGATCCATAAAGTATCCCGTAGCACTCCGACAGAACTCCAACGAACCCTAACTTTGACTCGAAGGAACTCCGTCGGAGCACCGTGACTTCCTTAAAACTGATTTACTAAATTTCTAATAAAAATCCGGCAGCATGTTGACTGTATATTCGACTATGTCACCCTACAGATTTGAAAGCAATTTAAAAAAAATACTTCTATAGCACACAAATCTCAACTGTCAGGGGCCTCCGGCCCTTACTCAAATCAACTCCAACACACAACAATTATATTTGCAAAAATTAATGGAAAAAAAAAAACTAGGATTTTCTTTTAAAAAACACTTTCGTAAAATGTGCATCCAACATCTGGTATTTATATTTACACATAGTTATACTATAATTTACATACAACACATGCATGTGACAAAAGATGAGCTATACAATGGAATGTAATCGTCTGTCAATCAACCCGCGCGTCGGTCTGAGTCTCGTCAGCTGGACGACTCGTTCTTGCACCTGAGAGAAAATTTTAGGAAATACATAACACACAAACGGTGAGTATAACTCAATGAGATAAATAAATAATAGATTTATAAACTAAAGTATTTTTCTAAAATACTTTTTATTCCTTTCAATTAAAACTATTTCTGAAATTCATTTTGAATTTCTTTCTAAAACTTTATCATTTCTCACTTTGATGGTAACCCAGGAAAACTACTCCTGTCGTGGCCGCATAAATCTCTAGCTAAACCACTAAGAATTAGGGAATCTACCATGTGTAGTTACCGATATACGACTCTGGGCACGCGCTACCCCTACACAATCGGTTTAAGCTACACTACCCTATACGTGCAGAGGGTCACTCAACTGACTACCTCTCTCCGTTAATAACTCTCTCATATCTACCATGCACGCATAGAGTATTCTATTGGGTACTCAACTGGGGCTAGAGTAAACCATCGGCGTAAGGAAATACTTTTTCTAGATATTCTCAAATAATATAAAGCCTAAAAAAAACTGTAAAGTCTCATAATTTCTTTACATAAAAATATATTTACTTTAACAATTCATATAATAGGATCCAACTATATTAAATATATAAATTAATTACATAATGAAGTAAATGCATATAACATGAACATAAGATTTAAACAAACTAAGTTTAAGGAAAAAATAAATTTCTACTCACAAAGCGCTTCCCGATCGCTAACTTTCAATTCGAGGAACTCTCTTCACCTCTTACACGTCTCGATGTCCGTTAGAGAAACTTCCAATTCACCTAACGTTTAAATCACCAACTTATTTACTACTTCATTCCAATATAAACTCTAATGGAATTCTTTAAAACTAATTAAGCCATAAATCAACCCATCACAAGCCCTTATGTTATACCATTCATTTCCATGAAGTTTTCATGTCCTAATACATTTAAACACACACTTGGAACCACCAAAATAACATAAAATAAAAACAAGACAGTTATTCAAATAACTATCTTTGAGCGTTATCCGCATTCCATACAATGTAATTTATCATCTATGACTTAATCACACTCAAATACACATTCAAGTACATGCTTAAGACCTTAAAATCAACTTATATGCAGCTGTCCTTTACTTTAGTTGAAAAGCACACGTATAACACAATACGCGATTTTCTTTCGATTCCAACGCGTCTTCATATTTCATCATGCATTTATACACTTAATAATCAATTAATCTCTATTTATTTAAACAAAATACAACCCACACGCACACACATACATACTGCCGAATAGAGCATAACACATACCCACATTTTTCCACTCATTCACGGCACACACACATCACAAAAACTCTACACCATCACCTATTCCATTTCAGTTTTACATGAGGCAAAATCAATAAAACCCAAGCTAACTTACTGGTGTTTAAGATCAGCAGCTATTCAGACACTCACGGCAGTCCCAAATCCTTCCATTTTTCGAATCTAACTTGAGCTACACCAAAAAAAACATAACTCTTGAACTTTGACAGCAAAGAACTCAAGAAAACCACTCAAAAAGTCAAGTTATTCCTCTTACCTACTGTTGATCATCTTCTTCATGCCTACCCCTGCCATTTTCCTCCATTTCTTGGCTTCATCCAGCTCCTTTCAGCTCATCTTTTTCTGGTCTCAACTCACCCGAAATTTCCTTCCTTCACTCGCGGTCTGCCGAGCACGTCAACGCCCGTCGCGACTTCAGCTGTCTTCCCGATTCTGAGTTGTCTTCTTCACTTCCAGATCTGATTTTCTGGGCTGAAATCAGATGCTTATCTAGCTCCTTCAAGCCTCCATCTGACCGTGAAGAAATCCCTTAGCTGATCGATCATTTTGCTGCACTTTACTGCCGAGAAAGAGCTGCTGAAAATTGCCGAGCAAGAGATTGATTTCAAGTCTGCTATCGGGTCTGTTTTTGTGTTTGTCTGGGGAGTGTTTTTTGATCTGGAAGAAGCACACTAATAATGTTTCACATATTGCCCAAACACCCCTCAATTTTATTCAATTATGACAGCTAAAACTTCAATCTAAATGTTGCAAACCCCTCTTTTATTACTATTTTTATGAACTTCACTTATCCATTTTCAATCATGTCCACACTCATTTTTAATCTCTAATTAACACTTCCTAATGACCTCTTTTAATCCTCATCACTTATATTTCTCATAAAAATTTTATCCCATAAAAATAAATACGTTAAATCCGTCAATTTTCATAACGATTGTAATATCGATAATATTAGTCATTATTTCTCTCAATAATATTTCTAAAATATTCCACACTTATCAATTCATCAAATTAATCTCATAAACATTCAATTAGACTCATAATTGTTCACTTTCATCACATAAAAAAATTTTCTCACAACGGTGGAATATTTTAAAATACAATCACATTTGACGTATTTATCAATATTTATATATATTCTTAAGCACGAAGGACTTGGTCCTAACATCGTCAGGCTCAGTTAAAGTTCATTGGAGTTTTGTCAAAGTGTTACGAGGTCCTTCACAGGTCCAGATGAGGGATTCGGGAAGAGTATCGTCAATTTTGCCCTTTATTGCCTTTTTCTTAACATAGAGGTCAAACACTTCTATAATTTCCATTGACACTTTAAAATCACTTATAAGGGCACTATTGACAATATTCATCAATTTCATCACATAACCTAGCCTATAATACTAGGAAGTTCAATAGTTAAAAATAGAGGTTTACACTAATCATCTTACTTTTCGACTTTAAATGTGTCATAACACCGTTGGTCCTCACATGAGCACAGGGATTATGCTTCTTGGATTATCTTCTAGTATATCATTCAATAATTTATTAACTTAAATTTTAATCCTCATTCAACACTAATAAATTCCAAAAATATTTCATGGTTATCCTATCGTCACATTGATTATACAGTACTCTAATTGGGTATCTTAACCTTCAATCCCATATTTCGAAGAATTCAGTTGGGTTTAAACTCATTAAAACCTATTAACTTATCTCTCAAAAGGGCAACATCGTAACTTTCTTCGGATCGCTTAAAACTAACTTAATTGATCTTCTTTTTGATCCGTTTATGTTTTTTTTATACTCTTCTGCTATTTTCGGACCTTTTTTACCCTTAAGGTCTATTTTCGAAAATTTTACCATTCATCCAAAAATTTTCGTTAAAAAAATACTATTCACTAAAAGCTTTTGTTTTCCACCTAATCTCAATTCATGACCCTAGACAATATGACCAAGTTAAAATTCGATCTTAAACACTAATTTTGGATCTTTTTCGAAAAAATCACGGTTCATTCTGAATCCGAATACTATTCACTAAAAATTCTCATTTCTTCCTGAAATGATACTCAAGACCTCATAAACATAATTGAATCTTGAACTGGCCCTTAATACTCTTTTTGGACCACTTATCCACTATCCTAATCACGGAATGGATTTTTCGAGGACACCAGGATCAGGGTCTATCAGTGGAGACTCACTAGTCTCCATTGCTAGATATCAGATCTGGTCTCCAACGATGGAGGCCAGTGTTGGTCTCTAACTGGAGATTTGCTCTCCGGCTTGGTCAGGTCTCCAGTGTGGAGACCAAGCCAGAAACCAAGGTTCTGGTCTTCGGCATTGGTCTTCACTTCGACGATGAAGACCAGTTTTCTAGTTTCCCTCGTCGGACGAGCATGGTCTCCATGAGAGGCCCCGGTCTCCCATGGAGATCCTTTTTTTTTCAATAAACTTTAAAATATTTTTTATATATTAAATTCAAAATATAAAATATATATTATATTAAATATATATTAAACATATATAAATATATTCAAATTAAAATGATCAAACTAACCCTCTTCCTGTTACGGTTAACCAATATTTGACTAACAGAAAGACTAAATTAATACATTTTCGAAACGTTAGGGATGATTAGAATTTGAAATATAAACGATAGTGAAAAAGTAATATTTTGTTTAACATTAGAGACTAAATTAAAATTTTTCCTTAAAAAAATGGGTACAATCTTGCTGTTCTAAAGTCTCATTGCATTCATTTCATACCACAAATAATTTTCATATACAAATATACTGAATTCTATTTCTAAACATATATATAATTTTTAATCAATATTTTTCCTCAAACATAAATAAATATAACTTAATATACTGACAGGCCCCTTTCTAACTACCAGTTAGGCGACCTACCCGGCAACCCCACGGTGGCTCCCCAGTCGAGATCTGCTCTGACTGGAAAGTTCCCGTGAAGCTAAGCCTCTTTTCTTTTCTAAAATACTTGAAATCCTTTTTATTCTGAAAAAGGGTGGGAATTTTGTTCGTTGAAAATAATTTTATGAAAATAGAATTTCACAGAAAACCGGCAGCACAACGGCTGTTGTTCTAAAATTCCACCCTGTAAAATATCTCATAAAACCAGTATAATTGTATTCACAAACAATTTCTAAAATCAATAGGCCTCCGGCCATTTTCAAACTCATAATCATGCAATTAAGCGGAAGTAACTTGAATAAATCTTAAAAACGACATGCATGATATTTACATAAAATCCTTAACTCAAAATAATATTTTTCAAAACTAGAGAATCTGGAAAATAATAGTAAATACAATACATGATGTTATGCTAGAAAATAGTGCAATCTGGTCACGCGTGTCTAACTGGCCTGTCCGTGGCCTGTCCGTCCGAAGGAGATACGTCAACCGCGCTACTCGCACCTGCACCTGAGGGAGGTTTTTAAGAAAACAGGAAAACAGTGGTGAGAATAACTCAGTGAGTGGGTAAGTTTACATAAACTGTACTTTTGCTTAAAAAATACTATTCCTCCCAAAAATAGATTGGAAAACTATTACTTACTTACTTTTCCTGAAAACTGTAAACTCTTTTAAAAGCTGCGAAAGTCATTTATCAAACTTTTCTTAAAACTTTTCTTATTTTCTTACTAGCCTATCTGGCAACCCAGGGAAATCTTGTCCTTCGTGACGGTGCGAAAACACGCCACTAGGATAGGGGAACTCTCACCATGTGTAGTCGCAGATGTGGATACAACTATGGGATCGCGAATCCCTCCAACATCAGGCAGATCTACACTATCCCATACGTGCAGAGGGTGACTGACAGACTCGATCCCCCCAAAGTTAGTAACTCCCCCCAACTACCATACACGTATGGAATACTTTCGGCCGGGTGTAATCTTAGGGGCTAGGATAAACCATAGGCATATATAAAATGAAATCTCGGCAATATGCTATAATATCGCAAAATAACTTTCACAAATACTATCTTTATGCATGTATATAATTTCAACTTGCTCAATTACTTTACTGAAGAATATAAACATATTCATAACATAAGCTTTAAAGCTATACATGCATTTATAGATGATAAACTGAAAACTATAAACTTTTACTAGAATCTCAAAACCTTTTACTTGCTGAAACTGATTGCATTCAATAAAATACAATGTATGAAAACTTTTAAAAATCCACACTCACAACTTGCTTCCAAAATACTTATCACCGCTTCCCGTTACGGCTCTTATTGGATTCCCGATTCACCTACATTTGATTTCGATCGAGATGTCGTTAAAACATAACTCGTGCGCAATTAAACTTTAAGCCATACGAGGATTTATAAACACAATAATTCAAGTGACTATCCTCGCACGATAACATAACGAAAAACTCATATTTGCACGCGGAAACGATTTCAAACCGATTCGTTATCGTGACTTGAAATACTCGAAACCTTGCGGTTATAAAACCAACAACTAAGCCAATCGAATCTAATAGAACATCATCAAAATCAGATTCTAATGAATTCATTAAACAGAAGATTCGAATTTAAACGACGAACTTAAAGCTTACGCGATTTCACTAATCATCGCGATTTATCAATTTTACGCGTTTCGCGCGATTTCTTTGTTTCCACTTAAACTTATCGTTAATAACAGCTCGTGACTTTACTTAAACACGGCAAACGAATATTTAATCATGATTAAGCACAAAGAAGAAAAACATGGCAGCAAGCTTAATGCATATTCATTTCCGTTTCCAACTCCGAAATTTCGATAATTAACGATTTCGCGCGAAACCAACAATTATGCGATTAACTCTATTGAAACTCAAACTATCTCAACTTCAACTTCAACTTCAACACTTTAATGGGCTAAAAAAAATAACTCGGGGCAGAGAGATAATATTCACATTCCTTTTATATTCGACAACGAAAATCACAAACTAACAATGCTCGCATTCGCGGAAAAATCAACCGAATCGCTCGGAAACGATTTCTAAATATCCGAACGACTATCCGATACTTTAAAATACTTTAATACAATCCATTTTCCATGACCACAAACGCGAAACCAAAAACATATTTCAACAGCCCCTAAATATCTCATAACAGCCCATAAACAACATTCAACGAATACGATCGATGATAAAAACACAATCGCAACATCAACGAGCGAACCTCCACACTAACGAGGTTTCCAATCCTAGTCCCAAACATAATATCATCATTTATCTCAACTCTAATCACATGTATGCTCACTAATTACTCAAAACTTCTCAACAAAACAAAGGGGACAGCACCTTACCCAAGAAGCGGGCTGTTCTCCGCTTCAAAACGGCTTCCGAATGACGACAAAACTCTCGTGGCAGCAAGCTGTCTCTTCCACCAGCCAACTATCCTTTCTTGTTGCTGTTCCACTTCCTGTCTGAAAGATGTTTGGCCTGACTTAACAACTCGGCAGCAACTTGGACAGCTCACGACAGCAAGACAGCAACGTGACAGCACAAAATGGCAGCACTTGGTCGCGGTGACAGCACACAACAAAGGCAGCAAGACAGTTTCAGCTCATGCTCAACAGCAGCAGCCTTCACGCCCAGACAGCAGCACATTCACGTCCAGACAGCAGCAACACAGCACCTGGCAGCAGCTCAGCTCGACAGCAACTCAGCTCAGCAGCAACTCAGCTCGGCAGCAACTCAGCTCACGGCAGCAAGTTGACAGCAGCTGGTCAGCACGTGCAGCACCAGGCAGCAAGACAGCATGGCGACAGCAACGTGACAGCAGCTTCCCTTCGCCGGCAGCAGCTCACGCTAACAGCACCTTGTTCAACAGCGGCGACAGCACACAGCAAAGGCAGCATGGCAGCTCTCTCGCTGACAGCAGCTTCTTACCTGGTGACAGCAGCTTACCTTGCTTGCTCCAGCTTGCTCAGATCTGCTCAAGGATGAATCAGATGTTGCATGCAGATGCTGGCCCTCTCTTGATCTCTCTATCTCTCACGAGCAAGGAAGAATGAGGTAGAAGAAGAAGTTGAATGCTCTCGGCCTCTCTCTAAACTTCAAGATCAGCAACTCTTGTCTTCAGTTTCTGTTTTGAAATGAAGAAGAAGAAGTTGGCAGATTGTTGGCTTGGATTCGGTTTGTCTTGAAGGCAAGAATGATGATCGGGTGCTTGCCTTATGCAAGCTTTGTTTTTCTTTATGGAGACCAGATGATAGCTTCTCATTATTCTCTCTTTGGATTCTATTTTTGCTATAATAAGTTGTTGACCGAGCTTGTTATTTGCTTCATTCTTTCTTCAATTCCAACTACCAATATAAAAAAAAAAAATGGCTCTTCTCTTGCATGTGTGACATGTGTCACAACATGCAATAACTTAAGTGGATTTCATGCATTCTTGCTTTTTAATTCCAAGCTCGGATTCCGTTTCAGTCCGTCCGTCCTGGAATCTGCTTTTTAATCGCTTTCGCCTTTGGAATAATTTATAAATTCCGAACCCGTCTTTGCGAACTCGAATTTATTTCTTTAAATCGAAAATAATTATTCCAATTATTTTCGGACTCGATATTTATATATTTTTTTCGATCGGATGCGATCCATCGGAAAAATATTTCGCCCTTCGACGAACGCGGTTTTGGGTTTTACAATTCACCCCTCCTTATAAAAATTTCGTCCTCGAAATTTACACAACTTTCATGCAATGCATTTCAGCACTAGAATTTATCAAACATACTCAATACTTTCTTGAATTAAAAAATTTTACAACTCGGATAACTGAGGATACTTACTTGTATCAAAAAGATGCGGATACTGACTGCGCATCTGCTCCTCGTGCTCCCACGTGGCCTCTTCCACTGCATGATTCCTCCACAACACTTTAACCAACGGAATAACTTTACTACGAAGAACCTGATCTCTCCTATCAAGAATCTGAACTGGGGTCTCCTCATAGGATAGGTTCTCCTTGAGTTCCATTGGTTGTTCTGAAATTACGTGCGAAGGATCTGCTATGTACTTACGGAGCATCGAGACATGAAATACATTATGGATCCTGGAAAGTTCTGCTGGTAGCTCAAGTCGATACGCTACCTCACCTACTCTGCCAATCACTTCGTAGGGACCGATATACCGAGGGCTTAACTTACCTCGCTTCCCAAAACGAATTATTCCTTTCCATGGAGATATCCGTAGAAATACCTTATCCCCAACCTGGAACTCCAAATCCTTCCTACGCTTATCTACGTAACTTTTCTGACGATTCTGGGCTATCTTCAAATTGTCCCGAATAACTTTGATTTTATCTGTAGTCATTTGAACAAGCTCGGGTCCAATCAACTTTCTCTCGCCCATCTCATCCCAACATATCGGTGTCCTACACCGTCTTCCATAAAGTGCTTCATACGGTGCCATACCGATACTAGCCTGATAGCTGTTATTATAGGCAAACTCGATTAAGGACAAATGAGTATCCCAACTTCCTCCAAACTCTATCACACAAGACCTGAGCATATCCTCTAAAGTCTGAATGGTACGCTCAGACTGACCATCTGTCTGCGGATGAAATGCTGTACTGAAATGTAATCGAGTACCTAATGCTTTCTGGAGGCTAGGCCAAAAATCGGGATGTAAATCTCGGATCTCTGTCTGATACGATTGACACTGGAGCCCCATGCAATCTTACTATCTCATCAACATACAACTTAGCCAATCTATCCAGGGAGTAAGTACTTCTGATAGGTAGGAAATGAGCTGACTTCGTAAGTCGATCTACTATCACCCAAATACTATCATAACCATTTCGACTCCGAGGAAATCCTACCACAAAATCCATAGTAATACGCTCCCATTTCCATTCTGGAATGGAAAGTGGCTGAAGAAGTCCTGATGGCCTCTGGTGCTCGGCTTTCACCTGTTGACAAATCAAACATCTTGACACAAATTCAGCTATCTCTCTCTTCATACCTTTCCACCAGTAATGCTCTTTCAAGGTATGATATATTTTCGTACTTCCCGGATGCATAGCGTATGCTGAGGAATGAGCTTCATCTAAAATTTCTTTCTTGAGTTCCATCACATTTGGAACACATAGTCTCTGTCTCATCCTCAACGTACCATCATCCCTGACTGAGAAATCTCCCTGTTGGCCTGACTCTACTTCCTGTCTGATCTTGACTAACTGAGGATCCTGAATCTGCAACTCTCGGATTCTATCTACGAGTACCGGTCGAACTTGGAAAGTAGCTAACAATGTACCTGAATTTCCTACTTCCAATTTAACTCCCAAAGATTTCATCTCTACTAACAATGGAAGATACCCAGCTCTTAAATGAGCTACCGAACTGGAGGGTCTCCTACTCAATGCATCGGCTACTACATTTGCTTTCCCGGGATGGTACTCTATGGTGCAATCATAATCCTTGAGTAGCTCTAACCATCTCCTCTGTCTCATATTCAACTCTTTCTGGGTGAACAAATACTGAAGGCTCTTGTGATCTGTAAATATCTGGCATCGAACTCCATACAAGTAATGCCTCCAAATCCTAAGTGCAAAAATTACTGCGGCCAACTCTAGATCATGGGTTGGGTAATTCTGCTCGTGCTTCTTTAACTGCCTGGAAGCATAAGCTATCACCTTTCCATTTTGCATCAGAACACAACCCAAACCTTGCCTCGAAGCATCACTGTACACCACAAAGCCTTCATTTCCTGAAGGAAGAGTAAGCACTGGAGCTGTAGTCAATTTTGTCTTCAATTCGTCGAAATTCTTCTGACAGGCTTCTGACCACTCAAACTTTGCTTCCTTTCTGGTGAGCTTCGTCAAAGGAATGGCAATCTTAGAAAATCCTTCGACAAATTTCCTATAATAACCTGCCAAACCTAAGAAACTCCGAACCTTAGTTACGGTTGTAGGCGATTTCCAGTTCACAATCGCTTCAATCTTTTGAGGATCAACACTAATCCCATCAGCTGAAACCACATGGCCTAAAAATGAAACTTCATTCAACCAGAACTGACACTTGCTGAACTTTGCATACAATTGCTGCTCTCTTAACATCTGTAAAACTAGTCTCAGATGTTCAGCATGTTCTTCTCTACTGCCCGAATACACCAATATATCGTCAATGAACACTATGACGAACTTATCCAAAAATTCATGGAACACCCGATTCATCAATGCCATGAATGCCGCTGGGGCATTGGTTAGCCCGAAAGGCATAACCAAGAATTCATAATGTCCATAACGCGTCCTGAAGGCAGTCTTAGGAATATCATCTCCCTTGATCTTCAACTGATGGTACCCTGATCTCAGATCTATCTTAGAAAACAACCTTGCACCTTGTAACTGATCGAACAGATCGTCAATCCTCGGTAAAGGATATTGATTCCGAATAGTCACCTTATTCAATTCCCGGTAATCAATGCACAATCTCATACTGCCATCTTTCTTTTTAACAAAGAGCACTGGTGCTCCCCAAGGAGATACACTGGATCTAACAAAACCCTTGTCTACCAATTCTTCCAACTGAACCTTTAATTCCTTCAACTCTGGAGGTGCCATTCTGTACGGTGCTCTGGAAATTGGTGCTGTTCCCGGCATCAGATTAATCTCAAATTCAATATCTCTATCCGGAGGTAAACCTGGAAGATCTTCTGGGAACACATCAAAAAACTCTGCAACCACAGGAATATCTTCTAGCTGAGTCTCCCTCTCGGACGAATCTATCACATAAGCCAAATAACCTGCACATTGCTTCTTTAACATTCTTCTGGCGGTCATGGCTGATATGATACGGGATGGAAGCATTTTACGCTCTCCTCGGAATACTACATCTGACTCTCCAACTGAACTAAACTTGACTTCTTTCTGAAAACAATCCACCACGGCATGATGCATAGCTAACCAGTCCATACCCAGTATAATGTCGAAATCACATAGATCCAACAACATCAAACTAACTGGAAAGGATCTACCCCCAAGTACAATATCACAATCTCTACAAACACTCTCTGCTATTAAGGAATCTCCGGTAGGAGTAGCTACTATCATATCGCACTCTAAGGGTTTTAACTTCATATTAACATGCCTTGCAAAACTTTTAGAAACAAAAGAATGCGTAGCACCAGGGTCTATTAAAACATGAGCATCAGAATTAAAAATCGTTACAGTACCTGTCACCACCTCTGGTGTAGCTTCAGCATCTTGTCGTGTTACCGCGAACACCCTGGCTTGAGTACGGGGTCTCCCTGATTGTCCTCTGGGTGGCAAACCTCTCCCAGCACCTCTTTCGGATTGAACGGTAGTCCCTGGTCCTCTCATCTGTGGACCTCTCTGATCCTGTAACTGACCCCCGCTAGACTGCCCTTGAGTATACGGTCTCGACCCACTGGCTCCTCTTGTTCTCTGCGGACACTCAGACATATAATGTCCCTCTTTACCACAACGATAACATCCAGTGATACCCATATGACACTCTCCTCGGTGTGTCCTGTTGCATTTCCTACACGGCTCTATGCTTTGAGTATTACCTCTGTTTTGGGGTCCTGATGGAGGTTTGACTGAACTCTGACTAGACGCGACTCCCTGACTTCGTTGTTTGCTACCTACCCATCTAGACTTGTCTCCAGTTTTCGGTGCCTTGTTGAAACCTCCTGAATACCAACCTGACCCCTGACTGCGCTTCAATTTCTGCGTTTGCTCTTTGTCACCTATTGTTGTCCTTTCTACCCTTAAAGCTGCTTCAACTAACCGCCCATACTCTCTATGCTCTGCAGCTACCACATATGCCTTGATCTTCGGATTCAGACCCTGAACAAACTTATGGCACTTGTTTACCTCATCATTAACTATAAATGGTGCCACTCGAGACAATTCAGTGAACTTCCTTTCATACTCTTCCACAGACATGTTACCCTGCACAAGACTGTAAAACTCCTCAATCTTTGCGTCTTTGTATGCCCTGGGGTAGAATTTCTCATTAAACTCTTCTTTGAACTTTTCCCATGTGACTTGTTCGATTGCTCTTCGCTTGACGGAATCCCACCAATCTCTAGCTGACGCTCGAAGTAAGAATGAAGCAATTGACACCTTTTGGAGATCGGTACATTCCATCTGTTCCAACACTCTTTCAGTATTATCCAACCACTCTGTTGCAATTTCTGGACCACCTGTTCCGTCAAAAGCATCGGCACCAAGTTTCCTTGCCCTCTCAACGGTGGCGCTTGGTGCACGAGGCCTTAGCCCTTGGATAACCTGGGCTAATCTCTCGATCGGATCCTGCTCAGGCTCTACTGCCGGTGGCTCAACTGGAACCCCTGGCTGAGGATCATTGACGGACTCATTTACTTGCTCCCTTATTTCTGGAGCAGGAGGTGGAGCATTTTCAGCGGCTCTCCTTTTACGCGGACGACCGACGCGACGCATGACTCACTGCACTTGAACCAGATACTTAGTCATAAAATGTATGAGGTTTGAAAAATTTACTATGTAAATGCTATGCATTTAAAAACTTTGCTCTGATACCAACGTTGACAGGCCCCTTTCTAACTACCAGTTAGGCGACCTGCCCGGCAACCCCACGGTGGCTCCCCAGTCGAGATCTGCTCTGACTGGAAAGTTCCCGTGAAGCTAAGCCTCTTTTCTTTTCTAAAATACTTGAAATCCTTTTTATTCTGAAAAAGGGTGGGAATTTTGTTCGTTGAAAATAATTTTATGAAAATAGAATTTCACAGAAAACCGGCAGCACAACGGCTGTTGTTCTAAAATTCCACCCTGTAAAATATCTCATAAAACCAGTATAATTGTATTCACAAACAATTTCTATAATCAATAGGCCTCCGGCCATTTTCAAACTCATAATCATGCAATTAAGCGGAAGTAACTTGAATAAATCTTAAAAACGACATGCATGATATTTACATAAAATCCTTAACTCAAAATAATATTTTTCAAAACTAGAGAATCTGGAAAATAATAGTAAATACAATACATGATGTTATGCTAGAAAATAGTGCAATCTGGTCACGCGTGTCTAACTGGCCTGTCCGTCCGAAGGAGATACGTCAACCGCGCTACTCGCACCTGCACCTGAGGGAGGTTTTTAAGAAAACAGGAAAACAGTGGTGAGAATAACTCAGTGAGTGGGTAAGTTTACATAAACTGTACTTTTGCTTAAAAAATACTATTCCTCCCAAAAATAGATTGGAAAACTATTACTTACTTACTTTTCCTGAAAACTGTAAACTCTTTTAAAAGCTGCGAAAGTCATTTATCAAACTTTTCTTAAAACTTTTCTTATTTTCTTACTAGCCTATCTGGCAACCCAGGGAAATCTTGTCCTTCGTGACGGTGCGAAAACACGCCACTAGGATAGGGGAACTCTCACCATGTGTAGTCGCAGATGTGGATACAACTATGGGATCGCGAATCCCTCCAACATCAGGCAGATCTACACTATCCCATACGTGCAGAGGGTGACTGACAGACTCGATCCCCCCAAAGTTAGTAACTCCCCCCAACTACCATACACGTATGGAATACTTTCGGCCGGGTGTAATCTTAGGGGCTAGGGTAAACCATAGGCATATATAAAATGAAATCTCGGCAATATGCTATAATATCGCAAAATAACTTTCACAAATACTATCTCTATGCATGTATATAATTTCAACTTGCTCAATTACTTTACTGAAGAATATAAACATATTCATAACATAAGCTTTAAAGCTATACATGCATTTATAGATGATAAACTGAAAACTATAAACTTTTACTAGAATCTCAAAACCTTTTACTTGCTGAAACTGATTGCATTCAATAAAATACAATGTATGAAAACTTTTAAAAATCCACACTCACAACTTGCTTCCAAAATACTTATCACCGCTTCCCGTTACGGCTCTTATTGGATTCCCGATTCACCTACATTTGATTTCGATCGAGATGTCGTTAAAACATAACTCGTGCGCAATTAAACTTTAAGCCATACGAAGATTTATAAACACAATAATTCAAGTGACTATCCTCGCACGATAACATAACGAAAAACTCATATTTGCACGCGGAAACGATTTCAAACCGATTCGTTATCGTGACTTGAAATACTCGAAACCTTGCGGTTATAAAACCAACAACTAAGCCAATCGAATCTAATAGAACATCATCAAAATCAGATTCTAATGAATTCATTAAACAGAAGATTCGAATTTAAACGACGAACTTAAAGCTTACGCGATTTCACTAATCATCGCGATTTATCAATTTTACGCGTTTCGCGCGATTTCTTTGTTTCCACTTAAACTTATCGTTAATAACAGCTCGTGACTTTACTTAAACACGGCAAACGAATATTTAATCATGATTAAGCACAAAGAAGAAAAACATGGCAGCAAGCTTAATGCATATTCATTTCCGTTTCCAACTCCGAAATTTCGATAATTAACGATTTCGCGCGAAACCAACAATTATGCGATTAACTCTATTGAAACTCAAACTATCTCAACTTCAACTTCAACTTCAACACTTTAATGGGCTAAAAAAAATAACTCGGGGCAGAGAGATAATATTCACATTCCTTTTATATTCGACAACGAAAATCACAAACTAACAATGCTCGCATTCGCGGAAAAATCAACCGAATCGCTCGGAAACGATTTCTAAATATCCGAACGACTATCCGATACTTTAAAATACTTTAATACAATCCATTTTCCATGACCACAAACGCGAAACCAAAAACATATTTCAACAGCCCCTAAATATCTCATAACAGCCCATAAACAACATTCAACGAATACGATCGATGATAAAAACACAATCGTAACATCAACGAGCGAACCTCCACACTAACGAGGTTTCCAATCCTAGTCCCAAACATAATATCATCATTTATCTCAACTCTAATCACATGTATGCTCACTAATTACTCAAAACTTCTCAACAAAACAAAGGGGACAGCACCTTACCCAAGAAGCGGGCTGTTCTCCGCTTCAAAACGGCTTCCGAATGACGACAAAACTCTCGTGGCAGCAAGCTGTCTCTTCCACCAGCCAGCTATCCTTTCTTGTTGCTGTTCCACTTCCTGTCTGAAAGATGTTTGGCCTGACTTAACAACTCGGCAGCAACTTGGACAGCTCATGACAGCAAGACAGCAACGTGACAGCACAAAATGGCAGCACTTGGTCACGGTGACAGCACACAACAAAGGCAGCAAGACAGTTTCAGCTCATGCTCAACAGCAGCAGCCTTCACGCCCAGACAGCAGCACATTCACGTCCAGACAGCAGCAACACAGCACCTGGCAGCAGCTCAGCTCGGCAGCAACTCAGCTCAGCAGCAACTCAGCTCGACAGCAACTCAGCTCAGCAGCAACTCAGCTCGGCAGCAACTCAGCTCACGGCAGCAAGTTGACAGCAGCTGGTCAGCACGTGCAGCACCAGGCAGCAAGACAGCATGGCGACAGCAACGTGACAGCAGCTTCCCTTCGCCGGCAGCAGCTCACGCTAACAGCACCTTGTTCAACAGCGGCGACAGCACACAGCAAAGGCAACATGGCAGCTCTCTCGCTGACAGCAGCTTCTTACCTGGTGACAGCAGCTTACCTTGCTTGCTCCAGCTTGCTCAGATCTGCTCAAGGATGAATCAAATGTTGCATGCAGATGCTGGCCCTCTCTTGATCTCTCTATCTCTCACGAGCAAGGAAGAATGAGGTAGAAGAAGAAGTTGAATGCTCTCGGCCTCTCTCTAAACTTCAAGATCAGCAACTCTTGTCTTCAGTTTCTGTTTTGAAATGAAGAAGAAGAAGTTGGCAGATTGTTGGCTTGGATTCGGTTTGTCTTGAAGGCAAGAATGATGATCGGGTGCTTGCCTTATGCAAGCTTTGTTTTTCTTTATGGAGACCAGATGATAGCTTCTCATTATTCTCTCTTTGGATTCTATTTTTGCTATAATAAGTTGTTGACCGAGCTTGTTATTTGCTTCATTCTTTCTTCAATTCCAACTACCAATATAAAAAAAAAAAATGGCTCTTCTCTTGCATGTGTGACATGTGTCACAACATGCAATAACTTAAGTGGATTTCATGCATTCTTGCTTTTTAATTCCAAGCTCGGATTCCGTTTCAGTCCGTCCGTCCTGGAATCTGCTTTTTAATCGCTTTCGCCTTTGGAATAATTTATAAATTCCGAACCCGTCTTTGCGAACTCGAATTTATTTCTTTAAATCGAAAATAATTATTCCAATTATTTTCGGAGTCGATATTTATATATTTTTTTCGATCGGATGCGATCCATCCGAAAAATATTTCGCCCTTCGACGAACGCTGTTTTGGGTTTTACATATACCCTGAAATTTTTCTTATAATATATTCGAGCTAAAAACATAAAATTTCGATTGGAATTTCTAATACGTACACATATATATCATATACATAATATATTCTCATTTCAAGCATAAAGCATAATCAATGATCTAGCAAATTAATTAGCTAACAAATAGCATATATCAAATAGTCCATAACTAAATTAACTTGAAATATATAATTGTAAATAATTAATTAAAATTAAATAAAACAATTCACTTACTAATTAAGTTTCAAGCTCCATTTTGAACTAATACCACTCGCCTTATCCTGGGTTCTTCTCCACCTAAAACCACACATGGACCTATTTAGAAGTCATAAAAATCAAACCAGAAATTTGAATGTGGAACTAAATTTATTGTACACCAAATCAACCTTAAATCAGCCCTCAATTCTCTTGTTTCTCCTGTTAGGGTTTGTACTCTAAAAGTTTGTAATTATATAAATGGTTTTAATAAATATTAATAAAATATTCATTTTATTCAGTTTATATACATTTTTGCAAAAATTATATATATCATAAGAAACATATTTAATTACTGATGTAATTTCAAATTAAGTATATAAATGTAGTATATACAAACGAATTTGGTTTGAGATAAGTAATCTAAAAAGTCCATAAAACACAAACGAAGTTAGATAAATTATTTGTGGTAAATCTATAGTTGCAGTCTATTTCGTATTCGGTACAATAGTCTTCTCCAAGACTATTCATGTAATGACATGAAAATGAAAGCATCTTATATAATAAAGATTATATAGGACTGGACCACAATAAACTTGAATCTCTAATTAATATCTGCTAAACTTAGATATTTATATTTATCACTAAATGATCATATATAAATTGATCTTAATCCTGAATATATTATGGACTTTTACTTGTTGAGTTATATGATTTGATTTATATGGGTGAGATTAGTGTAGATGCTCGATCAATAATTTTGTACTTTAAGCATATGATTTAATAAGTAATTAGGAACATTCTATACAATAGTGGAATCCACTCCTTCTTGCAAGAAGTAAAGAAATAGTTCTCTTAAGGTATTCAGGTTTTGAACAACTTTCTGTTCATATGTAAACGGAAAGATAAATTCATAAATTGTTATGAATATATTGTTTATTAGAGAATCAATGGTACTTAAGGATCAAGAAATAATTAAAGGGGTAAAACAAATATTTTGACCTAACTCTAATTATAAACTACTTGTAGAGGGTTAAATCATATGTAGTGATTAAATCAATAGACACTGAAAATTTTATATTGTATAAAAACATCTACAGTTTTAAGAGTGTAATCTTAAGTTTTTAATTGAGTAACTCTAAGTTTTATAATAGTGAATTATTGAATTAATGAGTTTAATTAATATTCCGATATTATTGAAACTCAAAACTATAGATCCATCAGGTTCCCTTGATAGCTCATTTCACTATAAAAAACGTGTATATAGAATATTGTAATTGGATCGTCCAGTTATAGCTATTATATAAGTAGCAATATTTGTGTTTACTTAGTATTTGAATAATATTGATTATTCAAATTATTTAATAATTAATAGTTAATTATTAATTATAAATTAATATTTATTTAATTGATTTATTAAGAGTTCTTGAATTCGGTTATCAATAATGACTCTGACATAAATTAATTATGAATTAATTTATCAAAGGTCAAGAGTTCAATTTTGAAATATAGCATAAATTAATTTTGAATTAATTATGTCATATGGGATAAAAGTTTAATTTTAATAAACATGAGGTTCAATATTAATTTTGATTAATTAAAACCCTAATTGGTTACATATAAATAGAAAAGAAATAGCTTTCTTTTTTAATAGAATTTATTTTGGTTTTCTATTGTATGTTCTATGAAATAGAAAAGAAAAAGATTTTATTACAGCATAATACAGAGAAGAAGAGTTTGTATTTTTCTTCTCTATATAATCAAAATTAATACTTAGGGGTTGTTTGTTTTTTGCACTTAACACTTAATGGTGCTGAATTTGGTTAATTAAGATATTTTTGTTTGTTTTTTTAAGTGGTCAAACTACTTAAAACCACCCAAAAACCACTGAAAAAAAAAGTAACATTTTTTTACTTTTCACTTAATACAAAATCACTTAATGATTTATAAATATATTATTCCAAGTTTATCTTTTCTTAAATAATATGTTTCCAAGTTTGTTTTAGTTTTATATCATAAAAATTTCTTTTAATACTTTAAAAAACAACATTGAAAAATAAAAATCATAAACATCTCAATATCAATTTTTTTTTTTTTTTTTATAGCTGGATTACTATATTTCTCTAATTAAATTCTGGTAAGAATCTTTATTGATAAAATGTTTATACAACAACTTAGAGACCAAATTGCAAATCAATTTGTTTAAGTATTTGATTATTCTTGTTTAATTATATCAGAAAATATATATTACTTTACAATTTCAATTTTCGTTGTAATAGTAATTTAATTTAAAACTATTTTATTTATTTTTATTTGAATATATAAATTTAATTGACTATACTATTTAATTAATCTTATTTTAATTATGAATAAAAATACTATATATATAAGTTACAATTTCAACTTTTGTTATAATAGTAATTCAATTTAAGATTATTTTATTTATTTTTATTTGAACATATAAACTTAATTGATTCTACACTATAATAATTAATCTTATTTTAATTATGAATAAAAATATTATATATATAAGTGTTTTAATATTTGACAAATAATTTATTACAATTATTTGTATCATAATAAATAAAATTACACAACAATTAATAGTAAAAGGATATAAATGTCAAATTACTAGTAATCAGATAATTTTAACTTTAAAAAACAAACAAGATTATTATACATTAAGAAGTAAGAAAAGAAAAAATAAACATGTCAATCAGATTTCAGATTTCAGTTACTATTCAGCTTTTAGTCTTCAGCAGCGCTGTTCAGTCTTCAGATAAAAAAATAAACGACCCTTTAACAAAAACAACTGTTATTTTTCCCTTCAATTGATATCAAAACCTTAGTTCCAATAAAACAGTGAATTTTAAAATAATATGTTTTATATTAAGTTATATATCATTGAGTAGGTACTATTATTTTTTGTGATATATTTTATATTCATATTTCAATCGTAGTGCTTTATGTTTTACATAATTTATGCTTTCTTAGATTGTATAAGAAAGTGACTCTGAAAAACATGAATTAAACTTCAAATGGATAAAAATCAAATTAGGTTATACAAACCCTCTCATGGCCGTGAGACACATCCACAAAGAGCCATCATCTTTCTTTTAATTTTCAACACAAAAATCAAACTAAACTCATCACCAACCAACCTAGTTTCAATCTAGGAACTCAAATTAAAATTTGAAGCGAGATGGGAAATGGGTTTCTATCTCATCCATGGGTAATCAAGACAAGAAACTCACTTACTTATACTTTGCTTTTGCTCCAAACTTACTCTAGTAACTTTGGTTGATGATAAGCTTGAAATTTGATGGCCAAATCCTTGAAGAAAATTGCTTGAAATCACTTGCTTCTCCTCTTGTTGATGGTCGGCACTCACCCCCATTCTTTCTTGGTCTTCCAACGTGAAGAATGAATGAATTTGAGCAATTTAAGCACCTATTTATAGTTGTGCAATAAATGCTACTTAGTCCCTCTTGATAGTTGCTAAAATGGCCCCTAAACTTTACTAAATCTTGCCTTAACCTCTAAATGGATAAGATTGATTCTAATTAGCCCATATGTCACATTAAAACCCATTAATCTCATCCACCAATCAAAGGGTTCTAAATGGCTCACTAGGCACCACAACTTTTCTCACATTTGGCTAACTCTCATTGGTGGAACTTTTCAACTTTTTGACTTTAGGTGATAAGCTTATCTCACCTAATTCTCTCTTATCTCATTCCCTAATCCTCTTGGGTCCTCCAATCGACATTCTACTCGTGATGTGAAAATAAATTCAACTTTAAAAACTACTACTGGAGCGATACTATTTAACTGTAACTAGAATTGAGGATTTACAAATGAGGCTAGCCTTCTCTTTAAATTGAATGGGGGGAGATGCGACCTCCTCCTATTCAAATGACGAGGAGGCTAGCCGACCTCCTTTGATCTCTAATTAATGACCAGTGGTAGCGATCGCTGATCTTAGGGGTAGTCCATGAGGTAAAGTTAGGTTAGTGTTAGGGTTAGAGTTTGATTAGAATTGTGATTATTTATTTATTTATTTATTATTTTTTTTTTTGTAATGTTGAGATGCTTTGGTAATAATATGATAAGAAAAGTTAATTTTGATGAAAGTCTTTTTTATTAAGATATAAATAAGAAATTTTAACTTTTTAAATAAGATATTTTTTTAACTTAAAATATAAGTATAAAGGTAAACAACTTAAAATCACATAAATTAAATTTTAAATGAAAATTAAATCTTATTTAAGAAAAAACAAACAACCGCTAAAACTAATTCAGTAAAATTTTAATCAAACATATTAGTTATATTAAACGGATCACTTCACATAGACATATATGATAAATGAGTTAGAGTATCTCTAACCATGCTTGCTATTTATTGTCCGTAACTAAAATAGTTAGTAGTGTCACATTTGATACACTTTAGTGATTCTCTATTTGGTTAGCTATTTTATAAAAGTTAAATCACCTTAACTAAATATAAAGAGCAAAACAGTTCTACCCAAATTCTCTCTCATATTATTTTAATGTTTACTTTTAAATAAAGTAATTTAAAAATCCTAACCATTCCCTCTCTTATTATTATTATATTAATATTTAGTTAAAAATCTCTCTCTTATTATTTCAATATTAATGCTTAACTAAAATAGGAAAATGAATAGAGTAACTTAGTAAAAAATTATTAGTTAAAATAGATATTTTATTATATTAGTTAAAATTTAAAGAGTAAAGTTGAAAACACTCTTATAGCAATTACTTCATATCACCCATTTAATAAATGGTTCATGTCTGCCTTAACAAAATTGGACACAACTGATTAATCATGTAGGTTTTAAGTTGAACAAAAATTAAAGTGATGAATTCAAAACTAAGCTTACTAAAACCAAACCCAACATATTAAGCATATTAGAACTTTGATGCAAAGTTTATTGCATGTCTTATATTTTTATTTTATATTTTATCCTTTTTTATTCTTTTTTATTAAACAAAAAATAAAATTAAAAATAAATAAATAAATAAAGTGGTGGGCACCATTTTGCTGTCAATAAAGGGTTACTTCATTACTAGAGCCACATCATACGATTATTAAATTCGTTGGGGCCTCGACTAGTGACTTTTGTAGTCACCAAAGGAGGCCGATTCGTCGCTAAAGACGGAGAAGGCGAGATTGACTCCTCCATCGTATTTTAATCTACTTCTCTAACGCTAGAGAAGCCTATTCTTTTGGCTCCTCCATACATGGATGAGGTGATCTTGACTCCTCCATTGTCGAAAAACTGTTTTTTATTTTTTAGAAAAAGTTTTATTTTAATTAATTAAAATAAAATTGTTTAAATAAAATAAAAATAATTTATTTTGAATTTTGAGTTTTTTAGTTTTGAAGATTATTATGTAATTAAGGGCCTAATTAGACTTTTTTCAGAAATTGTTTTATAAACCACCCCTTAGTATAAGTAGTTAAACACTTCAATTAATCATAAGAAGTCAAGGATTCAAGTCTTACCTTTAATCTATATGCAAAGTATGGGTAGTTTTATCTTAATTTAATTCCCTCTCCCCCACTAAAAAAAATAGATGTGATTTGTGGCGTTATTGTCTTTCCATTAAAATGGAAAGGGTAGTATGAAGATTTGAAAGGTTAAAAATTAATTCCTTTAATAATCAACTTTCAAAAGCAATCCTTAACCAGCTTTTCAAAGGTTTTTAATGATAAGCTTTCAAAAGCAATTCTCAACTGGCTTTTCAAAAGTTGATTATAAGATAAGCAGATTATGAAATAAGTAGGTTATAGAATGTTTACCAAACACCTTGTTACTCAAAATTTTAAAATAAGTGATTATTTTGTAAACCAAAGCAATCCTAAATGCACTCTTAATCAATAAAAATGTGTTTGTTTCTAATTTTTTCTTCTGAATTTCAATGAACTTCTTATTCTTGTCTCTTACTGTAAGCTCCTTTTTGAAATTTTAGACTTCCTAGTATTAATAGATAAACTATGGTATAAAAGTGCTAAATTCCATAAATAACCTCATTATAAGTGACATTAAAATGTTAGTAAAAGTTTAGAAGTTAATTTAACTTAAGGTTAAGATAAAAATTAAAAGAAGGACAAAAGGGTCATTTTCCCAAATAAGTGCTTTATATATATATGTGATTAGTGTTAGTCATTAACATTAAGAAAACAATTGAAGCAAAATAGAGAAAAAAGAGAGGAGAGGGATGGCCACAAAGAGAAGAAGAACAAGAAAGTCTTTCCTACCATTTTCAAGGCCCTAGATCAAGATTCTAAGTAAATACAAGCTAGAAGATAAAAAATTTAGCAAGATTAAGGTAAGTTATCATCATTTACTAAAGTTAATGCTAGTTATTTCATGAGATATGTTGATGCTAGGTTAGGTTGTTTATGTGAATTTGATAGGGGTTTTGATGGGATCAAGTCTAGAACCTTAGCAACAAAAAGGGGAAACTTGATTTAAAAAAACCCATTCAAGAAATGAAACCTAGGGTTTATGTAGGAGAAACCGTATAATGTGATTGATGAAATACCTAAGAGATTTGTCAAGTAAAAATCCTAGAAAATGAAAGAGATAAAGTGGTGTGTGTGCAAGTGTGATTCATGACCATAAGGAGAAATAGGTGATTTCATTGAGTTTTGATGCATATGAGCTTGAATTCATGCATGTTAAAAGCTAGGAAATCTTATGGAAATGTTAGAATTGAAAGAGGAAGAGAAAGCATTCAAGTATGTTGTTGAGCTAGATAAAGGGCATTGATGGTCATCATGCAATGCCACTTCCTCTTTGCATTTTTGTGTTATGTATGATCATAATTGAGCATGTGTAAGTCTAAAAACCTTAATAAAAAGAGAATTGAGTTTAGAACGTGAAAAGTGTAAGTTTTGGCGTGAAAAAGTAGTGAAAAATAGGGTTTTTAGCTAGGAACCTCCACTCGACAGTAGTTTCTTTTCGAATTCGCTTCGGGGCTGACCTAAATGAGAGATAAGGAGCTGATTAGAGCAAAAACAGAATGAAGAAAAGCTAGAGATTGCTCCCTAACATGCACTTGGCCAAAGGGGTCTAAATCGGGCATTTTTTGTTTCGAGCTTCAGGAAATTATTTTGAGCATATGGGGTTGTTCCTAGGTGATAATAAGTGAGGTTATTGGAAAGAAATCGGAATTTTAAAACCTTAGTTAAGTTAGAACTTAGATTGAAAAACTGTAGTTAAAAGGGTTTTCAATAGAATTAGTGGTATTGGAAACTCTATTTGTAGCTTTGTTGACGGGACCCTTCCCGAATTCCTTTTTTGGATCCAAGAAAGATCTCGTAGTACCCCGCTAGAACTCCAACGAACCTTAATTTTGGCCCGAACAAATCCCGTCAGAGCATCGAGACTTAGTTTAAACTTATTTTCTAAATCATTTACTTGGTGACAGAGGTAAAAATTTTTCATTTTTCTAATAATAATCCGGCAGCATACCGACTGTTTCTTAAACTATACCTACAAGACCCGAACTAGACTCTCTCTTTACTCTTACCTAGAAGGTCTCGTCGGGCACTCCAACGAACCTCTCATAACCTTACTAGTTAGGTAAAAGAGATCTATGGAATAAACCTTTTAATCTTGCCCGTTTATTTTACTTTTCTTAAATTGAAATTCGTTTGTTTGAAAAGAGTTGGGTTGGTGTAAATTTTTCACATTCATATTAAAACAATTTTAAGTGAAATTCAACAGCATAACGGTTGTATTTTTAACATTTCCAAAATTTACCTATAAATAATTACACTTCGAGCTATATAAATCACCACCCAACTTCTTTTGGCCATAAACATATATTTCTAAAATGTTAGTTCAACATATAATAATGATATCAAGACTTCATTTGGATATCAAAATTTTCAATTTTGAAAACCTTTCTTTTTGAAAGTACCATGTATACCCCTAATACACTCTGACCATCACATGGCGATTTTTACCTGACACCAAACGTAAAGCTATTGAGATATCTCGATCACTACAAGTGGAATTTACTGCTTTGTAAGTGTAGTGTGAAACCATCTCAAATCTGAGCAACTACAATGCAGAATTTTCTGCATCACAATTGTAGTGCTATATATCAACTGTAACTCTGGGTGACTACAAGCGAAATTTACTACATCGCAACGTAGTGCCAAAACTATAAATCTAAACGACTATGTGCAGAATTTTCTGCATCGCAACGTAGCGCTAGTTACTCTGGGAAACTGAACAACTACGGACGGAATTTTTTACATCATCACGTAGCGCTAAATCTCATATAAATTGAGGGTATATATATGGTTTTCAAAACTCTTTTCTATTAAGTATACTGAGCACAAAAATCGATTTTTCTTTCAAAATCTTTAAATACAATTCTTTACATCAAATCTTTTCAAAACAACTTCGTCTCGAACACTCTTTTCTAGATCCGATGTAATTATTTTAGAAGTAATTAAATTACATTATTCATAATTTAAAATAGAAATTTGAATAGTTGCAAGTGATAGGACACTTACACAATTTAAACTATGAAAACTAATTTATTACCTTCTCAAATCAACTTCAAATTGATGGTTTTTGCTCCAAGACTTTCCTATAAACTTGATGGACTTGAAAACCACTTGAATAAGTTCTCCAAATACTCAAGATAGCTACTGCCTCCTTGCTTCTCCCATGGCAGAATAGGGCAACTCTCTCTCTCTCCCTTGGATGACCGAACACAACCCTTTGCTTCTTCTTTTCTTGTGTTTTCAGCTTTGACCGAGTGAATAAACTTGGTCTCTCTTGCTTTACATTTTCTTCTCTCGATTTTATTGGTGTTTGATAACCAAATGGGTGATGAATTTTTGTCTTCTGTCTCTCTAATTAATGCTCTCGGTTTAACACCCCTTTAAAGACTAAAATGAATTAAAAGCTTGTTTGATCGTGAATACTCTCCACTTATTCTTACATTCCATTATTTAATCTTTACTTATATATCACACATGATCAAGACATGTGTCAAGCATCCATAACTCCTCTTTGCCACTTGTCACCAATCTATTCCTCCTCTTTGCCACTTGTCAAGCATCCATCTATTCTTTATTTCTTAAATTGTCAAGTGTCCTATTTCTCACATTTCCATGCATTCGTTTCATTCTTTCACATTTCCACGCACGAAACCATTTCTGATCCATCTGAAAATTATACAAAAATTAAATTAACACTTCTGTAAATTTATTAAAATTCGGTTAACACCTATGGGCTCTAAAATAATTATTATATTACTTTGAAAATGAAATCATTTCTGGTCCTATCTGGAATTCTACT
The DNA here is from genome assembly GCA_022984855.1 of Dimocarpus longan. Classification (NCBI taxonomy): domain Eukaryota; kingdom Viridiplantae; phylum Streptophyta; class Magnoliopsida; order Sapindales; family Sapindaceae; genus Dimocarpus; species Dimocarpus longan. Next base: position 19,635,351 of record CM041018.1, on the reverse strand, counting down.
AAAGTTAAATTTCACATCCGAATACTGAAAATTATTCCATTTCTCTCTAAATACTGAATACGGGACACTAAACGAATAGAGTACTTTCGTCCAATATACTTCAAATCACTTAAAATCTATTCAAAATGACTTATCTTTGCTCTACTTTAGTTTCCCTTTTTATAAAATAACTCACTTTCTTACCCAATTAAATTCTAAAACTATTCTATGGTCACTCAATCTTTATATTAACTATAGAATCCTCTAATTAGGTATCTTACATTTCAATTGCATCTTTCGAAAAATTTTTGGATTGGATTAAAGAGCATTAATATCTAATAATCACCAGAAAGGGTATTTTATCTGATAACTTTCGGATGCTTCAAAACCTACTTAAATGGGCTTCTTTTTAATCCGTTTTAGTTTTGCTACACTCTGCTACTATTTTCAGACATTTTCGACTCTTAAAGTTTATTTTCGAAAATTTTACTATTCATCCCAAAATTTTCGTTCAAAAAAATACTATTAATCGAAAACTTTCATTTCCCATCAAATCTTAATTCATAACCCTGGACAATATAACCGAGTTCAAATTCGATCTTAAATACTAATTTCGGATATTTTCTAAAAAAATCACCATTCATTTTGGATCTTAACACTATTCACTGTAAATTCTCATTTCTTTCCGAAATGATACTCAGAGCCTCATAAACATAATTGAATCTTGAACTAACCCTTAGTACTTTTTCTGGACCACTTATCTGCTATCATAATGACGAAATGGATTTTTCGAGGACACTAGAATCAGGGTCTATCAATGCCACCCTATAAATTTAAAGACAATTTAAAAACACTTCTAATGGTAATCAATCTTAACTACCAGGGGCCTCCAGCCCTCATCTCAAAACACTTTTTAGCATGGAAAAGCTCAATCATAACATTTTATTTAAAACTAAAACATTTTATCCTTCATTTTTATAATACTGCTCTATTAAGTTATGCATCCAAAAACTTGTATTTACATTGACAATTTATATAATATTTTAATGCAAAACATATACAAGACTTGCCCATGAGCTATACAATGCAATGAAATCGTCCGTCAGTCAATCTGTGCGCCCGACTGAGCCTTATTTGCTGAACGACTCACTCCTGTACTTGAGGGGAAATTTTTTTAAGAAAACACATTGAAGCAAACTGTGAGTAAACTCAATGAGAAAACAGTTTAATAAAACTAAAGTATTTTTTTGAAATACTTTATAATAATTCATTCAAAAACTGTTTCTAAAACTTGTTTTGAATTTATTTCTAAAACTTTCTCATTTCTCACCTGAATGGTAAACCAGGGAAATTACTCTTGTTGTGATAGCATAAATCTCTCGCTAGCTATTAGGAATTAAAGAATTTACCCTATGTAGTCGACGATGCGTGAAATCTAAGCACGCGTTATCTCTACGCAATCGGTCTGAACTACACTACCCTATACGTGCAGAGTGTGACTCAACTGACTCTCTCACTCTTATGAGTTGTCCAAATTCCACTCTCAGTTAGTGACTTTTTCACATCTACCATGCACGCATAGAGCATTAGGCTGGGTACTCAATTGTGGTTAGGGTAAACCATCGACGTAGTAAAATACTTTTTCTCAATATTTTAAAATGAATTCATTCTCAAGGCAGAAAGCCTAAAATATTTACTTCTAGCACGTTCTCGGTATAAATATATACCCAACTAAAACTCACATGCTAGAATCTTGGTATAACTTCAATAAATACTTTAATTACATAATCAATAGATTCATATGATCAATAAATATAATACATTCATTCATATAAACAAGAAATAAAATTTAAATACAATAACGATTTGAATAATTAGTTTTCTACTCACAAAACACCCTCCGATAAATGATGATCCTCCTCTAAAAGCCTCCAAAACTTTTCACTTTCACCCTATAATGTCAAATATTCATTCAGAGTCACAAAACTCACAATTACAAAGCTATAAATTGCTTCTAATACAACTAACTCTATATAATTCTCTTTACGCCTAAACCTTTGCAATTAAGTTTCAACTCAATCAATGCTTTCGAAATCTGAATTTTTTTTTTTTTTTATGAATCCTATTTATTATCACCTAGGAACACCCTGATATGCTCAAGCTTGGAATGAAAAAACCCAAAATTAGATCCCCTTTGGCTGAATGCTACCTAGGGAGCAATCGCTAGGTTTTCTTCATTTCGTTTTCACTCCAATCATCTCTCTAACTTGTATTTAGGTCAGTCATGAAGCGAATTCGAAAAGAAACGACCGCCGGGTGGGTGTCCCTAACCAAAAACTACCTTTTTTCAACACAATACACATTTTGACCTCAAACCTATAATAAGCTCATTTCATTCATATCCAACATTCTTTCACTCAAATATAATCAAACATATTCATTTCATGCATCAAAAGAAGCTTTTCAAGGAATTTCGTAATGCCCTTCAACTAGGCTTAATAACATTCACTTGTCTCTACACTTTTGTTTATTCAATTCTAACACTTCAATGTGATTTTCTAACATTTAACATGCATAAATTTAAGCTCATTTAGATCAAAATTCAATGAGATCACAAACCTCTCTTGTTGTCGTGACCACACACACACACTCAACACATTGCTTCTTTCACTTTCCATGATTTTTACTTGAGTACTCTCTTAGACATTTCATCAAATACCTTATCTACACAAACCATAAGTTTCACTTCTTACATGGTTCTTCCTAATTGAAACTTCCTTTTTAATTTAATAGGTTTCTAAGCTTGATTTGAAGTAAAACCCCATCAATTTACATATCAAAAACTAACCCAATCATCAACTTCCGTATAAACCCACTAACATCAAACTTGAGAAAAACAAATGATGTTAACTAACATTAATCTTGCCTAGGTTTTGATCTTCTAGCTTGGATTAACACAAAAATTTGATTGGAGATAGCCTAGGTCTTCTTCTCCCTTTGATTGCTGCCCACGCCCCTCTTTTTCTCTCTATTTTGAACGTGAAGAATGGGTGAAGAAATGGCATGGGCTCATCTATATATAATGGGTAATTTTCCTAAAAAAAAAAGGTTTATTTGTCACATTATAATTACTTTTAATTACAACTTATCCTTTAGAACTTTACTTAATTTCATTTTGACCCTTAAATAGATAAGATTGATTCTAATCGATCCATTTGTCACATTATAATCCACTTATTCCATCCACCAATAAAAAAGTTTCAAATGGCTTACTAAGGGCCATAAATTCTATCACATTTGACTACTTTTCATTGGATGAACTTTTAAAACTTTTTGACTTTGACTATGAACTTATCTCATCCTATACTCTCCCATGTCATTCCCTAATACTCTTGGGTTCTATAATCGACATTCTACCCGCGATGCGAAAATAAATTTAACTTTAAAAACTGCTATTAGAGTGATACTAGTAAACCATAATCATAATCGAGGGTTTACAAGAAGGGTCACGTGGCACAAGGCTAGTATCGCTCATCGTGACAAAGCTACTAAGACATCTCATACATGCATTGCGAAACTATCATCGCTCACCGTGCATCGAGAAATACCCCACGAATGTAGAGAGCGATAGATTCGACAGACTCGATCTCCCCGAGGTTAGCTGGACTAATCCTCTCAACATATGCCATACACTGTGGGGTATACCGGTCTGGTTTAAAGTTAGAAGGTCATGTTATACAGTCTCAGGCCATCCATTAGGTTTAAGAACCTCTTTCTACTTTTCTATAATTAAAAACTAGTTTTTTATCATGCTATAAAAACAAATAATATATGATGCATACCATATTCAATTAAATCATTTATTTTCATGCTAAAAATATAAAACAATTAGATGAAAATAAAATTATATTACCAAATAAATTAAAAGTATTTAAAAACAATTTCACACTCACTGCTCGCTACCTAACTACTGGAGTTATTTTAGCTTATGCTCCGGTGACCTCCTTAGCTCGCTATGTAAGCCCCTATTATAAATTTTGGACTTCTTAGTCTTAGTAGATAAATTATAGGATGAAAACGTTAAATTCCATAAATATTCTCCTTATAAGTAATATTAAAGTGTTAGAGTCAATTTTAAAATTTGATTCAATTTAATAGAAATTGATCTAAATCAATAATAAAAGAAAATTCAAAAGAAGGGTGAAATGGTCATTTGACCCTAATAAAAGCTCTATATAAGTGTGTTGGATGACCAACACTTAGAAAAATTTTGAGAGTGGTAGTGAGGGGTGGACGGCAAGAGGAAGAGAAAGGGGGATTCATTGCTTCCAACCATTTTCAAGGCTCCATATCAAGATTTTGAGGTGGATTAAGCTAGAAAAACAAAGTTTGAGCAAGATGAATGTGAGTTATCATGATCTTTTCTCAAGTTTGATCTTAGATGGGTTTATGGTTGGATTAGTTGAAGGGAAAAACAACAATTATTTTTATGAAAAATATTAATTTTGCGGAACACTGGGTTTTAAAATTTTTTAGAAAACTCAAAAAATCCTAGATCCATAAAATAATGAAATAAAATAATATAAAAAAATAAAAATCAGATTTTTACCTTATGTATTGATCTCCGTGGATTGCTCACCACTTAGCCTTCTTAGATAGGTCTCTACACCAAGAAACAAGTGAGTGGACACAATTATATAGAATTGTGCTCATTCTCTATTGATTTTTTTTTTCTCAAAAGAATCAACAATATATTAAGAGGTGAGTATATGATTTTGATTATACAGAGAAGAAAGATACAGATTCTTCTTTTCTGTATTATGCTGTAGAAAACTTTTTACTTTCTGTTTTAAAGAACGTACAGCAAAACCAAAAAAATTTCTATCAGGAAAAGAAAACTATTTCTTTTCTATTTATAGGCAACTACTTAGGGTTTTAATTAATCAAATTAACATTCAACCACAAATTTATTAAAATTAAACTTTTGCCCCATATAACATAATTAATTCAAAATTAATTCATATTATACTTTAAAATTAAAAATGTGACCTATAATTAATTCATAATTAATTTATACCCTGTCACAGCTGAGAATCAAATTCAAACCTCTTATAAAATTAAATAAATAATTATTAATTCATAATTAATAATTAGCTAATTAATTATTAAATAATTTGAATAATCAATATTATTCAAATATTAAGTGAACACAAATTTTGCTACTTGCGTAACAATTATAATTAGACGATCTAATTACAATATTCTATATACAAGTTTCTTATAGTGAAATGAGCTATCAAAGGGACTCGATGGACCTACAGTTTTGAGCTTCAATAATATCGAAATTATTAATTAAACTCTTTAATTAATAATTCACTATTATTAATCTTAGAGTTACTCCACTAAAAACCTAAGATTGCACTCTCACAACTGTAGATGTTTTTATACAATCTGAAATTTTCAGTGTCCATTGATTTAATCACTACATATGATTTGACTCTCCACAAATAGTTCATAATTAAAGCTAGGTCAAAATATCCGTTTTACCCCTCTAATTATTTCTTAATCCTTAAGTACCATTGATTCTCTAATGAACAATATATCCATAACAACTTATGAATTTATCTTTCCATTTTCATATGAATGGAAAGTTAAGCGCTCATATTGTTCAAGACCTGAATAAACCCTTAAAGGAACTATTTATCTACTTCTCGCAAGAAGGAGTGGATTCTACTATCGTGTAGAATGTTCCCAGCTACTTACTAAATCATATCCCCAAAGTACGAAGTTATTGATCGAACATCTACACCGATCTCACCCATGTAAATTAAAAGATATAACTCAATAAGCACGAGTCCATAATACACTTAGGATTAAGATCAATTCATATATGATCATCTAGTTGATAAATATAAATCTCTGAGTTTAACGGATATTGATAAGAGACTTATATTTATCGTGGTCCAGTCCTACGTAATCTATATTATATAAGGTGCCTCTATTTTCATGTTACTACATGAATAGTCTCGGATAAGACTATCGTTTCGAATACAAAATGGACCGCAATTGTAGATTTACTACAAATAAAGTACCCAGCTTTATTTACTTTCTACGAACTCTTTAGATTACTTATTTCAAATTAAATCCACCTGTATATAACACTTATATACTTAATTTGAAATTACATCAGTAATCAAGGATGTTTCTCATGATATATACAATTTTTGCAAAATATATAATTTGAATAAAATGAATAATTTATTATTTATAAAACCATTTACATTATTACAAGCTCTTAGGACACAAAACCCAACATTAGTTTTGATGCACAATTTGATGGGGGTTTTGATTAAATTAAGTTTAGAATCTTAACAACTAAAAAGGAAGTTTGAATTGAAAGAAATCATGCATTAAATGAAAGTTAGGGTTTATGTAGGAGAAACCTTAGAACTTCATTGAAGCTTATGTAAAATTATTTGAATTGTAGATAAGGTGTTTGATGAATTGTCTAAGAGAATCGTCAAGTTAAAATCTTGAAGGTTAAAAGAAGAAATGTGGTGAATATGTGTGTGTAGGTCACGACCACCATGGTGGATATGTGATCTCATTAAGTTTTGATCCAAATGAGTTTGAATTCATGTATGTTAGATGTTTGAAAATCCTATGGAAATGTTAGAATTAAAAAAAGGAAGAGAAAGAACACAAAGTGTTACTTTAGACTAGATGAAGGGTATTGGTAACTACCAAGCAATGTTACTTCTTCTTTACATTTTTATATTATATATGATCCTAATTAAACACATATGAGTCTAAGAACACTAATGAAAAGAAAATTGAGTTTAGAATGTGAATGTAGTAAAAGTTGACATGAAAATGCAGTGAAAAATAGGGATTTTTGGCTAGGAACCTCTACCTAATAGCCGTTTCTTTTCGAATTTGCTTTGTGGCTGACCTAAATGAGAGTTAAGGAGATGATTGAAGCAAAAACAGAAGGACAAAAACTTAAGGATTGCTCCCTAGGTAGTATTTGGCCAAAGGAGGTCAAAAATAGTGATTTTTTGTTTCGAGCTTCAAAAAATTATTTCGAGCATGTAGGGGTGTTCCTAAGTGATAATAAATGAGATTCGTAGAAAGAAATCAAAAAATTAAATTTTCGGTTAAGTTAGAACCTAGATGGGAAGTTAGTAGTCTAAAGGCTTTTCAATAGAGTTAGTTGCATTGAAAACTCTATTTATATCTTTGTGTAGTTTATTTTTGCAAATTTTGAATGAGAATATGTTGTGTGGGTGAAGCACAAGCAAGGGGAGTGAGAGAGGCCCATTGAAGTTCGTTAACGAAGCTTGGAGTCAAGTTGAGTGTTACTAACTCACACTACGAATGTTATGTTGTATAATGTAAATTTTATTAATGGTTAAAAAGTTTATGAATGACTTATATTATACAAATTCTTCCATTGAAAGGAAGATTATTATATATGTTCCAAAGTAATTTTGAAGTAAAATAGCTTTTATATGAATTGAGCCTATAAGCTTTAGTTGAAAGTTTTGAGAGAAAAGTCGTTTTGTGTTTGTTGCACTTAGTAGAAAAAGAGTTTTCAAAGCCCATTCGTATACTCTCAGAATTAGAGATTATCTTGCTCTAAAATATGCGATGCAGAAAATTCTGCATGTAAGTTGCTAAGATTTTATACATAGTACCTTGCGCTATGATTGCGATGCAGCAAATTCCGCACATAGTTGCCAAGGCTATTAGTATTTCGTACTGTGGTTTGCGATGCGGAGAATTCCGCATGTAGTTGCTGAGATGTTTCAGTAGTGTCACAATAGGTGTAAGTTGAAAATCGTCACGTGACATACCACAGAGGGCAGCAATAGTTGGTCGTCGTGTGGTGAGAGTAATTAGAGGTACGAATGATGCCTTTAGAAAGAAATTGAAAGATTGGAAAATTGTTTAGTTAATAATTGTTAAATTACTTTAATTGTTTCGAGATTATATTTTTCCGTGTTGTATTGTTATAAACCCTCCGCAAGTACTTTTCATGGGTGATCGAAGTGAAAAAGCTTCTTCGTTGACATAGATGAGTGTGCGCTCAAATGATGCATTTTCATGGATTACTTTTGCACTTTGTTCATACCAAAAAACCAATCTCTTGCATGCCTCATTTTTGAAATCTTATGACATCTATTTGAAAACTTGTATTATATATTTTGTGATGTAAATAGTTATAAAGTTTACTATGATATGAAAAGCAGTTGATCATCATTTGAGGTTTTTATGTGAATAAGTGAATGATTGTGGAATTGCATGTTTGTAGAATATAAGAAGTTGGGTTGTGATTGATATCATTTGGGAGTATATTTTTCATTTGCAGGAAAATTTGGAAACCTTACAAATGCAGCCGTTATGCTACCAAATTTTCATTAAAATTGTTTTGGATTTCGAAAATAAAACGGTCACTTTTATGACTTAATTGAGTTTATAAAATTTAAAAAGTTTGAATTTAAAATGAACCAACCCAACTAGTTTCAAAACAATAAAATCAAAGTAGCTTCGAAACAAAGATAAATAAGCAAGTTTAAGGGTTTGCTCCATGGATTTCTTTTAATCATTCAGTAGGGTTTAAAAAAGGTCCGTTGGAGTGCTAGACGAGGTCTACGAGATACTAGCCTAGAGGAAATCTGGATTGGGTTGCGTCAAATTCGTATAAGAGCCTAGTTTTGTAAAGTTTTGAGATAGAGTTTATTTCTAACTCATAATATGCTACAAATGACTACTCAAAGCTAAAATTTAAAGCTTTCAATACAAGTCACCCATTTGTAAACTCTTTTGACTACAACCTTCCTATCTAGGTTCTAATTTAACCGAAGCTTTAATTTTCTGATTTCTTTCCTCGAACCTCACTTATTATTACCTAAGAACGTCTCTATATACTCAAAATCATTTTCTGAAGCTCAAAACAAAATTTGATCTTTCTATACCTCTCTTGGCTAAATGCATGCTAGGGGTCAACCCCTAGCATGCATTCAGCCAAGAGAGGTATAAAAAGACCAAATTTTCTTCTTTCCATTTTCACTCCAATCATTTTCCTAACTCTCATTTAGGTTAGCTCCGAAGCAAATTCGAAAAGAAACGGCTATCTATTGGAGGTTCCTAGCCAAAAACCATTATTTTTCACCACTTTCTATGTCAAAACTTACACTTTTTACTTTCTAAGCTCAATTTTCTTTTCAATACAGTTCTTAGACTCGCACATGCTTAATTATGATCATTCATTACACTAGAATGTAAACAGGAAGTGATATTGCATAGTGACCAATAATGCCTTTCATCTAGCCTAAACCACACTTTTAAACTATCTCATTTCCTTTTCAAATTTTAACATTTCTATGAGATTCCATAGCATCTAATATTCATTAATTCATGTTTATATGTATCAAAGCTTAAAGGGATTACATATTCCCCTATTATTGTAAACCCCTAGTTCCGATTCTTAATTTCCTAGCGAGTGAAACTAGATTGTGAAGTTAAGTAATAAATCTAGTTAGTATTTATCTAAATAGAGTCATTAATGAGCGAACGCTCATTCTAGAATTACAACAATAAACATTAGTAAGGATAAAATAGTTTATCCATAATCAAGTAATAAATGATAAGTGATGATACATTTAAATTCAAAAATAAAAACTAGAGGAAGTGTCATGTAGAATTAGTAGTTAACAAGTAAGTAACCAAACATTTAACTAAGAGTGATAGACAAAATAAATCAAAGGGACAAGTTTGATATTCTCTAAAATTTTAATGAGATGTATAAACAAAACACTTAGAAGCAAAATTGAAGGGGAAAAAAAAAAGAGAAGCAAAGATGCCAGAAAAGTTAATGAGAGGCAGCCATGAGAAGTAGAAAGAATAGAGAGGAAGTGGTGTGAAATTTAAAAGAAATGGGGCATGAATGCAATTTAGGAAAGTGTTAGTAGTATAAATACAAGACTTAAAATGAACTTGAGAGAGCAAAAAGGCAAGAGCAGCCTTGAAAATCAAACAAATAGCAACTGCCTGGCGTGAGAAGCAGCGCAGAAACTGAAGAGCAGAAGCCAAACCAGAAAAGTGGAAGAAGAAAGCTCCATTCAGCCTTCCCAAACCTTAAACCCCTCTCTAGGACCTCTTCCAAGTCCCTCTCATTTCCCTAAACAAGAATCAAGTGAGATCTCATCTCTTTTCTTCTTTATACTTGCTGAAATTGAAGTAGTTGGACTGTTGAGTGTTGTGCAGAATTTTTGTGTTGTGTTGGGTATTTTTACCCTCAAAATTATGGTAGAACTCTAAGTGATTGTTGTAGAGAGTTAAATGATAAGTTTAGATGTGTAAATGGTAGCTTAGGGTTGTAAATATAGGATGCCATCTACTTGATCAAAGTAGAAACAGAAATTTGTTTTACATGCACTTCAAGTAGTTGATAAAATTGGTGAGTAAGTTGTGAGTGGTTAAATGACAAAATAGTGGTTGTGTGTGTGTCATGGCTGTGAAGACCAGTAGAAAAACTTTGAGATTAGAGGGTTTTGAACTCAAATTTAGACATATTTGAGGTTGATAAAATTGGTGAGTGAGTTATGAGTAGTTAAATGATAAAATAGTGATTGTGTGTGTGTCATGGCTATGAAGACCAGTAGAAAATCTTTGAGACTAGATCGTTTTGAACTCAAATTTAGACATATCTGAGGTTGAAAAATATAAAAAAGCATGTAGAAGTGGTAGAAGTTTAAAAGAGCTAGTTTAGATAATTTTTGTAATCTCGAACTCAAGCCTTGGGCTGGAGATAACCTGGGCAAAAATGACCTATATGGGGATGTTCTACACCTCAAATGATGCCTAGACGTCATCGAAAACCATAGGTTTTGGAACGAATCGATTCAGATAAAAATTGCACAAGTTATGCTCAAAATAGTACCATTCTAAGTGAGATAACTATGTAAATGCAACTTTTATTACGTGAAATAATTTAGTTGATCATAATAAGATAAAAGGAGCTTAGATACGAAAGAAAAACCATCGTTGCTCGTTCGATGCGAAAAAGTGCATCGAAAAGTGCCAAAAACAGGGCGTTTTTTCTAGATTTGACATAGCAAACGATAGAATTTTTCGACAAAACTTTACGGGTGACTTAGTTATGTGATAAAGAGATGCTAGAAAAGGAAATAGATGCGAAATGAACGCTGGTTTCAACACTGTTTTTCTTGGTCAAAGAGGTTATTAAAAAGTTGACTTTTTGTTTTAAGCCTCTGGAGACCAAATGAACCATATGGGGATGATTCTATGAGTCTAAAAGCAAGACTTTTACAAATAAATCGGAATTAGAGAGTTTCGGTTGAATTAAAATCGAGTTAAGAAAGTTATAGAGTAAAGACTTGTTAATAGAGAAAAGTATAGTATAAATGTTATTTTAAGTTTTGAGTTATGTGATTAAGCAAGTAATGATAAGAAATCGATATGTAGGTGACGGGCAAGCGAGCAAGGCACGAGAGGCCCGTTGAGATAGTTGAGCTTGCATGGAGCGAGGTAAGTGTTCTATCACTTGCGCTATTTCCATTATTTCTTTAAACATATTTGTTATTGTTGTAGTTAAAGCTTTGTAAAATAATTTCCAAGATTATGAGTTAAAGCTTTGTAAAATGACCTTTACATTGGGTCTAGAAAGGAGAATTTAAAAATGAAAAGTTTTCGAAAAGAAATGAGTTAAGAGTTTTGAAACCATATGTATACTTATAATTTACATAAGATTTAGCGCTACGTGATGAGTACGTGACGAGGTAGAAATTCCGCACGTAGTCGGTTGGACTTATAATTTTAGGCACTATAGGGCGATGAAGAAATTTCGCACATAGTTGCTAAGGTTTGATTTATGGGCACTATGGTTGCGATGAAGAAATTCCGCACGTAGTTGTTAGAATTATAGAATTGAGTACTACAATTGCAATAAGAAATTCCGCATTTCACACCACTCGGGCGACGAAGTAAATTCCACACGTAGTGGTCGAGATACTATAGTAGCTTCACGTTGACGTCAGTTGAAAAAGTGTCACGTGATGGTTTGAGTGCGTTAGGTATACACATGGTCTTTTTATAAGAAATGGTTTTGAAAATTTAAAACCTCCAATATTTATATAAGTAAAGTGTTACTATGGAATGTTATTTTGTATTATTAATATATGACAAACTAACATTTTTCCTTTATTGTGTAGCCTATTTACATTCCATTGAGTGCTACCGCGGATGAGACGATGACACTTTGTTTTGTGTATATATAGGTGGGCGACTCATGCAATGTGATGTTGTAAAATTTTTTGTATGAAATTAATATGTAATTGTGAAGAAGTATTCGTAGTTTGAATTGCATGATTGTAAATATTTATGCATTTGACATATGATGTATATACATGTACATTTTAACATGAAGTTCATGCTTATTTTTGATGGAAAAAGTTATGATATTGCATGATTATGGATACAGAAGTTGGGAGGAAATGAAACTATAGTCGAAGTGTTTGTTTACTCGCAGGTAAATTTTGAATTTGTTAAAAATACAGCCGTCATGCTACCGAAATTTTATAAAATTATTTTGAAATGAAATCGCGAAAAATTGTATCACTCCCAACTGTTTTTAAGAAAACCAAGTTTTTAAGTTTAAACGAGTAAACCAACTAAGATAGTTAAGGGTTTGCTTCTAGAGTTTTCTTTAATCCGACGAGTCGGGTTTAGGAAGTCCGTTGAAGTGCCCGGCAGGATCCTCCAGACGAGAGCTTAGATAAGGTCTGGTTTAGGTCCTGTCAATTATGGTCGAACCACCCTAACACACACAATAATTTACTTCATTCACTTTTTAAGATTTTCATTAAATTACTCTCTTAGGTATTTTATCAAACACAATGACTACAATTAAATTCATTTCCAACCATTTTTAATCAATTCTTAGGGTTTCCTACGTAAACCCTAACCCAAATTCTTTTATGATTCCTTGCAACTCAAGCTTCCTTCTTAGCTACTCATGACTTTAAACTTGATTTAAATTAAAGTCATCATCCATTACACAACCAACAAACACACCAACCATCATCACATTTACAATCTCAACTAATTATTAAACTTAAAGAACATAATGATATCTTACCTAAATCTTGATTAGGGTGTGATGTTCTAGCTTCGATCAACATCAAAACCTTGATTTGAAGCTTTGGAAATGGATTGATCTCCTTCTCTTCACTTTCTCTCTTTGCCATCCCTCTCCTCTCTTCCTTTCTATTTTTGTTTTGAAAATTTTGTTAAGTGTGGAAGACTAACACTTACTTATATAGGCAATTTAAATGGGTTCATTGACCATAATGCCCCTCTTTGATTTATTTCAATTTTTACTAAGTGTTAAATGTTAATCACTTGTATAACTATGTAAAGTTCTTATGTTGAGAAATGACCATTTTAGCACTTATATATATCTCTTATTGAGAAAATGACCATTTTGCCCTTCTTTGCATTTATTTTACTATTAAAGTTAATTTGTTTCTAAAAGCTTTGCTAGTATTCTAATGTCACTCATAAGGATGATATTGATAAAGTTTAAAATTCTCATCCTAATATCTAGCTTCTAACACTAGGAAGTCTAAATTCGAAGATAGGGGCTTACACTATTTTAGATTTCATGAGTTATACAGATTCGCATTGCACGATTCTAGAGTTGTTTTCATGCATTGTTAGTATTCTAACTCATGTATGTAACATACCCTCCCGATCCTAGTACTGTATATGTACGGAATAGTGTATGACCATAATATTGAGGTAATAAGTTAAATAAAAGTGTTCAGAAGTAAGATTTAATTTTAGTATGGTTCTTAGTCAGTACGAAAGAGATTAAGAAAATTTCTGGAAAGTCTAGAAATGATCAATAAAATTTTAGAACGTCCATAAAGGATATGATAAGGTTCGCGGAGAGCTCGAATGAGTCAATTAAGTTCTGATAAAATTTCAGGATCATCCAGAAAGGGTTTAATAAAATTTTTGGATAGCCCCGGTGGTGTAAGTTAAAGTCTAGTATAATTTTCGAGTGGTCCAGATAGGGTTGAGAAAATTCTCGAAAGACCCTAGAAATGATAAGTTAGGTATTAAATAAGTAAATAAATATAGTTATGCGCAATGCAAAATCCAAAGCTTCGTTTCGACGAGAAAATGAATTATATTGGGATTTTTTGGATGGACAGAAATGAATTCGAATTCGAAATCATTAAATAAATTAGAGCTATCGAATCCAAATAATTATTCGAATTCTAATGAAGTTTTCAAATGTGAAATTGAATTTTAATAAAATTTTCAGGTGGACCCGAAGCGAATCCAAAACGGAAAGTGAAAATCGAAAAGCGTGAAATGAAAGCATAAAAGAATGTGCATGGGAGATTGTGCATAAGTGAGACACATGTCATGAAATGAGAGAATGATAGGTTGCATGGAAGACAAGTGTCATGAAAAGAATGAGATAGGCATTGCATGAAAGACACTTGGCAAGCTATGGATTAAACAAATTAAAAAAATGGATGGTGGATGAATTGAGCATGACAAGTGGACGACATTGGACAATCATATATAAATGTGAGTTGAAAGCAAGCAAAGGAAGGCAATCAAGTTCACGGTCTCATTGTTACGTTTCAAAATTTCAAGAGTGAAGTTAAGCAAAAATCGAGACCATCAAGCAAAGTCAAGATGCTCTCGGTAAAGCATCCAAGAGAAACCAAGAGGAGCTCTCATTCACGATCATCCAAACCAAGACCATCATTCATTCGGTTTCTACTCCAAAGCCGAAAGAGGAGCAAAGCCCACCAAGGTGAGTTCGGTCACCATTCTTGGAGGTGACCGAGAGTTAATTGAGAGAGTTTGAGCTCGGGTGAAGTGAGAAACTGAGAGATGGAGCTCGTGAGAAGTAAAGCTTGAGCAACCTTCAACCGTGAGCCATTTGAGAGCTGAACAAAGTGCATGCAAAGGGATAAGGTCACGGGTGGAGCAACCAAGAGCTTGTGCAAGAAGCCCAAGTGCAGACTGTGAACTCACCCAAGTTGACCCGAGTAGCTCACGGCAAGTGTGGACAGCTCTTCGCAAGCGATTTTCGACGTTTTTGATTAGTTTTTCGTGAGGTAAGTTGTATTTCTTTTTTTCTGAGTATTGTTTCATTGGGAAATGATTATGTTAAGTTATGGATGAAATTGATGATGACATGATTGGGTTTTAGGAATTAGAACCTCGTTAGTGCGGAGGTTCCTTCGTTATTGTTTCTTTACGATTTTGGATGATTTGCAATGTTGAATTCGTTGCGAAATCTATCATGGTAAGGGCTGTTATATTATGATTTCATTTTCGAGTTCGTTGACTTGGAAAATGATGTATAATGATGTATTTTGAAGTATTGAAAAGTTGTTTGGATATCGAAAAATCATTTTCGAGTGGTTCGGATAAGTTTTCGATGAATATGAACACATTAGTTTGCAATTTAAGTATAAACTGAATTTTGATTGTTTTACCATGAAGTTGAGTGATATTAAATATGATTCAAGCATTTAAATATGATGGGAAATCAAATATGAAATTTCATGTCGGATTCGGTTAGGAAAGGACATTATAAGTTGAATGAATTTCAATCGTGTCGTTGTGTATTTTTGATGTGCGAAATGTTTCGAACGAAATGTGTGGACTTCTTCTTTTTTTTTTTTTGTATTGTTTGCGAAGGAGCTATTTTGTTGCGTATTTAAATTAAGATATGCAAATGATTTTCGTGCATAAAAATATGGTAAGTCGATGAGTTTTTAGAGTTAAAACAAACAAATAAAAGCCGATGCGATTGCATGTTATAAGCTGATATTACATGCAGTTTTTATGGACTTTCTATGAACTGTTATGGGCAATTATTACAAGATGTTAGAGGCCTGTTATTGTGCATTTTTTTGGGGGCTGTTTATGGATTGTATAGGGGTTGTTATTAAGCTGTTTAATGGGCTGTCAAGCGTTGTGTTTGTAAGCTATTATCATGCTATTACATATGTTGTTTTGGGGCTGTTTTGGATGCTGTTTTATGCGCTGATTTTTGGGCTGTCATCGAGTTGTTTCGTAGGCTAGTATGTGTTGTTTTTATGGGCTATTATAAGCTATTTTTGATGGGCCGTTATGGGCTATTTTCATGCGGTAAAAGCTGTTGTAAAATGCTATCATGGGTTGTTTTGATATCAATGTTGTATTTGAGTAATTGTGTGAACTGTTTTGACGATGTAAGGGATTGTCTTGATTTAGTAACAAGGACTATTTTTGAGTGTCATTTAGAGGTGTTCGATACCATTATGCAGTGTTTTATATAGTTTATGAAATGCGAAAGCGATGCATTATTTGTATGTGTCTATATGACTAATTATGTGATTAAATCGCTTTTGACGTTATCTAAAGAATTAACGTTAAATGTATAGATAACACGAAGGAAATATCGAATAGGTTGTGAGCTTTGTAATAAGGTAACAAGTGAGTAGAATGTATTTTGCAATTGATAAATGAATTCAAGCATGTTTTAATGAAAGCATTAATGATATGGCATTTTGAGAATTATATTCCATGATAAGTTGATTTACATCAAATTATATATGTAAAACCCAAAACCTCGTTCGTCAGAGAGCGAATTATTTTTTCGATGGATCGCGTTCGATCAAAAAAATATAATTTTCAAGTCCGAAAATATTCGAAATAATTATTTTAGAATAATAAAAATAAATTCGAGTTTATGAAGACGGATTCGAAATTTAAAAATAATTTCGAGTGTGCGAAGCCGAGATTAAATCATAAGCACATTCACGGACAGACGGATGGACGGTAGCGGAATTCGATTTTTGAAATTTGAATGAGAGAATGATTAGAATCAAGTGGCATTACTAGTGCATGAAAGTGACATGTGTCACACATGCAAGGGATAAGTAAGACAAATGGCTTGATATTGAAGGCTTGCATGACAAGTGTCCAAATGGAGATCAAATATATATTAAAATTGAAAGAACAATTGAAAAGTAAGAATTAAAAGCAAATAAATCTATTCGGTCATCACTCATCATCAAGCAAAACCGAGAGGTTTCATGGAGAGAACTTGAGAGAGAACCGAGAGTGAGAGATTGACAACGAGAGAGTGAACGAGAGAAGGAGAGAAATTGAGAGAGCTGTGCAGACTGAGAGAGGAACAAGCAGCTGTTATTAGACCAAGATGAAGCAAAGCTGAAGGAAAAGTTCAGATCTGAAGCAAAGCTGAGTACATGCAAGGGCAAATCCAAGAGTATCAGCCTGTGCATGCAAGCAAGAGAAAGGTAAGAGCTGAACCCAATAAATTTATCTTCAATCCTTGAGCTAAGATGAGCTAAGAGAAGCCCATGCAAACCGTGATCTGTTAGGTATGCATGTGCAGCTCATGAGCAATCAAGGACCGTGAACCGAGTGAGGAGCTGAAGCCGTGAGCTACTGTCGTGTGCTATTGCTGTGAGCTGCCGTTGTGTAGGCTGCTGCCGAGCAGCTGCTGTCAGGCCGAGAGCTCACCAAGTGCAGACTGAGCAGCTTTCATTGGAGCTTCATCAAGTTGGAAGGGAGGTGAAGAAGAGGAAGCTGCTGAAAGGACCCAACCCGGATTACCCCTGTAGAGATCCGAGCGGAGCCCTCCCGGCACCCCACAGAAACCTTGCAATCGTTATGCAGGTGACTCAAAAGGACTCTGTGAAGCAAAACCGTAAAACATTTTCATTTCTTAATCATTTAAAATTTATGGTGGAAAAATTTCGGCAGTACAATAGCTGTTTTTTCGATTATTTTCAACTTTTTAAAATACCTGTAAAATGATTTATAAACATCTCTAAATGGATACATTCTTTTTCACTTCCAAATGAGACCTCAGATCCATCTCAAAATCCATATTCAAACACAATTCAAGTATTTAAAACCAAAACCATTTTAACTTAAAACATTCACATGCGTGATAGCGTAATCATTATTATAAAACTTAAACATTTACATCACATTAAATCCGTTATACATCAAAACATTTACTTTTATTTCACAGTGACGGTCGTCTGATAAGCTCGCCTATTCTTGAACTGGAGATTTGCCACTTGGAGGACTCGAACCTACACCTGGGGAGTTTTATAAAATAAACAAGAAAATAATGAGCTAAAAAGGCTCAGTGAGTGTTATGCATTTCTACATAAGTTACTTTTAATATCCTTTCTAAAATCTTTTGAAAGAATTCTAAGTTCTGTAATAAGTTATTCAAAACAAGAATTTCACGTTATTACATAATCATTTATATACATATTTGCTTGAAAACAAGAGAAGAAGATTATATGCATCATAAAAATTCATTCATAACATAATCATAAACTCATAAATAGATTCATAAATCATATCCTCAGTCATAAAACATGTATCCAATTGGACCCAAGAAAATCATGATCACTGCCCGGTCCTAGGACATCGGTGGTGGGGACAAGCAATCTCAGTCATAACCACTATATCGCGGAATGTTACCTCACTGCACATAGGGCATAAGTCATAATAGTACCTTATATACACGTAGAAGGTGACATGACAGACTCGATCCCTCCCCTCCCCCATAGTTAGTGGACTTTCCCCCATAGACATTCCATACGCACAATAATGCACTTCAGCCGCATAACAGTCATATTTCAGTCATAAAATGGGGATTGGGTAGCCATCAGTTTTGAAATACATTGACATGCTAAAATAATAGTTGTATAACATGTTTCTTCGATTAGAAATCAAAACATAAAAGCGTATTTCAAAAATAATTTCACACAATCAATATTTCTTTAAATGCATATATAAAAACATTTATAAGCGTACATCATTCATATAAATTCATTTAAATATTAAAACGTTTCAATCTTTCGTGAAAGAATAGTAATCATTGTGCATTTATCATTTCATAAAACAATTTACACTCACCGATTTCTAACTCACGGAAACGTCCGAATTTTCTACCTCGCGTTATTTCTTCAACTTTGCTTTCCTCCGCCTTATCGATGCCTATATAATTTAACATTCTAATATAAGCATGTCGTAACTACGCTATTCGAATTTAAAGCAACATCATCGAAGTCAAGTTAAACGAATAACGAACAACTCATGCGATTTCAACGACTTACCACGGATTATCACTTTTAGCGTTTCGAGCGATTACTTCAATTCTAATCAAGCTTATCGTTAATACTACTTGCGACTATACTTAAATCATGGAAAACGAATATTCAAACACTTTAAAAACACAAAAATGAAAATCATGGCAGCAAGCTAAACGATTATTCACTTTCCGCTTGACTCCGAAATCAACAATTTCTTATAATCGCGCGCAACGAAACTATCTGATTGACTCTATTATAGTTCAAACTATCCTAACGACAACATTTATAGTCTTAAAGAGCTTAATAACATAAATGGCAGCGTACTAATCATCAATTACATTTCCATATTCGACAACGAAACTCACAACTAACTAACATTCGCATTCGCGGAAAACATATCAGAATCGCTCGAAAACGATTTTTCAACATCCGAACAATTATTCGATACTTAAAAACACACTAAAATACATCATTTTTCATGTTAACAAACTTGAAAATAAAAGCACAACATAACAGCCCTTAAATCACATCATAATAGCCCCCACAACGAAATTTTCACGAAATTTCAACATCGAAAATCAACCGTCAACACAACGAAACAAAATCGAACGAACCTCCGCACTAACGAGGTTCTAAATCCTAAACCCAATCATAACATCATCAATTATTATCCATAACTCAACATCATCATGATCCATCCAAACGAAATCAATAAAACTCATTATACCTTTCGGAACTCAACTCGAAACTTCGAAATGATCGCGCAAGGGTACTGCCTACTTCAACACTTTTATCCATGAGTTCCCTTCAATCCAAAATAACATGCAACCAATAAAAAATCATCAAAACGTCAATACGAAACCAAATGGGATAGCACTTACCTTCGTGTGAACTGTCCTTCACTTTGAAACAGCCCCCACGCCCGTGACAGCACAACGGTACCAAGAAGTTCTCACGACAGCAGCTCACTTTTCTTCCTCACTTGGATGCACAAGCTGAAATTACTATAACAGCATTCAAAACTCATCTCAATCTACTGGATTTCTTAAAAAAATATAAGATAGCATTCACTAATTCCTGACAGCAAGCTAACACCAAATAGGTCTCATGGCAGCAGCAGCTTACGCATACACTCAAGTTGAAGTCACTTCCATGACACTCAAACAACTTCATTCAGCTGCTGAAATTAAATCTCAACTCACCTTCTAACTTGATAAAGATCGAATGGAGGATGGATTAATGGACCAAAACTGCTCGGTCTACACTTGGTGACTCTCAGCCTGACAATAGCTCAGCTTACGGCAGTGGCAACACCAGCTCTAAGTAGCAACAGCATCGGCCCTCATCCACGGCAGCAGCAGCACCAGCGCTCAGCAGTAACAGCACCTGGCAGCAACAGTTCCAACGCTCGAAAGCAATAAATCTTCCATCCTAGCTTGCATGGAAGTTCAGATCCTCCACTTGGATTGCTTGGACAGCACATGCAGCTGCTGGAGTTGCTCGATCTCCTTCACCAGCTCTCGGTTGCACCTCCACAATCATAACAGCTCATGGTTTCAGCTTGCACTCCTTCCTTCACTCTCTAGCTCTCTCTCACTTCTTTCTCAACTTGCACAAGCTCTCTCTCTCACTCTAAAGCTCTCGGTTTGGGTAGCTAGAAGAAGAAAAAGATGGAGGTTCTCGGTTTGAAATGCTTGCTCTCAAAGTCCCTCAGTCACGGCTTCAAGCTCTCTCAAACATGATCTCTCGGTCTCTCAATCTAATATTTTCACTCAGTTCTCTCTCTTCTGTTGGTTTCTATTGACCGAGAATGCACTTTGCTTCCCATCAATTGTTTGCTTTCATTTAATATATGATTAATAACCGTCACACACTTGTCACATTTTCATCCATAATCACTATCCACTTGTCATTGAGAAAGCATGCATGAGAGCCACTTGTCATGCATTCATGGTGGCATTGTGCCACTTGTTTTGATTCCTTCCTTACACGATGACACATGTCCTTCATGCATGGATTTTGCTCGCCACTTGCTTTCCATGCTTTCCATTCCGCTTTCGAAATTCAACTAATTTTCACCGTTCGAAAATCCACTTATAACTTGATTTCGATTCCGCACACTTGAAATTATCTTTATATTTTCAATTCGTCTTCACGCTCTCGAAATTATTTTATTATTCTAAAATAAATATTTTGAATATTTTCAGACTCGAGAATTACATTTTTTCGATCGAACACAATCCATTGAAAAAGTAATTCGCTCTCTAGCGAATGAGGATTTGGGTTTTACAATTGCTGCCGTGACTTAGTTGCTGTCGTGAATACCTCTTGGCACTGTTCTGCCCAATCGCGAGGGAGTTGTTTCAAAGCGAAGAACAGCTCACACCAAGGTAAGTGCTGTCCCATTTGGTTTCGTGTTGACATTTCAATTACTTTTTATTGGTTACAA
Source organism: Dimocarpus longan (assembly GCA_022984855.1). Lineage (NCBI taxonomy): Eukaryota > Viridiplantae > Streptophyta > Magnoliopsida > Sapindales > Sapindaceae > Dimocarpus > Dimocarpus longan. The sequence continues at coordinate 19,613,739 of CM041018.1, read as the reverse complement.
GTTAATTTGGATTTAAGGGAACTCACAGATAAAAGTTTTAAAATGGGCAGTACTCTCGTGCGATCGTTTCGAAGTTTTGAGTTGAGTTCGGAAAGGTATATTAAGTTTTATTGATTTCGTTTGGATGGATAATGATTATGTTGAGTTATGGATGATAGTTGATATTATTATGATTGGGTTTTAGGATTGAGAACCTCATTAGTGCGAGGGTTCGCTCGATATTATTTGGTTGTGTTTTTGAATGACATTGTCATCGATTGTTTCCGTTGCGAAATCGATTATGGCTGTTATAAGATGATTTAGGGGCTGTTAAGTTATGCTTTTAATTTCAAGCTCGTCATCATGGGAAATGATGCATTTTAGTGTGTTTTAAAGTTTTAAATAGTCGTTCAGTTATGGAGGAATCGTTTCTGAGCGATTCGGATGAGTTTTCCTCAAATGCGAATGTTATTTAGTTGCGAGTTTCGTTGTCAAATATGAATATGTAATTGATGATTAGCAAGCTGCCATTTAGGTGATTAAGCTCATTAAAGTGTTAAAGTTTGATGTTAGGATAGTTTGAATTATAATAAAGTTGATGGGATAGTTTTCGTTTCGCGCGAAATCGTTAAATTGTTGAATTTTGGAGTTGAAACGGGAAATGAATCTCATTTAGCTTGCTGCCATGTTTTTCATTTTGTGCTTTAAAGTGTTTGAATATTCATTTTCCATGATTTAAGTAAAGTCACGAGTAGTATTGACGATAAGTTTAATTAGAAACGAAGTAATCGCCCGAAACGCTAAATGCGATAATTCACGATAAATAGTTGAAATCGTGAAAGTTTTATGTTATTCGTTTAGCTTTGAATCTTCTTTTTATTGAATCCATTAGAATGTGATGTCGATGATGTTACTTTAGATTCGAATGGCATAGTTGTTGGTTTTATAATCGTAGAGTTTCGAGTAGTTTATGTTGCGATAATGAATTGGTTCGAGATAGTCTCCATGTGCGAATATTAGTTTTCCGTATTGTTATCTTGTGAGGATAATCGCTTGAATTTTCGTGATTAGAAATCCTCGTGTGGTTTAAGTAGTTTGTGCGCAAGCCGTGTTTTGACGAAATCTCGATCGAAACCAATTGTAGGTGAACCGGCGAGTGGACGAGATCTATAATGAGAAGTGGTGATAAAGTATTTAGAAGCAAGTAGTGAGTGTGGATTTTATATAAAGTTTTCATGCAAATGATTCTATGAATGCAATTTTATTATATTTCATACAATGCATGTATAGTTTTATATATATATCCTGTTATAAATGTATATATATACATATTCTTTGAGTAAAGTAAACTAGTAAATTGAAATGATATATATGCATAGAGATATTATTTGCGAAAGTTATATTGCGATATTATAGCATATTGCTGAGATTTCATTATCTATATGCCTTTGGTTTACCCTAGCCCCTAGTTTACACCCGGCCAAAGTATTCCATACGTGTACGGTAAGTTGGGGGGAGTTACTAACTTTGGGGGGATCGAGTCTATCAATCACCCTCTGCATGTATGGGATAGTGTAGATCTGCCTGATGTTGAAGGGAATTGCAATCCCAGAGTTGTTTCCACATCTGCGACTACACATGGTGAGAGTTCCCCTAATCTTAGTAGCGTGTCTTCGCACCGTCATGAAGGATAAGTTTCTCTGGGTTGCCAAACAGGCTAGTAAGAAAACTAGAAAAGTTTTTAAGAAAAGTTTGATAAGTATCTTTCACATTTTTAAAGTGAGATTTACAATTTTCAGCAAAGTAAGGTAAAGTAAGTAAATAATAGTTTTCCAACCTATTTTGGGAGGAATATTATGTTAAGCAAAAGTATAATTTATGTTAAACTTACCCACTCACTGAGTTATTCTCACCATCGTTTTTCTTGTTTTATTAAAATCCTCTCCAGGGGTAGGTACGAGTAGTGCAGCGGAAGCATCTCCTTCGGACGTACAGGCCAATTAGTGACACGACCACGCTGCACTAGTTTCTAGACCAGTTATCATGTACTATATTTATTATCGTTTTCAGATTTCTCAAGTTTTATAAATATTATTTTGGATAAAAGATTTTATGTGAATATCATGCATGATGTTTTAAGATTTTAATCAAGTTGCTTTCTAAATTGTTTAATGATTGTGAAATTGAAAAAGGGCATGAGGCCTATTAGTTATGAAAATATTTCAAATGAAATTATATAGGTTTTGTGACATTATTAAAGGGTAGAAATTTTAGAAAAACAACCGTTGTGCTGCGGCATTTCCGTAAAAATTTATTTTCATAAAGTTATTTTGAACGAACAAAATTCCTACCTATTTTCAGAACCAAAAGGATTTCAAGTATTCTCAGAAAAGAAAGAGGCTTTGCTTCACCAAAAGTTTCTAGCTGGAGCAGATCTCGACTGGAAAGCCATCGTTAGGTGTCGGGCAGGTCACCTAGTTAGTATAGTTAGAAAGGGGCCTGTTAACGTTGGTATCAAAGCCGAGATTTTAAATGCATTACATGATTTTTGAGCATTTTCATAGTATTTCTCAAACATCATAAATTTTATGACTTATTATCTGGTTCAAGTGCAGTGAGTCATGTGTTGTGTTGGTCTTCCGTGTACACGGAGAGCCGTAGATAATGCTCCACCTTCTGCTCCAAAAATTGGGGAACAAGTAAATGAATCCGTCAATAATCCTTAGCCAGGGGTTTCAGTTGAGCCATCTGCAGTAGAGCCCGAGCCGGATCCAATCGAGAGATTAGCCCAGGTTATTCAAAGGCTAAGGCCTCGCGCTCCAAGCACCACAGTAGAGAGGGCAAGGAAATTAGGTGTCGATGCTTTTGATGGAACAAATGGCCTAAAGGTTGCAACGGAATAGTTAGACAATACTGAGAGGTTGTTGGAACAGATGGAATGCACTGATCTCTAAAAGGTGTCAATTGCTTCATTTTTGCTACAAGCGTCAGCTAGAGATTGGTGGGATTCGATCAAACGGAGAACAACCGAACAAGTTACATGGGAAAAGTTCAAAGAAGAGTTTAATGAGAAATTCTACCCAATGGCATACAAGGATGCCAAGATTGAGGAGTTTTACAGTCTCGTTCAAGGCAGCATGTCAGTGGAAGAGTCTGAGAGGAAATTTACTAAATTGTTTCGAGTGGCACCGTTTATAATGAATGACGAGGTGAACAAGTGCCATAAGTTCGTACAGGGCCTGAATCCGAAGATCAAGGCATATGTGGTAGTAGTCGCGAAGCATAGATAGTATGGGTGGTTAGTTGAGGCAACCTTGAGGGTAGAGAGGACTACTTTGGGTGACAGAGAGCAGGTCCAGAAATCGAAGCTCAGTCAGGGGTCAGGTTGGTATTCAGGAGGCTCCAGCAAGGCACCAAAAACTGGAAGCAAATCTAGATGGATAGGTAGCAAGCAGCGGAGTCAGGGAGCCGCGTCCAGTTAGAGTTCGGTCAGACCTCCATCAACACCCCAGAGCAGAGGTGATACTCAGAGCAGACTAGAGGCATGTAGGAAATGCAGCAGGATGCACCGAGGAGAGTGTCTATGGGTATCACTGGATGTTATCATTGTGGTAAAGAGGGACATTTCATAAAGGATTGCCCGCAGAGAATAACAGGAACCAGTGGGTCGAGATCGTCTACTTAGGGGCAATCTAGCGGAAGTCAATCGCAGGATAAGAGAGGTCCACATATGAGAGGACCAGGGACTACAGTTCAGTTTGGAAGAGGTTCTGGGAGAGGTTTTCCACCCAGAGAACAGTCAGCAAGACCCCGTACTCAAGCCAGGGTGTTCGCGGTAACACAACAAGAGGCTGAAGCTACACTAGAGGTGGTGACAAGTACCGTAATAGTTTTCAATTCTGATGCTCATGTTTTAATAAACCCTGGTGCTACTCATTCTTTTGTTTCTAAAGGCTTTGCTAGACGTGTTAATATGAAGTTAGAACCCTTCGAGTGTGATATGATAGTAGCTACCCCTATCGAAGATTCCTTAGTAGCAAAGAGTGTTTGCAGAGATTGTGACATTATGCTTGGGGGTAGATCCTTTCCAGTCAATTTGATGTTGTTGGACATATGTGACTTCGATATTATTTTAGGTATGGATTGGTTAGCTTCACATCATGCCGTGGTAGATTGTTTTCAGAAAGAAGTCAAGTTCAGTTCCTTGGGCGAGCCAAATGTAGTATTCCAAGGGGAGCGCAGAATGCTTCCATCCCGTATCATATCAGCCATGACCACCAGAAGGATGCTAAAGAAATAGTGTGCAGGTTATTTGGCTTATGTGATAGATTCGTTCAAGAGGGAAACTTAGCTAGAGAATATTCCTGTGGTTGTAGAGTTTTCTAACGTGTTTCCAGAAGATCTTCCGGGTTTACCTCAAGATAGGGATATTGAATTCGAGATTAATTTGATTTCGGGAATAGCACCAATTTCCAGAGCACCGTATAGGATGGCACCTATAGAGTTGAAGGAGCTGAAGGTAGAGTTGAAGGAGCTGAAGGTTCAGTTGGAAGAATTAGTAGACAAGAGCTTTGTGAGGTCCAGTGTATCTCCTTAGGGAGCACTAGTGCTCTTTGTTAAAAAGAAAGATGGAAGTATGAGATTGTGTATTGATTACCGGGAATTGAATAAGGTGACTATTCGGAATTGATAACTTTATATTTATAGAGTTATTTTATCTTTTTAAATTTGAATTCTTGCTTAGTTCTTAATATTTTTATTATTATTAAGTAAATTATTTAATATTTCTTTTATTTTTATTTTCAGAATAAAATTGGTTAAAAATGCGCATGTGGACCCCATCAAGTAATATTGTTCAAGACAAGATCATCGCTACAAAATGAATATCATTTGCAGCAAGTTCATCGCCTCAAGAATTACTCGAGTCGGAGATCGCATAAAGAAATTATCGCGATTTAAAGATAGGGTATTCTAAAAATAAATATTATGTCATGCTGATGTAAGAAATGATGTAATCAAAATTATAATGTAAGCAATGATGTAATAGAAATTGACTTGAATGGGGTAGGTGAATGATGATGTAAGCGATGATGCAATTTGAAAGTTGACTTTGAATGGGGTAGGTGAAAGATGATGTAAGCGATGATACAAAATGGTGGAAAATCAGGAAACGATGATGCAATCGATGATGTAATTGGAGGTGAATTTGGCCTATAAATAGACCTTAGAATCACCATTCTAAGCATTCCATCACAAACCAAAACAATAAGTAGTTTAGAGAAAGAGAGAGAGAGCTTGGAGAGGAGGAGCAAAGCAGAGGAAGAAATTCTACGGTGAAGCTTCAATCCTCTAAGTTTTCCTATCTCTTGTTATGTTTAATTTTCTAGTTTTTGTAAATTCTATTATGGAGTAGATTTGTTTTCTAAGGTTATGATGTAGCCTAACTTTGATGTTCCAACCCTTTGTTCAATTCAATTAATGATTTTCTATCTTAGTTGATGCATTTAATACTGTTCTTAATGCTTCTAAATAATTGGCCACTATTTAGTTGAATTGTTAATCATAATGATAGCGGAAGCTGATTTATGTGTCTAGTTCATTGTATTTAATGTCATAAATTGCATGTAGGATAAGAATATACCTGCATGGTTTGTGTAGTCTATAAAAGATATTCATAAATCTTAATGAATCCTTTAATGTTTTGACTTGCATGGGAACATAGTAGTTAATCTTTATAGGGTATTTGCCTTAGACCTCGGGAGAGGCTATGTGAATAATTCAGGGAATCTCGACTAACAACTGGATAGTTAATTTTGGTTAAAAAGAACAAAGGGGAGGAATAGATTAGTTATGGTGAAATCATAATCTTAGAGTTTTTATTCATTGAATTAATTTTCATTTATTTTCAATTGCAATTAAATTTAGTCATAGTTATCAACTCATTTACTCAAATTTCATCTACCAAATAAAAGTTGAGTTATTTTAATTTTGGGCATTAATTAACAACAATCCTCGTGGGACGATACTTCTCTCATCACTTTATTACTTGTTCGGCTCGTTCACTTGCGATTTTGCATAACAGGAATCAATACCGTTGCCGGGGATTGTTTGTTTCAATTAATACTAATACTACGTAACTCAATTTTTAATTTGGTTATTTATTTATTTATTTTGTTTGTTTTATTACTTGTGAATTTTATGGTGTATGAGAAAGTCTGGGGGCGAAGTTTTACCATTTGACCCAGAAATTGAAAGAACTTATCGTAAGAACCGGAAAGAAGTAAGGAAGGCTGCAAGTACTGCACTCATGGATATGGCTGAAGGACCCAACAACACACAGAATATTGTACCAATAGATGCTGAAATTCGAGCATTACGAGATTATGCTCTACCCACAGTGGGTAATACTTCGGCGATACGGCGACTGACTATTGCTGCTAACAACTTTGAGATTAAGCCAGCAATCATCCAGATGGTACAAAACAATTAGTTCAGTGGGGTTCCGAACGATGATGCAAATGTCCACATTGACAACTTTTTGGAGATCTACGATACTTTCAAACATAATGGTGTTACTGCTGACGCCATCCGATTGAGATTGTTCCCATTCTCTCTTCGAGACAAAGCCAAAAGCTGGCTCAACTCGTTGCCATCAGGGAGTATTACTACATGGGACATCTGGGCACAAAAATTTCTAGTGAAATTCTTTCCACCAGCCAAGACTGCAAGGCTGCGAACCGAGATTGCCACATTCAGACAGCTTGAGGGAGAATCATTGTACGAAACGTGGGAAAGATTCAAGGATCTGCTAAGACAGTGCCCACATCATGGAGTTGCTGACTGGTTGCAGCTACATACATTCTACAATGGTTTGGGGAGTTCCACGAGAACATTAGTAGATGCCGCAGCTGGTGGAGCACTTTTGGGGAAACCCCATCAAGCCGTTTGGGATTTACTAGAAGAAATGGCTGCAAATGCCTATCAGTGGCCATCAGAAAGAGCAGTTCCGAAAAAAGTTTTCGGAATACAGGAAAATGATGTGTTAACCAGGCTTTCCACTCAGGTCGAGACATTAGCCAAGCAACTTGGAAACTTGACAGCTAATGCCATTCATACTCAGTCAGCATCCTGTGATTTTTGTGGAGGGGACCATTCCAACGGACAATGCGATGAAAACCAGACAGATCAAGCATTTTTTGTGGGCAACAGACAGCAAAATAATCCGTACTCCAACACATATAATCCAGGATGGAGAAACCATCCCAATTTTTCATGGAAAAACAATGATCAACCCAGACAGTCATATCTGCCACCACCTCAACAGCAGCAGGCCAACAAACCGTCGCTTGAAGAAGCACTTGCTCAGCTCACCGTAAGCACTACTCAATTTATGACGAGAACAGACACCACGCTTCAGAATCAAGCAGCTTCCATTCGAAATCTGGAGGTACAAATGGGTCAAATCTCGAATTTGCTGACTGTAAGACCTCAAGGATCCCTATTAAGCAACACAGAGACCAATCCTAGGGAGCACCTGAAGGCTGTCATGTTACGAAGCGGTAAAATGTTGAAAGAACCTGTCAAAAGAGCAGACGAGAAAGAAGAAGAAGTGATGGTTGAACAACAAGAAGCAGAGAAGCCAAAGTCAAAGTTGTTCCCAGACAATCCGCCACCATACAAACCACCATTACCCTTCCTTCAGAGATTTCAGAAACAGAACTTAGAAAAGCAATTTTCTAAATTTCTGGAAGTTTTTAAGAAGTTGCAAATTAATATTCCTTTTGCAGATGCTCTAGAACAAATGCCCAGCTATGTGAAGTTCATGAAAGAAATCCTCTCAAATAAAAGGAAGCTGGAAGAACATGAAACGGTAGCTTTGACCGAAGAATGCAGTGCAATCTTGCAGAAAAAGCTACCACCTAAACTCAAAGATCCGGGGAGCTTTACAATTCCTTGCACCATTGGTGATTCATTCTTTGATAAAGCATTATGTGATCTCGGTGCAAGGATCAACCTAATGCCATTCTCCATTTTCAAGAAACTCTTTGGAGAAGCAAAACCTACTACAGTATCGTTGCAGCTAGCTGATCGTTCAATCAAGTATCTAAGGGGAATTATAGAAGATGTATTGGTAAAAGTGGATAAGTTCATATTTCCTGCGGATTTCATTGTGCTCGACATGGAGGAAGATCAAGAAATACCCATAATCTTGGGTAGACCTTTCCTAGCAACAGAAAGAACCCTTATTGATGTACAGAAAGGTCAACTTATACTCAGAGTTCAAGATGAAGAGATGACCTTCAATGTACTAAAAGCTCTCAAACATCCACATGATGTTGACAACTGCTTGAGGGTAGATGTGGTGGATGAATGTATCAAAGGAATACATCAAACCATCACTCCAAAAGATCCACTTGAAGCTTGCCTACATGGAGCACCAAACTCAGAAAGTCCGAACATCATGGAATGTGTTAACCAACTGGAAGCTTCATCTCCTATCTTTTTCAAACGACCTTTCGAGGAACTTGGAGCAAGTAAGAGACAACCGGTACCATCAACAGAAAAACCACCAGAGTTGGAGCTCAAGCCACTGCCAGTTCATCTCAAGTACGCATTCTTAGGTACCTTATCTACACTACCTGTCATTATTTCATCTTCTCTAAGTAGAGAACAACAAGAAAAGCTTTTGAGAGTACTACGAGTACATAAGATGGCTATTGGATGGTCGATCGCAGACATTAAAGGAATCAGTCCATCTTTATGCCAGCATAAAATTCTCATGGAGGATAAGTACCGACCATCCATCGAGCACCAACGACGTCTAAATCCAAACATGAAGGAGGTTGTCCTAGCAGAGGTACTTAAACTTTTGGATGCAGGTATCATTTATCCTATCTCGGACAACATATGGGTAAGCTCGGTGCAAGTGGTACCAAAGAAAGGAGGCATGACAGTAGTCACCAATGAAAACAATGAGCTGATTCCAACACGAACAGTAACCGGATGGAGAGTGTGCATTGACTACAGGAAACTAAATAAGGTGACCAGGAAAGATCATTTCCCCTTACCCTTCATTGATCAGATGCTCGACAGATTAGCAGGTCACCCTTACTACTGTTTCCTAGACGGTTATTCTGGTTACAATCAGATTTCTATAGCACCTAAGGACCAAGAAAAGACTACATTCACATGCCCATATGGAACATTTGCGTTTCGGAGAATGCCATTTGGTCTATGCAATGCACCAGCCACCTTCCAACGGTGCATGATGTCAATTTTCTCAGATATGGTGGAACGCTTCATTGAGGTATTTATGGATGGTTTTTCAATATTTGGCTCATCATTTGATTCTTGTCTGGATAACTTAGCACAAGTACTGAAAAGATGCGAAGAGACAAACCTGATTCTCAACTGGGAGAAATGCCATTTCATGGTACAAGAAGGGATCGTCTTAGGTCATAAAGTTTCAGCTAAGGGCATCGAGGTTGATAGAGCCAAAATTGAGGCAATTGAGAAGCTACCACCACCAACATCTGTCAAAGGCATTCGAAGTTTTTTAGGGCATGCAGGGTTTTACAGAAGATTCATCAAGGACTTCTCGAAAATCACAAAGCCATTATGCAATTTACTCGAGAAGGGTGTTTCATTCCACTTCGATAATACATGTAAAGAGGCATTTGAGATACTGAAAAAGGCCCTTATGACAGCTCCAGTAGTTATTGCACCTGATTGGGCTTTGCCGTTCGAGCTGATGTGTGATGCTAGTAATTATGCCATTGGAGCCGTGCTAGGGCAACGTATTGGTAAGGTTTTTCATACCATTTATTACGCTAGCCGTACACTAACTGATGCACAGGTCAATTATGCTACCACTGAGAAAGAGCTTATAGCTGTAGTATTCGCATTCGACAAATTTCGGCTGTACTTGATCGGTTCCAAAGTCATTGTATACACGGATCACTCAGCCATCAAGTACCTTCTGGAGAAGAAAGATGCAAAACCACGTCTGATCCGATGGGTCCTTCTGTTACAAGAGTTTGATTTAGAGATTCGAGATAAGAAGGGAACTGAAAATGTGGTGGCCGATCATCTTTCTAGACTAGAGCAACGAGGGGATAAGGAGAATCTTGACATAGACATTAAAGAGACTTTCCCTGATGAACAGCTCTTTGTTCTGGATACAAGCAATGTTCCATGGTATGCTGATTTTGTTAACTTTCTTTCTCACAAAGTTTATCCACCTGACATTTCATGGCAGCAAAAGAAGAAATTTTTGGCGGATGTAAAACATTACTATTGGGATGAGCCGTTCCTGTACAAGTTATGTCCAGATAAGATCTTTCGACGATGTGTCTCAAAAGATGAAGCACGAGATATTCTCCACCATTGTCATTCTTCTGATTATGGTGGACATTTTGGGGCCAATCGAACTGTTGGCAAAATTCTTCAATCTGGATACTATTGGCCTACCATTTTTAAGGATGCTCAATCGTATGTTGCTGCATGCGATCAATGCCAACGCATAGGTAACATTTCGCGAAGGCATGAGATGCCCTTAAATAATATTTTGGAAGTGGAGTTGTTCGATGTTTGGGGTATCGATTTCATGGGACCATTTCCACCGTCTTTCAAGAATCTCTACATTCTGGTGGTCGTGGATTATGTGTCAAAACGGGTAGAAGCCATTGCTGCACCAACCAATGATTCCAAAGTGGTGGTGAATTTTCTGCGTAGAAATATCTTCACCAGATTTGGAACTCCTAGAGCAATCATCAGCGATGAAGGGAAGCATTTTTGCAACAGGTATTTTGATGCTCTTCTAGCCAAATATGGGGTCAAACACAAAGTTACTACAGCCTACCACCCGCAGACCAATGGACAAGCTGAAATCTCAAATCGAGAATTGAAATGGATTTTGGAAAAGACGGTAAGTGCATCTCGAAAAGACTGGTTGAAAAAGCTTGATGATGCATTATGGGCCTACAGAACAGCATTTAAAACGCCGATCGGGATGTCTCCATACAAGTTGGTATTTGGAAAAGCATGTCACTTACCCGTTGAACTGGAACACCGTGCATACTGGGCTATCAAAAAGTTGAATTTCGATATAGGAGCATCAGGAGCTCTGCGAAGATTGCAACTCAATGAAATGGACGAAGTTCGTCATGTTGCATATGAAAATGCTAAGCTCTACAAAGAACGCACCAAAAAGTGGCATGATAAACGTATCCTAAACAAGGATTTCACTCCAGGACAGAAGGTTCTTTTGTTTAATTCACGATTACGTTTGTTCCCAGGTAAGCTACGCTCTAGATGGTCTGGGCCCTTCAGAGTTGTTCAAGTGTTTCCATATGGTGCTGTTGAAATTCAAAGTGCAGATCGTCGATTCAAAGTCAATGGACAACGACTCAAAGTTTACATGGATGGTGGAGAACCTCAACAGAAATCCACTATCGCGCTTTCAGACCCAACTTAAGACGTTTTTCAACAGTCAAGCTAACGACTATAAATTAAGCGCTTCTTGGGAGGCAACCCAAGTTTTTATCGTTTTAGCTAGTTTTGCTTTGTTTGTGTTTTATTGTGTGTTTTTGTGTTCTTTGTGTGTTTTTGTTTTTCTTTGATAATTTTCTTTTCTCTTTCAGAGATGGAGACAAATCTTGCAGCACTCAAAAATCATTTCCCTACTCTGCCTCAAGATATACTCAGAAAGATTTACAAGTGCAGAGTCGAGAGAATGAGGGTACTAACATGTTTAGGTCTTCCAGATCATATTCGGTGGATCATTGAAGCTAAGGTACGTCTAGCAGGTGAGTTAAATGATTCATTCATTAAACGTTTACTAGGATTAGGAAGAAGTTCTTACTCAAAGAAGAGGAGAGCTAAGAGAATGGGAGTCTGCCATAAGTGTGCAAGATGGAACTGTGACACAAGCTGTAGAAATCGTGGATATTTAACCATAAATCGAGAAGATAAACTTAAATGCATAAAGGATGGGCTGAGTAAGGAGTCTCTGGATAATATCCTTGAGACTCTTGAGACGCATCCTTGTGGGAAAGTTCAACGTATTCTTTTAGATTTATGGGAGTTATTCAGTAAAGAGAAACAGCGTTACAGTCTTGGGAATCTGACTTTAAAAGACCCTGTTTGCCAGTTTATAAGAAAACTGGATGGGAAGCCAATCCTCAACTCATAGAAGTTGTTTAAGCCGTTTCTGAACGTAAAACCAGAGGAAGATGTGAGCCACAATCACAACTACTGTAGCATCATTTTTTTCTTTGTTTAGCAGTCTGTTTCAAATTTTTTGATAATTGTGTTTACTTTTCCTTACCTGTCCTTTTGGATTTTTAGGTCGTTTCAAGCTTTCTTGATAAGTGTGTTTACTTTTGATGTTTCATTACCGAACATTTTTATTTTTAGCAGCTCTTTTCAAAATTTTTCGATGTTTGTGTTTACTTTTTGACGTTTGTGTTTACTTTTTCGATGTTTGTGTTTACTTTTTGACGTTTCGTCGCCGAACTTTTTGAATTTTGGATTTGTAGCGGCTTGTTTTAATTTTTTTTCAAAGATTGTGCTTTCTTTTTGACATTTCTACACTTAACATTTCCTTTTCCCTCTGACCAATACTGTGTATTATCGTAAAACTGTTCTTTTACTCTTTCATATTCTTTAAATAAGTGTTTATGACTGATAATAAATAATTAGTTTTCTATGAAAAAAAAAATGACAGAGTCCTCGAGTAGTAAATTCAAAAACATCTGTGTTTTTTGTAGCCCAAAGTCTGGTATGAGTACACAATATTCAAAGGCAGCTGCTGAACTTGGTACGACTTTAGCTACCCTAAACATAGATTTGGTGTATGGAGGCGGCAGTTTAGGACTGAGGGGTTCTGTCGTGGTAACTGCAACTGTTGGAGGTAGACAAACCATCGGTGTCGCAATAAAGCCTTTGGCTGAAAGGAAAGATATCATCGGTACGAGTATAGGTAATGAGTTTCAGGTCACAAGCATACACGGACGAATGGCGTACATGTTACTCAATGCTGATGCCTTTATTGCGTTACCTGGTGGTTTGGAAACATTTGAAGAAATCTTCAGTATTGTGTCTTGGGCCCATTACAACATTCACAAAAAGCCATTAGGTTTGCTTAATACTAACAGTTTTTATAATGGTTTATTGGCTTTTCTTGATCATGCTGTGGAACAGGGTTTTATGACTCAAGCAAACCGGCGTATTCTAGTCTCAGCTTCTAGTGCTAATGAACTGATTGACCAACTGTAAAACTTTGTACCCGAAGTTGATCCAATCATGTCGCAGGTGGTTTGGACTCCTGAATCAAGCGGTAACAAGAAGCGTGCACTGGATCTTAATCTCCGGTTGTAACTTTCTTATCCTATGGTTTTATTAATAGCATTTCCATTTGAGTTTTTCTTCTTTTTATCTTACTAGACATGGGGGACACTGTCTCAAATAAGTTTGGGGGTAGAGTTTGCTATTATTAAAACCATAAGATTCAAAAACTGGTCCGAGTTGAAATCAAAAGATGGCAGGTAAGGAGTACTTTTGTGCTCTTGATACGCATCTTTGTTTTCATTTCCAAAAAAAAAAAAAAAAATTGCAAAAAGATTTTCATTATTTGTTTTATTATTTTTCTGCCCTAACAAGTCGACTAACTACTTTGTATTTATTAATGGAGTCTTAATGCATGTTTTTGGTTGAATATCTTTACTAAAGAATAGCCATGAACATCTTTGCATGATTTAAGACTTTTGAATGTTATGATCTTAGTTAATTGAGTGGATAAATATCGTGTTTACATGAACTGTGGACTATTAGTGGAGATTATCCTTGGTGAGGATTTGAGCCTTTTAAACGTTTCATTTTGAGAGATTTATTTGTTCCTACTCTTAAACACTCTTCACGTTATTCTTAATAGATGATCTCTATAGGTTTTGCATTGAATACTGAGAACAAATCATTATTGTAGATAACATGAGTTGCTTTGATTTGAAAATTGGATCGACTTCTTAGAAGTAATATAGGTCAGTTCTACTCTATAAAAGCCTACTTTCCTACTTTAAATTGAGACACATCATAAAACCTTTGAAGCCAAACACTTTAAACATTTTTCTCTGTTTACCTTTATTAAATGACCCTATTGAGCCTTTAAATTTAGTCATACCTTATGAAGTTTGGGATCATGCGATGAAGTAAAAGAGGAGAAGGGAATTGAAGTGTTAACATTTACACTATGTGTTTCACAAAAAAAAAAAAAAGTTGTGATGAATTAAGGAGAATAAATGAAGTACTTTGGTATGATCATATGTTCTTGTTGAACCTATACCTTAAAATTTCTTACATGTCAATTAACCATAGCTCAAATACAATCTTTAATAAAGCCTATTGATCTTCAAGAAGAAGTCCAATTTGAGAGTTGAAGTCTGTCATCATGCTCTATCTACGTTCTTAATATTTGATTCCAATCATGAGATCTATTCACTTAAAAGTGCGGTTCTTTTAAACGTCTATATTCATATGTGATGTAAATGACGCTTGCTATACCTTTACATAACCTCTATCACATATGATTGCATGAGTGTTTGCTTTAGGATTCATGAGCGTTATGAGAGATATCTTGTGAGGATTAGAGTCGAAGCGAAATAAGTCCATAATATGTGAATATGATGTTTTGAAATGAAATTGCTTTGAAAGTGGTGTGAGACCATTGATAATTATGTTGTAGATCATTAGTGACTTATCCTTAGTCCTGATTCAAGATCATACATGTATGAGACTTCTGTTGATTTGTATTTAGTGAGATGTTGATAAGTTATGGGTGGAATCTTTTAACGTTTGTGGGTATCGTTGCTGGTAAACCCTCAAGAGACACAACTCCTCCTACTAGGGACACTTAGGGGTTTAAAGGCTTGTGGCATATGCTCAATGCCATCGTGTTTACCTACGAAAATGGATTGTGATTTAATTTTTGTGGTTCTAGCTTAGATTGTTAGTTTTAGTTTTACTTGAGGACAAGCAAAATCTTAAGTTTAGAGGGGTGTGATAACTTTATATTTATAGAGTTATTTTATCTTTTTAAATTTGAATTCTTGCTTAGTTCTTAATATTTTTATTATTATTAAGTAAATTATTTAATATTTCTTTTATTTTTATTTTCAGAATAAAATTGGTTAAAAATACGCATGTGGACCCCACCAAGTAATATTGTTCAAGACAAGATCCTCGCTACAAAATGAATATCATTCGCAGCAAGTTCATCGCCTCAAGAATTACTCGAGTCGAAGATCGCATAAAGAAATTATCGCGGTTTAAAGATAGGGTATTCTAAAAATAAATATTATGTCATGCTGATGTAAGAAATGGTGTAATCAAAATTATGATGTAAGCAATGATGTAATAGAAGTTGACTTGAATGGGGTAGGTGAACGATGATGTAAGCGATGATGCAATTTGAAAGTTGACTTTGAATGGGGTAGGTGAAAGATGATGCAAGCGATGATGCAAAATGGTGGAAAATCAGGAAACGATGATGCAATCGATGATGTAATTGGAGGTGAATTTGGCCTATAAATAGGCCTTAGAATCACCATTCTAAGCATTTCATCACAAACCAAAACAATAAGTAGTTTAGAGAAAGAGAGAGAGAGCTTGGAGAGTAGGAGCAAAATAGAGGAAGAAATTCTACGGTGAAGCTTCAATCCACTAATTTTTCCTATCTCTTGTTATG
Organism: Dimocarpus longan; assembly: GCA_022984855.1. Taxonomy (NCBI): domain Eukaryota; kingdom Viridiplantae; phylum Streptophyta; class Magnoliopsida; order Sapindales; family Sapindaceae; genus Dimocarpus; species Dimocarpus longan. The sequence goes on along the minus strand of CM041018.1, from coordinate 19,598,018 downwards.
TTTAATTTTCTAGTTTTTGTAAATTCTATTATGGAGTAGATTTGTTTTCTAAGGTTATGATGTAGCCTAACTTTGATGTTCCAACCCTTTGTTCAATTCAATTAATGATTTTCTATCTTAGTTGATGCATTTAATACTGTTCTTAATGCTTCTAAATAATTGGCCACTATTTAGTTGAATTGTTAATCATAATGATAGCGAAAGCTGATTTATGTGTCTAGTTCATTGTATTTAATGTCATAAATTGCATGTAGGATAGGAATATACCTGCATGGTTTGTGTAGTCTATAAAAGATATCCATAAATCTTAATGAATCCTGTAATGTTTTGACTTGCATGGGAACATAGCAGTTAATTTTTATAGGGTATTTTCCTTAGACCTCGGGAAAGGCTATGTGAATAATTTAGGGAATCTCGACTAACAACTGGATAGTTAATTTTGGTTAAAAAGAACAAAGGGGAGGAATAGATTAGTTATGGTGAAATCATAATCTTAGAGTTTTTATTCATTGAATTAATTTTCATTTATTTTCAATTGCAATTAAATTTAGTCATAGTTATCAACTCATTTACTCAAATTTCATCTACCAAATAAAAGTTGAGTTATTTTAATTTTGGGCATTAATTAACAACAATCCTCGTGGGACGATACTTCTCTCATCACTTTATTACTTGTTCGGCTCGTTCACTTGCGATTTTGCACAACAGGAATCAATACCCTCTACCGAGGATCGATGACCTGTTTGATTAGTTACAGGGTGCAAGGGTGTTTTCTAAGATAGATATGAGATTAGGGTATCACTAGTTGAAGATCAAGGGGGATGATGTTCCTAAGACTGTCTTCCGGACGCGTTATGGACATTATGAATTCTTGGTTATAACTTTCGGGCTAACCAATGCTCTAGTAGCATTCATGGCAATGATGAATTCAGGTGTTCCATGAATTTTTAGATAAGTTCGTCATAGTGTTCATTGATGATATTTTGGTGTATTCTAGCAGTAGGAAAGAGCATGCTGAGCATTTGAGACTGGTTTTGCAGATGTTAAGAGAGCAGCAATTGTATGCCAAGTTCAGCAAGTGTCAGTTCTGGTTGAATGAAGTTTCATTTTTGGGCCATGTGGTTTCAGCTAATGGGATTAGTGTTGATCCTCAGAAGATTGAAGTGATTGTGAATTGGAAATCGCCTACAACCGTAACTGAGGTACGGAGTTTCTTAGGTTTGGTAGGTTATTACAGGAAATTTGTCGAAGGATTTTCCAAGATTGCCATCCCATTGACGAAGCTCACCAGAAAAGAAGTGAAGTTTGAGTGGTCAGAAGCTTGTCAGAGAAGTTTTGATGAATTGAAGATAAAATTGACCACAGCTCCAGTGCTTACTCTTCCTTCCGAAAATGAAGGCTTTGTGGTGTGTAGTGATGCTTTGAGGCAGGGTTTGGGGTGTGTTCTGATGCAAGACGGAAAGGTGATAGCTTATGCTTCAAGGCAATTAAAGAAGCACGAGTAGAATTACCCGACCCATGATCTAGAGTTGGTCGCAATGGTGTTTGCACTCAGGATCTGGAGGCATTACTTATACAAAGTTCAATGTCAGATATTTACAGATCACAAAAGTCTTCAGCATTTGTTTACCCAGTAAGAGTTGAACATGAGACAGAGGAGATGGTTGGAACTGATCAAGGATTATGATTGTACCATAGAGTACCATCTCGGGAAAGCAAATGTAGTAGCTGATGCATTGAGTAGGAGACCCTCCAACTCGATAGCTCATTTAAGGGCTGGGTATTTTCCATTGTTAGTAGAGATGAGATCTTTGGGAGTTAATTTGGAAGTAGTAGATTCGGGTGCATTGTTAGCTACATTTCATATTTGACCGGTACTCATGGATAGAATCCGAGAGTTGTAGATTTAGGATCCTCAGTTAAATAAGATCAGATAGGAAGTAGAGTCCGGCCAGCAGGGAGACTTCTCAGTCAAGGATGATGGTACGTTGAGGATGAGATAGAGATTGTATGTTTCAAATGTGGTGGAGCTCAAGAAAGAAATCTTAGATGAAGCTCACTTCTTAGCACAGGCTTTGCATCCGAGAAGTACAAAAATGTATCATACCTTGAAAAAGAATTATTGGTGGAAAGGTATGAAGAGGGAGATAGCTGAATTTGTGTCAAAATGCTTGATTTGTCAGCAGGTAAAAGTCGAGCATCAGAGGCCATCAAGACTTCTTCAGCCACTCTCTATCCTGGAGTGGAAGTGGGAGTATATTACCATGGACTTTGTGGTAGGATTTCCTCGGAGTTAGAATGGTTATGATAGTATCTGGGTGATAGTGGATCGACTTACGAAGTCAGCTCATTTTCTACCTATTCGAAGTACATATTCCCTGGATAAATTGGCTAAGTTGTATGTTGATGAGATCGTGAGATTGCATGGGGCTCCAGTGTCGATTATATCAGATAGAGACCCAAGATTTACATCCCGATTTTGGCCTAGTCTACAGAAAGCTTTAGGTACTCGATTACATTTCAGTACAGCATTTCATCTGTAGACAGATGGACAGTCTGAGTGTACTATTCAGACTTCAGAAGATATGCTCAGGTTTTGCATGATGGAGTTTGGAGGAAGTTGGGATACTCATATGTCGTTAATTGAGTTTGCCTATAATAACAGCTATCAGGCTAGTATCGGCATGGCACCGTATGAAGCACTTTATGGAAGACGGAGTAGGACGCCGGTATGTTGGGATGAGATGGGTGAGAGGAAGTTAATTAGGCTTGAGCTTGTTCAGATGACTACAGATAAGATCAAAGTTATTTGGGACAATTTGAAGATAACCCAAAATCAACAAAAAAGTTATTCGGATAAGCGTATGAAGGATTTGGAGTTCCAGGTCGGAGATAAGGTATTTCTGCTGATATCGCCATGGAAAGGAATAATTCATTTTGGGAAGCGTGGTAAGTTAAGCCCTCAGTATATCAATCCCTATAAAGTGATTGGCAGAGTAGGTGAGGTAGCATATCGGCTTGAGTTGCCAGCAGAACTTTTCAGAATCCATAATGTATTCCATGTCTCGATGCTCCGTAAGTATATAGCAGATCCTTCGCACGTATTGTCAGAACAGCCAATGGAACTCAAGGAGAACCTATCATATGAGAAGACCCCAGTTCAGATTCTTAACAAGAGAGATCAGGTTCTTCGCAGCAAAGTCATTCTGTTGGTTAAAGTGTTGTGGAGGAATCATGTAGTGAAGGAAGCCATATGGGAGCACGAGGAACATATGTGCAGTCAATATCCACATCTTTTTTAAGCAAGTTAGTATATTTAGTTATTCAAGCTAAGAATTTTATAATTCGAGATTTTATTGAGTATGTTTGATGGATTCCGGTGTTGAAATACATTGCATGAAAGTTGTGTAAATTTTGATGACGAAATTTTTATAAGGAGAGGTGAATTGTAAAACCCAAAACCTTGTTCGTCAGAGAGGGAATTATTTTTTCGATGGATCACGTTCGATCGGAAAAATATAATTTTCGAGTCCAGAAATATTCGAAATAATTATTTTAGAATAATAAAAATAAATTCAAGTTCGTGAAGACGGATTCGAAATTTAAAAATAATTCCGAGTGTGCGGGCTGAGATTAAATCATAAGCACATTCACGGACGGATGGACGGAAGCGGAATTCGATTTTGAAATTGGAATGAGAGAATGATTAGAACCAAGTGGCATTACTAGTGCATGAAAGTGACACGAGTCACACATGCAAGGGATAAGTAAGACAAATGGTTTGATATTGAAGGCTTGCATGACAAGTGTCCAAATGGAGAGCAAATATATATTAAAATTGAAAGAACAATTGAAAAGCAAGAATTAAAAGCAAATAAATCTATTCGGTCATCACTCATCATCAAGCAAAACAGAGAGGTTTCATAGAGAGAACTTGAGAGAGAATCGAGAGTGAGAGATTGAGAACGAGAGAAGGAGAGAAATTGAGAGAGCTGTGCAGACCGAGAGAGGAACGAGCAGCTATTATCAGACCGAGATGAAGCAAAGCTGAAGGAGAAGTTTAGATCTGAAGCAAAGCTGAATATCAACCCGTGTATGCAAGCAAGAGAAAGGAAAGAGTTGAACCCAATAAATTCATCTTCAATCCTTGAGCTAAGATGAGCTAAGAGAAGTCCATCCAAATCGTGATCTGTTAGGTGTGCATGTGCAGCTCATGAGCAATCAAGGACCGTGAACCGAGTAAGGAGCTGAAGCCGTGAGCAGCTGTCGTGTGCTGTTGCCGTGAGCTACCGTTGTATAGGCTACTGCCGAGCAGCTGCTGTCAGGCCGAGATGTAAAATCCAAAATCCTCATCGTCGTTAAGCGAATTATTTTTCTGTTTGGATCATGTTTCCATCGAAAAAATGAAATTTTTAAGTCCGAAATTATTCGGAATAAGTATTTTCGAGTAATAAAATTTAATTTTAGAGTGTAAGGCGGATGCAAGGTTAGTAAATAATAATAAGAATAATAATAATAATCCCGAAGACAGAATCAAGTTGTAAGTGGATTCCCGGGCGGACGAATTTGGATTCGAGCATAGAAACGGAATGAGAGAATGCATTAGAATCAATAACCGACTCAATTGCTCGTGTGCCACGTGTATGGCATGCATTATAAGTGAGACAAGTGTTGTGGTGGCATGATAATTAAGTGACAAATGTTAAAGAAGTAGAAAGCAATCATATTATATTATTAAAGTTGATAATCAAATATAGAAGAAGCTAACTTTGCTCTCGGTCACCATATGTTGTTTTAAACGAAGGATAGAGAGATAGAGTGAAGTGAGAGCAAATCTGAAACCGTGAGAGAGATCCAAAGGCTGTCGACCCAAGAAGTAAAACCAAGAACAAAGGAAGAGCAGCTCATTTGCAAAGGGAGGTTTTGGTCGTGAAGGATTGAGACCGAGTGAGAGTAGAGCTGCACTCGGTCAGCTCACCAATTCAGTGAGTGAGTTTTGTAAGAGAGAAAGAGAGAGAGACTGAGTGTTGCATGTGTAATCTGAGTGCAGATCCAGTCTAAGTGAGTAGATTAAAGCTTGCATGCAAGGTCTAATCTAAGGAAAGGTGAGTGCTGTCGAGAGTTTGCTGCTGTCGGCGTGGAGTTGAGGTCGCTGCTGCCAGACGCGACCTGCTGCTGCTGCTGCCGTGGACGGGAGCTGCTGCCGAGCTGGAGCTGTTCTGCTGCTAGCGTGAAAGTGCTGGTGCTGCCGTGATGAAGTCCCTGCTGCTGGCTAGTGTTGAAGCTGCTGCTGTTAGACCGTGATAGCTGCTGCCGTGACGCAGTCTTTGTTGCTACTAAGTGCTGTCGCCGTGTCTTGCTGCCTTGGTGAGCTGCTGTCGTCGCAAGTTGATGTTGTGCGAGCTGCTGCCAAGTCAAGCCCTGTACGACTCATCAGACCTGAAGTGAAGACAATTGATCTGGAAGGGGACAGCTTGCTATCGTGAGTAATCTTGGCTCCGTTTGGCTGTCGCGAACGCTTGAGAATTGTTTCGAAGCGAAGGACAGCTCGCGTAAAGGTAAATGTTGTTCCGTTTGGCTTTGTTTTGATGTTTCGATAATTTTATTGGTTACATGTTAATTGGATTGAAGGGAACTCGTGAATAAAAGCGTTATTGTAGGAAGTACCCGCGCGCGTTTGTTTCGAAGTTTTGAGTCAAGTTCGGAGAGGTATATTGAGTTTTATGAATTTCTTTTGGATGGATATTGATGATGTTGAGTTATGGATAATAATTTATGATGTTATGATTGGGTTTAGGACTTCGAACCTCATTAGTGCGGAGATTCGCTTGAGATTTGTTTTGCTTTTGTTTTTGGAACGAAATGGTTATTGATTGTTGCGTTATGTTTCGAATGCGGGCTGTTATAAGAGACTTTAGGGGCTGTTATGTATTGAATTTAAATTTGAGTTCATTGTCAGGAAATAATGGTTAGTTTTGTGTGTTTTAAAGTATCGGTTAATTGTTCGGATATTGAGAAATTGTTTTCAAGTGATTCGGTTAAGTTTTTTCGCAATTGCGAATGGTTATAGTTTGTGATTTCGTTGTCGACTGTGGAAGTGTTTATGATGTCAACTCGCTGCCTTGCGATGTGTTTAAGTTCATTATAGTGTTAGGTCGATATTAGAATAGTTTGAGAATACATTTAAGTTAATCGGATAGTTTAGTTTCGCGCGAAATCTTTTAATTGTCGAATTTGGAGTTGAATTGGAAAAATGTATATTTGTTAAGCTTGCTGCCATATTTTTCTCGCTTACGCTTTATCATGTTTGAATCCTTGTTTGCCTTGATTTAAGTTAAGTCACGAGTAATATGGACGATAAGTTTATTTGGAAATGAAGGAAACGCGCGAAACATTAAAATCGATAAGTCGCGATAGTTAGTTAAATCGCGTAAGTTTTATGTTGTTCGTTTAGCTTCGCTTATTCTTTTTGTTGAATCCATTAGATTATGGCTTCGATGATTGTTGCTTTGGATTCGAATAGCGTAGTTACGACATGTTTACATTCGAATGTTAAATTGTTTAGGCATCGATAAGGCGGAGGGAAGCGAAATTGAAAAAGTTGCGCGAGGTAGAAAATCCGGTCTTTTCCGTGAGTTAGGAATCGGTGAGTGTAATTTGTTTTATGAATGTTAAATGCAATATGATTTCTATATGATTTTTACGCTTTCGTGCAAGATTTAAACGTTTTAATATTTAAGTGAATTTATATGAATGATATACACTTTACAGGAATGTTACACGTTTCGAAATGTTTTTATATTTGTAGTAAAGCAATATTGATCGTATAACTAGTTATTGATATGTGCTTTTATGTTTTGTTTTATAAGCAAAGGAGCATGTTTTACAATTATTATTTTAGCATGATAATGTATTTCAAAACCAATGGCTACCCATCCCCATTATATGACTGAATTATGACTGTTATGCGGCCGAAGTGCCTTATTGCGCGTATGGCATGTCTGTCGGGGAAAGTCCACTAACTATGGGGGGGATCGAGTCTGTCATGTTGCCCTCTATGCGTATATAAGGTACTATTATGACTGATGCCCTATGTGCAACGAGGTAACATACCGCGGCATAGTGGTTATGACTGAGATTGCACGTCCCCACCACCGGTGACCTAAGACCGGGCGGTGATCATGATTTCCCCAGGTCCCATTGGATATATGTTTTATGACTGAGGATTGATTATGATTTTATGAACTTATTTATGAACTTATGATTATGTGATGAATTAATTTTACGATGTTAATAATCTTGTATCTTGTTTTGAAGCAGATTATGTATAAAAATGATTTTATGATATTATGAAATGCATGTTTTAATTAAATTATTTCCGAACTTAGCTATTCCAAAAGGTTTTAGAAAGGAAACTTATTTAGAACTGCATAACACTCACTGAGCATTTTTAGCTCATTATTTTCTTGTTTATTTGTTTTTAAAACTCCCCAGGCGCAGGTTCGAGTCCTCATGGCGGCAGATCTCCAGCTCAAGAGTAGGCAAGCTTATCAGGCGACCGAAACTGTGAAATCAAAGTAAATTTTTGTTGTATAACGGATTTTAATGTGATGTAAATATTTAAGTTTTATAACTTTAATTATGTTATCATGCATGTGGAATGTTTTCTTTTAAGTTGAAATGGTTTTAGTTTTAAAGACTCGAATTGCATTGAAATGTGGATTTTGCGATGGACCTGAGGTCCCATTTGGAAGTGGAAATGAATGTATGCATTTTGAAATATTATTAATTGTTTTACAGGTGTTTTGAAAAAGTTGAAAATGTCGGAAAAACAGCCGTTGTGCTGCCGAAAATTTTTCACCCTGAATTTTTAATGATTAAGAAATGAAACTATTTTACGACTTAACTTCACGAAGTCCTTTTAAGTCACTTGCTTAAAGACTGTAAGGATTCTGTGGGGTGCCGGGAGGGCTCCACTTGGATCTTTTCAAGGGATATCCGGGTTGGGTCCTTTCACGAGAGCTCACCAAGTGCAGACTGAGCAGTTTTGGACCATCAACCCATTCTTCATTGGAGCTTCATCAAGTTGGAAGGGAGGTGAAGAAGAGGAAGCTGCTGCTGTGATTTAGTTGCTGTCGTGAAGACCTCTTGGCACCGTTCTGCCCAATAGCGCGAGAGCTATTTGAAAGCGAAGAACAGCTCACACCAAGGTAAGTGCTGTCCCATTTGGTTTCGTGTTGATGTTTTTATTGGTTACAAGTTAATTTGGATTGAAAGGAACTTGTAGATAAAAGTTTTAAAGTGGGCAGTACCCTCATGTGAGCGTTTCGAAGTTTTGAGTTGAGTTCGGAAAGTTATATTAAGTTTTATTGATTTCGTTTGGATGGATAATGATTATGTTGAGTTATGGATGATAGTTGATATTGTTATGATTAGGTTTTAGGATTGAGAACCTCATTAGTGCGAGGGTTCGCTTAATATTGTTTGGTTGTGTTTTTGAATGACATTGTCATCGATTGTTTCCGTTGTGAAATCGATTATGAGCTGTTATAAGATGATTTAGGGGCTGTTAAGTTATGCTTTTAATTTCAAGCTCGTCATCATGAGAAATGATGCATTTTAGTGTGTTTTAAAGTTTTAAATAGTTGTTCGGTTATGGAGGAATCGTTTTCGAGTAGTTCGAATGAGTTTTCCTCGAATGCGAATGTTATTTAGTTGCGAGTTTTGTTGTCGAATGTGAATATGTAATTGATGATTAGCAAGCTTCCATTTAGGTGATTAAGCTCATTAAAGTGTTAAAGTTTGATGTTAGGATAGTTTGAATTATAATAAAGTTGATCGGATAGTTTTCATTTCGTGCGAAATCGTTAAATTGTCGAATTTCGAAGTTGAAACGGGAAATGAATTCTCATTTAGCTTGCTGCCATGTTTTTCATTTTGTGCTTTAAAGTGTTTGAATATTCATTTTCCATGATTTAAGTAAAGTCATGAGTAGTATTGATGATAAGTTTAATTGGAAACGGAGTTATCGCGCGAAACGCTAAATGCGATAATTCGCGATAAATAGTTGAAATCTCGTAAGTTTTATGTTATTCGTTTAGCTTCAAATCTTCTTTTTATTGAATCCATTAGAATGTGATGTCGATGATGTTACTTTAGATTCGAATGGCATAGTTTTCGGTTTTGTAATCATAGAGTTTCGAGTAGTTTATGTTGCGATAATGAATTGATTCGAGATAGTCTCCGCTTGCGAATATTAGTTTTCCGTATTGTTATCGTGTGAGGATAATCGCTTGAATTGTCATAATTAGAAATCCTCGTGTGGTTTAAGTAGTTTGTGCGCAAGCCGTGTTTTGACGAAATCTCGATCGAAACCAATTGTAGGTGAACCGGCGAGTGGACGAGATCCGTAACGAGAAGTGGTGACAAAGTATTTGGAAGCAAGTAGTGGGTGTGGATTTTATATAAAGTTTTCATGCAAATGATTCTATGAATGCAATTTTATTATATTTCATACAATGCATGTATAGTTTTATATATATATCCTGCTATAAATGTATATATATATTCTTTGAGTAAAGTAAACTAGTAAATTGAAATGATATACTTGCATTGAGATATTATTTGCGAAAGTTATATTCCGATATTATAGCATATTGTTGAGATTTCATTATCGATATGTTTACCCTAGCCCCTAGTTTACACCCGGCTGAAGTATTCCATACGTGTACGGTAAGTTGGGGGGAGTTACTAACTTTGGGGGGATCGAGTCTATCAGTCATCCTCTACACGTATAGGATAGTGTAGATCTGCCTGATGTTGGAGGGAATCGCAATCCCAGAGTTGTTTCCACATCTGCGACTACACATGGTGAGAGTTCCCCTAATCCTAGTGGCATGTCTTCGCACTGTCATGAAGGATAAGTTTCTCTGGGTTACCAACCAGGCTAGTAAGAAAACTAGAAAAGTTGTTAAGAAAAGTTTGATAAGTATCTTTCGCATTTTTAAAATGAGATTTACAGTTTTCAGCAAAGTAAGGTAAAGTAAGTAAATAATTGTTTTCCAACCTATTTTGGGAGGAATATTATGTTAAGCAAAAATATAATTTATGTTAAACTTACTCACTCACTGAGTTATTCTCACCATCGTTTTTCCTGTTTTATTAAAATCCTCTTCAGGTGCAAGTACGAGCAGCGCGGTAGAAGCATCTCCTTTGGACGTACAAGCCAGTTAGCGACACGACCACGCTGCACTAGTTTCTAGACGAGTTATCATGTACTGTATTTATTATCGTTTTCAGATTTCTCAAGTTTTGTAAATATTATTTTGGATAAAGGATTTTATGTGAATATCATGCATGATATTTTAAGATTTTAATTAAGTTGCTTTCCATATTGTTTAATAATTGTGAAATTGAAAAAGGGCTTAAGGCCTATTAGTTACGAAAATATTTCAAATGAAATTATACAGGTTTTGTGACATTATTACAGGGTGAAAATTTTAGAAAAATAGTCGTTGTGCTGCTGGATTTTTGTAAAAATTTATTTTCATTAAGTTATTTTCAACGAATAAAATTCCTACCCATTTTCAAAACCAAAAGGATTTCAAGTATTTTCAGAAAAAAAAAAAAAAAAAAAAGAGGCTTAGCTTCACGGAAAGTTTCCCGCCAGAGTAGATCTCTACTGGAAAGCTACCGTGGGGTGTCGGGTAGGTCGCCTAACTAGTATAATTAGAAAGAGACCTGACAATATAATTTCATGAAATGCCTTTTAAGTTAAATAATGATTATTGAATTTTATGCTATGAAATCTTATATAGCATTTAAATTCTACGAAGTGTGTTATGAAGTAAATTTAAATACATTATGATATCCTCCCATACGAAATTTTATATTTAAGAATGATTTGTGATTTTATATGAAAAGCAGCTGATTTACAAATGTTTTGTTAAACCTATGGTATTCCTTATGATGTCTTTATGATGTTATCGGTAATGGTAGAGTACCCGAAAAATGATGTAGGATTCCACTTGGAAGTTGCGATGTTGGATTCCGCCTCTCCTTAGGGTATATTATGATGCTAACTTACTACCTGAGCAATGTAGGATTCCGCTACTTAGTTACCGATCATATGGTTTTGCAATGTAGGATTCTGCTTTACCATATGCCTAGAGTGCCATTGGGTGACTAAATGAATGGTGGTTGATTTATTTTATTATTACGAAATGAAGTTTTATTAACATGCATACCACCATTTTATTTACAGGTTTATGCTATGTTGAAATGATATAAGCTGCTAGATTTTATTTGAAGCTTACGAATTTTTATGTTCAAGAATGAAATACAGATTTTATATGAAATGCAGCTTATTTATAAATGTTTTATCCGGCCTATGGTATTCCTTAGGGTGATCTCATGATGTTATCGGTAATGGTAGAGTACCCGAAAAGCGACGTAGAATTTCGCTTGGGAGTTGCGATATAGGATTCCGCCTCTCCCTAGGGTCTATTATAAGCTAGCTTACTACCTGAGCGATGTAGGATTCCACTACTTAGTTACCGATCATATGACCTTGCGATGTAGGATTCCACTTTGCCATATACCTAGGGTGCCATAGGTGAATAAATGATTGGTGGTTGAATTACTTTGTTATTACGCAATGATTTTTAATTAACTCATATACCAATTTTTATTTTACGAGTTTATGTTATATTGAAACAATATAAGTTGCTAGATTTGATTATGTTATATGAATCTTTTATTAAATATTAGGAAGGATATAAGTTTATGTTGAGTATTGTATGCAACGATATAAGTTTATGTTAAGTATTGTATGCAACGATATAAGTTTGTGTCTAAATACGATGTTCAACGACATAAGCTTTTGTTTAATTCTAAGTAATATGAATTTTATAAATGTTTAAGTATGAATAAATTTCTTTTAAGCTTTATGACTTCATGAAAGTTTAAATAGAAATGCATATCTCTTACTGAGCTTTTTAGCTCACTATTTCTTGTCTGTTGTTATGGAACCATTCCCAGGTGTAGGAGCAAATTCTCAAGGCAGGCGATCTCCGATGCAAAGTTAAGCGAGCATATCCAACGATTTCTACTGTGAAAATTAAAACAAGTATCATGAGATATAATGAATTTACATTATATAAATACTTTTGATTTTATATTGATACTTACGATTTTATGTATATTAAAATAATTTTAAGTTCAAAATAGTTTCAATTTAAATGCTTTGATTTACATTTGAATGTAGATTTTGAGATGGACCTGAGGTCCCATTTGGAAGTGAAAATGAATGTATGTATTTGGAAATGTTTATAAATTGATTCACAGGTGTTTCGAAAAGGTTGACAATATCAGACAAACAGTTGTTGTGATGCCGATTTTTTTTTTCTTTTCCACCCTAATTTTTAAATGAATAAGAAATGAAATTGTTTTATGGTTTTGCTTCACAGAGTCCTTTTGAGTCACTTATATGAAGACTACAAGGATTTTGTGGGGTACAGGAGGGTTCTGCTTGAATTCAGATAGAGAAAATCCAGGTTTGGTCCTTTCATGTTGGTATCAGAGCTGAGGTTTTGAAATGTTGTTTGAAAAATTCGAAAGATTGTCTTAGAAGCGAAAAGAAAATCCAGTTCCAAAAATGATTTGATGTTTTTCTAAATTTTGCATAATTTCTTTCGACATTCTTTTAAAATCGAATATATTACATGAAAATACAAGTTTAAATTTCACAAAAGATGCGTTGTCGAGGCCGCCCGACTACTGGGAGAGCTGCTATAGAGACTCCTGCACAAGTAGAGGAGCAAATTAGTGATAATCGATGTCTTGAATATTTATGACTTGGAGCTTTTAAGTGATACGAATATTTTAAGCTTATTGATTTCATGGAATGTGTTTGAGATTATATAATGGTTTTATAGTGTTTAATATTTTATATATGAGAATTTTAAGTTTGCTAGATTTGCAATTGAATTACGAGTTAGTAAACTTGAATTTTAAATTAATTAAACGAGAATCAAAGAGAATGTGTCATAGTATTGGTATCATAGGACATGATTTTGAATAATATATGAGCTCCAAAGAGTATACGAATGGTCGGCATAGAGAATAAAGTATTTTTTAGGATCATATGTGCTTAATTGTATCCTCATTTTCGAATAAGCTGATCTTTTAAATTTCGAGGAAGAAATTTTATAAGTGGGGGAGAATTTGTAACATACCCTCCCGATGCTAGTACTATATACGTACGGAATAGTGTATGACCATAATATTGAGGTAACAAATTAAATAAAAGTATTCACAAGTGAGATTTAATTTCAGTATGGTTTTCAGTCAGTACGAAAGAGATTAAGAAAATTTCTGGAAAGTCTAGAAATGATCAGTAAAATTTTTAGAACTTCCATAAAGGATATGATAAGGTTCGCGGAGACCTCGAATGAGTCAATTAAGTTATGATAAAATGTCAGGATCATCCAGAAAGGGTTTAATAAAATTTTTAGATAGCCCTGGTGGTGTAAGTTGAAGTCTAGTATAATTTTCGAGTGGTCCAAATAGGGTTGAGAAAATTCTCGAAAGACCCTAGAAATGATAAGTTAGGTATTAAATAAGTAAATAAATACAGTTATGCGCACTGCAAAATCCAAAGCTTCATTCGACGGGAAAATGAATTATTTTGGGATTTTTCAGATGGACGAAAACGAATTCGAATTCGAAATCATTAAATAAATTAGAGCGATCGAATCCGAATAATTATTCGAATTCTAATGAAGTTTCCGAATGTGAAATTGAATTTTACTAAAATTTCCAAGTGGACCCGAAGCGAATCCAAAACGGAAAGTGGAAATCGAAAAGCATGAAATGAAAGCATAAAAGAATGTGCATGGGAGATTGTGCATAAGTGAGACACATGTCATGAAATGAGAGAATGATAGGTTGCATGGAAGACAAGTGTCTTGAAAAGAATGAGATAGGCATTGCATGAAAGACACTTGGCAAGCTATGGATTAAACAAATTAAAAAAGTGGATGGTGGATGATGATTGAACATGACAAGTGGACGACATTGGACAATCATATATAAATGTGAGTTAAAAGCAAGCAAAGGAAGGCAATCAAGTTCACGATCTCATTGTTATGTTTCAAAATTTCAAGAGTGAAGTTAAGCAAAAACCGGGACCATCAAGCAAAGTCAAGAAGCTCTCGGTAAAACATCCAAGAGAAACCAAGAGGAGCTCCCATTCACGGTCATCCAAACTAAGACCATCATTCATTCAGTTTCTACTCCAAAGCCGAGAGAGGAGCAAAGCCCACCAAGGTGAGTTCGGTCACCATTCTTGGAGGTGACCAAGAGTTAATTGAGAGAGTTTGAGCTCGGATGAAGTGAGAAACAGAGAGATGGAGCTTTTGAGAAGTAAAGCTCGAGCAACCTTCAACCGTGAGCCATTTGAGAGCTGAACCAAGTGCATGCAAAGGGAGAAGGTCACGAGTGTAGCAACCAAGAGCTCGTGCAAGAAGCCCAAGTGTAGACCGTGAACTCACCCAAGTTGACCCGAGTAGCTCATGGCAAGTATGGACAGCTCTTCGTAAGCGATTTTCGACATTTTTAATTAGTTTTTCATGAGGTAAGTTGTATTTCTTTTTTTCTAAGTATCGTTTCGTTGGAAAATGATTATGTTAAGTTATGGATGAAATTGATGATGACATGATTGGGTTTTAGGAATTAGAACCTCGTTAGTGCGGAGGTTCATTCGTTATTGTTTTGTTACGATTTTGGATGATTTTCGATGTTGAATTCGTTGCGAAATCTGTCATGGTATGGGCTGTTATATTATGATTTTATTTTCGATTTCGTTGACTTGGAAAATGATGTATAATGATGTATTTTGAAGTATTGAAAAGTTGTTTGGATATCGAAAAATCATTTTCGAATGGTTCGAATAAGTTTTCGGTGAATACGAACACGTTAGTTTGCAATTTAAGTATCAAAGGAATTTTGATTGTTTTACCATGATGTTAAGTGATATTAAATATGATTCAAGTATTTAAATATGATGGGAAATCGAATATGAAATTTCATGCTGGATTCGGTTAGGAAAGGACGTTATAAGTTGAATGAATTTCAATCATGTCGTTGTGTATTTTTGATGTGCGAAATGTTTCGAACAAAATGTGTGGACTTTTTTTTTTTTTTTTTTTTTTTTTTGTATCGGTCGCGAAGGGGCTATTTTGTTGCGTATTTAAATTAAGATATGCAAATGATTTTCGTGCATAAAAATATGTTAAGTCGATGAGTTTTTAGAGTTAAAACAAACAAATAAAAGCCGATGCGATTACGTGTTATGGGTTGATATTACATGCAGTTTTTATGGACTTTCTATGAACTATTATGGGTTGTTATTACAAGATGTTAGAGGCCTGTTATTGTGCAGTTTTTAGGGGCTATTTATGGATTGTATAGGGGCTGTTATTAAGCTGTTTAATGGGCTGTCAAGCGTTGTGTTTGTGAGCTGTTATCATGCTATTACATATGCTGTTTTGGGGCTATTTTGGATGTTGTTTTATGTGCTGATTTTTGGGTTGTCATCGGGTTGTTTCATGGGCTAGTATATGTTGTTTTTATGGGCTGTTATAAGTTGTTTTTGATGGGCTGTTATGGGTTGTTTTCATGCGGTAAAAGCTGTCATAAAATGCTATCATGGGCTGTTTTGATATCAATGTTGTATTGAGTAATTGTGTGAACTGTTTTGACGATGTAAGGGACTGTCTTGATTTAGTAACAACGACTATTTTTTAGTGTCATTTAGAGGTGTTCAAAACCATTATGCGGTGTTTTATATAGTTTATGAAATGCGAAAGCGATGCATTACTTGAATGTGTCTATATGATTAATTATGCGATTAAAATCACTTTTGACGTTATCTAAAGAATTAACATTAAATGTATAGATAACGTGAAAGAAATATCGAATAGGTTGTGAGCTTTGTAATAAGGTAACAAGTGAGTAGAATGTATTTTGCAATTGATAAATGAATTCAAACACGTTTTCATGAAAGCATTAATGATATGGCATTTTGAAAATTATATTCCATGATAAGTTGGTTTACATCAAATTATATAATTTCATGAAATGACTTTTAAGTTAAATAATGATTATTGAATTTTATGCAATGAAATCTTATATAGCATTTAAATTCTATGAAGTATGTTATTAAGTAAATTTAAATGCATTATGATATCCTCCCGTACGAAATTTTATGTTTAAGAATGATTTGTGATTTTATATGAAAAGCAGTTGATTTACAAATGTTTTGTTAAACCTATGGTATTCCTTATGATGCTTTTATGATGTTATCGATAATGGTAGAGTACTCGAAAAGCGATGTAGGATTCTGCCTGGCAGTTGCGATGTAGGATTCCGCCTCTCATTAGAGTATATTATGATGCTAGCTTACTACCTGAGCGATGTAGGATTCCGCTACTTAGTTGCCGATCATATGCTTTTCTGATGTAGGATTCCTCTTTACCATATGCCTAGGGTATCATTGGGTGACTAAATGAATAGTGGTTGATTTACTTTATTATTACGAAATGAAGTTTTATTA
This sequence comes from Dimocarpus longan, assembly GCA_022984855.1. Lineage (NCBI taxonomy): Eukaryota > Viridiplantae > Streptophyta > Magnoliopsida > Sapindales > Sapindaceae > Dimocarpus > Dimocarpus longan. The sequence continues at coordinate 19,581,403 of CM041018.1, read as the reverse complement.
ACATGCATACCACCATTTTATTTACAGGTTTATGCTATGTTGAAATGATATAAGCTGCTAGATTTTATTTGAAGCTTACGAATTTTTATGTTCAAGAATGAAATACAGATTTTATATGAAATGCAGCTTATTTATAAATGTTTTATCCGGCCTATGGTATTCCTTAGGGTGATCTCATGATGTAATCGGTAATGGTAGATTACCCGAAAAGCGACGTAGAATTCCGCTTGGGAGTTGCGATGTAGGATTCCACCTCTCCCTAGGGTCTATTATGAGCTAGCTTACTACCTAAGCGATATAAGATTCCACTACTTAGTTACCGATCATATGGCCTTGCGATGTAGGATTCCGCTTTACCATATACCTAGGGTGCCATAGGTGAATAAATGATTGGTGGTTGAATTACTTTGTTATTATACAATGATTTTTAATTAACACATATACCACCATTTTTATTTTACAAGTTTTTGTTATATTGAAACAATATAAGTTGCTGGATTTGATTATGTTATATGAATCTTTTATTAAACATTAGGAAGGATATAAGTTTATGTTGAGTATTGTATGCAACAATATAAGTTTGTGTCTAAATACGATGTTCAACGACATAAGCTTTTGTTTAATTCTAAGTAATATGAATTTTATAAATGTTTAAGTATGAATAAATTTCTTTTAAGCTTTATGACTTCATGAAAGTTTAAATAGAAATGCATATCTCTTACTGAGCTTTTTAGCTCACTATTTCTTGTCTGTTGTTGTGGAACCATTCCCAAGTGTAGGAGCGAATACTCAAGGCAGGCGATCTCCGATGTAAAGTTAGGCGAATACATCCGACGATTTCTATTGTTAAAATTAAAACAAGTATCATGAGATATAATGAATTTACATTATATAAATACTTTTGATTTTATATTGATACTTACGATTTTATGTATATTAAAATAATTTTAAGTTTAAAATAGTTTCAATTTAAACGCTTTGATTTACATTTGAATGTAGATTTTGAAATGGACCCGAGGTCTCATTTGGAAGTAAAAATGAATGTATGTATTTGGAAATGTTTATAAATTGATTCACAGGTGTTTCGAAAAGGTTGAAAATATCGGACATACAGTTGTTGTGCTGCCAAATTTTTTTTTTCCTTTTCCACCCTATTTTTTAAATGAATAAGAAATTAAATTGTTTTACGGCTTTACTTCACAGAGTCATTTTGAGTTACCTATATGAAGATTGCAAGGATTTTATGAGGCGCCGGGAGGGTTTCGCTAGAATTCAGATAGAGAAAATTCGGGTTGGGTCCTTTCAATGTATGTCATGACTCTTTATGCATAGTTGACGTAGAACAGAAACATGCAATGTCAATATTGCCCAAGGACGAGGAAGGTAGCCGGAGAGGCACTTATACTTGAGGAGGAGCATGTTGACGTGTCAGTTAATATGCCAACTAGTTCCTCCCAGAACCTCAACAGCCTAAGGGACCAGAACCTACACAAGTAAATAAAGAGAAGATAGCATAGGTTTTGGCAGCGACGTTTCATCAATCGTGTGAGACGGGGGTATCCATAGAGCAAGCCTATAAGCTAGACGCCACACCCTATAACGGAACAGCTGAAACCGAGTGTGCCCTGTCATGGATCGAAACAAATGAGGAGATATTCCAAGTGATGGGATGCACAGAGGAGCAGATGGTTACTTATTCAACCTTCTTGCTTAAAGACCGTGCGAAAGATTTGTGGAAGGCTCATCAGAGGACTCATCCAGATGGGGTCTTTTGGGCAGATTTTAAGAAAGAGTTTACAGATAAATTCTTCCCCAATAGCTATAATGATGTAAGAATAGAAGAGTTTTTCTAGTTGGAGCTGAGGACTTCTACTGTAGCAGAATATGAAAAGAAGTTCTTGGAGTTAGTTTGTCTGGTTCCCTTCATCGTAAAAAATGAAGAACAGAAGATTAACAGATTTATAGTAGGCTTAAACTCTAGGGTCAAGACATAAGTGACCTCAATTGTGCACACCAGATATGGGCAATTAGTGGAGGTAGCCACCAGAGTTGAGAGGAGTGTGGAATCCACCCCTAAACCGAAAAAGTTCGAATAGAAGCGGAGCTGGATAGGCAGCCAACAAGAGGGAGCAAGCAAAATAGTTAAAAGTTATCAGAAGCCTTCATGGTCAGAGAGTCGAAGGTAGAGTTAAAGAGCCCAAACTAGCCAGAGCATAGTTTAGTCACCTGGTGGATCCAGAAGCAGACAAAACTGGAAGACTCAGCCCGCCTACAATAAGTGTGAGAGAGCACATACAGGCGAGTATCTGAAGGGTAGGACGGGATGTTACAGATATGGTTAGGAGGGCCACTATATGAAGAACTATCCTTTTTTGGTCGCCTCAAGCCCATCAGAAGCCAGATCACCAGTTCAAGGATAGCCTAGTGGGGGTCATAGACCAGAGAATGGAGGCCCTCAGATTAGAGGAGCTGCAGGTTCAGGGCAGCCTAGTGGTGGACCCAACAAGAGCGTGCCACCCAGATGATAGCCTGGTAGACCTCATAGCCAAGCTAGAGTATATGCAATGACATAGTAGAAGGCTGATGCAGCTCCGAAGGTTGTCACATGTACCATTTCTTTATTTGATGCAGATACTCATGTTTTGATTGACCCAGGAGCTATATATTCTTTTGTTTTTAAGGATTTCATGGGTAGAGTTAGAGTAGAGGTGAGCTCGACAGACTACAGTGTGATAGTGTCACTTCCCACAGGCGATTCACTTATAACAGATAAAGTCTATGTAGAAAGTAAGGTGATCATAACAGATCAGGAGTTCGAGGCTGAGTTGATAGTGTTAGCCATTCATGACTTTAATGTTATTCTGGGCATGGACTGGTTATCCAAGCATCATGCCTGTAACGCCCTTCGCCCGACTTCCGTTACGGTCGAAAATCCAGAATGGAGAACGTTACTTTCCTTTATAAATCTGTTTCTGTTACCTTTTTAAAAACTTATTATCAAAATTATAAAACTCATTACCAAGATAGCGGAATTTTTTTTTTTTTTCAAATAATTTCGGCAGAGTTTCCTCTGTTTTTCTGAAATCCAAAATTCATTCCCTGTAAATAAAACTCTAACATTTCTAAAACATAAATTTCAGAATTTCCATTTCGGACCTCCGATCCGTTTTCCAAACATCACATTACTCAATTATATCATAAACATTTATATACATATATATTCAAAAGTAAGCTTAAAGAAATATACATAAGCTTTTTACATAAGTGAAATACAATAATTTACATATTTATACATGTGTTTCAAAATGTATGATCCTACGCAATATATATATATATATAACTACCAAAAGTGTAGGATGGATGGTGACTATCTGAACTTCCGGTATCAGCTACTTCCCTGTCTGGAAATGGAATCAAAATGTTCGACCTGCGCGCGGTAAATCAACGCGCTAAACATATTTGCTTAGTGGTATACACATAATCTAATTTATCAATTTCAAATATAATTTCATTCGTAACTAAAAGTATTATAACTTTATCATTCATAAACATAGATATATATATGATGCATAAAAATATTTAAACATATGATTCATAATTTTTTTTCAAGTTCAACATATTTAAAAATCATTGAACATTTCATAACATGTAACAATTTCATTTCATTACTTATCACATTTTTCTCAGTGCCCCTTAGTAAACATATATTCGATACTCATGTATTGGCATATGGGTTTCCGGCATTGGACACGTGGTAGTATCCGTCGAAATAACGGTCGACCCCGGCAACGGCCGCTCGGTGTTTATCCACCGGGTCGTATATCATAACACATATAATAGTTCAGGATCGGACACGTAGTGCCTCTCATAATCCATAACGAATCAATGTAAATAAACGGTGCAGCTGCTAAGTTCCCTATTGACATGTCAATTACCAATTTTCATTTATCGATATCTATGTTTACAAGGGCTATTTATATCACAACGTTTGTATCACATATTTTTTACTTTGATTTTTGTAACAAGATTTTCTTAACGAATCAATTTCGTATCTCATTTCAAGTGTAGTAAAATACGTTTGTAAATGTATCATATTGAAAAGATATAACAATATCATTTAAAAATATTCACATAACAATCTCATTTAAGAAATTCATTTCATAACGAAAACACTTTCAAATAAACTTTAAAGATAATGTGTATACCGACCTCAAAAATGATTCAACTTCGAATCATAAGCTCCTCCTAAGCTTTACTCCTATTATCTGGTCGAGAATCCGGTTCGCCGGGTTCTCCTTGACCTTTCATTAAGACAACATAGCAAAAATTAATTTAGCAAGTTTCTAACGTTACATAATGCATAATGCTTCCCTATTATGCAACCTACAAACATCCAATGGATATCACCTCGAAACAACACGTAATATCACACTTTGATAGCTTATAAACTTAATTGTATCGTCTTTCCTTTACGCGAATTATTTCCAACCAAATTTTTCATGTCAACCATTCCAAAACGAAAAGCAAAACATCACAACTTATCCTTCCTAACATAACAGCCCTTATACGGCTTCACAACTCAATTTTCAACATTGCAAGATCATTCGCAAACACGTCAAAGCTCAATCAAATGAACCTCCGCACTAACGAGGTTTTAAAATCCTATTTCCCAAACATATTATCATCACACTTTTATACTCAACTCAAGCTCAATCATTATATAATCGAAACGGAATCAAATAACTCATAACGTACCTTTCGAGGCTTACTTTGAAAGTTTCGAAACTAGCGCGAAAGCCTATCCCAATTAACTCCTTTTATTAACGAGCTTCCTTCAATCCAAACAGGCATCATTAACGTCCAAATGTCGTTCAAATCATGATTACAATATTAGCGGGGCAGCGACTTACCTTCGCTTGAGCTGTTTTTCGTTTCGAAACAGCTTGCGAACGATTTCGATGACAATGACAGCAACTCGGCAGAGGTTCGCACAAAAACAGCAACTTGATTTCGATGACAGCACACGACACAGCAGCGGCACGACTTCAGCTTGACAGCTCGCAGCAGCGTCGTCGATTTCAGCCACCAGCAGCTCACACCAGCAGCAAGGCAGCGATGACAGCACACAGCACCACAGCGCACAGCAAAAACAGCACAACAGCGCGACAGCAACGGCAGCACTTCGCGACGCAAACAGCTTCGCGACAGCAGCAAAAACAGCACGTTATCAGCAGCACGACAGCACAACAATTACAGCAACTACAGCACAATCGTAACCATGACAGCAAGCAACAATCACGACAGCTCAACAACAAGCTCGACAGCACTTCGACAACAACGACAACACAACAACAACGAAAATTCCAGCAATAACAACAGCAAGCTCACCTCTTCACGGTAATGGCAGCGATGGTAACACTTTCAGCTCATGGTTTGATCACTCCTTGACTTTACCAGACCACGGCAGCAACTTCACCAAGGCAGAAACAGCTCACGACAGCTCTAGTTGCTTCTAGCATCACCGAACAGATCTGAATTTCCTTTCTTCACTTCGGTTCTTGCATGCACGAGCTTCGTTCAGATCTGGTTGTTTCAAACCTCACCGAACAGCACTTCTTCTTCTCTTCCACGACCAGATCTGTTGCTCTGGCTTCGTGTTCCAGTTCTGATCACGTCCAACATCACCGAACAGCACTTCCTTCACGGTTTAGACCTTGCATGCACAAACAACAGCTTCTTCTTCTTCGCTCTTCACTTTTGCTCTCACGGTTCTTGGTCTCACACAAGCAGATTTTCTTTTTCTGATTTTCACTTCAGTTTTGAGCTTAATGAGATAGGTGGCCGAACACATGGACTTCAATTTTTATCATCATTTCATTTTTTTTTTCTTTTCATTTAATGCTTGCACACATGTCATGCATGCATTAGTCATCCCATGCTTTTGTGACACTTGTCATTGTTTTTCCTTTGCATGCATGCCATGTGTCCCACTTGGCCCCACTCTTTATTTAATCTTTCCATGCCATCAATTTCCGCTTTAGGATTCCGCTTTTCGCTCGGATTCGATTCGAGTCAATCCTGGAAATTCAATAAAAATCCAATTTCATAAATCGAAAACTTTATTAGGTTCCGAACAATTATTTAAATCCGGACACACTAATTATTTTACGAGATTCGATTAAATAATTATCCCCGGATCTGTCCGGAAAATTTTATAAAAAAAATTTCGTTACTTCTTCGGATCCGATCGGATAATTACTTACATTGTCCGTTAATATATAATCAATATTTAATAAATTATATTGATATAATAACGGAATGTTACAACTTTCCCCTCTAAAAGAAATTTCGTCCTCGAAATTTACCTTAACTGAATAGATGAGGATATTGATTCTGCATTATCTCTTCGCTCTCCCAAGTAGCTTCTTCAACTTTATGGTTCCTCCAGAGAACTTTCACTAATGGAATCTTTTTGTTCCTGAGTTCTCTGATTTCCCGATCTAGGATCTTTACTGGTTCTTCCTCGTAAGTCATGTCGGGCTGAATTTCAATAGCTTCATGAGAGACTATATGAGATGGATCCGATCTATATCTCCTCAGCATAGATACATGGAACACATTATGTATCTTATCCAATTCCGGTGGTAAAGCAAGTCTATAGGCTACCGGTCCTATACGCTCAATGATCTCGTACGGGCCAATAAACCTAGGACTTAACTTTTCTTTCTTTCCAAATCGAAGTACTCGCTTCCATGGAGATACTCTAAGAAAGACCTTGTCTCCCACTTGATATTCAATATCTTTCCTTTTCAAGTCCGCATAAGACTTTTGTCGATCAGATGCAGCTTTTAATCTCTCTTTAATGATCTTCACCTTTTCTTTAGTCTGCTCTACCAGATCAATCCCCACTAACTTGCTTTCACCCAACTCGGACCAACATAAGGGTGTTCGACATTTTCTCCCATATAAAGCTTCATACGGTGCCATTTGAATACTTGCTTGGTAGCTGTTATTATAAGCAAATTCTATCAGTGGAAGATGGTTATCCCAACTCCCTTCAAAATTAATCACACAGCTCCTAAGCATGTCTTCAAGCACCTGAATTACCATTTCTGATTGTCCATCTGTCTGAGGATGGAAGGTCGTACTGAAATGTAACTGAGTACCCAAAGCTTCCTGTAATTTCTTCCAAAACCTGGATGTAAATCTCGGATCTCGGTCAGAAATGATAGATATAGGTACTCCATGCAATCCGACAATCTCGCTAATGAATAGCTCAGCCAATCTATCCAAAGAGTAATCAACCCTAATCGGAAGAAAATGCGTTGACTTGGTTAAACAATCCACAATTACCCAAACTGAATCATGCTTGCTCTTGGTAAGCGGTAGACCAATAACAAAATCCATAGTAATTCGATCCCATTTCCATTCTGGTGTAGAAATCGGCTGTAGAAGACCTGATGGAACCTGATGTTCTGCCTTTACTTGCTGACATGTCATGCATTTACTCACAAAGTCCACGATCTCCTTTTTCATTCCAATCCACCAGAAATGATTCTTCAAGTCTTGATACATTTTAGTACTCCCTGGGTGCATAGCATAGGGACTACTATGGGCTTCTGTAAGAATAATTCTCTTCAATTCTTCATCATTCGGAACACAGATTCTATCTCCAAAATATAGGGAACCATCATCCCTCACAGTGAACTCAGTCTTTTTCCCCTGCGAAATCTGTTCTCGAATAGCCGCAAACTTTTCATCGAATTTCTGCTTTTCTTGAATTTGCTGCAAAAGACTCGGCTTTGCTTTTAATTCTGCCACTAGAACATTGTCTTGAGTCATCTGCAAAACGGCATTCATGGCTCTTAAAGAAACCAAAGCTTTACGACTCAACGCATCGGCTACCACATTAGCTTTCCCTGGGTGATAGTCGATGATACAATCGTAGTCCTTGATTAACTCCATCCATCTCCTTTGTCTCAAGTTCAACTCTTTTTGAGAAGGCAAATATTTTAGACTCTTATGATCTATATAAATGAAGCATCTTTCCCCATAAAGGTAATGTCTCCATATTTTCAATGCAAAGACAATAGCTGCTAACTCTAGATCATGCGTCGGATAATTCTTCTCATGCATTTTTAGCTGTCTAGAGGCATAAACAACTACTTTTCCTTCCTACATTAGAACACATCCCAGTCCTTGATGAGAAGCATCACTATAAACCACAAAATCCTTACCGGTTACTGGCTGAGTAAGGATTGGAGCCTCTACCAACATCACCTTTAATCGATCAAAAGCTGTCTGACACTTTTCAGTCCATTCATACTTAATATCTTTATGGAGCAATCGAGTCAACGGAGTCGCTATGGATAAAAATCCTTTGACAAAACACCTGTAATATCCAGCCAAGCCCAAAAAGCTTCTGACTTCTGAGACATTTTTCGGAGGTTGCCATTCCATAACAGCTTCTATTTTCCTCGGATCTGCACGGATTCCCTCAACGGATATAATATGCCCCAGAAAAGCAATTTCAGAGAGCCAAAACTCACACTTATTCAATTTAGCGAACAATTGCTTTTCTCTCAAAGTCTGCAAAACTACCCGAAGCTGTCTATCATGATCCTCTCGGGTCTTAGAGTACACCAAAATATCATCAATGAATACCACAACAAACTAATCCAGATACGGATGAAAAATACGATTCATTAAATCCATAAAAGTTGCAGGCGCATTCGTTAGTCCGAATGGCATCACCACAAATTCATAATGTCCATATCTAGTCCTGAATGCAGTCTTGGAAATGTCTGACTCTTTTACTCGCAATTGATGATAACCGGATCGAAGATCAATCTTAGAGAAGACACTCGCTCCCCTCAACTGATCAAATAAATCATCAATCCGAGGCAAAGGATATTTATTCTTGACTGTAAGCTTATTCAACTGTCGGTAATCTACACACAGTCTCAAAGACCCATCTTTCTTCTTAACAAATAGCACAGGTGTTCCCCAAGGTGACACGCTCGGTCGAATAAATCCCTTGTCAAGCAACTCTTGCAACTGAATCTTTAATTCCCTAAATTCAGCAGGAGCCATTATGTACAGAGCCATAGACATTAGCGCAACGCCTACCAAAATATCAATGACAAACTCAACTTCCCTTTCTGGAGGTAAACCTGGTAATTCATCTGGGAACACATCAGGAAAATCACACACTGTGGGTATATCTTGAAGTTGAGATCCAGCCTGAAGAAAATCAACTACATGAGCCAGATAAGCTTTGCACCCTTTTCTTACTAACTTCATAGCCGACACGGCTGAAATCACATTAGAGAGATAATCAGATCTCTCTCCCACCATAATTACTTCATTTCCATCCACAGTCTTAAGTGTGATTCTTTTCAGACGACAATCAATCACAACTTGGTGCCTGGATAACCAATCCATACCCAATATCAAATCAAATTCTCGAAATGGTAACACTATCAGATCACCCGGAAACTCATGTCCCTGAAGCCCAATGGGACAATCTTTATATACCCTATTCACGATCACACTGTGACCTAAAGGATTACTAACCACTATTTCATTCACAGTAACATTAGCCTATAATTTCTTATCGCTATGTATGGAAGTGCAAATGTATGAATGAGTAGATCCTGGGTCTGTCAATGCACGAACAGAAATATCAAAGATGGAAATCATACCAACTATCACATCTGGAGCATCCTGATCATCCTAAGCCCTGATAGCATATGCACGAGCCGGAACTCGAGTATCTCGTCTCTCTGCGGAATCTGGTACTCCCTTCAACCTGCTGCTCTGAGCCTCTGACTGATTAGGACCCGGTCTCCTTCCCTTATGAACTGAAGGAGTTGATGCTTCTAATTGAGGAGCGAAAACGGCTCTGTTCTTTGGACAATTTTTCTGAAAATGGTCATGCGATCCATATAAATAACATGCTCCTGTAACTCTCCAGCATTCCCCCTTATGCTTTTTACCACAATGATCACATGGAGGCAAGGTTGATCTTCCCCCAGTATTTCCTGGTGCACTGGCAACGGAACCCATGGACTGAGCTGGTCGAGTAGCAGAACCCTGTCCTCGCTTCTGAGCCTGGCCACTAGCTTGCGGTCCTTTCTGCTTTTTATTGAAGGGCTGAGAAGAACTAGACTGTCCCTGACCCCTCCTTTACTGGTTCCTGTCCTTTCTTGCCTGCTCTTCCTTTTTAATTCTTTCCACATTTAACGCTGCGGCAACCAGCTGTGGAAAATCCTCAAACTGATGAGTAGTGACCTGAAGTCGAATATAATCATGTAAATCGTCCTCAAATTTCCTGCACCTGTCAGCCTCAAAAGCCACTATTTCCCTGGCATACTTGCTCAACCTGTTAAACTCTCTCTCATATTCTGTGACGGTCAACTGTCTCTGCTTCAGATTGATAAATTCCCTTTTTAAATTAACGATATGGATACGGCCAATATACTTCCTTTTAAACTCTCTCTGGAAGAACTCCCAAGTCCTCCCCTCAGGCGGTACCGATTGAGTAAGAGAAATCCACCACTGATAAGCATCTTCCTGAAGTAAGGAAACCGCACACTCCACACTCTCCTCAGGAGTGCAATGCATCTGCTGAAAGATTCTTTCTGTCCTTTCTAACCAAAACTCGGTAACTGTAGCATCTTCGTCTTTTCTTCCATTGAAATCTGTAGGTCTGAACCTTGCCATCCTTTCAATCATAGATTTCCCAGGTGCTGCTCTAGCCACATGTTGAAAGAACTCAACCATCTGTTCCATGAAGATGGGTTGACCTTGCGACGCCGGTCTTGCCCCTTGAGGACCCACGGACCCTCCTGACAAACCTCCAGCCACACTAGCTGGACTACCCTACTCATACTCACCACCGCCATTGGCGGTTCTAACATGGGAGGGTTCTATCCTACACTCTTACATAAGACAGAGAAATAAATCAGCAGGTCAGAGTCACATCCTTTCCACTTTGATAGTATGCAATGCATGTATATGTATAATGTAATTATTTATCGGAAGCTTAGGTCTAGAATCGCCCAAACCACAGCTCTGATACCAATAACTGTAACGCCCTTCGCCCGACTTTCGTTACGGTCGAAAATCCAGAACGGAGAACGTTACTTTCCTTTATAAATCTGTTTCTGTTACCTTTTTAAAAACTTATTATCAAAATTATAAAACTCATTACCAAGATAGCGGAATTTTTTTTTTTTTTTCAAATAATTTCGGCAGAGTTTTCTCTGTTTTTCTGAAATCCAAAATTCATTCCCTGTAAATAAAACTCTAACATTTCTAAAACATAAATTTCAGAATTTCCATTTCAGACCTCCGGTCCGTTTTCCAAACATCACATTACTCAATTATATCATAAACATTTATATGCATATATATTCAAAAGTAAGCTTAAAGAAATATACATAAGCTTTTTACATAAGTGAAATACAATAATTTACATATTTATACATGTGTTTCAAAATGTATGATCCTATGCAATATATATATATATATATATAACTACCAAAAGTGTAGGATGGATGGTGACTATCTGAACTTCCGGTATCAGCTACTTCCCTATCTGGAAATGGAATCAAAATGTTCGACCTGCGCGCGGTAAATCAACGCGCTAAGCATATTTGCTTAGTGGTATACACATAATCTAATTTATCAATTTCAAATATAATTTCATTCGTAACTAAAAGTATTATAACTTTATCATTCATAAACATAGATATATATATGATGCATAAAAATATTTAAACATATGATTCACAATTTTTTTTCAAGTTCAACATATTTAAAAATCATTGAACATTTCATAACATGTAACAATTTCATTTCATTACTTATCACATTTTTCTCAGTGCCCCTTAGTAAACATATATTCGATACTCATGTATTGGCATATGGGTTTCCGGCATTGGACACGTGGTAGTATCCGCCGAAATAACGGTCGACCCCGACAACGGCCGCTCGGTGTTTATCCACCGGGTCGTATATCATAACACATATAATAGTTCAGGATCGGACACGTAGTGCCTCTCATAATCCATAACGAATCAATGTAAATAAACGGTGCAGCTGCTAAGTTCCCTATTGACATGTCAATTACCAATTTTCATTTATCGATATCTATGTTTACAAGGGCTATTTATATCACAACGTTTGTATCACATATTTTTTACTTTGATTTTTGTAACAAGATTTTCTTAACGAATCAATTTCGTATCTCATTTCAAGTGTAGTAAAATACGTTTGTAAATGTATCATATTGAAAAGATATAACAATATCATTTAAAAATATTCACATAACAATCTCATTTAAGAAATTCATTTCATAACGAAAACACTTTCAAATAAACTTTAAAGATAATGTGTATACCGACCTCAAAAATGATTCAACTTCGAATCATAAGCTCCTCCTAAGCTTTACTCCTATTATCTGGTCGAGAATCCGGTTCGCCGGGTTCTCCTTGACCTTTCATTAAGACAACATAGCAAAAATTGATTTAGCAAGTTTCTAACGTTGCATAATGCATAATGCTTCCCTATTATGCAACCTACAAACATCCAATGGATATCACCTCGAAACAACACGTAATATCACACTTTGATAGCTTATAAACTTAATTGTATCGTCTTTCCTTTACGCGAATTATTTCCAACCAAATTTTTCATGTCAACCATTCCAAAACGAAAAGCAAAACATCACAACTTATCCTTCCTAACATAACAGCCCCTATACGGCTTCACAACTCAATTTTCAACATTGCAAGATCATTCGCAAACACGTCAAAGCTCAATCAAATGAACCTCCGCACTAACGAGGTTTTAAAATCCTATTTCCCAAACATATTATCATCACACTTTTATACTCAACTCAAACTCAATCATTATATAATCGAAACGGAATCAAATAACTCATAACATACCTTTCGAGGCTTACTTTGAAAGTTTCGAAACTAGCGCGAAAAGCTATCCCAATTAACTCCTTTTATTAACGAGCTTCCTTCAATCCAAACGGGCATCATTAACGTCCAAATGTCGTTCAAATCATGATTACAATATTAGCGGGGCAGCGACTTACCTTCGCTTGAGCTGTTTTTCGTTTCGAAACAGCTTGCGAACGATTTCGATGACAATGACAGCAACTCGGCAGAGGTTCGCACAAAAACAGCAACTTGATTTCGATGACAGCACACGACACAGCAGCGGCACGACTTCAGCTTGACAGCTCGCAGCAGCGTCGTCGATTTCAGCCACCAGCAGCTCACACCAGCAGCAAGGCAGCGATGACAGCACACAGCACCACAGCGCACAGCAAAAACAGCACAACAGCGCGACAGCAACGGCAGCACTTCGCGACGCAAACAGCTTCGCGACAGCAGCAAAAACAGCACGTTATCAACAGCACGACAGCACAACAATTACAGCAACTACAGCACAATCGTAACCATGACAGCAAGCAACAATCACGACAGCTCAACAACAAGCTCGACAGCACTTCGACAACAACGACAACACAACAACAACGAAAATTCCAGCAATAACAACAGCAAGCTCACCTCTTCACGGTAATGGCAGCGATGGTAACACTTTCAGCTCATGGTTTGATCACTCCTTGACTTTAACAGACCACGGCAGCAACTTCACCAAGGCAAAAACAGCTCACGACAGCTCTAGTTGCTTCTAGCATCACCGAACAGATCTGAATTTCCTTTCTTCACTTCGGTTCTTGCATGCACGAGCTTCGTTCAGATCTGGTTGTTTCAAACCTCACCGAACAGCACTTCTTCTTCTCTTCCACGACCAGATCTGTTGCTCTGGCTTCACGTTCCAGTTCTAATCACGTCCAACATCACTGAACAGCACTTCCTTCACGGTTTAGACCTTGCATGCACGAACAGCAGCTTCTTCTTTTTCGCTCTTCACTTTTGCTCTCACGGTTCTTGGTCTCACACAAGCAGATTTTGTTTTTCTGATTTTCACTTCAGTTTTGAGCTTAATGAGATAGGTGGCCGAACTTCAATTTTTATCATCATTTCATTTTTTTTTTCTTTTCATTTAATGCTTGCACACATGTCATGCATGCATTAGTCATCCCATGCTTTTGTGACACTTGTCATTGTTTTTCCTTTGCATGCATGCCATGTGTCCCACTTGGCCCCACTCTTTATTTAATCTTTCCATGCCATCAATTTTCGCTTTAGGATTCCGCTTTCCGCTCGGATTCGATTCGAGTCAATCCTGAAAATTCAATAAAAATCCAATTTCATAAATCGGAAACTTTATTAGGTTCCGAACAATTATTTAAATCCGGACACACTAATTATTTTACGAGATTCGATTAAATAATTATCCCCGGATCTATCCGAAAAATTTTATAAAAAAAATTTCGTTACTCCTTCGGATCCGATCGGATAATTACTTACATTGTCCGTTAATATATAATCAATATTTAATAAATTATATTGATATAATAACGGAATGTTACAATGCCACAGTGGATTGATATAGAAAAGAAGTCAAGTTCAGTAGACTTGGGAACTAGATGTGATCTTCTGTGGGGTGAGGAAGATGCTTTCTACAAGTTTGATAAGCACGATGAAAGCGAACAAGAGGCTTAGAAAGGTGTATCAGGGATACTTAGCCTATGCAGTGGAACCATATGATAACAAGTTCCAATTGATAGAGGTTCCTATAGTTAATGAGTTTTCAGATATCTTTCCAAAAGACCTTCAAAGGTTACCACCAAACAAAGAAATTGAGTTCAAGATTAAGTTAGCATCTGGTAAATAGCCCATTTCTATAGCGTCATACAGGACAACACCAACAAAATTAAAGGAGTTAAAGGTCCAGATGGAAGAGTTAATGGGTAAAGGGTTCATTAGGCCGAGTACATCGCTATGGGGAGCTCCAGTGTTGTTTGTGAAAAAGAAATATGGGAGCCTCCGATTGTGCATATATTACAAGCAGCTCAACAGAGTCACTATCAGGAATCAGTACCCATTACCAATGATAGATGACCTGTTTAATCAGCTTTAAGAAGCCAGGGTGTTTTCAAAGGTCGATTTGAGATCAAGGTACTATCAGTTAAAGGTTTGTATTGTAGATCATGTTTAACTTAAGGATTGTATTGTAGATCTTAAGAGAGCATTAGTTGTATGCCAAATTAAACAAGTGTCAGTTCTGGCTAGACAGAGTACATTTCTGGGACATGTGATATCAGTAGAGGGAACATCAGTAGATCCACAGAAGCTAGAAGCTGTAGTGAATTGGAAGCCACCCACAAACATGACGAAAGTCAGGAGCTTTTTGGGATTAGCGGGTTACTACAGGAAGTTCATGGAAGGGTTTTCAAAGTTATCTACTCCTCTGACAAGATTAACCAGGAAAGAAGAAAAGTTTGAGTGGTCAAATGCATGCCAGCACAGTTTTGATGAAGTCCTCGATATATTAGCCTGTACGAAATAGTAGAAAGAGTGGGTAAGGTGGCATATCATTTGAAATTATCACCAGTGTTGGCAAACATCCATGATGTCTTCCATGTTTCCATGCTTCAAAATATATAGCCGATCCTTTGCATATATTGAAAGAGCAACCAGTGCAACTAATAAAGCATTTGACCTACGAAGAGCAACCAATAGAGATCCTAGATAGTAGAGATCAAATGTTGTGCCATAAGATTATTCCATTAGTAAAAGTGTTGTAGATAAATCATGGGATGGAGGAAGCTACATGAGAACCTGAAGAGCAAATGCGCACCCAGTATTTGCACTTATTTGACTCAGGTATGTAGTTTAAAATTTTCATGACAAAATTTTTATAAGAATGGGAGAAATTGTAAGCCTCTATTCTAAATTTTGGACTTTTTAGTCTCAGTAGATAAATTATGGGATGAAAACGTTAAATTCCATAAATATTTTCCTTATAAGTGATATTAAGGTGTTAGAGTAAATTTTAAAAATTGATTCAATTTAATATAAATTGATTTAAATAAATAATAAGAGAAAATTCAAAAGAAGGACAAAATGGTCATTTGACCCTAATAAAAGCTCTATAAAAGTGTGTTGGATGACCAACACTTAGAAAAATTTTGAGAGTGGTAGTAAAGGGTGGACGGCAAAAGGAAGAGAAAGGGGGATTCATTGCTTCCAACCATTTTCAAGGCTCCACATCAAGATTTTGAGGTGAATGAAACTAGAAAAACAAAGTTTGAGCAAGATTAAGGTGAGTTATCATGATCTTTTCTCAAGTTTGATTTAGTTGGGTTTATGTGAAGGTTGATGGTTGGATTAGTTTTGATGCATAATTTGATGAGGGTTTTGATCTAAATTAAGTTTAGAATCTTAACAACTAAAAAGAAAGTTTGAATTGAAAGAAATCATGCATTAGCTGAAAATTAGGGTTTATGTAGGAGAACCCTAGAACTTAATAGAAGCTTATGTAAAATTATTTGAATTGTAGATAAGGTGTTTGATGAATTGTCTAAAAGAATTGTCAAGTTAAAATCTTGAAAGTTGTAAGAAGCAATGTGGTGTATATGTGTGTGTAGGTCACGGGCACCATGGTGGATATGTGATCTCATTGAGTTTTGATCTAAATGAGTTTGAATTCATGTATATTAGATGTTAGAAAATCCTATGGAAATGTTAGAATTGAAAAATGAAGAGAAAATAAGACAAAGTGTTACTTTAGACTAGATGAAGGGCATTGGTAACTACCAAGTAATGTCACTTCCTTTTTACATTTTTATGTCATGTATGATCCTAATTGAACATATATGAGTCTAAGAACACTAATGAAAAGAGAATTGAATTTCTAATGTAAATGTGGTAAAAGTTGACATGAAAAAGTAGTGAAAAATAGGGGTTTTTGACTAGGAACCTCCACTCGATAGCCGTTTCTTTTCGAATTCGCCTTGTGGCTGACCTAAATGAGAGTTAAGGAGATTATTGGAATGAAAATGGAAGGACGAAAACCTAAGGATTACTCCTTAGGAAGTATTCGGCCAAAGGAGGTCAAAAATAGTGATTTTTCGTTTCGAGCTTCAGAAAATTATTTCAAGCATGTAGGGGTGTTTCTAGGTGATAATAAATGAGATTCGTAGAAAGAAATCGGAAAATTAAAGCTTCGATTAAGTTAGAACTTAGATGGGAAGTTAGTAGTCTAAAGGGTTTTCAATAGATTTAGTTGCATTGAAAACTCTATTTATATTTTTGAGGTGTTTATTTTTGCAAATTTTGAATGAGAATATGATGTGTAGGTGAAGCACAAGCAAGTGGAGCAAGAGAGACCCATTGTAGTTTGTTAACGAAGCTCGGAATCAAGGTGAGTGTTACTAACTCATACTACGAATGTTATGTTGTATAATGTAAATTTTATTAGTGGTTAAAAAGTTTATGAATGACTTATATTATACAAATTCTTCCATTGAAAGGAAGATTATTATATGTGTTCCAAAGTGATTTTGAAGTAAAATAGATTTTATGTGAATTGAGCCTACAAGCAGTTGAAAGTTTTGAAAGAAAAGTTATTTTGTGTTTGTTGCACTTAGTAGAAAAAGAGTTTTCAAAGGTCATTAGTATACCCTCAGAATTAGAGATTATCTTGCGCTAAAATATGCTATGTAGAAAATTTGCATGTTAGTTGCCAAGATTTATATATAGTACCTTGCGCTACAATTGCGATGTAGCAAATTCCGCACGTAGTCGCCAAGGCTATTAATATCTCATATTGCGATTTACGATGCAGAGAATTCCGCACATAGTTACCGAGATGTTTCAATAGTATCACGGTTGGTGTCAATTGAAAATCGCCACTTGACATACCACATAGAGCAGCAATAGTTGGTTGTCGTGTGGTCAGAGCAATTAAGGGTATGAATGGTTCTTTTAGAAATAAATTTTAAAGATTTTTGTTGAAACTTATGCATATTGAAAAGATTGGATAATTGTTTAGTTAATAATTGTTAAATTACTTTAATTGTTTCGAGATTACATTTTTCCATGTTGTATTGTTATAAATCCTCCATAGGTACTTTCCATGGGTGATCAAAGTGAAAAAGCTTCTTCGTTGACATAGGTAGGTGTGCACTCAAAGGATGTATTTTCAGGGATTACTTTTGTACTTTGTTAATACGAAAAAACCAATCACTTGCATGCCTCATTTTTGAAATCTTATGACATCTATTTGAAAACTTGTATTATATATTTTGTGATGTAAATAGTTATAAAGTTTACTATAATATGAAACGTAGTTTATCATCATTTGAGGTTTTTATACGAATAAGTGAATGATTATGGAATTGCATATTTATGGAACATAGGAAGTTGGGTTGTGATTGAGATCATTTGGGAGTGTTGACAGAACCCGAACCAGATTCTCTTTGAACTCTAGTCTGGAGGGTCTTGCCGGACACTTTAACGGACCTCCTTTAAATCCGACTTGTCGGATAAAAGAGATGCTCAGAACGAACCCCTTAATCTTGCTTGATTCCTTAAAACGATTTAAAGCATTTCTTATATTTTGATAAACAATTGGGTAGGTGTAAATTTTTCGTATTCGATTCAAAACAAATTTCAAGAAAAATTTGATAGCATAACGGTTATATTTTTAGCATTTCCAAAATTTACCTGTGAAGAAAAACACACTTCGAACTATTCAATTCACCACCCAACTTCTTTTGGCCATAATCATGCATTTTCTCAACTTAATTTCATGCCATACATTCTCGCAAATAAGTAATTTCCGTAACATGCATTTTCACAATTATGTTCTTCCACACATACTATGAAAGCAATTCATATGCATTAATATATGTGTATATATATATCTGAAAATATCATATATCTGTGTGTGTCATATGCAAGTGTTCTAGCTACATATACACATTAAACGTGGTAATACAGTTTTTCAATATCCATATATCTAACATGCAATTATTCATTCATGTTATTTACAACAACAAAATATATAATTTGTTTGATGCATTCTTCAATTTCGCCCACATATTTGTATTGTGTGAGTCTTTTTGAACACTTAGTCACCTGTAACGATTCCAAAAATAATGTACAAGCTACACAACAAGTAAACGTGTTAGCGCATATTACAAGGCAATATAATCATATAATTGTAATTCAACTCATAATTTATTTATACGTTATAATTTCTCGGTTTTTAAAACTTTTCTATCTACAACTACATGTATACCCTTAATATACTTGAACCATCACGTGACGGTTTTCAGAATACTCCAAACGTGAAGCTAGTAAAATGTCTCGATCACTATGATACGGAATTTACTATATCACAATCGTAGTGTGAAACCATCTTAATTAGAACAACTAAAATATGGAATTTCTTCATCGCATATCGTATTGCTCAATTCTATAATTTTGACATCTACGTACAGAATTTCTTCATCGCAACCATAGTGCCCATAAACCAAATCTTGGCGACTATGTGCAGAATTTCTTCATCGCAACATAGCGCTAGATAATAAGAAAACTGAGGGTATACACATGGTTCTTGAAACTATTTTCTCTAAGTGTAAAAAGCACAAAACCTCTTATTTTTCTAACTCTTAAAAATTTTCTCGATTCAAACATTTTAAAATTGACTTTATTTTAATTCCTTCATTTTATGAATTCCATAAACAACTCACATGCTCAATACTTGAATTTGGGATTCGAAAATCATTTTTGTTTTAGTTTATCAACAATATGCAAAGTCTAAAATAGAAATCGAAATAGATGCAATTGATAAGACACTTACCTGACACCTTATTGCAAAGCTCACAACCTATTCGATAATTCCTTCGCGTTACCTATACATTTAATGTTAATATTTGATAACTCTATTTTTATAGAGTTATTTTATTTTTTTAAACCTAAATTCTTGCTTAGTTCTTGATGTTGTTATTATTATTAAGTACATTATTTTATCATTTTGTATTTTTCATTTTCAGAATAAAATTGGTGAAAATCGTATGCGGACCCCACCTAATACTATTGTCCGAGACAAGATCATCGCTGTAAAATAAATGTCATTCGAAGCAGTTCATTGCCTCAAGAATTACTCGAATTAGAAATCGCATCAAAAAGTTATCATAATTTAAAGATCGAGTATTTTAGAAATAAATATTATGTCATGCTGATGTAAGGAATAACGTAATCAAAATTATGATGTAAGCAATGATGTAATATTAAAGTTGACTTATATGGGGTAGGTGAATCATGATGTAAGTAATGATGAAATATGAAAGTTGACTTGAATGAGGTAGGTGAACGATGATGCAAGCGATGATGCAAAATGGTGGAAAATTAGGAAAAGATGATGCAAACGATTATGTAATTGGATGTGAACTTTGCCTATAAATAGGCCTTAGAATCACCATTCTAAACATCTCATCAAATACCAAAATAACAAGTAGTTTAGAGAAAGAGAGAGAGAGAGCTTGGAGAGGAGGAGCAAAGCAGAGGAAGCAATTCTACGGCGAAACTTCAATCTACTAAGTTTTCTTATCTTTTCTTATGTTTAATTTTCTAGTCTTTGTAAATTTTAATATGGAGTAGATTTGTTTTTCTAAGGTTATAATGTAGTCTAACTTTGATGTTCCAATCCTTTGTTCAATTTAATTAAACATTTTTATCTTGGTTGATGCATTTAATACTATGTTAATGCTTCTAAATAACTTATCACTATTTAGTTGAATTGTTAATCATAATGATAGCGGAAGCTAATTTATGTGTCTAGTTCATTGTATTGAATGTCATAAATTATATACAGGATAGGAATATACTAAAGGGAAAAACAACAATTGTTTTTATGAAAAATATTAATTTTACGGAACATCGAGTTTTAAAAATTTTTAGAAAACTCAAGAAATCGTAGATCCATAAAATAATGAAATAAAATAATATAAGAAAAAAATAAAAATCAGATTTTTACCTTATGTATTGAACTCTGTGGATTGCTCACCACCTAACCTTTCTTGATATACCTCTACACCAAGAAACAAGTGAGTGAGCACAATAATATAGAATTGTGCTCACTATCTATTGATTTCTTTTATAAAAAGAATCAACAATATATTTAAAAGGTGAGTTTTTTATTTTGGTTATGCTAAAAAAAACTTTTTCTCTTCTTTTCAAAGAACGTAAAGCAAAACAAAAAAAAAATAATAATAACTTCTATATTAGGAAAAGAAAACTATTTCTTTTCTATATATAGGCAACTACTTAGGGTTTTAATTAATCAAATTAACATTAAACCCCAAATTTATTAAAATTAAATTTTTGCCCCATATAACATAATTAATTCAAAATTAATTCATGTTATATTTTAAAATCAAACTTGTGGCCTGTAATTAATTCATAATTAATTTATATCAAGTCACTGTTGAGAATCAAATTCAAAACCTCTTATAAAATTAATTAAATAATTATTAATTCATAATTAATAATTGACTAATTAATTATAAAATAATTTGAATAATCAATATTATTCAAATATTAAGTGAACACAAATTTTGCTACTTACGTAACAAAAATAATTGGACGGTCCAATTACAATATTTTATATACAAGTTTCTTATAGTGAAATGAGCTATCAAGGGGACCCGATGGACCTACAGTTTTGAGCTCCAATAATATTGAAATTATTAATTGAACTCTTTAATTAATAATTCACTATTATTAATTTTAAAGTTACTCCACTAAAAACCTAAGATTGCACTAACAAAACTGTAGATGTTTTTATACAATTTGAAATTTTCAGTGTCCATTGATTTAATCATTATATATGATTTAACCCTCCATAAATAGTTCATAATCAGAGCTAGGTCAAAATGTCCGTTTTACCCCTCTAATTATTTCTTAATCCTTAAGTACCATTGATTCTCTAATGAACAATATATCCATAACAACTTATGAATTTATCTTTCCATTTTCATATGAATGAAAAGTTGAGCGCTCATATTATTCAAGACCTGAATCAATCCTTAAGGGAACTATTTCTCTACTTCTCGCAAGAAGGAGTGGATTCCACTATCGTGTAGAATGTTCCCAGCTACTTACTAAATCATATCCCGAAAGTACGAAGTTATTGACCGGACATCTACACCGATCTCACCCATTTAAATTAAATGATATAACTCAACAAGCAGGAGTCCATAATAGACTCAGAATTAAGATTAATTCATATATGATCATCTGGTTGATAAATATAAATCTCTGAGTTTAACGGATATTGATAAGAGAATTATATTTATCGTGGTCCAGTCCTATATAATTTATATTATATAAGGTGTCTCCATTTTCATGTCACTACATGAATAGTCTCAGATAAGACTATCGTACTAAATACAAAATGGACCGCAACTGTAGATTTACCACAAATAAAGTACCCAGCTTTATTTGTTTTCTACGGACTCTTTAGATTACTTATTTCAAATTAAATGCGTCTGTATATAACACTTATATACTTTGTTTGAAATTACATCAGTAATCAAGGATGTTTCTCATGATATATACAATTTTTACAAAATATATAAATTGAATAAAATGAATACTTTATTATTTATAAAACCGTTTACATTATTACAAGCTCTTAGGGCACAAAACCCAACATATACCTGCATGGTTTGTGTAGTCTATAAAAGAGATCTATAAATATTAATGAATCCTTTAATGTTTTGACTTGCATGTGGACATAACAGTTAAGCTTTCTAAGGTATTTTCCTTAGACCTCGGGAGGGGCTATGTGAATAATTCAGGGAATCTTGACTAGCAATCGGATAATTAATTTTTTATTAAAAGGAATAAAGGGAAGGAACAGATTAGTTATGGTGAAATCATAATCTTAGAGTTTTAATTTATTGAATTAAATTCATTCATATTTTGTAGTTAAATTTAGTTATAGTTATCAATTTCTTAAATCAAATTGCGTTTGCCAAATAAAAAGTGAGTTATTTTAATTTTAGCCATTAATTAACAACAATCCTCGTGAGACGATACTTATCTTATCACTTTATTACTTATTCGACTAGTCCACTTGCGATTTTGCACAACAAGTTTTTGGCACCGTTGCCGGAGATTATTTGTTTAAATTAATACTAATACTATGTAACTCAAATTTTAATTTGGTATTTTATTTAGTAATTTATTTATTTATTTGCTTTATTATTTGTGATTTTTCTGGTGTATGAGAAAGTCCGGGGGCGAAGTTTTGATACCATTTGATCCAGAAATCGAGAAAACTTACCGTAAGTGACAGGACCCGAGCCAGACCTTCTCTAAGCTCTTGTCTGGAGGATCCTGCCGGGCACTTCAACAGACTCCCCGAACCCGACTTGTCGGATTGGAGAAATCCGGGAAGCGAACCCCTTTACTTGTCTTAACCGGTTTACTCGTTTTAGGCTTAAAAATTTTATTTTCTTTTAATATAGTTGAAACGGTGTGAATTTTTCGCGTTTGATTGAAAACTAATTTTATAAAAATCGGACAGCATAACGACTGTAAATTTAACATTTCCAAAATCAACCTGCATAAGAAATACACTTCGAACTATTTTGATCACCGTCCAACTTCTTTCAATCTCAAACATGCATTTTTCATTCATTTCACAAACATGCAATTCTTTTACAAGCATAATTCACATATGTAATTAACATATAACAACTCATACTTATATGAAATATGTGTCTTGTGCAATATGTGCATATCAAGTGTAATGGTTCATTTATACATACATATCAAAATATTATTCATAATCCGTCAAGTATCTCATGTCAACACATAATTATTTGATTCAATATATACACATGTACACAATGTCAAAATACATTAACATCCATATATTTCGTCTCATAATTTTCCCCACCTAAAGTTAATCAAAATAATGTCTTTGATGCAAGAGCGTCCGTGCCAACGTCTACTAAAGTATACAAGCTACACAAAACAAAGAGAGGTTAGGCAATATATAAATAAAGGTATAACTTCACATAGACATTACTTAGAAAATAATCAATTATTATTTTCTTTTTTTTTTTTTCTTTTGAAAACCATTTCTCATAAGACAACCATGTGCAAAGCCACTACGCACGGAATTTGCTACATCGCGACGTAGGCGAACTTTCTCAACTCTAGGTAACCACAACGCGGAATTTTCTACATCGCCGTTGTAGTGCCAATAGCTTATACTTTACGCAACTACATGCGGAATCTTCTACATCGCATATTGTAGTGCAATTTACTCATCACTTGCAATTAGATACGGAATTTTCTACATCGTTTCACATTGCTATTAACCTTGACAACTACGAGCGGAATTTTCTACATCGCCACGTAGTGCCAAGATGCTAATATCACAACATGCACATGGGTCTTAATTCAACTTTACTTTGCTTTACTATTAATCCTTTTTGCAACTTACTCTCGCCTTCGAATCTCATTTCTAGATTCTAGGCATAACTCATTACTCAACATAAAACCTATGATTTTGGAAAACCATTTTGCAAAACTCTTTGAAACAATAAATTTTATCATTGTCATATAAATGGAAATCAACTAGATGTAAGTGAAGTGAAGGACACTTACCTTGATCCCAACGCTCTCAATGCCTCAAAGAGCCTCTCGCGTCTCGTCCGCGTGCTCGTCACCTACACATCATAGTCTTGTTATAACTTACTCACTTTCTTAGCTAAAACTAATAAAAATAGAGTTTTCAATACATTGAAAACTCACTACACCACACTTTCCCAACTTGATTTTTGACTCGACCGAGGCTCTCAAAATTTGGTTTCTTTGTAAAAGTCTTACTTCTAGACCCCTAGGATCATCCCCCTATGTTTCGTTTGGTCTCCGAAAGCTTAAAACAAAAAGTCAACTTTTTAACTATACGGTTGACCACGAAAAACAGAATTGAAACCAGCCATGGTTTCACCTCCGTTCCTTTTTCTAACGTCTCCTTATCGCATAACTAAGTCGCCCATAAAGTTTCGTCGAGAAACTCCATCGTTTGCTATGTCAATCTAGGCAAAACGCCCAATTTTGGGCACTTTTCAAAGCAAGTTTTTACATCGGACAAGCGACGATGGTTTTTCTTTCGTATCTAAGGTTCTTTTACCTAATTATGACCGAATACATCTATTTTGGGCATCAACAAATGCATTTGCATCGCTATTACACATCTCGGTTTCCTACGCCCACTATTTTGGCTATAACTTCGTCAATTTTTATCGGATCAATCCCATTCCAATTTCTATGGTTTTATATCATTCCTAGGCATCATTTGAGGTGTAGAACACCCCCATACATGTCAGATTTGGTCAGATTTTCTCTAGCTCATGGTTTGAGCTCGGGATTCCACTTTTACTCTATGACACTTTCTACGCGCACTATTTTGGCCATAACTTCGCCAATTTTTATCGGAATGATTCCGTTCCAATTCCTATGGTTTTCTATGTTCCCGAGGCATGTTTTGAGGTGTAGAACAACCCCAAATAAGCCAAAACAAGTCAAGTCTCTACTGACTCTTTATTAAGCTCGGGATTTCTAATATGCTCAAAACCACTTCCATTGAACTTCTATCTTTTCTACTTATCTTCCTAATCTTATTTATGGTAAAATTTGGGTTCAAAACCATCTAATCTCAGAGGTTTTCCACTGATCTTCACAGCCATAACACACCCACACACTCATTCTAGGGTAAAACTTTCAAGTTTTTACAAAACTATCTCTCATAAGTTTTTCATCAAACACTTAATCTACAACTACTTTTGCTTTTCCAACAATTTAAATCACAAGTTAGGGTTTCTCCCATAACTCTAACCTACCATTTTACATCATTCAAGTTCCCTTTTTTTAACAACTTATAACTATAACATTGATTTACATCAAAATCTCACCAATAACACATCAAGTAAACAAACTAATCCATCATTATATCATACAAACCCAACATCATGCTTTTACACATTTCCACCATATTAAAGTCTATGGAGAAGATGATATCTTACCTTATCTATGCTTAAGGTTTGATATTTTGGCTTGGGATCAACTAGAACAATTGCTTGGAAGCTTGAAAATTGGTTGAAAATATCACTTGTTCTTCTCCCCCTCTAATTTCCTTCCATCTCATGCTCTCCCTCTCAACTCTCTCTTCTATTTTTGTTTCTCACGCCTACTTCTTCATTTTCAATGAAAAAGTGACTAAGTGGTGTATTTTATGGCCACCTTTTTGCTAAATGACCACCATATCCTCTATTGACTTGTTGGATTTACAAAATTGCCCTTAGTTATGTTATTTACTAATAAAAATCGATGATCATTTGTCTCATTTTTTTTTTTTCATATAATTGAATTATTAACTTACTAAACTAAAGTTTTACAATCTTGCCATCCATTTATATTATATATATATTTTTATTCACTAAATGACCATTTTGTCCTTTTTATTCGATAACTTAGTTTCTAAGGCTAGGAAACATAAAATCGAATATAGGGGTTTACAGTAAGAATCGAAAAGAAACAAGGAAGGCTGCAAGCACGGGACCAAACAATATCCAAAACATTGTACCAATAAATGCTGAAATTCGAGCATTACGAGATTATGCTCTACCCACAGTGGGTAATGTTTCAGCGATACGGCGACCAACTATTGCTGCTAACAACTTTGAGATTAAGCCAGCAATCATCCAGATGGTACAAAACAACCAGTTCAGTGGGGCTCCGAACGATGATGCAAATGCCCACATTGACAGCTTTTTGGAGATCTGCGATACCTTTAAGCACAATGGTGTTACTGATGACGCCATCCGATTGAGATTGTTCCTGTTCTCTCTTCGAGACAAAGCCAAAAGCTGGCTCAACTCATTGCCATCAGGGAGTATTACCACATGGGATAACTTGGCACAAAAATTTCTAGCCAAGTTCTTTCCACCAGCCAAGACTGCAAGACTACGAACCGAGATTGCCACTTTCAGACAATTTGATGGAGAGTCATTGTACGAAACATGGGAAAGATTCAAAGATCTGCTAAGACGGTGCCCACATCATGGAGTTGCTGACTGGTTGCAGCTACACACATTCTATAATGGTTTAGGAAATTCCACGAGAACATTGGTAGATGCCGCCGTTGGTGGAGCACTTTTAGGGAAACCCTATCAAGTCGTTTGGGACATACTAGAAGAAATGGCTGCAAATGCCTATCAATGGCCATCAAAAAGAGCAGTTTCGAAAAAAGTTTTCGAAATACAAGAAAATGATGTGTTGACCAGGCTTTCCACTCAGGTCGAGACATTAACCAAGCAACTCAAAAACTTGACAGCTAATGTCTTTCATATTCAGTCGGCATCTTATGATTTTTGTGGAGGAGACCATTCTAATGGGCAGTGCGATAAAAACCAGAAAAGTCAAGCCCTTTTGTGGGTAACAGACAACAAAATAACCCGTACTCCAACACATATAATCCAGGATGGAGGAATCATCCAAACTTTTCATGGAAAAACAACGATCAACCCAAGCAACCATATCTACCACCATTTCAACAGCAGCAGGCCAACAAACGGTCGCTTGAAGAAGTACTCGCTCAGCTCACCGAAAGGACTAATCAATTTATGACGAAAACAGACATCACGCTCCAGAATCAAGCTACTTCCATTCGAAATCTAGAGGTATAAATGGGTCAAATCTCAAATCTACTGACTGCAAGACCTCAAGGAACCTTACCAAGTAACACAAAGACCAATCCTAAGGAGCATGTTAAGGCTGTCACATTACGAAGCGGTAAAATGCTGAAAGAACCTGTCGAAGGAGCAGACGAGAAAGAAGGATCTAGCAAAGTGGAAGAAGAAGTGTTGGTTGAACAAAAAGAAGCAGAGAAGTCAAAGTCAAAGCTGTTTCTAGACAATCTGACACCATACAAACCACCATTACCTTTCCCTCAAAGATTCTAGAAGCAGAAACTAGATAAGCAATTTTCTAAATTTTTTGAAGTTTTTAGAAAATTGCAAATTAATATTTCTTTTGCAGATGCTCTGGAACAGATGCCCAGCTATGTAAAGTTCATGAAGGAAATCTTATCAAATAAAAAGAAGCTGGAAGAACATGAAACTGTAACTTTGACCGAAGAATGTAGTGCAATCTTGCAGAAAAAGTTACCGCCTAAACTCAAAGATTTGGGGAGTTTCACAATTCCTTGCACCATTGGTGATTCATTCTTTGATAAAACATTATGAGATCTTGGTGCAAGCGTTAACTTAATGTCATTCTCTGTTTTCAGGAAACTAGGCTTGGGAGAAGCAAAACATACTACAATATCTTTGCAGCTAGTTGATCGATCAATCAAGTATCCAAGGGGAATTATAGAAGACGTACTGGTAAAAATGGATAAGTTCATATTTCCTACGGATTTCATTATGTTAGACATGGAGAAAGATCAAGAAATACCCATCATTTTGGGTAGGCCATTCTTAGCAACAGGAAGAACTCTCATTGATGTACAGAAAGGTCAACTTATACTAAGAGTTCACGATGAAAAAGTGACCTTTAATATGCTAAAAGCGCTCAAACATCCACATAATGTTGGTAACTGCATGAGGGTAGATGTAGTGGAAGAATGTATCAAAGAAAATGCTAAGTTTTACAAAGAACACACCAAAAAGTGGCATGATCAACGTATCCTAAACAGGGAGTTCACTCTAGATCGTCGATTCAAAGTCAACAGAAAAGGACTTAAAGCTTACATGGATGATGGAGAGCCTCAACAGAAAGCCACCATTGCACTTTCAGACCCAACTTAAAGCATTTTTCAACAGTCAACCTAATGACTATAAATTAAGCGATTCTTGGAAGGCAACCCAAGTTTTTCTTTCTTATCTAGTTTTCTTTTGTTTGTGTGTTATTGTGTTCTTTGTGTGTTATTGTTTTTCTTTGATAATTTTCTTTTCTTTTTTAGAGATGGAGACAAGTCTTGCAGCACTCAAAAATCATTTCCCTACTCTGCCTCAAGATGTACTCAGAAATATTTACAAGTGCAGACTCGAAAGAATGATGGCACTAACATGTTTAGGTCTTCCAGAGCATATTCGGTGGATCATTGAAGCTAAGGTACATCTAGCAGGTGAGTTGATTGATTCATTCATTAAACGTTTACTAGGATTGGGAAGAAGTTCTTACTCAAAGAAGATGAGAGCTAAGAGAATAAGAGTGTGACATAAGTGTGCAAGATGGAACTATGACACAAGCTATAAAATCCTGGATATTTGTCCATAAATCGAGAAGATAAAAACTTAAATGCGTAAAGGATGGGCTGAGTAAGGAGTCTCTGGATAACATCCGTGAGACTCTTGAGACGCATCATTGTGGAAAAGTTCAACGTATTCTTTTAGATTTATGAGTTATTTAGTAAAGAGAAACAGCGTTATAGTCTTAGGAATCTGACTTTAAAAGACCCTGTTTGCCAGTTTATAAGAAAACTGGATGGGAAGCTGATCCTCAACTCATAAAAGGTGTTTAAGCGGTTTCTGGACGTAAAACCAGAGGAAGATGTGAACCACAATCACAAGTACTATAACATCATTTTTTTCTTTGTTTAGCAGTTGGTTTCAAACTTTTTCGATAATTGTGTTTACTTTTTGACATTTCTTTACCTATCATTTTAGATTTTTAGCTCGTTTCAAATTTTTTCAATTATTGTGTTTACTTTTGACGTTTCTTTACTTGCTATTTTAGATATTTTTAGCTTATTTCAAACTTTTTCGATTATTGTGTTTACTTTTTGACATTTTTTTACCTAACATTTTGAATTTTATATTTTTAGCGGCTTGTATTAATTATTTTTTTGAAGATTGTGCTTTCTTTTAACATTTCTATACCTAATTTTTTTTCCCTAATCACAACTGTTTAGCACTGTAGAACTGTTCTTTTACTCTTTCATTTTCTTTAAATGAGCGTTCATTACTGATAACAAATAATTAGTTTCGAATGAAAAAAAAAATGACAAAGTCCTCAAGCAGCAAATTCAAAACCATTTATGTTTCTTGTAGCCCAAAGTCTGGTATAAGTGCATAATATTCAAAGGCAGCTGCTGAACTTGGTACGACTTTAGTTGCCCGAAACATAGATTTGGTGTATAGAAGAGGTAGTTTGGGACTGAGGGGTTCTGTCGCGGTAACTGCAACTGTTGGAGGCAGCAGAACCCTAGGTATCACAGTAAAGCATTTGGCTGAAAAGAGAGATATCATTGGTATGAGTATAGGTAATGAGTTTCAGGTCACGAGCATACACGGGCGAATAGCGTATATGTTACTCAATGCTGATGCCTTTATCGCGTTACCTGGTGGTTTGGAAACGTTTGAAGAAATCTTCAACATTGCATCTTGGGCCTATCTCAACATTCACAAAAAGCCATTAGGTTTGCTTAATACTAACGGTTTTTATGATGGTTTATTGGCTTTTCTTGATCATGCTGTGGAACAGGGTTTTATGACTCAAGCAAACCGGCGTATTCTAGTCTCAACTTCAAGTGCTGATGAACTGATTGACAAACTGCAAGACTTTGTGCCCAAAGTTAAGCCAATCATGTCGCAGGTGGTTTGGGATTCTGAAGCAAGCGATAACAAGAAGCGTGCACTAGATCTTAATCTCCGGTTGTAACTTTCTTATCCTATGGTTTTGTTAATAGCATTTCCATTTGATTTTTTTTTTTTTTTATCTTACTAGACATTGAGGACACTATCTCAAATAAGTTTGGGGGTAGAGTTTGCTATTATTGAAACCATAAGATTCAAAAACTGGTTCGAGTTGAAACCAAAAGATGGCAGAGTAAAAAGTACTTTTGTGCTCTTGATATGCATCTTTGTTTTCATTTAAAAAAAAATGCAAAAATTTTCATTATTTGTTTTATTTTATTTTATTTTTTTTGCCCTAACAAGTCGACTAATTACTTTGTGTATATTAATGGAATCTTAATGCATGTTTTTGGTTGAATATCTTTACTAAGGAATAGCCATGAATGTCTTTGCATGATTTGAGACTTTTGAATGTCATGATCTTAGTTAATTGAGTAGATAAATATCATGTTTACATGAATTGTGGACTATTAGTGGAGATTACCCTTGGTGAGGAATTGAGCTTTTTAAACGTTTCTTTTTGAGAGATTTATTTATTTCTACTTTTAAACACTCTTCACTTTGTTCTTAATAGATGATCTCTATAGGGTTTTGCATTGAATACTAAAGAACAAATCATCATTGTAGATAACATGAGTTGCTTTGATTTGAAAATTGGATCGACTTCTTATAAGTGATATAGGTAATTTTTACTCCATAAAAGCCCACTTTCCTACTTTCCTACTTTGAATAGAGATACTTTATAAACCCTTTGAAGTCAAACACTTTAAACATTTTTTTTGTTTACCCTTATTAAATGACCCTATTGAGCCTTTAAATTTAATCATACCTTATGAAGCTTGGGATCATACTATGTAGAGAAAGAGGATAAGGGAATTGAAGTGTTAACATCTATGTGATTTGTACATAGGCAAATGCATTAAAAGAAGTTTGTTTCTAAATATCATTGTGAAAAAAAAAAAAAAAAGTGAGCAGCACAAGTTTTATAACACTTAGATGTACAAGGAGAGGTGGAAGTTAAAAAAAAAAAAAGAAGAAGTTGTGATGAATTCAAGGGAATAAATAAAGTACTTTGGTATGATCTTAAGTTCTTGTTGAACCTGTACCTTAAGATTTCTTACATATCAAGTAACCATAGCCCAAATACAATCTTTAATAAAGCCTATTGATCTTCAAGAGGAAGTCCAATTTGAGAGTTGAAGTATGTCATCATGCTCTATCTACGTTCTTAGTATTTGATTCTAATAATGAGATCTATTCACTTAAAAGTACGGTTCTTTTTAAACGTCTATATTCATATGTGATGTAAATGACACTTGCTATGCCTTTACATAACCTCTATCACATATGATTGCATGAGTGTTTGCTTTAGGATTTATGAGGGTTATGAGAGATATCTTATGAGGATTAGAGCCGAAACGAAATAAGTCCATGACATGTGAATATGATATTTTGAAATGAAATTGCTTTGAGAGTGCTGGTGTGAGATTGTTAATGATTCTATTTTAGATCATTAGTGACTTATCTTTAGTCCTGATATAAGATCATACAGAGACTTCTGTTAATTTATATTTAGTGAGATGTTGATGAGTTATGGGTGGAATCTTTTAACGTTTGTGGGTATTGTTGCTGGTAAACCCTCAAGAGACACAACTCCTCCTACTAGGGACATCTAGGGGTTTAAAGGCTTGTGGCATACACTCAATGCCATCGTGTTTATATACGAAAATGGATTGTGTTTTTATTTTCTGTGTTTTTAGCTTAGGTTGTTATTTTTAGTTTTACTTGAGGACAAGCAAAATCTTAAGTTTGGGGGTGTGATAACTCTATTTTTATAGAGTTATTTTATCTTTTTAAATCTAAATTCTTGCTTAGTTCTTGATGTTATTATTATTATTAGGTACATTATTTCATCATTTTGTATTTTTCATTTTCAGAATAAAATTGGTGAAAATCGTATGTGGACCCCACCAAATACTATTGTCCGAGACAAGATCATCACTACAAAATAAATGTCATTCGAAGCAGTTCATCGCCTCAAGAATTACTCTAATCAGAAATCGCATAAAAAAGTTATCGCAATTTAAAGATCGAGTATTCTAGAAATAAATATTATGTCATGTTGATGTAAGGAATGATGTAATCAAAATTATGATGTAAGCAATGATATAATATTAAAGTTGACTTATATGGGGTAGGTGAATCATGATGTAAGCAATGATGAAATATGAAAGTTGACTTGAATGAGATAGGTGAACGATGATGCAAGCGATGATGCAAAATGGTAGAAAATTAGGAAAAGATTATGCAAACGATGATGTAATTGAATGTGAACTTTGCCTATAAATAGGCCTTAGAATCACCATTCCAAGCATCTCATCAAACACCAAAATAACAAGTAGTTAAGAGAAAGAGAGAGAGAGAGAGCTTGGAGAGGAGGAGCAAAGCAGAGGAAGAACTTCTACGGCGAAACTTCAATCCACTAAGTTTTCTTATCTTTTCTTATGTTTAATTTTCTAGTCTTTGTAAATTTTAATATGGAGTAGATTTGTTTTTCTAAAGTTATGATGTATCCTAACTTTGATGTTCCAATCATTTGTTTAATTTAATTAAGTATTTTTTTTATCTTGGTTGATGCATTTAATACTATGTTTAATACTTCTAAATAACTGATCACTATTTAGTTGAATTGTTAATCATAATGATAGCGAAAGCTGATTTATGTGTTTAGTTCATTGTATTGAATGTCATAAATTACATACAAGATAGAAATATACTTGTATGGTTTGTGTAGTCTATAAAAGAGATCCATAAATATTAATGAATCCTTTAATGTTTTGACTTGCATAGGGACATAGCAGTTAAGCTTTATAGAGTATTTTCCTTAGACCTCGGGAGGGGCTATGTGAATAATTCAGGGAATCTCGACTAGCAATCGGATAATTAATTTTTGATTAAAAAGAACAAAGAGAAGGAACAGATTAGTTATGGTGAAATCATAATCTTAGAGTTTTAATTTATTGAATTAAATTCATTCATATTTTGTAGTTAAATTTAGTTATAGTTATCAACTTCTTAAATCAAATTGCGTTCGCCAAATAAAAAGTGAGTTATTTTAATTTTAGGCATTAATTAACAACAATCCTCGTGGGACGATACTTATCTTATCACTTTATTATTTGTTTGACTCGTCCACTTGCG
Source organism: Dimocarpus longan (assembly GCA_022984855.1). Classification (NCBI taxonomy): domain Eukaryota; kingdom Viridiplantae; phylum Streptophyta; class Magnoliopsida; order Sapindales; family Sapindaceae; genus Dimocarpus; species Dimocarpus longan. Next base: position 19,547,544 of record CM041018.1, on the reverse strand, counting down.
ATTTTGCACAACAATATTTTAGGTAACGTCACAATCGAATTCGATCGCTTATATAAATACTACATAACGACTTCGAAACACTTCTAAATGAACTCAAAACAGCCCGTACATTAAGATGGCGTGTAATACTCATTCGAAACCATAATTATCATCAAAACAACACGCGACATTCATACCAATAGTTTCCATACAAAAACAGCACTTACATCACTTCGAAACAGCTTGAATTCATTAAAATAGCTTATGAAATCATTCGAGATAGCTCAATATAAAATAGCCCATGATTTTTAATTCAAAACAGCATAATACAACATCCTAACAGCTCTTAGAATAGCGTTGAAACAACTCTAAAAAAACAGTACGTAACAGTCCGCGAAACAACACAATGACAGCCCAATAATCAACACGCTAATAGCCCATTAAACGGCCCATAAAAAACCCATAAATCAGTATACTAACAGCCACTAAAACAGCTTGATAACAGCCCACAACAACAGCATAATGAAAGCCCATAACAGTTCATAAAAGCAGCACCATGACAACATCAAAACAGCTTACAATACAGCACCCATGACAGCATCAATATAGCCCATAATACAGCACTATAAAACAGCACATAACAGCATGATGATAGCATCATAATAGCACAATGACAGCATCGTAACAACTCTTAAAAACAGCATATTATAGCAGTTTGACCGCTCATAAAACAGCTCATAATATAGCACTTATAACAGCATCAAAACAGCACCTATGACAGCATACTAACAGCCCACAAAAACTGCATGTTAATAGCTCACAAAATAGCATATCTAAGTCCAGAAAACAGCACATAACATCGCGCTTTGACAGCCTATATCTAGCACATTTACAGCTCACTAAAACAGCCCTATAATAGCTTGAAATACTGCATGAAAACAGCCCTTAAAACACTCAATATCGACCCTTAATCATGCATAAAAACTGCACATAAACAGCTTTTAAATTTCATAAAAACTACACATTAAAACCAGTCCATAATTCTTACTCGCGTCGACTTTTGCTTGCTTGATTTTAACTCTAACAATTCATCATCTTAACATATTTTTATGCATGAAAATTCATTGCGAAACTTAATTCAAATGCACAATATAACAGCTCCTTCGCGATAGATACAAAAACAGTCAACGCAACGAATTTATCACACATTTACAACATCGAAATTCATTCGTTAACACAACGAAATACAAACGAATGAACCTCCGCACTAACAAGATTCTAAATCCTAAAACTCAATCATTTCATCATCGAATTCCATCAATTTACTATCTAAAATTTACGAAAATCAACTCACTTTACAATTACATAATTGCACTATTTGAACCATAATTTCCTTAATTTTTATCGGAATCGATCCATTCCAATTCCTATGGTTTGCAATAGTCCCTAGGCATGTTTTGAGGTTTAGAACAATCTCAAATAAGCTCAAATAGATCAGGTCACTATCAGCCCTTCTAGCTCGGGATTTTTCAACTTCACTTCATGCTTCTCTTTTTACAACTCTATAACTTATACAAAGTTTCTTAGCATCTAAAATGCATGGATTAAGCTTCAAATGAATGAAAAACAAAATGGGTTACACAAACCCTAACCATGACCAAAACATCATCACAAGAACCAATCACTATCTTTTATATTTCTAACATGAAAATCACACTAAACTCTTCACTAACCAACCAAATTCAAACCATAAACTCAAATCATCATTTGATGCAAGATTGGAAATGAGTTTTTCATACATACATGATGATTTAACACTAGTAACTTTACTTACTTATACTTTGCTTTTGCTTCAAAATGGCTCTAGAGACTTTAGTTGATGACAAGGTGAGATTTGATGATGATTTGATTGAAGAAATTGCATGAAAAAGCTTGATTTCCTCCCTTTCTTTGGACGGCAAACACTCTCCCTCTCCTTCTCATTTTTGACGTGAAGAATTGCTAAATAGTGGCACAAGATTTGCTAATTGGTCCCTCCAAAGAATTGCCAAAATCACCTTTAAACTTCGCTAAATTCTATCTTAAACCATAACTAGATAATGTTGACTTTGATTGGTCCACATGTTATCATTTTACACCACTAATTATTCCACCAATCAAATGACTCCAAATAGCACATTAAATATCATATAAATCTATCCCACTTGGTTAATTTCTATTGGATGAGATTTTTGACTTTTCAACTTTAAAAAGTACACTTATCTCAGTCTATACTCTCTCATAATACTTTCTACTACTCTTGGGTCCTCTAATCGATTTCCTATTCACGATGTGAAAATCAATTAAACTTTAAAAACTATTATCGGAAGATAATTATTCAACTATAGCTAAAATCGAGGATTTACTAGTCCATCTCTAATTTCATGACACTTGTCTTGTATGTATTCACTCATACTTTAATTTCTTGACACGTGTCCCCTTATACACAATTTCCTATGTACATTCTTTTATGCTTTCATTTCACGTTTTTGGATTTTCGCTTTCCGTTTCAAAATCGCTTCGGGGTCGACTCAGGTCACCTGGAAATTTTATTATAATTCACTTTCACATTCGAAAACTTCATTAGAATTCGAATAATTATTCAGATTTGATCGCTCTAATTTATTTTATGATTTCGAATTTAAAAAAATTATCTCCAGACCCATCTGAAAATTTCATAAAAATTTATTTACACTTCCAAATTCAAACAGAAAATTAATTCTATCATAAATCAACATTTAATAAATTATCTGGACGTCGGGATAGCATGTTACAAGTGTATTTTTCATTTGCAAGAAAATTTGAAAACCTTATAAATGCAGCCGTTATGCTATCAAATTTTCATTAAAATTGTTTTAGATTTTGAAAATAAAACAATCACTTTTACGACTTAATTGAGTTTATAAAATTTAAAAAGTTTGAATTTAAAATGAAACCAACCCAACTAGTTTCAAAACAATAAAGTCAAAGTAGCTTCGAAACAAAGATAAACGAGCAAGTTTAAAGGTTCACTCCACTAATTTCTTTTAACTATTCAGTAGGATTTAAAAGAGGTCCGTTGGAGTGCTAAGCGAGGCTTAACAGATACTAGCCTAAAGGAAATCTGGATTGGGTCGTGTCACGCTACACCACCTACATTTAGATACAAAAGAAACCTTAGCTTTAGCTCGCAGGTCGCTTCTCATAAAATTCAGCTCTATTTTCTACTTCACTTGAGTTCACAAATCACTCAGCTCTGATATTCATCTTGAGCTGCGAGCTCTAGTTTGCATTCAGCTCACCCATGCTCGGCCTCAGCTCGCCCCAGCTCGTTCTACGTGAGGTCCTACTCTCAACTCAGCCCATATGAGCTCATACGTAGCTTAATTTAAATGAGCTTCCTTACTTAGCTTAGCTCAGATCGAGGGCACTTCCTCTTTCTGCGAGCTCGCTTAGCTCGTCCTCTCCCACGAGCTACTATCTTCTAACTCAGCTCAACTTCACAAGAACTGTCCAACTCACACACATCAACTTCTCTTTTAACTAGCTCTTCCTAACAAGATTTCACCTTAGTCCGACTTGGATAGGCAATAAGATGAACTGGGACCTTACTTAGCTCACTCATTGTGAGCTCACGCTCTAAGCCAGCTTGATCAGCGCTGAAGGGGCTACAAGTATTTATGTAAAACTCAAACTCTCATTTTTTGAAAATTAATATTTTTGTTCGGTAAATAGTATTTTTGGATGAATAGTGACTTCAAAAACTGACCCCAAAATCAAAATTTCTAGAATAGGATTTCTATTTTTTTGATGAATAGTATTTTTGAACGGAATCGGTTCGTGTGAGTCATAATTTTTGAAAAGCGAACTTAGTGAATGAAAAGATTCGAAATTTATATTAGAGTTAAGGAAAAGTGAATCAGATAAAAAATGAATCAATTCAGATAGATTTCAAGTAGTCCAAAAAAATATCGAACGAAAATATTCTTTCCAAATTTGAATTATGTGAAATATTTTTGGAGAAATAAAATTATTTAAAATATTCGAAAAGGTAAATTGAGTGTCAGGAAAACTCCTGAGTAGTCCAAAGGTGATTAGTAAGATTTCCATATAGACCTAGATGAGTGACTTAGATTCTAGCATAATTTTTGGATGGTCAGAAATAGATTATTCAAAATTTTGGATAGTTATGGAGGGGTCAAATGAGTTCAATTAAGCTCAAGGAAGTTCCTGGATAGTCTAGAGTTGATTAGTAAACTTTTCGGATAGCCCCAGTCGGATAAGTCGAATTTTAAAATAATTTCCAGGTGATCTGGAAACGATAGAGAAAGTGTTCGAAAAGCTTAGAAATGATGAATTAAGTCGTAATAAAATATCTAGTCGGTCCGTAAATGATTAAATTGAGGTATACTAAGATTTCCAAATGGACGAAAACGAATTCGAATTTGAAATCGAAATCGAAATGGGAGAATGCATGGAATAACACGTGGCATGAGTAATGTAAGAAATGGACACGTGTCGAGCATGCAAAAAGGAAATGAAACAAGTGGTATGAAGGTTAATTGCATAGGTGACAAATGGCTTAAATCTAGGAAGCTTATATATATATATCAATTGATTGAAGAAGAAGCATGAAACAAGAAGCATTCTCAATTAATATCATCAAGCAAAAATCGAGTGAGACAAAGTTTAGAAAAAGAGGAGCAGCGAACTTAAGAAAGAAAGAGAGAGTAGCCACCATTTGTTTTCAATCACCAATTCGGTCATCACTCAAACTAAAAACCCGAGAGTTTCATTTCTTCTTCAAGTATCTCAAACCTGAAGTGAAAGCAAGAGAAGGAAGAGGGCACCCACTCGGTCATCTTCAACCTCAAAGCCGAGAATAGAGAGAGAATCAGGAGCTGCCAAGCCGAGAGAGCAATTAGAGAGAGAGGGACTTTTTTCATCTTTCAACTCAAGAAACAACCAAGAAAGAGGAGCTTCACCCAAGAGCCATTTGAAGAGAAGAGTGTTTGGTGCTGTAGTCCAAAACTGAGAGCAGTAAGAAGCATGAAGCAACCAGTTCAAGCTATCCTCTCCAAGAAGCAAAATCGAGAGCAAGATCAAGGGAAGGATAGCCTTGCATGTTGAATGAGAGGCCAAACCCGTGAGCTTCACCTAGAGAGGACCAAGAGAAAATCCAAGAAAGGAGCTTGAGGATGATGAGAGCTGCTTGATTTTGGAGATTGAGAGTAGAATCTACAGCCTAAGTGCATACTCGAGAGTATGAGTGTTTAGTCGAGAGGATGGCAAAGGTGACAGCTGTTGTTTTTGGCAAGATTGGAGGTTGTTTTAAGCTTAATCATCACATGTAAAGGTAAGTTGCTGCCTTATTAATCCTTCTAAACTGATTTTGAGAGATTTTAAGCATGCATGTCTCTTTTTAAAAGTAGTCGAAGAAGCTAGAATAATTGTAAAGTTTCGTTGGTTGCGTTTTGTTGAAATGATGTTAGTTCAAAATGATTATCATGTGTGGACGTTAAGATTTCGCATTGTTATTGTATGAGATTAATCAAAGTGATTGCGACTTGAAAAATAATGATTTGAAACCCTCGCATAATTAAAAGTTTAATTGTTATTGCGAGTGTCGATTTTAACGGAGATTCGATAGTAAAAAAAAATGTAGGTGAACCAGCCAGTGGAAGAGAGATGTAACAAGAGTGATTGTCTTTCTATTAGAAGCAAGTTGTGAGTGTGGATTCTATTAAAGTTTTTATGCCTTTTATATCCATTGAAATTTTATAAATGCGATTGTGTTTGTATTTGAATTTTTATGTGTATTGAGTAGGTTCAAGCATGTTATTGTTTTATTTTAATGCATGTATTGTTTTATTCAATTTATGTTATAAATGTATTTATTTTTGAAGTAAAGTAAAAAGTTATATGAAATACATGCATAGGAAATACAAGCTTAAGACATCTCCAAAATTTTAGACTTTTGCTTTAGAAAGAAAATATTTCAGCTATATATCGTAAATGACAGAACAAAATATTTACGAGTTAAATCAATATGCTCTCATGCTAAGTTAACGTAAAAGTTTTAAGTATAAGTTTTAAGCATTTTGAAATTATTTTAATTGCTTTTAGTTTACCCTAATATTAGCTAGGGCCTAGAATCCCTTAAGGGCGGAGAGCTAAGAAATGGGCCCATATAAACCTTAAGGGCCTAGAATTCCTTGAGGACGGAAACCCAAAAAAGGGGCCCGTATAACTCGTAAGAACCTAGAATCCCTTGAGCACCGAGGCCCAAGAAGGGTGCCCAAAGCGAATAATATGGTTATTAAACCTCGGGTTACCTCATAAGATAATTTAAAGAAAGAAAAGAAAAATTCTATTTTAAGAAAGTTTCGAGTAGAACATTTATACGTATTATGCTAGTTTGATAGTTTTAATGGAAAGAAATAACTATTAAGTTTTCCAACCTCTTTTAGGAAGATTCATATATTTAAAAGCAATTATTCCAATTTATAAAAATTAACCACTCACTAAGTTAATACTCACCACTCTTTCATTGTTTATAAAAATCCTTCTCGGGTGCAAGTACGAGCAAAACAACGGAAGCATCTCTGTCGGATGCGCATATGAGATAGACACGTAACACATCTGTACTAAATCGTTTTCCGAGATATCGTGTATATGCCCATATTTCATGGTTTCAAATTGATAATAGTTTTCTAAATATTATTTCGGATAATACATTTATTTGGTAACTCTTAGTAATGATGTTATAAAATTTCCAATAAGTTAGATTTTCGTATGATTGAAATTTGAAAACATGTTTGCAGTTGTTTGTGGAAAATAAAAGAAGGCCTAAAGCCCAATAGTGGAGATTTGAATAATTTTCGAAGTGTACAGGTTTTTATGAGATTTTGCAGGGTGGAAATATTCGAAAAACAGTCTTGTACTGTCAAATTTTCGTAAAACTTGTTTTTACAAAGTTGATTTCAAAAAAGTAAAAAAAAAAAAGAAAAAAAGATTTGATCCAGTTTCATATCTGAAAGAATTTCTAATAAGTTTTTAAAAGAAAGAGACTTAACTTCATAGGAACTTTCTAGCCGGTGCAGACCTCGACTGGAAGGCCACCATGGGGTTGTCGGACGGGCTGTCTAGTTAGTTAAGGTAGAAGGGCCAATCAATTTACTCGGCTCGGTATTTCGCGAGCTCCCCCTTAATTCCCATACTCAGGCATTAACACCACTCCGAGCTCAATATTTCCTTAATATATTCAGCAACACCACTAGCATTTGCACCTCACGACCTTAAACACCACAAACACATAATCAACAACATAACACTTCAAATCAACCTATTTCCTTAGCTACATTACTTACCAGCTTTCCTCAGCCTTCTGCCTTGATCTCTAGCTCGCGAGCTGACAGGCCCCTTTCTAACTACTAGCTAGGCGACCAGCTCGGCAACCCCACGGTGGCTCCCCAGTCGAGATCTACTCTGGCTGGAAAGTTCCAGTGAAGCTAAGCCTCTTTTCTTTTCTAAAATACTTGAAATCCTTTTGTTTCTGAAAAAGGGTGGGAATTTTGTTCGTTGGAAATAACTTTATGAAAATAGTATTTTCACATAAAACCAGCAGCACAACGGCTGTTGTTCTAAAATTCCACCCTGTAAAATATCTCATAAAACCAGTATAATTGTATTCACAAACAATTTCTATAATCAATAGGCCTCCGACCATTTTCAAACTCATAATCATGCAATGAAGCGGAAGTAACTTGGATAAATCTTAAAAAAACGGCATGCATGATATTTACATAAAATCCTTAACTCAAAATAATATTTACAAAACTAGAGAATCTGGAAAATGATATTAAACGCAATACATGATGCTATGCTAGAAAATAGTGCAGTCTGGTCACGCGTGTCTAGCTGGCCTGTCCGTGGCCTATCCGTCCGAAGGAGATACGTCAACCGCGCTACTCGCACCTGCACCTGAGGGAGGGTTTTAAAGAAAACAGGAAAACAATGGTGAGAATAACTCGGTGAGTGGGTAAGTTTATCATAAACTATACTTTTGCTAAAAATAATATTCCTCCCAAAAATAGATTGGAAAACTATTACTTACTTACTTTTTCTGAAAACTGAATTCTCGTTTAAAAACATGTGAAAGTTACTGATCAAACTTTTCTTAAAACTTTTCTTATTTTCTTACTAGCCTATCTGGCAACCCAGGGAAAACTCGTCCTTCGTGACGGTGCGAAGACATGCCACTAGGATAGGGGAACTCTCACCATGTGTAGTCGCAGATGTGGATACAACTCTGGGATCGCGAATCCCTCCAACATCAGGCAGATCTACACTATCCCTTACGTGCAGAGGGTGACTGACATACTCGATCCCCCCAAAGTTAGTAACTCCCCCCAACTACCGTAACCGTATGGAATACTTTCGGCCGGGTGTAATCTTAGGGGCTAGGGTAAACCATAAGCATATATAAAATGAAATCTCGACAATATGCTATAATATCGCAAAATAAATTTCACAAATACTATCTCTATGCATGTATATAATTTCAACTTGCTCAGTTACTTTACTGAAGAATATAAACATATTCATAGCATAATCTTTAAAGCTATACATACATTTATAGATGATAAACTGAAAACTATAAACTTTTACTAGAATCTCAAAACCTTTTACTTGCTAAAACTGATTGCATTCAATAACAGAATGTATGAAAACTTTTAAAAATCCACACTCATTACTTGCTTCCAAAATACTTATCACCGCTTCCCGTTACGGCTCTCGTTCGATTCCCGATTCACCTACAATTGATTTCGATCGAGATGTCATTAAAACATAACTCGTGCCATACGAGGATTTATAAACACAATAATTCAAGTGACTATCCTTGCACGATAACATAACGGAAAACTCATATTTGCACGCGAAGACTATTTCAAACCGAATCGTTATCGCGACTTAAACTAGTCGGAACTCTACGGTTACAAAACTGATAACTATGCCCTTCGAATCTAATGTAACATCATCAAAATCAGATTTCAAATGAATTCACTAAACAAGAGATTTGAAACCAAACGACAAACTTAAAGCTTACGCGATTTCAACTAATTATCGCGTTTTATCGTTTTAAGTGTTTCGCGCGATTTCTTTGTTTCCGCTTAAACTTATCGTTAATAACAGCTCGTGACTTTACTTAAACACGGCAAACGAATATTTAATCATGATTAAGCACAAGAAGAAAAACATGGTAGCAAGCTTAATGCATATTCATTTCCGTTTCCAACTCCGAAATTTCGATAATTAACGATTTCGCGCGAAACCAACAATTATGCGATTAACTCTATTGAAACTCAAACTATCTTAACTTCAACTTAAACACTTTAACGGGCTTAATAATAAACTCGGGGCAACGAGCTAACATCATATTTACTTTGATATTCAACAATGAAAATCACAAACTAACAACGCTCGCATTCGCGGAATATTCAACCGAATCTCTCGGAAACGGTTTCTAAATATCCGAACGATTATCCGATACTTTAAAACACTCTAATATTATCTATTTTCCGCGATAACGAATGCGAAACTAAAAACATAACTCAACAGCCCCTATACATCTCATAACAGCCCATATACAAAACTCGCAACAAATACGATCGTTTACCAAATCATTCAAAACCAATCGAAACAACAAAACGAACGAACCTCCGCATTAATGAGGTTCCCAATCCTAGTCCCAAGCATAATATCATCATTTCGCTCTACTCTATTCACATATTCACATTACTAATTACTCAAAACACTTTCAAAATGGAAATGGGCAGCACTTACCCAAGAAGCGAGCTGTTCACCGCTTCGAAACGGTTTCCGAACGGCGATGAAACTCTCGTGACAGCAAGCTGTCTCTTCCACCAGCCAGCTATCCTTTCTTGTTGCTGTTCTACTTCCTGTCTGAAAGATGTTTGGCCTGACTTAACAACTTGGCAGCAGCTTGGACAGCTCACGGCAGCAACTCGAGCACAGCTTGACTTCCAACAGCTCGGCAGCAAGCTTCCTCTCACCGGCGACAGCAAAGGCAGCACAGCAACAGCATAACCTCACGCCAGCAGCTTCTCAAGATGGAAGCAGCTCACAACTCCAGCTCTTTAGCTCCTGGCAGCAAGACAACACCTGGTTATCACCAGCACACTTACCAAACCATGGCAGCAATTGAGGACAACGACAATAGCAGCACTGCCTTCTCACACCAGCAACTCCTCTCGCCGGCAGCAAGATAGCAACTTCCTCAGCTCACGGTGGGTGACAGCAGCTCAAAGTCTGACTTCTTCCAGCTTGCATGCATGGGCTGGAGTTCTCAGATCTGCCCTTGCATGTACTCTCTTGCTTCAGATCTGAACTCTCTTCCACCTTACATCATCCGGTCTAAAGACAGCAGCTCGGGTTGCTTGGTAAACTCTCTGGTTTGGCTTCTCTCGTTGCTGCACCCGAGAGCTTCTCTTCTTGCTTGATCTGGTCTTCTTGGTATGAAGACAGCCACTCGACCTCTCTTGCTCTTCCAAATCCTCACGCTCACTCTTGGTTCTCACTTACACGAGCAGCACTTCTCACATTTCAGTTTTGGGTTTTGTCTTTTGGAATGAAGAAAAAGAAGTTGACAGATTGTTTTGCTTAGTTTTGGTTGGTCTTGAGTGCATAAGTGATGACCGAGTTTCCCTTTTCTCTTACTCTTCCTTTGGATTCGATTTTTGCTATAATAAGTTGTTGACCGAATGATAGTTTTGGTTTTGATTGTGTCTTTGAATGCATAGATGACCGAGCTTGATGAATATATTGCTTTGCTTGGTTTTTGATATAATAAGAATTTGTTGACCAAGCTTATTAGCTTTCTCTTTGGTGACCGAGAATGCTATAATTTTGCTCTCTTCTTTTTCAACATCAACTACATATATGAATATAAAATTGCTCCTCTCTTGCATGTGTGACATGTGTCACAACATGCAATAACTTTATTTGGTTTCATGCATTCTTACTTTTTAATTCCAAGCTCGGATTCCGTTTCCGTTTCCGTCCATCCTGGAATCCGCTTTTAATCACTTTTGATTAACTCTCGGTTTCTATTCTCGAAATTATTTAATAAATCTCAAATCCGTCTTCGCGAACTCGAATTTATTTCTCTAAATCGAAAATAATTATTCCAAATATTTTCGGACTCGATAATTATATTTTTCCGATCGAACGCGATCCATCGGAAAAATATTTCACTCTCTGACGAACGCAGTTTTGGGTTTTACAATTCACCCCTCCTTATAAAAATTTCGTCCTCGAAATTTACACAACTTTCATGCAATGCATCTCAACACCAGAATCTATCAAACATACTCAAAAGTTCTTAACTTATAAAATTCGTAACTTGAATAACTAGATATACTTACTTGTATCGAAAAGATGCGGATACTGACTGCGTATCTGCTCCTCGTGCTCCCACGTGGCCTCCTCCACTGCATGATTCCTCCACAACACTTTAACCAACGGAATAACTTTACTGCGAAGAACCTGATCTCTCTTATCAAGAATTTGAACTGGGGTCTCCTCATAAGATAGGTTCTCCTTGAGTTCCATTGGCTGCTCTGACAATACGTGCGAAGGATCTGCTATGTACTTACGGAGCATCGAGACATGAAATACATTATGGATCCTGGAAAGTTCTACTGGCAGTTCAAGTCGATATGCTACCTCACCTACTCTGCCAATCACTTCGTAGGGACCGATATACCGAGGGCTTAACTTACCTCGCTTCCCAAAACGAATTATTCCTTTCCATGGAGATATCCGTAGGAACACCTTATCCCCAATCTGGAACTCCAAATCCTTCCTACGTTTATCTGCGTAATTTTTTTGACAATCCTGGGCTATCTTCAGATTGTCCCGAATAACCTTGATCTTATCTGTAGTCATCTGAACAAGCTCGGGCCCAATCAACTTTCTCTCGCCCATCTCATCACAACATATCGGTGTCCTACACCGTCTTCCATAAAGTGCTTCATACGGTGCCATACCGATACTAGCCTGATAGCTGTTATTATAGGCAAACTCGATTAAGGACAGATAAGTATCCCAGCTTCCTCCAAACTCTATCACACAAGATCTGAGCATATCCTCTAAAGTCTGAATGGTACGCTCAAACTGACCGTCTGTCTGCGGATGAAATGCTGTACTAAAATGTAATCGAGTACCTAATGCTTTTTGGAGACTAGGCCAAAAATCTGGATGTAAATCTCGGATCTCTATCGGATACAATCGACACTGGAGCCCCATGTAATCTCACGATCTCATCAACATACAACTTAGCCAATCGATCCAAGGAATAAGTACTTCTGATAGGTAGGAAATGAGCTGACTTCGTAAGTCGATCTACTATCACCCAAATACTGTCATAACCATTTTGACTCCGAGGAAATCCTACCACAAAATCCATAGTAATACGCTCTCATTTCCACTCTGGAATAGAAAGTGGCTGAAGAAGTCCTGATGGCCTCTGGTGCTCGGCTTTCACCTGCTGAAAAATCAAACATCTTGACACAAATTCAGCTATCTCTCTCTTCATACCTTTCCACCAGTAATGCTCTTTCAAGGTATGATACATTTTCGTACTTCTCGGATGCATAGCGTATGCTGAGGAGTGAGCTTCATCTAAAATTTCTTTCTTAAGTTCCGTCACATTTGGAACACATAGTCTCTGTCTCATCCTCAACGTACCATCATCCCTGACTGAGAAGTCTCCTTGCTGGCCTGACTCTACTTCCTGTCTGATCTTGACTAACTGAGGATCCTGAATCTGCAACTCTCGGATTCTATCCACGAGTACTGATTGAACTTGGAAAGTAGCTAACAATGCACCTAAATTCCGTACTTCCAATTTAACTCCTAAAGATCTCATCTCTACTAACAATGGAAGATACCCAGCTCTTAAATGAGCTACCAAGCTGGAGGGTTTCCTACTCAATGCATCGGCTACTACATTTGCTTTCCCGGGATGGTACTCTATGGTGCAATCATAATCCTTGAGCAGCTCTAACCATCTCCTCTGTCTCATATTCAACTCTTTCTGGGAGAACAAATACTGAAGGCTCTTGTGATCTGTAAATATCTGACATCGAACTCCATACAAGTAATGCCTCCAGATCCTGAGTGCAAAAACTACTGCGGCCAACTCTAGATCATGGGTTAGGTAATTCTGCTCGTGCTTCTTTAACTACCTGGAAGCATAAGCTATCACCTTTCCATCTTGCATCAGAACACAACCCAAACCTTGCCTCGAAGCATCACTGTACACCACAAAGCCTTCATTTCTGGAAGGAAGAGTAAGCACTGGAGCTGTGGTCAATTTTGTCTTCAATTCGTCGAAATTCTTCTGACAGGCTTCTGACCATTCAAACTTTACTTCCTTTCTGGTGAGCTTCGTCAAAGGAATGGCAATCTTAGAAAATCCTTCTACAAATTTCCTATAATAACCTGCCAAACCTAAGAAACTCCGAACCTCAGTTACGGTTGTAGGCGATTTCCAGTTCACAATCGCTTCAATCTTCTGAGGATCAACACTAATCCCATCAGCTGAAACCACATGGCCTCAAAATGAAACTTCATTCAACCAAAACTGACATTTGCTGAACTTGGCATATAATTGCTGCTCTCTTAACGTCTGTAAAACTAGTCTCAGATGTTCAGCATGTTCTTCTCTACTGCCCGAATACACCAATATATCGTCAATGAACACTATGACGAACTTATCCAAAAATTCATGGAACACCCGATTCATCAATGCCATGAATGCTGCTGGGGCATTGATTAGCCCGAAAGGCATAACCAAGAATTCATAATGTTCATAACGCGTCCTGAAGGCAGTCTTAGGAATATCATCTCCCTTGATCTTCAACTGATGGTACCCTGATCTCAGATCTATCTTAGAAAACAACCTTGCACCTTGCAACTGATCGAACAGATCATCGATCCTCGGTAAAGGATATTGATTCCAAATAGTCACCTTATTCAATTCCCGATAATCAATGCACAATCTCATACTTCCATCTTTCTTTTTAATAAAGAGCACTGGTGCTCCCCAAGGAGATACACTGGATCTAACAAAACCCTTGTCTACCAATTCTTCCAACTGAACCTTCAATTCCTTCAACTCTAGAGGTGCCATCCTGTACGGTGCTCTGGAAATTGGTGCTGTTCCCGGAATCAGATTAATCTCAAATTCAATATCTCTATCCGGAGGTAAACCTGGAAGATCTTCTGGGAACACATCAGAAAACTCTACAACCACAGGAATATTTTCTAGCTGAGTCTCCCTCTCGGACGAATCTATCACATAAGCCAAATAACCTGCACATTGCTTCTTTAACATTCTTCTGGCGGTTATGGCTGATATGATATGGGATGGAAGCATTTTACGCTCTCTTCGGAATACTACATCTGACTCTCCCACTGAACTGAACTTGACTTCTTTCTGAAAACAATCCACCACGGCATGATGCGTAGCTAACCAGTTCATACCCAATATAATGTCGAAATCACATAGATCCAACAACATCAAACTAACTGGAAAGGATCTACCCCCAAGTACAATATCACAATCTCTACAAACACTCTCTGCTATTAAGGAATCTCCAGTAGGAGTAGCTACCACATATGCCTTGATTAGTAGCTAACCGTCCATACTCTCTATGCTCTGTAGCTACCACATATGCCTTGATTTTCGGATTCAGGCCCTGCACGAACTTATGGCACTTGTTCACCTCATCATTCACTATAAACGGTGCCACTCGGGACAATTCAGTAAACTTCCTCTCATACTCTTCCACTGTCATGTTACCCTGCACAAGATTGTAAAATTTCTCAATCTTTGCGTCTTTGTATGCCCTTGGGTAGAATTTCTCGTTGAATTCTTCTTTGAACTTTTCCCATGTGACTTGTTCGGTTGCTTTTCGCTTGACGGAATCCCACCAATCTCTAGCTGACGCTCGAAGTAAGAATGAAGAAATTGACACTTTTTGGAGATCTGTGCATTCCATCTGTTCCAACACTCTTTCAGTATTATCTAACCACTCTGTTGCAATTTCTGGACCACCTATTCCGTCAAAAGCATTGGCACCTAGTTTCATTGCCCTTTCGACGGTGGCGCTTGGTGCACGAGGCCTTAGCCCTTGGATAACCTAGGCTAATCTCTCGGTCGGATCCTACTCAGGTTCTACTGCCGGTGACTCAACTGGAACCCCTGGCTGAGGATCATTGACGGACTCATTTACTTGCTCCCTTATTTTTGGAGCAACAGGTGGAGCATTTTCCGCGGCTTTCATTGTACGCAGACGACCGACGCGACGCATGATTCACTACACTTCGTATAATGTTTGAGAAATACTATGAAAATGTTTGAAAATCATGTAATGCATTTAAAACCTTTGCTCTGATACCAACGTTGACAGGCCCCTTTCTAACTACTAGCTAGGCGACCTGCCCGACAACCCCACGGTGGCTCCCCAGTCGAGATCTACTCTGGCTGGAAAGTTCCCGTGAAGCTAAGCCTCTTTTCTTTTCTAAAATACTTGAAATCCTTTTGTTTCTGAAAAAGGGTGGGAATTTTGTTCGTTGGAAATAACTTTATGAAAATAGTATTTTCACAGAAAACCAGCAGCACAACGGCTGTTGTTCTAAAATTCCACCCTGTAAAATATCTCATAAAACCAGTATAATTGTATTCACAAACAATTTCTATAATCAATAGGCCTCCGATCATTTTCAAACTCATAATCATGCAATGAAGCGGAAGTAACTTGGATAAATCTTAAAAAAACGGCATGCATGATATTTACATAAAATCCTTAACTCAAAATAATATTTACAAAACTAGAGAATCTGGAAAATGATATTAAACGCAATACATGATGCTATGCTAGAAAATAGTGCAGTCTGGTCACGCTTGTCTAGCTGGCCTATCCGTCCGAAGGAGATACGTCAACCGCGCTACTCGCACCTGCACCTGAGGGAGGGTTTTAAAGAAAATAGGAAAACAATGGTGAGAATAACTCGGTGAGTGGGTAAGTTTATCATAAACTATACTTTTGCTAAAAATAATATTCCTCCCAAAAATAGATTGGAAAACTATTACTTACTTACTTTTTCTGAAAACTGAATTCTCGTTTAAAAACAAGTGAAAGTTACTGATCAAACTTTTCTTAAAACTTTTCTTATTTTCTTACTAGCCTATCTGGCAACCCAGGGAAAACTCGTCCTTCGTGACGGTGCGAAGACACGCCACTAGGATAGGGGAACTCTCACCATGTGTAGTCGCAGATGTGGATACAACTCTGGGATCGCGAATCCCTCCAACATCAGGCAGATCTACACTATCCCATACGTGCAGAGGGTGACTGACATACTCGATCCCCCCAAAGTTAGTAACTCCCCCCAACTACCGTACACATATGGAATACTTTCGGTCGGGTGTAATCTTAGGGGCTAGGGTAAACCATAGGCATATATAAAATGAAATCTCGGCAATATGCTATAATATCGCAAAATAACTTTCACAAATACTATCTCTATGCATGTATATAATTTCAACTTGCTCAATTACTTTACTGAAGAATATAAACATATTCATAGCATAATCTTTAAAGCTATACATACATTTATAGATGATAAACTGAAAACTATAAACTTTTACTAGAATCTCAAAACCTTTTACTTGCTAAAACTGATTGCATTCAATAACAGAATGTATGAAAACTTTTAAAAATCCACACTCACTACTTGCTTCCAAAATACTTATCACCGCTTCCCGTTTCGGCTCTCATTCGATTCCCGATTCACCTACAATTGATTTCGATCGAGATGTCGTTAAAACATAACTCGTGCCATACGAGGATTTATAAACACAATAATTCAAGTGACTATCCTTGCACGATAACATAACGGAAAACTCATATTCGCACGCGAAGACTATTTCAAACCGAATCGTTATCGCGACTTAAACTAGTCGGAACTCTACGGTTACAAAACTGACAACTATGCCCTTCGAATCTAATGTAAAATCATCAAAATCAGATTTCAAATGAATTCACTAAACAAGAGATTTGAAACCAAACGACAAACTTAAAGCTTACGCGATTTCAACTAATTATCGCGTTTTATCGTTTTAAGCGTTTCGCGCGATTTCTTTGTTTCCGCTTAAACTTATCGTTAATAACAGCTCGTGACTTTACTTAAACACGGCAAACGAATATTTAATCATGATTAAGCACAAGAAGAAAAACATGGCAGCAAGCTTAATGCATATTCATTTCCGTTTCCAACTCCGAAATTTCGATAATTAACGATTTCGCGCGAAACCAACAATTATGCGATTAACTCTATTGAAACTCAAACTATCTTAACTTCAACTTAAACACTTTAACGGGCTTAATAATAAACTCGAGGCAACGAGCTAACATCATATTTACTTTGATATTCAACAATGAAAATCACAAACTAACAACGCTCGCATTCGCGGAATATTCAACCGAATCTCTCGGAAACGGTTTTTAAATATCCGAACGATTATCCGATACTTTAAAACACTCTAATATTATCTATTTTCCGCGATAACGAATGCGAAACTAAAAACATAACTCAACAGCCCCTATACATCTCATAACAGCCCATATACAAAACTCGCAACGAATACGATCGTTTACCAAATCATTCAAAACCAATCGAAACAACAAAACGAACGAACCTCCGCATTAACGAGGTTCCCAATCCTAGTCCCAAGCATAATATCATCATTTCGCTCTACTCTATTCACATATCCACATTACTAATTACTCAAAACACTTTCAAAATGGAAATGGGCAGCACTTACCTAAGAAGCGAGCTGTTCACCGCTTCGAAACGGTTTCCGAACGGCGATGAAACTCTCGTGACAGCAAGCTGTCTCTTCCACCAGCCAGCTATCCTTTCTTGTTGCTGTTCTACTTCCTGTCTGAAAGATGTTTGGCCTGACTTAACAACTCGGCAGCAGCTTGGACAGCTCACGGCAGCAACTCGAGCACAGCTTGGCTTCCAACAGCTAGGCAGCAAGCTTCCTCTCACCGGCGACAGCAAAGGCAGCACGGCAACAGCACAACCTCACGCCAGCAGCTTCTCAAGATGGAAGCAGCTCACGACTCCAGCTCTTTAGCTCCTGGCAGCAAGATAACACCTGGTTATCACCAGCACACTTACCAGACCATGGCAGCAATTGAGGACAACGACAGCAGCAGCACTGCCTTCTCACACCAGCAACTCCTCTCGCCGGCAGCAAGATAGCAACTTTCTCAGCTCACGGTGGGTGACAGCAGCTCAAAGTCTGACTTCTTCCAGCTTGCATGCATGGGCTGGAGTTCTCAGATCTGCCCTTGCATGTACTCTCTTGCTTCAGATCTGAACTCTCTTCCACCTTGCATCATCCGGTCTAAAGACAGTAGCTCGGGTTGCTTGGTAAACTCTCTGGTTTGGCTTCTCTCGTTGCTGCACCCGAGAGCTTCTCTTCTTGCTTGATCTGGTCTTCTTGGTATGAAGACAGCCACTCGACCTCTCTTGCTCTTCCAAATCCTCACGCTCACTCTTGGTTCTCACTTACACAAGCAGCACTTCTCACATTTCAGTTTTGGGTTTTGTCTTTTGGAATGAAGAAGAAGAAGTTGACAGATTAATTTGCTTAGTTTTGGTTGGTCTTGAGTGCATAAGTGATGACCGAGTTTCCCTTTTCTCTTACTCTTCCTTTGGATTCGGTTTTTGCTATAATAAGTTGTTGACCGAATGATAGTTTTGGTTTTGATTGTGTCTTTGAATGCATAGATGACCGAGCTTGATGAATATATTGCTTTGCTTGGTTTTTGATATAATAAGAATTTGTTGACCAAGCTTGTTAGCTTTCTCTTTGGTGACCGAGAATGCTATAATTTTGCTCTCTTCTTTTTCAACATCAACTACATATATGAATATAAAATTGCTCCTCTCTTGCATGTGTGGCATGTGTCACAACATGCAATAACTTTATTTTGTTTCATGCATTCTTGCTTTTTAATTCCAAGCTCGGATTCCGTTTCCGTTTCCGTCCATCCTGGAATCCGCTTTTAATCACTTTTGATTAACTCTCGGTTTCTATTCTCGGAATTATTTAATAAATCTCGAATCCGTCTTCGCGAACTCGAATTTATTTCTCTAAATCGAAAATAATTATTCCAAATATTTTCGGACTCAATAATTATATTTTTCCGATCGAACGCGATCCATCGGAAAAATATTTCACTCTCTGACGAACGCAGTTTTGGGTTTTACACGAGCTACCTCGAATCTCTATATCAGATTAGCTCCCCATCTTCCAACAGCTTGGTCTCCTTCACAAATGGCAAAAAATCACAACAGTAGCTCGTCCTTCACTGGTTACAGTTGTAATGAACGGTCCTGACCTCAATCGTCAACTGTCCGACTAGTCCCATTGTCCAACCTTGGCCGCATATTCTTCTAGCAGGTATTGTCCCCTTTCTCTAGGAGTTTTCTATCGTCTCTCACACTTTCTCGAGCCCAAGACCTAAAGGCTTAAGTACATAGGAAAAGTAAGGTATGTATCAACTCAGTTGGTACACACCTTGCATTTCCCATGTACTTAAACTCTCAGGTCTTGGGTTCAGGTGGGTGTGGGAGGCAATAGGAAACCCCTGGAGGAAGGGGACAGTACCTGCCAAAAGAATCTCGTGGCTAAGTTTAGGCAGCTGGACTAGCCGAACGGTTGCCGGCAAAGGCCGAGGCCGTTTGTTACATAAAAAGGCCAAGGTCGTTTTTTTTTTTTTTTTAATGAGAATGTTTTTATTTATAAAACATAAAATAATTATAAATATGCAATAATTTATAATATATAAAATCAATTTACTAAATAAATAATTTATTTTCAATACATAATAAAACTAAAATATATATAAATATACTGAAATTCTCATTTTATTTGTTTTCAAATCTTGAATCATTTTATATTCAAAATTGTATAACTCGATTTCTAAATATAAATATAATTATCAAAATACATGTTCTATAATCGAATCATAAATCATAATATATCATTAATAAATCAATAAACTAGTTAAAAATTTTTCTTCTAATAACACTTAAATAAATCAAATTTGAAACATATATAAACTTTTATCTCAATCGTAAAAAATAATTTATAATCTATAAAATCAACTAACTTAATAATTTATTTACTTGAAATAAATAATAAAATTTGAAATATAACTAAACATAACTCAATAAATTTAATTAAAAATAAAACTATCCACTCACTAATTTTCTTCCAACACAACTTCACCACTCTTCCAACCTCATTTTTTATGCTTTACTCCCATTTTACTAGCTCAGTTGGTACACACCTTACATTTTTCATGTACTTAAGTCTTAGGTTCAGGCTAGTGTGGGAGGCGATAGAAACCCTTGAAGGGAGGGGGACAATATCTGTCAAAAGAACCGTACGGCCAAAGTCGGACAGCGGGACTGGCCAGATGGTTGCCGGTCGAGGCCAGGGCAGTTTGTTAATAGCTTTATCTCTCTCCCTCACTCTCTTTCTCTTCTTTCTCTTTCTCTTTCTCTCTCTCCTCAGTCTGCCTTTCCTCTCGTTCTACTAACTCACCACTCACGCTAATTTATAGGTATGGGTCAAGCTTGTCTTTAACCTTTAGATTTTTTGAAAATTACAAAATTGCCACATTCTAAAGAATTCTCTAAAATATATTTAACAATTTTCTTTTACGTCCCTCAACTTTAATAATTTATATTTATTTCCAAATTTTAGAAAATTTTACAAACCTTAAATTTTACTATTAAATATTTAAAAATCATTTTTATTATTTCTCTAAAGGGATATATTTGTACATTTATTCACTCTGTACATACAAACAGTAATATTCTCGAGAGAGGGTATTACATTTCTTCTCCCCTTACAAAAATTTCGTTTTCGAAATTTTACATATCTCTGTTTATTAAAAACAAACAAGAGTGGCGGTGGCACATCTAATCCTTATACTCTCACGTAGCTTCCTCCGCATGCATGAAGTACGTTACGTCTTCTAGCTATCTCTTGGCAACCTTAATTTGTACGCCACTGATCCTATCCTGTTCATGATCTCATAGTGTCCGTGACACCTTGAACAACCTTTGGAGAAATTTATGATTGGGAAAGTTATAGAGCTCGTTCAAAGAAGGATATCTCATCCGTCATAAGGAAACATAAGTGAGGGCATTGAAACAAATTTAGATCGATTATAAACACTCATTTAAAAGCAATTGAAGCTGGCTGAATTTCTGAAGATAATATCACTTGATGTTTAATCATAATAAATACTAGGAGAGAAAGACGTATGATTAAAATGTCCACCAAGGGATTCACAAGAGAAGTTATCATGGGAAATTAGGGTGGCAAAATCACACATCGTATCAGATAACAAGGAAGCAAAACTGGATAACAGAACCATAATGTGGGAAATAAAGTAATAACAATTTTAGTGTTGAGATCAAAGTTCCAAACCGTGTTTGGCAAGAGGTCAATGGCAAACCAAGATGAAAATGAGAACAAAGAACACAACCAGGCAATAAAGAACTAAATCAAAGCGACAATACGATAAATAATCAAAGATAGAAAATGAAATTAATCATTTGAATCGTTAAAGAAGAAGATGCCAAAATAAAAGAGATCCCACGGAGCGCTAAAATTACATCAATAGAATATCCCCATGATATCTTTTGTTGAGCATCTCATAATTCATCACAGCGGTTATGACGCCTATGATAAGCGCTTTCCGTATTTCATCGAACATTGTGTCCAGATTGCTAGAAACTTTTGTCCTCAATAACTATTTTACCATGCGATAGCATTTAGTATTTCCTTAGCCAAAAGTGAATCTCCAACGGGGATAGATGCTACTATAGTGCAATCTAATAGGTGATCGCGAAGACTCGAGCCTATGCACGAGGCCTCTCTAGCTGTCTTGTTGGGGTTACTCCTTTACCTGATGCTCTGTTAGGCTGGTTGGAACTAGTTGCACCTCTAGCTTGGAAGCTCCTCTGCCTTGGTTCCCCGCCTCCGCTTGACTGCCTCGGTGCTACGGTTTTGTTCTCTAATCTAAATGTTACAGCTATCATCGGACAATCCTTCATAAAATGACCCTTTTGACCACATCTAAGACATCTGGTGTTACCTTAAAGACATTCACATGGATGAATCTTCTTGCACCTTTAACACACAGGCCAATTCTTCCATCTCTCATTACTGCTTCCGGATCCAACTGACTGCCTTACTGAGCTTTGACTTGATTGCAACCATTGGCTTGATCTTCAGCTACCTGATCCCGCAGATGACTCTCCATTTTTGGTGAATTTGCTAGTTCCTTCTGAAGAACCTCTGGTCCATCTGCGCTTTAGAATCGATTACTCGGGTCTAAAGATGGCCTCAAAGCTTTTTTCCACTCTAATAGCGGCCTTTATTAGCTCTCCATACTGAGTATGAATCATTGAAAAAACATAAGCATGGATCGTCGGATTGAAATTTGTTGTGAACCTTTGGTATTCTGCTCTTCATTATCTACAATGAATGACACGACACGAACCAGCTCTGAAAATCTCCACTCATAACCAATACAGAGAGGTTGCCTTGCTTTAATCGAAAAAATTCTTCAATTTTAGCATCTTGGTAGCACCTCTAATAAAACTTGTTCATGAACTCTTGCTTGAATTGTGCCCAGGGCACTTCGGCTGGATTTCGCCTCTTCAGTGCCGTTTACCAATCTTTAGCTCTATCATTCAACAAAGAGGCTGCGAAAGCTATCATCTAGTCCTTAGAGCAACCCATTACTTGGAAGATGTCCTCGCTTGTCTCTAACCATGATAAGGCACTCTCTGGGTACCTCAGCCATTGCTCTTCTAGTAGGTGATCGACCTCAATGACGCATGATTTTATGAAATACACAAAATCATGTAATGCATGAAGTAGAAAATGACTTCGTAAATCATGTAACTATAGGAAAACTCTTACTAAAACAATCTTTCGAACATTTTCTAGCTTTATCTTAAAATCATTTAAAGCTTTGGTTTTAATACCAAATTGACAGGACCTGACCCGAATTCCTACTAATGAATCTAGCGATCTTGTCGGGTATCCCATGAGACCCTTCTGAAACCCTACTAATAAGGCCCAAAAGGATATCATGAAACGAACCCGTAACTATCTCTCAAACTCTAAACATATAAACATTCATTCATATTAAAGTTTTATTTCAACTATGCAGTGGATAAACATATAATTTAAAATATTATCATAAAAATGTAATTATCTAAAACATGCATGCAATTAATAAAGTGCTACAAAGTTCATTCACAAATCTAAACACAAAAAAAGCTGCACAATATCGTCAATCGAGACCCACATAGTCTGCTCGTGGAGTACTGGTACCCAAATCACCTACACCTACACTTGGAGAGGATTTTGAAATAAAAACGTAATGAGGTATAGAGCCCAGTGAATGTGTATATATTTATTAAAAATTTCCTTCCAAAAATGTTTTTGAAAACATTTTTCTTTAAAATAATTTTATTTCTAAAAGTTTATTTTAAAAGTTAAATATATTAAATCTTTCTAGAAAATATTTTATTTCTAAAATCTGTTTTAAATGGTATGCTAGTTATTTCTAAGAACTCTAATGGCCACCCATAAAAGCTAAAACCATAAAGGCGACCGGACCAGTTCCACTCAATGGGAGGGGGTAAAGGGTCACATGGCGTAAGGCTACTATCGCTCATCATGACAAAGCTACTAAGACATCTTGTGCACGTGTGACAGAACTATCATCACTTATCGTGTATCAAGAAATACCCCATGAATGTGTAGAGCGACAAACTCGATCCCTTCGATGTTAACTGGACTAACCCTCCCAACATATGCCATACACTGTGGGGTATACCGACTGGGTCTAAAGGTAGAAGGTCACATTATACAGTCTTGGGCCGTCCACTAGGTTTGAGAACCTCTTTCTACTTTTATTTATCATGCTATAAAAATAAATAATATATGATGCATACAACATTCAATTAAATCATTTATTTTCATGCTAAAAATATAAAACAATTAGATGAAAATAAAATTGTATTGCAAAATAAATTAAAAGTATTTAAAAACAATTTCACACTTATTGCTCGCTACCCAACTATTTGAGTTATTTCAGTTTCTGCTCCAGCGATCTTTTAAACTCGCTACACCACCCACACTTAGATACAAAAGAAACCTTAGCTTTAGCTTGCAGGCCGCTTCTCATAAAATTCATCTCTATCTTCTACGTCACTCGAGCTCATAAATCACTTAGCCCTAATATTCAGCACGAGCTACGAGTTTTAGCTCACATTCAGCTTACCCACGTGAGCTCCTTAAGTCATCTTTAGCTCATCCTACATGAGCTCATACTCTTAGCTCAGCCTATGCGAGCTCATACATAGCTTAACTCAAATGAGATTCCTTACTTAACTTAGCTCAGATCGAGGGCACTTCCTCTTTCGGTGAGCTCGCTCAGCTCATCCTCTCCCACGAGCTGTTATCTTCTAGCTCAGCTCAACTTTACAAGAATTGTCCAACTCACACATGCCAGCTTCCCTTTTAACTAGCTCGTCCTAATGAGCTTCTGTCTTAGTCCAACTCGGACAAGCAGTAAGATAAGTTGGGACCTTACTTAGCTCGCTCTTGCGAGCTCGCGCTTTAGGTCAGCTTGACTAGCGCTGAAAGGGCTACGGGTATTTAGCCGACTTGCATTTCCCGAGCTCCCCCTTAGCTCCCATACTCAAGCATTAACACCACTCCAAGCTTAATATTTCCTTAACATATTCAACAACACCACTAGCATTTGTACCTCACGACCTTAAAAACCACAAACATATAACCAACAACATAACACTTCAAATCAACCTATTTCCCCAACTATATTACTTACCAGCTTTCCTCAGCCTTCTGACTTGATCTCCAACTCGCGAGCTACCTCAAATCTCCAGATCAGATCTGGTTCTCAAATCAGCTCCTCACCTTCCAACAGCTTGGTCTCCTTCACAAATGGCGAAAAACGATGACAACAGCTCGTCCTTCACTGCCGACAGCTTTTTCTCTCTCCCTCACTCTCTTCCTTTTCCTTCTCTTTCTCTTTCTCTCTCTCTCGTCACTTTACATTTCCTCTCGTTCAACTAACTTATCACTCACGCCTATTTATAGGCGTGGGTCAAGCTTATCTTTAACCCTTAGATTTTTAAAAAATTACGAAATTACGACATTCTAGAGAATTCTCTTTAAAATATCTGGCATTATTCTTTTACATTCCTCAACTTTAATAGTTTGTATTTATTTTCAAATTTTACAAAATTTCACAAACCTTAAATTTCACTATTAAATACTTAAAAATCCCTTTTATTATTTCTCCAAAGGGATATATTTGTACATTTATTCACTCCGTACATATGAACAGTAATATCCTCGGGTGAGAGTATTGCACTTGCTATATATAGGAAGGAAAACTTATTATTAGCCTCTCCAAAAAATTACCAACAAATCAGTCAGTCTTTTTGGTTGAAGTTCTTATTTTATTATGTATTCAATATATATATATATAAACACACTCAAAGTTATGAATTCAATTAGAACCAAGCGAAAAAGCTTATAAATTGCTAAACCAGACTAGATCAAACAAAACTGTTTTATGAGGTCTAGTTTCTAATTAAAAATATCGTTTGGGTTTTCAAGATCTGGTCCAATTTATGGTCTAAAATTATCAAGCTCAAACTAAATCGTAAACTAAATATCTTTAAAATATATGCCTTATGTTATTATACCCCTAATACTTATCTTCGAAATACTAAATATGATATAAATTGTATTTACTTTGAAAAGGAGCTCAACATTTTAAATGAATTTTAAATTGTACACTCTTAATTATAAAAATCCAATTCAAAATCATATTTGAAAAATCTAACAAATCTGGGCTGAACAAATTTGATTTGATATGATATTAGAAAATGGATTGATCCAAACTGATTCTATTTTATCAAAGACCCAAATTTTTTGTTTGGCATGATTCTAGTCAAAGTTGGACCATTCCTAGCCTTAAATTTAATATTGTAAATGATGACTTATATATTATAGCTATTCCACGATAAATATTTGGAGTATATTGTTAAAGTAAATAAATCTGCCTTAATGTAGATGTATATTATTAACAATTTATTGGATAATTATATATATTTATTTAATATTTTTAAAATTCATCAATTGCATTTGAATTAAATAGGAAAAAAAAAATATTTTAGAAAAGAGAATACAATGGAATAATTTGACTGATTGGTCATTACTTTTTAAAGTAAGGGGATCTTCATTTTGAAAGCACTATATATATATATCTATATCTATATCTATATATGTATATATATTGTCAAATTGAATAATTGTTTTCTAGTATAAAATTATGTTGAATGAGGTGCTAGAGTTATATAGATTCATGTTCTGAAGAGATAACAGAGCTAGAATTAAATTATCATCTTTTTTAATAATACATGGCAATTCTCATAAAATCATATGAATAAGTGGAAATTTCAATTTCATACCTGCAGTATTAGAAACTTTCAAAATTTTAATTATCAATTGAAAACAGCTCTCATCTTCCCTAAGTTTCTCAAAACACATGAGACTAGTCTCTTTTGTCAGTTAATTGATTGGTCAAACTAAATGTTGACTGTGACTAACAAGGGTAAATTGGATATTATGTGATATAAAATATAAAATAAATAAAAAATTAAAAAAGATGGTGAAAAGAAAATAACTAAATGAGAATTAAAAAAAAAAATGAAAAAACAAACTTGGTATGGTTCAACTAGATACCAGGATTTGGTGAAACACTACCATAATTGTGTTGGTCTGGACGAAGTAGTATTGCAAAATGACTAGGCAGCACGACCAACGTTAGAGTTGTATAATGCTGGGCTTGATTTTTATTAAAGATTGAAGATAGGTGGTTGTTAGTTGAAGATGAATTTTGCACTTGGTGTTTTTCGATTTTTAATTTTATTTTGTTCTTAAAAAAAAAAAATAGTTCCACCGTAGATGGAGATCCATCAATAATAGTGATCTACCAAATCTTTTATTTTTTATTTAGTTTTTTAAAATTAATTTTTATTAATTTAATAATTAGTTATTTTAATTTTATATTATATGTTTTAAAATTGGACCGGTTAACATTGTAATTTAAAGTAAATATCTTAGGGGAATTTTGGTGAAATTACTTTGTAATATGTTTGTTTCATTCGGGGCATGATGGTAATTCAAGAGGCTATAACCACACTTAAGGGCAATTGAGTCTTTTTACACTTTTTATCTCCTTCAATAGTCAATTAACTATTGAGAGAGCCTATTTTAAAGTGTTTCGAGAAACTTTAGGTCAGATGAGAGTTGTTTTTAATAGATAATTAAAATCTTGATAGTTTTCAATTACTATAGGCAAGATTTTAAATATCAATGCAATACCTGATATTATCCAAATTTTCGAGGGATGGATATAGATACAAAGAAATATCCATTATCATCTGGTTTATTCATACATATTCTGCTATATCTGTAAAATATCTTGATATTCTTGAAATTTCTAAAATGAAAAATGTAGACCAATATATTTTGACCTAAAACTTTTTATCTTATTAAAATTTAAATTCTAGAGAACAAACTACTTAACATAATATGATAATACTATTCATAGGGTTAAAAATATTATTTGAAATTTAAAAGGTAATTTTAAAATTATAGTAAAATGTTATGGTAGTTATAGTCAAAGATGAAAATAGGTCAGATCGGGATTGTTGATGTAAAATAATGGTCAACTGCAAGTTTGTGAAGCCCAGACTGCAAATCTGTGAAAAATACAAACAAACAAGAAGAAAGACAGAGAGGAAGAAGAAAAAACACACGACATTTATGTGGTTCGGTCTTAGGGAATGACCTACATCCATGGCGCTGGCGCCGGCTCCGGTTAGGGGCAGCAGTTACTGTTACTGTATATTTTGTGAGGTTACAGAGAGAGAGAGAGAGAGAAAAACCAGAAAAAACCATTCTGCCAATACATTGTTTTTGTTGCTATTTATAAAGGGGGGGTGGTGCTATAATTTTAGTACAACTCAAATAGGAAAGCATTTAATGTTTGATTTACTTTCCACAACTAACACCCTTAATATCTGGGATTTGATATCATTTGTTGACTTGATAGTTGCATGTTCCATAATCTGCGCTATAACCATTTTGGGAAGGATTTGTTATGCACGCCATGCTATTTGTGAGCAACTGGGGTGAACAACTCTGGGCGATCTGATGGGCGAGCTGGAGCTCGCTGGGAAGATCTAGTCTCTAGAGCCGTATTTTGAGAAAACTTGTTCAAGTAATAAGCAACCTGATCAGTGGGCTGGACTGAAGACGTTTGTAAGCTAGTCATGTCTGAATAAACTGATCGTTTATCTGCTTGCTAATCATCTTGTTGACCCTACTCGTTGAAGTGAGCAAGATGTTGTGTACAGTCACACGAGTAGCTAATGCGGCTGCTTGCTCAACAGCCCGTCTGTATGCTTATTCATGGATTGTTCGTTCAGTGCTTTGTTAGGCTGCAAATGTAAACCTTAAGAACACATCTACTAAATCAACAATTTTTAGGATGTCAACGGCATCAACCAGGGGATCTTGATTGCCTCGTTATGAAGCACGAAAATCCCATTCCGAAAACATATTATAATAGGCAATCTGACAATTGAGCACAAAATTATACCCGTTTTTTTGGACCAATAACTTGAGCCCTTGTCTATTGGGACGGTTTTAATGGGCTTTTGGGCTTTTACCAGCCCATTTTGGGTAACCCAAAAATACATACAACATAAGCCCCCCAACTCCTAGTTCATTTACGGGCTGGGAGGTTGAATCTCTACTGGTAAAAGCTGGTAACGCATAAGCTTGTCTTGTCTCCCTTCAATTTCTACTTTGTCACTTTGGCTTATGAGAGATCTGCTCGTGCAACCACGCGATCAGACTTCGAATTTGGTCGGTGTAGTTTGGTCAGTGAGGTGGACAAGCACTGGGAGCATATTGCCTGATTCTCCTCGTTTGCGAGGTCTGCTTGGCATTTGCTTGCTTCACTTCATAATTTCCTGTGGACTCAGAAATAAAGTCATTAGCTTATAAGCCTTTCAAGCTATGTTCAGGAGGTGTTGGAATTTGTTGACATAGTGAGAGTTGAAGAGATTAGAGCATTAGCTACGCTCACAGGATTGCAACTTAAGCTGTACAGCGAGCTGAGTTCACAGGGTGTACCTGAGCATTTATAGCGTGCTCAAAAAGTTCCAAGCCAAGCAATATAGCACAATGTTCTTTATTGAGTCATAAGCCTCTCAAGCTACGCTCGAAGGGTCGTAACCCCAGCTCTATAGCGAGAGTTATGAAGGTTTAAATCTCAGCTGCGCTCATAAGGTTGTAACCTGAACTTTACAACATACTGTCCTTACTGGGACTATGTCGATGATGGCAGTTTGTATAATCTGTTAGCAATGCACGCGAACTCGCCTTATAGGGTAGGTGTGGGGTCGGTCTTCGGACCGATATTAAGCTCCTTACCCCTGAAGGGGTCGCAACTGGAGTCGATTCTTTTTCTTTGGAGGCGTATCAATGAGCTGTTGTAATACGCGTGAGCTCACCTTGCAGGATAGATGTAGGGTCGGTCTTTGAACCGATATTAGGCCCCTTACCCCTGAAGTGGTCGCATTGAAAGTTTGGCCCTCATTTTTAGAGGTATTCTGGGCGCATGGTCTCAGTTGTGCTCAACATTCAATCAAAGAAATCAGAAGATTGTTATATGATAATGACATGAGCTTTTATTATAAATTTGGCATAAATACATGCTCACAAGATTATCAAGTTTTGGGCGCGTACCCGTGAGGTGAAAACCACCATATATAGTAAAGGCACTTATAACGAATTTATGCTCTTGCTCGGGAGCTCGCTGTTGAGTCGATAGTTGAGCTCATAGAGGTTGCGAGCTCACTGACATCACAACATAGTCATGCAAGCGACCTTGCTTTATCAGGTCTTCAATTGCATCCCTCAAATCTCTACAATCCGAGGTGGTGTGTCCGACCTTGTTATGATAGTTGCAGAATTCGTTCTGGTTTCTGCGATAAATATGAGCCTTCAAAGGATGGGGCTTCCCAAAATCTTCCTTATCTTTTTCAGCTTCATATATCTTGTCTTGAGCATCTGACAGAGGGCTGTAACTGTCATGGCGATGAGGTCGCTTAGCCTTAGGCTTTTTTCTGGCCTTTTTGGTGACCTGATCGCTTTCATCATTAGAGCGGCTTGCTTTATCTTCCTGATCAGATCGCCTGGGTTTGAAAGCCTCTTCCCACCCGATCTCTTTGGCAACTAGCTCATAGAATTCACCCAGGTCCTTTACTGGGGATTTGTATATATCCTCATACAATTTTCCATCGTTGCGAAGGCTAGCTGAGATTACGGTTAGGATGATTTCGTCTGAGGGATTTTCTACCTTGTTGACCTCGCTTCTGAATCTGGTAAGATAGTCTTTTAGCGATTCATCTCGTCACTGGAAAACTATCGCGAGATGGCAAGAAGGCGCGAGCTATTTTTTAAGAGCCTTATACTGGCTTATGAACTTTCTTTGGAACTCTCCCCAATTGCCTATATTGCGAGCTAGGAAATTTTTGAACCAAGCTTGTGGAGTGTAGCCCAAGGTTGCTGGAAAGACTCAACACTTAACTCTTGAGCTGGTGACCTGTAGGTTCATTTGAACATTGAAGGCATCCAGATAGTTGAAGGGGTCACTATCCCTATTATACTGCAGAATGCTAGGGACCTTGAACCTTCCTGGGAGAGGCTGTGTCTTAATTTCTCTGGTGAAAGGGGTCATTTTTCCATACCAGTCATTCTGCTCTTGAGCTCCAAGTCGCTTCTTAAGTTGGCGGACCTTATGGAGGAATTCTTCTAACCTCGGGGTTTTGGGGACTGTGCATTCTTCTAAGTTCATTCTTCTAAGTCCGCAACCTGAAGATCTGTGATCTAAGAAACTTCCCCTATTTAGTGAGCTGACTGCTTGGTGCAATTTTGTCCGTCGTTAATATTCTGTTTCCTCTATTTGAGCTTGATGACCTTCAGCTCTTGAATGAGAATTAGAGGGGTGAAGTGACACTTGTTCTCACCGCTGCTGGGGAACGGTAGCTTCTAGCCTGAGCGGATTCTACGCCTAGGCTTGAGTAAATGCTCTGATTGCATCACTGAGCTGCTGCATTGAGTTTTGCAGTGCCTCCTGTCGCTGAGGCAATCCCTGAAGCCCTTCAACCGTAGGGACCATCGGGATTGGCTGACGAGGGGCTAGATGGATATCATCTCCAGCGGTTTCATCTATAGAGGGAGCCATCTGCTCTACCGCTTGGGCATCTTGTTGTTGCGCCTGGTGTTAGAACTTCTGGTTCTCTTTCCTCTTGCCATGGCGTTCGAAGATCTGGAAAAATCTTGCAGCTGGGCCCTCATTCTAGCGTTAAGATGTTGACGTAAAATAATGGTCAACTGCTGGTTCATAAAAGCCCAGACTGCAGATCTGTGAAAAATACAAACAAACAAGAAGAAAGGCAGAAAGGAAGAAGAAAAAACACATGAGATTTACGTGGTTCAGCCTTAGGAAATGGCCTACATCCACGGCGTCGGCTCCGGTTAAAGGTAGCAGTTACTGTTACTGTATATTTTGTGAGGTTACAGAGAGAGAGAGAGAAAAAAAAACTAGAAAAAACCCTTCCCTTAATACATTGTTTTTGTTGCTATTTATAGAAGGGGGTGGTGCTACAATTTTAGTATAACTCAAATAGGAAAACATTTAATGTTTGATTTACTTTTCACAACTAATACCCTTAATATCCGGGATTTGATATGATCCGTTGACTTGGTAGTTGCGTGTTCCATAATCTGCACTGCTACCATTTTAAGAAGGATTTATCGTGCATGCCACGCTGTTCACGAGCAACTGAGGCGAACAGCTCTGGGTGATCTGATGGGCGAGCTGGAGCTCACTGAGAAGATCTAGTCATTGGAGCCGTATTCTGAGAAGACTTGTTCAAGTAATGAGCGACCTGATCAGTGGGCTAGACTGAAGACGTCTGTGAGCTGGTCGTGTCTGAATAAATTGCTCATTTATCTGCTCGCTAATCATTTTGTCGACCCTACTAGTTATAGTGAGCAGGATGTTGTGTACAGTCACGTGAGCTGCTCATGCGGCTGCTCACTCATCAGCCCGTCTATAGGTTTATTCATGGATTATTCGTTCAGTGCTTTGTTGGGCTACAAACATAAACCTCAAGAACACATCCACTAAATCAACAATTTTTAGGATGTCAACGACATCAATTGGGGGACCTCGGTTGTCATGTTATGGAGCACGAAATCCTATTTCGAAAACATATTATAATAGACAATCTGACAATCGAGCACAAAATTATTTCCATTTCTTTAGACTAGTAAGTTGGGTTCTTATTTGTTAGGAAGGTTTTAATAGGCTTTTGAGCTTTTACCAGCCCATTTGGAGTAACCCAAAAATACATACAACAGGGATTAGATCGGATCAAGGCTGGAGTAACTTACTCCAAACCATAAACCTATTTTGAGCAAGGAGCCTTATACTTGATCTATCACTCAATGGATTTTTGATTTTTTCACCACATAGTCTATCAATTTTGACCCAAATTGTAAAAAAAAAAAAAAAAAAAAAAATCTATTTTAACGTATACTTAAACATAAATTTAACTGTCACTCATGTAAATTTACATTTAAATTAAAAATATTATTAAATTTAAACGTATGCCGAAAGTTTAACATATATTTGAATTCACATATAAACCAAAATTCAATTAAATGTCATTAAAAAAAGTAATTATATTTAGATTAAAAAATGAAGCATCGGATACAAAAATAATTTAAAGTATGTAAAATTCATTAAGTACAATATGACAAAGCCAAATTAAAATAAAATTATAAAACTCCATTCAAGCATCTCAATTATCTATGGGAATAGTTTGTTTCATACTCAAATTCATAATGCATAACACAAAAATAAACTATATTATTATTAGTGTTGTTGGTGATGGTGGTGTGGTTGTTTATAAAAACAATATTACTGTATAATTAAAAACTAATAATACGTAGGTAACTGAGTCAAGGTGAGTTAAAAGTGTTTGAATTCGACCAGATTATAAACCAAGTAAAACCTTTTGACCCAAATTCTAATTAAAACCTGATTTCACTACTCTAAATCTGCTCCAAATTAATTGAGGCCTTATTGTCAAGTTAGGGAGTTTGACATCTTTTGAAGATGATAATATATCAAACTATCACTTAATGCAAATATAAATAAAATTTCAAGGGATACTAAGTAACAACATCCATCAAATATATAATTTCCTTAAGGGTAAATATCAATATTGATTTCTAAGTTTTGGGAACTAATTAAATTTTTAACTATATTTTGAAAAAGAACAAAATCAACCCTAACGTTTCAAAAAATATCAAATTAACCCCTAACTTCAGTCAATCAAAGGTCAAACCTAACAGAAAGTGGTAAAAGACTATTTTGTCCTTTACTTTAGTTACAACACATTCAATGACTATTTTGCCCTTAATAAAATTAAAAATTATAATTAGTTAATAAAATAAAAATTCAAACTAAACCTCTAATAAAATGAATTTAAAAGTTGAAAAAAAAAGCCTTTAACCCCCATATCCTCATCTTCAATCCAATCACCACATCAATCTTCATCTTTACTCAAACAACACCTATAAACATTAATGTGATATCTCAACCATCACCATTTCAATAAAAAATCAATTGAAAACCAAAATAATATCAGGAAAAAAATCACAAATAAAATAAATCTTTACAATATTTTAAAAATTAAAATTAAAATAATATTTTTAAAAAAAAATTGGTTAGTCATCAGATTAGTGCGATCTGGTCTGATTTCATTACCTGATGAACTTATTTGGTGGAGATGATGGAAGTGCAACATAAAATGACATATAGGTGTTCTTCACAGAGGTCATATGTGTCAGAGAAGAAGGAGCACATGATTTTTTAGCAACGTGCGGTGGTCGGATCGGGAGTGGTCAAGGATGGCGTGGTTTTGAGAGACAATGGCCTTGGTGAAGAATTGGCCATAATTACCAAAGCCGATGATGGCTAATTTGAGGCAAGTGGAGATGGAGTAGGAGTTAGCGAAGTAGTAAGAGAAATGGATGGTTGTCGGGGAGTTGATGGGTTGTTTTTGATAGGTGGAGGAGGTGCGAAGTGAGGGAGGTGTGTAGTGGAAGAAAATAAGAGAGTGAGGAATGGTGATGGAGGTGCAATCTGGAAACACATTAGTGTGATCTGGTGATAAACCAAATCCTTCATCTGGTTCATCACCAGGTGAAGAAGTTTAGATTTGGTTCATCGCCAGGTGAAGAAGTTCATGTAGTGATGAATTTTTTGAAAAAAAAATATATATGAAAATGTTTTTGAAAAACTTAATAACATTGTTTATTTTTTATTATTATTATTTTTTTATGGCAACATTGTTTATTCATTTTTATTTTTAATTTTTCTAAAAAAAATTTAATTGTTTATTTTTGAATTTTTCTTTCTTTTTAATTTTTTTCCTTATTATCTTATTTATACACTAGCTCAATTGGTACTCACCTCTCTAAGAATTTAGATTTAAAGGTCAAGGGCCATGTTCGAGAGGTGGGGGAGACGAAAGAAAACCCATCTTAACCGGGACAGTACCTTGTGAGTGGGCCTTAAAGAGAGATGAAGGGGTCCCACTGTAAAACTCAAAACCTCATTCGTCGGGGAGCGAATTATTTTCTCATGAATCGCGTTTTCGATCGGAAAAATAGAATTCTCAAGTCCGAAAATATTCGAATTAATTATTTTCGAGTAATAAAAATATTTTCGAGAGCGTGAAGATAGATTCAAAATGTAAAAATAATTTCGAAGACGAAATCAAGTCGTAAGCGGACTCCCAGACGGACGGACGGAAATGGATTCTATTTTGAATTTGGAACCGAAATGTGATAAGGCATGAAAAGTAATAAGTGAATTAAGTGCATGTGTGCCACGTGTCATGCTTACATGAGGAAATGAAGATAAGTGGTGTACATGCATGGTAGATCTTGGACATGTGTCATGAAGTTAAAAAAGCATATATATATTAAATATTGAAAAGCAAAATACTAAAAGTGAAGAAAGCTAGCAAATAACATTCTCGGTCAACATCATTCATCTTATGGTCCTTAAGCCGAGAGAGAGATTTCAAATTGAGCAAGTGAGAACTTGAGAGAGTATTCGATCATCCATTTTGTCCAAAGCCGAAAGCCAAGAGAGGGAAAGAGAGAGTATTCGATTCCTTCTTCTTCTACCTCCCTAAAGCCGAGAGCTCATCCTTGTGCATGTTAAGAGAGACGTAAGAGAGAGCTAGAGAGTGATGGAGGAAATGCAAGCTGCTGAATCGTGAGCTATTTGGATGCTGAACGTGAGCTGGTGAAGGAGATCCAGCACATGCATGTGCTGTCCTAGCTTTCAGATGAAAGATCTGACCTTGCATGCAACCAAGGACTGAAGATCTGCTGCTGCCAGACCGTGGAGTGGTGCTGCCGAGAGTTGAAGCTGCTGCTACTGTTGGCATGAAGCTACTACTAGCGTGATGCTGCTGCTGCTGGCGTGAAGGTGCTAGTGCTGTCACTGCTGCTGCCAGGTGTTGTCGTTGCTGCTGCCGCGTAGTGTTGTTGCCGTGACCTGGAGCTGCTACCGTGGGAGCTGTTGCCATAACAGCTGCTGCCGTGGGTGTGCTGCTACAATGGGTGAGTTTCCGTCGGCATTAAATTTCTATTAAAAATGTGTGGATGCTGTTTTGAAGGGAATCAATGCATTCTAGTTACTGCCGTGAGCTAAAACGAGCGTCGTCTCGCCGTTGCGAACGTTTAAGAGTTGTTTCGAAATGAAGAACAGCTCGCGCAAAGGTAAATGCTGTTCCATTTGGTTTCGTATTGACGTTTCGATGAAATTTTATTGGTTGCATGTTATTTGGATTGAAGGGAACTCGTGGATAAAAGCGTTAATATAGGCAGTACCCTCGCGCGATTGTTTCGAAGCTTCAAGTCGAGTTCTGAGAGGTATATTGAGTTTTATGAATTTCATTTGGATGAATTATGATGATGTTGAGTTATGGATAATAATTGATGATGTTATGATTGGGTTTAGGACTTTGAACCTCGTTAGTGCGGAGGTTCACTAGAAAATTGTTTGGTTGTGTTTTTAGAATGAAATTGTTATCGATTGTTTTCGTTGCGATTCGAGTGTGGGCTGTTATAAGAGACATTAGGGGCTGTTATGTTGTGAATTTAAATTTGAGTTCGTGGTCGTGAAAAATGGTTAGGATTGGTATGTTTTAAAGTATCGGATAGTCGTTCGGATATTGAGAAACCGTTTCCGAGCGATTCGGTTGAGTTTTTCGCGAATGCGAATGGTTTTAGTTTGTGATTTTAGTTGTCGATTATGCAAGTGTTTATGATGTTATCTCGCTGCCTTGAGATGTGTTTAAGCCCGTTAAAGTGTTAAAGTTGATGTTAGGATAGTTTGAAATACATTTAAGTTAATCGGATAGTTTTTGTTTCGCGCAAAATTGTTAAATTATCGAAATTCGGAGTTGAATCGAAAAATGAATATTGTTTAAGCTTGCTGCCATATTTTTCATGTTTGTGCTTTAAAGTGTTTGAATCTTCGTTTGCCGTGTTTTAAGTAAAGTCTCGAGTAAAAATTGACTCTAAGTTTAATTAGAATCGAAGGAATCACTCGAAACGTTAAAAGCGATAAGTCGCGATAGCTAGTTAAAATCGCATAAGATTTATGTATTCGTTTAGCTTCGCTTATTCTTTTTGTTGAATCCATTAGAATGTGGCTTCGATGATGTTGCTTTGGATTCGAATAGCGTAGTTACGACATGCTTATATTAGAATGTTAATTATATAGGCGACAAGGCGAAGGAAAGCGAAGTTGAAGAACTAACGCGTGGTAGAAAATCTGGATGTTTCCGTGAGTTATAAATCGGTGAGTGTAAATTGTTTTATGAAATGATAAATGTACTATGATTACTATGAATGATTTCATGAAAGATCGAAACGTTTTTAATATTTCAATGAATTATATAAATGATGTACGTTTATACATGTTTTCATATTTGCATCTAAAGTAATATTGATCGCATAAGTCGTTGTTGAAATGCATTTTTATGTTTTGTTTTATAATCAAAGAAATATGTTATGTAATAATTATTTTAGCATGTCAATGTATTTCAAAACCGATGGCTACCTAATCCCTATTATATGACTGAATTATGACTGTTATGCGGTCGAAGTGCCTTATTGCGCGTATGGCATGTATGTGGGGGAAAGTCCACTTGACAGGCCCCTTTCTAACTACTAGCTAGGCGACCTGCCCGGCAACCCCACGGTGGCTCTCCAGTCGAGATCTGCTCTAGCTGGAAAGTTCCCGTGAAGCTAAGCCTCTTTTCTTTTCTAAAATACTTGAAGTCCTTTTGGTTCTGAAAAAGGGTGGAAATTTTGTCCATTAAAAATAACTTTATGAAAATAGGATTTTCACAGAAAACCGACAGCACAACGGCTGTTTTTTTGAAATTTCACCCTGTAAAATATCTCATAAAACCTATATAATCGTATTCACAAACAATTTCTATAATCAATAGACCTCCTGCCATTTTCAAACTCATAATCATGCAATTAAGCGGAAGTAACTTGAATAAATCTTAAAAACGACATGCATGATATTTACATAAAATCCTTAACTCAAAATAATATTTGTCAAAACTAGAGAATCTGGAAAATGATAGTAAATACAATACATGATGTTATGCTAGAAAATAGTGCAATCTGGTCACGCGTGTCTAGCTGGCCTGTCCGTCCGAAGGAGATACGTCAACCGCGCTACTCGTACTTGCACTTGAGGGAGGATTTTAAAGAAAACAGGAAAACAGTGATGAGAATAACTCAGTGAGTGGGTAAGTTTACATAAACTGTACTTTTGCTTAAAAATACTATTCCTCCCAAAAATAGATTGGAAAACTATTACTTACTTACTTTCTTTTCCTGAAAACTGTAAACATCTTTTAAAAGTTGCGAAAGTTATTAATCAGACTTTTCTTAAAACTTTTCTTATTTTCTTACTAGCCTTATCTGGCAACCCAGGGAAATCTTGTCCTTCGTGACGGTGCGAAGACACGTCACTAGGATAGGGGAACTCTCACCATGTGTAGTCGCAGATGTGGATACAACTCTGGGATCGCGAATCCCTCCAACATCAGGCAAATCTACACTATCCCATACGTGCAGAGGGTGACTGACAGACTCGATCCCCCCATAGTTAGTAACTCCCCCCAACTACCGTACACGTATGGAATACTTTCGGCCGGGTGTAATCTTAGGGGCTAGGGTAAACCATAGGCATATATAAAATGAAATCTCGGCAATATGCTATAATATCGCAAAATAACTTTCACAAATACTATCTCTATGCATGTATATAATTTCAACTTGCTCAATTACTTTACTGAAGAATATAAACATATTCATAGTATCTCATATAAAAATATTCATGCATTTATAAACGATAAACTGAAAACTATAAACTTTACTAGAATCTCAAAACCTTTTACTTGCTCAAACTGATTGCATTCATAAAATAGAATGTATGAAAACTTTTAAAAATCCACACTCACAACTTGCTTCCAAAATACTTATCACCGCTTCCTGTTACGGCTCTCGTTCGATTCCCGATTCACCTACAATTGATTTCGATCGAGATGTTGTTAAAACATAACTCGCGCGTAACTAAACTTTAAGCCATACGAAGATTTATAAACACAATAATTCAAGTGACTATCCTCGCACGATAACCAAACGGAAAACTCATATTCGCACGCGAAAACGATTTCAAACCGATTCGTTATCGTGACTTGAAATACTCAAAACTTTGCGGTTATAAAACCAACAACTAAGCCAATCGAATCTAATATAACATCATCAAAATCAGATTTCAATGAATTCACTAAACAAAAGATTTGAAACCAAACGACAAACTTAAAGCTTACGCGATTTCACTAATCATCGCGATTTATCTATTTTATGCGTTTCGCGCGATTTCTTTGTTTCCGCTTAAACTTATCGTTAATATCAGCTCGTGACTTTACTTAAACACGGCAAACGAATATTTAATCATGATTAAGCGCAAAGAAGAAAAACATTAATGCATAATCATTTCCGTTTTCAACTTCGAAATTTCGACGATTAACGATTTCATGCGAAACCAACAATTATGCGATTAACTCTATTGAAACTCAAACTATCTTAACTTCAACTTAAACATTTAACGGGCTTAATAATAAACTCGGGGCAACGAGCTAACATCACAATCCTTTTATAATCGACAACGAAAATCATAACTAACAACGCTCGCATTCGTGGAAAAATTCAACCGAAACGCTCGGAAACGATTTCTAATAACCGAACGAATATCCGATCCTTTAAAACACTCTGATATTATCTATTTTCCGCGATAACGAATGCGAAACTAAAAACATAACTCAACAGCCCCTATACAAAACTCACAACGAATACGATCGTTTACCAAATCATTCAATTATCTCAACTCAATTCACATATTCACATTGCTAATTACTCAAAACACTTTCAAAATGGAAATGGGGCAGCACTTACCCAAGAAGCGAATTGTTCACCGCTTCGAAACGGCTTCCGAACGGCGACGAAACTCTCGTGACAGCAAGCTGTCTCTTCCACCAACCAGCTATCCTCCCTTGCTGCTCTGAAATAATCACTTGAATAAACTTGACAGCAGCAACTTACGAAGACAGCACACACACACACACGCAATCGGTAGCAAGACAGCAGAGCAATAATGTGATACCAGCGGCAACAGCAACGTGACAGCAGCTGATCAGCTCAGGCAGCACAAGGCAGCAACTTCCTCAGCTCACGGTCAGCCCTTGAAGACGATGGCCACAACTTCTTCGCTCATGACAGCAGCGATTACAGCTCTCCACAGTGGCAGCTCGACAGCTCTCTTTGCTTGTAGCAACGTGTTAGCACCCTTATGATGGCAGCAACTCAGCTTGGCAGCAACTACATCCACGTTGACAGCTTCAGCTTGTACAAGACAGAGATGGCAGCATCACCAGCATCTTCCTTTTGCTGGCAGCAGTTCACGCTTAGACAACAGCAATGGCAGCAACTCCAGCTCAGTTTTTTTTTTTCAGTTCACCTTGCTTGCATGCAATATCAGCTTGCTCCAGCTTGCTCTGATCTGCTCTCAGTCAGCTCTTGCATCAACTAGGCCTGAAAAACAGCAGCTCACGGTCTTCTCTTGAATGCATGCACAGGCTGAAGTTCCTAGATCTGTTCTTCTTCTTCAGATGTGCTTCACCTCAGGTCTGCTCTCTCTCAACTTCTCTTCTTCCACTCACAAGCCATTCTTCTAATTTTCAGTTTCTGTTTTGAGCTTGAAGAAGAAGAAGATGACAGATGCTTGGATTCGTTTTTTGAAAGGAATAAAAAATGTTGACCGAATGATAACTTCTCTTTATTTGATTGTGGTGACCGAGAATGCCATAATATTGTTTTCTTCTTTTTCAATCACAATATTAATAAATAATAACTCCTCTCTTGCATGTGTGACATGTGTCACAACATGCAATAACTTCATTTGCTTTCATGCATTCTTGCTTCTTAAATTCCAAGCTCGGATTCCGTTTTCGTTTCCGTCCATCCTGGAATCCGCTTTTAATCACTTTTGATTAACTCTCGGTTTCTACTCTCGGAATTATTTAATAAATCTCGAATCCGTCTCACGAACCTGAATTTATTTCTCTAAATCGAAATAATTATTCCAAATATTTTCGGAGTCGATAATTATATTTATCCAATCGGACGCGATCCATCGGAAAAATATTTCGCTCTCCGACGAACGCGGTTTTGGGTTTTACACCACTAACTATGGGGGGATCGAGTCTGTCATGTCGCCCTCTACGCGTATATAAGATACTATTATGACTGATGCCCTATGTGTAGCGAAGTAACATTCCACGGCATAGTGGTTATGATTGAGATTGACCGTCCCCACCACCGGTGTCTTAGGACCGGGCGATGATCATGATTTCTTTGGGTCCCATTGGCTATGTTTTATGACTAAGGATATGATTTATGAATTTAATTATGAATTTATGATTATGTTATGAATGAAATTTTTTACAATGTATATATTCTTGTTATCTTATTTTCAAGCAATTATGTATAAAAATGATTATGTAATATCATGAAATTCACGTTTTACATAATTTATTTCAGAACTTGAATTCTTTCAAAAGATTTTAGAAGGATATTAAAGGAAACTTATTTCGAATTGCATAACACTC
This sequence comes from Dimocarpus longan, assembly GCA_022984855.1. Lineage (NCBI taxonomy): Eukaryota > Viridiplantae > Streptophyta > Magnoliopsida > Sapindales > Sapindaceae > Dimocarpus > Dimocarpus longan. Next base: position 19,505,877 of record CM041018.1, on the reverse strand, counting down.
ACTGAGCCTTTTTAGCTCATTATTTTCTTGTTAATTTTATAAAACTCCCCAAGCGCAGGTTCGAGTCTTCCAGGCGGCAATTCTCCAGCTCAAGAGTAGGCAAGCTTATCAGGCGACTGAAACTGTGAAATCAAAGTAACTGTTTTGATGTAAAATAGATTTAATGTAATGTAAATATTTAAGTTTCATAACTATGATTACGCTGTCATGCATGTGAAATATTTTCTTTTAAGTTTGAAATGGTTTTGTTTTAAATACTTGAATTGTGTTTAAACGTGGATTTTGAGATGGACCTGAGGTTCCATTTGGAAGTGGAAATGAATGTATGCATTTTGAAATGTTTATCAATTATTATACAGGTGTTTGAAAAAGTTGGAAATATAGGAGAAACAGTCGTTGTGCTGTCGAAAATTTTTCACCCTAAATTTTTTTAATGATTAAGAAATGAAACTGTTTTACGGCTTTACTTCACGGAGTCCTTTTAAGTCACCTACATAAAGACTGTAAGGATTCTGTGGGGTGCTGGGAGGGCTCTGCTCGGATTTCTACGGGGGAAATCAGGGTTGGGTCATTTCACCCATAGTCAAGATCCTAAATTAGGATTCAAAATGATAAAATTACCCCTGCTCACTATATTAACCGTTAGATTTGACCGTTAGTTGACTAATGAAAGAGACTAATTTAATATTTTTTTAAAACGTTAGAGTTGATTTCTTTCTTTTATAAAATATAGTTAAAAATTTGAACATTTTCAAAAATTTAGAGACTAAAATGATTTTTACCATTTCCTTAAAGATTTGATTATTAAAAATATACAATTTTATAGTGTCCCACCATCTCCGTGTAGGTGAATCCCTCCTAATTGGGAGTCATCATTCGGACTATGCCACTAATATCCTATCTCAGTTAGTTTCGATAATCCTCTGAGCCCGTTTCAGTTACAGTTCATATACTCAAAAATATATATATATATACATTATAATTGGATTGTAATTATATATTTATAATTGATATTGTATAAATACACTATTTTTATTATAATTACTTACAAATATAATACTTTATTATCAAAAATAATTCATTTAATGCATTATTAGTTGTTTTAGTTTACTTTAAAGTATTGATAAAAAATTTAAATTTTAAAAATAAATTTTCGTCTTTTTTTAAAATTTTTTTAACTAATATTTAATCGATATCGATATTATTCGGGATATATTCATATATTCGAAAGTTTAAAGTCAACAGCCATACTGATATTTGAAAGCTAGCGAGTGCAATTGAAATTTCCTCCATAAATAAATGCCAGGAAAATTCGCAGATAGTGCAATTGGCGCGTGTTGACTGGCCTCGATTCAAACAAGGACTTTAGAAAAAGACGGCCTCCATTGATTATTGAATATTAGCCTCGACGTGAACGGCCTGATGGATGATGACCTAGTCTTCGCCGTCCTTTATAAGCAAACAATAACTTTTCAGTACTTACCTAAAAATCCTTCCTTTTGTGCTTAATAATCTGTCATTTTTGTTACATGCCATTTTTCATTAAATAAAATAAATCTAGACAATAAGGATGAAACTAATTATCATCCAATATAATTCGATAAAAGAAATTATTTATTAAACTTAGTAAATATTTCATATTTAAATAGTTACATTACATTTTCATTAAAAAAAAATATTACATCACATATAATATCACATAAAATAAAACATTTAATTATTTTATTTCATTTAATTATTATCACCCAACAAATTGATAATTAATGTCACTATCTTGACCATTAATTAAAGATCAAATGTTAAAGGTCTTTTTTCTCATCAATTTAACGGTTGACTTGGAATTTTGGGGCAGGGCAGTTGATTTGATATCCTTTTAGAAAGTCCAACATCAATTTTCTATATTTCACCTCCCCTCCCCTCCCATTTCCATACATTGTCTTGCTTAGCTTGTCTACACTCCGTCTCATATTTTCCAGTTTCTATCTGTGTAAATTAGCAGATCATTAATCATCATGGACAGAGAACAAGAAGAGATGCAATTTCTAGGGATATTTGGCATCTACAAAGAAGCCTACAAAGTCATCTTTACATGGAGAAAAATCTTCAGCCAGATAACTCTAGCTTTGATCCTGCCTCTAACATTCATATTCTTGGCTCACATGGAAGTCTCCAATCTCCTCTTTTCGAAAATTGTCCACACAGACCGAGAACTCGATCACACTCGAGCAGGAACCCCCAAGTATCACAAACTCTCCCACCTCATCTCCTCCGAAAAGGCATATTTCTGGCTCTTTGAAGCCGTGTATCTCACTTTCTTCCTTATCTTGTCTCTCCTGTCCACAGCTGCGGTTGTTTACACCATAGCTTGTATATATACCGGCAAAGAAGTGAATTTCAACAAGGTCATGAGCGTTGTCCCCAAGGTTTGGAAGCGGCTGATGGTCACCTTCTTGTGCAGCTTCGTTGCTTTCTTTACTTACTTCGTAGTTGCTTTTGCAGTCTTTGTTATATGGGCAGTTTCTATAAGTAACACAGGTCTCGGTTTTCCAGTTTTGTGTCTTATACTGATCTCATACTTCGTGGGGTTCGTTTACATGACTATACTTTGGCACTTGGCTAGCGTTGTGTCCGTGCTAGAAGAGTCGTGTGGATTTGGTGCCATGGTCAAGAGCCATGGATTGATCAAAGGAAAATTGTGTGTGGCCATAGTCATTTTTTTCAAGTTGAACATTTCTCTTTGGATCATAGAAAGAGCATTTCAAGCGCTGGTTGTGCGTGGATGGTCACTCGGGATGGTGAACAGGGTTTCATATGGGATCGTTTGTTTCTTGTTGCTTTTTAAGTTGTTTTTGTTTGGACTTGTCATCCAAACTGTCATCTACTTGGTCTGCAAGTCGTATCACCATGAAAATATTGATAAATCGGCTCTCTCGGATCACCTTGAAGTTTATGATCTGGGAGAATATGTTCCTTTGAAGGCCAAGGATGTTCAGCTAGAGCAATATCACGTTTGATTCTTCATATAGATAATAATCATAGTAATTTTATATAGAGCTGTACTATAATATATGTGGTCGTTCCATTATTAAAGTGTGATGAGAACTGTATCCACGAATATCTTATGTTTTGTATTCCCCTAATAATCAAAATTCTATGGTTGTCCCCATTATTCTTTCCGTTAATGTTAATCGTACTGGGTGTTCAATATTGGTGGCTATGAATCGTATGAAACGATTGGCCAGGCCATCAATAAACGGTAATTAGCAGTATGGTGTGTTTGGAAACATGAGATTCTTCGCGAGTTCAGGACATTATTTATTCGTTGAGTAGTGCTATTCACACCCTACTAGACTTCTCATGACAAGTTACATTAAACCACTTCATTAAAAAAAAAAAAAAAAAAATCACAAAAAATCCTTTGTTTTTAGTTAACTATTAGTTGATTTCTTTTAGTTCTAGTAGATCAAACGTATTCAATTAATTAATTTTTTAATTTCAAATTTCAAAGTAAAATTTAGATAAAATTTTCAAACAAGTGATAAAATGTTATAAATTTTAAATAAATAAAGCGTTAGGATTGCCTCACTGGTGATGACCAAAAGTGTACACATCACCACAATGTTTATCATTACTGATCCCGTTAATTCCCTCATTACTGCACAATGCATATCGCTGCTGATCCCAATTGTACCTTAGGCTAGTCTCAATTATAAAAAAAAAAAAAAAAGATAGAAACCTCTTTAAAAAAAATACATAAAACAAAATAAAAGAGCTGTCACATTTTTTAAAAACAATAGTTCTCCATGGAACTCGGATATGTGATATTAATGAAGCTTTTAATGTGAAGACCTCCTCATATAGGCACATATATACGATAATGGCTACAAAGGTTAGAAAATATCGATATTGACCGGTACTACAATTTGATAGTGTTATGGGTATATTTTGGGCTGCGTAAATGGGCTGATAAAAGCTCAAAGACCTGATCTAATAGGTTGACCCAATAGACAAAAGTTCAGTTCGTCAACATTCAGCTTGCAGAAACGAGCTCTCAGTTCGCTACCACAACTCTCAAATTGCTGGTCAACTATGGTCAAGATTGTCTTATGCTTAGCTCTAAGTCGCCCAGAGTAAGGTATAACTCATAACTCGAATTGCAAGTTAAAGGGAAACTTTCTAGAAGAAAGGAAATAGCCTAATTTGAAAAAGAATCTACTGTCAGAATTGAAAATAAAATCAAACTCCTATTTCAGTGGGATTTATCCCTAAATTGATGGATACAGTTTTGGTAGCATAATTAATGTATGATTTCTTCCTATTTCATATTGTACTTAAATTGTAACACACCCCACGCTATAAATAGGGGTAGAAAATTCATTGTAAAGAGATATAAGCAAGCAATCAATTATATACTACGATTCTGCTAAAATAATTGGAGAAGCAGTTGTGAATGTAGGTATCTTTTTGGGCTGAACTACGTAAAAATCTCCTTTGCATCTCTGTTATTCCTCTTCCCTATTATCTTTGCCCTTTTTTTATGTTATTTGTAGGTATTGGATCAAGAACTTGGGTCGATCGATTTTATATATCGATATTTTTGACACTAAAAGAAAGGCATAAACTGCAATCCCTTTGTTGACACTCGATTTCGGTCAACCCAGTCCTTTTAAGCCCAATACCTGCAATGTGACAAACCACACACGAAACACGCAATACTAAAGCCAAAACCAATAAGACAACCGGACTTTTTACGTGGTTCGGCAAGAAACAATGGCCTACGTCCACGACAATTACCCTTTCTCACTTCCGAAGTAATTGTATTTTATTTCACTCTGCCCTTTACATTGAATTCTATCTCCTATTTATATTGGAGATGTTACAGTCAGAATAGGCTTAAGAATCTTACAGATAAGGCAAAAAATAATATACATTAATTAGGATAATCTCTCTCGAGATTATCTCTCCCGCACATATAGCAATTTCCAAGAGTGTTTGATTTGCATGAGAATAGGCAAACTGTCACCTTTCCTATTTTGAATTGATTCCCCTTCCAGAAGGTCAATCGGTCAATTCTTATGAATAACTTGTCCAGCGATCAGACGTTGCCTCAAACGAGCAGACCGCTTCATTGGCCTAATGCCTCCTTTATCGGACAGACGAGCAGACTTAACTGTCCCTCAGTCAAGCGGACGAGCAGAATTCCTGGTCGTTATGACAATCAATCATCGATCAGGCCTTTGATTTCTAGCAGATTATATTTAGTCTTTATCCACCAGTTAAACCTTCAACACCGACCGACCTTATGCGTAATCAGGTGTCCTCGGGTACACAAGTTAATGGCTATCTCCCTTTGACTTCTGTCTATTTTGACCAGACGTTTTCGGGCTTCCCCTCACAAGGCGATACAATGGGCCTTCGTTTCTGGGCTTTATTCATTTTACCAAAAATACCCACAACACTAGCCCCCTTGTTTCTAGTACTCTTTTTGTACTGGAAACAATGTTCTCGCGCCCAGAACACTTTTGGTGGGATATGAATCGTTGTTTTTCCTCTTTTTTGCCATGTGTCACTTCCCCAGGCGCCGGCTACTTATCCCTCAAGCGTCGCATTTATTACTGCATGCATTAAATACGCGTCTTTTCGATGGTTGCTCATGATGGCTTCTTCAGTTTTTTTTCGTGCCGAATCGCTAGATTATTGGCAACGATTGGGATGCCCTGATTTGACGATTGGGGGTTCAAGGCATTAACTATATATTATTCTCCTGTCGCTCCATTTTCGCCTTCTTACATTCACTTCTGGCAAACAGTCGCTCTGATATTCTCGTCTGCTGTCGTCCTTCTGCATCCTTAAAGTTCTTTATCAACGAAACGTGCCATACCCATGGTAACTTCTAATCTTTCCTTCCACTGTTACTGTTTGTGCGTAATCAGTATCATGATTTCATTTAGATAATCGCGTTGATGCTTCGAGTTGTGTCCATATGCAACGTTCCTCATTTGCTTAATTTCCTTATCATGGTAGGTTCAGTAGTTGATTAGCTTATTCAACATTTCTTATAATCTACTAGGTTTATAAAGTAGGCAGTTTTTATACCCAGTAGCCCCTTTATTTACATAGGGATACCCGTGGATACCAAGTTTTGGTCTGCTTTCTGCGACCTGACGTCCCTGTTGCTTTTGTAGATGTCTGGTCGTAGTCGTCGCGGTCATAAGGTGGGGTCCACTGATGCAGCCTCCGAGGAGGATCTTAATCGAGTCGGGGATACCAGTAGTGCTACCTCGCAAGGTGGTGGGGCTACTTCAGCCCCTTCTGAACACCACACCTCCTCTGCTCGCACTCCCTTTTTTTGATACGAATCTTCCCTTGGCCTTAGTGATCTTGAAACTATAGTTGAAGGCTTTTCCTTACCTAAGGGTTGCCGGGCTATGGTGCCAAAGGCTTCTGATCATGCAGCTTTCCCTCCTAAAGGTTTCTTTGCTATTAGTCACCAACACATAGAGGCTGGCTTCAGATTTTCGGTTCACCTCTACCTGATCGCTCTCTTAAATGACCTAACTTAGCACCTTTTCAACTTACTCCTAATTCTTACGCTCACCTTACTGCTCTTACTTCAATTTTTCTTAAAAATGGTTTACCTCCTCCTACACCTGTGATGATTCACCATCTTTTTCTTTTTAAGAGCACAACGAGTCCAAAGTCTGACAAGAAGGACGGGTTTTACTATACTTCAGCCCAAAAATCTCCCTATAAAGTAAACCTCCCTCAAGGGGTTGGAAAGTCTAACGTGAGAGATTATAAGTCACGATGGTTCTACGCATCGTGCTTATCTTTATCAAATTTAAAGAATTTTTCCTTTTGCCTTTCTCCCAGTAAGTGTTTATATCTGTGATTATTTTCTCCTTATTTTGCTTGCTATTAATGTTTTCCTCGTGCAGACGTCCCCAAGGGCGAAATTCCCTTATCTGACCAGGAGCTCTTTCTGCTGGACAAATTTTTGGATGTGAAAGACCCCTCAGACGATCAGACACCTTCCGAGCATCTGCTTCAACTTCATGGTCTTGCTCCCCCTGCCGATCAAGAATTATTGGACCAAAGTTCTGATTTAAGTTCTCGCGAGGAGAAAGAAATCCCTTCCGCTTTCGAGGCCTCCTGACAGGAAGTTCCACCTCTAGCAAATATATTCACCCCAGAAATGGTGAGGCTTCATTTCGAGCAACCTTTACCTGGCCAGTCTCCTGCCCATACTTCTGCTCCCAAAGAACCCGATCAAGCAGCTGAAGGTTTAAGTCCTTCCCCTACTGCGGAGGCCTCGCCAGGATCGCCTCTCCAACAAGATTCTGATCGATCTCCTGTACATTCAATGAGGCAAAAATCAGTGGCGAGGAAGTCTTCGAACAAAAGTGTTCGCTAAGATGCTCCGTCTGCTCCTTCCAGCAGTTCACCAGCTGCTCCTGCTCAAAATATAGACAAGGGCAAAGGAATCGTTGATCCAGAGACAGCAGAACCACCTCTCAAGCGCCAAAAAACAAACGAGATAGATTACGGTGCTGAGGAGCAAACCCAGGAATTTGATGCTGGGATATATTATAGCGATCTTTTAGATCGCGTGCCACAATTCCTGGGAATGAAAAAGCCTGCTCTCTACAAAGAAGAGATAAAGGGCGAGAGGCTCATCAACTACTTGGGCTTCCACAATACGCTTGTAAGTTTTCTTTCTGTTGCAGTTACTTCCTTCTTCATTCCTTCCATCCTGAGTAATACTTCGTTTCAGGCGTCCATGGCGTATATGAAGCTTCTAAGAGAGATTGCGGACTGGCCCGAGGAGAAAGCCACCATGGAGGCCACTATCAACTCTCTGGAAGACCAGAAGAATAGGATGCAGGGTGCTTTCGAATTGGAGCTTGAAAAGGCGAGGGAGGCTCACCGCGAGTTGGAGCAGAAAAATGAAAAGCTAACGGATCAGAAGTATGAGCAGCGGGAGACCATGCAGAAGCAAGAAGAGCAGATTGCTTTTAGGGACAAGGAGATCGAGAAGTTGAAGCACGCTCTTCATTTTGCCCAGAAGAAGTTGAAAACAGAGAATGAGGGGCTAAAAGGAAAGTTGTCTTCATGCGAGCACGAGCTGTCTGAAGCTAATATAGTTATAGAGGCGATGAGACAGGAGACGATCTCTTTCAAGGAACAGATCGTTTTAGAATAAGAGTGTACTGTGACCTTGGTACAAGAAGCAGAAGAACGAACTGGGAGCTTATTTCTGTATAATCTGTGGTGCAAACGTCCAGATGTGGATGTCTCATTTTTTGGGCCAGATGCTGTAGCAGAGGTGAAGTTGTACGCTCAACAAGCCCATTTAAAGGCCAATCCTCCAGCTTCCTCATCTGGTCATCCTCCTGGTACCGCTTCCGCTCATACAGGATCTTCTTCCAGCTCTCCTCGCCCACTCAATATAGACGACAGTGGGGCGTTTGGCCAAAAGAATTTTTCCCCTTCTTGAGATTTTTTGTATCTTTTTGTGATAGACATACTGTTGACGATTCTACTTGATCTCATAATTTATTTGCCATTATTCTTTATTTACGTCTATGCTGATGATTCTGTTCAATCATGTAAGTTTCGCTTGATGAATTCCATTTACCTTCTTGAATTAGTTGACTTGTCAATTCTTCCCAGCATTTAAATTTATTCGAGCAAAGTAGGTATGAGGACAACTAATAGTGCTGAAATTATCCTTTTTAGGCCCCTTACCTCTGCTCGTTCAAACCCACAGATCAAATGTTCCTTCCAGAGGTTGTTCGCTCACAGGTAACATAGACCTTCCAGGGTTTTTCATAAGTCCCCAGGCCATTAGCATCCCTTCCAGAGTGTCTGGTTACTCACAAGCTATGCTAAGGTCTTCCAGGACATTTTTAGCTCACAGGTAACATAGACCTTCCAGAGCGTTTGCTTACAGGTATCAAGTGAACCTTCCAGAGTCTACTCGCTCACAGGTATCAATTGATCCTTCTAAAGCATGAGTAGAGATAGTAATCAGCTAAATACGAAATGATTAGGAACTGCCATTCGAAGAAAATCTTTATTGACTCAACTGCACTTGTGCAAAACACAAAACAAATTATCAAAACAAAACTAGTTATTAAAACAAAATTGAATAATTTAAACATAGTATGGTCGCAGATTCTCTGCGTTCCATGCTCGCGGGACTGCTACTCCTTCCATATTAGTCAGGTGGTAGGCTCCATTCTGTAAGCTGTCTTTCACCATATATGGTCCTTCCCAATTTAGACCAAGCGTCCCATCGCTAGATTTCCGAGCAGCAGGTAAAATAAGGCGTAAAACCAAATCTCCTGCCTTAAATTTTCGGGTGTGGACTTTTCTGTTGTAGAACCTGGAAACTCGTCTTTGATAGGTAGCAATCCTTAGTTAAGCTTCATCTCTTGCCTCTTCCACCAGATCCAAATTAGCTGCGAGCAGATGACTGTTATCATCCAGGTTGAACGTTGTTCTCCGCTGGCTAGCAACTTCATGTACTGCTAGAACCATTGCTTCCGAACCATAAACCAATAAGAAAGGAGTTTCTCCTGTAGTGTTGCGAGCAGTGGTTCTGTATGCCCATAATAGCTTTTGCAGCTCATCCACCCAAGCTCCTTTCCTTGCCTCTAGCTTGGTCTTTAAGTTTTGCTTGATTATTTTGTTGACAGCCTTCACTTGCCCGTTGGCTTGTGGGTGATCTACTGCTGAGAAGCTCTTTTTAATCCCAAGATCTCTGTAAAACTTTTGAAACTGCTCGCTGCCGAACTGGGTTCCATTATCTGTCACGATTTGCTACGGAACTCCGAACCTGCAAATAATGTTTTCCTAGACAAATTTTTCAACCTTAGCGGAGGATATCTCAGCTAGTTCCTTAGCCTCTGCCCATTTTGTGAAGTAATCCACTGCTACAATGGCGTGTCTACATTTTCCTCGGGCTGTGGGGAGTGGTTCGATCAGGTCCATGCCCCAAATGGCGAAGGGCCACGGGCTGGCCATCTGCTGCAAAAAGGTTGGAGGGGCTCGAGGTATCTTGGCAAACCTTTGACATTTGTCACACTTCTTGACCATTTCGATCGAGTCCTTCTTCATTGTTGGCCAGTAAAATCCTTGCCGAAGAGCTTTCTGGACCAATGATAGTCCTCCGGCATGATTACCACAGTGTCCAGCATGTATTTCGTTGAGAACGACTTGACAGTCCAGGCCATGTATGCATCTAAGCAACGGGGTTGAGAACCCTTTCTTGTACAGTTTGTCGTCATAGATGCAATACCGGGCTGCTTGCATCCGAAGACGGCGAGCTTCTAACCTTCCTTTAGGTAACTTCCCGTCTTGTAGATATTCTATTAAAGGTTTCATCCAGGAGTCCTGCACAACTTCAATTGTCATCATCTCAGCATGGGACTCCGTGCTCGGGACCGGCAACACCTCTATTGGTACAACCCCCATGAAATCTGCATCTTTGGTAGTGGCCAAACGAGCTAACGCATCTGTGTGAGAATTTTATGACCGCGGAACATGCTGTAGCTCGTATTTCTCAAATCCGACTAGAAGTTCCCGGACTTTCTGTAGATAAATGGCCATTTTTGATCCCTTGGCCTGGTATTCTTCCAGGACTTGGCATACCACAAGTTGGGAATCATTGTAGATCCTTATCCGTTCTGCTCGTACTTCTCTGGCTAATCTTAACCTTGCCAATAATGCCTCATATTCAGCTTCGTTGTTGGTGGCTTTAAATTTGAATCTCAAGGCGCATAGAATCTTATGACCTTCTGGACTTATCAACATTACACCGGCCCCAGCCTTCTGCTCGCTCGAAGATCCATCCACATACAACTCCCAAAATGGTCCTTCAGAAGGTTCTGGTTCTTCATTACTCGGTCCTGTGAACTCGGCCACAAAATCTGCCAATACCTGTCTTTTGATTGTTGTTCGGGACTTAAATTCTATTTCAAACTAGGCGAGCTCGATGGCCCATTTAAGTAATCGACCAGAGGCGTCAGGCTTTTGCAAAACCTGTTTCAGAGGGTACTTGGTTGGAACTTCGATAGCATGTGCTTGGAAGTAAGGACGAAGTTTCCTTGATGCTATCACCAAACAATATGCGAGTTTTTCCATAGGCGTATATCTGGTTTTTGCATCAAGTAACCTTTTGCTAATGTAATATACGGAAAATTGCTTCCCGTTTTCCTCTCGGATTAAAGCTCCACTAATGGCATGTTGGGAAACTCTTAAATAAACGACCAGTTTCTCCCCTTCAACTGGTTTAGAAAGCAGAGGTGCTCGGCCCATGTATTCCTTCAACTGCTGAAAAGCTGCCTCACATTCTTCGGTCCACTGAAAGTTTTTAGCCTTTTTCAACACATAAAAAAACGGCATGCATCTGTCTATTGATCTAGATATAAACCTGCTCAGGGCGGCGACTTGACCGTTGAGGCTCTGTACTTCCTTGATCTTAGTGGGTGACTTCATGTCAACGAGGGCTTTAATTTTTTCAGGATTTGCTTCGATCCCTCTGCTATTGACCATGAATCCTAAGAACTTGCCCGAGGCTACTCCAAATGCACATTTTAAAGGATTCAACTTCATCTGAAATTTTCGTAAAATCTGGAACATCTCCTCTAAATCTCGCACATGCTCGCACGCTTGCTTGGATTTTACCAACATGTCATCCACATATACTTCCATTGTTCCTCCAATAAGGCATTTAAACATCATATTTACCAGCCGTTGGTAAGTGGCTCCGGCATTCTTCAGTCCAAACGGCATCACCTTGTAGCAGTAAAGCCCCATATCAGTAACAAAAGAAGTGTGCTCCTCATCATCAGGGTTCATTGGGATCTGGTTATACCTCGAGTAAGCATCCATGAAGCTGAGGAACTGATGTCCAGTAGTATCATCAACGAGCTGATCGATCCGTGGCAAAGGAAAACTATCTTTTAGACATGTCTTGTTTAAATCGGTGAAATCGATACACGTCCTCCATTTTTCGTTCTTCTTCTTTACCAAGACAGGGTTTGCTACCCAGACTGGGTAATGAACTTTTCTGATAAATTTGTTCACCAGAAGTTTTTCTACTTCCTCCCTTAATGCCTCATATCGCTCCTCTGTCATCGGTCTTCTCTTTTGACTAACCGGCTTATGCAGAGGACTAATGTTCAACTTATGCGACATTACGTCTGGGTTAATTCCTACCATGTCTTCATGATTCCCTGCGAAGACATCCAAATTTTCTTAAAAGAAACCTGCGAGCTACTCTTTAAGGTTTGGGAATAAATCCTTCCCTATCTTCAGACATCGTCTGGAATCCTGCTCGCTAACTTGCACATCTTTCAATTCTTCCACAGGGCCAGTTGCTCGATCTTCATCTACTTCTCTTGGATCTAGGTCTTGACTGACTCCTATAGTATTGACTGGATGTTTCTTTTCCTCGGTCACCATGCTAACCTTTTTTCCTTTGACCCCAGCTTTTACCGCGTTCTTATAGCACCTTCTCGCCATTTCCTGCTCCCCTCTGACACATCCTATCCCATTTGGAGTAGGGAATTTAACAGTAAGCGTTCGGGTAGATATTGCTGTATCGAGGTCATTCATAGCAAGTCTTCCAAGGATGACATTATATACTGAAGGACAATCAATGACCAAAAAATCGGCCATTGTAAGGGCTTGTTTGTCCAAGTCTCCTATGGCGAGTGGAAGTTTAATTTGCCCCAGCGGCACGATTGCATCTCCTGTAAAGCCAAAGAGGGGTTCCGGGGACGGAGCCAACTGTTCGGAAGATAAGCCCATTTGTTCAAAACATCCTCTATACATCACATTCACTGAGCTGCCCGTATCCATCATTATCCTTCTAACCTCAGCATTGTCGATCCTTGCCCTGATGACCGGTGCATCATTATGGGGCCACCGTATCCCTCTGGCATCTTCTTCACTAAACATTATGCCTCCTGAAGATACTCTGGCCCTCTTGACTGGCCCTTCCACTTCATTATGACCCGTTAGTACGACACGGCTGGCCTCCCACACATAGCGCTCTTGCGCTCTATTGGATGTACCCGCGATGTGTGGTCCTTCATAAATAGTAAAAATGGTCCTTACAGCGGGTAAGTGGCCTTGATCAGTTGCATGCTATGGCTGCTGCTGGATAGGCTGACAGGATGTGTCAGGGTATTCTTGTACTGGCTGATGCCCTTACTGGGAATGCTGATTTTCTGGCCGCACCACATACTCCCTTAAGCGACCTCTTCTGATCAGTTCCTCTATAGCATCCTTGAGTTTCCTACATTACGAAGTATAATGCCCGTTTCCCTATGATAGGTATAGTATTTCTTTGGATCTTGAAATCTCTTCGGGATATTTGTAGGTCCGAGCTTCCCGAAGTTCTCACGTCTTTTCTCAGCTTCAAATATCCTGTCCTGTCTGTCAGTCAAGAGGCTGTAATTCTGATAGCGATCTCTTGGTGGAGATGTCTTCCTGCGGGACTCACTTTTTAATCGTTTTGCTACTTGATTGCTGGAATGGGGCTTATGACCACCCTCTTCGTTCTCGCGCTGACTCCTCTTTTTCCCTTGGCGTGAACTGTTCGCTCCGTTTTTCTGCTCGCTGGACTTCTTCTGCCCGAAGGTATCTTCCCAGCAAATCTCCTTCACTGCTCGATCATAGAATTCTCCCAGGCTTTTCATAGGATTCCTGTAGATGCTTTTATATAGTTTTCCATCCTTCCTCAGTCCTGTAGAGATTGCGGTTAAGATACTTTCATCAGAAGGGTTTTCTATGTTATTTACCTCGCGCCTGAACCTAGCGATGTAATCCCTTAGGGTCTCTTCCCGCTTCTGAAAGATAGTTGCCAAGTGGCAAGTCGGTGCGAGCTACTTTCTCAGCGCCTTATACTGGTCCTTGAATTTTCTCTGACACTCATCCCAGCTGTTTATGCTATGGGCCGGAAGACTCCTCAGCCACGTCCTCGGCACATTCCCTAATGTCGCTGGGAACACCCTACACTTGACCAGAGGGTTGGAGGTCTGCAGATCCATTTGTACGTTGAAAGTATCCAGATGGTCATACGGGTCACTATCTCCGTCATAAAGTGGGATGTTCGGGAGTTTAAATCTTGGTGGCAGCAACTGGGTTTCAATCTCTCTTGAAAACGGAGTTCTATCTTCCCGCTCCCTCGCTTGGCCGTGGATTCCGGGCCTGGTTTCTAACTGCTGAACCCTCTGCCTTAATTCTTGCACCATTGGGTCGCGTTGTTCATTCCCGTTTGCCGGGGATTGACGGTTCCTCCTACTCCCATCTTCCGAAAAGAGAGTTTGCGACCTACCTCGATCTGGAGACATTCTTTCTCACGACCCATTCCTTTTGTGAGAATTTCCTGCCCGGGGAAGTTTCGGTTGACGCATTCGTTCTCCGCTGTGTCGCTGAATTCTTTCGTCCCTACTGTTATTCTCCACGCGGCGACTACCATCTTGATTCACTCTGATTCTCTGATCAGGAGGATGTGGAGCCACTTCTTCTTCGTGGACTAGGCGTCCCTCCTTTCTAGGGCGTATGTTTGAGGAACGAACAGAAACCGCCGGCTGCTCTCTTACCCTACCAGCCTCTTCTCCTCTACCAGGCCCGTTCTTTCCCTATTGGTGCTGAGGTTGAGGGCTTATGTTTCTGGGAGCCTCCTGGGCACGGGCCTGCGTTAGAGTTCTAATGGCTTCAGCTAATTATGCCACCGTATTTTCTAACGCCTCTTGACGTTGTTGCCAGGCTGCGGTAGCATCTGCACCATCTGCTGCCCGATGCGGAGGAGGTGGAGGCAAGGCTGCACTAGACGTCCTTGCCACTTGACCCTGGCTTTGGTGTCCCTCAGATGGGTCAGCTTCTGTTGCAACCACCCTGGTTGTCTTGATCCTGGCCATGTCAGCAAATCACAACAAAAGGGAAAAGTAAAAAAAAAAATCATCAAATTGCAGTTTGGGCCATTCCTCTAGCGCCAAAAGATGTTGACACTCGATTTCGGTCAACCTAGTCCTTTTAAGCCCAATACCTGCAATATGACAAACCACACACGAAACACGCAATACTAAAGCCAAAACCAACAAGACAACCGGACTTTTTACGTGGTTCGGCAAGAAACAATGGCCTACGTCCACGACAATTATCCCTTCTCACTTCCAGAGTAATTGTATTTTATTTCACTCTACCCTTTACATTGAATTCTATCTCCTATTTATATTGGAGATGTTACAGTCAGAATAGGCTTAAGAATCTTACAGATAAGGCAAAAAATAATATACATTAATTAGGATAATCTCTCTCGAGATTATCTCTCTCGAGATTATCTCTCCCGCACATATAGCAATTTCCAAGAGTGTTTGATTTGCATGAGAATAGGCAAACTGTCACCTTTCCTATTTTGAATTGATTCGCCTTCCAGAAGGTCAATCGGTCAATTCTTATGAATAACTTGTCCAGCGATCAGACGTTGCCTCAAACAAGCAAACCGCTTCATTGGCCTAATGCCTCCTTTATCGGACAGACGAGCAGACTTAACTGTCCCTCAGTCAAGCGGACGAGCAGAATTCCTGGTCGTTATGACAATCAATCATCGATCAGGCCTTTGATTTCTAGCAGATTATATTTAGTCTTTATCCACCAGTTAAACCTTCAACACCGACCGACCTTATGCGTAATCAGGTGTCCTCGGGTACACAAGTTAATGGCTATCTCCCTTTGACTTCTGTCTATTTTGACCAGGCCTTTTCGGGCTTCCCCTCACAAGGCGATACAATGGGCCTTCGTTTCTGGGCTTTATTCATTTTACCAAAAATACCCACAACACCCTTAAAGTTTAATTGTTATGGTAAGAGGAAGAATCACCAGAAGTTCTGATGCAGCGACTGATCAACTAGAAAGGTAGATGGATCAACAATAGCTTGACATACAACTGATGGAAGATGTAACTACGCCTATAGTAACGTGTCTCTTGTTCTCGCAAACGACGCTACCGTAGGTTTGCCTCCACTAGCCCCTCGCCAACCAGCACTTATGATCCCTACAACCGAAGGGCTACAGGTGTGGTACCAATGGCAAGGGGCATTAGAAAATACAGTACATCAGCTTGCAGATGCAATTAGGGTGATAGCACAGGCCCAAGCACATAACACATCTAGATTTTAGGCTGCTACTCCCAGATAAATTTACCACCAGCAACGAGAGGAAGTGCCAGCACCTGAATGACTTAACAAAGAGGTATCGTAACATGCTAATTCAGCTCGTTCCTCCAATTCATGCTCAAAAGCTGGAGGTCATTAAGCTCATGAAGAGGAGGAAGTTCTGCGTCTTACAAGCTTAAGAGTGAGGGTGAGACATGATGGGAGTCGCCACATGAAGGATGGCCACGACCGAGTTCGGACCGCATCTCGGTATGAAGAGGATGAAATAGATTATCAACGACACGTGAAGTCACATCGAGTTAGTGGCTCGCGAAGTCAGGGATATGTTCCAGACCGTCGCTCTCCAGATCGCGCACATAGGTGAGGATACAACCCTTAAGACCCAAGGATAGAGGAGCTCTTTTAGAGGGTTCAACAACTTGAGGCACACCCTAGTACATCAAATCAACGTGATCAATATGAGGGAGGACCCCTTTTACCAAGGAGATCGAGACATAACCTCTTCCCCTTCTCCCAGATTCGAGGTCCCTAATATCCTTCAGTACAATGGAATAAAGACCCCTATGATCACTTAAAGGTGTTCAATGTCCAAATGGATCTTCAGACAGATAATCCTTTAGTCAAGTGCTGTGTTTTCCCAACTACCCTTGGGGACGTTCCACGGACCTGGTTTAAGAGTCTCCCAGCTCGTAGCATGGATAGTTAGGAGAAATGCTAACGAAAGTTCACCGACCAATACAAAGTTTTAATGAGGTAACTTGTGTCATCTTGTTACCTCGCTATAGTCTTCTAACGATAAAACCCTAAAAGATTACATTATCAGGTTCAGACGTCAAGTCAGTAACGTAAAGAGCCCTTAAGATGAAAGCATCCTAACTGTAATCTCTGCTGGGCTTCATAAAGATGGGAAGTTATATAAAGTATCTACAAATTTCTAGTGAATGACCTAGGCGAGTTCTACGAGTGAGCTACCAAGGAGATCAAATGAGAGGAGACCATCGGCCCGAAGAAGTCTAAGCAGAAGGGCGAAGTAGGCAATTCCAGGCAATTAAAAAAATAAATAATGGTGGGAATAGAAGTAAAGGTCAAAGTAGCGGCTCAAATGATAAGGTCATGAAGAAGGGCAGAAATGAGCCCAAAAAAGAGCGACCTCAATGTCAAGGTTGTCACAGTAGCCAAAACGTCCTGTCATATACGCAGAACAGAATCTTTGCAACGGAGAGGAACAATCCTATAAGGACTTTGGGAAACCCAATCCTATAAGGACTTCTACTAACCTCAGAAATAAGAATAAGTTTTACGTCTATCATAATGAGGTTGGACACAACACTTCAGAATGTTAGGCGTTAAAGGACACCATTGAGGATTTAATTAAGAGAGATCGCTTGAAAGACTATGTGATACGACCAGTGAACCTGTGACCTTGACAATAAGGACCTCAACAACCACCACAGCTAGCACAGTAGTAGCCCTAACGAGCTCCCGAACAAGCTTACAGTGAGGACCATCTTCACCATACATGAAAGCCCTCACATTGCAAGTACATCCAACAGGTTGTATGAGCATTATATACAGGAAGTGAATCATACTCTATTGACAGGCAGTAATGAGCTAAAAATGACCTACGAAGAAAGCAAGAACAACCTCAGATCATATTGTTTTCCCTGAGAAGGATTCCAGAGGTATATGTTGACCTCATAATGATCTACTCATCATTCAAGCAAAAATTAGTAATTTCGAGGTACGACTGATCATGATTAATATAGGGAGTTCGGTGAAAGTCATGTATAGAAGGTGCTACGACTAGATAGGACTGGGGGCAAAACAGCTAAGACCTTGATGCGGTTCAAGGTATGTCTCCAAAGGATCCAATTCAAATCCCTATTGGACCAGTTACAAGGGCTCGAGCTAAGAAGTTCAAGGAAGCACTTAACGGGCTTATTCAAGAAGTTTGCACTCAAATACAATCATAGAAGCCCATTGATGGAAGCCCACGTGAGCAACTAAAATGTATCAACTTGATCCAAGTTCTAGAGGATTCTAGCCCAAGTCAAACCTAATATTTGTATTTAATGGGCGTATATCTTGGGCATGAATTCACCAAGCATAATGGGAGAAAAGTCAACTTTCCTATTTAGGTTTCTAGTAAAATCAAGAATAATAATATACGTGATTTTCTTTTCCTTTAATGATTGTAATCCGAAATTTCCTTTTTAAAATAAGCATGATTCTCTTTGATTTTAATGCTTGTAATTTTTGAATTCGAACTTCTATGTTTTTTCAGCCTATAAATAGGCGTAATATCAATGAAAAGAGGAAGTCATTCATTATATTTGTGAGAACAAATTTCTCTTTGATTCTTTGAACAACTTTCGAACTTATCGGAATTATCAGTGTTGTTTGAACCCTTCAACTTATCAATCAACTCTCCATTGTTGATTGTGGCATCTTCACCATACCAAGGTTCTTACCTCGTCATAGGTAACGGGTCGCGGTTCCATCCTTTGAACTTGTCTTAGAAAATAGTCTTAGTTTCTTCTCTTGATTACGAGTTTCGTATCAGTTTGGTATCAGAGCACAGTTCTAGGTCAGGTTTACCTATCCTTTTACTTTCTTTGTTTTCGTCTTTAAATTCTGTTTCCGTTCCATTCTAGTTTTTTTTTATTAAAAGAAAACAAAAACAAAAAAAAAGAAAAAAAAAAGGTCCGAAAGAAAAGAAAAGAAAAGAAAAGAAAAGAGAAGAAGAAAGCAAGAGGATCGTAAAAAAAAAAAAAAGATTCGAAAGAAAAGAAAACAAAAGAAAAGAAAAGAAAGAAAAGAGAAGAAGAAAGTAATCTGACCCTTATTTCAAGAGTGAAATTTTTTTGAGTTGAAATTTTTCCTTTTTGAGAATCTGAAATCTTGTTCATATGAGTTATCAGTATTACCTTTTTTTTTGGTTGGTAAGTCTTTGGCAAATTGCTACGTGTAATTTTGAATATTGTTTGTTAGTTTGAAAAGAACCGAAAGAGAATTCACGAGTGGAAAAAAGCAAGAGAGGTGAGCATATTATAGGGTAAAAGCTAATTGAGTGAAACACAAGTGAAAATTAAGTGATTCATAATTTTGATTGATACACGTGAGGGAGTCTAGTGAGGTCCTTTCCATATTGTTCCTACTTCCATTTTGCAGGTAATAACCATATCATGCAACCAAGAAGAAAACTCAACTGAAGAGATACAACAGTAAACCATTCTTAACCTACAAATACGGGTGATATTGGGTGAGGTGAGACGGATGATGAGGGCTGAGAATGAGCAACTCCATAAGAGGTTGGATAGGTTAAAATTGGAGAATAGAAGGCCACGAAATTCACTTGTTAGGCCACCACCTAGGCGAATGCAACAAAGAGAGCGTTGGGGTGACATTAAAGAAGAAAATGAGGAGTTGGAAGAGTTGGAGGAGTTGAATGAGCCACCATTGAATCGAGGTAGGTTTAGACGAGGGAATAAGAATAGAGAAGTAAGGAATCGGGAGGATAATAATTTGGGTAGCATTAAGATGAAGATTCCGTTGTTTCAAGGAAAAGCTGATCCGGAAGCCTATCTTGAGTGGGAAAGGAAGGTGGAGTTGGTCTTCGATTGCCACAACTATTCTGAGCTTAAGAAGGTGAGACTAGCAGCCATTGAACTTTTTAACTATGCTCTTGTTTGGTGGGATCAATTGGTGTTGAATGGGCGTCAGAACTGGGAGCATCCGATTGAAACATGGGAAGATATGAAGTCGGTGATGAGGAAGCGATTTGTGCCGAGCCATTATTATCAGGAATTATACAAAAGTTTACAAGGGCATCAGAGTGTAGAGGAGTATTATCAAGAAATGGAGAAAGCCATGATTAGAACCAATGTAGAAGAGGATCTAAAGGTAACCATGGTGAGGTTTTTGTAAGGGTTGAATCAAGACATTCATGACCGCGTGGAGATGCAACATTATATGGAGATTGAGGACATGGTGCACATGGCCATTATTATGAAGTGACAACTCAAGAGGAGGGAAGGCACCCGTGTAGGCCACAACCCAGGGTCTAACCCTTGGAAACCAAGTTCTTCAAGAAAGGAGGACAAGCCACAGTCGTCCTCAACTCTCAAGACCATAAGTCGGAGAACACCAGTAGTGATTCTCAAGGTAAACCTGACACTACTACTACATGGAATCATGATATTAAATGCTTTAAATGTCAAGGCAGAGGTCACATAACGAGTTAATGCCCAAACAAGTGAGTTATGGTGATGCGAGACAATGGAGATGTTGTGACCGATGATGAAGATTCCAACACCGATGAAATGCCACCATTGGAGGACGTTTATGGAGAAGAATTTGTTGTACACGGAGATTTGTTGGTGGCGAGAAGGGCTTTGAGTGTACAAGCTAAAGAGGTGGACGATGTGCAACGAGAAAACATCTTTCACACTAGGTGCTACGTCAAAGATAAGGTATGTAGTGTGATTATTGATGGTGGTAGTTATACTAACATTGCTAGCACAACCCTGGTGGAGAAACTAGGCTTACCCATATTGAAACACCCTAGGCCTTACAAGTTGTAGTGGTTGAATGATAGCGGCGAATTAAAAATAAACAAACAAGTGTTAGTTGCATTTTGAATAAAAAAATATGAAGATGAGGTATTAAGTGATGTCGTTCCAATGCAAGTCGGACATTTGTTGCTAGGGCGATCATGACAATTTGATCGAAAGGTCAAGCATGATGGGTTTACCAATAAATACTTTTTTGTACTCAATCAACGTCCAATCACTCTTGTACCTTTGATACCACAACAAGTATATGAGGATCAAGTGAGGTTAAAAAAAGAGAGTGATCAAAAAGAAGAGAGAGATCAAAAGGAAGAGAATGAGAGAAAAGAAACAAGTCAAAATTCAAGAGAAAAAGAGAAAGAAGCCAAAAAAATTAAGAAAGAAAAAAAGAAATCAAATTTGGCCTTGGTGAGTTTAAGAGAGGAAAAACATTATTTCATTGTCAAAAAAAGTGAGATCAAGAGAGCTTTGCAGTTACAATAGCCCTTTATAGTACTTATGTACAACGAGGCTTTTTTGTGTACTAATGATCTTGTTGAAAATTTACCGAGCAGTATTAACTCTCTTTTGCAAGATTATGATAATGTCTTTCCCAAAGACACACCACCTGGTTTACCTCCAATGTGAGGGATTGAACATCAAATTGATTTTGTACTCGGTGCGACGATCCCAAACCGACCGGCTTATAGGAGCAACCTCGAGGAAACAAAGGAGCTTCAAAGGCAGGTCAGTGAATGGTTGGAGAAAGGGTACGTGAAGGAAAACGTGAGCCCATGTGCCTAAGAAGGATGGAACTTGGAGGATGTGTGTTGATTGCCGAGCCATCAATAATATTACGGTAAAGTATCGACATCCTATTCCTCGCATAGATGACATGTTGGATGAGTTGCATGGTGCTTATATATTTTCTAAAATTGATTTGAAAAGTGGATATCATCATATTCGCATGAAAGAGGGTGATGAATGGAAAACTGCTTTTAAGACAAAACATGGATTGTATGAGTGGTTAGTAATGCCTTTTGGATTAACTAATGCATCGAGCACATTTATGAGGTTGATGAATCATGTTTTACGTGCATACATAGGTAGGTTTGTTGTTGTTTACTTTGATGATATTCTCATTTATAGCAAAAGCTTGGATGATCATGTTGTGCATTTAAAATCAGTTTTGGATGTGCTTAAAAAAGAAAAGTTGTTTGCTAACTTGAAGAAATGCACTTTTTGCACCGATAAGCTTGTGTTTCTTGGTTTTGTTGTTGGTGCACAAGGAATACAAGTTGATGATGAAAAGGTCCGTGCAATTCAAGAGTGGTCGAGTCCCACAAGTATAGGTGAAGTTCGGAGCTTTCATGGACTTGCCAGTTTCTACCGATGGTTTGTGAAGGATTTTAGTACTTTGGCCACACCGCTCACTAAAGTAATTAAGAAGAACGTTGGATTCAAATGCAGGGAAGAGTAAGAAAATGCGTTTAAGCTAATCAAGCAAAAATTAACGAACGCTCCATTATAGTCTTTACCTAACTTTGATAAGACGTTTGAGATTGAATATGATGCTTCAGGTGTAGGTATTGGCGCCGTACTCATGCAAGATGGACGACCAATTGCATACTTTAGTGAGAAGTTAAATGGGGCAGCTTTAAACTACCTAACTTATGACAAGGAGTTGTACGTATTAGTTTGGGCCTTGCAAACGTGACAACATTATCTTTGGCCCAAAAAGTTCGTGATTCACACCGATCATGAATTGTTGAAACACTTGAAAGGACAACAAAAGTTGAACAAAAGGCATGCGCGTTGGATGGAGTTCATCAAGACATTTCCATATGTCATCGGGTATAAGCAAGGTAAGGAGAATGTGGTTGCCGATGCACTTTCTCGTAGGTACGCATTACTCTCCACCCTTGATGCAAAATTACTTGGTTTTGAGCACATTAAGGAATTATATCCTTTAGACCAAGATTTTTCTAAGGAGTTTCAAGCTTGTAAGAAAAACACAGTGGGTAAGTTTTATAGGATTGAAGGATTTTTATTTCGGGAGAATAAGTTATGTGTGATGAATTGTTCTTTGCGTGATTTGCTAATTAAGGAATCTCATTGTGGAGGGTTAATGGGACATTTTAGAGTTGTTAAGCCTTGGCTATTTTGCAGGAACACTTCTTTTGGCCACGCATGAAAAGAGACGTTGAGAGGATTTGTGGTAGGTGTATTAATTGTAAGCAAGCAAAATCCCGAGTGCAACCCGACGGTTTGTATATGCCACTACCTATTCCTAATCACCCTTGGATTGATATTTCTATGGATTTTGTGTTAGGTTTGCCTAGGACTAAGCGTGGAAAAGACTCAATTTTTGTGGTGGTAGATAGGTTCTCTAAGATGGCACATTTTATCCCTTGTCACAAAACGAATGATGCTTCACATATTGCTGATTTGTTTTTTAGGGAGATTGTGCGATTACATGGTATGCCTAGAACAATTGTTTTGGATAGGGATACTAAGTTCCTAAGCTACTTTGGAAGACTTTGTGGAGTAAGTTAGGTACTAAGCTATTGTTTTCTACCACTTATCACCCACAAACTGATGGTCAGACCGAAGTAGTTAATAGGACTTTATCTACTTTATTGAGGGGTATCATTAGCAAAAACATTAAGATTTGGGAGAATTGTTTACCACATGTTGAATTTGCTTATAATCGTACTGTTAATTCTGCTACTAAATTTTCACCCTTTGAAATTGTGTATGGTTTTAATCCATTAACTCCATTAGATTTATCTCTTTTACCAATATCTGAGCGTGTTAATTTAGATGACAAAAAGAAGGTAGATTTTGTCAAGTAGATTCATGAGAAGGCAAGACTTAACATTGAGCGAAGGACGGAGTAATATGCAAAGCAAGCCAATAAGGGACGCTCCAAACTAATTTTTGAACCTGGAGATTGGGTTTGGTTGCATATGAGGAAGGAGCGATTTCCGGCACAAAGGCGTTCCAAATTGCTTCCAAGAGGAGATAACCCTTTCCAAGTTCTAGAGTGCATCAATGACAATGCTTACAGGCTAGATTTACCGAGTGAATATAATGCTAGTGCCACTTTCAATGTTACTGACTTGAGTCCTTTTGATATAAGAGACGATTTGAGGACAAATCCTTTTCAAGAGAAGGGGAATGATGCGGTTTAAGATGTGTCTTCAAAGGATCCAATTCAAATCCCTATTGGACCAGTTACGAGGGCTCGAGCTAAGAAGTTTAAGGAAGCACTTAACAAGCTGATTCAAGAAGTCTGCACTCAAATACAATCATGGAAGCCTATTGATGGAAGCCTACTTGAGTAACTAAAATGCATCAACTTGATCCAAGTTCTAGAGGATTCCAGCCCAAGTCAAACCTAATCTTTGCATTTAATGGGCGTGTATCTTGGGCATAAATTCACTAAGCATAATGGGAGAAGAGTCAACTTTCCTATTTAGGTTTCTAGTAAAATCAAGAATACTAATAGGCGTGATTTTCTTTTGCTTTAATGATTATAGTCCAAAATTTTCTTTTTAGAATAAGCATGATTCTCTTTGATTTTAATGCTTGTAATTTTCCAATTCGGACTTGTATTTTTTTTCAACCTATAAATAGGCGTAATATCAATGAAAAGAGGAAGTCATTCATCATATTTGTGAGAACGAATTTCTCTTTAGTTCTTTGAACAACTTTCGAACTTATCGGAATTATAAGTGGCGTTTGAACCCTTCGACTTATCAATCAACCCTCCATTGTTGATTGTGGCGTCTTCACCATACCAAGGTTTTTATCTCGTCATAGGTAACAGGTCGCAGTTCCATCCTTCGAACTTGTCTTAGAAAACAGTTTTGGTTTCTTCTCTGGATTACGAGTTTCATCATGGGTTGGTGGGATTCGTATTAGACCTTCCCCAGAACCTCTTTACGGCTTCATCGGGGATGTCATCACTCCAGTAGGCCAGATCAGATTTTTGCTTACACTTGGAGATTCAAGTTGTCAAGCTACTGTGCTGGTAGATTTCTTGATAATTAACTGCTCCTCAGCATAAAATGTGGTTCTATGGAGATCCACCATGAACGAATCAAACGTGGTTACCTCCACCAGGACCCTCACAGTCAAATTTTCAACTCCGAGTGGGATAGGTTATGTGTGAGAAGAGCAGCATCTGGCTCGACACTACTACAAAGATGCAGTCAAAATGGGGATCAGAGGAAAATGTGGTTTTGGGGGATAAGCCATGAGTTATGAGCGAAAAAGGGGTAAGTCATGACCTCAACCCATGCAAAGTGACACAGATAGAGCAGTTAGGCTGATAAAAGAGCTCGAGGATGTCTAAGTCATCAAAGTAGATGTTGAAAGATGTCTTAAGATAGGACGAGGATTAACTCCAGAAGTAAAGTATCAACTCGCTGACTTCCTCAAAGTGAACTTGGATGTTTTTGCTTTGAACCATGAGAATATGATGGGAATTGTAACACCCTGAATTTATTTCCATATAATTAGTATCTTTGAATTAAGGAATTGAATTCAATAAGTGGGATTAAATTAGAATTGAGTGAAATTAGTGCAATATTAATATATTCCGTTAGTTATTTAGGGAATTTAATATATTTTGAAGACATTTTCTTTAGTAAAAAATTAAATGAGATAAGTTGAAGAATGGAAACAAATGATTGGACAATAAAAGAATGCCACTAGAATGCATTGCCAGTAAGGTGCAAATTGAGGTATGTGATGTGATTTTTGGTTTGAGAGTTAGGGGATGGTTAGTAAGCATGTTGGAGCATTTGTAGGCATGTACAGTTAGTTAAGTTTTTATTTAAATCGGTTGATGTGCTTTTAATGCCCTTAAATGAATTCTTTTGAAACCATAGGTGGAGATCTCACCAATGGAAGCTTAGAAAATGACAAGGAGAAGTTGTGAGCTCTTTTGGAGGTGGATAAGCTATAAATCAAGCCCAAAAGATTGGTGTACACTTGTTCTAAAAATTCACTTTTATTAGTAAGCTTTAAAATGGAATATTCAATTTAAATTTGATGATTTTGTCCTTTTGATGTGGTAATTATGTTTGATTAATATTTATGTATCCATTAGATGCCTTTGGAATGAATTTTGAGGTGAAAAACCAATTGGAACAAAAATTTTGAAATTTAACCCCCTTAGGCTGAATATAGATTAGAGAGAAGCCTAGGTGTATTTTTGTCATTTCAAGCTCATTTATATGTTAAACCAATGATATTTGAATGATTTATACGATGAGTTATTAAGTTGAAAGCAAATTTTGAAAAATGATACCCCTTGGTCGAATGCAATCTAAAGAATAACCAAGGGGTATTCTTGTCAATTCATACCCATTTATGTGATTATTAAATGATGTTTTGATGATATGTGTGATGAATTAAGAATTTGGAAAGAAAAATTAGAAAAACACCCCTTTGGTCGAATTCATACCAAGGGAAAATGGAAGCGATTTTGTTAAACTTTGAATTTAAAACTAGGGGTAAAATGGCCATTTGAAATTGTCAAAAGTGATGCTCCGAAGAATTTCAAAAACGGATTTAAAAATGTGATTTAATAGTTATATGATAAAAGTTTTGTTTTAATTAAAACTTTTGTAATTATGGAAAGTTAGAGGGCCCAAATAAAACTAGACACCGGTAGGTGGCATGTCAATAGGGTAATTATTAGCATTACTATACCGTTACGATTACATATCGACTTTGATTTACGGACCCTATAAGGCACCGAGTGCTCGATCCTGATATTGTTAACATTTGTGAAATATGATCCTGCAGGTAGGCACCGAGCGTCTAATACCAGGGGAAAACCCATTACCGATCCAAGATATCGTGTCAGAATTTACAAAAGGCTCCAGAAATTATTAAGGGTAATAGCGTAAATATGACTAATATGTGATTTTGAAAGTTAAGTTTTATAATTTCCAACTTGTTTGAATTATTGTGTGTTTATTATGACAGTATGACAATTGTGTATTTCATTATATTTTTAAATGTTGTAATTTTTTTTTTTTTTTATAAACTATCATGATTTCAATATGATATGTGTATACCTACTAAGTAGAAGTACTTAGCTCGTTGGAATTTACCACGTGCAGGTCGTTGATTGGGCATAGGAGAGAATGACTGAAGAAAGTATATCTGCAGCTCTTATATAAAGTCACATCCATCCACTTTTTGTGTAAAGATCGTTTTGTATTACATATATATATTTCCAATTGCATGACCACTAAAGTGTAGTTTTTGTGTAAAGAACGATTTGTATAAAGTTTGTAATGTTTTGTAAATTATGAAATGTGAAGGGCAACTTTGTTTGGAATTAATATTAATTTTCGTGAAATTGAAATTTGTAAAGAAATGTTTATTATAAAGGTATTTGTCTGGTGAAATGAATTGGAAGCGGACGGAAGGTCCGAATGAAAGTTAAGAAATATCGATTTTCGAAGTGTTATATTTCTTTGCAGGCTTTTTATTTTGGATTTTCAAAAAAAATAGAGAAAATTCTTACTAGAGGAAATTCTGTTGGATTTTTCTATAAAATAATTTACTAAAATAAATCCAACAATTAAATTCATTTTAGTAAGAAAAGTAATATCCTTCGCCTCCATTTGCATTCCATTGGGGATCGAGGGAAGGATGTTACAGGAATAGATTCCAAGGTTATGTTGCATAAATTAAACATTGACCCCACCATAAATCAGTTTACCAAAAAAGAAGACCAATAACGAGGGAACGTCATGCCTTGAAAGGGGAGGTATATAAGTTGTCGACCAACAAATTCATCCGTAAAGCCTACTACCTGACCTGAGTGGCCAATCTTGTGCTCATAAAGAAGAAAAATGGGAAGTGAAGAACCTGTATCGACTTCATGGTCCTAAATAAAGTCTCCCCTAAAAACAGCTTCCTCTTACCCATAATTGACCAGTTAGCTCCTTAGCTTCATGGACGCCTACTCAAATTGTAATCAAATACCAATGAGCCCAAAAGACAAAGAGCACACCTCATTCATCACAAATCGAGGTCTGTACTATTACAAAGTAATGCTCTTTGGATTGAAGAATGTAGGGGCAACCTACTAGCGCTTTGTCAATATGATGTTCAAAGAATAGATCGGTAAAACGATGGAAGTGTACGTGGATGACGTGCTGGTAAAGTCTAAATAGGTCGCTGACCATGTGCATGACTTAGAAGAAATGTTCCAAATATTGACAAACTACCAAATGAAGATGAATTCACCCAAGTGCACATCGGAGTGGCATCCGGGAAATTCCTCAGCTTTATAGTGAACAACAGAGGGATTGAAGCCAATCCCAAAAAGATTAGGGCACTAATTGACATGAGGTTCCCTACTCGGGTCAAGGATATGCAAAGTCTCAATGGCCAGGTCTCAGCTCTAAGAAGATTCATCTTGAAGGCCACTAACAAATGCATCTCTTTCTTTGACATACTGAAGAAAGCAAATAACTTTGAATGGACTGAGCAATGTAAGGTGGCATTTCAACAGTTGAAAAATTACATGGGACGAGCTCCACTCCTATCCAAGCCAAAAGAATGAGAAAAACTCATCTTATATTTGGGAGTATCTTAGTATGTTTTAAGTGTAGCTTTGGTATGAGAAGAGGAAAGGACATAGCTTCCCATATATTATGTGAGTAAAAGGCTACTCAATGCCAAAACCAAGTATTCGCAGATTGAGAAGCTTGCCTATTGCCCGGTGGTCACATCGAGAAAGTTGTGCCCATATTTTCAAACCTATAAAATTAAAGTCCTTACCCAGTATTCATTGAAACAGGTCTTCCAGAAGTTGAACACCTCAGGCCGATTACTCAAGTGGGCGGTAAAGTTCACATAGTTTGACATCGAGTTCAAGTCGAGAGTAGCAATAAAGGCCCAAGCTCTAGCAAACTTCATTGCGAAGTTCACGTGGCCTGTAGAAGAGGAAGCTGAGTCTTCTGAAGGTCCAACTTGGGAACTATATGTGGTTGGATCTTCCAGCGAACAAAAGGCTGGGGCTTGGGTGTTATTGATCAATCCTAAAGGGCATAAGATTCTCTACGCATTAATATGTGATTTTTAGGCCACCAACAACGAGGCCAAGTATAAAGCGCTGTTAGCAGGTCGACTCCTAGCTAAAGAGAAGCAAGCTGAGCGACAAAAGATTTTCAGCAACTCTCAGCTCGTGGTCTGTCACATCCAAAGGGAATATCAGACCAAGGAGTCTAAGATGGTTGTTTACTTCTAGAAGGTTTAGGAGTTGCTAGGCACTTTCCAGAAGTATGAACTGAACTAAATCCTGCGAGCTCAAAACTCGCATATAGATGCACTAGCTTGCCTAGCAACTACCCAAGATGTCGACTTTCTAGGAGCTATTCCAATAAAGTTCTTACTGGCCCCAAGCATAAAATAGAAGGATTCGATGATCGCTATAGTTGTCCAACCGAACTCCTAGATGAGCCCAATCTTGGACTACTTGTAGGATATGAAGCCGTTAAGTTAAAAGTTAGAGACACGTCGCCTGCGAGTTAGTGTAGCTCGATATTGCATCTATGATGATATGCTCTACAAGAGAGGATTCTCAGCTCCACTCTTGATATGCATCGACGGCCAAGACTGCGAGACTATCAACTTAATCAAGGGATGCAATAAGTGCCAAAGGTTTGCCAAAGTTCTGTGAGCTCTACCAACTTATCTTCAATAAATGGTGAGCCCATGGTCTTTTAGAATTTGAGGGATGGACTTGATTGGGCTTATACCAATAGCTCAAAGGAATTGCAAGCACTCTGTGATCGTAGTGGATTACTTTACCAAATGGGCAGAAGCCAAAGAGCTAGTAGAGATCTCCACTACAAAGATAGAAACGTTTGTATGGAGTAATATTATTTGTAAGTTTGGGGTCCTTCGACAGATTGTAATAGATAATGAGACTCAGTTCAATAGTGACCAGTTCATCAAGTTCTGTAGCGACCTAAAGATCATCAATAACTTCTTAGTCGTAGATCATCCACAGGTCAATGGTCAAGTCGAGGCTGTAAATAAAATAATAAAACAAATCTTAAAAACAAAGCTAAAAGCAAAGAAAGGAGCATGGGTGGATGAGCTATAAAAAATGCTATGGGCCTATAGAACTATAGCTCGTAGCACTACTCATGAAACCCCCTTGTTTATGGTGTACGGATCCGAAGCCATGATTTCGATAGAGTTAGAAATGGCCTCGCAACGTAAAGCGACCTTGAATCCAGAACATAACAACCAGTTGCTTGCTATTAGTCTATGGAATTCAATGCACATGTGTCCCCTTGTTATAGATTGTATAAAACTCAGGCTGAGCCAAATTAATAACAATAAAGTAAGTTTTAATAAATCTTTTAGGTGCATTAACATTCGGGCCTTACAATAGCAACTTGCAAATACAATCTACTCATAATTTTCCTAAACTACATTGAGTTCCAAAAATAAGAAAATTTAGATTTTGTTGTGGGCATTTTGGTGACCATCGAAAAAAGGCTAAAAAAAGGTCCAATGATAAGCTCAGTATGCTCAAGAGGTTAATCAAATTAGTCAACGGTCAAAGGAGGGAACATGTGATTGTTTCTTAGCCGGTGTACCCGAGCACATCTGATCGTACGACTAATCATTTTAATTACTGAGTGATTAACCATATCATTTTGAACACATGACTAATCGTGTGAGGGTCTGACCGCATGATAACACTAAGCCAATCTGGTCGTGTTTAAGAATTGCTCGATAGTATTCTTCAAAGGCTATCGTAACAATTAGAAGGTATTCTTATCTGATCGTCAGTCATAGGGGCAAATCCCTTGGAATAATCTACTCGCTGGGTGTAATATCTGATTGCTTGAGTAGTCTGTTCACTCAAAGTACTCGTTAAATTTGACTAGTTGACCTTTTAGAAGGCCGAATCAATTCAATTCAGGAAATGAGTCAACTTGCCTATTTACATGCAAATCAAATCATGACATTCTCGACAATTGTTGCAAATACGGTGGAGATGATCTTGGGAGATATTATTTCAATTAATGTATATTATTTTTTGCCTTATTTGTAAGATTCTTAAACCTATTCAAATTGTAACATCTCTTCTATTAATGGGGGATGAAATTCATTGTAAACAACTAAGTAAGAAATTACTCTAAGAGAATAAGGGTGACAGTCGTGGATGTAGGCCATTACTTTGTAGAACCACATAAAAATCATTGTGTCCTGCTTGTTTTGATTATTATCATTATTGTTCTGTTTGTTAGTTGCTGTTTCGCAGGGATTAGGCTTCAAGAACCGGGTTGACCAAAATTAAGTGTCAACATCTTTTAGCGTTAGAAGGAGGGCCTAGACTATGATTATGTAATCTTTTCAATACTTCTTTTTTGTTTTAGTTGTGATTTGCTAATATGGTCAGGATCAAAACAACCAGAATTGTTGCATCAGAAGCTGACTAATCAAAACGTCACCAAGGCCAAGGTCACGCTGTAGGAATTTCCAGTGCGGCTTTGCCTTCACTTCTCTCGCATCAAGCTGCCACTGATGAAGATGTTGTGCCAATCTGGCAGCAGCACTAGGAAGCATTGGAGAATACAATGGTGCAATTGACGGAGGCAATCAGGGCTCTGACACAAGCCCAGGCTCAGGTGGTCCCCAAAAATACAGACCCCCAACGCCAGCCAGTGAATGTCATACCTACCAGAAGAGAAGAGGCTGTTGGAGTAACGGTACAGTCGGCAGGTTCCGTTCATTCATCAAATTTACGCTCTAGAGGAGGCAAAGATCAGGCTCATGAAGAGAAAGTAGTGCCTCGCCTACCTAGTCTGGGGGTAAGGGTGAGCTAGGATGGCAGCCGTCGCGTAGAGACTAATCATGGTAATGAGCGAGCTCATGGATGTAGTGAGGAACGTGTGCACCGAGGACAGTCGCACTGTGCAAAGAGCTCGCATAGAAGAAATAGGTTGCATGAAAGAATGCCAGTTGACCGAGAGAGATCACATGATTATGTCTTAGGAAATAGGGAAAGGAGTCACCGATCCCTTGTGAAAAGAATGGAGAGGCAAGACCCAATGGTAGAAGAATTAATACAGAGGGTCCAACAATTGGAGGCAAGACTTGGGCTCCACAGTCAAATAGAGTTGCGAGAAAAGAGAACCCTTTTTACAAGGGAAATTGAGATTGAGCCACTACCGCCAAGATTCAAGCTTATAAGTGTCCCACTCTACAATAGGGATAGTGATCCATACGACCATCTAGATGTTTTCAATGTCCAGATGGACCTGCAGACATCCAACCCTCTAGTCAAGTGCCGAGTGTTCCCAACCATATTAGAGAACGTGCCAAGGGCATAACTGAGGAGTCTTCCAGCTCGCAGTATCAATAGATGGGATAAATGCTAGAGAAAGTTCACCGATCAGTACAAGGCACTGAGAAAATAGTTCGCGCTAACTTGCCACCTAGCAACGGTCTTTCAGAAGCGGGATAAGACATTAAAGGACTATATCGCTAGGTTCAGAAGTGAGGTAAATACTGTGGAAAACCTCTTAGATGAAAGTATCCCGATAACAATTTCAACGGGACTTAGGAAAGATGGGAAGCTCTATGAGAGCATTTATAGGTCCCCCATAAAAAATATTGGTGAGTTTTATGATCGAGCAGCAAAAGAGATTTGTTGGGAAGATACTTTTGGGCAAAAACGATCCAGTGATCAGAAGAACGAATCGAGCGATTCTCACCAAGGAAGAAAGAGGGATCAAGGTGAGAGCGAAAAGAGCAGTCGCAGAAATCACTCCAGCAATCATGTAGCGAAGTGGGCAAGGAACGAGCTCGAAAGAAAGACATCCCCGTCGCGAAATCGCTATTAGAACTACAACATCCTGACAGACAGACATGATAGAATTTATGAAGTAGAGAAAAGACGAGAGAATTTCGAGAAGCCAAGTCCCACGAACATCTCGAATAGATTTCGAGACTCAAGGAAGTATTGTGCCTACCATGATGAGACATGACACTACATTTCCCAATGTAGGGAGCTCAATGATGCAATAGAAGACTTAATCAGGAGAGGTTGCTTGAGGGAGTATGTGGCGTGACCAGAAGATCAGCGTCCCCAGCGTAGGCATCAACCGGCACAACAACGTTCTGATCCGGCTCAGCAACGTTCTGATCAGGACCATATGCCCGCAATAAGGACCATCTTTACTATTCATGTTGGGCCGTACATAGTAAGGACGTCAAACAGATTGCAAGAACAATATGTGCGGGAGGCCAGTCACATTCTATTGACGAGGCATAGTGAGGCAGAAGGTTCCTCCAAAAGGGCCAAAATGACTTTAGGCAGCATCATTTTCGACGAAGAAGATGCTAAAGGTGTACATTGGCCTTATAATGATGCACTAGTTATCAGGGCAAGGATTGGGATTGTCGAAGTAAGGAGGATCATGATGGACACGAGTAGCTCAGTAAATGTGATGTATAGAAGTTGCTTTGAACAGATGGGTTTGAGGCCTGATCAAACAATACCATCTCCTGAGCCTCTTTTCGAATTCACTGGAGATGCAATCGTGTCATTGGGACAAATCAGACTCCCCCTTGCTGTTGGAGATTCAGATCGACAAGCTATGACAATGGCAGATTTTCTGATCATTGACTACCCATCAGCATACAATGTTATCCTCAAAAGACCAGCCATGAATGATCAAGACATGGCAATATCGACCAAGACCCTCACAGTCAAGTTTCCAACGCCAAATGGAGTAGGATGTGTGCGAGGAGAATAGGAATTGGCAAGAAAATGTTCTAGAAACGCAGTAAAAGCGAGGGTTAAAGGGAAGAAAGTCAACGTGGTAACCGAGGAGAAGCCGCGAACAATTAGTACGAAGGGAGTAAGCCAGGACCTAGACCCGAGGGAGATAGATGCATACCAAGCAATAGGACTTATGGAAGAGCTCAAAGATGTGCAAATTAGTAAGCAAGATGCTGAGTGGTGCTTGCAAGTGGGGAAGGATTTACCCCCAGATGTTCAGGCACAGCTTACTGATTTTCTGAAAGAGAACCTAGACGTCTTCGCTTGGAATCACGAAGACATGGTGGAGATCAGTCTGGATGTGATGTCACACAGGTTAAACATCAATCCTCACCATCGGCCAGTTCGCCAGAAGAGGAGGCCAATGACCGAAGAATATTTTGAAGCATTTAGAGAAGAAGTGGAAAAACTCCTTGACAATAGATTCATAAGGGAGGCTTATTACCTAGTCCTAGGTAGCAAATCCTGTTCTGGTAAAGAAGAAGAACGGAAAGTGGAGGACTTGTATCGACTTCACTAATCTGAACAAGGCATGTCCGAATGATAGTTTCCCTCTGCCAAGGATCGATCAACTCGTTGATGGTACCGTTGGTCATTAGCTCCTTAGTTTCATGGATGCTTACTCAGGCTATAACCATATCCCAATGAACCCTGATGATGAGGAGCATACTTCATTCGTTACTGATCATGGGCTTTATTGCTATAAAGTGATGTCGTTCGGATTGAAGAATGCTGGAGCAACCTACTAATGGTTAGTAAATATAATGTTTGAAGATCTTATCAGCAGAACGATGGAGGTTTATGTAGATGATATGTTGGTGAAGTCTAAGCAAGTATACGAGCATATGCGCGACTTGGGAGAAATGTTTTAGATCTTGAGGAAATTCCAAATGAAGTTGAATCCTTTGAAGTGTGCATTTGGAGTGGCCTCGGGCAAGTTTTTGGGTTTCATGGTCAATAGTAGGGGAATTGAAGCAAACCTTGAGAAGATTAAAGTCTTGATTGACATGAAATCGCCCACCAAGATCAAAGAAGTGCAGAGCTTGAATGGCCAGGTCACCGCACTCAACAGATTCATATCCAGATCGACAGACAAATGCATCTCATTCTTTGATGTGTTAAAAAAAGTAAGGAACTTTCAGTGGACTGAGGAATGTGAAGCGGCTTTTCAACAACTGAAAGAATACATGAGTCGAGCACCATTGCTTTCTAAGCCGGTAGAAGGGGAGAAATTGATCGTTTATCTAGGAGTTACTCAGCATGCCCTTAGTGTAGCTTCATTCCGTGAGGAGAACAGGACACAACTTCCTGTATACTATATAAGCAAGAGATTGCTCGATGCAGAGACTAGATATACCCCCATGAAAAAACTTGCATATTGTCTGGTGGTAGAATCAAGAAAGCTTCGCCCTTATTTCCAAGCTCATACAATTGAAGTTCCGACCAGGTGCCCATTAAAACAGATTCTTCAAAAGCCTGACAAATCTGGTCGTTTACTCAAATGGGCAATTGAGCTCGCCCAATTTGAAATTGAGTTTAGGCCCTGAACAATGATTAAGGGGTTGGTGTTGGCAAATTTTGTGGCTGAATTTACAGGGCCTTTCGCTATTTAGGGGATGGATCTGATCGGTCCACTCTCGACAGCTCAAGGAAAATGCAAGCATGCCATTGTGGTAGTGGATTATTATACAAAGTGGGTAGAGACTAAAGAGCTTACGGAAATATCCACCATAAAAATTGAGAAGTTTTTCTGGGAGTATAACATTTGCAAGTTTGGAGTTCCTCAGCAAATCGTGACAGATAATGGAACCCAATTTAGCAGCTAGCAGTTTCAAAGGTTTTGTAGAGATCTTAGGATCAGGAAGAGCTTTTCAGCTGTGGACCACCCTCAAGCAAATGGATAGGTTGAAGCAGTTAACAAGATTATCAAGCAAAACTTGAAGACCAAGTTGGAAGCAAGGAAATGAGTTTGGGTGGATGAGTTGCAGAAGATGTTATGGGCTTACAGAACAATTGCTCACAACACCACAGGAGAAACTCCTTTCTCGTTGGTGTATAGATCGAAAGCAACGATTCCAGCAGAGTATGAAATCGCTAGCCAACAAAGAGCAACATTCAAATAAGAAGAGAACGATCATCTGCTCGAGGAAACGAGAGATGAAGCTCGAATGAGAGTTGCAGTTTATCAGCAAAGGTGTTGGGTTTTTGTATGCATCTCATACATCATAGCACAGCGGAAAAACAAAAATTTATAGCAAACAAAAATAAAAAACCCAAGTTGGATCACTCTAGATTAGTTTAAAACTAATACAATTAAACATACATAGGGTGTTTTATTGAAACCATACATTCGTTGGCGACTCCTTCCCTTCTCGTATGATCTAATCCACCAGTGATTCAAGCATAGAATCGCCTTTAAGGTATCCACACAGCCACACGATGTTCAAAAACCTAATTGGAAATGGTGATAGCCAAACACCCTATACGATAGTATGTGGTTGGATATATGGTGATATTGAAAGCTTCTTGTTTTGCCCTAATTTTTTCTAAGAGATATTGTCTATTGCTACCCCATCACATGGATATTTATAGGCAATCTAGTCTTTCTTTTGGGCAAAGAAAAGAAAACATAATCTAAGCCCATTAGGAATTTGTCTGACCCATTAGTTTTAGGTCCAATTTTAATTTAATCTAATTAAATTAAATTGATCCTAATAAAATAAATGGGCCATCATTTTATTTTACCACCATTAATATTAACATCTCATGTTAATAAATTAAATCCTATTGAATAACCATTTTACACTATATATCGAGTCGCTTAAATGTGTGACCCATTAGGTATCCGAACACGTTGGCAACCCGAAATGAATTATAATCCTAATCAAATTAGGATTAGATTAAATTAAACCATTTGATTTAATCCTTGATTCACCAATCAACTAATTGATTCTGAGTAGATCAAGATTGGTTTCTAGCAATGCATCATGACCACCCAAGTGCCCAGAATTGTCCGTAGCTAGAACAATACCTTTCAATAGATAATTACCGTGTAATTCATCCTTTCATCATAACATATCTCATTCGGTTATGAGTATGGACTATGTGTCAACTCTCACTAGAATGACTAAGTCATGTCCAGCTCGAATTTATTAGTTCTTGTTCCCGAAATCCGTTATTCCCAATTACGTATCTTAGGAGACTCTTCCACTAGTACGATCACTCTAGCCAGAGATTCCTAGAATAACGATTTCCTTAAGAGACCGTGAGATATCTTCTTCTACTATAAGAAGTGACGAATCCTTTATTGATCACTCAACTATGCTCGAGTAGCTCATATCGAACCTAAGTACCACCCTACAAGTCAACTCTCTGAGTCAACAAGGAATGGCATTAAAGGACAACAGTCAATACTTAGTGTACTTTGGAAATCTCAAGTTAAAGGATATTTGCACCTACTACTATGTTAAGATGAGATCACTGACATAAAACAATCCATGTGATCATCTTACAATTAGGTCATCCAATGTACTCATTCTAAACAAGCATCCACATGTTTACTCTAGGCATCTCATATGCCATCAGCTTATGAGAACTACTGTTCAATCCAATCGAGGAGTATAACACGTGCTAGTCTATCCGTACTAATGGTGTCCCGTCTCATTAATACTATGACTAGGGATATTTAAGTATAAACACATTTGCATGTAATAGGAATCTCATATCATGAACTCTTTCATGATTTCCTTTACACTGTGTTACATGTACTAGGAACTTTATTACGCAGTTGAATATAAGAATATATACTGAATAATAATATTGTCATTTTATTAAAATGAAATATGCATAAATACAACCTAAGGTTGATTAGTTTTAGGGCACATCACTAACAAAAGGATCGCCAGATTTTATAATATGAAAGTCCAAGTTCGGAGCTTCATGCCTGGTGATCTAGTCTTACGTCTCACTCTACCACCTGCTCGGAAAGCCAGTAATGGAATTCTTGGCCCAAACTAGGAAGGCCCTTATGTTGTAAAGGGTAGTTTGGAAAACGGGGCTTATCACCTGGCTAACTTGAATGGGGCAGAAGTCCCACGAGCATGGAATGCCAAGAATCTTCAGTCATATTATGTTTGACTTCTTTAGTTCATATCTTGTTTAATTCATTTATCTTATCTGACTTGTATAAGTGCAACTTCTGATCACTTCATCCTTATTCAGTAATTGATTGTTTTATTTCTACTCATGCTTTAGAATGTTCAATTGCTACCTATGAGCAAGTAGACTCTGGAAGATGCAATTAATACCTGTAAGCAAATGCTCTGGAAGATATGATTACTACCTGTGAGTAGGCGGGCTCTGGAAGGTGTAATCATTATCTGTGAGCTAAAAAATGTCCTAAAAGGTCCCAACATAGCCTGTGAGCGAGCAAGCTCTGGAAAGAATGCTTATGGCCTGTGGACTTATAAAATAATCCTAGAAGATCTATGTAGCCTATGAGCGAGCAAGCTCTGGAAGGAACATTTGATCTATGGATTTATATACTGGGAGGAACCAACACTACCTATACTTTGGAAGAGCTAAACAATCTCATTATCATATGAACTATAGGCATTACAATTTAGTTGATATTTGCTTCAGATATGTCATTACAATCAAATTTGATTAGCGGTCAAGGTTGCTCATCATTCAATATCAACAAAGAATAATGATATAGAAACAAATAGAAGAAGCTAATTGCATTTATTATATTAAAGTTTGCAAGCTGGATAAAATTGTATTGCAAATGAAGAATTGAAAATTTTCTAAGTATGGTTGGAAGGAATATCCTGCTCGCTTGTGGTCTTTGTTGAAACTTTGCCTTCATCTTCAATAACAATTGGCTGAGAAAAGCTCGAGAAAGGCCCTGTAGGAGTTGGAGAGGCACTTTTAGAAAAAGGAACTGGATTTTGAGTAAGGCTCCTGGGCTGATTTGGGCGCACCTCTGAAGCAAAAGGATCTGAACCTGATTGAGAAGCTGGAAAACTTGCTTCTAACTGAGCCTCTTGCTCAGCCCTTGCTACGTATATTTTCACTTCTTCCACGGCTTATGAGCCAAAGAACTAGATGTCCACATCTAAATGTTTCAGCCATAGGTTGTATAAGAACAGACTTCCCATTCTTTCTTCTACTTCCCTAATTAAAGCCTCAATATGACTCTGTTCCTGGGCTAGTTCTTCTTTGGTTGATATTACCTCCTGCCACATCAATTCAATAATCCTCCTAGCCTCGTCAACTCCATGATCACGCAAGGCTTGCTCCTCTTTCAGTCTCTTGATCATTTCTTTTTGCTTCTTATCCAAGTCTTCAGCGATATAGAGTTTCTTCTTCAGATCTTCGCCTTCTTCTTTCAGCGAGTTGATAAAAGCGTCTCGGTATTTCACGACCTCCCTCAGACCTTCCCTTAGATTGATGGACTTTTCAAGTTTCTGCTCCAAGACATAAGCAGTTTTTTGGGATTCTTCAGCCTCTTGTTTGAAAAAGTTCGCTTCATCGTGGATTCTGTTCTTCTCGTCCTCCAGGGAGTTTATGGTCGCCTCCATGGTATCTTTCTCCTTAGGCCAATGGGAAATTTCTTTGAGAAGCTTCATGTAAGCCATGGATGCCTGAAACAAGATGTTCGTAAGGCAATAAATGATAAAAAAGCAAATAAAACCGACAGTAATAAGTGCGAAAACGTATGAGCAGATTATGAAAACCCAGATAGTTGATCAACCTCTCGCTCTTCACCTCTCCATTGTAAAGAGCAGGTTTCTCCATACCAAGAAATTGAGGCGCGAGATCCAGGAGATCATTGTAATATATTCCTACGTCGAAGTCTTGAATTTATTATTTGACAACGAGCTCTTTCCCTAGTGTTTTCTGGCGCTTTGAAGGGGGTTCTGCAACCCCCTTGCCTTTATCAATGCTCTGGGGGCGCGGAGAAGGCGAGCTGCTAGCGATAGGAGCTAGTTGTGAAGCAGGCTCCTTATAGGTATCTTTGCTCGAAAGCTTCTCCCTATTGATTTGTGTCTCATACCACGAGCAGAGGGTGCAGCAGAATCCTTTTCAACAGCTGACCCTATGGCAACTTTGGTGGTCGTCTGAGAGTTAGAGCCCCTTACAGCTTGATAAGTTTTCTTGGGGGGAGGAACTTTTCCAAGAAGGGATTGCTCGAAGTGAAGCCGCACCATTGTTAAAGATTGGCTTCTTTGCAAGCTCGGTACTTCCTTCTCAAAGGCTTCCAAAGCGGAAGAAATTTCTTTATCTTTACGAGCCCCCAGATCAAAGTGCTTGTCAAGCAATTTTTGGTCAGTCGGAGGAGCAAGGCCGTATAATTGAAAGATGTGCTCAGTTAGCGATTGGTCGTCCAAAAGAGTTTTCACCTTTGAAAATTTTTGCAGCAAAGCTAATTCCTCGCTTGTCAATGAGATCTCACTATTGGCAACGTCTGTAAGAAAGTAAATATTAATAATGAGCAATATGTGTAAAGCAATAACATAAAGGCAAACTTACTAGGAGAGAAGCAAAAGGAAAAGTTTTTGAGGTTGGACAAAGAGAGACATGATGCATAAAACCAGCGCGTCTTGTAGTCGCTTACATTGGATTTACCAATCCTCTTTGGAAGGTTTACTTTATAAGGAGAGTTTCGAGTTGATGTATAATAAAATCCATCTTTTTTCTCTGATTTAGGGCCCCGTAGTGCTTTTAAAAAGAAAAAAATGTTGGATCATTGCACGGGTTGGTGGAGGAAGATCATTTTTAAGGAAAATTGAAGCAAGAGCAGTAAGGTGAGCATAGTAATTGGGAATAAGCTGAAATGGGGTGAGGTTAAGGTCGTTTAAAAGGTCGACCGGGTAATGATGGACTAAAAATCTAAAGCTAGTTTCTATGTGCTGGTGGCTATTAGATAAGAATCCCTTAGGAGGTAGGTTGCATAATCATGGGTTTTCGGCACCATTGCTTGACACCCAGAAGGCAAGGAGAAATCCTCAACAATGGATTGGAGCTCGCTGGAACTAGCAGAAGACTTGTGTCTAAAAGAGGGAGTGCGAGTAGGAGGATTATGGTGTCCTAAAGGGTCTAATGCGGCCTCACCACTCTGAGAGGTCGCATTATCAGTATTTCTGACTAGGTCGAGCTCTTCCTCAGAATCCACATCAATAGCCCTCACTTTATGGTAGCGACGACTATGACCAGACATCTACAAAAGTAATGAAGGGGTCAGGTCATGAATAGTAGACCAGAATTTAGTATTTAAGGTTATTTCTGTTCTCTAAAAGATCAAGTCACGCATACAGGGGGCTACTGAGTGCAAGGAAACCCTATTTACGAGCCTAACAGGTTGCGAAAATTATCAAATATCAACAAACTCTCAATTCAACCAAAGTTGGGGTGTTACGTGGCTACAAACAAGAAATGGTAAGCATATATGTGACTTATACAATCAAGCAAGTGTTTATTCAGGTTCTTCAGGTTTTATCATGCCGAGAATGCAAATAGGAATATTCATGCAAGCAAAATGGCGGATTCACATATATAATCCAACAATGCAAAAAAAAATTATAACTGAAAAGATTGAGGAAAGTCATGGAAGTTTACCTTGAGAATGAAGGATTTCGGTGACAAAGAAAAAGATGCAGAACAAGCGATAGCAGACAAGAGAAAGTTGAAGACAAAGAGGCATCTGTACTTGAAAATGACTGGTAAAGACAGAAAATGAAGCGACTAAAGGTTTATGTATAGATGTCGTTTTGAAGCTCTGGCCTAAAGATCAAGACAGATGTGTAACCGTCATTAATCTAGTGGTGCAGCGCGAAACCCGCGATTTTGTTATTATGTGCAGCCAATGAAAAGACATGCATTAAATGCACATTAATAGCACACGACATGTGACGTGTAGTAAACTAA
This sequence comes from Dimocarpus longan, assembly GCA_022984855.1. Classification (NCBI taxonomy): domain Eukaryota; kingdom Viridiplantae; phylum Streptophyta; class Magnoliopsida; order Sapindales; family Sapindaceae; genus Dimocarpus; species Dimocarpus longan. Next base: position 19,464,361 of record CM041018.1, on the reverse strand, counting down.
CGCCTAGGGAAGCGCCGCGTGTCAAGAAGTAAGTTAATATTTCAAAGAGCAACATAACGGATCCCACCAAAATTGCCTCGAGAATGAGCTTGTTGCTTTTAGTGCAAGGAATGTACTGAAAGCAAAGAGGCTAGTGTTGTGGGCATTTTGGCGATCATTGAAAAAGGGCTAAAAAAGATCCAAGGATGAGCCCAATATGCTATTTTATGAGAAAAAGCCCAAGAAATTGATCAAATTAGTCAACGGTTAAAAGAGGGAACATGTGGTTGTTTCTTAGCCGGTGTACCCGAGCACATCTGATCGTATGGCTGATCGTTTTAATTACTGAGTGATTAATCGTATCATTTTGAACACATGACTAATCGCGTGAGGGTCTGACCGCATGATAACACTAAGCCAATCTGGTAGTGTTTAAGAACTGCTCGATAGTATTCTTCAAAGGCTATCGTAATAATCAGGATGTCTTCTTATCTGATCGTTAGTCATAGGAGCAGATCCCTTAGAATAATCTACTCGTTGGGTGTAATATCTGATCGTTTGAGTAGTCTGTTCGCTCAAAGTACTCATTAAATTTGATCAATTGACCTTCTAGAAGGCCGAATCAATTCAATTTAGGAAATGAGTCAACTTGCCTATTTCCATGCAAATCAAATCACGACATTCTCGGTAATTGTTGCAAATATGGTGGAGATAATCTTGAGAGATATTATTTCAATTAATGTATATTATTTTTTGCCTTATCTGTAAGATTCTTAAACCTATTCAAATTATAACATCTCCTCTATAAATAGGGGATGAAATTCATTGTAAACAACTAAGTAAAAAATATATACTGTTACTCTGAGAGAATAAAGGTGACAGTCGTGTACGTAGGCCATTACTTTGCCGAACCATGTAAAAATCATTGTGTCCTACTTGTTTTAATTCTTGTCATTATTGTTCTGTTTGTTAGTTGTCGTTTCGTAGGGATTAGACTTCAAAAATCGGGTTGACCAAAATTAAGTGTCAACTGATTTCATGAGGAAGATTATCTTAAATAGGAAGCTACCAGAATTGCATTTTGGTTTAAATAAAAACGTATTCATTGCAATTTGATTAGAATATAAAGTACTAAATGTAGTATGATATAAATCAAGAAAGAATATCAAAGTCTTTGAAATATTATAGCAACCTTATTGTATATGAACAAAAGATCCTAACACTATATAAAGGGTCCTTCACATGAATAAACAACATGCTTAGAAACCTCATACGTAGTCACAGCAAGAAGTCGTAAAGACCTTAGTAGAATTTCTGCTAAATACAACCTTTCCCTTTAGCAATAATATAATAGTAGACGTAAACATTTAAAAATTCTCTTGTCTCTTTGTTTATTTTTTCTTTTGCAATATTACTGCTTATCTTTGTCATTGCCATCTCCATATCATTTTCATTAAACCCCACACAATTCGCTTAATTCACCATATTCTCATTAATTCGAATATTAACCAATTTTTGACATCAACAATACTTAATAATAATTAATGTATAAACTATAAAATTTATCAAGTATGTATTTATATTATACTCACTTAAAATTTACTTTTATCATTGTTTCTTGTTACTTATTTTTATAGTCAATTATTGAGTATTCAAACTATTTTTAGTACGTTGGTATTGAGCTTCCTTAAGATATAATAATTTCTTTTATAAAATCATAATTATTGAATATATAAAAATTTTGTAATAAACATGTAGAAAAAATATATGGTTAAGATGAACAAGTGGTGTGTGCGGGCTGAGGCCGGGTTTACCTCCCCTCGCCCCAAAAAAATCCCCACCCCTACTGCGAGCTTCAATTATCGGGGTCTGCTATGGGTTTGAGGGCAAATACCTTTTTATGGGTTCGGGTTGGGAATTCCTAACATCACCCCATTGACATCCTAAGATTTTCGTGTCAGAACGTAACATAATTTTAATTAGGCTAACAATTTTAGTTTATAACACAATAGCTTGACATGAACACTACACAAAAATATTGAATTCAACTTAATTTCATATTGAATAAATAATCTTGTCAACTTATTCAATTTACTCGTGTAATAAATGGGTAATTAAAAGCGTATTATTAATTTTCATATATACAAATTTTGAATTTTGTTAAAGGATTACATGACTTAAAAGAGATACAAAGATAAGTTTTAACTTTATTTGAGATAAAGAAAAAAACTGAAGTTGTGTTCGCATTTTTGTCTAAAGTCTTATTATGATTTAATTGAAGTAAGAATTGAATAAGTCTTAATGTTTAAGACATTATTACTTGCTTGTTTTTATTATTTTTAATGGTGAGGAAGGTGAATTAAATTCATAGAAAATTATCTACGTCTTCTATTTTAGGATAAGAATGAGACTTAAACCATTAATCTCTTAGAATCAAGTAAAATGTTCAACTACTTTTATTAAGGGGTAGTGTGCAACTTGCTTGTTTTTATTTTTGAGATAACATAATGATAATTTAGCAGGTTGTTTTTTACATATATAACCTTTTATAATTATATCTTAAAACAATCTTCCAAAATCATTTCATATTTTATGCATATATTTAAGTTAATAAATATTGGAAATAATGATGATGATTATGATGATGATGATAATTTTTTATTAAAATATATTAAATATTAAATTTTAATAAAATAGAAAAAATATTTGAAAAATGATTGGAGGAGGTCGATCATCCTCTGTTTTGTGGCAACAAGAGGCCGACGACCTTTTACAAATATATGGAGGCCACTAATGGCCTCCTGCAATATCATGGAGTCTGCTAATAATCTCCCCGTACATAAATGAGGTTGCGATCTCCCCTCTTCAAATTGAATGGGAGAATGCCTCATCCCTTCAAATGACAAGGAGGTTGTCGATGACTTTCCTACACAAATGAGGCTAGCCTCCTCCCTAAATTGAATGGGAGGAGATGCGACCTCCTCCCATTCAAATGATAAGAAGGCCGGCTAACCTCCTCTGGTCATTGATTATGACTAGTGGTAACAACTGTCAATCCTAAGGTTAGTCAATGAGTTAGAGTGAGGTTAGTGTTAAGGTTAAGGTTTGATTAGAATTGTGGCAAGGGGGTGGGGGTGTTAGGGGTGTGTGGGAGGGAACATTTTGGTAATATTATGATAAGAAAAGTTAATTTTGGTCAAAGTCTTTTTCATGAAGATAGATACAAAATTTGAATATTTTTAACTTAAGATATAAGTAGAAAGGCAAACAACTTCAAATCACTTAAATTAAAATTTAAATGAAAATAAATATTATTTAAGAAAAAAATAAACCAGTAAAATTTTAATTAAACAGGTTAGTTATATTAAACAAATCAATAGATATAGACATGTATAATAAACAAGAGCATCTCCAATTATGTTTGTTATCCATTATCTTTAGCTAAAATAACTAGTGGTGTCACTTTTTATAAACTCCAACCATTTCTTATATAGTTAGTTATTTTATAAAAGTTAAACCATTCTAGCTAAATATAGAGAGCAAAAGAGTCGTAACCAAATTCTCTATTGTTGTGGGCATTTAAGTACAATATAAAAGCCCAAGAATGAAAGCCTATTGAATTGAAAAGCCCAGGAAATACTGGTCAAGATGGTCAGAAGTCAAAGAAAGGGGTGCAACCATTCAGTAAAAGATATGCCCGAGCACACCTAATCATGCGGATGATTATGTTAAAACATTAAGTGTATGGTGGTTGTATGAAGATCAAGTTGGTGGACAAAGACATAAGGATAATCTGCTCGTAATCAAACGGCTGTTCGATGAGTGCCCTTTAGAAGCTATCTTAGCGATCAGGAAGAATGTACGATAGCCAGAGACTGTCAGGTCTGCTCGTCTGTTCGGCAATAGGAGCATATGATTCTTAAAGCAATCTGCCCGTTTAATGCAGCACCTGGTCGCAGAATAAGCTGGTCGCTAGAGCTGACTAGTTGACCTTCTAGAAAGAGAATCAATACAAAGCAGGAAAGGAGTCGACTTGCCTATTTTCATGCAAACTGAATCTCTATGCTCTTGGAAATTACAATATATGTGGAAGAGATAATCTCGAAAAATATTATCTTAATTAATGTATATTATTTTTTGCTTTATCTATAAGATCCTTAAGCTTATTTTGATTATAACACCTCTTCTATAAATAGGAGGTAGAATTCAATGTAAAAGATAGAGTGAAATAAAAATACAATTACTCCGAGAGAGAGAAGGGGTAATTGTCGTGGACGTAAGCCATTGTTTTTTGTCGAACCACGTAAAAGTCTTGCCGTGTCCTGTTTGTTTTGGTCCTATAATACTTGTTTTGTGTGAGATTTGTTGTGTCGCAGGTATTGGGCTTGGAGAACCAAGTTGACCAAAATTGAGTGTCAACATCTTTTGGCGCTAGAGGAAGAGCCCAGACTGCGATTTGACAAACTTCTTTTTAATATTTTACTCTTTTGTTGTGATTTGCTGACATGGCCAGGATTAAGACAACCAGGGTTGTTGTGACGGAAGCTGACCAATTGGAGGCGCACCAAGGCCAAGGTCAGGCGGCAAGGACGTCTAGTGCCGCTTTGCCACTGCTTCCCCCACAACAAGTTGCTGGTGGCGGAGACGTTGTACCGGCTTGGCAACAACGTCAGGAAGCGTGTCAGGAGGCGTTAGAGAATACGGTGGCACAATTAGCAGAAGCCATTAGAACCTTGACGCAGGCCCGAACCCAGGAGGCTCCCAGAAACGCGGACCATCAACCCCAACACCAATCGGTAGGTGTCGTGCCTATTAGAAGAGAAGAGGCTAGTAGGATAAGAGAACAGCCGGCAGTTTCTGTCCGTTCCTCAAATTTACGTCCAAGAGGGGAAGGACGTCTAGTTCGTGAAGAAGAAGCGGCTCCACATCCTCCCAATCGGAGAATCAGAGCGAGTCAGGGCGACAGCCGCTGTATGGAGAATAACCCTGGGGATGAAAGAGGTCGACAGCACAACGGGGAGCGTTCGCACAGACAAGAGTCGCCCCATGCAAGAAGTTCTCGCAGGAGGAATGGATCACGTGAAAGAATGTCGTTGGATCAGGAAGGTCGCGAACCCGCTTCTCAATAGTAGGAGAAGTCGGAGGAATCGACAATCCCCAGCAAATAGGATTGAATGACGGGACCCAATGGTGCAAGAATTAATGCAGAGGGTTCAGTAGTTAGAGACTAGACCCGGACTCCATGACCAGGTAAGGGAGCGAGAAGATAGAACTCCATTCTCAAGAGAGATTGAAACGCAGTTGCTGCCCCCAAGATTCAAGCTCCCGAACATCCCACTTTATGACGGGGATAGTGACCCGTATGACCATTTAGACATTTTCAACGTTCAAATGGATCTGCAGACCTTTAATCCTCTGGTCAAGTGTAGGGTGTTCCCAACGACACTAGGGAATGTGCCAAGGACGTGGCTGAGGAATCTTCCAGCCCGTAGTATAAATAGTTGGGATGAATGTCAGAGAAAATTCAATGATCAGTATAAGGCGTTGAGAAAACAGATTGCACCGACTTGCCACTTGGCAACTATCTTTCAGAAGCGGGAGGAGACCTTAAGAGATTACATTGCCAGATTTAGGCGTGAGGTAAATAATATGGAGAACCCCTCTGATGAAAGTATCTTAACTGCAATTTCTACAGGGCTGAGGAAGGATGGAAAGCTTTATAAAAGCATCTACAGGAATCCTATGAAAAGCCTGGGGAAATTCTATGACCGTGCAGCAAAAGAGATTTGCTGGGAAGACATATTCGGGCAGAAGAAGCCTAGCAAGCAGAAAAAAGGAGCGAGCAGTTCGCGCCAAGGAAGAAAGAGGGATCAGCGTGAAAGCGAAGAGAGTGGTCACAAACATCGCTCCAGTAATCAGGTAGCAAAACGGTCAAAAAATGAATCCCGAAGAAAGACATCTCCACCTAGAGATCGCTATCAGAATTACAGCGTCTTGACCGACAGACAGGACAGGATCTTTGAAGCAGAAAAAAGACGGGAGAACTTTGGGAAGCCGAGTCTCACGAATATCCCGAGGAGATTCCAAGATCCAAGGAAATATTGTGCTTATCATAGAGAAAACGGGCACTATACTTCTCAGTGCAGGGAACTCAGGGATGCGATCAAAGAATTGATCAGAAGAGGTCGTCTGAGGGAGTATGTGGCACGACCTGAAAATCAGCATCCGCTACAAGGGCATCAGCTAGTGCAAGAGCACCTTGATACATCTCAGCGACCTTCCCAGCAACAACCACAGCAGACGGCTGATCAAGGCCACCTACCTGCTGTAAGGACCATCTTTACTATTCATGAAGGATCGCACATCGTGGGGACATCTAACAAATCACAAGAGCGCTATGTACGGGAGGCCAGCCGAGTCTTACTAACAGGTCAAAGTGAAAGGGAATGGCTGATTAAGAAAGCCAGAATAGCTTCAGGTAGCATGATGTTTAATGAAGAAGATGCTCGAGGTGTACATTGGCCTCATAATGATGCGCTGGTCATCAGGGTAAGAATCGGCAGTGTTGAAGTAAGAAGGATAATGATGGAGACAGGCAGCTCGGTAAATGTGATGTACAAGGGTTGTTTCGAACACATGGGTTTAACATCTGAGCAATTGACTCCATCTCCAGAACCCCTTTTCGGCTTCACAGGAGATGCAATTGTACCACTGGGGCAAATTAGACTTCCCCTCGCTATAGGGGACTCAGATAGACAAGCTCTCACGATGGCCGATTTCCTAGTTATTGATTGTCCATCGGTGTACAATGCTATCCTTGGAAGACCAGCTATGAATGACCTTGATATAGCAATATCCACCCGAACGCTCACTATTAAATTTCCCACTCCGAACGGGGTAGGATGTGTTAGAGGAGAATAGGGGGTGGTGAGGAGGTGCTATAAAAATGTATCAAAGGCTGGGGTCAAAGGAAAAAAGGTCAGCATGGTAACCGAGGAAAAGAAACAACCAATCAGCATGGTAGGAGTCGGTCAGGACCTGGATCCAAGAGAAGTAGATGAAGATCGAATAACAGGCCCTGTGGAAGAATTGGAGGATGTGCAGGTTAGTGAGCAGGATACAAGACGGTGTCTGAAGATAAGGAAAGATCTACTCCCAAGCATTAAAGAACAGCTCGTTGAGTTCTTGAAGGAAAATCTGGATGTCTTCGCATGGACTCATGAAGATATGGTAGGAATCAGCCCCGAAGTAATGTCGCATAAGCTGAACATTAATCCTCTCTATAAGCCAGTTCATCAAAAGAGAATACCTATGACGGAGGAACGATATGAGGAGCTCAAGGAAGAAGTAGAAAAACTGCTAGTGAACAAATTTATTAGGGAAGTTCACTACCCTGTCTGGGTAGCAAACCCTGTTTCGGTAAAGAAGAAAAATGAAAAATAGAGGACATGTATCGACTTCACCGATCTGAACAAGGCCTGTCCGAGAGACAGTTTTCCTCTGCCTCGGATCGATTAGCTCGTTGACGGTACTGCTGGACATCAGCTCCTCAGTTTCATGGATGCCTACTCGGGGTATAACCAGATCCCAATGAACCCCGATAATGAGGAACACACCTCATTCGTTACTGATCAGGGACTTTATTGTTATAAGGTGATGCCGTTTGGATTGAAAAATGCAGGAGCAACTTACCAACGGTTGGTGAATATGATGTTCGAACGTCTTATTAGGGGAATAATGGAAGTATATGTTGATGACATGTTGGTAAAATCCAAACAAGCATGCGAACATGTGCAAGATTTAGGGGAGATGTTCGAGATCTTGCGTAAGTATCAAATGAAGTTGAATCCTTTGAAATGTGCGTTTGGAGTAGCCTCGGGCAAGTTTTTAGGATTCATGGTCAACAGCAGAGGGATCGAAGCAAACCCTGAGAAAATTAAAGCCCTCATTGACATGAAATCACCCACTAAGATTAAGGAAGTCCAGAGCCTAAACGGTCAAGTCGCCGCCCTGAGCAGGTTTATATCCAAGTCGACAGACAGATGCATTCTATTTTTTGATGTGTTGAAGAAGGCTAGAAACTTTCAATGGACTGAAGAATGTGAAGCAGCCTTTCAGCAACTAAATGAATACATGGGTCGAGCACCTTTACTATCCAAGCCAGTAAAAGGGGAGAAACTAGTTGTTTATTTGGGAGTTTCCCAACACGCCCTTAGCAGGGCCTTGATTCGTGAAGATGGAAGGCAACTTCCCATGTACTATATTATAAAAGGTTGCTTGATGCAGAAACTAGATATACGCCCATGGAAAAACTCGCATATTGTTTGGTGATAGCATCGATGAAGCTCCGCCCGTACTTCCAAGCCCATACCGTCGAAGTTTCGACCAGATACCCACTAAAACAGGTTCTTCAAAAGCCTGACACTTTTGGTCGTTTGCTAAAATGGGCCATTGAGCTCGCCCAGTTTGAAATATAATTTAAGCCTCGGACGGCAATCAAAGGGCAGGTACTAGCAGATTTTGTGACTGAGTTCACAAGGCCGAGTAGTGATGAACCCGAGTCTTCTGAAGGTCCATTCTGGAAATTGTATGTAGATGATTCCTCGAGCGAGCAAAAAGCTGGGGCCGGCATAATGCTGATTAGCCCAGAAGGTCATAGAATTTTGTGTGCCTTAAGATTCAAATTCAAGGCCACCAACAATGAAGCTGAGTATGAAGCGCTGTTGGCAGGATTTCGATTGGCCAAAGAGGTATGAGCAGAACGGGTAAGGATTTACAGTGATTCCCAGCTTGTTGTATGCCAGGTTCGAGAAGAATATCAGGCCAAAGGATCAAAAATGGCCATTTATCTGCAAAAAGTTCGGGAACTTCTGGCAGGGTTTGAGAAGTACGAATTGCAGCATGTTCCGCGATCACAAAACTCTCATACGGATGCATTAGCTCATTTGGCCACTACCAAATATACAGATTTCATAGGAGTTATACCAATAGAGGTGTTGCCCGTTCCCAGCATGGAGTCACGAGATGAGCTGATGGCGATTGTGGTGACACAGGACTCTTGGATGAATCCTTTAGTGGAATATTTGCAAGATGGAAAGTTACCTGAAGGAAAATTAGAATCTCGTCGTCTTCGAACGCGAGCTGCCCGGTACTGCATCTATGACAATAAACTATACAAAAGGGGATTCTCAGCTCCGTTGCTTAGATGCATCGACGGCCTGGATTGTCAGGTTGTGTTGAACAAAATACATGCTGGGCACTGTGGTAATCACGTCGGGGTACTATCATTAGCCCAGAAAGCTCTTCGGTAAGGGTATTATTGGCCGACGATGAAGAAGGACTCGATTGAAATGGTCAAGAGATGCGACAGGTGTCAGAGGTTTGCCAAAATACCTCGAGCCCCTCCAACCTTTTTGCAACAGATGGTCAGTCCGTGGCCATTTGCTATATGGGGAATGGACTTGATTGGACCTCTTCCCATAGCTCGAGGAAGGTGTAGGCACGCCATCGTAGTAGTGGATTATTTCACAAAATGGGCAGAAGCAAAGGAGTTAGCTGAAATATCTTCTGCCAAAGTCGAGAAATTTGTCTGGAAAAACATTATTTACAGGTTCGGAGTCCCACAGCAGATCGTGACAGACAATGGAACCCAATTCAGCAGCAAACAGTTTCAAAAGTTTTACAGGGATCTTGGGATTAAAAAGAGCTTCTTAGCAGTAGATCACCCGCAGGCTAACGGCCAAGTGGAGGTTGTCAACAAAATCATCAAGCAAAATTTAAAGACTAAGCTGGAGGCAAGGAAAGGAGCTTGGGTAGATGAGCTGCAGAAAGTATTATGGGTGTACAAAACCACTGCTCGCAATACTACAAGAGAAACTCCTTTCTCGTTGGTCTATGGCTCGGAAGCGATGATTCCTACTGAATATGAAGTTGCTAGTCAGTGCAGAACAACGTTTAACCAGGATGACAACAACCATCTGCTGGCGGCTAGTTTGGACCTAGTGGAAGAGGCAAAAGATGAAGCCCAATTGAGGATTGCTGTCTATCAGAGACAGGTTGCCCGGTTCTACAATAGAAAGGTCCGCACCCGAAAGTTTAAGGTAGGAGATTTGGTCTTGCGCCTTATTCTACCTGCTGCTCGAAAATCTAGTGATGGGACGCTTGGTCCAAATTGGGAAGGACCTTATATTGTGAAAGATAATCTGCAGAATGGAGTCTACCACCTGACTAACCTGGAAGGAGCAGAAGTTCCCCGAGCATGGAACGCTAAGAACCTGTGACCATATTATGTTTGAATCATTTAGTTTTTGTTTCAATAATTTGTTATTCTTGTTTCGTATGAATGCAGTTGAGTCAATAAAGATTTTCTTCAAATGGCAATTCTTGATCATTTCGCATGTAGCTGATTATGATTTCTACTCATGCTTTGGAAGGTTCAATTGACACCTATAAGTAAAATGCTCTGGAAGGTATGATTACCACCTGTGAGTAACCGGGCTCTGGAAGGTGTAATTTTTATTTGTGAGCTAAAACGTCCTGGAAGACCTTAGCATTACCTATAAGTAACCAGACACTCAGGAAGGGATGCTAATGGCCTGGGGACTTATGAAATAACCTTGGAAGATCTATGTAACTTGTGAGCAAACAACCTCTGGAAGGAACATTTGATCTATAGGTTTAAACGAGCAGAGGTAAGGGGCCTTAAAACGATAATTTCAGCACGCTGGCTGTCCCCACACTTACTCTACTCAAATACAAAGAAAACTGTATAAAAGGCAAGTCAGCTGATTGGATACTCGCCCGAGCAGAGGTAAGGGGCATTGAAAAAGGACAATTTCGGCACAGTAGCCGTCCCCACACTTACTCTGCTTGAATAAAGTTGATCACTGATTCCAACTTACACGATTAAACAAGGCCATCAACGTAGATGCGAAAAAAGAAATAATGGCAACTAATTCATTAAATCGAATAAAATTGTCAATAATATAAATTTGTTACAAAAAGACAATAATCCCTAAACAGGAGGATAATTTTGTTGGCTAAATGCCCCACTCTCATCTATGTTGATTGGGCGAGGAGAGCTGGAGGAAGATCCTGTATGAGCAGAAGCGACACCATCAGGGGGATGACCGGATAAGGAAGCCGGAGGATTGGCTTTTGATTGAGCCTGTTGGGCGTACAACTTCACTTCTGCTACTGCTTCCGGACCAAAAAATGAGACATCCACATCTGGACGTTTGCACCACAGATTGTACAAAAACAAGCTCCATGTTCGCTCCTCTGCTTCCTGTACCAAGGTTTAAGTACGTTTTCGCTCTGAAGCGATCTGTTCCTTGAGAGAGATCGCCTCCCGTCTCATCGCTTCCATAATTATTTTAGCTTCAGCCAGCTCATGCTTGCGCGAAGACGACTTCCCCTTCAGCTCCTCGTTTTTTGTCTTCAACCTCTGCTCCGACTCCTGAGCGAAATGAAGAGCGTGCTTCAGCTTTTCAATCTCTTTGTCCCTGAAAATAATCTGCTCGTTTTGCATATTCCTGGTCTCCCGTAGCTCGAGCTTCTGACTAATAATTTTCTCATTTTCTTGCTCCAAATCACGGAAGGCCTCTATTGATTTTTCAAGCTCCAGTTCATAGGAGCTCACCTCTCATTGCATCCTATTCTTCTCATCTTTCAAGGAATTGATGGTGGCCTCCATGGTAGCCTTCTCCTCGGGCCAATCTGTGATTTCTCTTAAAAGCTTCATGTACGCCATGGACACTTGAAACAAAATGTTACTCAAGACAGGAAGAATGAAGAAGAAAGCAATAGCAATAGAAAATAAAATTTACAAGCATATTGTGGAAGCCTAAATAATTGATGAGCCTCTCGCCCTTCATCTCTTCTTTGTAGAGGGCCGGTTTCTTCATTCCTAGGAATTGGGGTGCACGATCTAAAAGATCGTTGTAGTATATTCCTGCATCAAATTCCTGGGTTTGCTCCTCAGCGCCAGAACCCGTCTCGTTTGTTCTTTGGCGCTTGGTAGGTGGTTCTACTGTTTTTGAGTCAGCGATCCCTTTGCCCTTGTCTACATTTTGAGGGCGAGCAGCTGGTGAACTGCTAGAAGGAGCAGATTGAGATGTAGCACCTCGACGAACGTCTTTGTTCGAAGATTTCCTCGCCACTGATTTCTGTCTCATAGAGCGAACAGGAGATGCATCAGAATCTTTTTGGAGAGGTGATTCTGGAGAAACCTCAGCAGCAGAGGGAGGGTCTGAACCTCTAGCTGCTTGATCGGATTTGTTGGAGGCAGAAGTCTGACTGGGTAAAGGTTGCTCGAAGTGAAGCCTCACCATTTTCGGAGTTGATGTATTCGCTGGATGTGGAATTTCCTGTCCGAAGACCTCAAAAGTAGAAGGAATTTCTTTCTCCTCGCGAGAGCTTAAATCAGAACTTTTTTCTAATAGTTCCTAGTCAGTTGGGGGAGCAAGACCGTGTAGTTGAAGCAGGTGCTCGGAAGGCGTTTGATCGTCTGAAGGGGTTTTCACGTCTGAGAACCTCTCCAACAGAGAAAGCTCCTGATCTGATAAAGGAATTTCGCCCTTGGAAACGTCTGCATAAAGAGAACATTAGTAACGAGCAGAATGTGAATAAAATAATTATAAATGTAAATACACTTACTGGGAGAAAGACAAAAGGAAAAATTCTTTAGACTTGATAAGGACAAGCACGACGCATAAAACCATCGTGACTTATAGTCTCCTACGTTTGATTTTCCAACCCCTTGAGGAAGGTTTACTTTGAAAGGGGATTTTCGGGCTGAGGTATAGTAAAATCCGTCTTTCTTATCAGATTTTGGGCCCGTAGTACTCTTGAACAGAAAGAGATGATGGATCATAGCAGAGGACAGAGGAGGAAGACCGTTTTTAAGAAAAATTGAAGCCAAGGCAGTAAGATGAGCATAAGAGTTAGGAGTAAGTTGAAAAGGGGCTAAGTTAAGGTCGTTCAAAAGAGCGACCAGGTAAGGATGAATCGGGAATCTAAAGCCGGCTTCTATGTGTTGGTGGCTAATAGCAAAGAAACCTTTAGGAGGAAAGGCCGCATGGTCAGAAGCCTTTGGCACCATAGCCCGGCAGCCTTTAAGCAAGGAAAAGCCTTCAGCAATAGTTTCAAGATCGCTAAGGTTAAGAGAAGACTCGTATCGAAAAAAGGGAATGCGAGCAGAGGAAGTGTGACGATCAGAATGGGCTGAAGCAGCCCCACGACCTTGTATGGTAGCGTTACTAGTATCCCCGACTCGATCAAGATCCTCCTCGGAGGCTGCATCGGTAGACCCCACCTTATGACCGCGACGACTACGACCAGATATCTACAAAAGCAAAAGGGACATCAAGTCGTAGAAAGCAAACCAGAACTTAGTATTTAAGGGTACCCCTATGCGTATAAGGGGGCTATTGGGCATAGGAACAACCATTTTTATAAACCTAACAGATTACAGGGAATGTTGAACAAGCTAATCGACTATTAAATCTACCACGATAAGGAAATCAAACGAATGTCAATGAGGAATGTCACGCATAGGCGCAACTTGAAACAGCAGCATGATTGTCTATTTTAGATTCTTTAAGTAAAATTATGTTATCAAGTATGCACAAGTAATAATCATAGTGAAAAAGATTAAAAGTTACCTTGGGTATGGTGAGTTTCGCTGAGAAAGATTTAAGAAGTTGCAGAAAGACGACGGCAGACGAGAACAGCAGAGCAACTGTTTACAAAAGCGAATGGAAGAAGGCGAAAATGGAACAACAAAAGGATAATATATAGTTGATGTCCCGAAATCCCAATCGACAGACCAAAATGTCCCAATCGTCGTCAATAATTTGGCAATTCGGCGTGAAAAACTGAAAGAATCATCATCATGAGCAGCCATCGAAAAGACGCGCATTTAATGCATGCAGTAATGAGCGCGACGCTTGGGGAAATGCCACGTGGGGCCAACAAAGTAATATTCAAAAAAGAAGTGACGGTCAATGTCCCGCTAAAAGAACCCTAAAAGTAAGAATGTTGCTTTCAGTGCAAACAATGTACTAAAAGCAAGGGGGCTAGTGTTGTAGGCATTTAAGTACAATATAAAAGCCCAAGAATGAAAGCCCATTGAATCGAAAAGCTCAGGAAATATTGGTCAAGATGGTCAGAAGTCAAAGGAATTGGTGCAACCATTCAGTAAAAGATATGCACGAGCACACCTAATCATGCGGATGATTATGTTAGAACATTAAGTGTATGGTGGTTGTATGAAGATCAAGTTGGTGGACAAAGACATAAGGATAATCTGCTCGTAATCAAAAGGTTGTTCGATGAGTACCCTTTAGAAGCTATCTTAGCGATCAGAAAGAATGTACGATAGCCAGAGATGGTCAAGTCTGCTCGTCTGTTCGGCAATAGGAGCATATGATTCTTTAAGTAGTCTGCCCGTTTAATGCAGCGCCTGGTCGCAAAATAGGCTGGTCGCTAGAGCTGACCAGTTGACCTTCTGGAAGAAGAATCAATACAAAGCAGGAAATGAGTCGACTTGCCTATTTTCATGCAAACTGAATCTCTATGCTCTTGGAAATTGTTACATATGTGGAAGAGATAATCTCGAAAGATATTATCTTAATTAATGTATATTATTTTTTGCTTTATCTGTAAGATCCTTAACCCTATTTTGATTATAACATCTCTGCTATAAATAGGAGGTAGAATTCAATGTAAAAGACAAAGTGAAATAAAAATACAATTACTCCGAGAGAGAGAATGGGTAATTGTCGTGGACGTAGGCCATTATTTTTTGCCGAACCACATAAAAGTCTTGCCGTGTCATGTTTGTTTTGGTCCTATAATACTTGTTTTGTGTGAAATTTGTTGTGTCATAGGTATTGGGCTTGGAGAACCAAGTTGACCAAAATTGATTGTCAACATCTATCCTATTATTTTAATATTTAATTTTAGATGAAGTAATATGAAAATCCTAATCAAATTCTCTATCTTATTATTTTAATATTAATGCTTAACTAAAATAAAGTGAATGATTAAAATGTCTTACTAAAAAATTACTAGATAAAATAGATATTTTATTATTTTAGTTAAAATTTAACTAAAATTTAAAGAGTAAGGTTGAAAACACTCTTATAGCAATTACGTCATATCACCCATTTAATAAATGGTTCATGTCTGCTTTAATAAATTTGACACAACTAATAATCGTGCAGGTTTTAAGTTGAACAAAAATTAATTAAAGTGATGAATTTAAAACTAAGCTTATTCAAACCAAACCCGACATGTTAAGCACATTAGAACCTCTGACGCAAAGTTGATTGCATGTCTTACATTTTTGTTTCATATTTTATCCTCCTTTTTTATTAAATAAAATAAAATAAACAAAAAATTTGCTAACATAGAATCAAATTTGCTAACGCTAACTGGGGTAGGGAAAAGATCAAAATGTTTAATGTTAGATTCTTTTGGCTCTGATCTAAAAGTGGGGTGGTCCGACTTCATAAAAGTGAGAACTCATACAATGAACCTCTGACGCAACGTTTCTTGCATGTCTGGTCACATAGAAGAAGCAAGCTACAAAATATGTCAACTGTCTAAGAGCTATCAATTTGTGTCCATATCCAATCAAGAGATGAGACCATTTACAGAGCCTGAAGCCAGACCTCGATCATATAGAGAGCCACAACAGGGAGTCTTGTATTGCTTTCTTAAATGTTACTTTACAGAAGTAATGACAATGAACGAAAAGAAACCCGTATTATTTGCGACTAATAAGCAGTTCGAGTCCCTGATTTAAGGTACATGAACAGATCAAATCTGAAGCGATTTAGAAACTATTAGATAAAGAAAGATGTTGAACAGTGACGGACGAAAGAAACTACCACTCCATCACCATGAACAACAACCATTAGCTGAAGCATCGGATGGTGCAGGATTCTGCTTGAAGATATTCTTTTTCACACCGCTTGAGCCTTCAGCCAACAGACTTGGGGTTTCCAAAATCTGCAATTGACATTTATTATTTACAAGTCATGCTTTATGTCCATAAATCTGAATATTAGAAAAATTATGTGTGTTCAACCACCAAATCTCAATCATTACACAAACATAAGTTACACGTTAAATGTTGCAGCTACCATGATAAATTGAACTTGTATGCACATATGTCTACATGTGATCAAAGGCTGGAGGAATTAATTTTGAGGCACATCTGAGAGAGACTACTGAGAATAAATACAAAATCCTGAAAAAAGGAACACATATGCCTTTCCATGAATGTATGCATTTCACCAAACACATTAATTTAATTCAGTTTATGTCTATCGTGCTCTTATCACTTCGGCAATGCTCTTTGAAGGTCTACTTCCCGACCATTACCTGTTCAGAAAAGCTGCGGTAGATTAGGTAATGGCTATTGTATTTCTGGTCCACCAGACTAGCAGCAAGTTGCTGGTGATGGAAAGGCGGACCTGGGGCAAGGGTTGGTTTCCCCCCACCCAATACATTAATTAGCCTTTCCTTATAAAAGATTATACTTTTGCATTTGAAATGTTGTCTTCACCTTATTAGTGGTAGCTACTTCCCTAAAACAAGTTATATTTGGAAACTAAATTGTAACAACTCATTCTTACAACATCTATACAAATTTATGCCTTAACGTGTACACTTAACAGTAAGGTTATGGTCAATGTTCAAAATGTGATAGGATTTGGCATAAATTAGAAAAACATTGATGCCATTTTCTACATTATTTCATAAATTATATGGCAAATATAAATCACTTATTACATCATTTAAGTTGAACTTTAAAGCAAATGTATTGAGTATAACTGATATTCTTATCATGGCAAATACTGTTTGACTATGATTTTTAGTCCACAAGCTGGTCCAAAAATCATGTTTAAAAGTAACAAAATGCAGTTAAAAATTTTAGATAGCATAATATTTACAAATGATTATGTTCCCCACTACAGAGAATTATCACTTTGTCCTCTTTTTAAAATGGTTAATCACTATTTCTAGTTCAATTAAGTGAACTTTGTCTATCAGACAATCATGTTGATATCGGCAAGGGAACAGCATGAAACACAACATGAATATGAATCAAAGTGTTGGCAATTTCAGTAACCACTTGTCTGTAAAATGAAGAATATAAGCTCTCATTTTCGAATTTAAAAATATTATCACATATGCTAAGTTAGCACTAAAAGTCTCAAACTTATGGTTTATCCTTTTCTTTCGGATCCAAATAAATCGAAAACCTGTCCCAAGTCCTAAGAGCAACACACGACGATTCTACAACAGAATGAAAATAAGATATGAATACTAGTTGTACCTTTAAAACAAGCTCCTCAAAGCATTGCTGTACATTGACTCGTGTTTTAGCACTACACTCAAGATAGAGGCAACCATATTCCCTAGCAAAGTCAATACCCTCCTTTTTGGAGACAACACGTTCGCTTTCCTGCAGAAGATGACACAGATGAAGAGGAAATTTTTCAATGGTACAAAAATGGAATTCTGATGTTATTGCTAACTACAGCAACATTATGAACACAATAACAAAGCAAGGAAACGAAAAAAAAAAAAGAAATTCATTTGCAAGTTGTAAAAGGACATGCCTTATCAACTTTGTTACCAACAAGCATCTTGATGCAATCTTGATTTGTTAAATACAAATCAATTTCTTTAGCCCAGATATCAGATAAGTTTGTAAATGTCTCCCGCCGTGTCACATCATAAACTGTACAAATTTCCAAACGTGATCAGTGGCATTGCCACAGTGACCTCAAAGTAAGAAAAAGATAATACAGAAAAAATTAAGGTGCTGCTAAATTAGATCCTAATAAACCATTAATTGACTAATCTTTCAAAAGGCTAAAGACAAAACATATTTGTCATTGTCATCATTATGATTCTCTCTTGAAATCATATGCACATGTATACTCTGTTTTTCCCAAAAAAAAATCATCAAAATACACCAGACCTCAGTGACGAACAAAAAGGCCTTCAACATTTTACTACCAAGGGATGTACTGATAACAACAAAGGAACAAGTAAGATAGTCACAGACATTAGAGTAAGATTAAACCACATACCCATAATTATCCCTTGAGCTCCCCTATAGTATGAACTAGTTAGTGTCCTAAATCTTTCCTGTCCAGCTGCATCGATACAAAATAGAGATATTTATCTTAAGTACCAACTTAGTTAATGCAAAAGAAATTATTTTATCACTCACAACCAGAGTATAAACAATGCCAATACTTATACTTTTATAGCACGGTATGAGCACATGAATAAACCAAAGCAAAGCAGATGCTGCGATCATCTTATCATCAAGTAAGCAAATAAACATCTAAACTTTTCACAATATTGCACACATTATAGCCAAAATTGGATCATTCATATGGAGATCCAATATTTATTTTCTGTGGACAACAAATCAAAATATAGAACTCTCCAATCACATTAACACTGCAACTCTCCATCAAGAAATTGCTACCCTTTTAAGTTGAATCTTCCATACTGCCTTTCGGTGAATTATTCTCAATCAATCTAGCCGTCTAATACCATATTTCCAATCACATAATAGAGACAGATTAGAATAATAATAGAAGTATAATATTGCCATCCTTAGATTAAAACCATATAAACCAAGTCTCAAGTCAATTTTAGTTGAGATCAAAATGTAGCATACAAAAAGAAAAACGCAATACCTGTGTCCCAAATTGCAAGCTTGGACGTTTTACCACCAAGAGTAACATACTTTATTTTAAAATCCACACCTATCGAAACAAAAATGTTAAAGCTAGCATTCCATAAGAATAAGAAGAAGAAGAAGAAGAAAATGGGTATTAAGGTTACCAATGGTAGGAGACAGCTCCTCAAAAGTATTGGAAGTGAAACTCAAGAGCAGACTGCTCTTGCCAACCCCAGAATCTCCAATTAATAGCAGCTTAAACAAGTAGTCAAATTCTTCTTGACTAGTTGAAGAACCCATCAAAACATAAAATCTTGGGTAGAAGTTGAAAGGGTTTGGATCTGAAGATTTTTTTTTTTTTATTAACAGAGAGATGAAACAATAGGAAGGAAGGCAAAACCAAGATGCAAAGCAAAAGGAACCCCTCAAGTCTTCGCCCTTCTCGTATTTTGTAATGTTTCTGTCTCTGTCGGCCTATTAGCAGTGCTGTTTAAGGATTAGATTCCCTATTTTACGACATACTTTGTTAAGCTCCGACTGAAACTCTCACCCCTTCATTTTTTAACTTACATGCCACGTGGACGTTGATCTTGCATTGCTTCACGTTTAAGGTAGTGCACCAATCGATCTCTCTTTAGTTCGAAAAAGGTGAATATTATCAAAACTGTTTTTGGAAAAATGGACATTTGTTTTTGACCCAAATAAATTCATCCTTTTACACTGGAACACTCTTAATGAAAGCAAAAGGAAGAGATGATGAAATAAGTAAGTATTTAGATTAGAGTTTTATGAGTTTTGTTTAGTTTTCTAGTTTTAGTTGTTAATTGAATTCTTGGTATGCTTGTAAGGTTATTTGTATCGTAATTAGACTTGAGATTTAAGGAGTTCAACAAATAAAATTATTCAAGTGGTTTGTATTAAGGTGAGCACACTAATCTCATGCCTAAACTTGGACTTGAGTTATGTTTAAATGTTAGGGAAAAGTCTTGCATGATTTGAGACAATTACATGTCAAGAAATCGAAAAAAAAAAGATGATATTCCACCAATAAAAAATTTCAGATATATGTATACTCTTTGGTTCAGATTATATTTGATGAGTTTGATAGGGTTTCATACTTGTTCAGATTATATTTGATGAGTTTGATAGGGTTTCATACTTATTTATATGTGTGATTAAGTTGATTGAAATAAAGAATAATGAAAAAAAAAAGTCATATGTATATATATCCATTACATTCGACTAAGGTGGACAGTTATGATTTATATTACAATTTAAGTTTTAATAGTTTAATGCATATATAAGTTCTAAGTTAAAATTATGCTTGTACTAAAGTGAAGGAGGAGTGAAGAGCTTGAAGAAGTGGTTTGCTACTTTGAATAGCAAGTTGTGAGTGTGGTTATTTTTAAAGCTTTTATGAGTTTTATTAGTTGAAAATTGATAATTGCAAATGTTTATTTTAGTATTCAATTTATTATGTTGAATTGATTAAACTTTTAGCATATTAGCACTTTCTAATAATACATATAAGTTTTTCAAATTTATATTATAAATATATATATATATATATTAGTAGTAAAGCAATTTAGTATGATTGAGTGAAGTACATGCATAAAAGAGACATGCTAAGGGTATTTGTAAAGTTTTAGGCTTTTGACTTGGAAAGATAGTTATTTGGTTGTAAACCATATATTAGAGAAAATAATATTAATATACTTTCATGCCTAGTGTATGTAAGATTTTTAATTATATTGAAAGGATTTTAAATGTCTTTGGTTTACCCTAATCCCTAGTATACCCGGTCGAAGTATCATATGCGTGTATGGCAAGAGGTAGGGAGAGTCACTAACTTAGAAGGTTTTGAGTCAGTGTATTGCCCTTTACACATATATGGTAGTGTAGATCTACCTGATATTGGAGGAAATCGCAATCCTAATGTTCTCGCATCTGCGACTACATATGATAGCATTCCCTAGTTCTAATGACGTGTATACGTACCGTCACGAAAGAACTAGTTTCCTTGGGTTACCTTGTAAGGCGAGCTTTAGAAGGAAAAGCATGTCATTAGATATGAAGTTTAAAAAACAAGAAAAAAATTTACGTTTTATGAAATTTATTACTAGATTTCGAGCAGTAATATTTATATATTTTATACCAATTTTACAATTTTATAATGATTAGTAAGAAATTATTAGTTTTCCAACTAATTTTGGGAGGATATATATATATTTAAAAAATAAATATTATAGTTCAAAAGTTTACATCCATTTTCACTAGAAAATAAATCTAATGTGAGAGCAGTACCTCTATGGGGCTCTTTCTAGCTAGAGTGAAGGTTCGACTGAGTTCCGTCGGGGTGCTACGGAACTCTCTTCAAGTTCCGCAAGGGGAATTCGGGTGCGGGTCCTTATAAGGTGGTATCAGAGCATTTTTCTTGCATTTTCAAACATCATACATTACATGACAATTAGCATGTTTTGAGTGCAGTTGAGTTATACGTCATGCCGACCATCCTCGCGCACAGAGAGCCGCAGCTGAGGCTCCAACTGTTCCACCAGAGGTTGAGGAGCAAGTAAATGAATAGGTGAATAATCTACAAGCAAAAGCCCAATCGGAGCCACCTGCAGTAGAGGCTGGATTAGATCTGATTGACAAACTGGCTCAAGTTATACAAGGTATGAGGTCGTACACACTAGGTACCAGTATAGAGAGAGAGCACGAAAACTAGATACTGATGCTTATGATAGGTTGGGGGGCCCAGAGGTTGCGATTAAATGGTTAGACAACACCAAGAGGGTGTTGGAGCAGATGGAGTGTACTGATATCCAGAGAGTATCTACTGCTTCATTTCTAATAAAGGCTTCAGCGAGGGATTGGTGGGACTCTGTAAAAAGGAGAGCGACCATTCCAATCATATGGGAGAAATTTAAGGAAGATTTTAATGAAAAATTTTACCCAAGAGTATATAAGGATGCCAAAATAAAAGAATTCTATAGCTTGGTGCAAGAAAATATGATGTTGAAGAATATGAGAAGAAATTCACCGAGTTGTCATGAGTGACACCATTTATAGTCAATGATGAAATGAATAGATGTCACAAGTTTGAACAGGGCTTGAATCCAAAGATCAAGACATATGTAGTAGTCATAAAGCATCGAGTATAGGCGGCTAGTAGAGGCAGCCTTGAAAGTAGAGAGGGCTGTGCAGAGTGATAGGGATCGAGGATAGAAACAAAAGCACAGTTAGAGTTCAGGATGGTACTTAAGGAATTCCAATAAGGCACCCAAGATTGGAGGTAAATCCAGGTGTCATCGAGTCAGGGTTCTGTGAGGTCACCATCAAGGTCCCAAAGAAAAGGTGCTAACCAGAGTAGATCAGGGCTGTGTAAGAAATGTGGCAGATTCCACCGAGGAAAGTGTCTTATAGGTATCAGATGTTGCTATCACTATGGTCAGGAGGGACACTACATAAAGGAATGCCCACAAAGAGCTGTTGAGGATAATGGCGAGTCAAGACCAGCGACTCTGATGAGTCCCACATCGATTAGCAAGGGTATTCTTAGGTGTTATATATATGGGTTTGCAATCCTCCCCTTGCAAGCTAGCTTTTGAAGAGGAGTTAGGCAGATTCGTATCTTATGGTATTAGAGCCACTCCTCGTCTGGTCATTGGGCCATGTAGAAGGTTCTCTGCACGAGGACGTGCAGTCTAAAGGTGTAACATGCTATCACGATGTCCAGATAATTTATTAAATGTTGATTTATGATAGAGTTAATTATCCATTCGGATCTGAAAACGTAAATGATTTTTATGAAATTCCCCAATGGGTCCGGGGATAAGTTTAAATTCGAAATCATAAAATAAATTTAGAGTGATCATATTTGAATAATTATTCGAATACGAATGAAGTTTTCAAATGTGAAAATGGATATTAATAAAATTTTCAAGTAGACCCAAAGCGATTCCGAAGCGGAAAGCGAAAATCGAAAAACGTGAAATGAAAAGTATAAAAGAATGTGCATGAGAGATTGTGCATAAGTGGGACACATGTCATTAAATGAGAGAATGAGAGGTTGTGTGAGAGACAAGTGTCATGAAATTAGAAATACACCAATGCATGGTAAGTAGGTGTCATTCATGCAATCAATTAGGTTGACAAGTGTCATCATTGTATGGCTCATATAAATATAAAATTATTTTTGTAAAGCAAATCAAGATGGAAGTGAAATGAAGTGCTCAGTTAAAACAAAAAGTGAAGCAAAACAAACAAAAAGCAAAGTCAATCAAGCAAGTTCATGGTCATCAAGCACCATAGCAATCTTTTCTCTATTTCAAAGCTCTCTCTCTCACGGTTTCAACCCAAAGTGAAAAGCAAGAAAGCAACTTGTCATCATCATTTTGTTAAAGCAAAAACCGAAGTTAAGAGAAGCAAAAGTGAAGTCAACAACAAATGAAGTTAAAGCAAGCAAGAGGCACTCATTCGGTCACCTTGTCTATGTGAAGCAAAATCGTGAGTCATTGGTGAGCGATCTCCAAGCTGACCCGAGTAAGAACAGCCTCCTTATTCTCTGTATTCAGTTTTTAATGAGCTTGAGAGTGAGTTTTTGAATTTCAGCAGCTTGTATGTGAATTAGAGTGATGTTCTAATGTGATTGTAAAGCTTTTATGTCATTGTTTGGACTGAAGGAAGCTCGGTTAGGAAAAGAGCGTGGACAGCCACAACATGTGATGTGTGGGCTGTTATGGTGCAGTTTTTGAGTTGAAAAAGTGTGAGGTAAGTTATGTATTTCGAGCATCATTTCATTTCAACAATCTGATTGTATTTAAGAAGGAATTTGATGATAATATACTTGGAGATTTAGGATTTAGAACCTCGTTAGTGCGGAGGTTCATTCGATTGTGTTTTGACGTGATAATGGATGAATTTCGAAGTTGAATTTTACATTGCGAAATCTGTTGTAGTGGCTGTCATAATGAAAAATGCGGGCTATTATACTACGTTTTTAAATTCAAAATCATTGGCATGAAAAATGATTCGTAATGATGTATTTTAGTATATTAAAAAGTTGTTTAGATATCGTTAAATCGTTTTCGAGTGTTTCAAACAAGTTTTTTGTGAATTCGAATGTGTTAGTTGCGATTTTAACGTCGAATGAATTGTGTCTATTTTGCTATGATGTTGAGTAATTTATAGATGTGATTCAAGTGAATAAATGTGATGAGAATGATTATGAGATTGCATGATGGATTGGTTAGAAAAGGACGTCGCGAATTGAATGAATTTCGATTGTGTCGTTACATGTTTACACTCACATAATACTTCCAAATATTTGGATGGACTGTTTTTGGTATCGCGAAGGGGCTATTATATTGGGCATTTAGATTAAGTTTCGCAATGAATTTTCATGCATAAAAACATGTTAAGATGATGAATTGTTAGAGTTAATATCAAGCAAGCAAAAGTTGACGTGAGTAAAAATTGTGGACTGGTTTTAATGTGCAGTTTTTATGAAATTTAAAAACTGTTTATGTGCAATTTTTATGCATGATTAAGGGTTGATATTGAGCGTTTTAAGGGCTGTTTTCATGCAGTATTTCAAGCTATTATAGGGCTGTTTTAGTGAGCTGTAAATGTGCTAGATATGAGCTATCAAAGTGCGATGTTATGTGCTGTTTTCGGGACTGTTATGCATGCTGTTTTTGCATCGATTATTGGGCTATTATAAGCTATTTTGATGGACTATTACATGTTATTTTTATGAGCTGTTACGATGCTGTCATTGTGATGCCATCATATGCTGCTATAGTGCTGTCATCATGTGCTGTCATCAAGCTGTTTATGATGCAATCAGTGTGCTGTTTTTATGAGTTGTTTTTATGGACTGTCATGGTGTAAAATCCAAAATCCTCATCGTCGTTAAGCGAATTATTTTTCTGTTTGGATCGTGTTTCCATCGGAAAAATGAAAATTTTAAGTCCGAAATTATTCGAAATAAGTATTTTCGAGTAATAAAATTTAATTTTAGAGTGTAAGGAGGATGCGAGGTTAGTAAATAATAATAAGAATAATAATAATAATCCCGAAGACAGAATCAAGTTGTAAGTGGATTCCCGGGCGGACGAATTTGGATTCAAGCATGGAAACGGAATGGGAGAATGCATTGGAATTGATAAGCGACTCAATTGCTCGTGTGCCACGTGTATGGCATGCATTATAAGTGAGACAAGTGTTGTGGTGGCATGATAATTAAGTGACAAATGTTAAAGAAGTAGAAAGCAATCATATTATATTATTAAAGTTGATAATCAAATATAGAAGAAGCTAACTTTGCTCTCGGTCACCATATGTTGTTTTAAACGAAGGATAGAAAGATAGAGTGAAGTGAGAGCAAATCTGAAACCGTGAGAGAGATCCAAAGGCTGTCGACCTAAGAAGTAAAACCAAGAACAAAGGAAGAGCAGCTCGTTTGCAAAGGGAGGTTCTGGTCGTGAAGGATTAAGACCGAGTGAGAGTAGAGCTGCACTCGGTCAGCTCACCAATTCAGTGAGTGAGTTTTGTAAGAGAGAGAGAGAGAGAGACTGAGTGTTGCATGTGTAATCTGAGTGCAGATCCAGTCTACGTGAGTAGATTAAAGCTTGCATGCAAGGTCTGATCTAAGGAAAGGTGAGTGCTGTCGAGAGTTTGCTGCTGTCGGCGTGGAATTGAGGTCGCTGCTGCCAGATGCGACCTACTGCTGCTGCTGCCGTGGACGGGAGCTGCTGCCGAGCTAGAGCTGTTCTGCTGCTAGCGTGAAAGTGCTGGTGCTGCCGTGACGAAGTCCCTGCTGCTGGCTAGTGTTGAAGCTGCTGCTGTCAGACCGTGATAGCTGCTGCCGTGACGCGGTCTTTGCTGCTACCAAGTGCAGTCGCCGTGTCTTGCTGCCTTGGTGAGCTGCTGTCGTCGCAAGTTGATGTTGTGCGAGCTGCTGCCAAGTCAAGCCATGTACGACTCATCAGACCTGAAGTGAAGACAATTGATCTGGAAGGGGACAGCTTGCTGTCGTGAGTAATCTTGGCTCTGTTTGGCTGTTGCGAACGCTTAAGAATTGTTTCGCAGCGAAGGACAGCTCGCATAAAGGTAAATGTTGTTCCGTTTGGCTTTGTTTTGATGTTTCGATAATTTTTATTGGTTACATGTTAATTGGATTGAAGGAAACTCGTGAATAAAAGCGTTATTGTAGGAAGTACCCGCGCGCGTTTGTTTCGAAGTTTTGAGTCAAGTTCAGAGAGGTATATTGAGTTTTATGAATTTCTTTTGGATGGATATTGATGATGTTGAGTTATGGATAATAATTTATGATGTTATGATTGGGTTTAGGACTTCGAACCTCATTAGTGCGGAGATTCGCTTGAGATTTGTTTTGCTTTTGTTTTTAGAACGAAATGGTTATCGATTGTTGCGTTACGTTTCGAATGCGGGCTGTTATAAGAGACTTTAGGGGCTGTTATGTATTGAATTTAAATTTGAGTTCATTGTCAGGAAATAATGGTTAGTTTTGTGTGTTTTAAAGTATCGGTTAATCGTTCGGATATTGAGAAATTGTTTTCAAGTGATTCGGTTAAGTTTTTCCGCGATTGCGAATGGTTATAGTTTGTGATTTCATTGTCGATTGTGGAAGTGTTTATGATGTCAACTCGCTGCATTGCGATGTGTTTAAGTTCATTATAGTGTTAGGTCGATATTAGAATAGTTTGAGAATACGTTTAAGTTAATCGGATAGTTTAGTTTCGCGCGAAATCTTTTAATTGTCGAATTTGGAGTTGAATCGGAAAAATGTATATTTGTTAAGCTTGCTGCCATATTTTTCTCGCTTACGCTTTATCATGTTTGAATCCTTGTTTGCCTTGATTTAAGTTAAGTCACGAGTAATATGGACGATAAGTTTATTTGGAAATGAAGGAAACGTGCGAAACATTAAAATCGATAAGTCGCGATAGTTAGTTAAATCGCGTAAGTTTTATGTTGTTCGTTTAGCTTCGCTTATTCTTTTTGTTGAATCCATTAGATTATGGCTTCGATGATTGTTGCTTTGGATTCGAATAGCGTAGTTACGACATGTTTACATTCGAATGTTAAATTGTTTAGGCATCGATAAGGCGGAGGGAAGCGAAATTGAAGAAGTTGCGCGAGGTAAAAAATCCGGTCTTTTTCGTGAGTTAGGAATCGGTGAGTGTAATTTGTTTTATGAATGTTAAATGCAATATGATTTCTATATGATTTTTACGCTTTCGTGCAAGATTTAAACGTTTTAATATTTAAGTGGATTTATATGAATGATATACGCTTTACAGGAATGTTACACGTTTCGAAATGTTTTTATATTTGTAGTAAAGCAATATTGATCGTATAACTAGTTATTGAAATGTGCTTTTATGTTTTGTTTTATAAGCAAATGAGCATGTTTTACAATTATTATTTTAGCATGATAATGTATTTCAAAACCAATGGCTATCCATCCCCATTATATGACTGAATTATGACTGTTATGCGGCCGAAGTGCCTTATTGCGCGTATGGCATGTCTGTCGGCGAAAGTCCACTAACTATGGGGGGGATCGAGTCTGTCATGTTGCCCTCTACGCGTATATAAGGTACTATTATGACTGATGCCCTATGTGCAGCGAGGTAACATATCACGGCATAGTGGTTATGACTGAGATTGCACGTCCCCACCACCGGTGACCTAAGACAGGGCGGTGATCATGATTTCCCCAGGTCCCATTGGATATATGTTTTATGACTGAGGATTGATTATGATTTTATGAACTTATTTATGAACTTATGATTATGTGATGAATTAATTTTACGATGTTAATAATCTTGTATCTTGTTTTCAAGCAGATTATGTATAAAAATGACTTTATGATATTATGAAATGCATGTTTTAATTAAATTATTTCCGAACTTAGCTATTCCAAAAGGTTTTAGAAAGGAAACTTATTTAGAACTGCATAACACTCACTGAGCATTTTTAGCTCATTATTTTCTTGTTTATTTGTCTTTAAAACTCCCCAGGCGCAGGTTCGAGTCCTCCTGGCGGCAGATCTCCAGCTCAAGAGTAGGCAAGCTTATCAGGCGACCGAAACTGTGAAATCAAAGTAAATTTTTGTTGTATAACGGATTTTAATGTGATGTAAATATTTAAGTTTTATAACTTTAATTACGTTATCATGCATGTGGAATGTTTTCTTTTAAGTTGAAATGGTTTTAGTTTTAAAGACTCAAATTGCATTGAAATGTGGATTTTGCGATAGACCTGAGGTCCCATTTGGAAGTGAAAATGAATGTATGCATTTTGAAATATTATTAATTGTTTTACAGGTGTTTTGAAAAAGTTGAAAATATCGGAAAAACAGCCGTTGTGCTGCCGAAAATTTTTCACCCTGAATTTTTAATGATTAAGAAATGAAACAGTTTTACGGCTTAACTTCACGGAGTCCTTTTAAGTCACCTGCTTAAAGACTATAAGGATTCTGTGGGGTGTCGGGAGGGCTCCGCTCGGATCTTTTCAAGGGATATCCGGGTTGGGTCCTTTCACATGGCCTGTTGTGTGTGCTGTTTTGGGGCTGTTTTGCGTGCAGTTTTTATACATTGTTTAAAGCTGTTATTGAGTTGTTTACAGGTTGTTAGAGGGCTGTCAACATGCAGTATTTTAGGCTGTATATGTGCTATTTAGTAAGCTGTAAAAATGCATGTTGACAGCCCGTTACGTGCATTTTTACAGCTTACTAAAAACACGTATTGAGCTGTTAAAGTGCACGTAACGGGCTGTCATCGTGTTGTTTCGCGGACTGTTACGTGCTGTTTTTTTTTTTTAGCTATTACGATGCTGTTTTAGGAGCTGTTAGAATATTGTATCATGCTGTTTTGAGTTAAAATTCCTGGGCTGTTTTATGTTGAGCTGTCTCGAATGATTTCGTAAGTTATTTTGATGAATACAAGCTGTTTCAAAGTGATGTAAGTGCTGTTTTTGCATCAAAACTATTGGTATGAATGTTGCGTGTTGTTTTGATGATAATTATGGTTTCGGATGAGTGTTATGCGCCGTCTTGATGCACGGGTTGCTTTGAGTTCATTTAGAAGTGTT
Organism: Dimocarpus longan; assembly: GCA_022984855.1. NCBI lineage: Eukaryota > Viridiplantae > Streptophyta > Magnoliopsida > Sapindales > Sapindaceae > Dimocarpus > Dimocarpus longan. The sequence continues at coordinate 19,435,539 of CM041018.1, read as the reverse complement.
TCGAAATCATTATGTAATAATTAGGGGGGTATATCGAATCTAAACTTTTAATGACTTTTATAGAGTTTAAAAGTTTGGTTGTATTCAATACAAACTTTTAAAAACTCTACAAAAGTCATCTGGTATTCAATATAGACTTTTAAAGATTTTTACAAAGTCTATAAAAGTTAAGATGTATTCAATCAGAACTTTTTAAGGGTTTATAAAAGTTATGGGGTATTCAAAATGTCAATGACTTTTATAGAATTTAAAATTTTAATGACTTTTGTAGACTTTTATGTTAAATTTATAATAATTAAGCTTTATAAATTCTCCTTCACTCCCCTTAAAAACTTTTGTAGACTTTTATTTTTTATTATAGAAGTAAACCTCACCATTACTTTTACATTTGAATCTCCTATAAATAAAAATATTTCACTTATTTTAAAAACACATACACACACATATATATATATATTTCATTCGTATTTTATTGTGAATTATAATGGTCAATATTTTTCTTCTTGATATTCAAATTGTTAGTTTTTTAGCTTTTTAAACCTCTTCTTTTCCAAATGATATCAATTTATTATTTTGTAAAAGATTTCAAGTTTGAATCAAAATTGATGAGTTAGATATTGGCAAAATAAATTAAAAAAAAATTATTATAATATATATTTATATAAATACAATAAAAAAAATGTTTAGATAAATATTGATTTAAATCATCTTATTATTCTTATAATAAACAATACAACTATTATTAATAATTATATTGTAAGCTAATAGTTTAGTATTTTTTGTGTATAAATTATGAAAATATAATTCACAATGTATAAATAAAAATTTTATAACTTTATTGATGAAATTAATCAATGGAATCTTTATTTTTTATATTTTTATTTTATGTACCATATTTTTTAATCAATTATCAACATGATGAATATAATTTTACTAACTTATAAAGTAAATATTATATTAATTAATGAAAGTTTATTAATGTCTATAAAAGTTTATTAATGTCTATGAAAATCTATTGAAAGTCTATGAAAGTTTTTGATATTATTTTTTTTAGAAGTCTATAACAATCTATATAAGTTAATAAAAGTTCTTTAAAATGAATTTATAAAAGTCTCTAAAAGTTTTTCATGAATTCATAAAGTTATTAAAAGTTTATGAAATTCTATAAAAGTCATTCATTAAAAAAAATCTATAAAAGTTTTTTATAGTCATGATTGAATACACCTCCCTTATATATGTGATTGAATTCACTTGTGACGTTACCTAAAAGATTAACGTTAAATGTATAGGTAATACGAAGAAAATATCGAATAGTTTGTGACTTTGCAGAAAGGTGTCAGGTAAGTGCTTTATCACTTACACCCGTTTAGATTTGTATTTTTTTTAAAACTTTGTGAATTGTAATTAAATGAAATAAAAAAAAAATGATTTTCGAAATTCTAAAACTAAGTTTTGAATATGTGATTTCCATATGGAAATCACAAAGTGAAGGAATTAAAATAAAGTCAATTTCAAGATGTTTGAATCGAGAAAATTTTTAAGAGTTAGAAAAGTAAGAGGTTTTGTGCTTTTTGCACTTAGAGAAAATAGTTTAAAGAACCATGTGTATACCCTTAATTTTCTTATTATCTAGCGCTATGTTGCGATGAAGAAATTCCGCACGTAGTCATCAAGGTTTGGTTTATGGGTACTATGGCTGCGATGAAGAAATTCCGAATTATAGTTGTTCAAATTAAGATGGTTTCACACTATAATTGTGATGTAGTAAATTCCGCATCGTAGTGGTCAAGATATTTTACTAGCTTCACGTTTAGCGTATTGTGAAAACCGCCACGTGATGGTTCGAGTATATTAAGGGTATACATGTAGTTTTAGATAAAAAAAGTTTTAAAAACCGAGAAATTATAACATACGAATAAATTATGATCAGTTGAATTACAATTATATGATTATATTACTTTGTAATATGCACTAACATGTTTACTTGTTGTGTAGTTTGTACATTATTTTTGGGATCGTTATAGGTGACTAGGTGTTCGAAAACACTTACACAATACAAATAGGTGGGCGAAATCCAAGAATGCATCAAACAAATCACATATTTTGTCGTTGTAATTATCATGATTAAATGATTGTCTATTTGACTCGTGAACATTTAGAAACTTGTAAATTCATATTTTGCTATTGGCGTATAGTCGAAACACTTGCACATGACACATTGAATATGTGTTATTTCTATATATATATATATAAATGCACATGAATTACTTTCTTGAAGATTGTCGAAATATAAGCTTGTGGAAAATTTTATGTTATGGAAATTATATATTTGCGAATAATGTATGTTGTGAAATCACTTGAGAAAATGTATGTTTGTGGCCAAACGAAGTTGCATGGTGATTTGACTTAGTACGAAGTGTGTTTTCTTTACAGGTAAATTTTGGAAACGATAAAAATATAGCTGTCATGCTATCAAATATTTATAAAATCTATTTTAAGAAAACGCGAAAAATTTACACCAATCCTATTATTTTCAATGAAAACAAGTTTTCAACTTAAGTAAAAGAAGTAAATGAGCAAGATTAAAGGGTTCACTCTGCGGCTTTTCTTTTACCTGACAAGTCTAGTTAAGAGAAGTCTGTTGGAGTGCCTGACAGGATCCTCCAGACAAAAGTCTATAGAAGGTCTGGTTCGGGTCCTGTCAAAAGGGGTCGAGAATGATGAGTCTCACATCGATTAGCAAGGGTATTCTTGGGTGTTATATATATGGGTTTGCAATCCTCCCTTTGCAAGCTAGCTTTTGAGGAGGAGTTAGGCAGGTTCGTATTAGACTCAGGGACAAACCAGCGAAGGTCAGCCTCTGTGATGTCCCTCATTTGAATTTCCTATTGTAGATAAGAGATGTATAAACGATGTAAATAAAATGTACAAAAATTTCCTCGTTTAAGAATTAATAAAGTAATTAAATTTTTCTAATCGTGTAATCGAATTTTAGTATAATTTTCGAATGAATCGAAAACACATTTGAATTCGATAAACGACATGATGATTTATTAATGATACGAGATAAAATTCATGATCAAGAGATATCCAAAAAGACCTAGAAGTGATTAGAATAATTTATTTTCATGAATGGTGAAATTTCATTAAAACTAGTGTGGTATACATGTAAATTATGAAAACAAATGAGGGCAAAATAGTCAAAAAAATATAATGGCATGTATGTAATTAAGTGACAAACTTGGAGGGCAATTAGTTAAGACCATAAATATGTGTGTGTGTGTGTGTGTGAAGTTACTAGAAGAATGAAGAAGAAATTGAGTTCGAATAAGCAGAGTAGGTGCAGAATAGAAGTTGATGGAAACCATTTTTCAATTCAAGCCCCAAAAAGGTAAAGAACAAATCTAGAAAGATTTCTGGGCAAGATCAACCCAAAAACAAGAGGTAAGATTGGGTTTTGATTGAGATTTTTAGGTGTAAAACTGTCATAATGCAGTCCATGGATAGCTTGTGATATTCATAAATTTTTCATAGTTTAATTCAAGGTTTTGAAGTACTAATTGAGTGAAAAAGTAAGGCAAGACATCAAGGAACACTTGGTAAGTAGTTTAATTAAAAATTATTGTGATTTGAATGAGTTTTGATAATGATTAGTAAAGAGAAAAGCTGTTGGAATTTTCTGTTGTGATTGGGATTGAAGTTTGAGTGAAAAGTTGATGATATGTTGAGATATATATTGCTTTGCATATTGGTTATGTTACGGTGAGATGATGTGAATAAAAATATGGTTGATTTGATGAAATATGGGAGCTGTTTTAGATGAGCAAAAGTGTGAAAAATATGATGACGTTTTAATGTTTGATAAAATGCATGTATTCGGCCAACTTAATGATTTATGTTCCAACTTGTTATAAATTCAATTTGATGATTTTTCTTACTTGAATATGAGTTAGAATGATGATTAAGATGTTAAAAATGTGAAATGAAACCATGGTGATGATGATAAGTAGCATTCGGTCAAAGGTCAAATGAATATCAAAAGAGGTGCACACTATCTTTAAATTTTTGTAATAGATTTTTTGATAGTTTAGGGACTGTCATGAGGGTGAATTTGATGTGAAAATGAAATGGAAAGGTTTAGGTATGAAGGTGAGGCAATTCGACCAAGAACTAATGTAAATTGAATAATTGAATTGCTTTAGATATTAACATGAATAGTGAAATTAAATGGAGTATTTTGTTTGAAATGGTTTAAGTTAAAAATTAGACATTGAATCCTACAAGGTTGGAATGCACTTGATAGGTGGAGACAGATCAAAGAAATCAAAGGAGAATTAGGAGAGAGCGACCTAAAGAAATAACTACACCAAGTGAGTGTTGTAAACTTTTTCTTAAAATGTAAATGCACTTTAGTTATAAATCGAAATATTTATTTATGTTATCATTTATTTAGAGCAATTTATAATGAGTAATAATATGTTTTGGATATAGAAATTAGAATGATTCAATTTCATTAGTTTATAAAATTTTATGAGTTAGAAAGTTTTAATACAAAACTTTATAGTTTCTACCTTTGAAAAGAGAAATCAGATTCTAAATTATTAGAAAGAAAATGTTTTTAAAGGCCAATGGCACACCCATCAAATACAAATTACAGATTCAGATACAAATTCATATTTAGATCCGGTCAGTATACCCCATCATGTATGACAAGTTTGTTAGGAGGGCCAGTCTGTTGAGTCTCCCTCTACACATGTGGGGTATTGTCTCCCTCCATGCTTGGGATGTAGTATTCCGTTGAGTGGCTGGGGGATGTCTTAGATAGATTGGTCACAATGAGCGAAGTTAGATAGTCGTCACATGACTTAGATTGCGGCTTTGGCTATTAAATTTGTCACATGGAGCGGCGTCAGTTTAGTCGCTATATGATTAGATTTTATGGGGAACTCCATTCGTTCAGATTTTATAAGGAAAATGCTTTTTAGAAATGAGATTTTTAGAAATAAAGTTTTCATGAAGATTTATGGAAAATTTCAGAAAGATTTCGAAAGTTATTACATTTTGAGTTTTATAAAGAGTACCTAAAAGAAAAGATTTCCAAAGTTTATTGTTTCTGAAAAAAAAAAATTTTTGAAATAAACCCTTTTCAAAAAGAAAATGTTTTTCCCCGGGAGGTAAACTTTAGATGAAACGTTTTAGATAGAAACCCTAAACACTCACCGAGCTCTCTTACTCACTATTTTCTATTTTGTGTTTTCCAAAATCTCCCCCAGGTGTAGGTACAGATGAGTAAGGCATTTGGCCTCCTATTGGCGATTAGGTGGGCTAAAAGAGAAGATGATTTTTGTGAATTCATTTGAAGCATATATGTAGAAATTTAAAAGTTATGGATTGTAAAATAAATTTTGTTTGTAAATTATTTTATGAAAGTGTTTGATTTTAGTGTTATGTATAGGGTTTGTAATTAAAATGAATTTTTTATTCCCGTGATATATGCATATCATTTAATGTGTTTAATTAAAAAGTTAATATCAATATACTTGAGTAATGTTTTGAGATTGAATTTAAGATTTTATGATTTTAAGTTAGATAAAATTGTGGTTAGGTTTGTGGTTTTGATAAGGCCTGAGGCTCGAAAGTCGAAAAAATGATGATTATAGAAGTGTATTTCTCTTTATAATTGTTTTTGTAGGGTGGCATAGTCGGTGTGACAACCGTTATGTTGCCGAAATTTTTATGGAACTGTTTTGTAAAAGATTTGAGAAACACACAAAAAATCTCCCACCACATTCGCAGTATAAGAATTTATGAAGGACTTTTTAAAAAAAGTTAACGGCTTAGCTTCGCGGGAACCTTTCAGTTGGATTCAAAGATCGTCTAGAGAGCTACTGTGGGGTTGCTGGTGGGCTTCTCAGTGTACAGTAGTAGCTATGGAGTTCGGGGCTCATTAGCTTTAGGGTAGGAGAAGTCCACAAATGAGAGGACTTGGGACTCCTAATCAGTCTGGTGAGGTGTAGGTAGAGATGCCCTACCCAAAGGATAGTCAAGGAGATCACGCACACAGGCTAAGGTGTTTATAGTGACATAGCAGGATGATAAGGCTACACCCGATGTGATGACTGGTACAATGATAGCTCTTAGTAGAAGCTGCAATGAATGTGGAGAAGAAATTGTAAACCCTCGATTCTATTTACGATATACTAGTATCACTCAATTAGTAGTCTTTAAAGTTGAATTTATTTTAACATCGCGTGTAGGATATCGATTAAAGGACCCAAAAGTATTAGGAAGTGACATGGGAGAGTTTAGGGTGAGATAAACTCACAATCAAAGTCAAAAAGTTATAAAAGTTTATCTAATGAGAATTAGCCAAGTGTAATAGAAAATATGGTGTTTAGTGAGTCAATTGGAATCTTTTGATTGGTGTATGAAATAAGTGGATTATAAAGTGACAATTGGACTAATTAGAAGTAATCTTATCCATTTAGGGGTCAAGGCAAGATTAAGCAAAGTTCATGGGCTAAATAGTAATTAAAAATAAGGATTTTTTTAGAAAATTTTTCCACAATAAATAGAAGTCTTCATGCCATTTCTTTACTTCATTTCATGCCTAAAAACTGAAAGAGTGAGGGTAAGAGTGCCGTCCAAAGCAAGAGAGGAAGAAAAGGTATTCCAAGCCATTTTCTTTAAGGATTTCTCTACCAAATCAAAGCTTGTAATCAACCAAAGCTAGTAGAGAAAGTTTAAAGTAAGAGTGAAGCTTGAATATGTGAGTTTCTTATCTTGATTACCCATGCATGAGATAGAAACCCATTTCCCATCTTGCTTCAAATTTAATTTGAGTTTCTAGATTGAAACTAGGTTGGTTGGTGATCATTTTGATGTGATAATTGTGTTGGAAATTGAAAGAAAAATGAGGAGTCTAGAGAGGTATGTCACGGCCAAGTTAGGGCTATGTGACCCTCTTTTCGATTAAATGATTTGAGCTTAAATCTAAGTATATTTGAGACTAAGAAACCTTATAGAAGTGATAGAATTGAGAAAGCTAAAGTGTAGAGACAAATTCAGCGTTTTTGGTTTAGTTGAAAGGCTTGAAGAAATCTCTTATAAAAGTGTTCTTTTAATGCTTGAATCGAATACGTTTGATCATATTTGAGTGAAAGAATGTTAGATGTGAAAGAAATAAGTTGATTGCATGCTTAAGGTAAAAATGAGCATTAAAAAGTGTTGAAAAAATGTAGTTTTTGGCTAGGAACGCCCACCCGGCAGTCGTTTCTTTTCGGATTCGCTTCTTGGCTGATCTAAATGCAAGTTAGGGAGATTATTAGAATGAAAACGGAATGAAGAATACCTAGGGATTGCTCCCTAGGTAGCATTCGGCCAAGGGGTATCTAAAATAGTGATTTTTCGTTTCGAACATCAGAAAATTATTTCGAATGTACCGAGGTGTTCCTAGGTGATAATAAATCGGATTCATAAAAAGAAATTGGAATTCGAAAGCCTCATATTAGTTAAAAGTCGATTGCGAAATTTAGGCGTAAAAAAGCTTTTATAGAGTTAATGGCCTTAGAAGTTATTTATAGCTTTGTATTAGTGAGTTTTGTGATTCTAAATGAGTATTTGATATTTTAGGGTGAAAGTGGAAAGTATCGGAGGCTTCTGGAGGGGAATCATCATTCATCGGAGGGCGTTTCATGAGTAGAAATTTAACATTTCCAAGTGTAACTTGGATTAAAGTTTATTTAATAGTTAATTGTATGTATTTGATTATATAATTGAGTTGTGTATTGTTGTTATACTGAAATTATACCTTGTGAGTTTTGAGTTAAGTACATATTTATACCAAGAATGTATGAGAATTAAAGATTTTAAGTATTCTACCTGAAAAATAAGTTTATTTTAAAAGATCGAGCAAAAGTATTTTAGTACTCGGATGGTTTACCCTAGCCTCAGTTGAGTACCCAGTCGGATGCTCTATGCGTGCATGGTAGATGTGAGAGAGTCACTAACTGAGAGTGGAGTCTGGACGACTCCTGCAAGAGAGAGAGATAGTTGAGTCACCCTCTGCACGTATAAGGTGGTGTAGTTCAGACTGATTACATAGGGGTAACGTATGTCCAGAGTTCACGCATCAGCTACTACATGGGGTAAATTTCTAGCGGCTAGCGAGAGATTTATGCTACCATGACAAGAGTAGTTTCCCTGAGTTATCATTCAGGCGATAAATGAGACATTTTTAGAAAAAGATTTAGAAAAAGTTTGGAAAACAATTTTCAAACAGTTTCGAAAGAGTATTTTGATTAAAGTATTATTCTCACGAAGTTATACTCACAGTTTGTTTCCATGTGTTTCTTAAAAATTCTCCCTTAGGTACAGGAGCGAGTTGTCCAGCAGATGAGACTCAGACAGACGTGCAGATTGACTAAAGAATGACTATATAACATTATATAGCTCATATTTTTGTCACGTGCATATTTTATATATAAAACATGCTATAAATGGTGCCAATTGTAAATGTAAATACAAGTTGTTAGATGCATGATTTTACAAAATAATTTTGATAAGAAAATCTTAGTTTTAGATTAACTTTTGTATGTTTGTGGTTTTCCTGCTAGAATTGAGTTGGGATGAGGGCCAGAGGCCTTTGATAGTTAAGATTGTATGCCATAGAAGTGTCTTTAAATTGCTTTTGAATTTGAAGGGTGACATAGTTCAATAAACAGTAGGCATGCTACCGGATTTTCATTAGAAAACGAAAAATTTTTACCTTTGCCACCAAGTAAATCATTTAGAAAATAAGTTTAAACTGAGTCTCGGTGCTCCGACGAGATTTCTTCGGTCCTAAGTTTGGGTTCATTGGAGTTCTGTCGGGATGCTATGGGATCTTTCTCGAGTTCAGAGGAGGGATACGAGAAGGGTTTCGTCAATTTGATATCAGAGCTTTTGGTTTTAAATTATTTAGAAAACTTTTTAATCTTAGTGCATCCAAAAAGTTGTTTATATATTTACATTGCATTGAGTTATAAAACTTTGCATGACATTCATTGTTTTTTATTGTAGTAGAGTTATGCATCCAACTAGTTGTCCTCATATGTGTAGAGTTGTAGCTGAGACTCTACTTGTTCTTTCTTCTCCACCAAAGGCTGAGGAGCCTATTCATGAGACCGTAAATGAGCCTAAGCCTGAGGTGTCGTAGAAGCCACCAGTGGTAGGACCAGCAGTAGATCTTATAGAGAGATTGGCCCAAATCTTGCAAGGGATGAGACCTCGTGCATCGGGTGCCACCGTAGAAAAAGCACGAAAGTTAGGCGCTGAGGGTTTTGATGGAACATGAGGCCCAGATGCAGCTCTAGAGTGGCTGGAGAGTACGGAGAGGGTTCTAGATCAGATGGAGTGCAAGGATCCGCAGAGAGTATTTATTGCTTCATTTTTTCTATGATGTTCAGCTAGAGATTGGTGGGATTCCGTAAGGAGGAGAGTGACTACTCTGCTTTCGTGGGATCAGTTTAAAAAGTATTTCAATGAGAAGTTCTATCCCAGAGCTTATAGGGATATGAAGAACGAAGAGTTCTATCGCCTAGTGCATGGTAATATGATGGTGGAAGAGTACGAAAAAAAGTTTACAGAGCTATCCCAAGTGGCTCCATTCATTGTTGATGACGAAGCCAACAAGTGTCATAAATTCCTATAGGGCCTGAACTTCAGAATCAAGGCATATATAGCTACTATAAAGTACAGAGAGTACAGGAGATTAATAGAGGCAGCTTTGAAGGTTAAGAGGATTGTTAAAGTAGAGAGGGGATAGTAGCAACAGAAGAGAGGACCGGGCTAAGGATGGTAGACTGAAGGACCTAGTAAAACCCCCAAGGTAGGAGGTAAGCCGGGAGGACCCTCAAGAAAGTAGTAGAGTTAGAGAGCCAACTCTAGCCAGGGTTCGGTGAGGCCACCGTCAGGTTCCTAGGACTAGGTAACAAACAGAGCAGGGTACCTCGTTATGCAACATACAGGAGATGGCATCGGAGAGAGTGTCATATTGGCAGTACTGGGTGTTATTACTGTGGTTAGGAGGGACACCTGAAGAGAGACTACCCATAAAGTACTATTACAGAGAGCAGTGAGTCAAGACCGGCTACTCCGGTTCAACCTATTGGAGGGCAATCGAGAGGCAGGGGAGGTCCTCAAAGGAGGGGACCAGAAACCCCTAGTCAGCCAAGCAGAGGTATAGGGTGAGGTACTCCATTCAGAGGACAACCTGAGAAGCCTCCAGTGTAAGCCAGAGTTTTTGCAATCACTCAGTAGGAGGCAGAGGCGACACCCGAAGTGGTTACAGGTGTACTTTTGATCTCTGGTTTAATTGTTCATGTGTTAGTAAACCCGGGAGCTACATATTCCTTTATTTCTAAGAGTTTTGTTGGTCGAGTAAAGTTACCATTAGAGCCCTTAGAGTGTAAGATGATAGTGACTACTCCGACTAGAGATGCCTTAATAACAGAGAGAGTGCTCTAAGGTGGTGAGGTTATGATCGAGGGTAGAGCATTCCAGTTAGTTTGGTATTGTTGGACATGCAAGATTTTGATGTGATACTAGGAATGGATTGGTTAGCCGTACACCGTGCCATCGTCGATTGCTTCAGAAAGGAAGTCAGATTCAGTATTCCAGTGAGCCAGATGTGATATTCAGAGGTGAGCGTCGGATGCTTCCTTCTTGTATGGTATCAACTATGACGGCCAGAAAGATGTTAAGGAAGCAGTGTGAGGGTTATCTGGCTTACATGGTAGATACTTCTGAGAGAGAGGTTAGATTAGAGGATATCCTGGTGGTTAGGAAGTTTCCGAATGTGTTCCCAAAAGATCTTCCTGATTTACCTCCAGATAGGGAGATCAAGTTTGAGATTAATCTGATTTCGGGGATAGTGCCTATAGCTAGAGGACCTAACAGGATGACACCTACTAAGTTAAAAAAGCTAAAGGTGCAGTTATAGGAGTTAGTGGACAAGGGTTTCGTTCGGCCGAGTATTTCTCCCTGGGGAGCACTAGTATTATTTGTGAAGAAAAATGATGGTAGTATGCGGTTGTGCATTGACTATAGGAAGTTGAATAAAGTGACTGTTCGAAACTATATCCACTTCTTCGCATTGATGATTTGTTTGACCAGCTTCACGGGGCTAGTGTGTTTTCTATTATTGATTTGAGGTTAGGATACCATTAGTTGAAGATTAAGGAAGATGATGTTCCCAAGACTACTTTCACTATGAGTTTCTGGTGATGCCTTTTGGGCTAACCAATGCTCCAACAGTATTCATGGATCTGATGAATAGGGTGTTCTATAACGTTTTTGACAAGTTTGTGATAGTATTTGATAACTCTATTTTTATAGAGTTATTTTATATTTTTAAATCTGAATTCTTGCTTAATTCTTGAGATTTTTATTATTATTAAGTAAATTATTACATTTTTTTATTTGTCATTTTCAGAATAAAATTGATGAAAAATCGCATAAGGACCCCACCGAGTGCTATTGTTCGTGACAAAATCATCATTGTAAAATGAATGTCATTCGAAGCAGCTCATCGCTTCAAGAATAACTCGAATCAAAGATAGCATAAAGAAGTTATCGCAGTTTAAAGAACGAGTATTCTAGAAATAAATATTATGTCATGCTGATGTAAGGACTCATGTCATTAGGATGTAAGTAATGATGTAAGGTGAACTATGATGTAAGTAATGATGTAATATAAAATTTGATTTGCATGAGGTGGATAAATCATAATGTAAGCAATGATGTAGAAGGGTGGAAAATTAGAAAGAGATGATGCATGCAATGATGTAATTAGAGGTGAATTTTGCCTATAAATAAGCTTTAGAATCATCATTCTAAGCATCCATCAGAGATCAAAATAACAAGTAGATTATAGAAAGAGAGAGCTTGGAGAGGAGGAGCAAAGCAGAGAAAAAAATTATATGGTGAAGATTCAACCCACTAAGTTTTCTTATCTTTTGTTATGTTTAATTTTCTAGTATTTGTCAATTTTAATTTAAGTATGAAGTAGACTTATTTTTCTAAAGTTATGATGTAACTTAGTTTTAATGTTTAAACCATTTGTTCAATTCAAATAAGGATTTTTTTTTTTTTATCTTGGTTAATGTATTTAATACTGTTCTTAATACTTCTAAATAACCGGACACTATTTAGTTGAATTGTTAAACATAATGATAACGGAAACTAATTTATGTGTCTTAGTTCATTGTATTGAATGTCATAAATGAAAAGACCCAACCCGGATATCCCTTGAAAATATCCGAGCGGAGCCCTCCCGGCACCCCACAGAATCCTTACAGTCTTTAAGCAGGTGACTTAAAAGGACTCCGTGAAATTAAGCCGTAAAACAGTTTCATTTCTTAATCATTAAAAATTCAGGGTGAAAAATTTTCGGCAGCACAACGGCTGTTTTTTCGACATTTTTAACTTTTTCAAAACACCTGTAAAACAATTAATAATATTTCAAAATGCATATATTCATTTCCACTTCCAAATGGGACCTCAGGTCCATCGCAAAATCCACATTTCAATGCAATTCGAGTCTTTAAAACTAAAACCATTTCAACTTAAAAGAAAACATTCCACATGCATGATAACGTATAAAACTTAAATATTTACATCACATTAAAATCCGTTATACAACAAAAATTTACTTTGATTTCACAGTTTCAGTCGCCTGATAAGCTTGCCTACTTTTGAGCTGGAGATCTGCCGCCAGGAGGACTCGAACCTGCGCCTGGGGAGTTTTAAAAACAAATAAACAAGAAAAATAATGAGCTAAAAATGCTCAGTGAGTGTTATGCAGTTCTAAATAAGTTTCTTTTCTAAAACCTTTTGGAATAGCTAAGTTCGGAAATAATTTAATTAAAACATGCATTTCATAATATCATAAAGTCATTTTTATACATAATCTGCTTGAAAACAAGATACAAGATTATTAACATCGTAAAATTAATTCATCACATAATCATAAGTTCATAAATAAGTTCATAAAATCATAATCAATCCTCAGTCATAAAACATATATCCAATGGGACCCGGGGAAATCATGATCACCGCCCGGTCTTAAGTCACTGGTGGTGGGGACGTGCAATCTCAGTCATAACCACTATGCCGCGGTATGTTACCTCGCTGCACATAGGGCATAAGTCATAATAGTACCTTATATACGCGTAGAGGGCGACATGACAGACTCGATCCCCCCCATAGTTAGTGGACTTTCCCCGACAGACATTCCATACGCGCAATAAGGCACTTCGGCCGCATAACAGTCATAATTCAGTCATATAATGGGGATGGGTAGCCATTGGTTTTGAAATACATTATCATGCTAAAATAATATTTGTAAAACATATTCCTTCGCTTATAAAACACAACATAAAAGCACATTTCAATAATGAGTTATACGATCAATATTGCTTTAAATACAAATATAAAAACATTTCGAAACGTATAACATTCCTATAAAGCGTATATCATTCATATAAATTCACTTAATTATTAAAACATTTAAATCTTGCATGAAAGCATAAAAATCATATAGAAATCATATTGCATTTATCATTTCATAAAACAATTTACACTCACCGATTCCTAACTCACGGAAAAGACCGGATTTTCTACCTCGCGCAACTTCTTCAATTTCGCTTCCCTCCGCCTTATCGATGCCTAAACAATTTAACATTCGAATGTAAACATGTCGTAACTACGCTATTCGAATCCAAAGCAACAATCATCGAAGCCATAATCTAATGGATTCAACAAAAAGAATAAGCGAAGCTAAACGAACAACATAAAACTTACGCGATTTAACTAACTATCGCGACTTATCGATTTTAATGTTTCGCGCATTTCCTTCATTTCCAAATAAACTTATCGTCCATATTACTCGTGACTTAACTTAAATCAAGGCAAACAAGGATTCAAACATGATAAAGCGTAAGCGAGAAAAATATGGCAGCAAGCTTAACAAATATACATTTTTCTGATTCAACTCCAAATTCGACAATTTAACGATTTCGCACGAAACTAAACTATTCGATTAACTTAAACGTAGTCTCAAACTATTCTAATATCGACCTAACACTATAATGAACTTAAACACATCGCAAGGCAGCGAGTTGACATCATAAACACTTCCACAATCGACAACGAAATCACAAACTATAACCATTCGCAATCGCGGAAAAACTTAACCGAATCACTTGAAAACAATTTCTCAATATCCGAACGATTAACCGATACTTTAAAACACACAAAACTAACCATTATTTCCTGACAATGAACTCAAATTTAAATTCAATACATAACAGCCCCTAAAGTCTCTTATAATAGCCCGCATTCGAAACGTAACGCAAAACCATTTCGTTCCAAAAACAAAAGCAAAACAAATCTCAAGCGAAACTCCGCACTAATGAGGTTCGAAGTCCTAAACCCAATCATAACATCATAAATTATTATCCATAACTCAACATCATCAAAATCCATCCAAAAGAAATTCATAAAACTCAATATACCTCTCTGAACTTGACTCGAAACTTCGAAACAAACGCGCGCGGGTACTTCCTACAATAACGCTTTTATTCACGAGTTCCCTTCAATCCAATTAACATGTAACCAATAAAAATTATCGAAACATCAAAACAAAGCCGAACGGAACAACATTTACCTTTACGCGAGCTGTCCTTCGCTTCGAAACAATTCTCAAGCGTTCGCGACAGCCAAACAGAGCCAAGATTACTCACGACAGCAAGCTGTCCCCTTCCAGATCACTTCAGGTCCAATGAGTCGTACACGGCTTGACTTGGCAGCAGCTCGCACAACGTCAACTTGCGACGACAGTAGCTCACCAAGGCAGCAAGACACAGCAACAGCACTTGGTAGCAGCAAAGACCGCGTCACGGCAGCAGCTATCACGGTCTGACATCAGCAGCTTCAACACTAGCCAGCAGTAGGGACTTCATCACGGCAGCACCAGCACTTTCACGCTAGCAGCAGAACAGCTCCAGCTCGACAGCAGCTCCTGTCCACGGCTGCAGCAGCTCCCGTCCACGGCAGCAGCAACAGGTCGCGTCTGGCAGCAGCGACCTCAACTCCACGCCGACAGCAGCAAACTCTCGACAGCACTCACCTTTCCTTAGATCAGACCTTGCATGCAAGCTTTAATCTACTCACTTAGATTGGATCTGCACTCAGATTACACATGCAACACTCAGTCTCTCTCTCTCTCTCTCTCTCACAAAACTCACTCACGGAATTGGTGAGCTGACCGAGTGCAGCTCTTCTCTCACTCGGTCTCAATCCTTCACTCTCGGCTCTCCTTCATGACCAGAACCTCCCTTTGCAAACGAGCTGCTCTTCCTTTGTTCTTGGTTTTGCTTCTTGGGTCGACAGCCTTTGGATCTCTCTCACAGTTTCAGATTTGCTCTCACTTCACTCTATCTCTCTATCCTTCGTTTAAAACAACATATGGTGACCGAGAGCAAAGTTAGCTTCTTCTTTATTTGATTATCAACTTTAATAATATAATATGATTGCTTTCTACTTCTTTGACATTTGTCACTTAATTATCATGCCACCACAACACTTGTCTCACTTATAATGCATGCCATACACGTGGCACACGAGCAATTGAGTCGCTTATCGATTCCAATGCATTCTCCCATTCCGTTTCCATGCTCGAATCCAAATATGTCCGCCCGTCCGGGAATCCACTTACAACTTGATTCTGTCTTCGGGATTATTATTATTATTCTTATTATTATTTACTAACCTCGCATCCGCCTTACACTCTAAAATTAAATTTTATTACTCGAAAATACTTATTCCGAATAATTTCGAACTTAGAAATTACATTTTTCCAATGGAAACACGATCCAAACAGAAAAATAATTCGCTTAACGACGATGAGGATTTTGGATTTTACAATAAATTACATACAAGATAGAAATATACATGCATGGTTTGTGTAATCTATAAAAGAGATCCATAAATCTTAATGAATCTTTTAATGTTTTTCACTTGCATGAGAACATAACAGTTAAGCTTTATAGAGTATTTTCCTTAAATATCGGGAGAGACTATGTGAATAATTCAGAGAATCTCGACAAGCAACCGGATAATTAATTCTTGTTACAAATAATAAAGGGGAGGAACAGATTAGTTATTGTGAAATCAGAACCTTAGAGTTTTCATCTATTAAATTAATTTTAGTAAACATTCGTTTACATTTGTAGTTAAATTTAATTGTAGTTTTTAGATCCTTTAATCAAATTTCGTTTGCCAAATAAAAATTGAGTTATTTTAATTTTGGGAATTAATTAATAACAATTCTCATGGGACAATACTTCTCATCATTATATTATTTGTTCGGCTCGTCCACTTACGATTTTGCGCAACAGGTTTTTGGCGCCGTTGCCAGAGATTGTTTGTTTAAATTAATACTGATCCTACGTAACTCAAATTTTAATTTGATATTTTATTTAGTCATTTATTTATTTTTTTCTATTTAATTTACTTTATTGCAGGTGCTTTTTTTGGTGTATAAGAAAGTCCAAAAACGAAATTTTGATACAATTTGATCCAGAAATTGAGAGAACTTATCGCAAGAACCGGAAAGAAACAAGGAAAGCTATAAGTACTACTCTCGTGGATATGGTTGAAGAATCAAACAACATACAAAATATTATACCAATAAATGCTGAAAATATTAGAGCATTACGAGATTATGCTCTACCCACAGTGGGTAATGCTTCGGCAATACGGCGACTAACTATTGCAGCTAACAATTTTGAGATCAAGCCAACAATTATCTAGATGATGCAAAACAACCAGTTCGGTTGGGCTCCAAACGATTATGTAAATGCCCACATTAACAGTTTTTTGGAGATCTATGATACTATTAAGCATAATGGTGTTATTGATGACGTCATCTGATTGAGATTGTTCCCGTTCTCTCTTCGAGACAAAGCCAAAAGCTGGCTCAACTCTTTGCCATTAGGGAGTATTATCACATGGGATACCTTAGCACAAAAATTTCTAACTAAATTCTTTCCACCAGCCAAAACTGCAAGATTACGAACCAAGATAGCCACATTCAGACAACTTAATGGAGAGTCATTGTACGAAGCATGAGAAATATTCAAAGATCTATTAAGAAGGTATCCACATCATGGAGTTGCTGATTGGTTGCAGTTATACACATTCTATAATAGTTTGGGGAGTTCTACGAGAACATTGTAAATGTCGTAACTGGTGGAACACTTTTGAGAAAACCTTATCAAGCCGCTTAGGACTTATTAGAGGAAATGACTACAAATGTTTATCAATGGCCATCGGAAATAGCAATTCCGAAAAAAGTTTTCGGAATACAAGAAAATGATATTTTAACTAGACTTTCCACTCAGGTCGAGACATTAACCAAGCAACTCGAAAACTTAACAGCTAATGCCATTCATACTTAGTCGGTATCTTGTGATTTTTGTGGAGGAGACCATTCCAACGGACAATGCGATGAAGACCAAATAGGTCAAGCTTTTTTTGTAGGCAATAGACAACAAAATAACCCGTACTCCAACACATATAATCCAGGATAGAGGAATCATCCAAACTTTTCATGGAAAAACAATGATCGACCCAAATAACCATATTCGCCACCACTTTAACAACAGCAGGCCAACAAATTGTTGTTTGAAGAAGCACTTGCTCAGCTTATTGCAAGTACTAATCAATTTATGACGAGAACAGACATCATGCTCCAAAATCAAACTGCTTCCATTCAAAATCTAAAGGTACAAATGGGTCAAATATCAAATCTATTGACTGTAAGACCAAGCAACACGGAGACCAATCTTAGGGAGCACCTTAAAGCTGTCACATTACGAAGCGATAAAATGCTGAAAGATCCTGTCAAAAGAACATAGGAAAAAGAAGAATCTAGCAAAATAGAAGAATAAGTATGGTTGAACAAAAAGAAACAGAGAAGTCAAAATCAAAGTTGTTTCTAGACAATCCAACACCATACAAACTATCATTACCTTTCCCTCAGAGATTCTAGAAGCAAAAACTAGATAAACAATTTTCTAAATTTCTAAAAGTTTTTAAAAAATTACAAATTAATATTCCTTTTGCAGATACTTTGGAACAGATGCCTAACTATGTGAAGTTCATGAAGGAAATCCTATCAAATAAAAGGAAGTTGAAAGAACATGAAACGGTAGTTTTGATCGAAAAATGTAGTGCAATCTTATAAAAAAAGCTACCGCCCAAACTCAAAAATCCAGGGAGTTTCACAATTCCTTGCACCATTGGTGATTCATTCTTTGATAAAACATTATGTGAGCTTGGTGCAAGCATTAACTTAATGTCATTCTCTATTTTTAAGAAACTCGATTTTGGAGAAGCAAAACCTACTATAGTATTTTACAGCTAGCTGATCGATCAATCAAGTATCCAAAGGGAATTATAGAAAATGTACTGGTAAAAGTAAATAAGTTTATATCTCCTGCGGATATTGTGCTAGACATGAAGGAAGATTAAGAAATACTCATCATTTTTTGTAAGCCATTCTTAGCAATAGGAAGAACTCTTATTGATGTATAGAAAGGTAAACTTATACTAGGAGTTCAAGATGAAGAAGTGACCTTTAATGTACTAAAAGCACTCAAACATTCATAAGATGTTGACAACTGCATGAGGGTAGATGTAGTGGATGAATGTATCAAAGAAATATATCAAACCAGCACTCTAAAAGATCCGCTTAAAGCTTGCTTAAATGGAACTCCAAGCTTAGAAAGTTCAAACATCATTGAATGTGTTAACCAATTGGAAGCTTCACCTCATATCTTTATCAAACGACCATTCGAGGAGCTTGGAGCAAGTAAGAGACAAACGGTACCATCAATACAAAAACCACCAGCATTGGAGGTCAAGCCACTTCCAGTTCATCTCAAGTATGCATTCTTAGGTGATTCATCTACACTACCTATTAGTATTTCATCTTCTCTAAGTATAAAATAGGAGGAAAAGCTTTTGAGAGTACTACGAGAACATAAGATGGCTATTGGATGGTCGATTGCAGACATTAAAGGAATCATCCCATCTATATGCCAACATAAAATTCTCATGGAACACAAGTACCAACCATCTATCGAGCACCAACGATATCTAAATCCAAACATGAAGGAGGTTATCCGAGCAGAGGAACTTAAACTTTTGGATGTAGGTATCATTTATCCCATTTCGGACAGTACATGGGTAAGCCAGGTACAAGTGGTACTAAAAAAATGAAGAATGACAGTAGTCACCAATGAAAATAATGAGTTGATTCCAACACGAATAGTAACCGGATGGAGAGTGTGCATCGACTACAGGAAACTAAATAAGGCGACCAGGAAAGATCATTTCCCTTTACCCTTCATGGATTAGATGCTTGACAGATTAGTAGCACACCCTTACTATTGTTTCCTAGATGGTTATTCTAGTTACAATCAATTTCTATAGCACCTGAGGACTAAGAAAAGACTACATTCACATGCCCATATGGAACGTTCGTATTTCGGATAATGCCATTTGGTCTATGCAATGCACCAACCACCTTCCAACGGTGCATGATGTCAATTTTTTCAGACATGCTGGAACGCTTCATTGAGGTATTTATGGATGATTTTTCAGTCTTTGGCTCATCATTTGATTCTTGTTTGGATAACTTAGCATAAGTACTGAAAAGATGCGCAGAGACAAACTTGATGTTTAACTGGGAGAAATGTCATTTCATGGTACAAGAAGGAATCGTCTTAAGTCATAAAGTTTCAGTCAAGGGCATTGAGGTTGATAAAGCCAAGATTGAGGCAATTAAGAAGCTGCCACCACCAACATCTGTTTAACACATTCAAAGTTTCTTAGGGCATGCAGGGTTTTATAGAAGATTCATCAACCTCAATGCTATTATGCAATTTACTCGATAAGGATGTTTCATTCCACTTCGATAATACCTATAGGGAGGCATTTGAGATAGTAAAAAAGGCCCTTGTGACAGCCTCAGTCGTTATTACACTTGATTGAGCTTTACCTTTTGAGCTAATGTGTGATGCTAGCGATTATGCCATTGGAGCCGTGCTAGGGCAACGTATTGGTAAGGTTTCCCATACAATTTATTACGTTAGCCATACACTAACCAATGCATAGGTCAACTATGCTACCACTGAGAAAAAGCTTCTAGTCGTGTTCTTCACATTCGACAAATTCTGGCCATACTTGATCGGTTCCAAAGTCATTGTATTCACTGATTACTCAGCCATCAAGTACCTTTTAGAGAAAAATGATGCAAAACCACGCCTGATTCGATGGGTCTTTCTGCTACAAGAGTTTGATTTAGAGATTCCAGATAAGAAGGTAAGTGAAAATATAGTGGCCGACCATCTTTCTAGACTAGAGCAACGAGGGGATAAAGATGATCTCGACATACCAATTAAAGAAACTTTCCCTGATAAACAGCTATTCATTTCGGATACAAGCAATATCTCATGGTATGCTGATTTTGTTAATTTTCTTTCTTATAAGGTTTATCCACTTGACCTTTCATAGTAGTAAAAGAAGAAATTTTTGGCAGATGTAAAACATTACTATTGAGATAAGCCGTTCTTATACAAGTTATGTCCAGATCAGATCCTTCAACGATGTGTCTCAAAAGATGAAGTACGAGATTTTCTCCACCATTATCATTCTTCTGAATATGGTGAACATTTTGGGGCCAATCGAACTATAGGCAAAAATCTTCAATTTGAATACTATTGGCCCACCATTTTTAAAGATGCTCAATCGTATGTTGCTGCATGCAATCGGTGTCAACACACAAGTAACATTTCGTAAAGGCATGAGATGCCCCTAAACAATATTTTGGAAGTGGAGTTGTTCGATATTTGGGGTATAGATTCAATGGGACCATTTCCATCGTCTTTCAAGAATCTCTACATTCTAATGGCCGTAGATTATGTGTCAAAATAGGTTGAAGCCATTGCTGCGCCAACCAATGATTCTAAACTGATGATGAATTTTTTGTGCAGAAATATCTTCACCAAATTTGGAACTCCAAGAGCAATCATCAGTGATGAAGGGAAGCATTTTTGCAACAGATATTTTGATGCTATTCTAGCCAAATATGAGGTTAAACACAAAGTTGCTATGGCCTACTACCCACAAATGAATGGACAAGCTGAAATCTCAAATTGAGAATTGAAATGGATTTTGGAAAAGATGGCAAGTGCATCTCGAAAAGATTGATCGAAAAAGCATGATGATGCATTATGGGCCTACAGAATAGCATTCAAAACGCCGATTAGGATGTCTCCGTACATGTTGGCATTCGAAAAAGCATGCCACTTACCTGTTGAACTTGAGCACCATGCATCTTGGATTATCAAAAATTTAAATTTCAACATAGGAGCATCAAGAGCTCTGCGAAGGTTACAACTCAATGAGATGGACGAATTTCGTTATGTTGTGTATGAAAATACTAAGCTTTACAAAGAACGCACCAAAAAGTGACATGATCAACGTATCCTAAACAGGAAGTTAACTCCAGGACAGAAGATTCTTTTATTTAATTCATGGTTTCATTTGTTTCCAGGTAAGTTATGCTCCAGATGGTCTAGGCCTTTCACAATTGTTCAAGTTTTTCCACATGGTGCTATTGAAATTCAAAGTGTGGATCGTCGATTCAAATTCAACGAAAAACAAGTTAAAGCTTACATGGATGGTGGAGAGCCTCAATAGAAATCCACCATCGTGCTTTCAGACTCAAATTAAAGCATTTTTCAATAGTCAAGCTAACAACTATAAATTAAGCGCTTTTTGGAAGGTAACCCAAGTTTTTTCCTTCTAAATTAGTTTTCTTTTGTTTGTGTGTTATTGTTTTCTTTGATAATATTTTTTTTCTCTTTTAGAGATGGAGGCAAGTCTTGCAACACTCAAAAATCATTTCCTTACTCTGCCTCAAGATGTACTCAGAAAGATTTACAATAATAGACTCGAAAGAATAAGGGTACTAACATGTTTAGGTCTTCCTGAGCATATTCGGTGGATCATTGAAGCTAAATTTGTAAACCCCTATATTCGATTTTACATTTTCTAGCGTTAGAAACGAAGTTATCGAATAAAAAGGGCAAAACGGTCATTTAGTAAATAAATAAATAAAAGATAAATAAGTAAGTGACAAAATTGTAAAACTTGCATGATAAAAATTCAACTAGATAATAATATGAATAAACTTAACAAAAGACATAAAAACCCATATAGAAAAATTAATGAAATAAAGGACTAAGGGCAAAATGGTAATAACAGCCCTTAAAAGCTATATATAAATAAGTGTGTTAGTGGAGTTTGATGGACACTTTGTCATTTTTTAGAGTAAAAAACGTGAGAGTTGGGAGAGAGTAAGAGAAAGGGAAGGCAAAAAGGGGGAAGAGAAGGAAAAAGGAAGATTAAGCAATTCCAATACATTTTTGAAGCTCCAAACCTCCTTTCCAAGCAAATTCAAGTTAGAATAGCAAGCCCTAATCAAGAATAAGGTATAATACCATCAACTTTAGCAAATATGATGATAGTTAGGTTTATTGAATTGTGAAGTGATTGTGTTAGTTTTGATGAGTTTGTGATGAAAGTTCCACACTTAAATCAAGTGTAGAACTCAAGCTATGTATAGAGGAAGTTTGTGTTATAAGTAAGGATGTAAGACTCATAGGTTAGGGTTTGTGGATGGAAAACATTAACTTATGATTCAAGCATGCTTAAAGTAAATTTAAAGATAGATTAAGTGTTCGACAAATTGCCTAAGAGAAATTACAAGTTAGAGTCTTGTGAAATTGGAAAAATACCATGTTGTGGTAGGTGTGTGTTTGTCATGGCCAATGAAGGGGTGTATGATTCCATTATATTTCCATCCTTTTATGCTTTAAATCATGCATGTTTGATGTCATAAAAGTCTATAGAAAAGTTAGAATTGGAAAAGAGAAAGCGTAGGATCGAAAGAGGAAAAGTATAGAAGTAATTTGGGAATCCCGAGCTCAAACCATGGGATAGAGACAACCTATACAAGTCTGACATATATGGGGTTGTTCTACACCTCAAATGATGCTTAGGAGTCATAGAAAACCATAGGTTTTGAAACGGATCGATTCCAATCAAAATTGCGCAAATTATGCTCAAAATAGTGCCATTAAAGAGTCGATAAATGAAATAACTATGTAAATACAATTTTTATTGCATGGAATGAATTTAGTTAATCATATTTAAGTAAAAGGAGCTTAGATACGAAAGAAAAACCATCGTCGCTAGTTCGATGCGAAAAAGTGCATCGAAAAGTGCCCAAAACAGGGCGTTTTTCTTAGATTTGACATAGCAAATGATAGAATTTTTTGACAAAATTTGACATGTGACCAAAATGTGAGATAAGAGGACCGTAGGAAAAAGAACGAAAGGAAACAGAGCCCAAGCAGGTTGCTGCATCGCATTCTATTTTGGGGTGTCAAAAGAGACTTAAATTTGTGATTTTTCATTTCAAGCCTCTAAAAATTATACGGACTGCGTGAGGGTAGCCTTAGGGGTCAAAAATTGAAACTATTGCAAAGAAATCAAAATTAGAGAGTTTCAGTTGAGTTAGAAACAAGTTGGGAAGTTATAGTGTAAAAATGGCAGTATTGAAAAATGTTAATTTAAAGTTAAAGTTGAGTTATGAGATTTTCATTAGTAATAATACGAAATTGTCATATAGGTGATGAGCGAGCGAGCGAATTCCGAGAGACTCGTCGAGACGCTTGATTGGATTTGCGTGACTTGGAGGTAAGTGTACTATCACTTATGTTAAATTCTATTTCTTTGTGTTAAATATTGTATATAAGTGCTAAATGAGAATGAAGATGATTTTTCAATATCAAAGTTCAAGTTTTGAGGGTATGGGTTCTTATGGAATCCATAAAGTGATTTAAATCAATACTAAGTTGTTCTAAAAAAAGTTGAATCAAGAGAGTGTTTGAAAGTTCCCAAAATTTGTTGGTTTTGTGCTTTTGCACTTAATGAATTTAATTTTAAAAACCCCTGTATATACGTTAAGATTATATGAGATATAGCGCTACGTGACGATGCAGAAAATTCTGTCCGTGGTCGCTCAGATTATAGAGAAGTTAACACTACACGACGACGTAGAAAATTCTGTCCGTAGTTGCTCAGTTTTCCCTGGAAAGTATAGCATTACAATTGTGATGGAGAAAAATTCTACATTATAGTTGCTCAGTTATGAGACTTATCACCCTACGTGCGATGCAGTAAATTCCGTATCGTAGTGGTTGAGATGCCACAGTAGCCTCACGTTGGCGTTAGTTAAAATCGCCCGTGATGGATAGAGTACTCTGAGGGTATACATGGGGATTTTGAAAGAAAACATTACGATTTTGAAAGTATGGAAAATGAATAAGATTTTAGCTTAACATATTGGTGTATGTTATGTTATATGACTTTGTTATACTAACTCGTTTGTTGGCTGTGTAGCTTATTTATATTCTATTGGGTGCAATCGTCGGACGGGGTGACGACCTTTTCATCTCGCATATATATATATATATATAGGTGGGTGAGTCATGCAAGATGTTGTATATAAAGCATGTATATAGGATTGTATTGTATGATGACTATGACATTTCACATTTTGGGATTGTATAAATGTAATTATGTTTGTAAATTGTCATGAATTCTCATGCATGATGTATATATTCATTTTCTAGACTGAATTCATGCATAATGTTGTGGAAAGTGTGATGATATTGCATGATTGTGGATAAATGAAGTTGGGAGAAAATGAAATTATAGTTGAAGTGTAATTTTCTTTGCAGGAAAATTTTGGATTGTTAAAGATGCAGTCGTCATGCTGTTGAAATTTCTATAAAATCATTTTGAAATGAAATCGCAAAAAATTTTATCACTCCCAACTTTTTTAAGGAAAACCAAATTTGTAAGTTTTAAACGAGTAAACCGGCTAAGAAAGTTAGGGGTTCGCTTCTCAGATTTTTTCAATCCGACGAGTCGGGTTCAGGAAGTCCGTTGAAGTGCCCGGTGGGATCTTCCAGATGAGAGCCTAGATAAGATCTGGTTTAGGTCCTGTCAAAAGTATATCTAATAAGTGAGTTGAATGATTTATTCATTACACGTTTACCAGAATTAGGAAGAAATTCTTACTCAAAGAAGATGAGAGCTAAGAGAATGGGAGTGTACCATAAGTGTGCAAGATGGAACTGCGACACATGCTGTAAAAATTCTGGATATTTATCCATAAATCGAGAAGATAAAATTAAATGCATAAAGGATGGGCTGAGTAAAGAGTCTTTGGATAATATCCTTGAGACTTTTGAGACATATCCTTATGGGACAGTTCAATGCATTCTTTTAAATTTATGGGAGTTATGCAGCAAGAGAAACAGCATTACAGTCTTGGGAATATGAGTTTAAAAGATCCTGTTTTCCAGTTTATAAGAAAATTGAATGGAAAGCCGATCCTCGACTCATAAAAGGAGTTTAAGCTGTTTCTAGACATAAAACCAAAGGAATGTGTGAGCTATAATCACAACTACTATCGCATCATTTTCTTTTCTTTTGCAACTTATTTCAAGCTTTTTCGATAATTATGTTTACTTTTTGACATTTCTTCACCTACCATTTTAGATTTTTTTTAGCTCGTTTCAAACTTTTTCGATGATTGTGTTCATTTTTTGACATCTTTTCACCTATCATTTTGGATTTTTTTTAGTGTTTAGTAGCTGCTTTTCTTTTGACATTTCTACACTTAACATTTTCTTTTCCCCCTGATCACAACTGTTTAGCCTCGTAGAACTATTCTTTTACTTTTTCCTTTTCTTTAAATGAACATTCATTGTTGATAACAAATAACTAACTTTGTAAGAGAGATAAAAAAAAGGCAAAAAAATAGTAGATTCCTCGAGTAGCAGATTTAAAACCATCTGTGTTTTTTATGGCTCGAAGTCTGGTGTGGGTAAACAATATTCAAAGGCAGCCGTTGAACTTGGTAAGACTATAGCTGCTCGAAACATAGATTTGGTGTATGGGGGAGGCAGTTTAGGAATGAGAGGTTCTGTCGTGGTAACTGTAAATATTGCAGGCAGCAGAGTCCTAGGTATCATACTAAAGTCTTTGGCTACAAGAAGAGATATCATCGATATGAGTATAGGTAATGAGTTTCAGGTCATAAGCATGCACAAGCGAATGGCGTACATGTTACTCAATTCTGATTCCTTTATCGCGTTACCTAGTGGTTTGGAAACGTTTGAAGAAATCTTCAACATTGTGTCCTAGACCTATCTCAACATTTACAAAAAGTCATTAGGTTTGCTTAATGTTAACGATTTCTATGTGGTTTATTGGCTTTTTTTGATCATCCTATGGAACAGGATTTTATGACACAAGCAAACCGGTGCATTCTAGTCTCAACTTCAAGTGTTGATGAACTGATTGACCAACTGCTAAACTTTGTGCCCGAAGTTGATTCAATCAAGTCGCAGGTGGTTTGGGATTCTGAAGCAAGTGATAACAAGAAGCGTGCACTGAATCTTAATCTTCGGTTGTAACTTTCTTACCCTATGGTTTTACTAATAGCATTTCCATTTTTTTTTCTGCTTTTTATTCTACTAGACATTGGGGACAATGTCTCAAATAAGTTTAGGGGTAGAGTTTCGTCTTAAAAGAAAAAAAATTGCTATTATTAAAACCATAAGATTCATAACTGGTCATAGTTAAAACCAAAAGATGGCAGAGTAAGGAGTATTTTTGTGCTCTTGATATGCATCTTTGTTTTCTTTTCTAAATAAAAAATAAAATAAAATAAAAAAGGACTCTGTAATCACTATAGACAAAATAGCTCCTCTTCAAAGACATGTGTATTAAATAGTCATTCTTTATATCTGTATTAATCTTTAGGTTTTTCACTTTTACTTGGCCTTATGATATAATTTAAGCACACCATTGTGACAAAGAGAGTGATTTTAACCCAAAACTCGGTGATATGGAAAAGGTATGTTTTTTTACAATGCTCAAATAAAATAATTTAGTATGTTATTTGTTATTTAAAAAAAAAAAAAAAAAGAGCAGAACAATGCTTCGATGCCTTTATATATGCTGAGTAACTAGGAATCTGTATCACAAATATGGATTTTTATGTAAAAAGGCATATCCAAGGTATGAACATGCAAAACATACTAGTGTAAATGTTTCGATATCTTTATATATGCTGAGTAACTGGGAATCTGTATCACAAATATAGATTTTCACATAAAAAGGCGTATCCAAGGTATGAGCGTGCAAAGCATACTAGTGTAAATATTTCACTGAGTAACTGGCGGTCTGTATCACAAATATGGACTTTCACGTAAAAATATGAACTATTTCCTAGGACTAGCCACACGAGAAAAATAAATAAATATATATATTAAAAAATAAAATATATATAATAAAATTAAATAAAATAAATAATATTGAGCTCGTAGTCTACATCGTCAAAATCAGTTGCCGGAGTTAAGGGTTTGGGTTATTCAAATTGTCCATCCACACACATACTTCAGGAGGCTTGGTAAGGTCATTTAACCCTTTGATTAACATTCAGATATTTATAATGATTGTTTTGTCCTATGTTAATGATTATGAGCTATTGATTCTGAAGTTGGTTTGGAGTTTGTTTCACTTGAGGACAAGCAAAATCTTAAGTTTGGGGGTGTGATAACTCTATTTTTATAGAGTTATTTTATCTTTTAAAATCTGAATTCTTGTTTAGTTCTTGAGATTTTTATTATTATTAAGTAAATTATTACATATTTTTGTATTTTTTATTTTTAGAATAAAATTGATGAAAAATAGCATGTGAACCCCACCGAGTACTATTGTTCGTGACAAGATCATCGTTGTAAAATGAATGTTATTCGAAGCAGCTCATCGCTTCAAGAATAACTCGAATCAGAGATCGCAGTTTAAAGATCGAGTATTCTAGAAATAAATATCATATCATGCGGATGTAAAGACTTATATCATTATGATGTAAATAATGATGTAAGGTGAACTATGATGTAAGCAATGATGTAATATAAAATTTGACTTACATGAGGTGGATAAATCATGATGTAAGCGATGATGCAGAAGGGAGGAAAATTATAAAGAGATGATGCATGTAATGATGTAATTAGAGGTGAACTTTGCCTATAAATAGGCTTTAGGATCACCATTCCTAGCATTCATCAAAGATCAAAATAACAAGTAGATTAGAGAAAGAGAGAGGTTGGAAAGGAGGAGCAAAGTAGAGAAAGAAATTCTACAGTGAGGCTTTAACCCATTAAGTTTTCTTATCTTTTGTTATGTTTAATATTTTAGTATTTGTCAATTTTAATTTAAGTATAGAGTAGATTTATTTTTCTAAGGTTATAATGTAGCCTAACTTTGATGTTCCAATCTTTTGTTTTGTTTAATTCAATTAAGGATTTTCTATCTTGGTTGATGCATTTAATACTGTTCTTAATGCATCTAAATAACTGGCCACTATTTAGTTGAATTGTTAATCATATTGACAGCGGAAGCTAATTTATATGTCTTAGTTCATTGTATTGAATGTCATAAATTACTTATAGAATAGAAATATACCTGCATGGTTTGTATAGTCTATAAAAGAGATCCATAAATCTTAATGAATCCTTTAATGTTTTTGACTTGTATGGGAACAGAACAGTTAAGCTTTATAGTGTATTTTCCTTAGACCTCGGGAGGGGCTACGTGAATAATTCAAGGAATCTCGACTAGCAACCATATAATTAATTTTTGTTAAAAATAACAAAGGGGATGAACATATTAGTTATGGTGAAATCAGAACCTTAGAGTTTTCATCTATTAAATTAATTTCAGTAAACATTCATTTATGTTTGTAGTTAAATTTAGTTGTAGTTTTCAGATCCTGTAATCAAATTTCGTTTGCCAAATAAAAATTAAGTTATTTAATTTTGGGAAGTAATTAACAACAATCCTCGTGGGACAATACCTCTCATCATTATATTACTTGTTCGGCTCGTTCATTTGCGATTTTGCACAACAGTATTCATTGATGACATCTTGGTGTAATTAGGCAGTAGGGAAGCACATATCGAGCATCTGAGATTAGTTTTGTAGGCTTTGAAGGATCGTCGTTTACATGCTAAATTCAGCAAGTGTCAGTTCTGGTTGGATAGGGACTCATTTTTAGGTCATATGGTATTTGCAAATGGGATCGGTGTAAACCCCCAAAAAATTGAAGCATTTCTGCATTAGAAACCGTCAACTTCGGTTACAGAGGTTAGGAGTTTCTTAGGATTGGTAGGGTATTACTGGAAGTTTGTGGAGAAATTATCCAAGATAGCCATTCCTTCGACCAAGCTCACTAGAAAAGATGTTAAGTTTGAGTGGTCAGAAGCCTATCAGAAGAGTTTTGATGTGTTAAAGGCTAGATTGACCGCATCTCCTATTCTTACACTTCCTTCTAGGACAGAGGGCTTTGTAGTGTACAGTGATGCATCCAGACAGGGGTTAGGGTGTGTTTTAATACAGAATGGGAAAGTAATAGCATACGTATCCAGGCAATTGAAAAAGCACGAGCAGAATTATCCGACTTATGATTTAGAGTTTGCTGTAGTGGTGTTTGCACTAAGGATCTGGAGACATTACCTATATAGAGTTCTTTGCAAAATATTCACAGACCACAAGAGCCTCTAGTATTTGCTTACTTAGAAAGAATTAAACATGAGGCAGAGAAGGTGGTTAAAACTGATCAAGGACTACGATTGCACTATTGTGTACCATCTAGGGAAAGCTAAAATGGTGGCTGACGCTTTGAGTAGATAGCCCATTAGTTTAGTGGCTCATTTGAGGCAGCGTACCTTTCATTGTTGAGAGATATAAGATCCTTAGGGGTTCATTTGGAGACTACAGAGTCAGGTGCACTGCTAGCCACATTTCAAGTCCGATCGATATTCACTAATCAAGTTCGAGAGTTATAGGGTCAGGTACCTCAGTTGAGCAAGATTTGGCAGGAGGTTGAGTCGGGTAGAGAATAGGACTTCTCTATGAGAGAGGATGGTACTTTGATGATAGGTCAGAGATTATGTGTTCCAAACTTGACAGATCTTAAGAAAGATATTCTAGATTAAGCTCATTCTTCTGCATATACGATGCATCCAGAAAGTACAAAGATGTACCATACCTTGAGAGAGCACTATTGGTGGAAATGTATGAAGAGGGAGATAGCTGAGTATGTATCCAAATGTCTGATATGCCAACAGGTTAAAGCAGAACACCAAAGACCAGTAGAATTGTCTCAGCCTCTTCTTATTCCAGAGTGGAAATGGGAGCATATCACCATTGATTTTACGGTTGGATTTTCGTGTAGTTGGAGTGGCCATGATAGTATTTGGGTGATAGTTGATCGACTTATGAAGTCAGCTCATTTTCTACCTACTCGCAGTATTTATCCCCTAGACAGGCTGGCCAGATTATATATTATGAAATTGTTAAGTTACATGGAGCTCCAGTATTGATTGTATCTGATAGAGATCCCAGGTTCACATCTAGATTTTGGCCTAGTTTACAGAGAGCTTTAGGCACTCGATTGCATTTCAGCATAGCATTCCATCCGCAGACGGATGGACAGTCTGAGCGTACTACTCAAACTTTAGAGGATATATTGAGATCTTGTGTAATGGAGTTTGGAGAGAGTTAGGATTCTTATTTTCCATTGATCGAGTTTGCCTATAATAATAGTTATTAGGCCAGTATCGGTATGGCACCTTATAAGGCTCTTTATAGGAGGTGGTGCAGGATGCCGGTGTAAACCCCTATATTCGATTTTATGTTTCCTAACTTTAGAAGCTAAGTTATCGAATAAAAAATGGCAAAATGGTCATTTAGTAAATATGAAATATAAATGGATGACAAAGTTGTAAAATTTTAGTTTAGTAAATTAATAATTCAATTATATGGAAATGAGACAAATGACATAAAAACCATTGATTTTTATTAGTGAATAAAATGGACTAAGGTCCATATGGTAATAAATTGATAGTTAACAAGTCAAGGGGACATGAGGGTCACTTTCATGAAAGTTAAATATATATATATATATATATGGGACACATAGCAAAATTTTGAACAAAATTAACAAAAGTGCCGTGAACAAAAGAGAGAATTGAGAGGGAGAGACAAGTTGGACGGCAACAAGAGATGTGTGTTGACTATCACTCCTCAAGCAAGAACCAAGCCAATTTTCTTTAGTTTCAAGCTTCCTTACTCCAACTCAAGTCACCCAAGGCTAGAGAAACAAGTCTAGAGAGAGAAACAAACAAGAACAAGTAAGTTTTTATCAATTTGAAGTTGAGTCTTTGGTTAGTTTTTATGAGAATTTAGATTTATATATAGGATAGATTTTGTGGGATTTTGCTTGGCTATGTATGTTGAATTGTTAGGTGCTTAAAAGCCACCAAAATATGATAGAAAGAAGAAGTAAGGGTTGTGTAAGGGGCTGCCATAAGCTTAATAACAGTGGAAACAAAAGTGGTTTTCATGCACTCTAAGTACTTGTCAAAAAGTGTGAGTGAGTTGTGAGTGTTAAAATGAAAAAGTAGTGTTCGTGTGTGTATTAAAGACATGAAGAACAATAGATAACATTTGAGTTTAGATGGTTTTGAAATCAAATTTAAGCATGAATAAGGTTAGAAAAGCATCTAGAAATGATAGAGTTGTCAAAGAGCTAGTTTTGGGCAATTTGGGAATCCCGAGCTCAAACCATGAGATAGAGACAACCTATACAAGTCTGACATATATGGGGTTATTCTACACTTCAAATGATGCGTAGGAGTTATAGAAAACTATAAGTTTTGGAACAGATCGATTTCGATAAAAATTGCGTAAGTTATGCTCAAAATAATATCGTTAGAGAGTCGATAAGTGAAATAATTATGTAAATGCAATTTTTATTGCATGGAATGAATTTATTTTATCATAATTAGGTAAAAGGAGCTTAGATACTAAAGAAAAATCATCATCGCTCGTTCGATGTGAAAAAATGCATCGAAAAGTGCCCAAAATAGAGCATTTCTTTTAGATTTGACATAGCAAACGATAGAATTCTTCGACGAAATTTGATGTGTGACTAGAATGTGAGATAAGATGACTGTAGGAAAAAGAATGAAAGGAAATGGAGCCCTGAGCAAGTTGCTGCATCGCATTCTGTTTTGGGGTGTCAAAAGAGGCTTAAATTTGTGATTTTTCGTTTCGGGCCTCTAAAAATTATACGGACTGCGTGAGGGTATCCCT
The DNA here is from genome assembly GCA_022984855.1 of Dimocarpus longan. Taxonomy (NCBI): domain Eukaryota; kingdom Viridiplantae; phylum Streptophyta; class Magnoliopsida; order Sapindales; family Sapindaceae; genus Dimocarpus; species Dimocarpus longan. The sequence continues at coordinate 19,403,124 of CM041018.1, read as the reverse complement.
AGGGGTCCAAAACTGAAAATTTTGCAAAAAAAATGGAATTAGAGAGTCTCGGTTGAGTTAGAAACAAGTTGGGAAGTTATAGTGTAAAAAGGGTCATATTGGAAAATATTAATTTAAAGTTAAAGTTGAGTTATGAGATTTTCACTAGTGATAATACGAAATTGCCATGTAGATGACAAGCAAACAAGCGAAGTTCGAGAGACTCGTCGAGACGCTTGATTGGATTTGCGCGACTTGGAGGTAAGTATTTTATCACTTGCGCTATTTTAGTTTTTCGTTTAGATATATATACATTGTTGTAACCAAATGATTTCAAAAAGGATTTTCAAAACCATGAGCTAAAGTATTGCAAAATAATACTTATGTCGGATTTAGAAAAGAGAAAGTGAAAATAAACTATTTTCGAAAAAGAGATGAGTAAAGAGTTTTGTAAGCCCATGTATACACTCTTAGCTTATTTGAGATTTAGCGCTACGTGGCGATGCATAAAATTCCGTCCATAGTCGCTTAGTTTTCAGAGTATGTAGCGTGATATGTATGATGTAGAAAATTTCGTACATGATTGCTGAGATATAAAGAGATTTCTAGCGATACGTTGCGATGTAATAAATTCTGCACGTAGTCGTTTAGATTTCAGTTTTGACACTACGTTGCGATGTAGCAAATTCTGCTCGTAGTCGTCCAGAGTGTTAGTACTACAATCGCGATGCAGAAAATTTCGTATTATAGCTACTCAGATTTGAGATTGTCTCACACTACGTTTGCGATGCAGTAAATTCCGTATAGTGGTGGTCAAGATGTCTCACTAGCTTCACGTTTGGCATTAGTTGAAAAATCGCCACATGATGGTTCGAGAGCATTAGAGGTATACATGGTGTTTTTAGAAAAGGAAACTTTCAAAAATCAATTATGATAGTTAACTAAATTATAGTGTTATATGTGATTATATTACTAATATTTATATATCTCGAACTAACGATATATTTTGTTGTGTAGCTTGCTTGTTCTATCTGGTGTTATTATAGGTGATTTTATGGCCGAGAGAGCGACATTCTACTTATAAGTGGGGGATGAATAGATGAACCATATGAATATTCAATACATTTTGATGTGATTGTATATATATCTTAACAAAAATTATCGTGTGTTTTATATGTAAATAATTAATGGATTGTAAACCCATATTTTGATATGTATATATAATTGTACATTCACACTTGAGATACACTTATCACATAATGCACATGATATATATATATATATATATTTGTTTTAATGAATGTGAATTGCACATGAAAAAGATATGAATGATATGAGAAAATGTATGTTTGTGTTTATAAGAAGTTAGGAGATGATTTGATATAGTCGAAGTGTGTTTTCTTTATAGTTTAAATTTGGAAATGGTCAAAATACAGCCGTTATGCTGTCAAATTTTTATAAACTTCGTTTCAAGAAAATGCAAAAAATTTACACCAATCCTAACTATTTTAAAGGAAACAAAATTTTTAAAAGTTATTACGAGTAAACTGGCAAAGTATTATAGGGGTTCGCTTATCAGATTTCTCTAATCCGACGAGTCGTGTTTAGAAAGTCCGTTGAAGTGCTCGGCGGGATCCTCCAGACAAGAGCTTAGAAAAGGTCTGATTCGGGTTTTGTCAGCCGGTATGTTGGGATGAAGTGGGCGAGACTTATGGGACCCAAATTAGTACAGATGACTACAGATAAAATCAAGATTATTCGGGACAGGTTAAAGATCGCCCAGGATCGCCAGAAGAGTTATACAGATAATCGAAGGCAAGATCTGAAGTTCCAGGGAGGGGATAAGGTATTTTTTAAGATATCATCGTGGAAAGGGATCATCAGATTTGGTAGACGTGAAAAGCTTAGTCCACAATATATTAGTCCTTATAAGGTGATTGGTAGAGTTGAAGACGTGGCTTATCATCTTAAACCACCACCAGAGTTATCTAGAATTCACAATGTATTCCATGTCTTGATGCTCTGTAAGTACATACTAGATCCTTCACATGTATTGACTGAGCAGCCAGTGTAATTAAAGGAGAACCTGACCTATGAGGAGAGTCCAGTTAATATTTTAGATAGAAGGGAGTAGGTTATTCGCAATAAGATAATTCCATTGGTAAAAGTTCTGTGGAGGAACCATTCAATTGAGGAGGCTACGTGGGAGCCTAAGGAGCAAATGCAGAGACAGTACCCGTACCTTTTTTATTCAGGTATATAAATTAAATTTCAAGGTCGATTTTTTTTTTAGATGGGGAGAAATTGTAAACTCTCGATTTTATTTACGGTATACCAGTATAACTCCAATAGTAGTCTTTAAAGTTGAATTTATTTTCGCATCATGTGTCAAATGTCAATTAGAGGACCCAAAAGTATTAGGAAGTGACATGGGAGAGTTTAGGGAGAGATAAGCTCACAATCAAAATCAAAAAGTTATAAAAGTTCATCTAATGGGAATTAGCCAAGTCTAATAGAAAATGTGGTGTTTAGTAAGCCAATTGGAATCTTTTGATTGGTGGATGAGATAAGTGGATTATAAAGTGACAAGTTGACCAATTAGAAGTAATCTTATCCATTTAGAGGACCCAAAAAAATTTTTAGAAAATTTTTCCACTATAAATAGAAGTCTTCATGCCATTTCTTCACTTCATTTCACGCCTAAAACCCAAGAGAGTGAGGGTGAGAGTGCCGTTCAAAGCAAGAGAGGAAGCAAAGGTATATAAAATATGATATAAATGGTGCAAATTGTAAATGTAAATACAAATTGTTGGATGCATGTTTTTACAAAATAATTTTGATAAGAAAATCTTAGTTTTAGATTAACTTTTGTATGTTTGTGGTTTTCCTACTGGAATTGAGTTGGGATGAAGGCTAGAGGCCTCTGGTAGTTAAGATTATGTGCCATAGAAGTGTCTTTAAATTGCTTTTGAATTTGTAGGGTGACATAGTTCAATAAACAGTCAGTATGCTATTGGATTTTCATTAGAAAACAAAAATTTTTTTCCTCTGCCACCAAGAAAATCATTTAGAAAATAAGTTTAAATTGAGTCTCAATGCTCCCACGGGATTTCTTCTGGCCTAAGTTAGGGTTCGTTAGAGTTCTGTCAAGGTGCTACGAGATCTTTCTCAAGTTCAAAGGAGGGATACGGAAAGGGTCTTGTCAAATGCAATAGCACTTACATAGAGTGGAAGGCCGAAAAACAAGCACAACGGATCCAATTTGCCCCAAGAAGGACCTAGTAAGATTGCTAAGAAGAAGACCAGGTCTAAATGCATTAATGGTAGGAGGATGAGTTGTGGAGTATCATCCAATCAAGGGTCAGTTAAATCACCTGCAGCACTTGAAAACTTCCGTGATACGAGGAATTTAGTACTAGAGTGTAGTAAATGTGGAAGGAGACATACGAGCGAATGTTTAATGGGTAACATTGTTTGTTATCACTATAGGCAGAAAGGCCACTATATGAAAGGTTGCCCACAGTTAGCCATTGTTGTAAGTTCAGAAGCCAAACCCTCAGCACCTACATAGGCCAATGGCGATTAGAGATAAGGAGGTAGAGACTTTTAGACTAGAGGGCAGAGTACTATAGCTCCAGCTAGAGGTTCAGGGAATAGAGGAGTACCTCCTACGGGTCAGTCAAGTAGACCCCACACATAGGCCCGAGTGTTCGTCGTTACTTAGCAAGAAGCCGATGCCACTTTGGAGATAGTTACTAGTATGATTTTTGTCCTTGATCATGATACATATGTGTTGATAGATCCCGAAGCTACACATCTTTTTGTGTTCGTATATTTTCTGTTAAGGCAAATGCGGAATTACAGTCGCTAGATTGTGGTGTAATAATTTTCATCCCTATTGGAGACTCACTTATAGCGAAAAAAGTAATTTTGGATAGTAAAGTAGTGATAGAAGGCAAGGAGTTCCAGGTGAATCTAATAGTATTGAATATTCTAGATTTTGATGTAATCTTAGGGATAGATTGGTTGTCAAAACATTGAACCACCGTTGATTGTTATAAGAAGGAGGTCAAGTTGGTCAGATTAGAAAAACTAGAGGTGGTGTTCCGTGGAATACGGAAAGTAGTAGCCATCAGTATTATGACCTCCATGACAACAACTAAGATGCTCCGTAAAGGGTATCAGAGATATCTAGCTTATATGATTGGAGTCGATTAGAAAATATCCAGTGGTCAGAAAATTCTCAAATGTATTTTCGAAGGATTTCCCAGGTTTACCCCCACATAGAGAAATAAAGTGTGAGATAGATTTGACTCTGGGAACTGAGCAGATTTCAATTACTCCTTACAAGATAGCTCCAGCTGAATTGAAAAAATTAAAAGTACAGATGGAAGAGTTGCTAAATAAGGGTTTTGTGAGATCCAGCACTTCTCCGTAAGGGGCTCTAGTCTTGTTTGTTAAGAAAAAGGATGAGAGCTTAAGGTTGTGTATTGACTACAGTCAGCTAAATAGGGTGACAATATGGAATCAGTATCAGTTCCCTAGAATTAATGATTTATTTGACCAATTATAGGGATCTAAAGTGTATTCAAAGATTGACTTGAGCTAAAAATCTACAACGAATATGTTCCGAAGACTGCTTTCAGGACTCGGTATGGGTATTATGAGTTTTTAATTGTGCATTTTGGGTTAATGAATACCCCAACCACATTTATGGACCTAATGAATAAGGTCTTCCAAGCTTACTTGGACAAGTTCATGATTGTGTTTCATGTAACCATGTTCTGAAAGTACATTTCCGATCCCTCTCATATACTTAGAGATCAATCGGTAGAACTAAGGAAGAATTTGACTTATGAAGAAGAACCAGTTCAAATTTTAGATCACAAGGAACAAGTCCTGTGCAATAAAGTCATTCCTTTGGTGAAGGTTCTGTGGATAAATCATGATATAAAAAAGGAAGAGGCCATATGGGAGCATAAGGATCAGATGCACCACCGATATCCTTATATTTTCCAATAGATAGATCTTTTGAATTTCGGGGATGAAATTTTATAAAGAGAGAGAATTTGTAACATACCTTTTCGAATTCGTATATTATACATATACTATTAATTATGCCCTTATTTTTGAAGTAATAAAATAATTTGAAGTGCCTGGATGTGTAAATTATGTTATAATAAAATTTCTGGATAGACTGAAGATGATTTCAAATTCAAGATTGGTGTGGTGATTAATTAAAGTTTAAAATATAATTAGTGCCAATGAAATTACCAAAAAGGGCATGATTATATTTAATTGTAAAAGGCATGTAAAAGGGCATTTTAGAAAATTGAAAAGTATTAGTAAATGCATGTGAGTAGCATGACAAATGGCAAAGAAAAACATGAAAGTATGACATGTGTCATGCATGGGAAGTGCAAATAATGACAAGTGGAAATAGTTAGCATTTGGTTACATTTGAATGGAATTTGATTAAAATTGAAATGGTTTTATATTTTTAACCAATCAAAAGTCTCCAAACTAAACTAATGGCAAACTTGTAGATTTAGACTTAATTAGGGGGCAATTATTAGAACAAATGGAGACTATATAAAGTGAAACTCAAATGAAAAACAAAAGAGAAAACATTTAAGAGAAGAGGAGGGGTTTCAACCAAACAGAGAAACCAAAGACAGCATGTTATACTTGAGGATTTGAAGCCATTTTTGAGTGATTTCATGACATGCAAAGGGTGTATACAAGCTTAGGAGTGAAGTTCATCCATTGCATGTGGATTTCAAGAGGTATGATTTGAGTTTTCATGAATAGTTTGTGTAAATCTTTAGATTTATGGTCTCTAATGGATTATTTGTGATTTTTATGTATGGATTTAGAGATTTGAGACCTTAAAATTGTGGGAAAACAAGGCTTGTGATTCAAGAGTAATTGGTAAGTTTACTAGTAAAGATGAATTTTTGATTTAAAGTTATGTTGATATTGGTTTGGACACTAGTTGTTTTGCCATGAAATATAATGCAATTTTGATATGCATGTAAGTGTAAAACTTGAAGAAATGTTAGTATTGTGTGTTGAAGTGACTCACGGCCAAGGATGTGGTTAAATGGTCCAATTTAAGTTTGATTGATTAGAGTAATTTTCATGCATGTAGAGGTGTTAAAATATTGAGTTAAAATGTTGAAATTAGAAGAAAAAATATGGGATACTAAGCTGCCATGTTTCAACCATTGTTAGACAATTGTTTTTGGATATTTTGAATGATTTTCTAGGTTATGTTGATGATGAAATTAGCATGAAAGTGAAAAGGAATTTATTGGACGTCAAATGGCTACTTTACGGCCAAATTTTATTTACTTGCACAAATGTAATGTTTTATAAAATTGACTTCATTTTACACCCTTATACATGTGTTTAAGTGTGATTATGATGAGAAAAATTAAATCAGATTGATGGTGAAAAATATGGTTAAGATTCGGCCAACATAGGATAAAATGATTCAAAAATGTGTTTCATGTATTGAAGTGAAATTTAGACTTTATTTGAGGTGATTTATACACTTAGATGTTAAAGAATTCGAATGGAAAGTATATGCGAATAATTAGGGTGGTTACAACTTGAAAAAGTGTGTTTCGAAATTTTTGTGTAGTGAAGTGTTTATGTGTTGATATATGTCTATGGAAGTGTGTGCATAAATAACTTTGGTTGTGATGTTGCCTAAAATAAAATGTGAAAACACGTAGGTAACGTGGAGGCAAGAGAACCAAAAATTGTGAATTATCATGAGCTAGGAAACGGTGAGTATTCTTTCAAAATATTTTGATGTAATTATTTTTCTATTCACTATGAATTTATGTGTTATGTTTAAATACATGCATTGAAATGTTGAAAATTGATTTTGAAGTAAATAAATTCAACATGAAAACCTCCTGCAAGAATTTTAGAAAGTTTATGTGAAATATGGATTATGTGATGAAAAGCAGAATGTTTGGAAATATTTTTGTAAGCTTATGGTGACAAGACCTAAACCAGATTCTTTCTAAACTCTTATCCGAAGGGTCTCACCGGGTACTCCAATGGACTTCCTAAACCTGACTCGTCGGATAGGAGAATTCAAGAAGCGAACCCCTAAATCACTTAGCCCGTTTCTTGCTTTAACTTAACACGTTTTTAATAAAAGAGTTGGGTTGGTGTAAATTTTTCGCATTCAGTTGAAAACAATTTTTAATAAAATTTCGACAGTATAACAATTGTATTTTTAACATTTCCAAAATTTTCTTGCAAGAAAATACATTTCGAACCATTTTCAATTTCCACCCAACTTCTTTTTGTTCACAACCATGCATTTCAATTACAATCATTTCTCGATCAACATATAATAAACACTAACTTTTACATATGCATGTTAAACAAAACATATTATGCTATTTACATCACAAAACTTTTATTACATATATTTTCTTAGGTTGAGTTTCAAAATATAAATGATATTCGTATGGTGCATTCTTCAGTTTTCGCCCACCTAAAATTTATTGACTATGATTTCTGAACCAAAAGTCACCCGTACAAGCATCTAATATAATATACAAGCCGCACCAAGGTAAACAAGGTTAGTTCAACAATTAATAATGGCATCAAGATATAATTATATCAAAATTCTTTTTCGATTTTTAAAACCTTTTCTTTCTGAAAACTCCATGTATACCCCTTATATACTCCAATAATCACATGGCGGTTTTCGACTGACGCCAAACGTGAAGCTAATGAGATATCTCAACCACTACAATGTGAAATTTTCTACATCGCAAGCGTAGTGTAAAACCATCTTTAATCTAAGCAACTACAATGCGAAATTTTCTACATCGCAATTATAATGCTATATATAAAATGTAACTCTAGGTGACTACGAGTGGAATTTACTAAATCGCAACGTAGTGCCAAAATTGCAAATCTAAACGACTACATGCAGAATTTCTGCATTGTAATATAGCGCTAGAAATCTCTCTACATCTCATCGATTATGTAGGAAATTTTCTACATCATACATATCACGCTAGATATTCTAAAAATTGAGCGACTACAGATAGAATTTTCTACATCGCCGCATAGCGCTAAATCTCATATACACTAACAGTATATACATGGGTTTTGAAACTGTTTTCGCGAAGAGCAAAAGCACAAAACCTCTTACTTTTTAAACTCTTAAATTTTCTTGATTCAAATAAACTTTGTTTTGATTCCTTCACTTTATGAATTTCATAAGGAACTCACATGCTCAAAACTTAGATTTAGGATTTGGAAATCATTTTTGTTTTCGTTTAACAACAATAAGCATAATTTAAAATAGAATCGAAATAAATGCAAGTGAAAGACACTTACCTCAATCCGTGTAAGCTCAAGTCAAGCGTCTCAACGAGCCTCTCGTGCCTCGCTCGCTCGCTCGTTACCTACATATCAATTTCTTATTATCACTTGTTTAATTACATAACTCAAAACTTAAAATAACGTTTCCAATACAATTTTCTCTATTAACAACTCTTTACACTATAACCTTCCCAACTCGATTTTAACTCAACCGAGACTCTCTAATTCCGATTTCCTTGCATGGGCCTTATTTATTATCACCTAGGGGCTTAAAATGGTCACCGAAAGCCCGGAACATAAAATTACTGTTTTTGACCCCTATAAAACCGAGACTATTTTAGGCCCCATTCTAACTATTTTCTTCGCTCTGTTTTTGGTCAAATCATCTCCTTAACTCGCACTTAAGTCACCCGTAAAATGGTTTCAAAAAATTCTAAGTATCGAGGGTCGAAACCTATGAAAAACGTCTATTTTTCAACACTTTTTGATGCACATTTGTGGTATCCTACATGCAATAACTTCATTTCTTTCATATCTAAGATTCTTTTACTTAATTATGATTAAATACATTCATTTCATGCATCGAAGATTACATTTACATTCATAATTCACTTTATGATTACATAGGTGCACTATTTGAGCTATAATTTCCTCAATTTTTTATCGGAATCGTTCCCTTCCAATTTATGTGGTTTGTTATGACATTTATGCATGATTTGAGGTCTAGAACAACCCCAATTAATGTCAACTAGGTCAGGTCTCTATACCCCTCTCAAATTATTATTCTTCCATTATACTATTATTTTGGTCTTTACTAGTTTGTGTGTCATTTATGCATCCATGCATGTCCATCTTAATTAACCTAATTTCTACTCATTCATACATGTTTTTTAGGACCCTAAATATGCCATAAACATCAACAAAACTCATGCATAAGCTACTGTCCTTCATCAAATAAATGCACAAACAATGTCATCTAATTTTCCTTTTTAATTTCTAACACTCATATATACCTTTCTAGTAGTAATTATGCATGTTGTTTAAGTTGATAGGCATCAAAATCCAATGAATACACCCTATCCACCATATAACCAAACCTCCTCATGCACCTTTAACATGTTGTTTCTTTTAACTTTCATGATTTTAGATTTAGCAATTCTCCTAGGCATTTAATCAAACACTTTAACTACTACTATAATTGCGCAGATATGTTTTTACATATACTTAAAGTTTCCTATCCATAAACCCTAACTTCTACTTTATGCATGGTTCAACCTCAACTAACTTCTCTTCCTAGTTATACATGTGTACAATTTTGATTTGGATCTAAATCTCATTAATAACATGCTAGAAAAACAATCGATTTCATCAATCAAACACATCATCTCCAACTATCCACTTCCTTTCCTAACAAACTAGCCCCCATTCAAGCCCAAGCAACCACATTTCTTTTACATCATTTCACCCTAAAATAACCAAATTACATCTCATAATATGCATCACCCTTTCATCATTTATTTTTGCACAAAACAGTTCACACACACATTCAATCACGTTCATCAAATTTCTATCACACTTAAACACCCTCAAACTCATTCAAATCACATTATTTCTCATTCAAACCATTTACCAATTGTTCTTAGGTGTGTTGGCTTGCTTTTCCACTTGATTTGAGCTTCAAAACCTTGAATTAAACTATCAAAACCTCATCAGTATCAAGTTTGGTCCTGAACAGCATTGGAACCAAAAATTCATCTAACTTTTTCATCCAAAACTCAATCTTACCTCTTCCTTTTGGTTTGATTTTTCTTGGTTATCTTCCTAAACTTATTCTTGACCTTTTTGGGGCTTAAAATCACTTGAAATTGGGGTGAAAATGGGCTGGGATGAGGAGCTATCGAACTACCCTTTAGAATTTTCTTCTTCTGTCGTGACTGACATCCTTTGCTTTCTTCTTGAATTTTCTAGCAGCTTATCCTCTTATATAGCTATCCAAAGGCCTTAAAAATTGCCCCTAAACTTTGTCAATTAATTACATTTCGTGCCACTCATTTGTTTTAACAACATAGCCCTCAAATTTTCATGTAATCACATTAGTTTTTTGCTGTGTTGTTTCCTCTTCTGTCATGTTCCACTTGCTGCATTTCTTCTTGATTTCTTCTTCAATTTTTGTAGTTTTAATTTACATACACAATTGTCCGTTAAGTTGGTAAATAAATTATAATTCATGCCATACATTTTAATGTCCATTTTAGCCCTCAATTTTGCTCCATTTTGTAAAAATGTCCTCATGCAATCTCTAATTGATTCATTTAATTATGTCATATCATAGAAATTTATTTGACTCCAATTGCATCTCCAACTTAAATAAATCATCACATTAATTTTTGAATTCAAATTTATTTCCGATCAAATCGAAAATTCCACTCGATTTCGATTATATATCCAAAAAATTTAATGATTTTATTATTCCATCAATGAGGGCATTTTAGTATAATAGCTTTACAATATTTATAATCTCATATACAATAATAAAAAAATTCGAGAACGAACATTACATATGATACGCCTTATAGGTATCTCAGATAGATGTTACAGGTCAGAGTACCCTAAAAGTGCATGGCAGTGTCAAGGGTATTTGTCACTAACAGTAGGAGGGACTATGTTGGTCAGTCCAGTCTAGTGTGTCACTCATGCACGTATAGAGGTATATAATGGCTAACTCCTATGTGAGTGATGGAAAATTTCCCTATGTAGAACGGGACAGATGACCTAAACGATGGTAAATGCTACTTGGAGTGATGGTAAATTCCACTCTGCCATATACCTAAGGTGCCATATGGTATTCAGGCACAGGTAGTTGGTTTATTTCACAAAAAACAATTTCAAAAAATTGTGTTGCCACCACCATTTATAGTTTACAGCAAAGATGAAATAATACAGGTTGCTATGTTTTCAGATTTGAAAAGTGTTTTAGAATACTTTTCCAAAATCAGGAAATTCGCTTTTCAATATGTTATTAAATTCTAGTTGTATTACGCATGAATTATGTTCATACTGAATGTTTAAACATGCATTTAATTCAAATAAGGTTTTCAGAAAATGCATTCCAATTTTATAGTATAGAAACAATTATGAAATGTTTATTTTTATTTTTTTTAAGTTTTAGGGAGGCTTATTTTCGAATGTATAGCTTGAATAGAAAAGCATAACACTCAAGGAGTTCGTTTAGCTTACTTTATTTTCATGTTTTACAAACAAAACCTCCCCAGGTGCAGGTGCAGGTGTTTCAATAGTAGAGACTCCAACCCAGAGTATTCGGATAACATCCTGTGCTACTATGTTGAATTTGTTTATGTATGTTTGCTATGAATGTTCTCTTTTGAAAACCTATTTAATAACTTTTATATGTAATTGTATGTAGTTTTTGGAAAAATGTATTTATGCATGACATGTAAATGATTTCCAAGTTGTCTTCTAAATTGAAAGCATGTTTGTAGTTGATTGTGAAAAAAGGAAAAAGAGGGCTTAAGGCCTAGGAGTTGAGAATTTTATTGTTTTATATGGGTACAAGCTTTTTATAAGTTTTTGTAGGGTGAAATTTTTAGAAAAATAGTTGTTGTGCTGCCAAAATTTTTAATTACTCTGTTTTGCAAATATATACTAAAAGAATAAGTTTTCCATCCACTTCCATATTTTTTTAAAAAAAATTCTAAAAAGTTATAAAAGGTTTTCAGTAAAAGAAAAAGGGCAAAAAAATTCAAGGAAGGTGTTTTTGTAGACTTGCACAGGTTTCATCAAAGATCTAGAGTGATATCTATTTGTTGCAATTAAGCTGAAATTTAAATAGCAATTGCATAACTCGTGGATATGCAATCTGAACGGTGGGATTAGTGACCCGAGCATTCTATGAAAAGATATACTGTCTTAACAGAGACTCTGAGTTTAATTTCTTTATCTCTCTTTTATTATTTGATGTCAAATTGTGATTATTGCCAATAATTAGATTTCTTGATGATACTATTGTGATAAATTCCAAAATAAAGTTAGGAAATTACTAAACTCATAATTTGATTCATAGTGAAGATTGTTTAATAGACTATAGTATCATGGTTTTTACTCATCAAATCGAGGTAGTTTTTCACGTAAAAATTCATTGATGTTGTGATTGATATTCTACTGCAAATTTATATATTGTGATGGAAAAACTTCATTTTAGTTCCTAATGTTTCAAAAAATATCAGGTTTTTAAAATTCTTTTAATAATAGCTATTTTCATCCCTATTTTTCTCAAATTCTTTAAAAAAAGTCTAAACCATCAATCAATTGATGAATTTATAAGTTAAATATTCTAAAATGTTCTTGAATTTAAATTATTAAATTATAATTTAAATTAACTAAAGTTACCATTGATCATTTGTTGACTAACGGTTTGGACCTTTTTGAAGAATTTTGGAAAAGTTAAGGATAAAAAGAGCTGTTTTTAAAAGAGTTTTCAAAACTTGATATTTTTCGAAACGTCAAGTATTAAAATAAAGTTTCTCCTATTGTGATTCAGGTCTCTAGGTTCACACACAACATACAAAAATTTATGTAGTTATTTGTTCTGTCGTTGTATTTTCTCCTATCAAAAGTTATCTGCATGACTCAATTTAATCGCTTCATGATTATGTCTTTAATTCTTTTATTATTATAATTTAAAAACTTCCTCGTATGAACCGATTCATCAAGAAAATTAAAAAAAAAAAAAAACCTAAGTCAATTTACTATTAGTACTTCATATAATAAAAAATACTAAAGCAACTCAAGAATAAAATTATCTTAAAATATTTGAAAGCTTGATCATAATTAATTACTATAATTATAACTCAATTTATTTATGTAATTATATACAGATAACACTCATAACTAGGGTGGGCAAAATAATCGAGACCGACCCCGAGATTATCGATGTTCATTAATAGTTTGGGTCAAATTGGTTTTGAAAATAAATAACTGACTAATATTGGTTTTGGGTTAGTTTTGAGTCGAAAAAACCTGAATCGACCCAAAAACCGACATTATATGAAAGCCAAAACAACCCTAAAGAGTAAAGACATTCATCTCATATCTCATCCTAAGTCATCTAGTTGCTCTCAACCCTCCACCCCACCTCCCCCCTTCCTCGTTCTCTCTCTCTCCCCCTCAATCTACCTTCAAATCACCCATTAACCACTTCACTACATCCTTGTCGGATCCACAATTCCTTCGTCTTGCAAACCCACCATCCTACTCACCAAATTGAGAGGAAGAAGAAGAGAGAAAATGAGAGAGTGATGGTGAAGAAATTGGTGAAAAGGGAGTGTTCATTTGCGACTTCCTAGCAGAGACTTTCCATTTAGAGGTAGGGGTGGTGGCGGTGGATGGCAGGAGTGAGTGGGCCCAGGAGGTGGTTCCATGCTGGTTGTTGGTCATGATGAGAAGTGAATGGTGATAACTAATTTTGTTGGTTGGGGACAATGATATGGAGATGGTGAGAACCTATAGCAACCATTGCAGTCACTGATTTTTTCTCCTCTTAATCATTCTGATTTTTTATTCTAAATTTGGTTTTTCTGGTGTGATTTGTGGGTGTGATTTTTTCTTGGGTATTAATGATTTTCATTTTTATTTTCAAACTGTGCGCGAATGATTTCTATGTGGGAAAAAGAGAAAAAATAATGTATTCAAGAGAAAATTATTTGTAGGCCAGAATAAGGGAAGGGTTGATTGGAGGCCCAAACCAATAAAACCGACTTGAATCGAACTGATCTAATATAAGTCAGTTCATGTCAATTTATACAATCAATTTGGGTCGGATCGGTTTTCAAAGTCAGTTTCAAGGTCAGTTTCGACAAAAATCGACCCGATTCGTGCCCACCCATACTCATAACTTGTAGCTAACAAAATCATGAAAATACTAGCAATACAAGAATAATAATTCAACATTATATGTTACTGCTAATGTGGTCGATAACAATTCTTATCGTTGTACAAAATGCAATTTTAATAATAATAAAGCCTCTTGGTTGTAGATTCCTGTAGATTGTCGTGCATGCTACAGATTCTCGAGTTGATTCTTCATCACTTTCAGTGGTTGCATGAGGACATTCTGGATTGCCAAGCTACACTTAAAGGCCGTGGTTACCACTAAACTATGCCCACCAGCACTAACAGAAATTTTGTATCACATCCTTGAATGCATTTTCATGACTTCAGTTTGTAATGCTTCCATCATTTATAACTTCTTTTTTTCAGCGGCAAACTTATAATATTACATTTACTATATATGCGTACTTATTTTATTCTTTTTTGAAAAATAATTCTCCTTCTAAAAGCTTTAATACCTAAAAATGAAAAAAATATATATAAATTATTGTTTTGATTCAAAACAAAATTGATGTCCTCAGCTACTTTTTTTAGCATCATTTGAGATACCCAACAATCCTTGGTTGGTGAAGCCAGTGCAATAAATACCATTTTCTCCTTTCCAGTGATTTGGGGAAGCTTTTATCGGCATACCCTTGTCATCGAACTAGCCTTCTCCATCCTAAAAAACAACATAAGTGCACATGGTTCATATAATAATAAACATTGAAGAATTTCAAATTTAATTTATGCACGCATAAAAATAAAAATAAAAATGTTTTTATATATCATATATAAAGGGGATTAGCAATAAAATTTAAACATACCTTAAGCCACTTCCTGACAGTAGTTTTGTAGCCAGTAGCAAATATAATAACATCGAATTTTCGGATATCTTCGTTGATAAATTCGACATGCTTTCCATGGATGCTTGCTATTGGTGGGAATACCTAATAATAAAAGGTATCAAAAACCATCCATTAATATTATCAAGTGAAACTGCTAATAAATTTAATTAAGGCATGTAAATGATGGTAGGTTAATAATTACCTTTATTTTTTTCTTCTTAATCTTCTTCGCACATCCAACTTCTATAGTGGCTGATCGACCAATTTCTGCTTTCAGAAGAAATGGACCATTCTTTGGCTTTGTAATTCTATACTTAAATAAATTTCCATGCCTTAATTTTAGCCACAGCAATTTTGTCCACCGGTTTAAATGAGAAGTATTTCAACAAAAACATCAATAGCCATACTATTTCCTTGGTGAGAATGTGTACCTGCAGGAGACAACATGAAGCAATATTACTAAACAAAACAAATTTCTAAATGTCATCTAACAGTTGATGAAGGGACCCAACCCGGATTTAACCTCTTGAATCCGTGGGAAGCCCTCCCGGCACTCCAACGGACTCCGAAAACTTTTCCTTTAAACAATGAACTTAGGAATCCGTGGAGCGAACCCGATTAAAACATTTATCCTTTTCGTCAACTGACAGAAAATGTGGTGGGAAATTTTTTTTTTTTTTTTTTTCTATTAAAACCAATAAACCATTTATTCAATAAAAATTTTGCGGAAAAACGGACAGAGTTTCCTCTGTTTTTCGGACATCCCAATTTTACAAAACCTGCAATTAAAATCATAAACACTTCAAAAATTCATTCAATTTTCTCCACTACCATTTTCAGGACCTCAGGTCCATTACAGTTTAACCACAAAAACATTTAAAAGCTTTCAAGGAAATCCTTCTCTAATACTGTTTAACATATTGCCCAAACACCCCTCAATTGTCTTCAATTATGACAGCTGAAACTTCAATATAAATATTGCACTTAAACCCCTCTTTTATTGCTATTTTTATGAACTTCACTTATCCATTTTCCATACTCATTTTTAATCTATAAGTAACACTTCCTAATGACCTCTTTTAATCCTCATCACTTACATTTTTCATAAAAACTTTATTCCATAAACATAAATACGTCCAATCCATCAATTTCCATAACAATTTTAATATCGATAAAATTAACTATTATTCCTCTCAATAATATTTCTAAAATATTCCACACTTATCAATTCATCAAATTAACCTCATAAACATTCAATTAACTTATAATTGTTCTCTTTCATCACATAAGAAAATTTCTCACAACGGTGGAATATTTTAAAAATACAATCACATTTAACGTATTTATCGATATTTATATATATTCTTAAGCATGAAGGACTTGATCCTAACAGTTGAAGTTTTTGCATGCAATCATTATTTATTTTTTCTTTTAAAATCATGATACCGTCTTATATTTTTGTTAAGTAGGTGGCATTGATATAGTATATGTACCGGGCCAAAACAACTATGGAAGTTTTGGCACCATAATTAGACAAATCGTAAGCAATTTCCATGCCAGAATTTCCACATCCAACAACCAAAACACTCTTGTGCTTAAACGGTTGCCCGTTGACGTATTCTGAAGAATGCAAAAACTGACCAGCAATGAGTCCTGGTATATCAGGAATAAAACCTTCATTATTCTCACCTGTCGCAACCATAAAAAATCGCACAACACACTCTTCATGCATGTTTGCACACGTATTCCTGACCTGAACCATCCATGCTCCTCTCTTACCATCATGAGAGGCCAGTTCGACGAAGTGATGGCACCTTGGATAAATCCCGAAGTGAGATACGTAGTTGTCCAAGTAATTGATGAAACCTTTTTTGGGATGAACCGAGGTGCATTGCGTGGAAAGGGCATGAAAGGAAGCTCGCAAAACTCCTTGGCCAGGTGCAATTTCAAGCGATTATATGACTTTTTTTCCAAAGATAGGCACAACAGTCCTCTCTTTCTAACACAATGTTGGATATTTGAAGACGGTTAAGGCAAGCAAAAGCCGCCAAGCTAGCTAGGCCTGCTCCGACGATGATCACTATAGTCTCTTCCATTAATTATTATGGTTTTTTAAGCCAGTAAAGCTTACAAGCTTAGAAAACAGATCAAATTAATGGAAACGAGAAACTTAATTATGTTTTATGGCTCTCACAACTTTGATCGTTTTACCATCTTCCATTTATATATGTATTGATCAGTTGGCTTGAAGGGCTGGGTAAATCACAACGACATGTCTAACACTTCTTTAAATAGACACAGTTTCCTGAAATCAATTACACACTGCAGTTATTTCATATGTAAATAAAAAAACTAAGGTAAAAATAGAAAGCGTACAACCTTGTTAACTAATCACTTATAACCTCTTAATATTGTGTAATTTGAGAAATGGGTGTCCCAATTAGGGGTAGGCATGAAAACATAGAACCGATTCGAATGACCCAATCCATACTAATCTGCGAGTGTTCAGTTCGGTTCCCATGTTCAAATTAAGGGTGTTTGGATCCCAATACTTAAAAACACCATGTTTCAGGGATAGATGCGATTCTAGGCTTCCAAAATCAACTTGACTCGTGAAACACTAAACGTAAGGGCATCTGCATCATTTTCCAACTACTATACATAAAACTTAACTCTGAAATACCCCCCCATAAGCTCTTGCATGCTCTCTCATATTAGCTACTCATCTACTCTTTTCTCTCATCTCTCTTCTTCATCTCATCTATTCTCTCCTTCAAAATCCACAAACCTATTTCATCTCATCATTTTTTGTTTTTTTATCAACCACCTCCATTTTCTCTCAAGATTAACAAACCTACATCATCTCTCTCCTTCATCTCAATTAGAAAATGGAGGCTTTTTGCGTGGGTTTTATAAAACATCTCATCAGATCAACAATCTACCCTTTTAACTCTCTTTTCAAGGATGTGAATAGATGTTGGCAAAGATGAGTGAGACTGGTGGAAGAAGATGGGGCACTGATAGGGCTCTATCTTTCCTTCATCTTCACTTTTTCTTTGTTTTCTTTCTCTATCTTTGCTACTTGCTTCGTGTCTGTTTTGTGAGATGCAATTTTGCTAGGATTTATTTTGTGTATTTAGGGTGGATTTCAGTTACAGAGATTGGTTTTTAGGTGGGTGATTAAGATTTAAAGGTGGTGATGTTTAGGTTTTGTAGGTGGTAGTGGTTGAGTGGGTGTTTGGTTTTGACATCGATGATGGTTAAGTGGGTGTGTGATTTTGCAAGTAGTGGTTTTTAGAGTGGTATTTGGGTTTGTTTGAATATTCTTGAAACGGCCAAAATGACACGAACTAAATCGAACCATACCAACCATGTTCAGTTCAGTTCAATTTTACCTCTTAATTGATTCATGTTCTGTTTCGATTTTGGGAACCGATAAAAATTTGGTTCATGTTTGGTTCCGATCGGAACCGAACCAAACATGTAGATGCCCATCTTTAGTCGCAATATTGTTACACAAAAAAAACTAATTTATAAACTTACTTTTGAGCCAAAATTCATAAATAATCCTTAGATTACAGGCAATTATATTTTTGGTAATTCCCAATACATTTTTTTTTTTCAATCCAAGACATAATTTTCTGTATGAAAATGTCCTCCAATAGAGAGATTAAATGAAAAGATAGAGTGAGAATAAAAGAAGCAAAAATGGTTATTGAATGATGAATGAATCGATGGTGAGAAAGAGACAAAAGAGGTGCATTCAACCTAGATTTTCTAAGATTTTTGTGAAATTAAAAGATTTTAGTACCTTTAATTCAGGCTTTTAAAGACTCTATAAAAATCATGAAGTATTCAATATAAATTTTTAATGATTTAAAAAGTTCATAAAAATTATGAAATATTTAATCAAGTCATTTGAAGAGTACAGTCAAAGGGTTATTCAATTGGCCAATAACATTCATAGATTTTAAAATATCAATGACTTTTATTAACATTTATGTGAAAAAAATTGCTCAATTTCTTTTTCATTCCCTCCCAAAAATTTTTGTAGACTTTTGGTGGAAGGAAGAACAAATTATGAATTAACTACTTGGTTGAAACATTTTCTTTGACTGTGTAAACTTTATTCATTTATTACAAAATACCCACCAATCGTTACCCAAGTTCGTTAGTTTTGACAACAAACAAATGTCATAGTGCAGTAAAGATGGAAATACTTAGTAAGTAATATTATTAACGGGATCATTTTTCTCTATGATTTCTTTTTTTTTCAAATTTGGAAAGATAAATGCCCTCGTCAACTTTCATAGACATCAATGGTGATAAATTTTTATATATATATTTTTAAAAATATTAGTATAAAAATTATAATTTATGAAGTGTATATTATATCTTAGAAATCAACAAAAGTCTTTTGTAGTAAAATGAAAAAACTTAAAAAATCTATGAAAAGTTTTTATAACTTTTTAAATTCCATAAAAATCAATAGAATTCCATAGAAGTCATTTAAATTGAAACTTTACAAAAGTTTATGAAAGTTTATTGATGTCTATAAAAGTCTTTTAAAATGAATTCTATAGAAATCTACAAAAATCATTCATAATTTTGTAACTAATGAAAACATCAGACATTTTTAGTGTTTTGAACTTTTTGTTAATTAAATGTAAAAAATCATTTCTCGTTTTCTCAATTTTTTTTTTCCCAAATCATTCACTGAATGCAATTTTTTGGTTTTGGAAAACTAAAAACACATTTTCAACCCGTAGTTGCCACGGGGCATTGTTTATGGTAGATAACATAGTTAATGTAAAGCCCAAATTTTCTCCTCTTATGAGGAATAAAATTTTTCGATGAATAATATTTTTGATGAATAGTATTTTCGTATAAATAGTATTTTCGAATTAATAGTGTATATGAGTGAATAGTATTTTTGGGAAACGGACCCCAAAAATCATTAAAAGTGATTTTTTTATGAATAATAATTTCGTGTGAATGGTACTTTTGGATAGAAAGTGTCCACATGAATAGTAATTTTCGAAAAGTGGATCTCACGAATAAAAATTTCGAAATTAGTATTAATGGTAAATGAAATTGAAATGAATCAAAGATAAGTCCATTTAAAGAGATTGTAAGTGATCCGAAGTTTATTAGATGAAAATATCTCTTCCAATCTTCATGCTGTACATATACCGTATTTAGTATTTATGGAGTAATAAAATAATTTAAAAGTCTCAGGTGTGAAAATTGAAGTTCCAGTATGTAATGCCCTAAAATTTATGTTCGTATAGTTAGTTTTCGTTGATTAAATAATTAAATTCAATAAATGAGATTAAATTAGAAATTGAGCGAAATTATTGCAATATATATATTTTTCGTTCGTTATTTAGGGAATTTAATAAATTTCGGAGATATTTTTTTTAATAACGGATTTAATTAAAGATTAAATGGGAGAGATTGAATGATGAAAAAATATCATTGGATAATCAAATAAGTACCAAAGGAATTCAATGCATGAGATTAATTTTTTGGGCCAATAGGAATTTGACAAAAAAAGTCAAAAAGTAAGAATATGAAATGAAAATATGACAAATGTGTGGTGGAATGGAATTAGTGGAAAAGTGAGATGTCAAGATTATCGAATGGGGAGTTGGCATGTGTGATGTGGGGTTTAAATGCAATTAGAGAAAAAGTTGGGGCTAAAGTGGAAATCCAAGAAGTAGATTGGTATATATAGTGAAGTTGACTTGAAAAAAAAATCATTTTCTTCTTTCTCCTTCAATTGCCGTCCACCCCTTCATCATTTTCTCTTAACTTTCTTTGATTTTCAAACCTCCAAATCATCCATTTAGCTTGTTCTTTCCATCATCTACCCATCCAAAGCTTCAAATTCATCAAAACTCATCTATTTTCCAAGTTTGATTTTGCTAGAAAAGGTGCAATTCAAGGTAAGTTGACATGGGTTTTTGATTTTGTGATGGGTTTGGGTTAGAAATGATTTAGATTCTTCCATGAGCATGTAGATAAGATCATTTTTGCATTTGATTTATTGTTTATAATGTTGTTGATAAAAGTAGCTTTCTTTGAAACCCTAGGTGAGTATTAGAATCAAGTAAGTTTAGGGAAGGATAAAGAGAGTCATAAGCTCTCCTTGGAGGACTGAAAAAGCTATAGAGTAAGCCCAAAAGGTTGGTATACGCGTTTTTTGAACAATCACTTTTATTAGTGTGTTGAAAATTTGAAAATTCATTTGAAATTTGATGCTTTGGTTTCTTTTGTAACACTCCTACCCCGACTTCCCCGTCCGTATAAGGATCGAGCCAAGGGATGTTACCTTTTTCATTTTCAAATTCCTTTTATAAAAATTCTTTTAAACAAAAAGTTCCTTTATAAAAGTTCTTTTTAATACGTTGATTTTATTTTAACAAAAATTCGGTAGAGTTTCTCCTGTTTTTCTGAAAAACCCAAATTTTTAAAACCTACAAAGAAAATCTCACTTCTATTATCTTCTTCAAACTTATCCACAATCTTATCATAATCCAAAAATAAAATAATTTATTTTAATTTCCATTTAAAATTAAAAAAAAAAATTCCTCATTGGTTCCCATAACTAATCCCATGCAATCCATTCCAGTTGCACTCACTTGATTGTCCAATGATGTTTTCCATTGCTCAATCTCTCCTATTGAATCTCTAATTAAATCTGTTATCGAGAAAAAATATCTCCGAAAATTAACAAAGTTCTTAAATAAATAACGAAAAAAATAATATCGCATTAATTCGCTTGATTTCGAATTTAATCCCACTTATTGAACTTAATTACTAAATAAATGAATACTAATTGTACGGAAATAAACATCAGGGTGTTATATCTTTACTGTGATAAACATGTTTAAATGATATTTGTGTGTCATTCGAATGACTTTTGAATGAAGTTTGTGATGAAAAATCATGTATAACAAAATTTTGAAAAACAAAATGGCCATATAGGCCGAATGCACATCCTAGATAATCTAAGGGATATTTTTATCATTTTAAGCTTATTTACGTATTATTCCAATGATGTTTGAATGACTTATATGATGAAATATTGATTGAAACAAAAATTTGAAAAAAAACTCCCTTTGGCCGAATGGTATGCATAAGAGAAGGTAGGGGCATTTTTGTCATTTTCATCCCATTTGTGGGTTATTTAGGTGATGTTTAAATGATTTATGTGTTGAAAAAAAAAATCGAATCGAAAAATAAAAATTTGAAAACACCCCTTTTAACCAAATAGATGATGGAAAAAAGGGAAAGTGGATTTGTTAAGCTTTGACACCAAAACTAAGGATAAAATGGTCATTTGTAATGGCCTAAAGTGATACCTCAAAGAAATAGAAAAAATGAATTCAAAAGTGTTATAACATCGTTACGTGATTAAAAGTTTAGTTTTAGATTGAAAATTTTGTAATTTTGAAAAATTAAAGGGTTCGTGTAAAACTAGTCACCGGTAGGTGAGGATTGATAGTTAGCATGCCAATAGAGTACATATTAGCAGTACTGGACCGTTACGAATGCTTATCAACTTTGAATTACGGACCCTAAGAGGCATTGAGTGTTTGGTCTAGAAATGGAAAAAGGTTATAAAACGCGACCAGATGGGTAGTCACCGAGTGTCCGCTGCTGGGGACGCTGTTTATTCTAACAGGTAGTCAGTGAATGGTCGATGCCAGGAAAACCTATTATCGATCCAAAGTATCGTGTTAGATTTTATAAAGGGCTCTAAAAAGTTCAATAAAGTTATATTGTAAAAATGTATGACAAAAGAGTTTTTGAAGGGCAACTTCATAAATGTTTTTAACAATGAATTTTGGAAGTTTATATTGTTAAATTTTTACTTGTGTCATGTATGATGTCAATATTTCAAAAAGTTGATTATCCGTGTATGTTATTTAATTTTATTGTTACATTATTGAACATAATTATGAATTCAAAAGTTTTATGTGTACACCAATTAAGTAGAAATATTTAGTGCGTTGGAATTTACTATACACAGGTCGTTGATTGGGCTTGGTAGATAAAAACTGAAGACAAAGTATATCTACAGTAATATCAGCGAGTCACATCCATCCTCCTTTTTAGTAAACATCATTTTGGGTTCACTTATGCATGTCATCACGTATATATATGTATATATATATATATATATGTTTATATGTACAATCATGAAATGTGTATATTTTCCTAGAGCATGAACTTTTGTAAAGAACGAATTATAAAATGTTTGGACTTTTTTGTAAAATGTATAACTTGAGTTTGTATTAAGAATTTTGTGAATGTGAAGTTTTATTGGAAAGTTGTTTATTTAAATATATTTTTGTGGCGAAGTGAAATAGGAAATGGACGGAAGGTCCGAGATGGAAGTTGTGGAAAGAATTCCCTACAGGTTTTAAAATATTGTGTTATCATAAAAATAAGGGAAACTCTGTCGGATTTTCGAAAAATAAAATGGTTTGAAATAAAGAATAAAGGATTTGTTTTTTTGTAAACATTATAAAAGAATAATTTTAGTAAATGTTTTATACAAATTTAATTAAAGTAAAAGTAATACCCTTTTTCTCGATTGTCGTACCACTGGGAGTTGAGGAGAGGGGTGTTACACACAGTATGATTCCCAAACATTTCAGAAGTAATTAATAAAATTTTTGGAAAGTTTGGAAATGATAAATTGAGTTATAATAGAATTCCTGGATAGTTCGGATAGGTTAATTAAGTTTCGATATAATTCTCGGATAGTCTGAATGTGTAATTGAACTTTAGTAAAATTTTCAAGTAAATAAATTGAATTCTAATATAATTTTCAGACGAACCGGAAATAATTTCGAATACAGAAATAGGAAATCGTAAAGTGTGAATGAATGCATGAGACACGTGGCGAGAAATGGGAGGATGAAGTAATGCAATTTGACAAGTGGCAAAGTGATAAGTACACAATTGAGAGGTCTTATATAATTAGAGTATTACATGGTTAATTTAATGATTGGATGACCATGAAATATTTTTGAAATTTATTTAGGCATGAATATGAATTAAATATATTAAAGGGCAAAGTAGACATTTCACTAAGAAATTGTCACTAAAAAACACAAATCTATGTCATGCAAAATGAACCAATAAAAGAGTGATACAAGGAGGTCCAAAATGGTGATCCATGTCATGTAAAATTAGCCAATGAGAGAGTGCCACCCAAAAGTGAAAATTGTGTGATTAATTACTCATTGGTATATATTGATTTATTATTCAGAAACTACATGAAGTATAAGAGTTTTAGGAAATTATTTATTAAGTTTTGTATATTATTGAAAGTGATAAAAATGAAAAAATTATTATTTAGACTAGTATAAATATTTATTATTTAGAATAATTGTAGGTGTGATTGTTTAAAACTATATAAGTATGATTGTTGTTGAGGATTCTAATTGAAGAATTTTGTTTAATGGTAGTCTATCTAGGTGTTAATTGTTATAGTTTTGAATAATATATATAAAGAAATTTATGGAATATTTATAAGGGTACAATTATAATTATTGGAGAGCTTTAGTTAATGATGATTATGTAGGTGTGAATTATTATAGTGTAAATTATTATAGTGTAAAATATACAATCTTATGTATATGAAAAGATTGAAAATTTATTTAGAATAGAATTATTATGACCATTAATAATTAAATAAAAGCAATGATTATAGAATAAGATATTTTAAGTTGTGATAATTCCTCAATTTCGATAATGAAATTTCATAAGGGAGGATAAATTGTAAAAGTTTAATCTAACTGAACCCAAAAGATTAATTAAAATTAAATTTATTGTTATCAATTTGGTGTAGTTCAAGTCTTAGAAGTATAGAAGTTTATGGATAAATATCTTATTGGAGGATATTTTTAAAAGAAATTAAGAAAGTGGGGTTAAAAGGAAAATGATTATAAGGGTATAAATGAAAATTTACATATATTACCAAAAATTCAATTGGGGTTGGTGTGATTTTTTTTATAATAATAATTAGTTGTGGGACCCATTGAAATAAATATATATATATATATATTAGTGGTGGTTGCCGATTTAAAGGAAGAAAAAAAATTTTTAAAAAAAAAGAATAAAAGAAGAATATGTGGACAAATGGTGATGATTGTCGAGTGATGAAGATAAAATAATAAAATAAAATAAAAGAAGAACAAGAGGCGGTGACATTAGAGATAAGGACGAGTGAGCAGAGCATGTATATATAATGTATATTAGAAGCGAATGCAAGACCGAAGCAAAAGAAAGTCGTTCCGCGAACAATAGGAAGGGAAAAAAAAAGAAAGAGAGAAGCCGAGATGAAGAACGGGAAGAAGAAAAGAAAATAAAAATATTATAGGTATCCGATTTATCCAGATAAATAAGTTTATTTTAATAGGTTTTGGATCCCAAAAAATTAGTTTATTTTTCTATAAATTATAAATTGGGTTTTATATGATTTTAGGATGGATCCAGAATGATGAGGAAATCAAAGGAGAACATGTTTTAGATACAGAAATAGGCAAAGGAATTATGTGAGTAGATAGTTTTATTTTAATTAAATTTATAGAGTTATATTTATTTTTATTTCAGATTTTATTATTTATTTCAAGTAAATAATTAGTTGAGTTAATTGATTTTATAATTACAAATTGACAGGACCCGACCCGGATTCCTACTAATGAATTCAGCAATCCTATCGGGCACCCCGTGAGACCCAGTTGAAGCCCAACTAATAAGGCCCAAAAGAATATCATGGAGCGAACCCGAAATCTTTAATAATTTTTTAAACATGTAATTTAAAATATTATCATAAATCATAAATATCAGGGTCTAAAACATAAATGTATTCATAAAAGTATCATAATATTTGTTCACAAGTCTAAATATATGCAAATTACATTATCCGAATCTGAATTACAAACTTAACACAAGAATGCTAAACTGTGTCATCGATCGGGACCCACCTAATCCACACGCAACACTCTGGTACCTAAGTCTCCTGCACCTGTACCTAGAGAGGTTTTTGGAATAAAAACATGATGAGCTATAAAGCCCAGTGAGTGCATAGATATTTATTTATAAATTATTTCTCAAAGAAATATTTTTCTTTGAAATCATTTAATTTCCAAAATTTTGTTAAAAATGGTTTATTATTTCCCGAAAATAATTTCTTTCAAAAATTTGTTTTTAATGGTATAAAAGCTCTAATGGCCACCCAAGAAAAAAAGTTAAAACCATAAAGGCGGCCAGATCAGCTCCGCTCAGTGTAAAAGGGGGAGGGTGGGGGGGAAAGGGGTGGGGAAGGGGTGGTCACGTGGCGCAAAGACTAGCATCGCTCTCCATGACAAAGCTACTAAGACATCCCGTATACACGTGTGGCGGAACTATCATTGCTTACCATGTGTCGAAAAATATCTCACAAGTGTATCGGACGACAGACTCGACAAACTCAATCCCTCCACCCCCCCCCCCCCCCTTCCCTCGATGTTAGTTGGACAACCCTCCCAACATATGTCATATATTGTGGGGTATACCGGTCGGGTCTGAAGGAAGAAGGTCACGTTATAAAAGCTTAGGCCATCCACTAAGCTTGAAAACATTTTCTATTTTTCTATTATTGAAAAACCATTTCTTAACCATGCTATAAAATAAATATTGTAAAATACATACTATACCAAAATAAGTTATTATTTCCTTTTATGCTAAAATATGAATTATTGATGAGCTTAATAGAACAATAATTAAATAAACAGAAATAAATGAAAATATAAAAGTTACTAAATAAAATAAATTAAAAGTATTGAGAATAATTCCACACTTATTACTTACTTCCCAAATTGCTTTACTTCTGCTTTCAACTGTTTCCTCCTTTAGCCTGCTGCTCCACCTATATTTAGTCACAAAAGAGACCCTAAATTTTAGCTCGCATGTCGCTTCAAAAACAACTCTTAATATCTCATCTTCACCCGAGCTCGTAAGTCTCTCAGCTCTAATATTTAGCTTTAGCTGCGAGCTCCAACTCACGGATAGCTCATCCATGCAAGCTCCTCAACCTCACTCAACTTACCCTTAGCTCGTCTTACGCGAGCTTCCTCTCTCAACTCAGCTTAAATGAGCTTATTCTTTATAGAGCTCAGCTTGGATCAAGGGCACTTCCCCTTTCCGTGAGCTAGCTCTACTCACTCCTCTTCAGCGAGATGATATTCTCTTGCTTAGCTTGCACACAACAGCTTCTCACTCTAGTAGCTCGTTCTAATGAGCTTCTGCCTTAGTCCAATTCGGACAGGTAGTAAGATGAGCTGGAACTTTACTCAGCTTACTCCTTGCGAGCTCGTGCTCTAGGCTAGCTTGATCAGTGTTGAAGGGGCTATGGTGTTTACCCAGCTCGCATCTCATGAGCTTCCGCCCCAACTCTCCCACACAAATATAAACAACACTCTGACCTCAAAATTCCTCCAACATAAATTCAGCTACACAACACCAACATTTACACATCTCTACCTGAAACACAGCAGATACCTAATCAACAACTCATTACCAGCTCCCACTCCATCCAAATCGCGACCTCACAGGCCTCATGATCTAACTAAATCATTTTACCTCAAAAATCAACATAAATTTAACTTATCCCTAACTACATCACTTACCAGCTTTCTTCAGCCTTCACTCTTGATCTCTAGCTTGCTTGTCGCTTCACTTACTCACCAGCCCGAGAGCTGCTCTAACAACCAAATCTACGCGTAGAGGTTTGCCAATAACAAATACAGTCTATGAACTGCTCAATAGATTTCCTAAAATAAACTCATGAAACCTTGCTCTTACCAGATCTATCATTTTTCCTTTCTTCAGCTCGGTCCCCTCTTAAGAACGGTAGAGATCTGGCCTTGGCTAGCGATGGCAGCAGGCTCCTTCTTCTTTTGCCAAGTTCACTCCTTCACTCTCCCTCTTTCTCTCTCTTCTTCTCTTCTCTTCACTCGATCTTTCTCTCCCCCACCGACACACCACTCACACCTATTTATAGGCATGGGTCAAGCTTGTTTTCTACCCTTGAACTTTCTTAAAATTATGGCTTTACCAAGCTTTTAGAGAATTCTCTCAAAATATCTGGAAATTTTCTCTTAAGTCCCTCAATTTCTTTTAAATTTTAATTTATTCCAATTATTTTCAAAATTTTCAAACACTAAATTCACTTCAAAATATTTAATAAAAATCCTTTTTATTATTTCAGCAATGATACATTCGTACATTCCATCTTCTCATACACATCACAGTAGAGGATATTACTTTTTTCTCCCCCTTATTAAAATTTCATCCTCAAAATTACATATTACACTGAAAAAGATGAGGGTATCTCTGATACATCTAGTCTTCATGCTTCCAAGTTGCCTCTTCCACTTCATTATTCCTTCATAATACTTTCACTAAGGGGATAACTTTATTCCACAAGACTTGCTCTCTGCAATCTAAAATCTAAACTAGTTCCTCATCGTAAGTTAAGTTCCTTTTTAGCTCAATTGGTTGATCCCTTAATATATGGGAGGGATCTGAAACGTACTTGTAAAGCATATATGGGAGGGATTTAAATGTACTTGCAGAGCATGGAAACGTGGAATACGTTATGAATCTTGCTCAACTGCGAAGGAAGCTCTAACATGTAGGCTATGGGTCCTACTTTTTCCACGATCTCAAATGGCTTAATATAGCGCGGACTCATCTTACCACACTTTCCAAATCTAAGCACGCCTTTCCAAGGGGAAATCTTGAGGAATTCCCTGTCTCTGATCTCAAACTCTAAGTCCCTACAACGATTGTCCATGTAGCTTTTCTGCCTATCGCTTGCCACTTTAAGCTTGTCTTTGATAATCTTAATCTTGTCTGTAGTAATTTGGACAAGCTCGGGACCTATCAATTCCTTCTCACCTATCTCGTCCAAACATACCTAAGTTCTACACTTTCTCATGTATAAGACTCATAAGGTGTCATACCAATGTTAGACTGATAATGTAAAACCCAAAACTGTGTTCGTCGGAGAGTGAAATATTTTTTCGATGGATCGCGTCCGATCAAAAAAAAAATATATATATATATATAATTATCGGGTCCAAAATATTCGGAATAATTATTTTTGAATAAGAAAAATAAATTCGAGTTCGCGAAGACGGATTCGAAATTTTTAAAATTTGTCCGAAGGCGGAAGCGATTAAAAAGCGGGTTCCAAGACGGGCGGACGGAAGCGGAATCCGGGATTGGATTAAAAAGCAAGAAAAGCATGGAAGATTTTTAAATGAAATAAGATAATGCATGGTTGTGACACTTGTCACGTATGCAATGGTGGAAAGTGACAAGTGTCCAATTGAAAGAAAAAGCAAATATAAAAGTTGAAAAGCAAGAAGTGATGATGGAAAACAAAAGCCCATTCGGTCCATTAAGAGCAAAACGGAGAGAGAGTGTGATTGAGAGAGAGTATTTGATCATCAGCATTTCATTTCAAAACAGAAAGCAGAAACCAAAAACAAATGAAGTGCTGCTCGTGAGTTTAGAAAGGTCCGAGCGTGCGAGATAGAGAGATCGTGAGAGAGAGAGCTGAACCGAGAGCAGAGGCTGAGAGCTTATGGTGGTGTGCTGCTCGTAGAGGAAGAGAGATCCCAAGAGCAGATCTGAAGCCAAAGAAGACATGCAAGGTCAGATCTGAAGCAAAGACGTGCATGCAAGCAAAGAGAGCTGGTGAGCTGTTGTCGTCGGGTGAGGAGGTGTTGTCTGATCGTGAGCTGCTACCTTGTCCTGCCGAGAGGGTGCTGTTGTCACCGTGAAGCTTCAGCTGCTGTCTTGAGAAGCTGCTAGCATTGAGGGCTATTGGCGTGAGGAAAACCAGGTGCTACCGTGAAGCTCCAGTTGCTGACGAGTTGCTGCTGTGGTCGTGATTGGTGTTGTCTTGCTGTCGAGCTATTGCAAGTCAAGCCGTGCTCACGTTGCTGCTGAGCTGTCACCGTGTACCAAGTGCTAAGGTTGAGCGAGCTGCTGCTGAGCTATTGTCAGGCTAAGAACCCCATTTCAGAACTGAAACGAAACATCATCAAAGGGGGCAGCTTGCTGCCGAGAACATGCGAGAGACGCCGTTTCGAAGCGAAACTATTAAGTAAGTGCTGCCCCATTTTCTTTGTTGAGTCTTTTTGGTAATTAGTAAGCCACCATGTGAATAGAATTGAGAAAAGTGATGATATTATACTTGGTTTTAGGATTGAGAACCCCGTTAGTGTGGAGGTTCGCTCGTTGATGTTGCGATTGTGTTTTTATCATCGATCGTGTTCGTTGTGTTTCATGTTATGGGCTGTTATGAGATGTGTAGGGGCTGTTGAATTATATTTTTAGTTTCGCGTTCGTTGTCGTGGAAAATAGATAGTATTAGAATGTTTTAAAGTATCGGTTAGTCGTTCGGATATTTAGAAATCGTTTCCGAGCGTTTCGGTTGAATTTTCCGCGAATGCGAGCGTTGTTAGTTTTTTTTTTTCGTTGTCAAATATAAAAGGATTGTGAATGTTATCTCGCTGCCCCGAGATTGTTATTAAGCCCGTTAAAGTGTTTAATTTGAAGTTAGGATAGTTCGAGTTTTAATAAAGTTAATCGGATAGTTTTTGTTTCGTGCGAAATCGTTAATTATCGAAATCTCGGAGTTGAAAACGGGAATGAATATGCATTAAGCTTGCTGCCATATTTTCTTCTTTGTGCTTAATCATGTTTGAATATTCGTTTGCCGTGTTTTAAGTAAAGTCATGAGTTGAAATTGACGATAAGTTTAGTTAGAAACAAAGGAATCGCGTGAAACGTTAAAAGGCGATAAGTCGCGATAGCTAGTTAAAATCGCGTAGTTTTATGTTGTTCGTTTACTTTCGCTTATTCTTTTTGTTGAATCCATTAGATTATGGCTTCATGATATTGCTTGGGATTCGATTAGCATAATTACGACGTGCTTATATTCGAATGTTAACTTATTTAGGCAGCGATAAGGCGAAGGAAAGCGAAGTTGAAGAAGTAGCGCGAGGTAGAAAATCAGGTCGTTTCCGTGAGTGTCCGTGAGTGTAAATTGTTTTATCAAATGATAAATGCAATATGATTTCTATGCTTTCATGAAAGATTTAAACGTTTTAATATTTAAATTAAATTATATGAATGATATACACTTTACAGGAATATTATACGCTTCGAATTGTTTATATTTGTACTTAAAGTAATATTGATCGTATAATTTGTTATTGAAATGTGCCTTTATGTTTCGTTTTATAAGCGAAGGAATATGTTTTACAAGTATTATTTTAGCATGATAATGTATTTCAAAACCAATGGCTACCCATCCCCATTATGACTGAATTATGACTGTTATGCGGCCGAAGTGCCTTATTGCGCGTATAGCATGTCTGTCGGGGGAAAGTCCACTAACTATGGGGGGGGATCGAGTTTGTCATGTCGCCCTCTACGCGTATATAAGGTACTATCATGACTGATGCCCTATGTGCAGCGAGGTAACATTCCGCGGCATAGTGGTTAGGACTGAGATTGCATGTCCCCACCACCGGTGACCCAAGACCGGACGGTGATCATGATTTCCCCGGGTCCCATTGGATATATGTTTTATGACTAAGGATTTATTTATGATTTTATGAGTTTATTTATGAACTTATGATTATGTTATGAATTAATTTTATGATGCTTATAATATTGTATCTTGTTTTCAAGCAAGTTACGTATAAAAATGACTGTATAATATTATGAAATGCGCGTTTTAATTAAGATATGCCGGAACTTACCATTTTTCTACAACGTTTTAGAAATGAAACTTATTTAGAACTGCATAACACTCACTGAGCCTTTTTAGCTCATTATTTTTCTTGTTTATTTTGTTTTAAATCTCCCCAGGCGCAGGATCGAGTCCTTCAGGCGGCAGATCTCCAGCTCAAGAGTAGGCGAGTTTATCAGGCGACCGAAACTGTGAAAACAAAGTAAATTTTTGTTGTATAACGGATTTTAATGTAATGTAAATATTTTAGTTTTATAACTTTAATTACGTTAGTATGCATGTGGAATGTTTTCTTTAAGTTGAAGTGGTTTTAGTTGTAAAGACTCGAATTGCATTGAAATGTGGATTTTGCGATGGACCTGAGGTCCCTTTTGCAAGTGGAAATGAATGTATGCATTTTGAAATATTATTAATTGTTTTACAGGTGTTTTGAAAAAGTTGAAAATGTCGGAGAAACAGCCGTTGTGCTGCCGAAAATTTTTCACTCTAAATTTTTAAGTAATAAGAAATGAAATTGTTTTACGGCTTAGCTTCACGGAGTCCTTTTAAGTTACCTGCATGAAGACTGTAAGGATTCTGTGGGGTGCCGGGAGGGCTCCGTTCGGATCTCTTCAGGGGAAATCCGGGTCGGGTCCTTTCAGATAACTATTATTATATGTGAACTCCACGAGTGGTAGGTGCGTATCCCAACTTTCCCTAAATTTCAAGACATATGCTCTGAGCATATCCTCAAGTATCTAGATTGTTCTCTCTTATTGACCATCTGTTTAAGGGTGAAAGGCCGTGCTGAAGCTCAATTGAGTGCCTAAGGCTTTCTACACTGTAGGCCAAAACCTTAAAGTAAACTCGGGGTCCCAATTTGACACGATCGAAATTGGCGTACCATGAAGTTCTATTACCTCATCTATGCAGAGCTGCACTAACTTACTTAAGGAGTAGCTGCTCTTAATCGACAGAAAATGAGCGAACTTAGTCAGTCTATCTACTACCACCCATTTAGCATCATGCCTTATTTAGGTGCGCGGGAGCCTTACAACGAAGTCCATGGTAACATGCTCCCATTTCCACATTGGGATCGAGAGTGGCTGCAATAATCCCACTAGTTTCTGATGCTCTACTTTAGTCTGCTGATAGATTAGGCATCAAGATACGAATTCTGCGACCTCTCTTTTCATTCATTTCCACCAATAATGTTCTTTTAGGTTACGGTACATCTTTGTGCTGCTCGAATGCATGGCATATGTTGAGGAATGAGCTTCTTCCATGATTTCCTTTTTCAACTCGCGTATATCGAGCAAGCATAATCGACGTCCTATCATTAGTGTACCAACTCCCCTAACTAAAAAGTCTGTTCTCTGACCCGCTTCGACTTCTTGCCTCAACCTTACCAACTAGGGATATTGCCACTGTAGTTCCCTTATCTGATCCACTAAAATAGAGGAAACATAGAACGTAGCTAACAATGCCCCAGAGTCTACTACATCTAGCTCGGCTCCTAGCGACCTCAACTCTACCAAAAGAGGAAGATATATCGTCCTTAAATGAGCTAGGGAACTTGCTGGTCACCTACTTAGCGCATCTGTTACTACATAGCTTTTCTGGGGTGGTATTCTATCATACAGTCGTAATCTTGAATCAGCTCTAACCACCGTCTTTCCCTCAAATTTAACTCCTTTTTGAGTGAACATATATTGCAGACTCTTATAATCCATGAAGATTTGACAAGGAACACCATACAAGTAATGCCTTTAAATGTTTAATGTAAAAACCATTATTGTGAGCTCTAGATCATAAGTAGAGTAGTTCTGTTCGTGCTTCTTTAGCTACCTGAAAGCATATGCTACTACTCTACCATTTTGCATTAGAACACACCCTAAATCTTGCTTAGAAACATCACTGAAAATGGTAAATTCGTCTTCCTTTGATGGTAACGTTAACACCGGAGCTGATACAAGTCTTCTCTTCAACTCGTCAAAACTCTACTGACAGACATCTGACCATTCGAATCTTTCTTCCTTTCTGGTCAATCTTGTAAACCCCTATTTCTGATATGTCATTCCCTAATGTTAGAAGTTAGAATATGAAAATGGAAATATTAAAATTATGAATAATAACCTCATAAGTGATATAAAAGTGTTAATAAAACTTATGGAAAGTGTTTGACACTTATAGTAAGAAAAAATCAATAAAGGGCGAAATGGTCTTTTTATAAATGAGAAATATACATAAGTGACAAAGTGGTATTTTTCTAAAAAAATAAGACTTATACATTAGTATATGAGAGATTAGCATATAATAATAAGTTAAAGTTTAGGTTAAAATGTGAAATAACTCAAGAGGGGCATTATAGTCTTTGTCAACATTTAAGTGTTTATATAGGTGTGATTGTGTTAGTTTACTAACACTTAGAAAAAAATTTAGAGTTGAGAGAGAGCTAAGGAAAGGGGTAGCAAAGGAGAGAAAAGGGAAAGGAAGAAGATCAAACCATTTTCCATCATCTTTCAAGTCTCAAATCAAGTTTTCTAGCTTAATTAAGCTAAAGAGCAAGCCCTAAGCAAAATCAAGATAAAGTATCATCATTTTCTTCAAATTTGAGGATTAGTTGAAGTGAATAAATGTGATGATAAGTTGGTTAGATTTTGATGGGATTATGATGAGAGTTTTACATGTAAATAAAGTGTAGAACTCTCGAATCATGGTAAGGTAGCTTAGATTTCAAGATAGAGTGTGGGAATTGTAGGTTACGGTTTATGGAAAAGAAACCCTAACTAGTGATTTAAGTAAGAGAAGAATTAAACAAGTTGTATATAAATTGTTTGATGAAATGCTTGAAAGAGTATGACATGTAGAAGTGATAGAATTGTAAAAGAAGAAGTATAGAGCTAAATGGAGAATCACGAGCTGGATGAAGGGCAGACAGTGACCTACACCCTTCAAACTTATTTGGGGTTGTTCTAGACCTCAAAACACGCCTAGGAGTCATAGCAAACCATAGGAATTAGAAGGGAACGATTCCGATAAAAATTGAAGAAGTTATGGTTAAAATAAAGTCGTAATGTGAAATAAGAATGTAAATGCATTTTTCAATGCATGAAATGAATGTAATTGATCATAATTAGGTAAAAGAACCTTAGATACGAAAGAAATAAAGTCCTCGTATATAGGATGTCACAATTGTGCATTAGAAAGTGTCAAAAAATAGGCATTTTTCATAGATTTCAACTTTCGATACTTAGAATTTCTCGAAACCATTTTACAAGCGACTTAAATGTGAGTTAGGGAGATGATTTGAGTGAAAATGGAGCCAAGAAAATCACTCAGAATGGGCCTAATTTAGGTAACTTGTGTTTCGGGCTTCCGCCGACCATTTTGAGCATTCCGGAATGACCTTAGGTGATAATAAATAAGGTCGTGCAAATAAATCAGAATTTAAAAGTCTCGGTTAAGTTAGAAACTAGATGGAAAGGTTGTAGTCTAAAGAAGTTTTAATAGAGTTCATTATATTGAGAGTTTCAATTGTAATTCAATAAAGCTCATCTAGCAAAGTTTGAATAAGAATGTGATGTGTGGGTTCAAAGCAAGCTATCGGAGCGAAGAAGACCCATTAGGGATCGTTGACAAGTGTGGATTTGAGGTGAGTATACTAACTCACACTTTGTTCATTTGTATTGTTTAATGTAATTGTATTAAGTTTCACGAAAAATGTTAATACGTGTTCAAAGTGATTTTCGAAAGTAAAAATATTTTTGTGGAAGTTGAGCTTGAAAAGCTCTAGTCTAAAGATTTCAAAAGATAAGTTATTTAGTGCTTAAGGCACTTAGAAAGAAATTCCAAAAGAAAGTTGTTTTGGTGCTAATTGCACTTAGTAAAGAAAGAGATTGTTTCAAAGGCCTTTTGTATACCTCTCAAGTTATGTATGAGTTAGCGCTACGGTTAGCGATGTAGAAAATTTCGTCCGTAGTCGCTCAGAGTTTCAGTTTAGCACAGTTTAGCAAAGCGCTACATATTGCGATGCTGAAAATTCCACAATGTAGTTGCTCAGAATTGATATAGTGTCTTGCATTACGATTGCAAGGCATTAAAGTCCCCATATAGTCATCAAGCCTAAATAGTTGGGGATGTAAAAAATTCCACCACATGGTCACAGAGAAGTATCGGTAGCGTCACGATTGGTGTTAGTTAAAATCGACACTTGACATAGCAGTTAAGGAGGGGGTACGATTGGTACTTTTAGAAGTAAAAGAGTTCACGAAAAGTTTTACAAATTCCAATAAGTTTATATTATTATTGTTATGAATTATTCAATGGTTGAACTAGTTTAAGTTTATATAGTTATTATTGTTATACTTTCTAAAACCTCTACAGGTATTCGCACGGACAATCAAGACACAAAACAAAAATAGAAATTTTCTTCAACAAATTAGGTGGGCACATCGATGGATACATCCTACAAATCATGTTGTATTTTGTTGTAACTAAAATCTAACAAGTTCATGCATCCTTTTGTATCTTTTTGCGAAATTACTCTGTGAATATGTATTATATATGTTGTGATATAAATAGCTATAAAGTTTTCTATGATGTTAAAAGTATTTAATTATCAATTGAGGTTTTATGTGGATAAATGCATGTTTATGGAATTAAAGGAAGTTGGGTTGTGATTGATATATTTTGGGAGTGTTTATTTTTATGCAGGAATTTTGGGAAGCTTAAAAAATTCAGCCGTTATGCTGCTAGATTTTTGTTATAACAAGTTTCAGGTTTTGAAAAAAAAAATGGTTACTTTTCTAACTTTATAAAGACAATGAAAAATTGAAAATCAATGAACCAACCCAACTAGTTACCAAATCTTGAGTTCAGCTAAGTTTCGAAGTCAAGTAAACGAGCAAGTTTCAGGGTTCGCTCCATGATTCCTATTTAACCGACCAGTCGAGCTTAAGAAGGGTTCGTTGGAGTGTCAGGCGAGGCCTACCAGATACTAGCCTAGAGAAAATCTGGTTTGGGTCTCGTCAAATATAGTCAACGGGGCCACTATCCTTAAAAACCCCTTTATAAATTTTCTATAGTAACCTGCCAAACCAATGAAACTCTGAACCTTTGAAATATTGTTGGGCGGTCTCCAGCTCGTTATTGCTTCTATCTAATGAGGATCCACACTTATTCCTTTGGCCGATACCACATAACCCAAGAAAGCAATACTGTTTAGCCAAAATTGGCATTTGTTGAATTTTGTATACAACTAATGCTCTCTTAGGGTCTGTAATACTATCCAAAGATGCTCTGCATGCTCCTCATAGCTATCGAATACACTAAGATGTCATCACTGAAGACTATCATGAACTTATCTAGATACTGCCTGAAAATCTTGTTCATCAAGTCCATGAAAGCTGTTGGAGCATTCGTCAATCCAAACGGCATGATAAGGAACTCGTAATGGCCATTGCGAGTTCGAAAAGTAGTCTTCGGAACATCCTCTCCATGGATTCTTAGTTGATGATATCCTGACTTCAGGTCGATCTTCGAATAAATTCTGGATCCTTGCAGCTGATCAAACAAGTTGTCGATCCTCGGGAGTGGGTACTGATTCCGAACTATCACTTTATTCAGTTGTCTATAGTTAATGCATAATCTGAAGCTCATATCTTTCTTCTTAACGAATAACATTGGAGCCCTCCATAGTGAATGGTTGGGTCTCACAAAACCTTTATCCAGTAGTTCTTCCATTTGCACTTTCAACTCTCTTAACTTGGCTGGAGCCATTCGGTAAGGCGCTATGAAAATCAGCTTAGTCCCTAGAATTAGATCTATCTCGAACTCTACTTCCCAGTCTGGAGATAAACTTGGAAGGTCCTCCGGGAACACATCTGAAAATTCTCTGACCACCGAGATATTCTCCAATCTCACTACATCATCTCTAGTCTCCACTACATAAGCTAACTATCCCTAGCATGACTTTTTAAGCACCATGCTAGCCTCCATTGTTAACATGATGCTGAACAAGAGCGATCTCTGCACTCCTTGAAAAATGACATCTAGCTCCCCTACTCTGGATAACCTGACTTCCTTTCAGAAGTAATCCAACAAAGCTAGATGTACTGACAACCAATCTATACTTAATATAACGTCAAAATCATAGAGGTCCATCATAATCAAGTTCACCAAGAATTCCTTACCTTTAATGACTACTACAATGTGCCCGAAAACTTCCTTTGCCTGAAGGGAATCCCCAGTAGGGATAGATACTATCATACTACCTCTTAGGGGTTCTGGTTCAACACTAATGGTCCTAGCAAAACTCCTGGACACGAAGGAATGTGTAGTCCTTAGATCTATCAATGCATAAATTTCGCGATCAAAAACAAAAATGATACATATCACGAAGTTTGGGGAGGCGTCTGTATCTTGCTAGGTCACTACGAA
Source organism: Dimocarpus longan (assembly GCA_022984855.1). NCBI lineage: Eukaryota > Viridiplantae > Streptophyta > Magnoliopsida > Sapindales > Sapindaceae > Dimocarpus > Dimocarpus longan. The sequence continues at coordinate 19,364,796 of CM041018.1, read as the reverse complement.
ACTCCAACCTGAGCACGGGGTCTTCCTAGCTGATGTTGGGATGGAACACCCCTACCTGACGCTCTGTTGGGCTGGCCGAAACTGGAGGCTCCCCGGGCTTGGGAGCTCCTTTGGTCTAGTTTCCAACCTCCACTAGAGGGTCCTGGTGCTACAATCCTAATCTCTGACTGGACTGCTGAAGCTGCCACCGGACAATCCTTTATAAGATGACCTTCTTGTCCGCATCTGAAACATCCCAAACTACTTCTAAGACACTCGCCCGAATGCCTCTTCTCGCATGTTCTGTAGACCGGCCAATTTTTTCAACTCTCACTACTGCTTTCGGATTCGACTGATTGCCTTATAGAGCTCTGACTCGATTATGACCCTTGATTCGATCTCTGGATACCTGATCTAGTAGATGATTGAACTTGTTGGGTACTCTTGAAAAGCCTCCGGTCCATCTGCGCTTTTGAGTTGGTTGCCTGGTTCTAGGAATGACCTTCATGCTCCTCTCTACTCTAACTGCAGCCTCTACTGGCTCTCTATACTGAGTATGGACCGTTGTTAGATTCAAGCCCGCTATAAACCTTTTACTCTTCTGCTCTTCATTATCGATGATGAAAGGTACTACACGAAATAAACTCTGAAAATCTTTTCTCATAATCAACCATGGAAAGATTGGCTTGTTCTAACCTAAAGAATTCTTCGATCTTTGCATCTTGGTAGCTTCTCGGATAGAATTTGTTCATGAACTCTTGCTTGAATAATGCCCTGGATACTCCGGCTAGATTCCGCCTCTGTACCGCTTTCCACCAGTCTTTAGCTCTGTCCTTCAATAGAAAGGTGGTGAATACTACCATCTAGTCTTCGAAGCAACCATTACCTGAAAAATTTTCTCGCTGGTCTCTACCATAACAAGGCGCTCTCCAGATCCCTGGTTTTATCGTAAGATCTAGCGCCCAACTTACGAGTGCGTTTGATAAAGACTCCTGATTCCCTCGACTGATGTAACGTCGCTACCAACACTCGAGCTAGGCGCTCTACATCTACATTCCCACCAGCACACTCCACAGGTTATGAAGGTCCAACTTGATCTACAGGCACGTTGACAGACTCATCAACGTGTCCCTCCCTCGGTGCAGGTATCTCAATCACTGCTCTCTTAGTGGGTGGATGACCTTAACAAGGCATGACTCTATAAAACGAATAAAAATCATGCAATGCATGAAGTGAGAAACGGTTTCGTAAAAACCATGTAGCTATGTAAAAACTCTTTTTAAAATATCATTTTCTAGCTTTATCTTAAAATTGTTTAAAATCTTTGCTCTGATACCAATCTAACAAGACCCTACCCGGATTTCTACTAATGAATCCAGCGATCCAGTCGAGCACCCCACGAGACCCAGCTGAAGCCCAACTAATAAGACCAAAAAGGATATCGTGGAGCAAACCCGAAATCTTTAATAATTTTCTAAACATGTACTTTAAAATATTATCATAAATCATAAATATCAGGGTCTAAAACATAAATGCATTCATAAAAGTGTCACAATATTTGTTCATAAATCTAAATATATGCAAATTACATTATCCGAATTTGAATTACAAACTTAACACAAGAATGTTAAACTGCGTCATCGATCGGGACCCACCTATTCCACAAGCGGCGCTTTAGTACCCGAGTCTCCTACACCTGTACTTGGGGAGGTTTTTGGAATAAAAACATGATGGGCTATAAAGCCCAATGAGTGCTTAGATATTTATTTATAAATTATTTCTCAAGGAAAACTTTTTCTTTAAACTCGTTTTATTTCCAAAAGTTTGTTAAAAAGGGTTTATTATTTTAAGAAAATAATTTCTTTGGAAAATCTGTTTCTATTGGTATAAAACCTCTAATGACCACCCAAGAAAACTAAAACCGGGAGGGGGGGCGGGGGAGGGGGCACGTGCGCAAAGGTTAGCATCGCTCATCATGACAAAACTGCTAAGACATCTTGTATACACGTGTGGCAGAATTATCATCACTCACCGTGCATCGAGAAATACCCCACAAGTGTATTAGACGATAAATTCAATCCCCTCCCCTCGATGTTAGTAGGACTACCCTTCAAACATATGTCATACATTGTAAGGTATACCGATCGGGTTTAAAGCTAGAATGTCATGTTATAAAGGCTTGGGCCGTCCACTAGGTTTGAAAACATTTTCTACTTTTCAGTTATTGAAAAACCATTTCTTAACCATGCTATAAAATAAATATTGTAAAATACATACTATACCAAAATAAGTTATTATTTCTTTTTGTGCTAAAGTATGAATTATTGATGAGCTTAATAGAGTAATAATTAAATAAATAGAATTAAATGAAAATATAAAAGTTACTAAATAAAATAAATTAAAAGTATTGAGAATAATTCCACACTCACTACTTGCTTCCCAAATTGCTTTACTTCTGCCTTCAGCTATCTACTCCTCTAGCCTGTTGCTCCACCTACATTTAGTCACAAAAGAGACCCTAAATTTTAGCTCGCAGGTCGCTTCAAAAACAACTCTTAATATCTCATCTTCACCCGAGCTCCCAAGTCCCTCAACTCTAATATTTAGCTCTAGCTGCGAGCTCCAACTTGCTGACAGCTCACCCACGCGAGCTCCTCAACTTCACTTAACTTACCTTCAGCTCGTCCTATGCGAGCTCCCTCTCTCGGCTCAGCTTAAATGAGCTCATTCTTTATAGAGCTTAGCTTAGATCGAGGGCACTTCCCTTTCCGTGAGCTAACTCTACTCACTCTTTTTCAACGAGGATATATTCTTTTACTCAGCTCGCACACAGCAGGTTCTCACTCTAATAGCTGGTTCTAATGAGCTTCTGCCTTAGTCCAATTCGAATAGGCAGTAAGATGAGCTGGAACTTTACTCAGCTTATTCCTTATGAGCTTATGCTCTAGGCCAATTTGATCAGTGATGAAAGGGCTATGGGTTTTTAATCAGCTCGTATGTCATGAGCTTCTGCCCCAGCTCGCCCATATAAACATAAACACCATTCTGACCTCAAAATTCCTCCAACATAAATTCAACTACACAACATCAACATTTACACATCTCTACCTCAAGCACAACAGATACCTAATCCATAACTCATCACCAGCTCCCACTCCATCCAGCTCGCGAGCTCACAGGCCTCATAATCCAACTAAATCATTCTACCTCAAAAATCAACACAAATTTAACTTGTCCTTTACTACATTACTTACTAGCTTTCTTCAGCCTTCAGTCTTGATCTCTAGCTTGCTTGTCGCTTCACTTACTCACTAGCCCGAGAGCTACTCCAACATCCAAATCTACATGCAGAGGTTCACCAATAACAAATACAGTCCATGAACTGCTCAACAGATTTCCTAAAATAAACTCACGAAACCTTACTTTTTCTAGATCTATCTTTCTCCTTTCTTCAGCTCAGTCCCCTCTTCAGAACGACAAAGATATGGCTTTAGCCAGCAGCGGCAGAAGACTCCTTCTTCTTTTGTCGAGCTCACTCCTTCAGTCTCCCTATTTCTCTCTCTTCCTCTCTTCTCTTCACTCGATCTTTCTCTCCCCCACTGACACACCACTCACACCTATTTATAAGCGTGGATTATGCTCGTCCTTTACCCTTGAACTTTCTTAAAATTACGGTTTTACCAACCTTCTAGAGAATTCTCTCAAAATATCTAAAAATTTTCTCTTAGGTCCCTCAATTTATTTTAAATTTTAATTTATTCCAATTATTTTCAAAATTTTCAAACACTAAATTTTTCACTTCAAAATACTTAATAAAAATATTTTTTTATTATTTCACCAAGGGTACATACGTACATTCCATCTTCTAGTACACATGCACAATAATATCCTCAGGAGAGGAAATTACATAAATTATGTTTTATAATTGAAAGAAAAGTTTATATATATTTCAAATTTTATTTATTTAAGTATGATTAGAAGAAAATTATTTAATTAGTTTATTGATTTATTGATTTTGTATTATGATTTATGATTTGATTATAGAATATGTATTTTGATAATCATATTTCTATTTAGAAATCAAGTTATGCAATTTTGCATACAAAATTATTTACGATTTGAAAATGAATAAAATAAGATTTTCAGTAGGTTCACGTATATTTCATATTTTATTATGTATTAGAAATAAATTATTTATTTAGTAAATTGATTTTATAGATTATAAATTATTTGCATGTTTATAATTATATTATGTTGTAAGAAATAATGATTATTTATATTTTGAGAAAAGTATTATTTAATATTATTGATTTCTTTTCAAGTTTATTATCGGTATGTTCTTATGAAATTTTTAAATTCAACATTCACATGTTTTAAAGTATATATGTTTGAAATGAATACTAAGATTTCATTAAGAATATTAGTTATGGATATTTTAAGCATATATGACATTGATAATGCATTTTGAGATTGAAAGTGATGTTCTTTTAAAAATATTAGTTTACGGATATTTTATATATTTGCTTGAAAATAAAATGTTTTATGCGTGAGAGGTTGGAAACAATGATGCTTATGTTTCAATGATTTTTGTGTGATATGATTCATATTTTTTTTTCAAGTTTATAAAATGAAGGAATTTAGTTTTGTATGATATAGAAAGGAAAATGTTTTCAAACGCCAATGGCCTACCCTATGTTATATGTTATATGTTATGAATTATAATTTAGACCCGACCGGTATACCCCACTGTGTATGGCAAGTGTTGGGAGAGCGTGTCACTAACATCGGAGGGATTGAGTCAGTCAGTCGAGTCGTGTTGCCCTCTACATATGTAGGGTATTATCTTACTCTCATATGCAATACAAAAAATTTCGCTGTCGATTGTGAGATATCTCATGTATATTGTCACTATGAGCGTTGCTAATCGAATCGTCATGTGACTACATTATGATGATCTCTGGGTTTCATTGATACATACTCGTGGAAAGGAAATCTTAAGTTATGCAATAATTGAAGTATTATTATGTTTTTATGCTTGAAACTATATTTTAAAAATGCCCACAAATTTATTAAAGTTTATGATTTTGATTGCGAAAATATTATGAAATAAAATAATTTCTTTTAAAATGTTTTTGGGAGGTATTTTAAAAAGAAAGAGTTTTAATAGAAAAATTTTACCACTCACTGAGCTCCTTTAACTCACTGCTATTTGTTTTATGTTTTATGAAAACCTTCCTAAGTACAAGAACCAATAGTCAGGGTACTTGCTCTCCCACGTCAAATTAGGTGGGCTGGTCATAGATAATGTTCTGTGAAGTCACACTTTGCATATTTAAATTTAATTGAAAATTTATGTATGAACCTAGTTTTGATTGTAAAGCATTTCATGAATTTTACCACGATTGTGGTGATACAATATATTCATCTAAACGAAATGATTTGATGCATATGTATATATATAATGTAAACATTTTGGGATATGTATAAATGTTTTGATTTCATGCATGAAATTGTGTTTTCGAATTTGAAATGATTTTGTTAAATTATATTTATTATGGCTAGGTGATGATTTTGAGATGGACTAGAGGTTCAACATAATAGTGGAGATTATTGTTTGAAATATTGAAATGTTATTGAATTATTTTTCAAGTGATTTGAAATTTTGAGAAACCTTGAAAAACAGTCGTTATGCTGTCAAAATTTTTCTAGAAAATCTATATTATGGAAAAAGAGAATTCTATGATTGATAATTCATATGTTTATGAAATAATTTAAGTTTGAAGGCTTGTTCCACGGAGTTCTTTTGGCCTTACTAGTAGAGCCCAGAAGGGTTCCGTGGGGTGCCCAACGGGATCACGGGAGCTCCGAAAAGGGAAATTTGGGGTGGATCCCATCAGTTAACACGGGCTTTGCCTTTGGTGTGTATATATATAAATTTTAAAATATTGATTAATTGATTTATTGAGATTGTATTCAATGTATTGTTTTATCACTGCAAAATTGGGAAGGTAATGATATTTTAAGAGTGTTAATCCAATTAAATTAAAAAATCAATTAATTAGGAAATGGGATTAATTTAAAACAATATATAAGCTCATGAACATACTTTTTAACCAAAAATTGACTCAATTAACACAAGTTTAGAAAGTTTATGTGTTATTAAAGAATATAGAGAAATACCAATTAAGACCACATCAGTTTAAAACGTTTATATTTTATTAACATTATTGTAAAACTCGGTGAGTAGGTCTGACTACTCGCAAATAACTCTAAATCGGAGGTTTCACTCACTAGAGGTGAGTAGTCATGTAAACCCAAAACCTCGTCCGGTGGAAAATAAGTTATTTTTCGGTAGATAGTGTTTTCAAATGGAAAGTGTCTGTGGGAATAGTAATTTTTCAGAAAATGGACTTAGTAAATAATAAGCTTCGAAATTATATTGGACTCAAGAAAAATTGAAGCAAATGAAAAATGGATCTATTCAAATAGATTTCGAGTAATTTGAAAATTTATCAGACGAAAATATTCTTTTCCAATTTAGGATCGTATAGAATATTTTTGGAGAAATAATTTAGAGTGCTCTGAGGTGAACTCGAATTTAAGAATAAATTTTGGAGGTGGAAATTGAGTTATAATCGGACTTTCGGATGGACGAAAAAGAATCTGAATACGGAACCGAAATAGGAGAATGCATGGAAAGTGATAAGTGGAATGAATTGGTGCATGGGTGCTACATGTCATGCATGCAAAAAAGAAATAAAACAAGCGGCACAAAGCTACCATTCATGGACTCCAAGCGTGTGCATGTGGTTAAGCATATAAATATGAATTTGAAAAGAAGAGTGCATAAGGCAAGAGAGCATTGTGTGCCATTCAGTCAAATAAGAAGCAAGAGCCAAGAGAAGTGAGAGAGGGAGAGAGACTAAGCCGAGAGAGAGTGTGAGAAAGAGACAGACCAAGCAAAGAGGAAGAGAAGCAAGAATAGCTACCATTTCCACTCGATTAAGAAGCACAAAATCGAGAGAAGAAAGATCAAAATAAGCAAGCTTTCAATTCGGTCATCAACACCAAAAATCAAAATAAGTGTTTGGCTAAGCAAACAAGAGAGGGAGCTGATTGAGAGAATTAAAGCAAGAAATAAGCAAGAATCCACTCATGCATTCGGTCACCAACATCAACCCGTGAGAGAGAGAGAGCAAAGGAAATCAAAGACAGCATGCTTGTATGATATGTTTGAGTGAATTTTTGAGTGATTTCAACTCACTCTAAGGGTATTTCAACTGAGAACAAGAAGAAGCAAGGTAAGAGTATTACTTTTGTTGATTCTTGAGTTGTTTTTGGAGTGTTTCTAATGCATACAAACCCATTGAAGGGAATAAATGTCTTGGCCAAGAAAAGCAACCAAAGGCAATAGCTTTGCATGCCCATTTTGAAGCTTTCTTTGAGTGGTTTGCATGCCAAGAATGAGTTGCATGCAAGGCTAGGAGGAAGGTTTACTTTTTTGCATGTCATTTGGAAGAGGTAAGTATGATTTCTCCATGGTTTTCTTGTGTAAAAATGATGAGTTTGTTGGTGATCTATGGGTTGGTATGATTATTACTTTTGGGATGTGATTTTTGAAGTTTTAAGACCTTAAAATAATGAAGGTGGTGTCGCATGTGATGTTGGATGTAAGTTTTGAAAGAAAAATTATTGTTAGAATGCTTATAGGTTCGGCCATGCTGAAGGTTTTGATTCAAATGTTGTTTGATCATTTTGCTTTGATTAATGAAGTGATTATTACGTGTTTGTGAGAGAGAAATTGATGTAAAATTGGTATTGTGATTGCATGATGTAATTTGGCCATGAGGGGTATTTTAGGATCAAAGTAAGTTTGATTTAATTGAGTTAATTTTGTGCAATTATATGTGTTAAAAGGACAAATTTTGGTGTTGAAATGAGAAATAAATAATATGGATTATGGATATGCTATGTTCGGCCAAGATAGGGTCCATTGGGGGGTTGATTGTTGCCATGATATATGATGATGATGTTGTGATGGAAATTTATAATTTAAAGTGAAGAAATGATGGTGTTGAATGCATGCATGTTTTTCGGGCAAGAAATAGGTTGTGTAATTCAATTTGTTGTTTGATTATTTTGTCATGATATTTGAAGTAAATTTGGTATGTATGTAAGTGTGGAAGAGAAGAAAAGTTAGTATTAGGGGCTATCTTGATGTTGAATTCAATAAAGAAATTGTTTTGGGTATTTTAAATGACATTAGAGAGCTGTTTTGATGTTGAAAACTCAAATCAAAGTTTTGGTATGCAAGCTGTCATGAGTTGTTCTTGATTATATTTAAGTGTTATGCAATTAATTTTGAAGAATTTGAATGAGTTTATAAGTTATTTAATGATAGTAGTAACTTGGAATGGAAAGAATTTTGCATTGGTGTCAAACAGTCGTTTCGCGACTAATTATTGTTCATAACTACATCAATATGGTGTTTGATGGATTTAAATTGAATTTACATCATAATTCATGTGTTCGCATATGTTTGCGATAATAAAAATTGAAGAGGATGAATGATGTGAAAATTTATAGGCATTCGGCTATAATAGGCCAAGTTGATGCTTGAATGCATTTAATGCGTTAAAATGAGATTTAGCTTTGAATTGGCATGTTTTTCGTGTTTAGAGGTTAGGAATTTCAAATGGAAATTTCGTGTAAATGATTGAAGTCGTTATGGCCTAGAAAAGGGTATTTCGATACCTTTGGATAGTTAGAAGTTATTATTGTTACATGTGTAAGTGCTAATCGGAAGTCGCGCTTGTATTTAAGTGTAGGTGAAGCGACGTATAAAAAGGGAGAACGTTGAAGTGTGGGTTACTTGGTAAGCAAGTTGTGAGTGTGGATTTTATTAAAGTTTTTATATCTTTTATATCCATTGAATTTATAAATGCAATATTATGTTATATTCGAATTTTTATACGTATTGAGTAAGTTCAAGCATATTATTGTTTTTATTTTAATGCATGTAAAGTTTTATCCAAGTTATGTTGTAAACGTATTTATTTTTAAAGTAAAGTAGAAAGTTTAGTAAAATACATGCATAGAAAATACACGTTAATGATATTTTGAAAGTTTTAGGTTTTTACTTTAGAAAGAAGTATTTCGGATATAAACCGTAAACTAGAGAACAAAATATTTACGAGTTAAATCAATATGCTCTCAAGTTAAGTTAATGTAAAAGTTTTTGAGTATAAGTTTTAAGCATGTAGAAATGATTTTAATTGCCTTTAGTTTACCCTAATATTAGCTAGGGCCTAGAATTCCTCAAGGGTTAAGACCTAAGAAAGAGGCCCGTATAAACCGTGAGACCTAGAATCCTTTGAGGGAAACCCAAGAAAGGGACCTATAAAACCGTGAGGGTCTAGAATCTCTTGAGGACAAAAACTCAAGAAAGAGGCCATATAAATATAAATCGTGAGAGCTTAGAATCCCTTGAGGGCTGAGACCTAAGAAAGAGGCCCAAAGCGGAAAGTTTGACTACAAAAACTTGGGGTATCTCATAAGGCAAGTTATAGAAAGAAATTACATCATTGACGCAAGATTTAGAAAACGAAAAGGATTCATGACTCATGAAATTTGCTATTAAATTTTCAAGCAGAAATAATTATATTAGTATATTAGATTTACAGTTTTTACTAGTTCGAGATAAATCATTGATTTCCAAACTATTTTGGGATGTTATATTGTACTAGTAAATATCTTAATTTAAATAAATCACCCACTCATTGAATATTATGACTCACCACTCTTTTCTTGTTTTTATAAAAATTTTCCCAGGTGTAGGTTCTAGCAATCAAGCGGAAGGAACTCCGTTGAATGCACAGACGAACTGAAGATGTGTCGCAATTGCATTAGTTTGTATTTGAAATTATCATGTAATTCATATTTTCTAGATTTAATGCATGCTTGCAAAGATCAGTACAAATGTTACAAATGATTATGTTTCTGAATTATGGTCTAAATCCGATGCTCTCGATGTTTTATTAAATCAGTGATTTTGAATTCTATTTGAATTGAATCTTGTGGTGTTGGTTGTGAATTCAAAGAGGGCCTAAGGTCTAAAAGTTGAGAAAGTGTGATTTTTAGAAGTGTACAGATTTTTATGAGTTTTTGCAGGGTGAAAATCCTTATAAAACAGTCGATGTGCGGTCGGATTTTTGTTAAAATATTATTTTGAAAAATGTTAATTTAAAAAGAAAAGGTTTCCACCCATTTTTATAACCCAATAAGATTTCAAGGAGTTTTAAAATATTTTCATTAAAGAAAAAGATTTAGCTTTATGAGAACTCTTCAGTCGGAGCAGATCCCGTTTGGAAAGCTACAGTAGGGTTGCCAGGTGGGCTGCCTAATTTTAGAGTTCAGGAAGAGAGGCCCGTCAAGTCACCGAGTTGGGCCAATACTCAGTAACTCAATCAAAGGTGAGCTCAAGTCAAACACATATGAAATTCATATCTTGATTATAAAATCCTACCTTTCTGCATAAAACCAACATAGATCTAAAAAACCAACACATACTCAAAATAAAAAACCAAGAGTAGAAGGTGAAAGAACAAAAACCCACTAAGGAAAATAGAAAAAAGTACCAAGTGTTCAACAGATTTCAATAGGTCTAAAGGTGGCACTTGATGAAGAGGATTTCAATAGGTCGACGACCAAGTGTTGAAAAAAAATAAAAGCTTAATCCGACAGCAGTGGAGATTTGAGCAGGGGTCATGGATGATGAAAGCAAGAGAGGTACGAGTTGGCCTAAAATATAGAAAAAAAAAGGCCAAATGTTGGAGTCATCATCACTGGTGGGCCGTTGCTATCATCATTGGTCTTTCGTCGTCGTTGTCGATCTAATTGTGGGTAGCGATTTGGTTGCAGGGTAGCGGTTTGATCATGGGTAGTGGTGTGGGTGTTTGAAATGGGTTTGACTAGTGATTTAGTGGGGTATGGTTTATATAGAGAGGAGAATTTGGTCATGTCCGTTGATATTTAAAGAAACGTTAATTTACGTCCTTCGATTTTAAATATAATAATATTCCTCATATTGTCTCATAATTAGTAATATTTGTAAAGGGGATATATATGCTCTCACATTAATGTTGTATAGTCATATGATTGTATTTTAACTCAATGAAATTTTTTTTTCTTTATAGGTTTGACCATTAGTTAATCGGTTGATCGTTGACCGATAGTCAAACCGAATACTCGTTGAGTAGTCAAGTACTTATTACTTGTTAGGTCACTGACCGTCTAGCAACTAACGAGTTGTGAAACATTAATTATTAAAAAATATAGAGTAACACCATCTCAACTAAATCACACAAGAAAATACAAAACGCATAAGATTGGATGAACCATTGATATACAACATTAAACACTGGTTCCATGGTAATATTTATATACAGCTAAAAACAGTATAAGCCAATCCATTCTCTCCTGAGGAGGTAGTTTTGTTCTTGACTTCCTCTTTCCCATGTGTAAAATTCAAACCACATGAAAAAAGAAAGAAAATTATGTTAACTAAAATATTCATACACAATTTTAGTTTACATAAAAGAACAAGCAAGCAATGAGCATCATTGCTCTTTGACAACAACTAAATCATCCAATAATAAACAAATGAATCAGAATGCAATAATGTATAAGTAGTTGGTAGAATGTCCATAAAATGTTAAGCTAATAAAACAAGCCATGGCCCTCAATAAAAATTATTAAAGTATTATTATATATCCAAAACCTTCTCTTTAAAAAAAATTAAATAAATAAAAATAAAAAAGGGATCATGACTTCAATTACACACCTATCTAAAAAAAGTGCAAGTTAAACCAGTAAGAGACAAATTAAGTAAGGGATATTTGTAGTTTGTCGCCCAACCTTTGATTATAATCTGAAATTGATCCATCTATTTTCGTAATTAACAATCTCCTCCCCAAAATTTAATTAAATAAAGAATCAAAACCCCCACCATTACCAATTGCATCCATTATCGTTAAGAGTAGAAGAATAAAATGATAAATGAAGGTGATAAACAAATATAAATTTAAAAATAATAAAATAATAAAAATTTATTTATTTAAAAAATTAAAAATAATTATTGATCTCTACCGTCCAGATGGACAGTGGAGATCAAATTAGAAATTACTTTGATATGAAAAAAATTTTAAAAAAAATCTCACATTGGAGATCAAACTAAAAATTACTTTGTTATGACAAAAAAGACACACACTCTCTCTCTACCAAATAAACTCTCTCTCTCTCTCTTCATCTTCATCTTTCATTCAGTGACAACGGCTTCATCAGTGGCAACCCTAACATAAAATTTCCTTCATCACTCTTCTCCTCTTTAGACACCAGTCCTCCTCACTTTCCTCTTTCTGTAGAGACTAATGTGAAATCCATCATTTGGGTTTGAATTAAGTGATGGTTTTTGATATTATTGATGATTTTTGTGATTTTTTTATAATTTTCATCTAAGTTCGGTGATTTTTAATGAATTTGGTGTTGATGGGTGGGTGGGTGGTTTTTGGGTGTTCTGGATGGGTGTGGTGGGTGTTTGATATTAGTGGTCATCCAGATGTGTTCGATTGGTGGGTGTGGTAGGTTTTTTATGTTAGTTACCATGTGTTCGATGTTTGATGGATGCGTTTAATAAGTGGCTATGGGTGGGTTTTTGATGTTGGTCCTCGTCCATGAATGGGTGTGACTATAAACTCAATTGGAATTCATCATCTTCTTCTTCTTCTTTTCTTTTTCTTTTCTTCTTCTTCATCTTCTCAAATCCAAACATCTGAGTTTGAATCAAACCTAGAAATCTAAGTTTGATTCGAACCAATATATATATATATATTGAATTGGGTGGTTTTGGTGTTTGAGTTCTTCATAAATGAAGAATATAATTTCCATGAAGTTGTTGATTTTCTGGGCTCATTTGGTTTTTTTCTTTTTTAATTTCTTTGACATTTGATTTGTTTTAATTTTTTTCAATTTTGGTATTGAACATGGTTATGTTGAACTGGGTTGATTTTTTTTTTTTTTTTTTTTTTTTTTTTTTTTTTTTTGTAATGAGATTGAAAGAGAATGAGAAAAAGGAGAAAGAGATGTCGTGTTTAAGTTTATGAGTTTAATTGTGATTTGGGGTTAGGAAGGGTTGTGATTGAATTGAGGATGGTTGACAGGAGATCCGAATCAGACCTTTTCTAGGCTCTTGTCTGGAGGATTCTACCGAGCATTTCAATAGATTTCTTGAACCTAACTCGTCGGATTAAAGAAATCCGAGAAGCAAACCCCTAACTTCTTAACTGGTTTACTCGTTTAAACTCAAAAATTTAGTTTTCTTTAAAATAGTTGGGATTGATGTAAATTTTTTGCATTTTCTCAAAACAATTTTTATAAAACTTTTGACAGCATAACGGATATAAATTAAACATTCCAAAATTTTATCTGTAAAGTAAATACACTTCAACAATAATTTCATCACCACCCAACTTCTTTTATATACCCAAACATATAATTCACATAACATTCATATCCAATCATAGATATTCAATCAAGTTAGTAAATGTTTTAATTTAATATAACAAAACTTAAATATACACATAAACAATTTGTCAACTATATTAACACTTGTTATACATCATCATTTGTTGACTAATTTTCACAGATCAAAAGCTTGTTTGATTAATGGATGCATTCTTTGAATTCCCACCTAAATTTTCGCGACGATGTTCTCACGACGAACCCACCTACAAAGTCACCCAATGGAAGGTACACACTACACAAAAGGTAAAGCTGTTAGTTTAACACAAAGAGACAAGGTAAATATGATTTCATAACTAACCACAAACTTAATCAAAATTTATGATTTTCTAAATAATTCTTTCTTCTCTCTAATACCATGTATGACCCTAATGCTCTATGTCACGAGGCGGTTTTCAACCAACACCTACCGTGATGCTACTACGATAACTCAACCACTACGTGTGAAATTTACTACATCGTTACGTAGGGTGATACAAACTCAACTCTGAGCATCTACAATGCGAAATTTTCTACGTCGCAGTTGTAGTGCTAACTACTCGATAACCCTTACAATTATATGCAGAATTTTTTACATCACAACGTATTACAAGTAACTATGAATCTGGGCAACTATGAGCGAAATTTTCTACGTCGCAACGTAGTGCCAATAACTTTGAATCTAAACAACTACTTGCGAAATTTTTCTACCTCACAACATAGTGTTAGATATTCTGAAATCTGAGGGATCACACAGGTATTTTTGAAACTCTTTTGTGTTCTAAGTGCAATAAGCATAAATCACTCATCTGAAAAACATTTTTAGCTCAATTTTTACATCAACTTTCTGAAAACAACTTTTTTTTTCAAATCTCATTCCTCGATCCGGATTACAGATTCTTACTCGAGATTAAATTTTATATTTGAGAAACCATTTGTAAATCTTTTGAACAATAATCATAAAAAATTTCAATGTAAATTATAATCAAAGTAGTGTAAGCGAATGACACTTACCTCGATCCAAATATGCTCCAACATCTCAAAGAGCCCCTCGTACCTCGCTCGTTTGCTCGTCACCTACATAACATTCATATTCATAAGAAGCAAGTTTAACACTTGACTAGTTGACAATGTACATAGTCACATTGTTTTACACTTAAACTAGTCATATGGATTTATCTTTGATCTGATCTTTAAAATTCCAATTTTTTTTGTAAAATTTTTACTTTTAGACCCCTAGGATCATCTCCATATGGTCCATATAATTTTTGAAGGCCCGCAACGAAAAATAAAAAATTTATGTCTCTTTTAACACCACAAAATAGAATGTAACACACAGCCTAACTCGGGGCTCCGTTTCTTTCGTTCTTTTTCCTACGGTCCTTTTATCTCATATTCTAGTCACCCGTAAAATTTCATCGAAAAATTCTATCGTTTGCTATATCAAATCTAAGAAAAAGACCATTTTTCAGGCACTTTTTGATGCACACTTGTGACATCCTACATATGACGACTTCACTTCTTTCATATCTAAGGTTCTTTTACCTAATTATGATCGAATACATTCATTTTGGGCATCCAAGATTGCATTTGCATCCTTATTTCACATTACAACTTCCTACGCGCATTATTTTAGTCATAACTTTGTCAATTTTTATCGGAATGATTCCGTTTCAATTCCTATGGTTTGCTATGTTCCCAAGGCATGTTTTGAGATCTAGAACAACCCCAAATAAGCTAGAATAGGTCAGGTCTCCACAGTCGCTTCATCAAGCTCAGGATTTTTTACTTCACCCTATGTTTCTCATTTTGAACTTCTATTACTTCTACATGCTTTACTAGACACTAATATGTATTTATACATGCTCATTTGCATCAAGAATCAAGGGATTACACTTCCCCTTAGTGACCATGAATTACACCCATAAACATATATCACTTTGGTTCTTTCATTTTTTTTTTTTCAATATTTTAGCTAAGTTTTTCTCTTAAGCATTTGGTCAAACAATATATCTACAACTTATGTGACATTTCTATTCCTTAAACCATAAGTTTGTGTTTTCCATCCATAAACCCTACACTCACATTCATAGACTATAACATGTCATCTAAGACTCCATGTCACACACTTATGGTTCTACACTTGTTTTAAGTGTAAAACACTCATTACAACATACCACAAACAACCAAATCTCTACATCAATTACCAAACCCAACAAATCATCAATTTTGCTAGAATTGATAAAAACTCACCTTAGTTTTGGTTAGGGTTTGTTATCCTAACTTGAATCAACTTGAAAAGTGAGTTGGAAAGCTTAAAAAATAGGTTGGAATAGCTTGTGGTCTTCTTTCCCTATGCCTCTCTTATTGCCGTCCCTTACAAGCTCTCTCCCTCTCTATTTTTTTGTTGAATTCACGACTACACTTAGCTTTATAAGCTTTTTGTTTGTTTTAATTACAAAAATGCCCTTAGTTGTTTTATAAGTAATTTATCAATTTATTCAAATAATTAATGGTTAAATTCTTACAATTAAGGTTTTACAACTTTGCCATCCATTCAAACTTCTTATTTCTGAAATTACCATTTCGCACTTTTATTTGATAACTTAACTCCTAAAATTAGGAAACGTAAAATCAACTATAGAGGTTTACAATGGTAGATTAATCGATCGGATAATTTGTTGATTTTTTTTTTTTAATTTTTTGAAGATCTGGTTATGAACACATATCTTTAGGTTGAATCCCATACCTTCAACTAATTTTTTTTTTAATTTTCTTTTTTATGAAACAATTTTTTTTTTCTTTTTTGTCCAGATTTTTTTAATTTTTTTATTATCACTGTCCATCTTAAAGAAAGACAATGGAGATCTGTTGTTTTTATTTTTAATAAAATTTTAAAAATTAATTTTTTAAACAATTATAGATATTAAATTTTATTTTTAAATTAATCTCTATTGTCCATTATTTGATAGATAGTGAAGATCTTTTTTTTTTTTAAATTATTTTTTATTTATTTTTAATTTTATTTTAATTAAGTTTAAATCAAGGGCAAAAATGTCATTTACTACTCGACATGTGTTAGTGTCAATTTTTTTGCAAAAAAACTAACGACAAGGGAAAATGACTAATTCCGAAACTATTAGGATATTTTTCACATTATGATTAAAAGTTGGGGGGCAAATTAAAAATATCCCAAGTAAGTAATTCCTATCAGATTCTTTTAAGGCCATTAAAAATTTTCAAGCTCCTGTGGTTGTTCCACCGCCAAGAATGCTCGTGTTTGGAATCTGTAAGTGCCATGACTCTAGTCAACTCTAATTCTGATCACACCAAAGTGCGATCCTCGAAGCAAATACAAAAATTTACATAATAAATAATGGATCCAACATAACCAAATAACATGTATCATAAACCATGGAAAGTTCAATCAAATCACCTGATCAATTGACTTTATATTCAATTATCTAAATCACCAAAATATGTATGAATGACCTAATAAAAAACATCTTTCTTCCCTCCTACATCATAAAAAGGCACTAAAAATCTACAATCGTTTAAATTTCTTTGAATTATAAAGAAATAATAAACAGTAAACATTGCACCAAAACCAACAAAGTAAAATAGTTATTTGTAGTGTTATGAAAAAAAAAATAGTAATCTACGAAATGAAATACGTGACTATCGACGAACAAAGAAGCCTACTCTTATGACCTTCTCGTGTGTTAATTTGTTCTCTCTCTATCTCTTACTTTCTCACTCTTATGTTTCAAGTCTATTTCTTGGTGTCTTCTTCTTTTCTTTATTTCTCTTCATCTCTATATCACTAAAATTTCTTCTTTCTTTTTTGCAACCATCTTTCCATATTTCTGGTTTCCACTTACTATTTTAGTTCTGCTTCCCTACTCTTTTTCTCTCACTTTTAGGTTTGATTTTAGTCAACCCAGATTCTTGAAGCCCAATACTGCAATAGAAGTAAGAACAAAGCGAAAAACAAAAAACAAAAAAAAACAAAAAAAAAAAAAAAGGAAGAGGAAGAAAGCAAAACACAAACATTTTTTATGTGGTTCGGCTGCAATATGCCTACATCTACGGCTGCTGTAACACCTCTATCTCAACTTCCCCTTCGATACGAGGACCGAGACGAGGGGTATTACCCTTTTATCTTATTTACAATTCTTTTTCTAAAACGTTGATTTTATTTTTACTGAAAATCCGGTAGAGTTTCCTCTATTTTTCTGAAAACCTAAATTTTGTTTTTTTAACCTACAAGAAAAATTCACACTTCTATACAAATCTTTTTCTCAACTTTCATTTCGGACCTCCTGTCCAAATTTCAAATCACTTCGCCACACAAACAATTATAATAAACAACTTTCGAATTTCCAAATTTCATGAAATTAATATAACCCGCAACATGTTTATCAAACAGTATAAACCTTAATACAAATTACACTTTACAAAATTTATACTGTAGAGAATTATACACATACGTGATGGGGCTCATGCAAATATACACATATAATACAAAAACGATTATTACCCAAAAATTTGTGATCGAATGTGACTCGTGAGAAATCTACAGAGGTTTCGTCCTCATCTTCAAATTCAAACCCAACTCAACTACCTACGTGTAGTAAATATAATACGTTAAGTGTTTCTACTTAGAAGGTGTACACCTAAAATAACAAAACCAAACTCATTTTCAAAAATATAGTAGTAAAACTAGACAATATGCTTAATTGACCAAATTTTTTTAATACATACATATCAAACATTATTTAAATTAAACTTTAATCACATAAAATTTTCAAAACTCTTTTATCAAACACTTTTAGGAAGTTACCCTTTTCAAAATCAATTTTCACACATAATTCCTAATTTGCCCTTTTTACAATTCTTAAAGCCCTTTATAAAATCTAACACAATACCATGGATCGACAACGAGTTTCTTGACATCGACCACTCAGTGGCTACCCGCTAGAATTAACGGCATTCCCAACATCAGCCACTTGGTGACTACCCGCCGGGTCGCATATCACAATATTTTTCTGTTTCGGGACCGGACACTTGGTGCCTCTCAAGGTTCGTCATTCAACATTGGTATTCAAGTGTAACGACGTAGTACTGTTAATAATCACTCTATTGGCTAGCCAACTACCAATTTTCACCTACCGGTGACTAGTTTTACACTGGCCCTTTAAATTTTTAAAAATTACGAAATTTTCACTTTTTAAATAAAACTTTAATCGCGTTTACTTTTTAATATGTATTTATATCTATTCTTCGAAATTCTTCGAGGCATCACTTATGGTCATTTCAAATGACCATTTTGCTACTAGTTTTCATAAAACATCTTGTCAAAATATTTGTCACCTTTCTAATTTGGCCCCAAAAGAGGCAATTCTCAAATTTTTTTATTTTCAATTTCAAATTCGTCACATGTACCACCAAAACATCATATAAGTAAAACGTAAATGGAAGCAAAATGATGAAAATACCTTCGGTTTAGTCTATGGATACCATTTGCCCAATGGGTGTTAATTTTTTAAAAATTTTGTTTCACTTCATATTTCATCAAACCAACCACTCAAACATCATTGGGATAATACATAACTAAGTTTGAAATGATGAAAATACCCTTATGCTACTCTATACATCATATTCGACCATAGGGGCGTTTATTTTCGAAATCGTTTTTCATTAAATAAATTCATCCAATAGCATGCAGTTGACACACAAATAACATTTAAAGCCATTTAACACCTCAAAAAAGCAAAATAAACAAGTTTCAAAAAAATTTACACATTGAATTCAAACTAATAAACATGAATTTTTCAAATATATGTATATCAACCTTTTTGGGCTTGCTTAAAAGCTTTCTAGCACTCTCAAATGAAGTCTAAGACTTCTCTTTACCCTTGAATTGATCATCTTTCTCCAATTGAGTACTTAGGATTTCAAAATAAACCAATTTTCAACATAAAATCAAAACACCAAATCTAAATGAAAAACTAACTATATTTGCATGATCATGGATGTATTTATGACACTCCTAACTAAAATTCATCATAAAACAACAAACCCACTTCAACATACCTCTTTTGATCTCTTTCTAAACAAAACTAACTTGGAAATCTTTGTGGGTTTTAATGATTTTGACACTTTGGATGAGTAGAAGATGGATAGAACAAGAGATTTCATGAAATGGAGGCTTGAAAAACAAAAAGAAATTGAGAGAATAAGGGGAATAAGAGGTTGGCAGAAGGAAGGAGAAGAGAGAAATAAATTTTTCAAATTTTTGCTTCTATTTATACTAATCAACTTCTTGAAATTATATCTTTGCCCCAACTTTATTTTATTTGCATTTCAATTCCTCCTTACTCTTGTTAATTCCCTATTGGATGATCCATGCCAACTCACATTTCCACTAACTCTTTCAAACTTATCCATATCCAAAAGTTTAATTTAAATATCTCAATTTTCATTTTATTCTGTAATTTTTAACTTTTTAGGTGTCAAATTCTCATTGGTTTCAAGGTTACTCATATGCAATGCGCTCCATTGGCACTCACTTAATAATCTAATGATATTTTCCATCGTTCAAACTCGCCCACTTAATCTCCACTTAAATCCAATACCAAGAAAAATCTCCAAAAATTAATAAAGTTCTCAAATAAATAACAAAATATATCATATTGCCTTAATTTATTCGGTTTCTAATTTAATTCCACTTATCAAATTCAATTACTTAATAAACGAATACAGATCGTACGAAAATAAATATTGGGACGTTACAGCTGCTTTCTCTGAATATTTTTTGGTAAAGTAGCAGTATTTTATTAGTGTCTCTCTTGTATGTCTTCTCCCTCCCCCTCTACAATGAACTTTAACCCCTATTTATAGAGAAAAAGGGTGCTACATTTTGTGTACAATGCAAATAGGAAATAATTTAATATTAATTACACTTTTCAAAACTGGTGCCCTTCAGAGTATGGTCAAATCTCATAAAAATAGGATCTGACATTGCCTTCATACTTGGTTGTTGAGTTTTCCTTAAATTGGGCTGCTACCATTCTAGAAAGACTCAACGTGCACGCTATGCCACGAGCTGAATCTTGTTCTAGGTAAACTGGTGCTGAGCAGCTCAGGCTATGATTGAGTAGGGACCTGAGAAAGAACTCTTTTCCACGAGCTGGACAAACTGAGGGCTTATCTATGCAAGCTGATTGTCTTATGATCTGAAGTTGCGAGCAGAATGCTGGCTTGACTGGATCTTTATCCATTGGGTTGATCCATTGGGCCAAATCATTGGGCTTTTACCGGCCTATTTACGCAGTCCCGAAAATACTCATAATATTGGCCCCCCAACTTTCAATACGCTCTGCGAATTGGGAGTTTGAGCTCGCTGGTAAAAGTTGATGTGTCTAGGGCCTGTCGTGCTGCTCTCTCAAATTTTGTCTGAATTATTTTGACTTGTGAGGACAATATCTATGCAATAGCAATGTCAGGCATCAAGCTCCTCAGAAGTGAGGAGGAACTGAAGAGAGCAAATAAGGTTGTACAGTGAGCTATAACTGTTGAAAAGGGGGTTGCTTTTGTCAATGAGGAGGTTGAGATGCAGGTTGACAAGGCTAAAGAGGAAGTCGAGGTGGAGAAGCATTAGGGGCAGGTCGCCTGATTCTCTTTAGCATCTGCTTGCTTTATGCTTTTATTCCATTAAGTCCTTGAATTTCCTGTGGACTGAAGAATAAAGTTATCTATGCATAAAAATGAGTGGTTGTAATACCTGATACGAGCTCATAAGCTCGGTGAAGTTGCAAGGTCGGAGCCTCGGCTAGCAGCAAGATAAACCTTTCGCGCTAGCTAAGAGAATGTCAGAACCTTGAGCATCGAAATCCGAGCTGATACAGCATAATAAACCTTTCAAGCTATGCCCAGAGGGTCAGAACCCGGATTAAATAATGAAAGTTGTAGAGGTCGAAACCTCGACTATGCTCAAAGGGTCAGAACCCGAGCTAATACAGCATAATAAATCTTTCGAGCTATGCCCAGTGGGTCGAAACCCAAATTATATAGCGAAAGTTGTGGAGATCATAACCTTGGTTGTGCTCAAAGGGTCAGAACTCAAGTTGATACAGCATAATAAACTTTTCGAGCTATGTCCAGAGAGTCAGAACCCGGATTACATAGTAAAAGTTGTGAAGGTCGGAACCTCAACTATGCTAAAAGGGTTGAAACCCAAGCTGATACAACATAATAGGTTAAGTTGTCCAGAGGGTCATTACCCAATACCAACATAATAGATTGCGAGCTATAACCAGTAAGTCATCACCCTGTAACATAGCTAGAGTTATTCCATTTTCAGCCAAAGTAATTTAATAAAAGAGATCAGCAGAGAAAGCAGTCATGGCCCATCAATATGAAACATTCATTAATATTAAAATTGATATTAGAAGTAGGTGCTCAAAAGGTTACCGAAAGTACGTGGATGTACCTGCAAGGTAAGGATCACCATGGACTGTGAAGATGGTTCCTACTATGGGTTCGTGTTCTTGATCGGGAGCTCGCTAGGCTACTATTGTGCTGGCCATTAAGGTAGTTGAGGTCGTTAGCTCGCTAGTCTCACAACATACTCTCTTGATGGGCCTCGCTTTATTAGTTCTTCAATAGCAGCTCTTAGTTCCCTACAATCTGAAGTGTTGTACCTGACTTCATTGTGATAAGAACAAAACTTGTTCTAGTTCCAAAGGTGAATGGGGGTCCTCATGGGAGTGGGTTTCCCAAAATCTTCCCTGTCATTTTCTATTTCAAAGATTTTATCTTATATATCTAACAGGGTGTTGTAGCCTTAATGTTAAGCACGCTCATTTCTGAGCTCTTTCTTGGCATTCTTAGTGACTTGATTGTTTAGGTCATTCTATCGACCTCCATCTTCGTTCTCACCGTTATTTCTTTTCTTCGATTAGTGTGAACTGCCCGCTTCACCTTTCTGGGTAGATTTTACGGGGTCGAAGGCCTCCTTCCATCTGATTTCTTTTACAGCTCGTTCATAGAACTTGCCCAGGTTTTTCATTAGGGATTTGTATATACTCTCATAGAGATTCTCGTCCTTGTGAAGCCTAGTTGAGATTGCAATCAAGACACTTTCGTTTGAAGGATTCTCCATATTGTTGACTTCACGCCTAAACTTGGTTATGTAGTCTTTTAGCGATTCATTTTGTCGTTGGAAGACTGTAGCGAGGTGGCAAGGTGGTGCCAACTGCCTCTTGAGAGCCTTGTACTGGCTAGTGAATTTTCGTTAGCAAGCTATCTATGTTGTGAGTTGGGAGACTCCTAAACCAGGTTCGTGAAATACCCCTTAGGGTGGCTGG
This sequence comes from Dimocarpus longan, assembly GCA_022984855.1. Lineage (NCBI taxonomy): Eukaryota > Viridiplantae > Streptophyta > Magnoliopsida > Sapindales > Sapindaceae > Dimocarpus > Dimocarpus longan. The sequence continues at coordinate 19,341,889 of CM041018.1, read as the reverse complement.
GGAAAAACAGCACTTAACCAAAGGATCGACCGTCTGAAGGTCCATTTGGATGTTGAATACATTTAGGTAGTCGTAAGAGTCGCTATTCCCATTGTACTGAGGGATATTAGGGACCTTGAATCTATGGAGGAGAGGTGGCATTTCAATCTCCCTGGTAAATGGGGTCCTCCCCCCATATTGATCATGCTGGTTTGAAGTACTAGGGCGTGTTTCGAGTTGGTGGACCCTTTGAAGGAGCTTATTTATCCTTGGACTCTGAGGCCCATGCCTTCCCCTCTATTCGCGACCTAAAGAGCTGTAACGCCCTTCGCCCGACTTCCGTTACGGTCGGAAATCCAGAACGGAGAGCGTTACTTTCTTTATAAATCTGTTTCTGTTACTTTTGAAAAAAAAAAACTATTATCGTTCTAAAACTCTTTACCAAATTTTTTTTTTTTTTTTAAACATAAATTTGGCAGAGTTTTCTCTGTTTTTCTGAAATCCCAAAATCCGTTTCCTGTAATTGAAACTCTAACATTTCTAAAACCATCAATTTCTAAACTCCTATTCGGACCTCTCGTCCGTTTCCAAAACATTTCATTTCTCAAATATATCATAAATATTTATATGAATACATAACCAAAGTAAGCTTTTAAGAAATATAGATATGCTTTTATACAGAACTTTGTTATAACTAAGTGGAAAACAATAATTTACACAAATATACATGTATCCCAAAATACACGATCATATGCAATATATCTATATATCTACCAAAGGCATGGAGTGGATGGTGACTATCTGAACTTCCGCGTATCAGCTACTTCCCTGTCTAGGAATGGAATCAAAATGTTCAACCTGCGCGCGGTAAATTAACGTGCTAAGCATATTCGCTTAGTGGTATGCACATAATCTAATTTCTCAAATTTCAAATATAATTTCATTCATAATTAAAAAACATTATAACTTTATCATTCATAAACATAAATATATGTAAGCTGCATAAAAATACTTAAACATATGAATTCACAATTTTTTTGAGTTCAACATATTTCAAAACATTGAACATTTCATATCATGTAACAATTTCATTTCATCGCTTATCACATTTTTCTCAGTGCCCCTTAGTAAACATATATTCGATACTCATGTATTGGTATATGGGTTTCCGGCATCGGACACGTGGTAGTATCCGCCGAAATAACGGTCGACCCCGGCAACGGCCGCTCGGTGATTATCCACCGGGTCGTATATCATAATACATAATCGTTCAGGATCGGACACGTAGTGCCTCTCATAATCCATAACAAATCAATGTAAATAAACGGTACAGCTGCTAAGTTCCCTATTGACATGTCAATTACCAATTTCCATTTATCGATATCTATGTTTACAAGGGCTATTTATATCACAACGTTTGTATCACATATTTTTCACTTTGATTTTTGTAACAAGATTTTCTTAACGAATCAATTTCGTATCTCATTTCAAGTGTAGTAAAATACGTTTGTAAATGTATCATATTCAAAAGATATAACAATATCATTTAAAAATATTCACTAAACAATCTCATTTAAGAAATTCATTTCATAACAAATCAATTTCGCGTTTCATTTCAAGTATAGTCAAATACGTTTGTAAATGTTTTGTATTAAAACGATATATTTTTAGTACCAAGGTTTTCATAACAAATCAATTCCAATTTTTCATTCAAGTATAGACAAATAGGTTTGTAATGCATTGTATTAAAACGATATATCAATCCCATTTAATGAAAATCATTTCACAATGAAAACACTTTCAAGTAAAATTAAAGATAATGTGTATACCGACCTCAAAATGATTCAATCCTTGAATCGAATGCTCCTCCTAAGCCTTACTCTTACTTTCGGGTCGAGAATCCGGTTCGCTGGGTTCTCCTTGACCTTTCATTAAACAAACATAGTAAAATCTATTTAGCAAGTTTCTAGCGTTACAAAAATGTGCTATAACTATATGCTTTTCTATTATGCAACCTAAAAACTTCCAATGGTTATCATCTCCAAACAGCGCGTTTACGGCGAATATAATCACACTTTAATAGCTTATAAAATTAGTCACATCGCCTTTCCTTTACGCGATTAATCTCTAACCAATTTTCATGAAATTTCTCAATTGGTTCCGTCATAAATATTTATTTGAATCTCCTTTAAATATCGTTTGACAACATGGCATCGTAATCATAAGTCATTCGACATTAACTCGCAATCTAACGCCTTTTAAAAACACAGAAAACTAGATCGAAACACTTGAAAACATTGTAACGATATTCCAATAACTTTCCAATATTCTAATGCATATCATTTTGAACCATTTTTTTTTTCATGCCAACCGTTTCAAAATGAAAAGCAAAACATCACAACTTATCCTTCCTAACATAACAGCCCCTATACAGCTTCGCAATGTAAATTTCAACATCAAAGAATCATTCGAAAACACTTCAAAGCTTAATCAAACGAACATCCACACTAACGAGGTTCTAAAAATCCTATTTCCCAAACATATTATCATCACAATTTATCCTCAACTCAAGCTCAATCATTATTTAATCGAGACGGAATCAAATAACTCATAACGTACCTTTCGAGGCTTACTTTGAAAGTTTCGAAACTAGCGCGAAAAAGCTGTCCCAATTAACTCCTTTTATTAACGAGCTTCCTTCAATCCAAACGGACATCATTAACGTCCAAATATTATTTAAATCATGATTACAATACTAACGGGGCAGCGACTTACCTTCACTTGAGCTGTTTTTCGCTTCAAAATAGCTCGCGAACAATTTCGATGACAAAGACAGCAACTTGGCAGCAGTTCGCGCAAAAGACAGCAACCTATTAACGATGACAACACATGAAGACAGCATCGACACGGCTTCAGCTCGACAGCTCGCAGCAGCGTCGACGACAACAGCCACCAGCAGCTCACGCCAGCAGCAAGGCAGCAACGACAGCAACACGACAGCACACAGCACAACAGCGCACAGCAAAAACAGCACAACAGCCACCAGCAGCTTCGCAACACCAGCAGCTTTGCGACAGCACGATATCGACAGCCACGACAGCACAACGATAACAGCAACTTAGTAACAACAGCACAATGACAATCGCAACAATGACAGCACAATATCAACAGAAATTTCAGCAACAACAACAGCAACACCAACCCCAAACCTGATAGCAGTTCACGTTCCTCCAGCAGTTCATGCCATCAGCTTCACGGCGACAGCAAGCTCACGGATCTCCAACAGTTCACGCCACCAGCTTCATGGTGACAGCAAGCTCAGTTCACAGCAACGATGACGACAGCACACGACAGCACTTCAACAACGGCGTGACAGCAGCTCACCACGACCTCCTCTTGCTTGCATGCAAGATTTCTTGGTCCAGATCTGCTCCTGAGTTGATTGGATGGCACATGCAGTAATCGGTCTGCATAAACAAGCTCTTGGCAGCAACATCCACTCACTCTTCTTCACGGCTACACGAGCAGCTGCTGCATCTTGCTTCTCGTTTCAGATCTGGTCGCTTCCAGCAGCTTCCTTCACTTTTGCTCTCACGGCTCTCACAAACACTTACAGATTTTGGGTCGCTCACAGCTCTCTCTCTTCTTCCACGAGTAGAAACTCTCAGTTCTCTCTATCTCTCTCGGTTCCACGAACTCACAAGCCCACTCTCTCCTTTTGTTTTGTTTTCAGTTTTGAGCTGATGATGTGTGGTGGCCGAATGCACTTGATTTCCCATTTTCAGTTTTTAATTAATTTTTTTTTTATTTCATTTAATGCTTGTACAGATGTCATGCATGCAATCCACATCCAATGCTTTTGTGACACTTGTCATTGTTTTCCTTTGCATGCATGCCATGTGTCCTACATGGCCCCACTCTTTATTTAATTCTTCCATGCCATCAATTTCCATTTTTACGTTTTCGCTTTTCGCTCGGATTCGCTTTGGATCAATCCTGGAAATTTAATATAATCCAATTTCACAAATGGAAACTTCATTAGGTTTCGAATAAATATTTAAATTCGAATACGCTAATTTATTTTACGAGATTCGATTAAATAATTAACCCCGGATTCGTTTGAAGAGTTTTATAAAAATTTCGCTACTCCTCCGGACCCGAACGGGTAATTATTTACATCGTCCTTTAATATATATTTACTATTTAATAAATTATGAGGCATAATAACGGAATGTTACAAGAGCGGTGGCCTAGGGCATGTTCACATGACGAGACTCAAGCCGGATTCTCTCTAGGCTCTTATCCGGAGTGTCTTACCGGACACTTCAATGAACCTCAGATAACCCTACTCACGGTTAAGAAAGACCCGCAGAGCGAACCCCTTAAGCTTGCCCGTTTACTTTACTTCGAAATTTACTGATTTCGTTTCTATTAAAAATAGTTGGGTTGATGTGAGATTTTTTAATTTCAATCAAAAACAATTTTAATAAAAATTTAAGAATGTAACGGCTGTGTTTTTTAGGTTTTCAAATTTGACTTGCAAAGAAAATACACTCCGAATATTTTTCATTCACAAGCCAACTTCTTTGTATCACAATTATACGTCTCAACTATCATTATACATCAACAACAATGATTTATAATAATATCTTATATGAAGTATGAAAACTAGCAGAATTTATTTACATCTCAAAATATTATAATACAAATTTTGAAATGGGTGTTATCATAGATGCAATATGATACATGTGCTTTCTTGATTCGAACTTCACAAAATATAAACATTATTTATGTGATGCATTCATTGATTTCGCCCACCTATATGTTCAGTGACGTATTTCTTTTTCTTGATCCCCTGTAGGAAGTACCTGTGACAATTCTGTACACTACAACACAGAAAATTTTCATTAGTTCAATCGATAAAACACTTATAATCATTATCACATAAATATTTATAACTTGTTTTGATACTCATATAGTTTAATGTAAACTTTATTTCTAAAAATACCATGTGTACCCCCGAAACTCTAACCATATGACGACAACTAGGCCGCTCAATGTGGTAAGTTAGGTGGCGATTTTCAACTGACACCAATCGTGACGCTATTGAGATCTTTCGACAACTATGTATGAAATTTACTGCATTGTAATACGTAGCATGAAATAATCTATACTCTAAGCAACTATATGCGGAATTTTCTACATCGAATATTGTAGTGCTCAATGCTATAACTCTTGCAAATATGTGTGAAATTCTCTGCATCGCATCGCAGTGCAAGGTAAGCTATAAATCTAGGCAACTACGTACGAAACTTTCTACATCGTAAACGTATCGCTAGATAATGTGAACATCTTAGTAACTACGAGCTGAATTTTCTGCATCGCCATGTAATGCTAATTAACTTGTAAACTAAGGGTATACACATGGCCTTTTTAAATCCCTTTTTCACTAAGTGCGATTCAGCACGATCTAAATCTTTCTTTCAAAACTTTTCGAGTAGAACCTTTTTAAAGTCAATTTTCTTGAAATCGTTTATTCAAACTTTTCATTTTTAAATCTCATATAAGGATCTTTTCTACAATTACAAACTTTCATTTTCGAAAACCATTTCACAAACCTCTTTTATAATAATAACATATATTTAAAAAGAAATGTAATTAGTGTAAGTATATAGAACTTACCTCGATCCCAAATGTGCTAAATAGCATCAAGGGGCCTCTCGTGCTCCACTTGCTTGATCCTCATCTACATAACACATTTTCATTTAGAGTGTGCTACAATGAGCTACACAAAGCTATACACACTGCTTTTAACACAACTCACTCTTTAAAACCTCTTTTTCACTACAACTTAATCGAAGCTTTCTAATTATGATTTCTTTGCATAAGTCTCACTTATTATCACCTAGGAACACTCTCATACACTCGAAATGATGCTCGGAAGCTTGGAACAAAAAATTAAAATTTAAGACCCCCTTTGGCCGAATGGTATGTAGGGACCAACCCCACACTTTTCTTCGCTCCGTTTTCACTCCAATCATCTCTCTAACTCATATTTAGGTCACCCGTAAAACGGTTTCGAAAAATTCTAATTATAAAGGGGTGAAACCTATGAAATACCTATATTTTTCACTCGTTTTTCATGTACATTTTTATCTCAAACATGTAATGAACTCATTTCCTTCATATCTAATGTTATTTCCCTCTATTATGATCGAATACACTTATTTCATGCATCAAAGAATGCATCTTGTATGAAATTCCACAATGCCATTCAACTAGGCCCTTAATTCTCAACTCCTCTCTAAAGTTTTCTTGGTTCAATTTTAACATTTCTATATGCTTTTCTAACTCTTAATATGCATAAATTAAAGCTCAAAAGGATCAAAACACAATGAGGTCACATACCCCCTTCCTTGGTCGAACCACCCTAACACACACAACAACTTACATTTTCAACATTCTCAAGCTATTTTCTCTCAAATATTTCATCAAATAATTAATTTACAACTCACACTACTTTGGACATGCTTAATTCACAAGTTAGAGTTTCTCCCACATAATCCTAACTTACAATTTATGCATCATATCTTGTAATACAAGCATCCTTTCTAATTTGTTAGGGTTCTAAACTTGCTTTAATTCAAAAACTCCATCACAAACATCCCAACAACTAATCCAAATCATCTCACACATCATACAAACCCAACTACTGTCATATTGAATAGAGATGATGAAAACTCACCTTGTCTTTCCGTAGGTTTTGCTAATCTTGCTTGAATCTACTTAAATTTTCGTTTGGAAGCTCTAAAGATTGCTTGGAAACCCTTGATCTCACTTTCCTCCTTCTTCCTCCCTTTGTTATCCCACTCTCCTCTCTTTCTCTCTAATTTTGTTTCAAATTTTGCTAAGTGTTAGTTGACTAACACTAACACTAATATATATATAGGCAATTAAAAGGGTTACAATGACAATATTGCCCCTTGTTAATTTGTTTCACAATTTAATTAAATTTAACTAAGTGTTAGGAAATTAACACTGACTTATATGTGTCCATTAATTCTTAATTGGACAAAGACCATTTTGCCACTTATAAATATATCTCTTATTTAGCAAAATGATCATTTTTCCCTTCATTGAATTTTCTTATCATAATCATCAATTTCTTTCTAAAATTCTTATTAACACTTCAATATCATTTATAAAGATAACATTGACTAGATTTATCACTCTCCCCTAACAACACAGTTACTACCACTAGGAAATTTAAAAGTCAAGGATAGGAGCTTACATCACGGTTAGGCCTTCGCGAGCTTCCAACTTAGTGCGACTTTGAACGTCGCTGATAGTCTATTTCCTCTTTTTTAGCTCAGTGATTATAAGCTTTCAAATGCGAATTGGAGGGACGAGTTAAGCCAGCAAATCGCAACGCTTCTCTGATGGATCTCTCTTGAGCTGATACTCGTTCTCTTTGCTGCTGGTAAATTATGGGCTCAGCAACCTCAGATCTGGGCGTGTTTTGGGCTTAAACCTGTGCCAGCACCCTGACTATATCTATAAGCTATCGTACTGTGTTTTGAAGGGCCTCCTGCCACTGGTGCAACTCTTATAGCCCCCCAACCATAGGGATCATCTGTGCTGACTAGTGAGGGGCTAATGGGGGCTTACCTCCAGTGGCACCGTCTGTGAGGACAATAATATCCCCTATCAACTGCACGTCACTTGGTTGTTGATCTGCGTACTCTCCTGGTTGATCGACTACCACTGCATCTGAACTTCTGGTTGTTCTTCCTTTTGTCATGGTGGTTGAGAAATTAGAAGGGCTGCAGTTCGGGCCCTCTTTCTAACACCAAAATGTTGATGTTTGATTTCAATCAACCCAGGTTCTTAAAGCCGAATACTGCAATGGAAGCAGGAACAAAGCGAAAAGCAAGAAAAAAGGAAGAGGAAGAATGTAAAACAAAAAAAATTTTTATGTGGTTCTACCGAAATGTGCCTATATCCACGATTGCTTTCTCTGAATATTTTTGGGCAGAGTAACAGTATTTTATTAGTGTCTCTCTTGTGTGTCTTCTCCCTCCCCCTCTACAATGAGCTTTAACCCCTATTTATAGAGAGAGGGGTGCTACAGTTTGTGTACAATGCAAATAGAAAATAATTTAATATTAATTATATTTTCCAAAACTGGTGCCTTTCAAAGTATGGTTAAATCCCGTAAAAATAGGATATGACATTATCTCCATACTAGGTAGTTGAGTTTTCCTTAAATTGGATTGCTGTCATTCTGGAAATGACAAGACTCGAACCAAAATCTCTCTATCTTTTATTCGGAGGGTCTCGTCGGGCACTTTAATGAATCTCTCGTAACCCTACTAGCTGGGTAGGAGAGATCAACTAAGCGAACCCCTTAATCTTGCCCATTTACTTTACTTTACTTAAGTTAAAGCTCGTTTCTTTAAAAATGGTTGGGTTGTTGTGAATTTTTCGCATTCGTATTAAAACAATTTTAAGAGAAATTTAACAGCATGACGGCTGTATTTTTAACTTTTCCAAAATTTTATCTATAAAGAAAATACACTTCGACTATTTCAAATCAGCACCCAACTTCTTTTATTCCACAAATATATATTATTTCAATCAATCTAGCAACCATGTAACTCAATCACATTTCACAATGCAATTTAATTTAACAATCTCATGTGACAAAGGTATATTACGTGCAAATATTCAAACACATATGTATATGCATATCATAATGAGGGTTTACAAGGTTGCAATATTTATATGTCAGATATGCACACATTTAATTAAGTTATTTACAATCACATCAAAATATGTTCGGCATATATGTGATTCATTTATGTGACGTCTACCTAAATTTTTCGATGAGGGTTTCTGGGATACAAAATCACCTGTGTAAGTACCTAATACAACATATAAGCTGCACGAAGGTAAAAACGTTAGTTTCACATATAATAATGATATTAAGATATAATTACATGAAATTTCATAAGCTTTATTTAAATATTCTAAATTTTCAATTTTTGAAAACCTTTCTTTCTGAAAACTCCATATATACCCCTAATATACTCAAACCATCATGTGACGATTTTCTACTGATGCCAAACGTGAAGCTACTAAGATATCTCGACCACTACAATGCGAAATTTTCTACATCGCAAACGTAGGGTGAAATAATCTTGAATCTAAGCAACTACATTGCGAAATTTGCTGCATCGTAACGTAGTGCCAAAACTATAAATCTAAACGACTACGTACGAAATTTACTACATCGCACATGTAGCGTTATATATTCTAGAAAACTGAGCAACTACGGATGAAATTTTCTATATCATCACATAGTGCTAAATCTCATATGAACTGAGGGTATATATATAGGCTTACAAAGCTCTTTTCTTATTTCTTTTCAAAAACATGTTATTATCAATTTCTCTTTTCTAGATCCGAAATAAGTATCATTTTACAATACTTTAACTCATCATTTTGAACTCGTTAATTACACAATACTTTTAATTTAAATAAAAATTGAAATAACGTAAGTGATAGGACACTTACCTGACACCTTTTTGCAAAGCTATTCGATATTTCTTTCGCATTACCTATCATTTAATGTTAACTCTTTAGGTAACGTCGTAAGCGAATTCAATTGCATAATCAATTATATATAAACACATTCGCACAATGTATTCACTTTCGAATTTAAATGACTATATAAAACACTACAAAACGGTTTCAAACATCTCTGGATGATACTCAAACAGCTCGCACATCACAGCGCGTAATGCTCATTCGAAACCATAATTAACACTAAAACAGCACATGACATTTATACCAATAGTTTTGACGTATAAAAAGCACATAATATCTCTTCAAAATGGCTTATAATCGTCGAAACAGCCTACGCAATTGATTCGAAATAGCTTAACACAAAACAGCCCTTGTTACATAATCAAAACAACTCTTACAACGTCAAAACAGCTTATGAAATCACCCAAGACAACCTTGACATCAAAACAGCCCATGAAACAAGATGAAGAAAGCTTTTACAGGACCTTAACAGCTCTTAGAACTGCATCATAACAGCCCCAAAAACAGAATACATAACAGCCCATGACAGCCAAAAAAAAAAAAAAAAACAGCTTAATAACCGCCCATGAAACAATGCGATAACAGTCTAATAAACAGCACGTTAACAGCTCGTAATACATCCCTTAATAGCATCTAAAAACAACTTGTACAACAGCCCATGACAGCCCATGAAAACAGCACCATAATAGCATCAAAGCAGCCCATAAAACAGCGCCTATGATAGCATCAAAACAGCACGATGACAGCACTATAAAACAGTATCAAAACAGCCCCAAAACAACATGTGTAACAGTTCCGAAAACAACATACAATACAACGTTTTGACAACCCATTACGTGATGCTTTGACAGCCTCTTAAAAACTACATGAAATAATATAATAGCCCTTAAATCTTCAATATAACAACCCCTATGATAGATTTTTCATGAAATTTTAACATCGAAAATCATCCATTAACACAACAAAACATAATCGAACGAACCTCCGCACTAATGAAGTTCTAAATCCTAAAACCCAAGCATAAAACTCTTGAAAATCAAACACACCTCTTGGAAATAGATAAAAGTGAGTCCAAGCTTGTTCTATAGCCTTTGCATGTGACAAAATCCACCTAAAACAGCTTCAACTTTTTCATGACAGCAAGCTGCCCCCTAGATGCAGTTCACGGCAGAACACCTCTTAACTTAACCGAATTATCTCCCTTCTTCCTTCTTTGAAATAGTTGTTTCTTGCATGAATTAAAAACCATTAAAATCAGCTTTCAAAATTAAAAAAGTAGCTGCTATCTTCCATGGTAACTCACAGCAGAATAGCCCAGCTTTCTTACACAAAAGAAATTATTCAAACAGCTTCCAAACTTACCAAGCAACCAGCTGTCTTGGTTTTCTTCTTCAAGGTAGAATAGCTCCTTCAATTTGATGACCAAGAACACCACTTGCATGCATGAAGTCTGGTCAACAACAGCTTCCTAAAATCACCCAAGCTGTTGCATTTTTCGTCTCTTTCTTCCCTCTACCTGCATGTTCTTTTCCACTCTGAAGATCGAGAGCTTCCACTTGCTTTTGCTTTTAGGTTCTTGCTAAGATCTATCTCTCTCTTTTGGTGAATGATGACCAATAGAGATTTGTTTGCTTTGGATTGCCTTTTGATCGATTACTTCTTGCTTCCTCTCTCTCTCTCGGGTTTCACCTCATCCTCACTTTTGATGGCTTTCGGTTTTACTTAACCGACTAAGTGCTTCTTGCTTGCTTTAATTTCATCCACACTTTGGTTTCAGTTTTTGTGCACTCCAAAGACAAAGTGACCGAGCTTCTTGTTTGACTTCATTTCTCTTTGTTGCTTTCCAATACAAATGATGACCGTGAGTCTCTCTTTCTTGGATTTTCTCAATTTGTCTCTCTCTCGGGTTAGAGCTCCTTAGTGACCGTGAATGCCTTGTTTTCCATTTCTTTTGTTGCTTTAAAATATCTATATGCATGGTACTTTCTTGCCACTTGTTTACCATACATTGGTCCATCACTTAATTTGTGACACTTGTCTTGCATCCATTCACTCATTCTCTCATTAATTGACATATGTCCCATTATGCATAATCTCCCATGCACCATCTTTTATGCATTCAATTTTTGCTTTTCGTCTCGGATTTGACTCGACCCTAAAATTTATTAATATCCATTTTCACATTCGAAAAATTTATTAGAATTCAAATAATTATTCGAATCTGATCGCTCTAATTTATTTTATGATTTTGAAATTAAAAATTATCCTTGGACCCATCCGGGAATTTCATAAAAATTCATTTACGCTTCTGAATCTGAACGGATAATTAATTCTATCATTAATCAACATTTAATAAATTACCTGGACTTCGGGATAGCATGTTACTGGAAAGACTCAACGTGCACGCCATACCGCAAGCTAGATCTTGTTCTGGATGAGCTGGTGTTGAGCAGCTCGGTTTATGACTGAGTAGGAACCTGAGAGAAAGCTCTTTCCACTAGCTAGACGACATAGGATCAACGAACTGAGGGCTTCTCTATGTGAGCTCATTGTCTTATGATCTGAGGGTTTGCTTCCGCGAGCTAGATGCTGACTTGATTGGATCTTTATCCATTGGGTTGATCCGTTAGGTCAAATCATTGGGCTTTTACCAGCCCATTTACACAATTCCTAAAATACTCATAACAATTTCTAACTTGGCTAAAAGACAAATAGGTAGTGGTTTGGTTTGCTTCTGTTGTTCCATCTCCTCTATCTTCCACCGAGTTACTCATCGCTTCTCTTCCTCCATCCTCTATCTAATTAAAACAAAGCACGACTCTCTCTCTCTCTCTCTACCCCCATATTTTTTTTTGTAATATATATCTTATCATTTGTTGCGTGTATTTAGAACCTATGTGGGTGTATTAAGTGATCCATAACCAGAGCTAACTTCGCATATCTTGTGGGTTCCTCGAAAAGTTAATTTTTATTTAAAAGGATTGGACTTCACTTTCATGGTTTTAGTGATTAGGTATAACAATATTATTAGAATTAATGGATCAATTTGGGTTTCTTGAGAATTAAACCCAAGAGTTATGTTGTTGGCACCCTTAAAAATAAGAGATGAAAGATTAAATTTAAAGAAAAGTATCCACATTTTGTATTTGAAGACAAATATGAGATTTGAACATTTGATATTTTATAATCAAGAAAAGCGTTCAACCACTCATACTATGAAGTGGTATGCATAATTATTAAGAATCTAATTCATTCATAAATTAAAATAAAAATTGGGAACAATAAAAAATAAAAAATAAAAAATGGAAAAAGGGTTCTGGAGCAATACTTACACATTTGTAAATATCATTACAAGCGTTTATAGGAATAAAAAATTATGATGAATCATAACAAGAATAAATCTAAGAATTCACAATTAATTTTTCAAATAGTTGAAATATTTAATGTATAGGTACCTCATTTATCATTTATTCCCAAAAAAAAAAAAAAAAAAAAAAAAAAAAAAACCCAAAACATGAAATCAATCTTATGGTATTAGTTTCTTTGGTTCAACAATGGAAATTCCAAATTTATTAATGCAGAGGGTCACTCGACAATTACTGATGTGAGGTAGCACTCAACAAACAGCTTTAAAAAATCTAGCAACCTACATAAATAGAATAAACAGACCATGTGTGATCTTGACATTGAAGTAATTTGACCAAAGACACTTCAACACTCAAATTATAATAGATAGTAAGAAATAATAGCAAGAAAAAGGACGTACAACTTATGGTGGTAATTATGTTATACGACGGTTAAAGATCTATTTGATTTTCTATGATAGTAAAATTGAGATCGCATATTAAATGTCATAGAGATCGTCTGTTTGATGTCATCTTGTTACCTTGAAGATGTAGGGTAGTCTTCTATTAGTGTGAAGACAATTACCCTTCATGTAGGAGAGTATAAATGGTAGTGCTAATGGAAAGCCTATAAGTGTAGGTTCTTGAGAATCTAGGAGCCTAGAGGTATTTTTACAAAGTAATAGTATAAAAAAACAGTTAGATCCCTTCAACTTTTGATTGCTCCCTTTTTATAGATGAGGGAGTAGACTATTAAAAAGAAAATTAAGATAGCAAGGATTAAGGGAATCGTTCCCGCTTGATCCTCACTCATGCATTTATTGCCAAAAGCATCAATTACCTAATTAAATGCAAATGTTATCCACTTTTGAATGTTCATCTTTCAATGCAGTCAACGATCATTGATAGGAGGTCATGAGCTGGTAGGTGTTATATCATTTCCTTCAATTAGTTAAACGTGTCCACAATAGGACAATTAACTAATGTTACAATAGGTCTTGAGATTTGGGTTGGACTAGCTTATTGGCTGGGTCGACTTTTGGGCTAGATTACCTTATAGGCTCATCAGTTGGGCTCTTACATGGCCCAATTATTTTCCATCAATTGAGCCTTTATAAGTTTTTCCATTACAATTGATAGCTTTCCGCTTAAGGACTTAAAATAGAGCTACAACAATAGTTGAAAAGCTTATAGAAAAATTTAACCAACCAAGCATGAAAGCCCCAACAACAAACAAGAAGAGAAATTGTAGTGATTCATCTTATTCTCACACTCCTAAGATCTGGAAAAATAAAAAAAAAGAATGTATGAAGTCATGCAATTCATTTACTATCATGATGGCATATGAATGGACATCAATCAATCTTTTTTTCGTTACTACTACTCTAATTAAATCTCCCATGCCCATAAATTGGAAGTTCTAAGTATCAACACTTTTTGCTTTAGCTTTTGGATGATAATAACATTTATTATTAATGTTATAAAACAAATGCAATATTAAAATATAGTAAAATAAGAACAAGAACTAAAGATAAAACACAAGAAGAATTTTGGAAAGAGTTGTTATTTTATTGTTTCATTTCTTATACAAGGATCAATCATACAAATTTATACATCCTCTATTTATAGGTTAAGAATTATAAATATAGGAAATAGAAAAGACACAAGTTATACATAATATTAAGACACGATTATGATAATCATTATTTGAGTGATAATGATCTTTAATATGGAGGTTATAGAAAACATTAAGACACTATTATGATAATCATTATTTGAGTGATAATGATCTTTAATGCGGAGGTTATAAAATACTAAAGGATGGCATCCAATTGATTTACAACACTCCCCATTTGGATGTCCACTGTGCAAAGAATATGCCTTATTAAAAACCTTATTAGGAAAAAACCCTATAGGAAAAAAATCCTGATAAAGGAAAAAAGAGTACATAATTCTTGTACATAATAACCTCTCCCTCGTATTAATGTCTTCTTTTGGTGAATTTTAACAAAATTCTTTGAACTGATACATGCCAATCTTATACACCGATTTCTCAAATGTTGTTATAGGAAGTGCCTTTGTGAACAAATCTGCCATGTTGTCAAAAGATTGAATTTGACGAACGTCTATGTCTCTTTTATTTTGAAGTTCATGTTTGAAAAAGAACTTTGATGAAATGTACTTGGTCATGTCTCCTTTTATGTAACCTCCTTTGATTTGGATGATACAAGCTATATTATCCTCATATAAAATTGTTAGACCTATTTTAGTGTGCTGTGGTGGAGCAATAGGAACATATGCTACACAATTAAAAACTTTTAGATGGGAAATATTAGGTTCTTTATCAGAGACAAGTTGTAATGGGGCGTATTTATGATATGCAGTTGGTATTATACGAATAGATGTTGCAGCATATAATATGGCATGTCCCTAGACAGAACTAGGCAACTTTGTTTTCATAAGTAAGGGCCTAACAATTAATTTAAGTCTTTTAATAAAAGATTCTGCTAATCCACTTTATATATGTGTGTGAGCAACAATATGCTCAACAATAATTCCAATGGACATGCAATAATCATTAAAAGTTCGGGATATAAATTCTCCAACATTATTAAGACGAATTTTCTTGATTGTATAATCCAAAAATTGAGCTCATAATTGAATTATTTGGACAATAAGCCTCGCAAATGCGACATTGTGAGTAGATAATAGACAAACAAGTGACCAACATATTGATGTTTTTATTAGTACCATAAAATATTGAAATGGTCCATATTATAGATTAAGAGGTCCACATATGTCTTCTTGAATTCATTCTAAAAACACAAGAGATTCAATGACAACTTTTGTTATGGATAGTCTTGTAATTAGTTTCCCTTGAAAACAAGTAGCGAATGAAAAATCTTTAGACGAAAGAATCTTCTGGATCTATAAAGGATGTCCATGCGAATTTTCTATAATTCTTTGTATCATTATTGAACCTAGATTACCTAATCGGTCATGTCAAACAATAAAAGTCCTTGGATTCAACAACTCTTGGTTCATAACCACATACGATTCAATTGGATTTATAATATATCTAGGAGAGTATGCTGGTAATTTTTTCAATATATGTTTCTTCTCTGAGAAAATAGACGTAATATAAAGATATTCAACGTTTTTTCATTTGTCATCTCAATATGATAACCATTATGACGTATGTCTCTAAAACTTAGTAGATTTCATTTTGATCTATTAGAAAACACAACATCATTTATTATAAATTTTGCGCCACCAATCAATAATATATGAGCTCTTCTATAACCTTTAATAAGATTTGCAACACTAGATATTATGCTAACATTAGCTTCAACCAATATAAGATTAATAAAATATTTTTTATCTTTAAATATGGTGTGTGTTGTTCCACTGTCTGCTAGACAAAGAGCTTCATCATTATCTTTAGCACCAATTGTGTTATCAATCGAAACCATGTTTCTTCATAAGTAAAGGAAAAGAAAATTATAAGGATAGAGAATAAAATATCAAATACAATTTTTTTTTTATTTTAAATATGAACACACTGAAAGCATACTGAAAATAAAACACACTAAATATTACTCAACAAACTTGCAAGAAAACAACACACTTTTGAAAATTAGAAGTACTAAACATATTGATGACATAACACATTAAAACATATTGTAAATAGCACATTTGGAACAACTTGTTGTAAGAACATTCTGTTAAGCCACATTTATGTTTCCATTACCAATCAAATTTCCATCATAGTTCTCAAAAAAATCTACAAGATCTAAATGTGTCGAATCCATAGGATCAAGATTTTCAATAAAGTTTGTTTCGACACCTTTTCCTTTTTCTTTTAAGGAAGCTTGGTAAAGATTAACGAGGTGTTTTGTTGTACGACATGTACGACCTCAATGTCCTTTCATGCCACATCTATGACAAGTGCTTTTATTATTTTTGAAAGTCTTATTTTGACAACCCTTGTCCTTTTATTTTTTCCTCATTATTCTCTCTCTTCTGGTGGTGAGATATAGTTTTCTTGAAATTTGAAGAGTTTTGGTTATAATTACCACGACTACGACCACGACCACGACTACGACCATGACTATGACTGCGGCCGCATCCATGACCATGACTATGACCATGCCCACGCATCGGATAATTAATAGATATAACATTCGCTTCAAGGAATATTGTTGATCTAGTTGGTCGAGATTGATGACTTTTTATCAATAATTTATTATTTTGTTCGGCCACCAAGGAGAATGACATGAACTCAGAATATTTTTTAAAACCTCTTTCTTAATATTGCTGTTGTAGGAGCATATTAGAGGCATGAAAAGTAGAGTACGTTTTTTCTAACATATCTTTCATCAGTAACACTTTCTCTACATAATTTTAATTGAGAAGTAATTTTAAACATTGCAGAATTATACTCACTTACACTTTTAAAATCTTGCAATTGCAGATGCATTCAGTTATAAAGAGCTTTTGGAAGTATTACTGTTTTTTTATGGTCATACCTTTCTTTCAAATTATTCTGAAGGACATATGGATATTTTACTGTTAAATATTCCGTTTTTAAACCTTCATGGAGATGATGGCAAAGGAATATCATTATCGTCGTGCGATCTTATGATGATGTCTCATTCTTCTTTTTTATTGTATCTCTAAGATTCTTGGCATCTAGGTGAATTTCAACATCAAGAGTCCATGCCAAATAATTACTACCAGAAATATCAAAGGTTGTGAACTCGAGCTTTGTCAGATTCAACATGTTGAAAACTATTAATTAACAACATATAATAAAATTAATAAAACTATATAAAAGGATAAAATATATAATAAACAGTTTCTTCATACATAACAGAATTCAAGTATAATAATAAATAATATTATAATATACTGGATGCTTAAAGGAAAAACATATAACATACAATTAATAATTATTCTAATAGATGAATATATACTAACTTTGCATCTAACAAGAAAATTATATTTACATGCTTAATGACATAAATTCTAATTGACTAAGAGGGTATAGAGGAATTATAAAAGATATATTAACAATGAAGTTATAACTATAGCTCAACATATAATCAATTTATTGATTAACAGTAAAGTAAAACAAATATATAATAAAATTCATCATTACAAAATAATTGATAATCAAATTATAACCGATATAAAAAAAACGTATAATAAAACAAAGTTAATAACAATTAATTAACAAAGTAAAGAATTGAAAACATAACTCATCCAAGAACATAAAATATATTAATTTGTAACCAAATATGTAAATAATCATGAGAATAATAATAAAAATTTATATAGACAAACAAGAAGAACATAATTCATAAACATATAAATACATAAAATGTAGTAAATAATGCTTAATAAATCATATCAAAACACTACATGTCAATAGCATGATAGAAATTTAAACAAATATTATGAAAAAAAAAATCTATTTGACTAAAATTCTACTTTGATGGAAGATTAAATGGTTAGAACTCATATTGATAACATGTTATAAAACAAATATAATATTAAGATATTACAAAATAAGAACAAGAATTAAAGATAAAACACAAGAAGAATTTTGGAAAGAGTTGTCATTTTATTGTTTCATTTCTTATACAAAGATCGATCATACAAACTTATACACCTTCTATTTATAGGCTAAGAATTATAAATATAGGAAACAGAAAATGTACAAGTTATACATAACATTAAGATACTATTATGGTGATCATTATTTGATTGATAATGATCTTTAATGTAACGGTTATAGAAAACATTAAGGCACTATTATGATGATCATTATTTAAGTGATAATGATCTAAAATGTGGAGGTTATAGAATACTAAAGGGTGGCATCCAATTGATTTACAATAATTAATGGGTTATTTCCTTTCCAAATAGAAAAAAAAAAAAAATTACAATTCAAGGGTATACTTGGTATTATCTAGATGTATATACAAAGTATAAATTATGAATATTTTTTATAGGGTGACTAATTGAAGGAGGATAAATATAGTTTTTGAGGGCTAAATGCACCAAAACTACCAACGTGACTATATAAGAAACCAAGTTTAATGACTTCATTAAATTAAATTGGTTAAAATTTAACAAAAATTGTAATTAATTAAAAACTTTTAAAAATAATTTAATTAAGTACTAAAAATTACAAAAATAATTAATAAAATTAATTAATTCAATTAAATAAAAACTAATTAAATTAAATTCAAATTTAATATATAATTAAAAGTAAACTTAATTAAACAATTATAATTTTATTTAATTAGAAAAATTAAAATTTAATTCGTTAATTTTTAATTCAATTTTTTCATTAATATTAATTGTATTTATTTAATTAATTTTAATTTTAATTTAATCACACTTATTTAATTATTTTTATTTTTATTAATTTAATCATGAATTTAATTTTTATTAATTAATCATATTATTTTTAAAATTTTATAATTAATTAAAATTTTAATAAATTTTAAATAAATTAAAATTTAATATTTTAATTATTTTTATGTTATTTTAGTAATTAATTAAATTAAATTAAATTTTATTTAATTTTTACTTATTAATTATTATTTTAAAATTTCTTTTAATTAATCAAAAAATTTAGTCAAAAAAATTTTAATTATTTATAATTAATGAATTAATTTTTAAATCAATTATATTAACTATAAATTTTATTTTTATTAATTAATTAATTTTAATTTAATTTATATATTTTCAATTTACTTAAATTAATTTAATTATTATTTTTTCATTAAGTCAATTTAATTTAATTTAATTTAATCTAATTAATTTGTTAATTTAATTTTTATTAATTAATTAAATTATTTTTTAATTTTTAATGAATTAAAATTTTTATTAAATTAATTTCTAACTATTAATTCATTAAGATTAAACGAATTAGGAAAATAAAAATAATTTAATTTAATTAATTTTAATTAGTTTAAAATTTAACCAGGTTTAATGGTCTCATTAAATTCGGTTATCTCACCAATCGGATTTAATGAGACTATTAAACTTGCTTTCAATGTGAAAGATGATTGTTCATCATCTACGACATGATCGAGTTTAACCGTTTCATTAAACCCGATTTCATGTAACAATCGGGGTTAATGAAGCCTTTAAACCTAGTAACCGTGTTTAATGGGGCCATTATACTTGATTACTACAGAAAACCAGGTTTAATGGGCCATTGTACTTGATCCTGTAAAAAACGATGAAAATTGTAATCTCATTACAAACCTCTATTTTCAAGTCAAATCCAACCAAAATTACTTAATTCTAACCCAAATATCAGTACCAACATCCAAAATAAAACAAAACTAAGAAAAAAAATCACAAAAAAAATTAAAAAATTCCTAAGAAAGCATAAACAATAAACCAAACAAGCCAAAGATTGCGTACCATGAGCAATAGAGCAGGTGAACAAGATCAGTGGTGGTCGAGAGTTGTGGACGAATGGCCCGCGAACATTTGCAAAAGTCAGCTACGGTCCTCTCGCAATTCGGGTCATAAATGGGTCACGCTCGGGGGTCGTTTTCAGGTTTAATTGGGTTGAAACTTAGTTGGAAATGTTTCCAACTGAGTTTCAACCCCTTTACATATGTGAGGATAATTTGGTAATTATTTATTTTATGTTATTTTTTAAATTTTAAATGATGAGGGTGTATGGATAAATTTGTGGCAGGGGCAATTTGGTAAACTTGGATATATGGTGTAATTAGTTTATTTGAGGGACTAAAAATATAATTTTTTTGGACATAGGAAAAAATGAATTTTGCGATTCAAAGAGGGGTAATATTAGTAATTTCCACTCCAATAAAACTAGACCCATTTGTGGTTTTATACGATCAAGTTTAGATCGAATTAGTGAGAGAGGGTGTAATTTTGCCATGTCTAGGGTAAAACATTTGAATAGCTTTTTTAGAAATATATATAGCACTATTATTCTATTAATTATTATACGATCTTGTGATTAATTTATTGACCATTTCCGTATCATATTTAGGCAAAATTTATAATAAATATAGAATTACCAATTAAATAAGTTGGAGGCGCATTTCCATTCTTGACAATCAATTTGTAGTAAGGAAAGAGATTCTAGTGGTTGAAAAAGGAATGTATATATACTAATGAAAATGTTATATCAGGCAATTTTCTCTTTCTGCTTTTTTGAGAAAAAGACAATTTTTTTTCGAATTTTTATTATGTGATCTAGGAGATTTAAAATAACCACTGCCTAATAAAACTATTACCTTTTTTTAACAGGCAAATGAGAATCTAATAATAATGATGCCTGTTATATTTGCAGGTCTTTTTTTCCTTTTCTTTCCTTGTATTTGTTCTCTATAGAGGAAACATAACAGAAATCAGGGAACAACATTGAAACCATTAGTTGCCAGTCTAATTTGAGCTACATTGGAAGTCAACTAAATATGTAATATAAAATCGACACCATCAGATGTTTCAAGTCGCAAAACCATTAGTTAAGTTTCTCCTTTCTTTATACAAAAAATTTGATCAGTTATTTTCGCCTGTGTGACTTTTATACCGGCATAGAATACAGTTGATCAGAAACTCAGCTGACAACAAATTAATGGAAAAAACAACAACCGTTATCATCGTAGGAGCAGGCCCAGCCGGGCTGGCTGCCGCTGCTTGCCTTAACCGTTTGCAGATATCGAATGTCGTGTTAGAAAGAGAGGACTGCTGTGCCTCTCTTTGGAAGAAGAAGTCTTACGATCGTTTGAAATTGCACCTGGCCAAGGAATTTTGCGAGCTTCCTTTCATGCCCTTTCCAGCCGATGCACCCAGATTCATCCCCAAGAAAGGATTTATCAATTACTTGGACGAGTATGTGTCTCGTTTCGAGATTTATCCACGGTGCCATAGGTTGGTGGAGTCTGCTTCTTATGATGGCGAGAGAGGAGCATGGACGGTTCAGGTCAGGAATGCACGTACGGATGGGCATGAAGTGTATGTTGGGAAATTTCTTGTGGTTGCAACAGGTGAGAATAGTGAAGGTTATATTCCTGATATACCAGGCCTCGATGGGTTTTATGGTGAGTTTTTGCATTCTTCACGTTACGTGAACGGGGAACCCTACAAGAACAAGGAAGTTTTAGTCGTTGGATGTGGGAATTCAGGCATGGAAATTGCTTACGATTTGTCCAATTATGGTGCTAAGACTTCCCTAGTTGTTCGTGGACGGGTATGCATACTTTTTTCGTCTCATGCATTGCATACAATATAATTAACTTAAAAAAAATAACACCGATTGTCAAAGAATAATAAAATATATATCATTATAAATAATTAAAAATTTTGACTATATATTAATAAAATATTACATCCACTAACGTTTGAACGGTTAGATAAAATATTTTAGAGGATTTTCTGTTGTTGTCTGCAGGTACATATTCTCACCAAGGAAATAGTATGGCTTTCGATGATTCTCCTGCAATACTTGTCGCTCAAAATGGTTGACAAAGTTGCTGTGGCTCTTGGGAAATTAACTTACGGAAATTTATCAAAGTACGGAATTGAGAGCCCTAAGGAGGGTCCGTTTCTTATAAAAGTAAGAACAGGTCGATCAGCCACTATTGATGTTGGATGTGTTGAAAAGATTAAGCAAAACAAAATAAAGGTGATTAATCAACCATTTACATGCCTTGAAATCGTTATTAGTTTCACTACTTGAGGATATATTGACAGATGGTTAATGTCTGATACCTTGTAGGTGTTCCCATCAATAAAAAACATTGATGGAAAGTATGTCGAATTCAACGACGATGATATACGTAAATTTGATGCTATTGTATTCGCTACTGGTTACAAAAGCACTGTCAGAAAGTGGCTTAAGGTATGTTGAAATTTTATTGCTAACCCATTCAATATTTGATGTCGAAAGAAAATGACATTATTTTATTTTAGCTGTGCGTCTTATAGAAAGACTTTCTTCTAGTTAATATATTGTGTATGAACCATGTGTGCATGCTTGTGTTGTTTATAGGGTGAAGAAGACGGCCTGTTTGATGCAATGGGAATGCCAATGAAAGCTGTGCCAAATCACTGGAAAGGAGAAAATGGAATTTATTGTACTGGTTTTGCTAGACAAGGATTATCGGGCATTTCCAACGATGCTAAAAAAATAGCCGAGGACATCAATTCTGTTTTAAATGAATACAAGAGAAACAATTGAAAAAGTTGTTTTCTTGTTATTCATTCACCTTTCACATACAATTTGGGGTTTGTGATTTATGTTAAATGACATGGCTTTAAACCTATACTCATTGATTTTGGTGTAAAGCCTATAGCACTAAATCAACCTTACCTCAGTTGTATGATTTAATATTTTAGTATTTCTTTTTGATATATTCTTGTTATATAGTGGGCTTTAATTCAATATTGATTTTTTTGTTAGATAAGAAATTTGTTTGATGGTAAATAATTTGTTGTCCTTCTCGGTAATTTTATTTTCAATATCTATTTAGTATTTCATTATAGTTACACGATATAAGACGTAATTAATTTCTTTTAGTTTCTTTTATGTGACAACTAATATGAGAACCTCAATTCAATACCTCAAAAACAAATAATAATCCATATGTTCTTAATGAATTATTTGTAAAAATAATTAAACTAAATTAAGAAGATAATATATATATATTAAAAAAAAGTATATATTCTTCTTTCAACAAATATATTTTATTTTTGATGGTATAAAATAGGGTAAGTGCACTAACTTTTCTTTACTTTATTTATAATTACACTTAACCTTAAACGATTTTTTCTTTACTTTATTTATAATTATACTTAACCCTAACTATTACCTCTGACTAACGGATGAATTTTAGTTGATAACCATAGAAGGCTAATTTAATCATTTAATATTATCATTAATTGAATAGTAAAAAAAAAAATTAATTGGCCAATAAATACTATCATCTTAGCTCTAAAGTAAATTAAATAATTGTATTAATTATATATATATAATCTCTTCTTCTTGACTCACCTTCTTTGACAAAAAATAATTTTCTTTTCTTGATCAAAATCTCTTCTTTGCCCAATTCCATTGGATACCTTCATCAAACATCACCACTGTTATAGCCCATTTCTTTTTGAGTGTAATTATAGATAAACTAGGAAAAATTAGTGTAATTTACCCTAACTAAAAGATATATACATAACATCTGTTATGGGTACTTTTGAGATACTTAAATGGACTAATAAAAGCCCAAAACTATTGACAGAAGCTCAAAACTGTTTGAATGAGACTACCCATTTGGTTAAGGCACAGTTCACTAAGGATCTAGTTCACCAGTTATACAGCTTGTTAGGAAGCCAGCTCGCGAACTTAGATTTTCAGACTGCATGATCAACTCACGAAGGCAAGCTTATAGTAAGACTCAGACATTTCAGCTCGCGGAAAAGAGCTTTGAGCTACAGCTCGCATGATGCGAGTTAATTACTGTCAGAATCGTCAGACCAAATTCAACAAGGCGTGTCGCACAATCCTAACCCTTTCAGAGCTAACAGCATAAATTAAGGAAATCTCACCTAACCAATATGGGTTTAGCGTCTAAATCATGCTTTGACAAAGTTGACCTGACAGATGTCAGTCTCATTAATGTAATTCATTATTTCATTTTGACTTATTGTAATACAACGGTAACACCTCCCTTTTCTCTATAAATAAGGGAGGAAATTCATTTGTAAAAGGGGAAAAACACTTTTGAGTGCTGTTACCCTACAAAAATAGTGAGAGAACAATAGACGTAGGCATCCTTTGGCTGAACCACTTAAAAACTTATGGTGTTCTTTACTCTTCCCCAACATTTTCTTCTACATTTTGCTTGTTTCTTGCACTGTTTCGATCACATCCGCAGTTTGGGCTTCAGATGACCTAGTCGGCTAAATCCAGACATCGACATTTTGGCGCTAGAAGGAGGGCCCTTTTTGCAGTGTCATCTTTTTCCTTCTCTAACTTCTAGAGCTCATGTACCAGACGTCATGGTTAGAGGAAGAACCATCAGGAGCTCAGATGCAATTGCTGACCAGTTCAACAATTCAAACCAATAGCGAGACATCTTGCTCATATGAGAACCGGCCAATCTGGGGCCTGAAACCTCTAATGTACCTTTGGCCAGAAATACTTAGGGTATGCCTCCACTTTCCTTTCGCCAACCTATACCTGATGTCATTGGAAGGGATGCCATGTAGGTTCTGCAGCAATGCTAAGAGGTGTTAGAGAGTATGATGATATAGATAGCAGATGCTGTAAGAGCGCTGACACAGGCCCAAGCTCAGGTCGCTTAGAGACCCATTGAGATTGCTGCAATAAGGGATGTCTCACAACGATAACGTAATGAAGTCCCGGCCAGGGATGGAAGATTCATCAGGGAAGTGCCAACTCCAGAAGGATCGATCAATTCCTCCAACGTGCAATCCAGAGCTCGTAGTAATGAAGGGGCGGCTAATCTTTCAGGATTGAGGTTGAGGGTGAGCCGGGATAGATTTGGACCTAATAGGGCCTCTCCCAACAAATCGCGAAAGATGTAGACATGTTATTGTAGCCGTGAATTATTTTACTAAGTGGGCAGAAGCATCTCTTTCACGAAGGTAGAAAAACTTGTGTGGGATAACATTATTTGCAGATTTGGAGTTCCTCAGCAGTTCGTGATAGACAATGAGACCCAATTTACCAACAAGCAATTCTTCAAATTCTATAGCGACCTCGACATCACCAAGAGATTCTCAGCAGTAAACCATCCTCAAACCAACGGACAGGTTGAAACGGTCAACAAGATTATAAGACATATTTTAAAGACCTGACTTAAAGCTAAGAAATGAACCAGGGTGGACGAGCTGCAGAAGACCTTATGAGCTTACAGAACAACGACATGCAGCACCACAGAGGAAACTCCTTTCTCCTTGGTCTACGGATCCGAAGCCATGATCTCAGTAGAATTCGAAGTAACCAGCCAACGAAGAGCGAGCTTCAATCCTTCAGAGAGCAATCAGCTCCTAGTCGCAAACCTAGATCTCCTTGAAAAGGCAAGAGAAGCAACATGCCTAAGAATAGTCGTCTACCAACAAATGATGGCAAGGTATTACAAAAAAAAAATCCGAGTTCGAAAATTCAGGCCTGACGATCTTTTATTACACCTCATTCTTCTTAGAGCTTGCAATGCCAGCGATGGGACTCTAGGACCAAATTGGGGAGGATCCTACATCATCAGGGAAGACCTAGGAAATTAAGCATATCATTTATCAAATATGAGTGGAGCAGCACTTCCACAAGCTTAGAATGCAATACATTTGTGACCTTACTATCAATTGTTGTTATTTCGCTTACACTATCTTTGTAATATTGATTATTTAATATAAGCTCTTGATTTCCCTTGAAATTTTACTGACATAAATTGATTATGCATTCTTGTGTGAAGTATGAGGCTACAAAACTAGGAACGAATTGAAGTTCACATATTCTGCCACTCTACAGGGGCAAGGGGCTTAATATCGGTATTTCTACAGACCTCACACCTACCCTGTAGGGTCAAAATGAGGTTCAACGGTCGCGAGCTCATGCCGATGCCACAGCTCGCTACACCGATGTCGCATCTCCCGATAAGAGAGGCCGTCCCCTCATAGATCGTTCCAAACACTTCACATTCTGATCGTTAAGTGGCAGAATGAGGTACACCAACAGAAGGTTCGCTCACATCGGCTCGAATGCCCCCCGTGCAACCTAACCAGTCAGATTAGCTGTATATGTGTAAGCCTTCATTCTAGTGTTACAGTATTTCCAATATAAGTCCATAGGGCGAGATTAGATACACAAATGAACCATTAGAGTGCCTTAACAAGATAAGGACAATCCTGGAATCAGTAGGACCCGATTAGAGACAAAAGAGACTAGAAGGACATAATAGATATTTTTCATAAAAAAACTTATTGGATTTAAACGAATCCGAATGAAACAGAGATGACTAAAATTAATCATAAGTTAATTAGATCCCACAGGTAGGATTTAAATGAGGGATAGCAGAATCTGAAAATTCAGAGTGTATCGTATCGGAAAATGATATTATAGAAAATCAGTGAAGTTAGGAAATTAAACTAGGGCAAGAGTATAATTAGTGAAAGTTTAAAGTGCGGGTGCAAGTGAACTAAGTTAACTGAGATGTGGTCAAGTTAGAATAAGCAAGAAATGATGGATTTAAAAGCAAAGATAAAATAAAATGTAATATATATATATGTATATATATGTATATATATAACAAGTCAAGACAAATAAATTGTCTTGTAAGGCACCAAAGCAAGAGAAGCATACAGTGACATAGGGGTGTGAAAAACCAAAACCAAGACAAGGAAGGGGTAGCTCATGGCCAAGCAAAAACAAGTAAGCATCAATTCGTTTCTTTCAAGTTTCAAGTTGCAAATCAAGTCTTCAAGTCATCCAAGCTTAGGCAAGCAAGTGAGAGAGAGAATCAAGGAAAGAAAACAAAGGTTAGTGATGGGTTTTAATGGATTTTGAGTTGATTTTTGGTGAGATTTTTGATGGATTTTAGTTGGGATTTGAATGGCATTTAATTTGAGTTTGTATGTGGACTTGATTAGTGTTGTAAAAGGAACAAAACTATGCGTGAATCTTGTGTAGAAATCATGGTTAGGGTTAAGTAGAAATGATGTCAAGACTTGAAAAAAAAAAATGAAATGAAAAATAATGCATGCCAAGTGTTTGAAAGAAAGCTTGAGTGAGTTTAGAAAGCTAAAACGAAGGAATTTCGAACCGAGATCAATTAGGGAATTTTAGCTCTATATAAGGCTAAAATGGTCCAATAAAATTTTGAATGAAATAAGTTTCGTTTCAAACCTATTTGAACCTTAGAAATCAAAGAAAAGTGGTAAAAATTTCAAAGGAAATTAAAGAGTTTTAATTGACTAGTTTAAGGATAAATGCATAAATTGAGCTATGCCACTTCCGTGAAGCGTACCAACGACCCTAACGAGATTAATTGAGTGTATTTAGACCATTAGAATCGAAAAATAAATTTTAGAATCAAAAGTTGGAAAAATATCCAAACTTTAGTAGTGAAAACTAAGAATTTTTAGCCTAAAACGTCTACCCGATGACCGTTTCTTTTCATACCGACACTTGACCCGACCAGAGTACGAGTGGGGAAGGTATTCGGAGCAAAAACGGAACGAAGAAAAGCCCCGTAAAGGGTTGTGAATAGTGCTCGGCCAAAAGAGGTTCAAATCGAACATTTTTTGTTTTGGGCCTTCGAACGCGACTCCATTAGTACTAGGACGTCCCTAGGTGATAGTAAATAGGTTCTAGGCAAAGAAAATGGAGTTTGGAACCTTAGAATCAATAGAAAACCCTAAAAGGGGAGTTATTTAAGTTTTAAGTGATTTCTAGCCTTGTGCTAATGATTCAAGTGATTCTAAATGAGTATTCAATGTTTTAGGGTAAAGGTGAAGTGTATCGAAGGACTTCGGAGGAGGTTCGCTTTTGATCGAAAGTCATTTTGTGAGTTCAAAGTTCATTTAATGATTATTTGCATTTATTTTGCTATATAATTAAATTGTGTATTGTTATTATATTATGTAAATTTTGAGTTGAATATATGCTTATATTAAGAACTTAAGAGAATTAAAGTTTTTAGACTTTTTGCCATAAAAACGAGATTATTTGAGAATATTGAGAAAAAGTGTTTTATTATGCCGATGGTTTACCCTAGTCCCAATTGAGTACCCAGTTGAATACTTTATACGTGCATGGTAAATATGAGAGAGTTACTAACTGAGAGTGGGGTTCGGACAACTCCTGAAGAGAGAGAGTCAGTTGAGTCACCTTCTGCATGTATAGGGTAGTGTAGGTCAGACCGATTACGTAGGGGTAACGCGTGCTCAGAGTTCGTGCATCGACGACTACACAGGGTAGATTCCCTAATTCCTAGTGGCTAGCTAACGATTTATGCGGCCACGACAAGAATAGTTTTCCTGAGTTACCATCAAGGAGAGATATGAGAAAGTTTTAGAAAGAAAGAAATTCAAAATGAATTTCAGAAATGATTTTCAAATGAGATTATATAAAGTATATCAGAAAATACTTTAGTTTTATTTAGTTATTTATCTCACTGAGTGTTATTCACAATTTGTTTCCATGTGTTTCTTAAAATATTCCCTCAAGTCCAGCAGACGAGGCTCAGACCGATGCACGAATCGATTGACGGACGACGATTTTTCATTGTATAGCTCATATTTTATCATGCATGTTTTGTCTATGAAGTATGATGTAAATTTATAAATATAAATACCAGTTATTGGATGCACGTTTCACTCAAATGTTTTGTAAAGAAAAGTTTTGTTTCCATTGGTTTTAAAAAATGTGATTAGTTGTGCTGAGGTTGACATTAGATGAGGGCCAGAGGCCCCTGGTAGTTGAGATTGCATGTTATAAAAGTATATTTAAATTACTATTGAATTTGCAGGGTGGCATAGTACAATAAACAGCCAGCATACTGCCGGATTTTTATCAAAAAATATAAATTTTTTACCTTTGCCACCAAATAAATTAGTTATATAATGAGTCTAAAATGAGCCACGGTGCTCTGGTAGGATTTCTTCAGGTCAAAGTTTAGGTTCATTGGAGTTATGTCGGAGTGCTACGAGGTCCTTCACCGGTCCATGATAGGGATTCGGAAAGGGTCTCGTCAATATGCTTGGGTTTCGACCCTTTGAGCGCAATCGATGCCCTATTGCCTCCACAACTCTCGCTAAACAGCTTAAGTTCCGACCCTATGAGTGTAGCTCGAGAGGTTATTATGCTATAGAGCTCGGATTATGACCCTTTAAGCGTAGCTCAGAAAGTTTATCATGTTGTATAGCCCGAGTTTCAACCCTTTAAACACAGCTAGTTGTATATGCTCGGGTTTCGACCCTTTGAGCGCAACTCGCTGTACTAGTTTGGGTTCTTACCATTTGAGCACAGTTGATAGACATCCATATTAGCAAAAGAGCTATTATGCGACCTACTGATCGAGCTTGCTATGAATTATTTTCTAATATTTGTTGTGCAGATTGTTTAGCAAGTTACAAAGCAGCAGAATTACAAGCTCACGAAATGGATTTAATAATTTTGCAGGAAACATGAATATTTAGATCAACAAAATAGTATTCAAGTAAAGGAATTCAATAAAAGCCTCGGAGCGAGGTCCAATTATTCGTTACAAATACCTCACGCAACGAGGTGAAGACAATACAAAGAAATGAAAAATTTTTCTAAGGCCTAGCCCAGGGGCACCTTATTATCCGCCTTGGGAAGTGGAAGGATCAGCAGTTACACCATGAGGAGTTGACTCTAGAGGTATTGCGACCTGGACTGTCTCTGCTTGGGAGGTCACACCCTGAGGAGTCTCACCAAGTATATTTGAAGACTGAGCAGCCTTCTCTTTGAACTTTTTTATCTTTGCGAGTTCTACCTCACCGAAGCATGACAAGTCTGTCTCCAGATAAATGAGCCACAAGGTATAGAGGAAGTTAATAGCTGTTTCTTCTTCGACCTCCTTCCTGACCCTATTAATCTCCTCTTAAGCTTTAGTAGCCTCCTCCTTAATAGCAATAGCTTTTTTTTTAGCAACTTCAGCTCGCTGCATGGCCTCATCTGCTTTCTTCTCCGTAACTTCAACTCTCCGCCCAGTTTCCTCCGGGTCGTGTTTTGCCTTACCTAGCTCCTCTTCGGCCTTGAGAAACTTGGAATTAAGTAACGACTTAGAAGCCTGATCGTCGTTCACCTGGCTACTAGGGCCTCTTCAGCTTCATTCTGGGCGGCCCGAACAATCCTCAATTGAGTCTCTATGAGAGATTCTACCCTCTTAGCTCTCGAGGCCTCTTTGGAAATGAAGACAAGCTCGTCTCTCAATTTGTCTTTCTCAATTTCAAGCTTCTCCTTCACGACCTCGAGCTTCTTGCAGTCGACCTCGAGCTGCTCCTCCTCTCTCATGACCAGAGGTTCCTGCATTTGCTTCCTGATCCTTATGGCAGATTGAAATACAACAAGTTAATATTCATAACAAGAAAACAGGAAAAGATTAAGTGTCGAAAGTTACCATTAACGAGTGACGAATGGCCCAGATGGACAAACGATCTCCACTCAGCTCGTCAGTATCCAGATTTTGGGCGTAGCCCCCTAGGAATGTTGGTAGGTAGTCAAGGATCCCTTTAAGATAGAGCTTTCCAAGAATATGCTCAGGCTCATCCTTAGCCTCTCGTGTAGCACTCCTTTCTGCAGTCACGGGCTACTTGCCCTTTTCAACTTGTGAGCATTTTGTTAGAGCCCGCTACGCCATTGTCTTATTTTTTATGCCCTTGCTTGGGGTAGTTGGAACCTTACCCACTGTAGTCTTTGCAACTGTAATCTCGCTTGTAGGAATCTCACCCGTGGGAGCCCCTCTAATTGAAGCCTTACCAATTGTAGGAGTCTCCTCAACAGCCTACTCCTGATCGCTTTTGATTTTGATCGGTTTTGGTGGTGAGACGGGGGCATGAGCTTCGAAAGGTCCTGCAGCTTGTTCAAATGTAGTTGCCCCAGTAAATGCAAAGGCCACAAAGGTAGCAGGCTAGGCTGGACAATGTTTGGAGTGCTTGACAAGACAAAGCTTTGCCATTTCTAGAGCTTGTATGAATGCGGGATCAGTCTCTCCTTGCTCAAGTTGAAAGACGAAGATGAGCTCGCGTTGATCCCGAACGCCAATGTCTCTCTTATTGTTAATTAAATCGTTGTCAATAGGAGGAGCGAGCTGATATTCTCTAAAGAGGTGGTCGTCAAAAGTGTGGATAACACTACCTCGCGTCGAGTGAGCAAGTGTTCTGAGAAGATCTTTCTCCTCCTCAGTGATTTTTCCTCTACCCCCTTCTGTAAAAAGAAATAAGAAAATATCAAAAATCAACATACATGTAAGAGAGCTTGCTAACATCAATCTTATGACTACTTAGGGTGATACGAACCACGCCAACCCGTGACGAAACCCGTAACCAAGAGAAGAAACCAAAACCGTTTCCTAAGACAAGTTCGTAGGAATGGAACCGCGACCCCTTACCTATGACGAGGTAAGAACCTTGGTATGGTGAAGACCCCACAATCAACAATGGAGGGTTGATTGATAAGTCGAAGGTTTCAAACGCCACGGATAATTCTGATAAGTTTGAGAGTTGTTCAAAGAACCAAAGAGAAATTCGTTCTCACAATTACCATGAAAATTGACTACCTTCTTTCATTGATATTGCGCCTATTTATAAGTTGAAAATACAAATTCGAAATCGAAAATTATAAGCATTAAAATCAAAGAGAATCATGCCTATGACGAAAAAGGTAATTTCGGATTACAATAATAACAAAGGAAATAATACCTAAGACAAAAAGGAAAAGTCAACGATTTATTATTCCTAATTTTACTAGAGACCTAAATAGGAGAGTTGACCCTCCTTCCATTATTCTAGTGAATTGATGCCCAAGATACACGCCCATTAATTGCGAAGATTAAGTTTGACTTGGGCTGGAATCCTCTAGAACTTGGATCAAGTTGATGCAATTTAGTTCCTCACGTGGGCTTCCATCAATGGGCTTCCATGATTGTATTTGAGTGCAAACTTCTTGAATCAGCCGTTAAGTGCTTCCTTGAACTTCTTAGCTCGAGCCCTCGTGACCGGTCCAATAGGAATTTGAATTGGATCCTTTGGAGACACACCTTGCACCGCATCATAGGGTATGGAGGAAGCTACAGTTTTGAAGACATCTAAGGGAAGGGCAGGAAATATAAAATCAGCTCGATTTATAGTCCTCGACATTGGATTTGCCCTTTGCCTCACTCTTTGGCAAAAGGTCCTTGATGTTCGATTTACGAGCTGTCAGGTAGTAAATCCTCTATTGCCGCCCTTTCTTCGGACTAGCTACTCCCTTAAGGCTGTACAGGAAAGAGCAAATACAAGGATTCGGAGCCTTGAGCCCGTTTCTTAAAATGATCAAGGTCAACGAGGTGAGCTGGGAGTAAGAATTTAGGGTCAGTTGGAATGAGCTGAGTTTCAATCGATTTAGGAGATCGATGAAGTAACAGGCACTAGGAACCTAAGCACATGCCTCAAATGATGGATGCTAACGATAGTGTACCTAGAGGCGGATAGGCCGTCTAATCACGAGTGGATGGTAGCATGATGCGGCAGCCTTTGGGAAGGCGGTATTCCAAGGCTATTCCTCTCAGCTCATTGAGTTGCAGTTTTATGGGATGGATAGTAAAAATCTTGAGACCTTGCCGTCCAGGGGGTGGCAGGATTGTTATGGGATCAATTTGAGCTGCGAACTCCTCAGCGGCATCACCGCTGGTAGAAGTTGCCTCTTCGACATCACAGACTATTCTCGATTCATCGTCCTCCGTGCTAGAAAGGTTATTTACTCTGTACTAGAAGTTGCCTCTTCGACATCACAGACTATTCTCGATTCATCGTCCTCCGTGCTAGAAAGGTTATTTACTCTGTACTACTAGTGACTGCAACCTGAAGACATCTACACATAAAAAGAGAGTAATCAGGTCATAAACAACTTACAGATCACTAAATGTATGAAGGCTTAACCTACAGTTCAGATGACCTACGAGCTAACGACCTATCTATGTCTCTACCTATATAACACGCATGCACAATGCCACAAACGAAAAAACATGCACAAAAATCCAACCAATAAGATCAAAGCAGCAAAAAACAAAGAGTCACAACAAAGAACAAATTCTTAGAAGCGAGAACATATGATGAACAATCTAACATCAAACCCAAAAAATACATAACGCGTGCAAACCAGAGACAAAAACCAGAAGTTAAGAGATGATTCGATGACTTACTTTGAGTAGAACTGAACTTTTGGTAATGATCTTCGACTCTGAGGCACTAGCGTAGAAGATTGAAGTGAAAAGAAGTTTGAGAAGAGGGAAGACTAACCGTCTGCTGATTTTGAAAGTGACAGAAAAAAGTTAAAAATGAATGGGACTCTGCCTTAAATAGGGGCGCAAGGTTGAAACCCTAGCCATCAGATTTGATGACTCTCTTACCGCCTCAACTCTGACGGTATAGCGTGATCTTCTGGATTCCATCATCATGCGCAGTTAATTGAAAAACGTGCACATTAAATGCTCACTGTTCAAGACGTGCATTAAACCATCGTCCATGAAGCCACCACATGTCCAAGAAAAGTCTGGATATGAAGAAGATAACGCAACCAGTTCCAAGTGCCAGCTTTTACCAACGAACTATCAGTTCCTAGTCCGCATATTGCACTGAGAGTTGGGAGGCTGATGTTATGGGTATTTTTGAGATACTTAAGTGGGTCGGTAAAAGCCTAAGACTATTAGTAGAAACCCAAAACTGTTTGAATGAGACTACCCATTTGGCCATGGCACAGCTCGCTAAGGGTTCAGTTCACTAGTTATACAGCTAGTTAAGAAGCCAGCTCACGAACTCAGATTCTCAGATTGCATGATTAACTCATGAAGGCAAGCTCATAGTCAGACTTCGGACATTTCAGCTCGCGGAAACGAGCTTTCAACTATAACTCTTATAACGTGAGTCGGTTACTGTCAGAACCATCGGACCAAAGTCAATAAGGCGTATCGTACACCCCTAACCCTTTCAGAGTTAACAATGTGAATTAAAGAAATCTCACATAACCAGTATGGGTTTAGCGTCTAAATCATGCTTTGACAGAGTTGACCTAACAGATGTCAGTCTCATTAATGTAATTCATCATTTCATTTTGACTTATTGTAATGCAACTGTAGCACCTCCCATTTCTCTATAAATAGAAGAGCAAATTCATTTGTAAAAGGGGAGAAACACTTTTGAGTGTCATTACCCTGCAATAATAGTGAGAGAACAGTGGACGTAGGCATCCTTTGGCCGAACCATTTAAAAACTTCTGGTGTTCTTTACTCTTCCCTAACATTTTCTTCTACTTTTTGCTTGTTTCTTGCACTGTTTCGATCATATCTGCAGTTTGGGCTTCAGATGACCTAGTTTACTAAATCCAGACGTCGACAACATCTAATTAATAACCATATTTTTTATAAGTTAATTGATAGGGAGTACGTGTCCCTACAATTGTTATTTAATAAAAGAATAGATGGAACTAGCTAGTTTCTTAAAACATATTGCAATTAATAACGAAGATGAGGTAAACTTATGTAAGAGGTTGATGATTCTAATAATATTCTATAAGGGCCGCTTTACAGTTGATCACTTTTATTTTCTAAAATATTGATCTCTAACCGGCTTATACTTTCGTCCAATCCACGTACTATATTTACTAGATGTTATATAAACAAAACAAGAATTCAGATTTATTGATATTTTGTTAGGTTTCGATTTAAAAACTAAAAATTTCTATTGACATTATCTGCATAAATAGAATAAGATAAATTTCCATTTGTTTCTCGATGATTCTTCAAAAGTGATAGACAAAATTTTAAAAACTCAAACCTAAAACATGAGGTGTCACACGTATTCAGTAAATTTTGCATACATGCTATACTATCAATAATCTAATGTCATGTCGTAGAAGATTTACCAACCCTTGTATTAACAAACTTAATGTAAATTTTATTCCACAACTGATAATTTTTCTCCGAGTGTCCTAAATTAAAGATGCCAACAAGGTCTTTAGGGATAACAATTTTGACTATTCTAAAATTTGAGAGGTTATTATTATGATTTTGTCTTATATGAGAAAGAAACCTGGTGTTTCATTTCGTTTCGTTTTGTTTTTGTTTTTTCTTTTTAATGATTAAAGCTGTTTTAATTGTTGTGTTCATAAGAGCTCAACAAAATAAAGGATGATAATAAGTGTAACTGTCATCATAACTACTTATATAAACCCATTATTTTATTTAAGAAAGAAGGTTGTGATACCATATACAGAGTATAATAAAAGTAGAGACATAGGTAAAACCTAAAAGTAACAATTTAAAACACGTATATGAGAAAAATAAAAATTAGGGATATTATTGAAATACCCCTAAAAATAAAAAAAAAAAATATGTGAAACTACCCCAGTTCTGTAAATATTAGCTAAAATAGCCCAAATGTTATTGGGATGCAAAATTCCGTCCATAAATTGATGATGTCGTTAGGTTTTGTGGGTATTCTCATCAATTCGATTGAAAGAGTGAAGCGAGGATAGCTGAATGACAATTTTTAATATTCTAAAAAATTATACAAATTAAAAAGAATGGATGGATGAATACACTTGGCGTCCATCTAATCAACATATATAAATAACATAATCATCACCATTTATCACTTCTCCACCCCCTATCCCTTCCCTCTCCACCCTTCACCATCCTTCTCTTCCCTTTCTCCCTTACGTCGTCACTCTATCTACCCTCTCCCCTTTTCGCCGTCACTGTCTCTGCCCTCTCTCTGTCGTCGCTCTATTCCTTCTTACCCTCTACCTTCGCTTTCTTACCTTTTATCCTCTATTGGTGCCTACTGTTGGATCGATCTCTAGACCTTCTGTAAACCCTAAAGTTGCATTTTCTTTTTTCGAAAACTAATTTTTCTACGAATAATGTTTTGGAATGGAAAGCATTCTTATGAATAAGAATTCGGGTAAATAGTAATTTTTGAGAAAAGGATCCAAAAAATCGTTGAAGTGAAATTTTTGATAAATAGTATTTTCATATGAATAGTATTTTAGGATGGAAAGTGTTCATATAAATAGTGATTTTCGAAAAATTCACCCCAAACATTAGAAATCCTAGAACTGGTATTAGAGTTAATAGAAGTTGGAACAGGTTAAAAATAAGTCTATTTGAATAGGTTTTAAGTGGTCCGAAATTTAGTTTACGAAAATGTCCTTTTCGAAGAATAATAGATATTAATGATTTTTGACACCCACTAAACTTTTTTTTAAAGCATGAGATTGAAAGTCAGGATGCTCAATTAGAGTATTACATTATCAATTTGATGATTGAATAACCATGACATATTTTTGGAATTTATTTAGTTCTATATTAGAATTTAATACATTAAGAGCATAATGGTCATTTCAACTTCAATTATTTACGAAATTGGTGTGAGCATCACATGAAAGGAAATTAAATAAGAAGCACAATCCATGTCATTTAGTATTAACCAATGGGGGAATAACGTAATTAAATTAAATTTATGGATATTGGAGAATTAGTTATCATGCACCAAAGTCACTAATACAAAAATGTCAAAATGCCCTTAATTAAAGTGATTACCATAAATTATAATGAAGGGTATTATAGTCAAACAACTTAAGGTATTTAATGGTCAATTGGAGGATAAATTTGGGGCATTTTTGTCCATCAAAATGGTGGCTATATAAAGTGAAGTGTATAACCATTCTAGCTCATTTTTTTGGACGACAAAAAGAGAGCAAGTGAGGGTAAGTGTAAAGCATGCTATTTTGAAGGTTTTGAGGTGATTTTCAAGTCTTTTAAGGGTGTACACAGGCTTAGAAGCAAAATCCATCCATTATAAGTCAATTTCAAATGGTAAGTTCACTTGTTTTTCATGGGTTTTGATGAGTTACGGGTTTGGAAGATAAATTGATAGATTTGTGAAATTTTTATCATATTTAGAGGTAGATCCACTTGTTTTCAAGTGCGGAAGTGAAAGTAAACCAAAAGAAGTCATCAAACAAGCAAGGAAGTAAGGTAAGGTTTTAGGGTTTTAATGATTTTTCATGAAAAATTTCATTTGAGTTGATCTTTAGATATATGATGAATGATTGAGTGATTTTAGTGTATTTAGTGGCCATGAAAATGGATGAATGATATGGAAGTCATGATATTAGTTCAGGCCAAGTAAGGGTTTGTGAAAATTTTCAAGTAAAATTGAATTAGATAGATTTTATGGCATTAGAATGATCTTAGAATGATTTTGATGTAGTTGATTAGCATGAAAATGGAAAAACAAACTTGAATGGCCTAGTGGTGTATTCGGCCTAGCTAGGAAGTGGATTTGTTTGAGTTAATTTTGTTGGTTTGATGGAATTAAGTAATGTTTGGCATAATTTTAGGTTGATATGTATTAATGGAATGAAAATAAAAAGCTTGTGTAAGGTGGATGTGTAATTTCGGTTAAGAAGGACATGTTGGTTTCCAAATGGTTTCCTAATTATTTTGGTGTATTTTTATGAAATTATACATGTGATTAAGTGAAGCTGAATCAAGAAAATGGAAGAAAATAAATGAGGGGAGAAATGCACTAGTTTATGCGAATCTTATGGATTAATGTGGATATGGTGCTTTAAATGGAAAATGGCTGAACAAATATTCATTTTGTGTAATTAGTTGGTGAATTCTAATCTAGAATGTGTATTATAGGCGGAAAGAAAGCAAACGAATCGAGACGGATAAATCAAAGGGCAAACTAGTAACGTGTGAGCCAAATGAGTAAAAATGTATTTTTGATTTGTTAAATGTATATTTGGCTATTTTAAAGTATATATGTGATTGATAATATATTTTAAAAAAATTTAAGTGATTATCCTTTCAACATATTAGTTTATGGACAATTTAAGTATCTATTTGAAAAAAAAAAATGTTTCATGCATGAAAGACTTGAAATAATAATGATTATGTTTTAGTAAAATTTTCATGTGATATATTCAATATTCTAAGTTTATGAAATGAAAGAATTCAGTCGTGAATTACATGAAAAATAAATGTTTTCAAACGCTAGTGGTTTACCCCATATTATATGTTTTATATTACGGATGATGGTTTAGACCGGCCTGTATACCCCACTGTGTATGGCAAGTATTGGGAGGGTGTGTCATTAACTTCGAGGGGGAGAGAGGCGGGGATGATTAAGTCAGTCGGTCGAGTCGTATTACCCTCTACATATGTGGGATATTATCCCACTTGCGCATGCAATGCACGATATTCTGCTGCGTGTTGTGAGATGTCTCATGTATTGTCACGGTGAGCGTCGTTAATCGAATCGTCATGTGACCATATCATGATAGCTCCTCTAGGTTTCATTGGTGCGGTTTTGACAAGGAAAGGAAACTTAAAATTTTATGTAATAATTGAAAGATTAATATGTTTTTATGCATGAAATTAAGTTTTAAAGATTTTCTATAAATTTATTAAAGTTTATGATTTCAATTATGAAGATGTTACGAAATCGCAAAAGTGTTTTTGAAAATATTTTGGAAGGAAATTTTAAAAGAAACGATTTCAATAGAAAAATCATAACATTCATTGAGCACTTTTAGCTCACTATTTTTGTTTTATGTTATAAAAACCTTCCCAAGTGCGAAAACCAGCGGTCAGGGTACTCGCTTTCCCACCGCAGATTAGGTGGGTTGACTAGGGACGATGTTTTGTGAAGTCAAATTTTTGCATTGCTTGGATTTCAATTAAAACATTTATATATGTACATAGATTTGATGTAAATAACTTGATGAACTTTACCACGTCTGTGGTGATGTAATGTATTTATTTATATGGAGTGATTTGATACTTTTGGGATATATATAAATGTTTTTGGTTTCATGCATGAGATTATGTTTTCAACTTTGAAATGATTTTGTTGAATTAGATCTTTGTGGCTAGGTGATGCTTTGAAATTGGATAATCCCAAAAAATCCCTTAACTTTTAACAGATTGCCCATTTTCCCCTATGTGATTTTGTTTTTATCTAAAACACCGCCTAACTTTAAATTAAACACTCAGAATACCCCTTAAAAGCTGGTAAAAGGACAATAATGCCCCTCACAGTAATAGATTCCGTTAGGGT
The DNA here is from genome assembly GCA_022984855.1 of Dimocarpus longan. Classification (NCBI taxonomy): domain Eukaryota; kingdom Viridiplantae; phylum Streptophyta; class Magnoliopsida; order Sapindales; family Sapindaceae; genus Dimocarpus; species Dimocarpus longan. The sequence continues at coordinate 19,302,089 of CM041018.1, read as the reverse complement.
GTTATAATTGACTGTTTAACTCCAGGGGTAAAAAAGGAAATTCAATAAAAATATTAATAAATATATAAAACGAAAAATAATATTAAATAAGATTTTTATTTAAAAATAAAAAATAAAAAATATTTATTCATTATTCTTTTTTTTTTCCTCTCAGATCCTCTCTCTCTCTCCCTCTCTCTTCTGCCTCTCTCTCTGCCCATTTCCCCTCTCTCTCTCTCTCCATCTCCGGCCGGCTTTGTAAGGGGATTGATGTCGACAGTGTGGTGGAGACACCGGAGACCCAGTTCGGGTCCTCTGATCATGGAGATCTCGGGTCTTCAATCGTGGAGACCCAAAAGGATCTCCACAATCGGAGACCCATCTGGGTCTCCGATCTTTCCCTCTCTCTTCTCTTTTCCTCTCTCTATCTATCTCCGACCGGCTTTGTAAGGGTTTGATTGCGGCGGCGTGGAGACATCGGAGACGCGGAGACCATCGTGGAGACCCATCTCGTGGAGATCCTTCTGAGTCACCGGGTCTCCACGATTGGAGACCCGAACTGGGTCTCCACGGTCAGAGACGAGAGACCCAGAAGAGTCTCCAGGTCTCCACCCCGAACTGGGTCCTCACCGGTAGGGATCATATGGTTTTTTTTTTCTTTCTTTCTTCTGTTATGTTATATTGATTGTTTCTTTTTTTTATTTTTTTGTTTTATGATGTTGGTTGATGATTGTGGGAGACTGATGTTTAGTGATTGTGGAAGATTGATCTAGAAACCCAAAAATGGGGAGAGAAGAAAGAGGAGAAGAGAGAGGGGTTCCAAGAGTGAAGAAGGATGAAGCTGATGATGGTTGTTGGTTGTGGAGATCCAGATTGGATCTCCACCGTCCATCTAGGGATGGACGATGGACATCCAATCTGGATCTCCCTTTTTTTAATTTTTTATTTTTTTTTATTTTTAAAAAATTATGACTTTAGATTGTGGAAGATTGATCTGGAAACCCAAAAATGGGGAGAGAAAAAATAGGGGAAGAGAGAGGGGTTCCAGGAGTAAGAATGATGAAGATGATGATGGCTCCTAGCTGTGGAGATCCAATCTGGATTTCCCTTTTTTTTAATTTTTATTTTTTTTAAAAAAATAATTATGGCTTTGGAGATTGGATCTCCGCCGTCCATCTTTTTTGATGGACGGCAGAGATCCAATATGGATCTCCATTTTTTTTTATTTCTTTTATATTTTTATTTTTTTTAATTTTTAAAAAATTATAAAATGGGTAGTTTAGTCTTTTTACTTAAGTTAGCATTTTCTGTTATTAAAGTGACAGAATGGAGCCTTTTGGATAAAAATGAAATCGCATGGGGTGAAATGGGTAATCTACGAAAAGTCGGTTGGTTTTTTAGGATTTTCCCGCTTTGAAATAGACCGGAGGTCTGATATGATAGTGGAGATTGCTGTTTGAGATATTGAAGTGTTATTGATTTATTTTTTAGGAAATTGAAATTTTGGGAAACTATAAAAAACAGCTGTTATGCTGTCAAAATTATTAGAAAATCTAAACTATGAAATTTTATAATTTATAATTTTTATGTTTGGGAATTTAATTTAAATTTTAGGGCTTGCTCCATGATGTTTCTTTGATGATGCTAACTAAAATCCAAAGGGATTTTGTGATCACAGGAGCTCCAAAAGAAGAAATTTGGGATGGGTCCCATCACCTTCAAGGTCTTAAACACAACTTGATGGCTCCATCTTCAAGATGAAGACTGTTATGGATAAAATAGCGATCAGAATATTTAAGCTCAAGCAATCCACAGTGCAGGCCCAATGGTCCAGAAGCCTAATTATTCGCCATCATTTCTGTCCACTCTCCTAGAAGAGGGGCCTACCAGTGGACACTTGTTGAGGCCGCTGACCGCTATCGCCTATTATGACCGCGAATTGTCTATTCCGCAAGACTGGCTGTGATCACTATATTCTCCGACATTCAGATCGCCATATTCCCGTCAGTTTTACTTATTGAGGTGGATCGTTGTTCCTTATCGCTGACTGTTGGTTCTCATCCCTCAGACTTGTCCACTGGAATATCCGCCATCCGTGACGACCAAACCTGCTCGCCATAATTCCGCCTCGATCAACCGCCTGTCTGCCCACTATTCTTGTCCGATTAAGGTATCCGTCAAGAGGAGCCACCCGTCAGAAATGTCCAGCAAGCCATCTACGCCCAAAGTTATCCGACCGAACTGGTCGCTGTTTTTTGAGCGTGAACGCATTTCGACTCCTTCACTCACTATGTTATCCGCCTTAATGCCGTGACTGGCTGCGGACATGCCAATCCAGAATCCACTCCATCAACTCTTCAGCCTGCTGGAAAGGTCCGCCTCCCTCACGCCTTTGGAAATTACAAGTCAGCAGAAATCAACCGCGCCATGCAGAGTACAGTCCCGAGGCTTGCCATGCATGCTACATCCGCCAGAGTCTGCGAGCATGACCTTGATGGCCCATCAGGCCGAATCCAGCCCAATCATCAGAAATCTCTCTCGGGCAGACCTCAGATGCGACGGATTCGGCAGCATTAATTATGTTTTCGGCCGCATTTAATGCCTTGTCAGCCGTATTGATGGGGTTTCCGGCTTATTAAATGCTGTCTGTCAGTGCAACTGTAGTTAACTATTTGTTTTTGTCTTATTCTGTTTACTGTAGTATGTCCCCTTTCTCTATAAAAGGAGACGATTTTCACTGTAAAAAAAAAAAAAAAAAACGATTGAGGGTCGTTACTCTGCCTAAATAGTGAGAGAGTGAACAGTGGACGTAGGCAACTTTTTGGGCCGAACCACTGTAAAAATCTTCTGTGTCTTCTTCTCCTTGCCTCTAACCTCTCATTCTCATTCTCCTTGTCCTTCATGCAACCCATAGACCGTGCGAAACCGTGAGCTTGGGCCCTAAAACAACCTCGTTGGCTAAATGAACCTTTTCCTGACGTTAACAAAGACCTTATTGATCCGAAAGATGGAGATCTTCTGGACCCATCTTCTAGTTTCTCCCTCTCCTTCTAGAGGGTTTTTAAACCCTAACTATTTTTTTTTACTTTAATTTTTAATTTTTTTTTTTTTAAAGTGGAGATCCCAGATGGATATTCACCGTTTATCTATCTTGGTGGACAATGGAGATTACATCTGGGATCTCCAACTCCCATTTTTATATTTTTATTTAAATTGTTAATTATTAATTAATTTAATTTGATGATTCTTGTGTGTGATGAAAGGTGATGATGATGGTTATACGTGATGTATGATGATGATGTTCTGGTGGACAGTGGGTGTGCAATGAATGGTGATGATGATGGTTAGTTATGTGTTGTGGATGATGATATGATAGAGCGATGGACAGTGGTTAACGGATGATGATGGTTGTGCTATAGATGATAATGATGATGTGATGCATGGTGGAGGTATCTGGGCTGTGATCTCCACCTCCATTTTTATAGTTTTCTAATTATTTTTATTTAATAATTTGTAATAAATTTAATTTAAGAAATTAATTTAATTTAATTTAACAAATGATAATAATTAATATAATTATTTATCTTTTTAAAAGAAAGTAATGGTAAATTTGTAATTTAAATTAAAGTTCATTTGACTTCTTCTTTTTTAGTGGTTGTGGAGGGTATATTTGTCCTTTCACATAATTTTAAAACTAACAGATAGATTCCATTTCTCTTTACACAGCTGAGCAAACACATTTTGGTCATTTAGTAGTTTTGTTATAAAACCACCAAAAGATTGGATGAAAACCACTTTTGGATTGACAACATATGTTTTTTCTAATATTTTCAAAAGTTGAGGTTCATTGACATTATTTGCCATTTCGGGAGTTTTTTTTTTTAGATTTTTTCGAAAAATCATAAATAGATAAGTTTTCTTAAAAGTTTAAAACTTTTCAAGGCTCCTAACCATAGTTTAAAATATCCACGATATTTCCGATATTTCCGTCGATATTTCCGTAAATCAAGGGTACCGATATCGATAGGGGGTGTAATCTCCTATCTGTCAAAATATCCTGGAAATATCCGCGATATTTCCGTAAAATATCCTTTCCGTGAGCTTGTAATACAAATTTTACAAAATATCGAGGAAATTTCCGGAAATATCCGTAGAATATCCATGAAATATCCTGAAAATATCGGTTAAATTTCCATAAAATAAAAGTGAAATTTAAGTTTTTCAAATAAGAATTTGTTAAGTTTTTATTAAATAAATAAAAGAAATAATTACAAAAAAGACTCATTTGGTAAGAACAATCTCTAAAATAACATTTTTTATTTTATTGTTATAAAAAATACATTGGGTGGACAAAAATACCCTTAATAAAATGATAGTAATTTGAATCACTGTTAGGATTCCCAACCTTAAAGTTAGACATCTCAACCTCTATATTGGAAGCCCCAACCTTTAAGTTGGGATTCTCAATCTTGATTTAACATCCAGGTTGGGAATCTCAACCCTAAGGTTGAGATTCCAAATGTGGATTTAAATCAAGATTAGGACTCCCAACCTAGAAGTTGGGATTCCCAACTTAAAAGTTAGGATTCCCAACCTGAAGGTTGAGAATGTGAACTTAGATGTTTTATCAAGGTTGAGATTCTCTACCTCGAGGTTGAGATTTTCAACTTCGAAGTTGAGATGTAGATTGGGATCTCAACTTCGAGGTTGGGATTCTCAACCAGATTGTTTGGTAGAAAGAGTGACCGACAAAAAATGATGGGTTAAGGGCATTTTCGTCCAAAAAACGATATTGTGCGAAGATTAAAACAATAAAGATTATTTTTCAAATGAGTTATCAAAAATGGGTTAATTTTCAACAAAACCCTAAATAAAATAAGTTTTTAACCCACGTGAATAATCTCATTATTATATTCCATTTTGTAGTCAAGCTCAAACATATCATAATTGCTATTATATTTTAAAAACAAAAACTCCTAAGCCCTTGCTAGTGATGGAATTCATAATGAAGATAATGGTGCTGATGATGGTGATGATGATGATGATGATGATGATGATGATGATGACAATGATGACGACGATAATAATGATGATAATGATAACAATAGAGGAAATAATTATGCTTTTACTCAAAGAAATGATACTGATACAGGTTTGCCATTGAGCCCATTTACTTGTGAAGAATAATACACTCATTGCACACAAGATGAAGACTGTGGGTGTAAAGATGCGGGTCCAGGCATAGGGGCTATTGGTAAGGATTATACAAGGAGAATCCATCAAATGCAGTTAGGGATGTCATCATCCAATGAAGATAACATTTCAATTACTTTTGAATCAATGAGTTTAGGGACTAGTGATGCTGGCCATAGAAGTTTTGAGATCTCCAATTATCCTTACACACAATTTCCTATTTATGGACAGATGGTGGGAAGAAATCAGGAAGCTTATTCATGGCATGTTCGTGATTATATTCAAAACCATTCAAATTACATGTCATGGTATCAGTATTGTATAAATCTAGATGCTACTCATACCATGTATGAACCACCTAGGACTTCATTTTGGTATTAAAATTTGCATGATTTGTGTGACGTAAAATTAATTGAAAAGTTTTAATGGAAGCATTTTATATTTTCATATATCTCCTCTATATATTATATCCATATTTATACCTTTTAGTTGTTACTTCTTATATAGAATATGGTTTTTTTAAATATAATATGGTTTTTTATTGTAGAAATGATTATTTTAACATTATTAAAAGTTTCATTAAAAAATATTATGTTTTTAACTAAATTTCCGTACTTTCCGTAAATTTTACGTAAATATCCGTCGATATCGATATTTTCCTCGATATTTCCGCCGAATCGTAGTACCGATATTTCCGTCGATATCGATATTTTCATCCATGCTCCTAACCAACTAATCATAGAAATGTTTTGTTCAAACTCTTTAATGACCTGGTTTTAGAAACACTTGTTTCTAGTTCCATCCTCACAGAAAAAGGAAATCGAAAATTCGATGGCAAAAATTTTTCTTTGCATGTGAAAACTCTACTCAATTTTTATATTATCCAATAGGTTCGACCAGAGAAAACTCATTTTTTAAAAAAAAAAATTTAAACCATTAAATCTAAAATCATTAAATTGATATTATTCTCATAAATATGGCCGGATGTATATCCTAAAATTGAATGGAATAATTTGGCGGCAAGTGGATAAGCACAGTGGTATAGACATCACTATCCATGATAGGGTCATGAGTTCAATATGTAATCTCTCACTATTATGTTGATAGATTTTTAATTTTACGTGGATAGTTATCCTTTCGTTTTTCAAAGAAAAAATTTGGATAGTCCTTCAGACTTTTATTCTATTCGGTTTCGACAATGTACCATTTCCGTGTCGAAAAAAAAAAGAAAAAGGCTAGAATTCGACATTTTCCCATGCTAAGTGATTGAGGGGAGGAGAATAGGCTGCCGATTGCGTCAAAATTGTTATCTCAAAAGTGACGTATCCAACTAAAAGAAAGCATTGTGGGACCATAACAGACACACGTAGACAAAGTGGGACCAACTGACTCGTATTCGTGTACCACCACCACGCTGTACAGTGACACAAAACAAATCACATTACAGACGCAAAACACTGGATTCTGGCACCACCACGACGGGTTCGCAGGTCAATCTGAGAGATTAATCTGCCCTTCCAGGCGGGGATGCTGCTGCTCCCCATATCATGATTTCAGCTAGAGATCCAGATGCCCTCTTCAGTGGTGGTGGCATGAGGTTCCCTTTTTCACTCTGTTTATGTTGATGGTGCCTTTTTCTGCCTTTCAATTATTCTTTTTTCAGTTTTATGCCATATATTTACAAGTTTTAGTGGAGCTTTGCTAGAACTAGTGTTAGTAGTAAAGATATATATATATATATATATATATATATATACAGATATACATAAGTATATATTAAACATTGTAAATGGTTGTATTTAGGTTTATATCTATGTAACTGTAGAATTACAAGACTTGATAATTAGAATATTGAATTATTTGATTTAATATTTAGATGTGTCTCCTTTCTTAATGTTCAAGTTCCCCTTTTAAAAAGCTACTAATTTACAGTTACTGTCCGCGTTCCCGTTTTAAACTATTTGTGAAATTCTTTGTGTTTTCATTTATAATCAATTGTCAGTGATTTTCAAAAACTAAAGACGCCAATTTGTGTATATTTTTTAAGCTTAGGTCACTAATTTGTTGCTTCAGATGTGGGAGTTGCTATATGAAATAATATCTGAAACTTGTGGTGGGGGTAGTTTTGGTGCCATGAGTTTACTTTAGAAGGAAAAAGAGAGCGGAGAGAGGAGGGACAATACTTTTTCACGTATGAGCCAATGGAGTTAAGGACTCAATGTGGTAGACTGCTAGTGCATCACCCCATAGTTATATCTAAATTAGTGCAGGAACTTTCACATGAAAGAAACAATTCTACTATTGAATCTGAGGGTTTACTAGATAGTTCATTGGCAAAAGGTGATTGCACATGTTTGGGTATGTTTATTCATCTTTGTAGTATGTATGTATGTAATGTGTATGCCTATTTATGTGCTTTTTAGTGTGCACATTTTTGCCAATTAGTGTGTGTGTGTGTATATATATATATTTCTTGAGGTGTAACTTTGTTTATCTGGATCGAGAAAAAAATGTTCCCCTGTAGGGATTTCTAATATCAGTTAATGTGTAGAAAATCTTAATCATCCTTATTAGAGTCTTGATCATTCATGTAGAAGTCTTGAAAAGTATAGATTATGTCACAAAACTTGTCAAGACACTAACACGATTTGTCAAGACACTAACAAAATGATTAGACTTCCCATCTATAACTTGTAATAGGCTATTGGGTGTGATATAGGTTCTTGGCCTTAGAAATATTTAGGTTTGTCTTTGAGAGGTAATTCTAGATCTTCAGAGTTTTGGGTTTTTGTAGTAGAGAAGGTAGAGAGGAGAGTGGAATGGTGGAATAATGCTTTTTTATTTAGGGGAGGGAGATTGGTTTTGATTTAAGCTGTGTTGCATAGCATTCTCACTTATTATCTTTCCTGATTTAGAATTCCTATTGAGGTGGCAAAGAGAGTCGAAAAGATTATGAGGAATTTCTTATAGAGTAGCATTGGTGAAGGAAAAATTCTTACTTACTAAGTTGGGATATTGTTTTTCGTCCCGAGATAAAAGTGGTTTAGGGATTGAGAATATTGTGAAGACAAATTTGGCCTTGCTTGCCAAATGGAGGTGGAGATTTCCTTTGGAACCTAATTCTTTGTGGCATAAGATGATTAAAAGTAAATATGATAACCAAGGAAATAGTTGAGATTTTAATGTGGTATTTCTTGATTTTAGCCGCTGTCCTTGGGAAGTTATAATGCAAGGTTTCCAAGTCTTTTCTTGTAACTTTAAGTTTGTGGTTGGCAACGGTGCTCGAATTCGATTTTAGGAGGATTGGTGGTTGGATTCTACGTATTTTTGCTCAAAGTTCCCAAAATTATGTAAACTTGTTTTCTCACCAAGTGCTTCAATTTTAAATAGAATGGATGCATTTTCCCAATCTTTAGGATGGTCTTTTGATTTTAAGAGAAATTTGAATGATAGGGAGATTGAAGAATTTTCTTCTCTTATTTCTTTAATTGATGATGTTTCTCTCAATTTGGGATTGGAAGATGGGAGGGATAGGAGGTTGAATTCCAATGGATTTTTTTCTTGCAATTTTTTTTTTTTTTTTTTGATTGGTTGATTCAGGATAATTCTCATCCAAGGTTTGATCTTGCTAATCTTATTTGGAAGTCAAATGTTCTGAATAAGGTCAAGTTCTTAATTTGGCTTATTGCTAAGTCTTGTTGAGCCTTGACCTGAATGTGGATGCTTTCCAATGCGTAAAATCTGAGTTTGTCCTAGACTGGTGAACACATTGGTATTGTATAAATATTGTGATGATTTTTCCTAAATTTTTCATGTAAGTCGTGGCAATTTTTTAAGTTTTCTGTTTTGGTTGTATATAAAGATATTAAAATTCAATGTAAAATGATAAATAGAAGAATTGTCAATCGTGATATAGGATTGCTTTGAGTGTGATTATTATGATTTATACAATACATATTTGATCCTTACAATGCATGTCTTGGGATTGTAAAAAAATTTTGTGAAATCTCAGGGTTCATTGATTGTTGCATTGCTCTTCCCTTTAGGGTCAATGTGATTCCTCTATACTAAAGGAGTATAACATACATGGGAACTTATTTATTTTTATATTTATTTGGTTAGCTTTCTCACTGGAAGTCGAGCAGTGAAGTTTAGCTATGGATATTCCAGTTTTAAAGGTAAAAGGACTTCTATGGAGGACTTCTACGAGACAAGGATATCTGAAGTTGATGGTCAAATGGTTGCCTTTTTCGGTGTGTTTGATGGTATGTTGTTACCTTTATGGAGTTATTGTCTTACAGTAAAATCGGTAGCCGATGTTGTCTTACTCTATCAGTCTGAGTTTATACCTTTCAATCAACTATGTTTTTAAGTTGCAAAATCTCTGTATCTTCCCTAGATTCCTGGTTGAGGTTCTTAAAGAATTTTGATTCCAATATAGGTCATGGAGGCTCCAGAACTGCAGAATATCTCAAGAACAACCTCTTCAAGAATTTAAGTAGCCATCCAGATTTTATCAAAGACACAAAGACAGCTATAGGTATGTTGGTGGACTTTTAACTTTATTATGTACTTGAAATTATTATGTTGTTTGATTTATTAATTTTCTTCCTTGTGGATTGACAAACATGCACAAACTTTTGTGTTGCAGTTGAAGTTTTCAGACAGACGGATGAGGTTTACCTTAATGAAGAGAAAGGCCAGCAAAGAGATGCTGGGTCAACTGCATCAACTGTTGTACTGTTAGGGGACCGCCTGCTTGTTGCAAATGTTGGTGATTCCAGAGTGGTTGCCTGCAGAGCTGGTTCAGGTTGCTGTCTTCTTTACTGAGGGTGGGATTTATTAGTGCTACATTTGGCAAGAACTGTAGTGCTGTTGGTGGCATGGATTCAATCCTTAAGTTTTTAAAGAAGGAAACTTCCATTTTATACTATTGCAATTGTATGTCTAATTCAGTGCTGCCAAATGTAGCCTAATAGGTGTCTATTTTTTCTTTTTAATGAATTTATTAATGAAAAGAAGTATATATAAGTAAACAAGAATTCACTGCAAGCACCAAAAAGAGCCTTCTGGAAAATTCGTTTTGAAAAGAAAATATGTGTGTGTCTGTGTGTTTCAGGTTCAGAAATTATTTTTTCTAAATGTTTAAACTAAAAGCATTTATAAGCAGAAAAAGAAAATAAAAATTAGAAAAACTAGTTCCTGAACTTGAAAATATATAAAATTTTTTCATACGTATGTTTTTTTACCTTCTTAGCATTTATACAATAAATCTCTTAAAAATGCAAAAGCTTTCATGAAAAATGGAGGGTTTGGGCATAACTCTTATGTGAGGGAGTCTGCACTTGAGAATTCTATTTTTATTTGTCTTTCATATGTAATTTGTTAAATGCTTATGTTATATACCTATATCTGAAACATTTTCATATATTGACCTGTCTGAAGATCTGGATTTAAGATAATATATGACTAACAATTTATATTTTCAGTTCATGAATATTGAATAAACTTAATGTTTTATTTTGTAGTAATACCACTATCTATTGATCATAAACCTGATAGATCTGATGAACGACAAAGGATTAAGGAGGCCGGAGGTTTCGTTATTTGGGCAGGTGAAATATATTTTCTTTGTCTTATTTATGTATCTATCATCTGTCCCCTTGCAGTATATGTCGGAGAGTGTGAAGTGATATTTTTATGTTCTTTGTCTTTGAGTTAAGGTATCTATTCTGCCACTTTGAAGTGAGGTCTGTAAAAATCTTATTACGTACTTGATAATTAAGTTTGCTAATTCTCTGAAGTAAATAATGTTGTAAATCATGATTGTTTTATCAAGTTTTGAGTAGATATCCTGGAACTTTGTATTATTTGATGCCACTATTTGAAACTTGAAGAATGTTTATAAACTTTTCAGGAACCTGGCGTGTAGGTGGAATCCTGGCTGTTTCTCGTGCATTTGGGGACAAACTACTTAAACCATATGTAGTTGCAGAGCCAGAAATTCAGGTTGTACTAGGATGTTCCTGGTTTGACCTCGTGTTTTAAAAGTAATATTTCAGTTCAAGAGCATTCTAGTTTTGAAGCAGAGAACCTTAACAAATACCGTGTCTGTTCTTATAGTCGCACGGCAAAATCAAAAAAACTTTGCATGGCTGGTGTAAAATGTGGTGCCTATTGACCTATCATCAAACTTTCACATATTTGCCAAGTTTCCTTGGATAAAGATTTAGGATAATCCTATTTTCCCCTATTAGTTTGGCGTAATAGCCAAAATCCACTACTAATTTAAAAATCGCTAAGAACCCCCCAATTGTTTGATTAAATAGATAAAATATCCTTTGTAGTTTAATGAAATGTCTAAAAAAACCCTTGTAGTTTAAGGAAATGTTCAGAATTTTTTTTTTTTTTTTTTTATCATTTTGCATGTGAAGAGGTAAAATGGGATTTTTATAAACTATAGGAGGGTAATTAGCGATTATTTCAAATATAGGGGAATTAGGATTATCCCTAAAGATTTCCTTCTTTCTTTTTTACAATTTCTTTCATATGCTGATTCATAATGCATGCTACCGATATTGCAACTTTTGTTCTTCGCTAAATACATGGCCATATCACAATTTGCATAAAAACTCCACACTGCAACTGTTACATGTCTTTCTACTTTTTTATTTATTTATTTATTTTAGTTATTCAGTTCCCTGCTACTCATGTTATGCTCCTCTGATGCTTAGGAAGAAGAAATTGACGGTGTGGATTTTATAATCATTGCCAGTGATGGACTTTGGAATGTCATATCAAATAAGGTAAGTGCAAGTTATCTCATAAATATTCTTTTGTAAAACTAAAATTACTAATGATTTTTTTCCGTTCGCTAAAGCAACACTATTATTAGCATAAGGTTACGTTTTGATTTTTTAATTCTCTCCTAAAGTATGGCCTAAATGCAAAAGAATTTGGATGGTTTGAAAATTTGTTGAAAATCTCATTGTTTTTAAATTTGTTTGAAACTTCTTCTGCCAGTAGTAGACATGGCTATGTTGATTTTTTGCAAAGAGACAAAGACCTCTGTTCTTAGAAGGTTGTTGATGATTGTTAAAAACTTAAACCAACCGATGTTCCCTATAATTAGGTCATCTCTTGATAGGTCAATGGAATTAGATACTAATTGATCAACATCATACTTGCATATATTATAAATGTTTCATGTAAACGTACTTATTATTAGTGCTTTTTTTATAAAATACTTACTCAACTCTCAAAATGGCAGCATCGAGCAAGAAAGATAGTCTACTTTCCTCTTCAGGTTTAGTTTGCAATTTTAGTAGTCTGCTAAGAGATGATCTGACTGTCTACTGCCTATTTTTGAAGTAGTTTAAGTCATTCTTTATCCAAGTAAAAGGTTCCTCATATATGTTAAACAAATACCTCAAAATGGTATAACTCCCCATACAAGTATTTGTAATAGTCATCTCTTAAACAAATACCTCAAAATGGTATAACTCCCCATACAAGTATTTGTAATAGTCATCTCTTTTGGCTTCAATGTGCCTGTTTTAACTCATGCATGAAGAGTTCAGTTTTTGACCATCCTAGTTATTTCGTTTTTGTTCTTATGTTGGTCATTTGATATTTTCCATGAATCATTATCTAATGGAATCTTACCACTTCAATTGCGGTCTTCTTTATTTCCAGGATGCTGTGGCTATAGTACAAGAGGAAACAGATGCAGAAACAGCGTCAAGGAAGCTAACAAAAGAAGCTTATGCGCGAGGGAGCTCTGACAACATTACTTGTGTTGTTGTCCGGTTTGAGAACTCATAGCTAGACATGTTAATATCATTATTCAAGATGATGTCTATCATAAACATAGGTGAAATACGTTTATAATTATGGTTCTTTACCTCACAGATTTCACAGCAAAGTAGAAGAATTTTCTATTCATGCATTAATCCATTGTTTCTTTTGGGTGTACTGTCGTTAACAACTGCTCTAATCGACCTGTTTATATGTATTTAATTGTTGGGCATATCACATGACAAGATCTCTACTTATTGCTATTATTTTACGGAGTGGGAATTCTCCTGGGAGCTGCTTTCTTTCAAGTTGCTTCTACCATTTCTTTAAAATTACCCAATAATTGACCTTGATAGAAATTGAATTCTTTCCTCACTTGCGTGTTTTCTTTATCTTTTTAACATATGTGATTGGTTGTTTAAAAATTTAAAAGTGAAAAGAGAATCACATCCCATCCATTGTTTGTAGTGCTTTTGTGTCATGTGACTACAACAAGCTTAGGTAAAGTTTAGGATTGGAGAGGATTCTAAGTCCACTATTTTTGGACCTGGTTTGTTAGATGGGATAGGATTGGGTTGGATTAAATTTTATCTAAATCAATGTTTGGTGTACTGCAATGCTTCTTCACTAAGTTATCCCATCTATTTTTTAATCCATTAGTTTGAGATAAATCAATCTTACTAAAAACATGAGTTAAAACAATCTTGCTGCATTCAAATGCGATCGACGAGAAAGACCATGAGCGGTGACTTACGATCGTTGAGGAAGACTGTGAGCAGCGAATTGCAATCGTCGAGGAACACTAAGCGACAAGCGACGATCGATAAGGATAACCTAATGATGAACTATAATGAAAACCCAGTGACGAATGACAAGGACAATCGAGTAACAACCAATGAGGAAGACAGAGCGAACGTTGGTGGGAAAGAAGAAGAAAAGGAAAAGAAAAGGAGAAGGATCAGACTAACGGTGGGTTAATCGCGGTGTGACAATGATAAAGAAAAGAGCGGCGATGGTGATGATTGTTCGATGACATGGCAAGAAGGATGATGAGAGAGGGAAGAGGGTGGTGCTGGTGTAGGAGTCGGAGGTATGGTTTTGTCGATATAAACTACTCTCATATTTACAAAAATCCTAAAAAGTATTGGATAATTTATTTAAAATTCAAGTTTGCACTCACTTTCTTAATTCTATCTATCTTTCATCAAATATGGGATAACATTTAAATTAATTCAATCTCATCCCATTAATTCCAATTCAATTCAATCTCATATGAATAATCTAATCCTATTCGCACACCAAACAAGGACTTAATGTCCATATTGAATGATTTCACAAGGCCTTAGGTGGAAAGAAAATGAAATGTAACATCATAATTTGGATGACTTAAGTTTTGAGGATGTCCTACTTTTCTTGTAGATTTTAACTTTTAAATTTATTATTTTTGTGGGCATTTGAATTTGAATCTAATGATGATAATCACTCATGTAACAATAGAGAACATTTAATAATAATAATAATACAGAACATTTGAAGCTGTATAACAACAAACAAATGAATAAACCGTAATTTAAAATTATAATAAAATTAATAGAGGGAAAAAAAAAAAATCTCCTTGCATTGTACGAAATTTGACAATAATAAATTTTGCATCAATCTTTTCTTATCTGTCTTTAAAATTGACATAAAAATTGAATAAGTGGCTCCCTCTGTATATCACTTAATTTGATTTTATTATATTTAAGGTCATGCAAAGTTATTCATGATCAGGACACGCAATTGGTGGTTGAAATATCAAAAAATACTATGATAATAGAGTTACTTAATTTAGGTTGAAATGTCAAAATTACTATGATAATAAAGCTACTTAATCTATCGATTGTTTTTACTCTTAATTCAATTTTTTTTTTTTTTTTAAAAAAAAAGGAGATTAATATGTTACTTCACAAAAGAATTAGAACAAAATTTCTTAATTTATGTTTTTCTTCTCGTTCTATTGGATTGAAAGTAAATAGGTGAATTGACTTAAAAGTCACAAATTTTAAGAGTTGCAAATTAATATAATCTAACCCTATTTCAGTTGATGTCACAATTTTTTTAAAAAAGTAGACTTTGAAATGGATTTTCTTCTATATCTAATCTTCTAAGCATACATGTATAATTGTTTGTTTTAAATTAAACTAGCGACTGAAATGTAATTACATATCTTAATTAAAGCGCTTCTCTAACCAATTTATAAATATATGTAGACAAAATTAGCAATAGGTTCTATGGTGTAGTGGTTAGCACTCTGGACTTTGAATCCAGCGACCTGGGTTCGACTCCCGGTAGGACCTTCTGTTTTTGGAATAACTCTACAGTGCCAGTCTACTACTGCCAAAAATATTAATTAAGGCAGCGATAGACTTTAGGGGACCCCAGTTGGATCTACATGTCACATGCACAGCCATCATATGCCATGCCGACTATCCTCATGAACAAAAAGCATTCCTTTTCAACATTCCTGCTTACGCTTAACAAATTAGGACACTTCCCCTGCACATCTGTTTATAAACAGCTATGAACGCATGAAGAATTTTTTTCTCCTTATAATAATAGTAAATATCTTCTTGCATGGAAATAAATTTTAAAGACACAATATTTAATTTCAATAGATTTAAGTAAACCCCTTACCATTCATATTGGTAAATTTTTAATTATTATTATTTTTCTTTTAAAAAAAAGGGCTTGCTCTTTTCCCTTTATTCATTCGTTGCATATAAACAAATCCTGTATCCAAATATAAAATCACTTTTGAGGATGTGATCCATTAAAAGGGCCACAATAGAGGCCCGAGACCAGTCCAGCGACAGCTCTGATATCTTGTAAAGTAGACCAAACTGTATGATGAGCGCCACTAGAGGGAGAGTTAAAATACAGTTTTGTCTCCCGCTAAAAGGCAGTTTGAGGTATTAGTTTATTGGTGTTGAGAACTGGAAAGGCAACTGAAGCTACTTTTTTCGTTTTGTTATTCTCAAACTTTTGATGATCTATTCACATTCCATCCTCAGAGACGATATCGAAAGATGGTGAAGGAAACTGAATGCTATGATGTTCTTGGGGTGCCCCCATCAGCTTCCGAGGAGGAGATTCGCAAGGCTTACTATCTCAAGGTTTGTATATGTATGAAAGCTGGTTGTGTTTGAAGTTACTTATTCGTTTTATCTTCTAATCTTTATTATAAATGAATGAATGAAAATTTCAGCAGATAACACATCCATATGTGTATGTTACTAATGGTACAGGCAAGACAAGTCCATCCAGATAAGAATCCAAATGACCCTCAGGCTGCTGAAAGATTTCAGGTCTGATTTTGTTGCTTTAATCACCTCTATTGTAGTCGTATGCGCCCCTGCATCTTAATTCTTGTTTTCAACTGGGTACTATGTATATCCAACTAAGATCAGAAATAGCAACTTATTAAACAAAAAACACCTACGTCTCTATGGTTGTTATTGTTTTGTTTTTCTCCAGAATCAATGAAGCAAACCTTGATTTATGCAGATACTTGGTGAAGCTTACCAAGTTTTAAGTGATCCATTACAAAGAGAGGCCTATGATAGAAATGGCAAGTATTCAATTTCCAGGTAAGATTTTGCGTTGCTTTGAGTGTGAAAGACACATCCACCTTTCCTTCTCTTTCAACATCTTTATCTTTGTCCGTTGACATGGACAACTTTTATTATGGATATCATTTAATGTTGTCCATTTAAGCTAGCAGGAATAGCCTCGTAATGATTAAGACATTTAACTAGAATTACAAGAGTGCAGTCCTACTATATCTCAATGTCCAAAGCAATTTGAATATATTGAATTGATGGAAAAGAGCAAGGAACTGGATATAGGGTAGAGCACTTTGCAGTTTGTATGTGGCTTCATGCACCAGAACCAAAACCAATACAACATTCTTCTAATAATTAGTTTGTCATGTCTCAGAGAAACCATGCTTGATCCAACAGCAGTATTTGCTCTGCTGTTTGGTAGTGAATTATTCGAGGATTACGTAGGACATTTAGCTGTGGCATCTATGGCTTCTAATGAGTTAGCTGGGGAAAGTGACAATCCAGAAAAAATACATGAAAAATTGAAGGCAAGTGTGGTTCAGATTCATTATTATTATCACTAAATCACCAATATTTTGATTTCCTCAAAAGTGTTGATCTAGCAAAGATAAATTTGTTAACCTGTCAAGCTGTAGTCTTTGCTTAGGTAGTTATTGAATGATCATGCAGGCTGTCCAGAGGGAAAGAGAAGAGAAGCTAGCAAGGTTGCTCAAAGATTTTCTCAATCAATATGTTAGAGGTGACAAAGATGGATTCTTACACCGTGCAGAATCAGAAGCCAAACGGCTGTCCAGTGCTGGTAAATTAAGTTGTCCGCTACATTCTTAGCTTCTGCTTTTTTGTTAAATGTTGACAGTGACTAGGTATGTGCATACCTGTTTGTTTCTTTAATTGATGTACATGGCAGATGAATATCCAATTCTTCGAGTTCATTTTAGCTTGCTTCTTGTGATTTCCTTCATTTCCAAACAGCCGATAATGAAGAACCAACATCACTTGATCCAACTTGCCTAAAATTTTGCTGCTTTTTGAAAATTCTTCGATTTCCTACTATGTTCTTAGGGTACATTTGATGCATTGCACTATATCTTATCGTGTTGAATTAGATTGAATTGGATTGCACTTGACTGTATTAATTTATTACAATCCGGTGATTAGTGATTTGTTGTATTAGATTATGTTACAATCCTAGGCAAGCTCAATCATCTTTCAAATGTCGCATCATAACAGAAGAAAGCTGAGCAGTAATTGAATAAGTGCTAGGCACATTTTGCAATTTCTTAGTAGGCTGTTAATACCTCTGCACAATGAATGATGGTTTTAACTGAGTCATAATTGTTTAAGGAACAGCTTTTGGAGTGGATATATTACACACAATTGGCTACATGTACTCAAGGCAAGCAGCCCAAGAACTTGGGAAGAAGGCCCTGTATCTCGGGGTACCATTTTTAGCTGAGTGGGTTCGCAATAAGGGACATTTCTGGAAGTCACAGATCACAGCAGCTAAAGGTATACATGGTTACAACGCCTTTAAAAATCAATATTTCTGCTTGTCACTTAAGTTTTTTTTCTTTTTTACAAAACAGGTGCTTTTCAATTACTACAACTTCAAGATGACATCCGCAAGCAATTTAAAATGGATGGCAGTGGCCCTGAGAATGACCTCGAATCACATATCCGTTTGAATAAAGAGACATTGATGAGCTCACTGTGGAAACTGAATGTAGTCGATATTGAAGTGACGCTTATACATGTCTGCCAGATGGTAACTTTTTGATATTTGTTCAATTAATAAGTGATACCTATTCGCAGAACAGCAAGGTTTGAATAGCCTGTCTATCACTTGCTTTCTCATGTTGTTGAATTTGTTTAAAGGTGCTAAAGGAAAACAGTGTTAAGAGAGAAGAACTTAAAGCTCGCGCAATGGCTCTGAAAATTCTAGGGAAGATATTTCAGGTACACTGAAGAGTCTTGACTTGAGATGCTGACATTAGAAAGTTCTTTTCTTATTCATTATCGTGATATAGCAGGAAAAGCAAGCGCAAAATGCAGAAACATCGGAGAAGAAGAATGCTGCCGATACAGACGATGATGGCAACAGTTCTGATAGCAGTACTGAAGAAGAATCACCAAGAGCACTCTCATATCGAACCCCTCTACTCACGCAGGCATGTTATGTTAGACAACCTATAAGACTATTTATTCAACTTCTACAAATATTGGTTCAATGTTTCATTAAATGTATTCTAAAATTTTCTCCTATTGCAGGGTATTGGAAGACTCTTCAGATGCCTCTGCAATCCAGCATTTGACGTGGACGATGATGAAATCGTATACAAAAGCAAATGATGCATGCAGGGATGAATGGTAACAATCGACACTGTGACACTATGTTGTTGTGTGAGATATGTTACCAATTGTTGACATTTTCCTCCTAGGAGGCAGTGAATATACCCCATGATGAAGGGGGATAAAATCATATTGAATTGAAGATTTGGTTTAGAGAACAAAGTGGCACAAACCTTGAATTATGTTGAATGATCATGTGTTTACAAAGTATGCACCATTGCTGCTATGTAATATGACAACTTGGATTGCAAAAGCATCAATGTACAAGTCGTCGTCATAAACATATTTGTGAAGTGGCAAACTGAAAGTGACATGCAGGGATGGAGTCACAAAACTACATATATATATATATATATATATATATATATATATATATAGTGATTTTATCATTAGTGTCTTCTAACAATGAACCAATCAAATTCATTTATTACATTATTTCTTTTATTTAATTCAAATATGATAGATGAATTTGATTGATTCGTTTTAATTTTTTAGAGTTATGAAGCATTGATAGTAAAATTACTTTAAATAAATAAAAATATATATAATATTTATGGTCAGTATCTTCTAATTTTAAATTGTTAGGATCATCAATCAAATTTATCTATTGTATTATCTCTCCTAAAAAAAATTTACCTCTTCTATTCAATTCAAAAGTAATTGATGAATTTAATTGGATGGTCATAACAATTTAAAATTAAGAGGTACTTGAACATAGAAGTTATATATATATATATGTTTGACTATTTTACCGAACTATTAATATTACTTATAAATTGTAGTCTTTGGGTTGTTTTGAATGATAATTATTGAAGTTAATTTAAAAGCTACAATTTATGAGTAATATTAATGGTTGGGTATGCTAATTACACATTTTTTTTTTTTAATGATTACTAGAATGAATTAAGATGTGAACCCCGGAATTTGATTTTCAATTAAGCACTTTCTGATAAATAGCACCAGTGAGTGAACCGGTTAGGAAATGGCGCTAAGAGTAAATTCAGAATCCGACCGGAATTGAAATATGACATTTACTATTTAGGATATTATTTTTATAAATAATATTTTCGGATGAATAGTATCTATGTGAATAACGATTTTCAGAAAACGGACTTCGAAAATTAGAAGTTCCAGAATAGGTATTGGAGTCTAATAAAATTGAAATAGATCAAAAATGAGTTTATCCAAGTAGATTTTTAAGAGCTCCAAAGAATTTTGGATGAAAATACCCCTTTTGGAGGAATAGGAGTATTGAGGGTTTTATAACTATTCGAAATATTTTTAAGAGCATGAGATTGAAAGATAAGATACCCAATTAGAATATTGCATGATCAATTTGATGATAGAATAACTATGAAATATTTTTGAAATTTATTTAAACATGGATTAGAATTAAGAGCAAATTACAAAAAGACTACCTGGTTGAAACGCTTTTACAGACGGAGCAATTGTTTTGATATAATTACAATTTACCCTCTCCCGTTAGTAAATTTCCGTTATATATAACTGAAAATAGTGTAAAATGAAAAAAAGACGAAAATACCCTCAGTTATTAAAGTTGACCGAATTGACCGTAAAAAATTGAAATATCTTTTAAATTTCTGTGCAATTACTGTTAAAATTTATGTGCTGATCTATTGGATTTTTTTTTTTTTTTTTAAGAATCTGGGTTTCCAGAAACTGGAAACCAGATTTTCAATTGCCACCAGAATTTGGGTCTTCAGTTGTCTGGAAATCCATTCTGGGTTTCCAGGAAACCCAGATAAACCAGATTTTGTTTGGGTTTCCAGAAATGATCCCAAACATTCAAAAAATGGTCTTAAACATCATCAACAATCACCCAACATCATCAATTCACTCCTGGAAACCCAAATGATGACCTCAAACATCATCAATTAAACTTAACATAATCAATCTCCCACAAAACCATCAAACCCAACATCATCACTGTAATCAACCTCACAATCACCCACAAAATTATCAATCAAACTGGAGAAAAGCAAAATCAGAAATCAACCTCATTATCGAACCCAGATCTGGGTTCATTGGGAACCCAGATTCGGGTTCGCGACGGACCCAGATTCTGGGTTCGTCTCTGGCTTCGACGAACCCAGAATCTGGGTTCGTCGAAGAACCCAGACTCTGGGTTCTTCGCGAACCCCGATCTGGGTTCGCGATGAACCCAGATCGGGGTTCGCGAAGAACCCAGACGCGAACCCAGATCTGGGTTCTTCGCGAACCAAGATCTGGGTTCGTCGCGAACCCAAGATCTGGGTTCTTCGAGAACCCAGATCCTGGGTTCGGGATGAACCCAGATTTCTGGGTTCATCACGAACCCCGATCTGGGTTCATCAGAACCCAGATCGGGTTCGAGAAGAAGAGAAAGCAGAAGAAGAGAAGAAGAACAAGAGCAGAAGAAGAAGCAGAAGAAGGAAGAAGAAGAAGAGACAGACACGGCAAATGGCTGAGGGAAGAGAGAGAGAGAGTATTTTTAAGAGAAGAAGAACAAGAGAAGAAGAAGAAGCAGAAGAAGGAAGAAGAAGAAGAGACAGACACGGCAAATGGCTGAGGGAAGAGAGAGAGAGAGTATTTTTAAAGTTTTTAAAATTTTTTTAAATAATAAAACGTCAAAAGACAATTTTACCCCATACCAGTTAAAACTAACTGAAGTTCACTAACGGTCGGGGGTCAATTGTAATAAAAGCGAAACAGTTGCTCCGCCTGATAATACGTTTTAACTGGGTAGCTAAATTGTAATTTGCTCTAGAATTAAATACAAATGAGGATAAAATAGATATTTCAATTTAAACATACATAGAAATTGTATGAGCATCACATGAAAAGAAGTGGACAAGTAGCACAATCCATATGAACTTGAATGGAGGAGTGATAAACAAGGCATGATAAATATAATGTACTAAAATGCTCTCATTGATGGAATAATAAAATCGTTAAATTTTTCGGATAGTATAATCAAATTTTAACAGAATTTTCAAATGGATTGGAAACGGATTTATCAATGATATGAGATGAAATTCATGATTGAAAGATATTCAAAAAGAGCATGGATTGAAGGAATAAAATCAGTTACATGGTATGTAAAAATTTTTGAAAAACTAATGTAATTACATGGAAATTTGAGGGTTGTTTTGTTAAAATAAAAGAGTGGCATGATATGTAATTTTATAACAAACTTCAAGGGCAATTATATAAGAGGATTGAAGCCTATATAATTGAAATAGTGGAAGAAAAATTTTTAAAGAAGAAGTAACTTTCGACAAAAATAGGGGGTGTGCAGACCAATGGGTAGCAGCTTATCTAGGCTGGTTTTCCACCATTTTTGAAGTGTGATCAAGCTATTAAAAGGTCAAGAACAAGTCAACGAAGGTTTCTAAGCAAAATCAAACCAAAAGGAAGAGGTAAGATTGAGTTTTGGATAAAAAAGTTTGATGAATTTTGGTTCCAATACTGTTCACGACTAGACTTGATATTGTGTTTTTTTAATAGTTTAATTCAAGGTTTTGAAGCTCAAATCAAGTGGAAAAGCAAGCCAACGCACCTAGGAACAATTGGTAAGTGGCTTGAATGAGAAATAATGTGATTTGAATGAATTTAAGGGTGTTTAAGTGTGACAGAAATATGATGGACGTGATTAATTGTGTGTGTGGATTGTTTTATGCAAAAATAAATGATGGAAGGTTGATACATATTATAAGATGTAATTTGGTTATTTTAGGGTGAAATGGTGTAAAAGAAATGTGGTTGGTTTGTTAGACAAGGAAGTGGAGAGTTGGAGATAATGTGTTTGATGAAATGGTTGTATGATGTTATGTGCAGTTCGGCCAGCCTTATGGTTCATGTTTTAATTTGTTAAAAAAAAAAATCATTGGTTGATTTTTCTTGCTTAAATGTATGTTAGAATCATGGTTGTAATGTTAGAAATGTGAAATGAGCTAATGGGAAATAGAAAGGAGTAGCATTCAGCTAGAGAGGTCAAATGGTGCACATGTTGTCCATAGATTTTGTGCAACAGAATTTTGATAGTTAGGGGCTGTTATAGGTGTTAAAATTTGGTGGAGACTGTAAAGGTTAAGCTTGAATGTATATAAATTTGGTTAAGAAATGATATTATTTGGATGTATAAATTGTGTTAAAAGTTTGGATGAAATTAGAGGACATCTAGTGTATTAAAATTTGGTAAAAATGGAATGAAGAAAAAAAAAATGATTAGAATGTATAATTAGATTCGGTCAAATTGAAGGATGATGATGTTTCATTGATTTTGCTATGTTTTGATAAGTTTTTGTGAAGCTTATAAGTGAAGAATTGTGTTAGAATGAAAATGGAAAACATATGGTAAAATTAGAATGAGTTGTGAAGTTTAATGGAATGTTATACATGTGAAATTTAATAAAGTATTGTGTTTGAGATGGTGAGAATTAGGGAAGCGTGACTTAGGGAACAATCGAGCCATGTGAGTGCTAAACTTGTTCTTAAAACATTTTATGTAATTTAGTTTAAATCGAAATGTTTTATAAATGTTTTATTACTTATTTAGATCTATCTTATAATGAATAATGTTATATTTTAGATGTTGAAAGTCAGTTATTTAATTTCATTAGTTTATGAAATTTTATAACTTAGAAAATTTTAAAGCAAAAGCTTTGTGATTTGTAAACCTTGAAATTAGAAGATTTGCAATTCAAATTATTAGAAAGAAAGATTTTCAAAGGCAAATGGCATACCCATCAAATTCATATTATAGATCTTCAGATCTTAGATTACAGATTTTAGATTACAAATTTAGATTTAGACCAGGCCTGTATATCTCATTGTGTATGACAAGTTTGTTGGAAGGACAAGTCCTACTAACTTTGAAGGGACTCAATCTATCAGAGTTGAGTCTGTTAAGTCACCCTTTACACGTATGGGGTATTGTCTCTATTGAGGTACTTATTAAGGATCCAATAACTGTCTTAACAACTCTAACTTGGCCAATAAGAATTGTAGCAACAGCCTTTACTTAAGCAGCAGGTAAGTCCAAATAGCCCTAACTTGGATAGCAAACAACGTACCAACAGCCATAACTTAGGTAGGAAGCAACGACCAGCAGCCCTTAATTCGCACCTACACAACGATAGATTTGAGTTAGGTCACCTTAATTAGGGTTTGCTAACTCTCTAGAGTTTGAGTTATTAGCTCTTGCCCTAGCCCAAACTCTCCTAGAATCTAAGAGAAATCGAATACAGAGAAAAATCTCAATTTTATTGATATTTGACTAAATAATCAAAACTACATAAAGTTGTCCCTTACATAGGCTAGAATTCCTACCTAAACAAGGAAACAAACTTTCAAGTCAACCTAGAATCCTTATTTAAACAATGAAATCAAATAAAATAGGAAACTAAATTAAAACAGGAAATAAAAGCCTAAAAATCCTTTATTGAATCAAAATAAGAAACTGAACCAAATCCAAACTTATCTATGGCTCATGAAGCCTTTTCTGCGTCCTAGTTGACCTCCTAGGATGATCTTCATCAGTCTCCCTCCACATTTGTGATGTAGCATTCCGCTGCATGATTGGAGAATGTCTCAGATAGATTGATCACGGTGAGCGGCGCTAGTTAGTCATCACATGGCTTAGATTATGGCTTCGGCCTTTAGATTTGTCATATGGAACGACGTTAGTTTAGTCGCCATATGATTAGATGTTATGGAAAGTTCCATTGGTCCAGATTTTAGAAAGAGAAATATATTTTTAGAAACGAAATTTAGAAAGATCTAGAGAAAGAAATATTTTAACATTTTTACACTCCAGATTTAGAAAGAAAATAGTAATTTCATAAACAAGATTTATAAAGATTTTAAAAATAAGATATTTTTAACATTCTACACTTCAATTTTAGAAAGAAAAGAACATTTTTAGAAATAAAATTTTGAAATGATTTAAAAATATGATATTCTAACATTTTATATCTAGTTTTAAAAAGAAAAAATATTTTTAGATATGAGATTTTGAAAGATCCAGAAAAGAAATATTTTAACAATTATATTCCTACTTTTAGAAAGAAAAATATATTTCCAGAAATGAGATTTAGAAAGATTGTTTATAAAGACTTATGAAAGCTTTACAATATTTTAGCATTTTTACTCATTACGTTTAACCTGTAGAATTATAAATTTATGATTTCAGAATGAAATTTATTTAAGAAATAGAAATTTTCTTTAAAATGTTTGTTGGAAAGTAGATTTTTAAGAAATGATTTAGATAAAAAACAAAAACACTCACTGAGCTCCATTAGCTCACTTTTATTTTTTTGTGTTTTTATAAACAAAACCTCCCCAGGAATAGCTACAAGTACTGATTCAAGTATGTTAGTGATGTGGGGCTCTGCCACCTAGGTAGGTAGGCTGAATGGTGTATTTGATATTGTTTGGAGGATCCTGTCGAGTAGTGAAGTACACTTACCTCAATCCGCGTAATATCAACTCGATCATCTCAACGAGCCTCTTGTATCTCGCTCACTCGCTTGCTCGTTACCTACACATCAATTTCTCATTATACTTTACTCAAATACACAACTTAAAACGTAATAATAAAGTTTTCAATATAAATCAACTTATTGAAAACTCGTTACGCTATAACTTTTTCAACTCGATTTTAACTCAACTGAGACTCTCTAATTTCAATTTCTTTGTAAAATTCTTACTTTTAGACCTCTAGAATCATCCCCATATGATCCATATAATTTTTGAAGGCCCGGAACGAAAAATCGAAAATTTATGTCTCTTTGATACCCCAAACCAGAATGTATCGCACAGCCCCGCTTGGGGCTCCGTTTTCTTTCGTTCTTTTTCCTACAATCTTCTTATCTCACATTCTGATCATCTATAAAATTTCATCAAAAAATTCCATCGTTTGCTATGTTAAATCTAAGAAAAATGCCATTTTTCAGGCATTTTTAGAGGTACACTTATGGAATCCTATATGCGACGACTTCATTTCTTTCGTATCTAAGGTTCTTTTACCTAATTATGACCGAATACATTCATTTTGGGCATCGAAGAATGTATTTGCATTCTTATTTCACATTACGACTTCCTACGTGCATTATTTTGGCCATAACTTCGTCAATTTTTATCAGAATGATTTCATTCCAATTTCTATGGTTTGCTATGTTCCCGCGGCACATTTTGAGGTCTAGAACAACCCTAAATAAGTTAGAATAAGTCAAGTCTCCACAGACCCTTCATCGAGCTCGGGATTTCAACTTAGCTCTATGTTTCTCTCTTTGTAACTCTATCTATATGCTTTATTAGACACTAACATGCATTTATACATGCTCATTTCTATCAAAACTCAAGGGATTACACATCCCATCCTAGTGACCAAACTCACCATCCATACATACCATACACTACTTTTTCACTTTTACAAGTTAATCTCTCTCAACCATTTCATCAAACAACATATCTACCATTTATTTGACATTTCCAACCCTTAAACCACAAGTTTATGGTTTCCATCCATAAACCCTACACTAACATTCATAAACCTTAACATGCCATCTAAGATTCCATGCCACACACTTGTGGTTCCACACTTATTTTAAGTGTAAAACCTCTATTACAACACACCACAAACAACCCAATCTCTACACCAATTAACAAACTAAACAAATCATCCAATTTGATAGAATAGATGGTATCATACCTTTTTCTTGTCTACGGTTGGCTATTCAAACTTGGTTCTACTTAGAATGATAGTGGGAAGCTTGAAAACTAGCTTGGAATCACTTGATCTACCATTCTCTTCCTTCCTCTCATTTGCTGTCCAAGCTCTCTGCCTCTCTCAACTTCTCATGGTTTCTTCTTTTGTTTTTGAATGAAAATTTTGACTAAGTCTTATGAATCTCATGCCACCCTCTCTTATTTGTAGTGTTTTAATGTCAAAAATTTACTAAAATGCCCTTAATCACTTACTTCTCTGATGGTTTCACTTGGTCTTTTAAGTCATTTAAAAATTTACTCATAAAATCACTTATTTAGCTTTTATCATGAAATTTTTTACAACTTTGCCACTTTGTTATTTATCTTTTATTTATAGAATGACTATTTTGCCCTTTATGGTATTTATTTCCTTATTAGTGTCCCACACTTTAATAAATTTTATTGATATTTAACCTTGCTCACCAAGCCATTATTCACCACTCTAATACTTCCATTACTATATTTGAACTTCTAATATTAGAGAGTAGAACATGGAGAATAGGGGTTTATAATTTCTCCCCTCTTTATAAAAATTTCGTCCTCGTAATTTTAAATTACTAACTTGATTCGAATAGGTGCAGATACTGGGTGTGCATCTGCTCTTCAGGCTCCCATGTATCCTCTTCTGATCCGTGATTTCGCCACAACACTTTTATAAATGGAATCACCTTATGGCGTAATACTTGATCTCTGCGATCTAAGATTTCCATTGGTTGCTCTTTATAGGTGAAGTTATCCGTCCATTGTATTGGCTGCTCTCATAGAACATGCGATGGATTAGCTATATACTTGCGAAGCTTGGAGACGTGAAACACATCATGAATGTTGGCAAGTTCTGGTGGTAACTTTAGTCGGTAGGCTACTTCACCCACCGTTGCAACAATATCATACAGTCCTATATATCGTGGACTCAACTTTCCACTTTTCCTGAACCTCACAACGCTCTTCCAAGGTGAGATTTGTAGGAATACTCTATCACCCACTTCAAACTCTAGATCTCGTATTCGATTATTCGCATAGCTCTTCTGTTAGTCTCTAGTTATCTTTAATCATTCTCTTATCATATTAACTTTCTCGGTTGTGGCTTGGACAATCTTTGGGCCAATTAATCTTTTTTCACCTACTTCATCCTAACAAACTGGGGTTCTACACTTTTTGCCATACAACGCTTCGTACGGTGCCATACCAATACTTGATTGATAACTGTTGTCGTAGGCAAATTCTATTAAAGGTAGATAATTATCTCAACTTCCTCTGAATTCCATCACACAAGCTCTCAACATGTCTTCGAGAGTCTGGATGGATCTTTCTGATTGGCCATTTGTCTGGGGGTGAAAGGCTATACTAAAGTGCAACCTCTTACCCATGGCTTCTTGTAGCTTTGGCCAAAACCTCAAAGTGAACCAAGGATCTCTATCCGATACAATGGACACCAGTGAACCATGCAACCTTACAATCTTATTTACATATATCTGTGCTAATCTTTCTAGGGAATAAGTGCTTCTGATGGCTAGAAAATGAGCAGACTTCGTCAATCTATCGACTATCACCTAAATGGCATCATGTCCACTCTGAGTTCGTGGCAATCCAACTACGAAGTCCATCGTAATCCTTTCCCATTTCCATTTAGGAATAGACAGAGGTTGTAATAAACCTGTAGGTTTCTGATGCTCTACTTTAATCTGTTGGCAGGTTGAACACTTTGATACGAACTCTACTATCTCTTTCTTCATTCCTCTCCACCAATAATGATCTCTCAGAGTCCTGTACATCTTAGTACTCCTTGGATGCATGACATACGTTGATGAGTGAGCTTCATCCATGATTTCTTTCTTCAATTCCACTACATCTGGCACATATAATCGTTGCCCCAGAACTAGTGCCCCATCGTTTCTCAACGTGAAACTACTTTACTGCCCTTATTCTATTTCATGTCTAAGCTTCATCAAGTAAGGATCTTGAAGCTGCAAGTCTCAAATTCGATCTTTAAACAATGGACAGACAGGAAAAGCTGCTAATAAGGCACCTGAATCCGTCATCTCTAATTGAACACCCGTTGCCCTCAACTCTATCAGCATGGGTAAGTACTCCGCTTTAATTTGAGCTAAGGAGCTGATAGGCTTTCTATTTAGTGCATCCGCCACCACGTTAGCTTTGTCCGGGTGATACTATATGGTGCAATCATAGTCTTTGATGAGTTCCACCCATCTTCTCTGTCTCATGTTCAACTCTTTTTGTGAGAACAGATACTGGAGGCTTTTATGGTCTGTAAAGATCTTGCAGGGTACTCCATAAAGGTAGTGTTGCCATATCCGTATAGCAAACACCACTGTAACTAGCTCTAAGTCATGTGTTGGATAATTGACTTCATGGTTCTTCAACTGTCTCGAGGCATAAGCTATCACTTTGTCGTGCTGCATCAACACATAACCCAAACCCTGTCTGGATGTGCCGTAGTATACCGTAAATCCATCACTTCCTGATGGTAGTGTAAGCACTAAGGCTAAGGTCAATCTCTTTTCAGCTCATCGAAACTGTTCAGGCATGCCTCTGACCAAACAAACTTCTCTTCTTTCCTTGTCAATCTGGTCAGTGGAGTAGCAATCTTAGAGAACCCTTCCACGAACTTTCTGTAATACTCGGCTAAACCCAGGAAACTCCTCACTTTGGTTACATTCGTGGGTGGCTTCCAATTGACCATTGCTTTTATTTTATGAGGATCCACGGATATCCCATCTGCTGATACCACGTGTCCCAGAAATGCCACGAGATCTAGCCAGAACTGGCACTTGCTGAACTTTGCATAAAGTTGATGCTCTCACAAGGTTTGCAATACTACACTCAGGTGCTCAGCATGCTCTTCTCAGCTACCTGAATATATTAGGATGTCATATATAAAGATAATCACGAACTTGTCCAGATAGGGTCTGAAAACTCGATTCATTAAGTCTATAAAAGCTGCTGGGGCATTGGTTAAGCCAAATGGCATCACCAAGAACTCATAATGCCCATATCTAGTGCTGAAGGTCGTTTTGGGAACATCTTCCCTACGTACCTTCAGCTGATAATACCGTGACTGTAGATCAATCTTCAAAATACCTTAGCCCCTTAAAGTTGGTCAAATAAGTTATCTATCCATGGCAGCGGGTACTGATTTCTTATCGTAACCCTATTAAGCTGCCTGTAATCAATACATAACCGGAGGCTTCCATTCTTCTTCTTCACAAATAACACCGGAGCTCCCCACGGTGATGTGCTAGATTTCACAAACCCCTTACTCAAAAGTTCTTCCACATAAACCTTCAATTCTTTCAACTCTGCCGGTGCCATCCGATAAGGCACAATGGAGTTAGGCTCCGTCCCTTGTGCTAACTCAATCTCAAACTCTTATCTCTCTGTCCGGTGGCAATCCTAGAAGATCTTCAGGAAACACATCGAGGAACTCACAAACCATTGATAGATCAGCTGGCTGCAGCTTGCATTCATCCGGCTCTATGATATAGGCCAAGTACCCTTGACAAGCTTTTCTAAGTATCTTATTTACCCTTAGGGTACTTATTAGATTAGTTGGGAGTATCTTCCTCTCTCCACAGAAAATCACATCTGGCACTCCGGGTCTACTTAGCTTGACTTCTTTTCTATAGCAGTCAACCGTAGCTTGATGGTTCGAAAGCCAATCCATACCCAGAATAACATCGAAGTCATGAATGACTAATACAATCAGATCCGCTTCAAACTCTTGACTCGATATAATCACTTTACTTCCCACATAAACCCGGTCAGCTATAAGTACATCACTTGTCGGAAGTGATACTATCATACTATACCCTATCGGCCTCAAGTCTACCCCGACTCTATCAATAAAATCCCCAGATACAAAAGAATGGGTGGCTCCGGGGTCCACCAAAACATAAGTATCTGAAGCAAATACGGTAAGAATAGTTGTAACCACATCTGGGGCTGTATCAGCCTGCTGTTGGGTCACGGTGTAAACTCTGGTTGCTTGACTACAAGGTCTACCCGGCTGTGCTCTGGGTGACATACCTCTGCTCGGACCACTAATATGTGGCTCTGAGGCTGTGGCTCCTCTGGTCTGGGAGCCTCCTCTATTTGGTCCACGACCCTCGCTCGTCTATCCTTACATTATGGATCTGGCCTCTGCTGGGCTCGAAGCAACCACACTGGGACAATTCACATAAAATGGCCCTTCTGGCCGCATCTGAAACACCCTGTATGGCCCATGAGACAATCTCCTGGATGCGATCGATCACACTTGCTACAGGCAGGTTTGTCCTTCCAGCTTGGTCTTCTTTTGGATCCCCCAAATGACTGTACAGAACTCTGACTGGTCTGGGGTCTTTGGCTCTATTGTCGACTCTCTGACCAAGTTGGTTTCTAGCTGCTCTTGGCCACTTTACTAGACCTTCATTGCTGGCTACCTATCCAGCTTCGCTTCTGTTCAAATTTCTTTAACTAAGGGGCGGGCTCCACACTCCACTCAACCTTGATGGCGGCCTTTACTAACTCCACAATCGAAGTCACATATACCTTAATCCTCTGACTCAATCCTGCCGTGAACCTATTTGTCTTCTATTTTCGTTCTCGGCAATGAAGGGGACTAATCGGACTAGCTCGAAGAACCTTTTCTTGTGCTCTATCACTGTGGAACTCCCCTGTTCTAACCGAAAGAACTCTTCAATCTTCGCATCTTTGTAGCTTTTTGGGAAGAACTTATCGGTGAACTCTTTCTTGAAGTCTCCCTATGATAACCCCGCTGGATGCACTCTCTGATGCGCCTTCCACCAGTCCTTTGCTCGGTCCTTGAGGAGAAATGCTGAAAATGTCACCATCTGATCCTTAATACAACTCATGACTCTGTATATCTCCTTATTGGTCTCTAACCAAGATAGTGTGACGGAACCCTTCACGAATCCCTCCTCTGGACCCGAGAAAGACCCCGTAGCACTCTATCAGAACTTTAACGAACCCTAACTTTGGTCCGAAGAAATCCCGTCAGAGCACTGAAATTTTCTTTAAACTTCTTTTTAAACTTGTTTACTAGGTGGCAGGGGTACAAATTTTTCGCTTTTCTATTGAAAATTCGGCAGCATGCCGTCTGTTTTCTAAACGATGCCACCCTGCAAGTTTCAAATACAGTTTATAAAAACACTTCTATGAAATTCATTTCTCAACTTCCAGAGCCTCCGGCTCATTTTTCACAACACAACCACAATCAAATAATTAAAATCAGAAAACTGATTCATATAAAACTTTAATAAAATATTTTAAACTAATACATCCACAATTTCTTTAAAATACTTACAACTATCTATATAAACATATACATGATCAAAATAACACCATATATACATGTATTAGATATCATCCTATACGTCCACCTGCACGTCTGACTGAACCTCGTCGGCTAGATGACTAGCTCCTGCATCTATGGGAGAATTTTTTAAGAAAAACATTTAAAGAAAAACGTGAGTATAACTCAGTGAGTGGTAGTAACTTTTAAACTAAAACTCATTTCTACACTTAAATTTCTCCCAAAAACAGTTTAATAAAACTAAAGTATTTTTTCTAAAATACTTTCTAAAACTCATTTAAAACTGCTTTTGAATCTCATTCTAAATTTCTTTCTAAGACTTTATGAAATCTTTTCTTAAACTCTTTTGTTAAAAATCTTTTATGGTGCTCACCTGAATGGTAACCCAGAGAATATCTACTCCTGACGTGGTAGCATATAAACTCTAGCTAACCACTAGGAGTGAGAAAAACTGCTTTTGAATCTCGTTTTAAATTTCTTTGTAAAACTTTCTGAAATATTTTCTTAAACTCTTTTCTGATGCTTGCCTAAATGGTAACCCAGGGAATATCTACTCCTGGCGTGGTAGCATATAAAATCTAGCTAACCACTAGGAGTGGGGGATTTACCATGTGTAGTCGTCGAAAGCGGGCCCACGCTGCGGACCGACTACACTACCCTATACGTGCATACGGATCACTCATATCTTGCTCACACATGAGTCGACTAGACTCAAATCTCACTGACTGACTGACTTCCTCTCATCTACCGTATCACGCATAGGGTATTCGGTCGGGTACTAAATTGGGGATAGGGTAAACCATAGGCTAATAAAATTTCTTTTTCCTAATACACTAAAATATTCTAAATCTTAAGGCAATAAGCCTAAAATATTTAATTCTAGCACATTCTCATATACAAAAATAATAAAATAAAATCTTTATGCTAGAATTAAAATATTAATTCAATTAATAAATAAATAACTATTTATAATAAATTCTTTTAACTTTAAAATAAATAAACTCTAAAACGATATAAATAGAAACTTGTATTTCCACTCACAACACGTCCTTGGATAGAATCCGATTCTCCTCCGTATGCCTCCGGAAGTCTCCGCTTTTACCCTAAAACATCAAATATCCATTTAGGGTCACTTAACTCATTCAAATAATATTCAAAATCAATAAAAATTCAATTATCTCTATTTATATCCTTTAGAGCCTAAACTTTTGGATATAAATTTCTATTCAACCAGGATTTTCGAAATCCGTTTTCTCTACATGAATTCTACTTATTCTTTCCTAGGAATACCTTAAAATACTTAATCTCATCGTCGAAACTCGGAACCAAATTCAACCGGATTCGCTTACTAACGAAAATCACTTTTCGCTCCGGATTTTCGACAACTTCAAAAATCAATCCTCTAGTGTTCTAACACCCAACTATAATTAAATAAACTGTTTCGAACGTTAAACGAACGCATTTCGAAGGTTTTTAGAAACCACCCTTCAACTCGTTCGTTTAGCTCCGAAATCGATCCTAAACTTTTCGTTTTCGAAATCTAACTTCAAAAGATTGTTCCCTAACCTCTAAAGCATCAATCTAATGCTTTAGAATCGAAAACGGGATCAAATTCCATAAAAACCCATTTTTCTCTACGACTTCCCTCTCTCGTTTTATCTGTTTTTCTTCTACCAAATCACTCCAAAATCATACCAAAATCATCCTCACATATCCCTCTTATTATCCCTAATCTCTGATTCGAAAATAAACCAAAGAAAAAAAATGGGTTTCATATAAATACCAAACTTTAAATTAAAATAACTCACCAAATAGGCAACCGTTTTGCTTCAAATTTGTTGGATTAGCTAGAGGAGATGACGAGGAACAACTTTCGTGAAGAAACCGCATCGAAAATCGGATCGGATCTCCTTCTCTTCCTCTCTCTCTCTCTCACGTGCGCTCGCAGCATCTCTCGGCTCTCACCCGAACTCTCACTCTCTGTTTTCTCTCTTCTCTCTCTCTTTTCTCTTTTAAATTTACGGCCACACTTTTGTCTCAAATGAGACAAATCATATAAATATATATATTTTAATGCTCATTTACTACAAAGCCCCTCAAAAAAATTTCATTTAATAACCTCAAACTTTCACTAATCTCACTAGTGCCCAAAAATAAATGATTTTATATTCTATTGGTCCACTTATCTTATTTTCATCCACTTATTTTTTCAATCAATCCATGGATGACACGTGGCACAACCCTAACCACTACTTTTCAAAAGCACTTATCTATTTTCTTATTGGTTGAATTCCGTGAGCTCACCTCGCTTGATTGACACGTAATTCACGCCTAATGATTTTGTAATCATACCGGGGTCAATCAAACGATATCCGACTTACAATATGAAAATCTAATAAGCCTCAAATAACACTACTGGAGGCATATGATTCGACTGTAACTCAATTCGAATATTTCTAGTACCATAAAATAATAAATCTGGGTGATGGCTTATACTTGATGAATTTTCATTTCAATAGCAATACCTAATCCTTCTGAAAAATATTCCACAAATATTCTACACACATCTTATAGACAATTCGACTTTATAAACTTCAATTTAGGTCTGATACCTCTCATATATACTTGATAAAGGAAATGTTCCTAACCGAAATCTGATCGAATCAACCGATATCTTTTTATACGTATCTATAGCTTAAAAACTCGATTTTTACACTCATTCTCGTTAACTCATTCTCATTCACTTGGGTTACACTCCTTGAAACTTCTACATATCATTCTCATGCTTGATCTATGAATACTTAACTTAAAATGTCCATTTTGCCCTTTTTATGATATAATTTCACTTTGATCGAAAAATATTCTGAAAATATTCCATGGTCATCTAATCTTCAAATTGACCATGAAATACTCTAATTGGATGTCTTATCTATCAGTCTCATGCTTCAAAAAAAATCAATTGGATTTAAACTCATTAAAACCTATTAATATCTCAAAAGGGTAATATCGTAATTTTCTTCGGATCGCTTAAAACTGATTCAAATGGTCTTCTTTTTGATCCGTTTCTATTTCTTTATATTCTCATACTATTTTCAGACCTTTTCGACCCTTAAGGTCAATTCTAAAAATTTTACTATTCATTCGAAAATTTTCGTCCGAAAAATACTATTCACCGAAAACTTTTATTTCCCATCGAATCTAAATTCATGACCCTCAACAATATATCCGGGTCCAAATTCGATCTTAAACACAAACTTTCGGATCTTTTCTTGAAAAATCACTATTCATCTGGATCTGAATACTATTCACTGAAAATTCTTATTTCTTCCTAACACGATACTCAGGGCCTTATAAATATAATCGAATTCTAATCGGACCTCTTGTATTATTTCTAGACTCTTGATTCTTTATCTGATCGCCGAAAATGAATTCTCTGAGGAAACTAGGATCGGGGTCTATCATAATGCTCTCTCGGGCTCCCCTGTCCCGTCATATGGCTTCGCGCCTAACTTACAGGTGCACTCAATCGATATCTCTATCTCCCGCGGCTGCTGAAGTGTCGCTGATAGCATCTGAGCCATCTGCTCTAAGTTGGGCAGACTCTTTAATCGGGCTGGTTACGATGGCTCTGGATGGGATGAGCTTGTCGACACATTGACGAACTCATCAACATGCTCGTCCTGTGGTGGGGGTGCCTCTACGGCTGCCTGCCTCGTTCTTGGACTACCTCTGCGCTGCATGTCTTTATACTTTCAGATGATCAAAACTCAAGTTATAAAATTTATAATGCATGAAATAACTCTATACTCATGCAATATTCAACTTCAATCTCTATATCTCATTTTATCTCATATATAAACTGCATAAGTTAGCTCATGCTTCATGCATATAATAACTTTATACATACTGATGTGCAATTCCATCCAACGTTCGAACGCAATCGTATAACTTATATTTTAACTTATGCAATCAATGAAAGCATAACTCATATAATCAAAAGATGAATGCATATAATAGCATCACGTCTCATGCATAACTCATGCATTACCAACGCACACTTTATGCGAAAATAATTCAAACTTTCTTTTAAAACTTTATCTCAACTTAACGAGAACCGGGCTTTGATACCAACTTGACAAGACCCGAACCAGACATTCTCTAGGCTCTTATTTGGAGGATGCTATTGGGCACTTTAACGGACTTTCTGAACCTGACTCGTCGGATTGAAGAAACCCGAGAAGCAAACCCTTAACTTTCTTAGCCGATTTACTCGTGTAAACTTAAAAATTTGATTTTCTTTTAAAATAGTTGGGTTGGTGTAAATTTTTTGTGTTTTCTTAAAACAATTTTTTTTAAAAAAAAAAATTTTGACAGCATAACGGTTGTAAATTAAACATTTTAAAATTTTACCTGTAAAGAAAATGCACTTTGACTATAATTTCATCACCACCCAACTTCTTTTATATACTCAAACATACAATTTCTCATCACATTTCACAATCATACATTTACATCACACATATATTCTTCATATACAATTCACATGCATCACAACATATAAATATCAAGTGCATCATGTGATAAGTGTGTCACAAGTGTGAATGTACAACTATACATATATATATATGTATCAAAATATGAGTTTACATATATTGAATATTCATATATCAACAAACGATCATTTTTGTTAGAGTATGTACACAATATCAAAATATAATTAACATTCACATGTTTTATCTACTCGTCCCCCACCTATAAGTAGAATGTCGCTCTTTCGACCATAAAAACAATAACACCGGATAGAACAAGCAAGCTACATAACAAAATAAAACTTTAGTTCGTCACATGCTAATACAACAATTATGAGTCCATATTAATGCATAACTTAAAGAGACATCAAAATATTGATCTTTGAAAACCATTTCTTATAAGACAACCATGTGTATCTCTAATGTACTTTAACCATCACGTGATGATTTTTTGACTGACGTCAATGTGAAGCTATTATAGTATCTCGACCACTACGTGCGAAATTTACTACATCGCAATGTAGGGTGAAATAATCTCAACTCTTAGCAACTACAACGCAGAATTTTCTACATCGCAATTGTAGTACTAATGAACTATACTCTGCGTAACTACAACGCGAAATTTTCTACATCACATATTGTAGTTCAATTTCTCACTATCACTTGCAATTAGGTACGAAATTTTCTACATCGTAACCTATTGCAAACAACTATAAATCTCGACAACTATGAGCGGAATTTTCAACATCGTCGCGTAGTGCCAAAACTCTGATACTATAATATACATATGGTTTTTAATTCAAACTTTACTTTAAACTTTTTGAAAATAACTTTTGTCTTTGAATCTCATTTCTTGATTCGAGACACAACTTTTACTCAATGCCAAACTTATAATTTGGAAAATCATTTTGTAATACCTTTAAACAGAATACATTACAATGTAAATGGAAATTGAAATAATGTAAGTGAAGTACACTTACCTCAATCCGCGTAATATCAACTCTCAATGAGCCTTTCGTGCCTCACTCGCTTGCTCGTCACCTACACATCAATTTCTCATTATACTTTACTCAAATACACAACTTAAAACGTAACAATAGAGTTTTCAATATAAATCAACCTATTGAAAACCAATTACGCTATAACTTTTCTAACTTGATTTTAACTCAATCGAGACTCTCTAATCTTATTTTTAGACCCCTAGGATCATCCCTATTTAGTCCATATAATTTTTGAAGGCCCGAAACGAAAAATCAAAAATTTATGCCTCTTTGATATCCCAAACCAGAATGTATCGCATAGCCCTGCTCGGGGCTCCATTTTCTTTCATTCTTTTCCTACGGTCCTCTTGTCTCACATTTTGGTCACCCATAAAATTTCATAGAAAAATTCCATTGTTTGCTATGTCAAATCTAAGAAAAATGCCTATTTTCGGGCACTTTTAAAGGTACACTTATGGAATCTCATATGCAATGACTTCATTTCTTTCGTATCTAAGGTTCTTTTACCTAATTATGACCAAATACATTCATTTCGAGCATCAAAGAATGCATTTGCATTCTTATTTCACTTTACGACTTCCTACGTGTACTATTTTGACCATAACTTCGTCAATTTTTATCAGAATGATTCCGTTCAAATTCTTATAGTTTGCTATGTTCTCGAGGCACGCTTTGAGGTCAGAACAATCCTAAATAAGTTAGAATAAGTCAGGTCTCCACAGACCCTTCATTGAGCTCGGGATTTCAACTTAGCTCTACGTTTCTCTCTTTGCAATTCTATCATTTCTACATATTTTATTAGACACTAACATGCATTTATACATGCTCATTTCTATCAAAAATCAAAGGATTACACATCCTTTCCTAGTGACCAAACTCACCATCCATACATACCATACACTACTTTTTCACTTTTACAAGTTAATCTCTCTCAACCATTTCATCAAACAACATATCTACCATTTATTTGACATTCCCAACCCTTAAACCACAAGTTTGTGGTTTCCATCCATAAACCCTACACTAACGTTCATAAACCTTAACATGCCCTCTAAGATTCCATGCCACACACTTGTGGTTCCACACTTATTTTAAGTGTAAAACCTCCATTACAACACACCACAAACAACCCAATCTCTACATGAATTAACAAACTAAACAAATCATCCAATTTGATAGAATGGATGGTATCATACCTTTTTCTTGTCTACGGTTGGCTATTCAAACTTGGTTCTACTTAGAATGATAGTTGGGAAGCTTGAAAACTAGCTTGGAATCACTTGATCTACCATTCTCTTCCTTCCTCTCCTTTTCCGTCCAAGCTCTCTCCCCCTCTCAACTTCTCACGGTTTCTTCTTTTGTTTTTGAATGAAAATTTTGACTAAGTCTTGTGAATCTCACGCCACCCTCTCTTATTTGTAGTGTTTTAGTGTCAAAAATTTACTAAAATGCCCTTAATCATTTACTTCTCTAATGGTTTCACTTGGTCTTTTAAGTCATTTAAAAATTTACTCATAAAATCATTTATTTGGCTTTTATCATGAAATTTTTTACAACTTTTCCACTTTGTTATTTACCTTTTATTTATAGAATGACCATTTTGCCCTTTGTGGTATTTATTTCCTTATTAGTGTCCCACACTTTAATAAATTTTATTGATATTTAACCTTGCTCACCAATCCATTATTCACCACTCTAATACTTCCGTTACTATATTTGAACTTGTAATATTAGAGAGTGGAACATGGAGAATAGGGGTTTACAGTATTGCTGTGATTGTATAATTATATTTTGAATGTATCTGAAAGCTTTGTATATTAAATATGATTTAGATTTTGCTTATATTCTTTTGCAAAATGTATAAATATTTATATATGCATGACATATGAATGATTTTAAATTGTTTTTGAGTTTAATTATGTGAAATGTAAATGAATTCTGGGTTGTACTTTAAAATTTACAGCAAGTTTGTGTTTGATTGTGATTTGTTGAAAATTTTATAGAATCGTTTGGAAAAGAAATGTTAAAAACGTGAAAAATTTATCACCACATCAATTAGAAAAGACATTTCATAAAGACATTTTAGAAAAAGAAAGTGGTTTAGTTTCACAAAAACTTTCCATTCAGATTCAAATATCGACTGGAGGGCTACTGTGGAGTTACCAGTAGGTCACCGATTGTACGATAATAGTTTTAGAAAGTTTAGGGCCTGTCATATTGGTATCAGAGCAAAGGACTTAGAAAAAGGATTATGTGTCTTCATATTTTGATTTTATAAAAGCGTTTTTATGTTTTCATCTGAACCAAGTAACCCAAAAAAGTTTTTGTCAATTGTCATGCATATGATTTTAAAAAGATTTCAAGCGTTTTGAAATTCTTTTTTGTTAGAATCACAACACTATACACTGACGAGGTCAAAGGAGTCTCGGAAGAGTTTTCGGAGATGCTTTAGCACCTAAGGTACCATCCGCCTAAGAGGCCAACCATAAGGCTAGGTAGGTGAAAAATGAATGCCCCGATATGCCAACCACACTTAGAACTGTTAGAAACCTTAATGTAGAACAAGTAGCCCACGTGTAAATGGTAGCACCAATGTATCAGATCCCATTAGAACTTTAAAGTTAAGTGCGTAAAACCCGAACCTTCGTTTTCTGATAAATAATATTTTTGTTTAATGAATAGTGATTTTCAAAAATTGACCCCAAAATTATAAATTCTGGATTAGGATTTTCGATTTTTGGGTGAATAGTATTTTTGAACGAAAAAGAGTCCGCATGAGTAATAATTTCTAAAAATGAACCTTGTAAATCAAAAACTCCAAAATTAGTATTATAGTTAAGAGGAACTGGAACTGATTGAAAATAAGTCCGTTCGATTAGATTAAATGCAATCCGAAATTTTTTGATGAAAACGTCATTTGATTAATTTAAGGAGTAATAATGAAATTTAAAGTGTCCAGAGGCATAAATCGAATTCTAGTATGATCCCTGGATGGATCAGAAGTAATTTTTGAACTTGCAAAAATAAAATATTATAAAGTCACCGAATCCGGATGCGTATTCAAAATTCCGTAGACTTTTCAGAAGTGTCAAGTCAATTATAATAAATTTTCGAAAAACATATTTAGTGAATGAAAGATTTGAAATTAATATTAGAGTTAAATAAAAATGAAATGGATTGAAATTGAATCCATTCAGATAGATTTTAAGAGATCCAAAATTTATTGGACGGAATTATCCTTTTCGATTTAGGATCATATAAAATATGTTTAGAGAAATAAGCTAATTCCGAATGCTCAGAGGTGAAATCAAAGTTTAAAAATAATTATGGAGGTGGAATTGAGTTATAATTGGATTTCCAAACGGATGAAAATGAATTCGAATTCGAAATCAAAATGAGAGAATGCATCAAAAATGATAAGTGAAATAAATTAGTGCATGTGTGCCATATGTCATGCATGTAAAAAGAAAGTGAAACAAGTGGCACACCAATCCCATGCATGAGTGCTAAGTGTTGAGATTTTAGAAAGTATATATATATCAAACTTGAAAGAAGAAAGTGATGAAAGAAAAGGGAAGCAAGATTCAATTCGGTCATCACTTCAAATCCATGAGAAAAAGAGAAGTGAGAGAGAGAAACGTGAGAGCCTAAGCAAGTGCAACCTTTATCATAAATCGAGAGGAAGAAATCTATTGTAAGAAGAGAAGCACAAACAGCTCCTATTCAACCCGAGAGTAGTAAGAAGCAAGAAGCAACTAGTCCAAGCTATCCTCTCTAAGAAGCAAGATCTAGAACCATCTATAAAGGCAAAAATGATCCTAAGGATGAGAAGAGATGCTCGGTTAGAGAAAAACCATGAACCATAAATACAAATCCGAGAGTGAAATCAGCACATGTAGCAGCTTGTGAAGGATTTGAGTGTAGTTTTGAAGGAAATCAGCTGGTGCAGCAACTTGTTATAGTGAATCCAAGTTGTTTTGGGTGAGTTTAAAGGCCATTTGTGAAGTTTTTTCTTGCATGTAAGGTATAAGTGAAGCTTGAAAGTGTTGTTAAGTGGTGCTCGATCATGGTGAGGGGGAACTAGAAGGGGCAGCCGTGCTTGGTGTTTGGAGGTCGTTTTTGAAGAAGAAACCAACTTATGCAAAGGAAGCTCGGTCAGAGAAGGAATATATGAGCAGTAACTCTCATGTGTTATTGGTTGTGTGTTGAATTGATTTTCGAGAGGTACGTTGAGTTTCTATGTGTTTTTTTAGTGAAAAATGTTTAGGTCAAGATATGGATGCATTATGATGATAAAATGTTTGGGATTTAGGATTTAGAATCTCATTAGTGCGGAGGTTCAATTGCATATGATCTTGATGTGATAATTGATGAATTTCGATGTTGGAATTGTTGCTAAAATCTATCAATTAGGGGCTGTTATGATGCGACTTTATATTCGATTTCATTGTCTTGGAAAATGATACGTTTTAGTGTGTTTGAAAGTGTCGAAGTGTCATTTTGACAATCGAAAAT
Source organism: Dimocarpus longan (assembly GCA_022984855.1). NCBI lineage: Eukaryota > Viridiplantae > Streptophyta > Magnoliopsida > Sapindales > Sapindaceae > Dimocarpus > Dimocarpus longan. The sequence continues at coordinate 19,260,022 of CM041018.1, read as the reverse complement.
TGATTTCGGGTGTTTTGGATAATTTTAATTATGTTTGAACGCGTTTAATTTGTTAATTTTGAAGTCGAATGGAAAAACGAATATAAGAGTACTAAGCTACCATGAATTGAATTTATAACTATCGAAGTGTTAGACTTTTATTTTTATATGGGTTACATGACATTATAAGTTATATTGATGTTAGGATTGATTTGAAACTAAAAGAGATGAGCGAATTGTTAAAAAGGATAGTTCACGATGAAACTTTTTATAATTGAAAAGGTATTGCGTTTATTGGTTTTGATTTGAAATTTCATTATTTTGAATCTGTTTAAGTGTGATTTCGAAGAGATAATTGATTGAATTGGATGGCATTAATATTGGTTTAAAAGTGGTCGAAGAAACTAAAATAATTGTAAAGTTCCATTGGTTACGTTATGTATGAAATTTTGTTATTTCGAAGTGATTATCGCGTGTGAATGTTAAGATTTTCGAATTGATATTGTACGCCATTAATCGAAGTTATTGCTACTTGAGAAAATAATGATTCGATACCTTCATGTAGTTAAAAGCTTAATTGTTAATGCGAACGTTAGTTTTATTGATAATCCGGTCGTAAATAAATGTAGGTGAATTGGCGAATAGAAGGGGAACGTATCAAGAGTGGTTATTATTCTTTTGGAAGCAAGTTGTGAGTGTGGATAATTGCAAGCTTTTGTACATTTTAACATGTGATTATTTATATTTGAATACCAGGATTTATCTCTCAAATTTTAGCATGTTGTTGATTTTATTATAATGCATGTATAATTTGTAAAGTTATATTATTAATGCATTTATTGTTGAAGTAAAACAAAATAGAAAGTTATTGAAATACATGCATGGAAAATATGTGGAAAGTTATTTTGAACATTTTAGGCTATCATGTTAGAGAGTAAGTATTTCGGTTGTGAACCGTATACTAGAGAGCAAAATAATTACAGATTTTAGATGTTTTTGGTTTACCCAAATCCTTAGTATTTCCCAGTCAACGTACCCTATGCGTGTATGGCTTAATGTTGGGGGAAATCGTAATCTCACGTTCCCGTATCACCTAATATTCGGGGGGAATCGTAATCTCAAGTTCTCGTATGACTTAATATTCGGGGGGAATCATAATCCCAAGTTCTTGTATCACCTAATATTCGAGGGGAATCATAATCCTAAGTTTCTGTATGGCTCAATATTTTGGGAAAATCGTAATCCTAAGTTCTCGTATGACTTAATATTCTGGGGGAATTGTAATCTCAGGTTCCCAAGTTCCCATATGAGCTAATATTTGGGGAAAATCGTAATCCTAAGTTTCCGTATCGTCTAATATTCGGGGGAAATCGTAATCCCAAGTTTTCGTATAACTTAATATTTGGGGAGAAATTTAATCCCAAGTTCTCGCATATGTAAACATACAAGTAAAATTCCTTAGTCTTAATACCGTGACATATAAATGTATAGTTACGGAGGATAAGTTTTCCCCGTGTTACCTCGTAAGGCAAGTTATAAAAAGAAAAGTACATTATTAGAAGTGAAAATTAGGAAACGAGGAAGATTGATGATTTATGAAAGTGATATTAAGTTTCAAGTAGAAATACTTATATATATATATATATATATGACAGGTGTACTGTATCGGTAGTTTAAAATAATTTAATTTCTTATCAAAATTATTTTGAGAGAATACATATATTTAAAAAGAATTTATTTTAGTTTATATAAATTACTCAGTCACGAAGTTAGAAGACTCACCGGTCTTTCTTTGTTTATAAAAATCCTTCCCAGGTGCAGGTATGAGTAAAATAGCGGAAACATCTCTATCGGGGGCGTAGGCGAGTTAAACATTACTGCACTAGTTTTTCATTTCGATATATCATGTATTGCACATACTTCTTTTTGGACTTATTACACGTTTGTAAATATTAATTTGGATGTTGCATTTTATACGTACACTTTTAGTAAATATGTTTTAAAATATTAAGTAAACTAGATTTTTGTATAATTGATTTGAAAGGCATGATTGTGGTTGTTTGTTGAAAATTAAAGAGGGCCTAAGGCCCAGTAGTTGAAAAATTGAATGATTTTGAAGTGCACAAGTTTTTATGAGATTTTTTAGGTGGAAATATTTGAAAAAATAATTGTTGTGCTACCGGAATTCTAAGAAACCCTTTTTTTTTTTGCAAAAGTTGATTTAAAAAAGAAAAATTTCCACTTATTTTCGTAACTGAATAAATTCCTAATAAGTTTTAAAAACTTTTAGTAAAGAAAAAGATTTAGTTTCACGGGAACTTTCTAGCTGGAGCAGATCTCAACTGGAAAGCCATCATGGGCTTGCCGGACGGGCTGCCTAGTTAGTTAAGATAGAGGGGCCCGTTACAGTGGAATCTAGATCAGTTCCCATGTATTCATACATGTGTTGTAGCCAAGTATGATAATTGTATGTTGTTGTTTTCAGTATTTCATATCATATCATGACATTTAAATTTCTTCTATATGTCAGGTTCAAAAGTGTCAATTGTGATACACTTTTTAGTCAGTATTATGATGTGTAGTGGCTGAAAGCGTCATATGCACGTCCAATCAATCCCGTCCCTCAATTGACCAATTAGAATGTTTCTACGGAAGCTAGAAACATGGTTGTGCTACCACCCATAAGAAAAAGACAAACAGATAGGTCGAAGGAGGTTCAGATTCCTCCAGTTGGGGAAGCTCGTCATACAAAAAAGTGTAGAAAATATGGTCAGAAAGGACATAACCGTCTTCATGCCCTAATCCCTTTACTTTCGCCAGTGAAGTGATGAGCATAGCCGTGGATGCAGAAGCTGGGACGAGCACAAATGTTAGTGAAAATGCCCCATTGTCCCGAATATGTCGCCTATATCATGAGACTGGACACAACCAACATCGATGTCCTTAATGGTTTCCTACTCCCAATCTAGAGGTGGATAATGATGAAAATAATGATTAGATATTGACACCAAATATATGAATCATTCCATTTATATAGTTCCGCGGTAGTACTATAATCAAATCGGTTTTTAAGTTACTAATTTTAGTTTAATCAATTTTAATGAATGAATGCAAATTTAATAAATGAAGTAAAGTAATTAACATTAAATTTAATGAATGAAATAAGTAATTGACATCAAATTTTATGAATGAAGTTAAGCACTTAAACAATCAATCAACGACTTCAACAATCGATCAGTAACTGAGAACCTTCAAATATGGTGGAAAATGGGGTAAAAAAGGAAACAAACAAATGATTGCTTTTTTCAATGGGGTTAATAAATCGATTTCAGTTTTTCACCCCTTTAAATACCGATCACATGTGGTTCTTGATTTTCTTTTTTGATCGGATTTCAAGCAATGTGAAAAATCAATTTCGTTTTTCTAACCCCTCTAAAAAATCGATCATGGTTTTTCTTGATTTTCTTCCCTTCAGATAACTTTCAATTACCAACAAATAACCCCAAAATTACTTTAATTTAATCAATTAACATAGAATTGGGTAAACTACTTATATAATGACTCCATATGGTGACATTGAATCAAGACATGACATTTAGGTGGCAATGTTTCACCTAAAAATTATTGATGTTGATTTATCTAACTATATTTGTTTGTAATGTTAATACATTGGGGGATATAACATTAGTTCAATGGTTTTTATATCTTTTTAGTTACTAGAAATCTTAAATATGGTGAAAAAAGGGGTAACAATGGAAGAAAACTTATGATCGGTTTAAGAAATCGATTTCAGCTTTTCACTCCCTTAAAAAACCAATTAGGTGTTGTTCTTGATCTTCTCTTCTAATTGATTTTCAAGCATGTTGAAAAACCAATTTCGGTTTTTAACCCCTTTTAAAAAATAGGTTATGGTTTTTCTTGATTTTGTTCCATTCAGATGGCTTTCAACGACAAACAAATGACCCCAAAATTGCTTCAATTTAATCAATTAACATAGAATTACATAAATAACTGACATAATGACTCCACAAGGTGACATTAAAATAACACATGACTTTTAGGTGACAATGTTTCACCTAAAAATTATTGATGTTGATTCATCCAACTATGTTTGTTTGTAATATTAATCTATTGTGAGATATAACATCAATTTAATGGTTTTTATGTCTTTTTAGTCACTGGGAACCTTCAAATATAGCGGAAAGGGGGATAAAAATTGATAAAAACTAGTGATCAATTTTTCCGTGTGGTTAAGAAACCGATTTCGATTTTTTACTCTCTGTAAAAAATCAATAAGGAATTTTTTCTTGATTCTCTTTTTATCGGTTTTCAAGTAGGATTGAAAAACCGATTTTGATTTTTCAACCCCTATAAAAAATCGATTTCTTCATTTTTAACTTAGCAATATTAATCTTCATGATATTATTTTCATAAAATAGCAGTTAATAATATGAATAAGTAATATATAAATTAATACATTTACATTTACTTATATACAACTTCTCTATCAGAGTCTAATGTCCATTTTCCAAATTTATATACTTTATACAGTGGTATCGCATATATATATATATATACATCCTTAGTAATCTCTGTCCTCAATGCAATGCAATGGTCTCTGCAATCTGATCGGGTCATCTTGATTTTCATGTTTTCTCTTTCGACTGTAAAAGGTCGCGTATATACATGGTCACGTAAGCTCCACAACTTGTCCTGTATCAATAATAAATTAATTAAATGATATTAACATAATATTTAGAATATATAAATAAATATATTAATTATGTTATAAATTTACTCACTTATCGGGTTGTTAGGGCACAACTAATCTATCAAGACATTCAGGTTTCCACCGCTCATCCACGAATGACATGTCTATATATGTCTTTTTATAAAATCTCATGAATCGCAACAAGATGGGCATGAAAGACACAAGTGGCTCAAGCGGCAAGGTCCATTCGGCTATGTCAATATTTGTAAGGGAATCATATATTAATATCTTTTGCTGTCTAAGGGGCACCTAATAGAGAACCCAGTGGTTTTGATTCAAACTACATAGTAGTAACACATGTAGATTGAAGACATTAGTGTTATAGGACTCTAATTCAGATGATAAAATAATAAATCTTAATCTTCGAACCATGATTACATTTTGAACATGCCATCACGGGACTAATGCGTTTATCTAACCAGAACCGAATGCAAGCCATTTTGAGGGTACATCAGTTGTAATTGGATCAAATTTTAGTCCTTTACTGATGTAATGGTCTTTATAGTACATTGTCATATATGTCTACAAGATAAAAATTAAACATATTATTTAGCTTTAGGGAAAGATAGGCATGAAATTGTAAATGTATAACTGATTGAAATGTAAACACTCACAAATAAGGAACTCCGGTGGACTACGTATCTACTATGTGAGGTCTGCTCTCGAGCTTCAGCTCGCTAGCTCGGGCTGCCCCACTCACTAGGTATTGTCCCCCCCTCAAAGGGATTTCTTTCGCCTCCCCAGAGTTTTGAACCTAGTGCCTGAGGGCTTAACACCAAATTTCTTGCTACTCTGGTACAAATTGAGCTTAATTACACCACACTTGATAAGGTGAGATTTCTACTCACAAAGTGCTTCCCAATCAAACACGAACCTCCTTCGAACTCCTCTGATACACTCCATTTTCACCTTGATTAAGCTTTGATCTTGAGCCTAACTTGATCTAATAGCCTTGGTTGGTGATAAAATGAGATTTGGTCAAGAATTACATGAAGAATGACATGAAACACCCTTGCTTTTCTCTCTTCAATGGCCGACAACTCTCTCCATTTTTGCTCTCTGTTTTTCACGCTCAAATGCAAGAGAAAGTTACTTGCTTTTAACATTCTATAATGGTTAATTGCATTTATTTCGTTATATAATTGAATTGTGTATTGTGATTATCTTATATAAATTTTGAGTTGAATATATGTTTATATTAAGAACTTAAGAGAATTAATGTTTTTAGGCTTTTTGCCTTAAAAACGAGATTATTTGAGCATATTGAGTAAGGTAAATTTTTTTATGCTGATGGTTTACCTTAACCCCAGTTGAGTACCCAGTAGAATGCTCTATGCGTGCATGGTAGATGTGAGGGAGTTACTAACAGAGAGAGAGAGTCAGTTGAGCGACCCTCTGCACGTATAGGGTAGTGTAGTTTAGACTGATTGTGTAAGGGTAACGCATGCTCAAAGTCGCACATCGGTAACTGCACAGGGTAGATTCCCTAATTCCTAGTGGCTAGCTAGAGATTTATGCTACCATGGCAGGAGTAGTTTCCCTAGGTTACCATCAAAGCAAGAAATGAGAAAGTTTTAGAAAGAAATTCAAAACGAATCTCAGAAATCGTTTTAATTGAAAGAAATAAAAAGTATTTCGAAAAAATACTTTAGTTTATAAAGCTATTTATTATTTATCTCACTGAGTTATACTCACTGTTTGTTTGCTATGTATTTCTTAAAATGTTCTCTCAGGTGCAGGAGTGAGTCGTCCAACAAACGAGGCTCAGACCGACGCGCGAATCTATTGATGAATGACTATTTCTTATTGTATAGCTCACACTTCTAATCATGCATGTGTTGTATATGAGTATGGTGTAAATGATGTACATTTAAAATAAGTTTAAATAGAGTTTACATATTAGTCGTGGATGCACGTTTTATGAAAATGTTTTAACTCAGAAAATTGAGTTTCCATAAAATTTTGAAATTATATATATATTCATGTTGTGGCTGATTGTGGATGAGGGCCAGAAGCCCCAGGTAGTTGAGAATTGTTTGCCATATAAGTGTTTTTCAATTTATTTGAACTTGCAGGGTGACACATCTCAATAAATAGTCGGCAAGTTGCCGAATTTTCATTAGAAAAAAGAAAAATTTTTACCCTTGCCACCTAATAAATGTTTTGTAAAAAGAAGTCTAAAGTGAATCCCGATGCTTCGGTAGAATTTGTACGGACCAAGCTAGGGCTCGTTAGAGCTCTGTCGGAGTGCTACGAGGTCCTTCATGGATCCAGAGTAGGGATTCGGGAAGGGTCCCGTCATACTATCCTAAGCTTCATTTCACCACTTCTTTCATAGGCACATCAAATAAGAATCGATGTGCTCTGAAGTCAATCATTGGCTCTCATCCTCGAGGGTTTACGATGTGATCGGTAGCACACACCATGCACAACGATAAACTGCACACCTAAAATTAAAAAATAAAAATAAAAAAAATAATTAAAAAAAAAAAAACTAATTGTAAATTTAATTACAGTGGCAACTAAGATGAAAGAATAATAATGTTTTTTTTATCAATACCTAAGGTTTAAAGATGTAGAAGTTTTGTATTCATTGTAGACAGCCTCTACAAGATCTATAGACTCTACTACCTCCTCGATCTGCTGTTGGGACACTTTCTTTTTCTTTTTCATTTTTGCTAATCCAGGATCGGTGTATAGCGTCCACAGAAGTGCCGTTGGCTTCATCTTTCATTTGCCCTATTTCTGGATGATCTCATCCTGCAACTATAAGCAAATCAAAAACATGAATTATGCATTTACAATTATATATTAGACTATAACACACTAGATATACTATATCTATCGGGTCATCTCCATGTTCAGCCTCTGCATCTAATAGACCTCCTAAGTCCGTCTAGGAGTAATAGACCTCCTGATCGTCCTGCTAGTGGAGTGATTGGTGGACACCTTGAGACTAAAAGACCTCTTGATTCTCCTGATGGATGGCTGATTGGTTCGCATGGATAGGTGACGGATGGACCATCTCATCCTCATGGAGAGGTGACTGATGAACCCCCTCGTCATGATGTGGTAGTAGTGGTGGTGGTGGTGGTGGTGGTGGTGGTAGTGGTAGGTAATAGATGTGTTCATACTAGACAAAGCTCCCATCATCACCATCATCATCATCATTGTCATCGCCATCATCATCTAGATCATGTCCACTAGTTTGAGACCAAGGAATTTTTAAATGTTCTTCCATCCGTTTTAGCCTCCTATCCATCTCTCTTACGATCTTAAAGGTTGTCTTTTGCCTCTTATCCATCCTATTTAACTTATTGTAGATTGCCTTCTATAAATCCACAGCATACTCAAATAAGCGTTTCACCTATAGAATAGAACCATATATATCATTTTACATAGTGTACAGAATTGTAAAAAATTTTGACAGTCTTTCCTGTTTTTCAATATCTTAGGAAATATAACACATATATTTAAATAATTACACTTTATCTATCATGTTTAGAAACTCCATATCTCTTTCTCACTCTGTATTACAATACAATATGTCCAGAACTTTTGCATTTACTAAAATGGATATTCATTAAACAATAAAATAAATAAAAGATTTAAACCTCAGGATGTACGTTATGTATAAAAGGTATCATTTGATTTGGATTGTATGTTTCAGACGTCTTCATTCCGCTCATCATCCTCCCTTGTAAACTCATCAACCACATGATCATCATTACCCTCCACCTCATCATTATCCTCTTCGTCCTCCACCTGATAATCATCATCACCTCGTACACCATCATCATTATCATCATCACCATCATCATCCTCACTCTCTTTGCCACCAACTTTATGTATATCTTTCATAATTAAATGCTTCGAATTGAAAGATTTTCAATAATCCATATCTTTTTCAACGTTAGTGGGCTCAATGGTTTGGATCATGCCAATTATTTGCATATATATATATAGTTATATTATTATTATATATGTAATATAAATAATGATAGTTAAAATAAACAAAAAATTTAAACCAATTTAGGTTAGGTTTGCCACTTACAAGGGGAAAATCATCAAGGCTTTTTATGTTTTTCAAGATCCTCTTGAGTGTCCATCTTTTGCATCTTGACAGATCATTTTGCAACACTGGTTCGCTATCTTCTCTCTCAACACCAGGAATGTTTTTACTAACCATCACTATAATGCAAAAATGATTAAACAAAAAACAAATATTTATTTAGTATATGTATATATATGAAACCTTATATATTAATTGTATTAGGAAGAAGCTATGAATATTAACCGTATTAGGTGTACCTGAAACGCTAGGACATAGTCATAAATATTAATGGCACTTAGTGGGTTTTTAATCTGTTGTTCATTAATCACCATATGGAGGTAGTGCATCAGCGTACTATAGCTTAATGTACCCCAAGGGAATGAGCTTCATATCTCTATATTTTCTATCATGAGCCAAATACAATAAGTAATGTTAGCCCTATCATCCTACCACATGAAGAGATGGAAAACGAGCTCTACATTCGTTAACTTTAATAAATCTTCATTATTTATTACATTGTCGACTGTACGACCTTGACGCGTTGTATGACTCCTTACCTCAAGAAAGGTGGCTATATTGGGTAAATTTGGCGACTCTCTATTGAACAATCACTATAGGATCTAGTTAGTTTGTAATGTATTGAAAATTTTTCGATAAATGCCCCCAAAAGTAAGTCCTGTTACCAATCAAAACACCCGTTTCCCAAACTTATGTTCTCCCCCTAATTTCAAACCATATTTCATTAGCACTCCCACCGAAAACTTTCACCTCTAAGTAAGAACCCATAATATTATGGAAACAACAGTCGTATTGTTGTTGCTTATCTTCAAACTATGTCGCAACGAGCACTCTCCTATGAATCGATCGTACAAATTTTGTCTAGTAATAATTGTAATTATTTTATTAAGCCATTTTTTACCAATATGTGTATTCCCACTCATATTTTTGTCAATTGTTTGTGAACTATATTTATACTTGAAATCCATCTGTAGGAAAAAAAAGCAGCAAAACATTAGTATTTTGGATGTGACACGCTCCCCTACCACCCCCCGACATACCATGCATGCATAAGATACTTCGGCTGGTTCTCAGTCATATTGTGGGGATTAGGGTAACAATTGATATTGAAACCTTTCTTCCATTATGCTTAAAAAATTTTAGTTTTTATACTAAAAATAATCAAACATCAAGGCATATTACTTCAAATTGTTGCCGAAAGCATAAAAATATATATTGCTTCGATAATTTTTAGATAAATATGTAAATATATTTATAAACTAACATTTTAATAAAACTCATTTTAATTTCAAGATACTTTAACATTCATAAATGCACTTTAAAGCGTGTTAAAAATGCATTTAGCATTTTATAAAATAATTTCGTACTCACTTTACCTTCAATGTAACTAGAATGACCCTTAATAATTTTCTCTTGATTCCTTCGCTTCCTTCTCACCTACAAGGCACATTTTAATTTAGAATCCATCACCCTAATTATATGAAATCAATGTCAATTACCCTTATTCACCCAAATTAAATTTAAAATACTACGTATATCACAATTCACATACTTTGCATAAACTTATACTAACATCATGACATTCTTTGTTGTATGCAAACTTGTTTAACTACATACATAATCTCATAAAAACACATCAAAGTGATTGAATTTTTACTTTGAACACCAAAATGTCATCTTGACCGAAATTGCACATAAGGCATCCAACCTAATTCTTTCATTTTCTTTACCACCAAAGACGTTAAAATCACACCAATAGTCATCTAATACCTTAATACCAACTCAATTTAAGTTATTTTGTAAAATTTGTATAAAACCCTTAAATACATACCTTGATCACTTTCTTGCCTGATTGCTTCCTTTAAATTTCCTTTCAATTTCACACTTGAATATAAGATAATCTACTTTCAAATATGCCAAAAATTACATAAACTCATTAAGTTGTCATACATCCAAGAAACCATCAAAACACCATAGAAAATCAACTTACTTAACACTTTCTCTTCACTTTTTTTGCTTAAATTTTTGCCCTAACATCTATTTAGTAAAGATCAATTGAGTTTGGCATTCAAAAGTGATCAAACTTTTCTTGCTCTTCTTCTTCTCCCTTTGGCCGAATTCACCCTTCACTCTCTCTCAATTTTTCTTATCATTTCATGCACAATTCAACTTTATATAAGTCTCCCATTAATTGACCAAAATGCCCTTAAACTATTTCCATAATGTCAAACAAGTCCATAGTTATAATTACTGGCATGTGATTGGTCCATAGGATAACTGGTAATTAAACTAATTAAATCCCACAAATTTTTTTTGCATAACAACTAATCAGTCAATTTAGTGACTTCCATGTGGCTTTTTATCATTTGTTCATTTTGTTTCATATGGATTGTGCTTTTTGCTAGATTTTATTTCATGCAATACTCACATATAATCCATGTGTACTTGAATTTGAAAATATCCACTTTACCTTCTAATGAATTTAATTCTCACTCATGTCTAAATAATTTTCAAAAATATTTCATGGTCATTCCATCATCCAATGGACCATATAAATACTCTAATTTAGTATTTTATCTCACAATTCATACTTAAAAAAAAAAATCTAAGTAAAATCATCAATACTTATTATTCTCCAAAATTATATTTTCTGTAAGCCCTTACCCAGATTTATTATTTTATGGTATTAGAAATCTTCGAATTGAGTTGCAGTCTAATCGTAGGCCTCCATTAGTGTTATTTGAGGTTCATTATATTTTCAAATTGCAATTTGGATGTCGTTTGGTTGACCCCAGTACAAATACAAAGTGATTATGAGTGATTTATGTGTTAATCAAGTGAGGTGAGATCACGGAATAAAGTAAAAGATAATTATTTCAACCAATAAGAAATGAGATAAGTGACCTTTAAAATTAGTGGCTATGGTTGTGCCACATGTCATCTATTGATTGGTTGATGAAATAAGTGGACTAAAGTGTGACAAGTGGATCAATTAAAGTTAAGTTTATCTAGTTATGAGTCAAGATAAAAATTAAGTTTTTTTGATGATTTTCAAGAGAGACCAATTTGCAATTGTTGCTCCACTATATAAAGTTGAACATAAGTCAACTTCTTGATGCTTTGCAGTCCAAAAACCGAGAGTGTGAAGGAGAGAGTTGCTGGCCACCAAGGAAGGAAGAAGCAAGGGTATTTCATGTCATTCTTCATACAATTCTTCACCAAATCTCATTTTGTCACCAACCAAGGCTACTAAATCAAGTTAGGATCAAGATCAAAGCTTAATCAAGTGAGTTTCTTGATGTTGATTTACTTTAGATTTCATGAAGACCCATTTTTATTTTACTTTAAAAGTTAAATTTGATGCTAGAGGTTGAAACTACGATGGTTGAGGATGAGTTTGATGTAATTAGTGTAGTAGAAATTGAAAGGTTGATGGTGGTTTCTTGTGATGATGATTTCGTCCATACTTAAGGTTTGTGATGTAATTGTTTTTTTAATATTTTGAACTTATATCTAAGTATATTTGAGACTAGAAAACCCATTAAAAGTGGTAGAATTGCAAAAGAAAGCTAAATGGCATGAGTAGTGCATATTGGCTAGATGAAGGGCACTAGCTATTGCATATGTTTTGTTGATGTTTATAGCATATTTAGGGTCCTAAAAACATGCATAAATGAGTAGGAATCAAGGTAATTAACATGGAAACTCATGGGTACATGAATGGCCTATAATCTAGTAAAGTGTGAATTATGTTAAAATGAAAGAATATGCAAGTATAAGAGGTATAGAGACCTGACCTACATGAGATTAATTGAGGTTGTTCTAAACCTCAAATCATGCCTAAATATTATAGCAATCATAAAAATTGGAAGGGAACGATTCCGATAAAAATTGAGTAAGTTGTGGACTAAAAAGTGCACCTATGCAGTCGTAAAGTAAGTTGATAATGTAAATGCATTCTTCGATGTATGAGATGATTGTATTTGGTCACAATTTAGTAAAAGAATCTTAGATACGAAAGAAATGAAGTCGTCGCATGTAGAATGTCATAATTTTGTATCAAAAAAGGTTGAAAAATAGGTGTTTTTCATAGGTTTCGACCCTCGATATTTAAAATTTTTTGAAACCGTTTTACGAGCGACTTAAGTGTGAGTTAGGAAGATAATTTGAGTAAAAATAAAGCGAAAAAAAATCTTTCGGAAGGGGCTTAATTTAGTCTCGGTTTTAGAGGGGTCAAAAATAGCGATTTTGCGTTCCGGGCTTTCAATGACCAGTTTAAGCATCCTGGAGTGTCCTTAGGGGATAATAAATAAAGCTTGTGCAAAGAAATTGGAATTCGTAAGCCTCTAATAAGTTAAAACTTAGTTGCCAAGGTTTAGGCGTAAAGTGGAGTTAATAGAGTTAGTTGAGTTATTAGTGATTTCTAGTTTTGTGTTAATGATTGAAGTGATTCTAAATGAGTATTCAATGTTTTAGGGTGAATGTGGAAGGTTTCGAAGGATTTCAAAGGAGGTTCGCTTTCGATCAAAATGCGTTTAGTGAATAGAAATCTCACATTTCAAGTGCATTTTAATTTAATGTTTATTTAATAGTTATTTGTATTATTTCATTTTATAATTGAATTATTGATTATAAGTATATCGAAATTATCTTGTAAGTTCGATTTAATTTTGTGTTGATATTAACAATCTACATAAAAGAAAGATTTTAGGCAGTTTGTCTTAAGAATGAGTTATTTTAACAAATTAAGCAAAGGTATTTTAGTACGCCGATGGTTTACCCTAATGCCAGTTGAGTACTCTATGGTTCCTTGGTAGATGTGAGAGAGTCACTAACTGAGAGTGGGGTCCGGACGACTCTTGAAAGAAAGAGTCAGTTGGGTCACCCTCAGCACTTATATGGTAGTGTAGTTCAAGCCGATTGTGTGGGGGTAATACATGCCCAGAGTTCGCACATCGGTGACTACATAGGGTAAATTCCCTAATTCCTAATGGCTAACTAGAGATTTATGCAGCCACGACAAGAGTAGTTTCCTAGGGTTACCATCAAGGCGAGAAATGAGAAAGTTTTCAAAGAAAGTATAAATGAGTTTCAGAAACCGTTTTAATTGAAAGATTCAAAAGTATTTCAGAAACATACTTTAGTTTATAAAGCTATTTAATATTTATCTCACTAAGTTATACTCACCGTTTGTTTTATTATGTGTTTCTTAAAATATTCTCTCAGGTGCAGAAGCGAATTGTCCAGCAGGCAAGGCTCAGATCGACGTGCGAATCGAGTGGCGAACGACTATTTTTCATTGTATAGCTTATACTTTTGATCATGCATGTTTGTATATGAAGTATGGTGTAAATGATGTACAATTGTAAATATACATATCAGTTGTTGGATGCACGTTTTATGAAAATGTTTTAATCAGAAAATCGAGTTTTCCACAAATTTTCAAAATTATATATATATTCATATTGTGATTGATTGTAGATAAGGGCCAGAGGCCCCTAGTAGTTGAGAATGGTTGCCATAAAAGTGTATTTTAGTTATTTTTGAATTTTGCATGGTGGCATTTTTGAATAAATAATCGGCATGCTGCTTAATTTTCATTAGAATAAATCAAACATTTTTATCATTGCCACCAAGTGAATGATTTAGGAAATAAGTTAAACTGAGTTTTGGTGCTCCGACTGGATTTCTTTGAACCAAAGTTAGAGTTCGTTGGAGTTCTGTCAAGGTGCTATGGGATCTTTCTCTAGTCCAGAGGAGGGATTTGAGAAAGGTCTTGTCAATTTGGAATCAAAGTTTTCGGTTTACAATTGTTTAGAAAATTTTTGAAAAGTCGTGCATCCAAAAGTTAGTTATGCATTTTTTGCATTGAATTGTAAAACATTGCTGACATTCATGGTTTTTGTTATAGTAGAGCTATGCGTCCAGTTAGTCGTCCTCATACGCGTAGAGCCATCATTGAGACTCCACCTGTTCCTTCTGCTCCATTGAGGCTGAGGAGCCTATTCATGAGTCTGTAAATGAGCTTCAACTTAGAGAGGCAACCAAAGCCACCAGTGGCAGGGCAGCAGTCAATCCTATTAAGAGACTGGCCCAGATTATACAGGGTATGAAACCTCGCGCACCTAGCGCCACTGTAGAAAGAACATGAAAGTTAGGTGTCAAGGGTTTTGATAGGATAAGAGGCCCATATGTAGCTCTAGAATGGTTGGAGAGTATAGAGATTGTTCTAGAGCAGATGGAGTGCAAGGATCAGCAAAGAATATCTATTGCTTCATTTCTCCCGCGAGCTTCCGCTAGAAATTGATGGGATTTCGTGAGGAAAAAAGTGACTACTCCGCTTTCATGGGAGCAGTTTAAGGAATATTTCGATGAGAGGTTCTATCCCTAGGCTTATAGGAATGCGAAGATTGAGGAGTTCTATCGTCTAGTATAGGGTAATTTGAAGGTGGAAGAGTATAAAAATAAGTTTATTGAGCTATCCCGCGTGGCACCGTTCATTGTTGATGACGAAGCTAACAAGTGCCACAAATTTTTGTAAGGTTTAAACTTCAAAATCCAAGCATATATAGCTGCTACCAAGTATAGAGAGTACGGAAGATTGGTAAAGGCAGCTTTGAGAGTTGAGAGGATTGTTCAAGCCAGATTAAAGGATATCTCAGTGGTTAAGGAGTTTCCAGATGTGTTTCCGGAGGATCTTCCTGAGTTACCTTCAGACAGGGAGATCGAGTTTGAGATGAATCTGATTTTGGGGACGGCGCCTATAGCCAGATCACCCTACAGGATGACACCTACTGAGTTAAAGGATTTGAAAATATAGTTTAAGGAATTAGTGGATAAGGGTTTTATTCGACCGAGTGTTTCTCCCTTGGGAGCACCAGTGTTATGTGTGAAGAAAAAAGATGGTAGTATGCGGTTGTACATTGATTACAGGGAGTTGAATAAAGTAACGGTACAGAACCAGTATCCACTTCCTCGTATTGATGATTTGCTTGATCAGCTTCAGGGGGCTTGTGTATTTTCGAAGATTGACTTGAGATCTGGATACTATCAGTTGAAAATTAAGGAAGATGATATTCCCAAGACTGCCTTTAGGACATGTTATGGACACTATGAGTTATTGGTGATGCCGTTTAGGTTGACCAACGCACATGCAGCA
This sequence comes from Dimocarpus longan, assembly GCA_022984855.1. Taxonomy (NCBI): domain Eukaryota; kingdom Viridiplantae; phylum Streptophyta; class Magnoliopsida; order Sapindales; family Sapindaceae; genus Dimocarpus; species Dimocarpus longan. The sequence goes on along the minus strand of CM041018.1, from coordinate 19,244,041 downwards.
TTTTTGGATTTGATGAATAGGGTGTTACATGATTTTTTAGAGAAGTTTGTAATAGTATTCATTGATGATATCCTAGTGTATTCAGGCAGTAGGGAGACCCATGCCGAGCATCTGAGATTGGTTTTACAGACCCTGAGGGATCGTAGATTGTATGCCAAGTTTAGTAAGTGTCAGTTTTAGTTTAATAGGGTCTCATTTTTTAAGGCATGTGGTATAAGCATATAGGATCAGTGTAGACCCCTAGAAAATTGAAGCAATTATGAATTGGAAGTCGCCGACTTCGGTTACAGAGGTTCAGAGTTTCTTAGGGTTGGCAGGGTATTACCAGAAATTTGTAGATGGATTTTCCAAGATAGCCGTCCCTTTGACCAAGTTGACTAGAAAATATGTGAAGTTTGAGTGGTCAGAAGCCTGTCAGAAGAGCTTTGATGAGTTGAAGGCTAGATTGACCACAGTTCCCGTTCTTACACTCCCTTCAGAAGCCGAGGGATTTGTGGTATACAGTGATGCTTTCAGGTAGGGTCTAGGATGTGTTTTAATATAGAATGGGAAAGTAATAGCTTACACATCCAACCAATTGAAGAAGCACTCATGATCTGGAGCTGGATGTAGTTGTATTCGCATTGAGGATTTGGAGACATTATTTGTATATGGTTTCTTGCTAGATATTCACAGACCACAAGAGCCTCCAGTATTTGCTTACTTAAAAAGAATTAAACATGAGGCAGAGAAGGTGGTTAGAATTGATCAAGGACTACAACTGTATTATTCAATATCATCCAGGGAAGGCTAATGTAGTGGCTAATGCTTTGAGTAAATAGCCTAGCAATTTTGTAACTCATTTGAGGGCAAGGTACCTTCCTTTGCTGAGGGATATGAGATCCTTAGGGGTTCATTTGGAGACTTCAGAGTCAGGTGCACTGCTAGCCTCATTTCAGGTCCGACCGGTACTTGTAGATCGGGTCCGAGAGTTGTAAGGTCAGGATTCTCACCTGACCAGGATTCGTCAAGAGGTTGAGTTAGGGAAAGGACAAGGTTTCTCTATGAGGGAGGATGATACTTTGATGATGCGTCAGAGGTTATGTGTTCCATACCTAGTAGATCTTAATAAAGAGATTCTAGATGAAGCTCATTCTTCTGAATATGCGATGCATCCGAAAAGCACAAAGATGTATCATGCCTTGAGAGAACACTACTGGTGGAAAGGTATGAAGAAGGAGATAGCTGAGTATGTATCCAGATGTCTGATATGCCAGCAAGTGAAAGCAAAACATCAAAGACCAGCAAGTTTATCTCAGCCTCTCCCTACCCCTGAGTGGAAATGTGAGAATATCACCATGGATTTTATGGTGGGTTTTCCCCGCAGTCAGAGTGGGCATGACAGTTTTTAGGTAATTGTTGATCGGCTCACAAAGTCAACTCATTTTTTACCGGTACACAGTACTTATTCCTTAGACCGGTTAGCCAGTCTGTATGTTGACGAGATCGTCAAGTTGCATGGAGCTCCAGTTTCTATTGTTTTTGACAGAGATCCTAGGTTTACATCTAGATTCTGGCCTAGTCTACAAAGAGCTTTAGGCACTCGGTTACACTTCAAAACAATATTTTATCCTTAGACAGACAGACAGTCCGAGGATACCATTCAAACTTTAGAGGATATGTTGAGATCCTATGTGATGGAGTTTGAAGGTAGTTGGGATTCTTATTTGCCTCTGATCGAGTTTGCTTATAATAATAGCTATCAGGCCAATATCAGCATGGCACCTTATGAGGCTTTGTATGGGAAGTGGTGCAGGACACCAGTGTTGGGATGAAGTGGGCGAAAGAAAACTTCTAAAGCCCGAATTAGTGCAGATGACTGCAAATAAGATCAAGGTTATTCGGGATAGGTTGAAGATCGCCCAAGACCGTTAGAAAAGTTATACAGATAATAGAAGACGGGATCTAGAATTCCAAGTACGAGATAAGGTCTTCTTAAAGATATCACCGTGGAAAGGGATCATCATATTTGGTATACATGGAAACCTTAGTCTGTGATATATCGGTCCTTATAAAGTGATTGGTAGAGTTGGAAATGTGGCTTATCATCTAGAGCTTCCACCAGAGCTATCTAGGATCCATAAAATATTATTCCATGTTCGATGCTCTGCAAGTATATGTCAAATCATTCCCATGTATTGACCAAGCAGTAAGTGGAATTAAGAGAGAACCTGACTTATGAGAAGAGTCTAGTGCAGATCCTAGATAGGAGGGAGCAGGTTCTTCGTAATAAGACAATTCCATTGGTAAAAGTTCTGTGGAGGAACCATTCAATTTAGGAGGCTAAGTGGGAGCTTGAGGAGCAGATATGGGGTCAGTACACACATCTTTTTTATTCATGTATGTTATTTAAATTTTAAGGACAAAATTTATTTTAAAGAGGTGAGGAATTGTAAGCCTTCACCCAGATTTATTATTTTATAGTATTAGAAATCTTCAAATTGAGTTACAGTCGAATCGTAGGCCTCCAATAGTATTATTTGAGGTTTATTATATTTTCAAATCGCAATTCGGATGTCGTTTGATTGACCCTGATACGAATACAAAGTGATTAAGAGTGATTTATGTATTAATCAAGCGAGATGAGCTCACGGAATAAAGTAAAAGATAATTATTTCAACCAATAAGAAATGAGATAAGTGACTTTTTAAAAGTAGTAACTATGGTTGTACCACGTATTATCTATTGATTGGTTGATGAAATAAGTGGACTAAAGTGTGACAAGTGGATCAATTAAAGTTAACTTAATCTAGTTATGGATCAAGATAAAAATTAAGAGAAGTTTAAGGGTTATTTTGATGATTTTCAAGATGGACCAATTTTCAATTATTGCTCCACTATACAAAGTTGAACATAAGTTAATTTCTTGATGCTTTTGCCGTCCAAAAACCGAGAGGGAAAGAGGTGCCAGCCACCAAGAAAGGAAGAAGCAAGGGTATTTCATGCCATTCTTCATGCAATTCTTCACCAAATCTCATTTTGTCACCAACCAAGGCTACTAAATCAAGTTAGGATCAAGATCAAAGCTTAATCAAGTGAGTTTCTTGATGTTGATTTACTTTAGATTTCATGAAGACCCATTTTTATTTTACTTTAAAAGTTAAATTTGATGCTAGAGGTTGAAACTACGATGGTTGAGGATGAGTTTGATGTAATTAGTGTAGTAGAAATTGAAAGATTGATGGTGGTTTCTTGTGATGATGATTTCGGCCATACTTAGGGTTTGTGATGTAATTGTTGTTTCAATATTTTGAACTTAAATCTAAGTATATTTGAGAATAGAAAACCCATTAAAAGTGATAGAATTGCAAAAGAAAGCTAGATGGCATAAGTTGTGCATATTGGTTAGATGAAGGGCACTAGCTATTGCATATGTTTTGTTGATGTTTATGGCATATTTAGGGTCCTAAAAGCATGCATAAATGAGTAGAAATCAAGGTAATTAACATAGAAACTCATCGGTACATGAATGGCCTATAATCGAGTAAAGTGTGAATTATGTTAGAATGAAAGAATATGCAGGTATAGGAGTGTTAACGTCGGAAAATGGTTCCTTAGTCAACGAGGTTGTTTTCGGGCCCAAGCTGCAGTTTCGTATGGATAGTATGATGCATGCAAAGCAAACAAAATGTGAAGAAGAGATCAGAGGCGAGGAGCAAAGACTCAAAGAGATTTTAGAGTGGTTCGGCCCAAAAAGATGTCTACGTCCACTATTCACTCTCTCACTATTTTGGCAGAATAACAGCACTCAGAATCGGGATTTTCGTTACAATGAAAATCCTCCCCTTTTTATAGAAAATGGGAGGCACTACAGTAAAACAGAATAAGACAAAAATATACAATACACTGAAAACACAATGATACGCTGCATTTAATGCGCCGAGATTTCAATTAATGCGGCTGACAGTGTATTAAATACGGCCGGATTTACATTTAATGCGGTCGAATCTGTCACTTATGGACTCTTCCCGAGCGAAATTACGAGTGGCTGATCTGCATGGGTCATGAGTGGCTACTGAGATCTTAGCTGTAGTCTCTGATAGAGATGGCGTGCATGGCACGTTTTGGGGCTGCATTCTGCATGACACCTTTGACTTCTGTTTATAAGCGATTTTGAGGAGTAGGGCAAAGGTGGACTTTCCAATAGACAAAATATTGAGTTTGCATGGTGGACATATGAACTTACAATGAACCAGACATTTGGAAAGTTGGGGAGAGAGGTTGTGAACCAATACCTCTATAACTGGTTATAACGGTAGACAGATAATCTCGCAGATGAGCAGGTACACGGGCGCTCCCAGAAATCACCAATCAACCAGACGGATAATCTTGAACGAGCAGGACTGATGAACAAATATGGTGAACAAAACCGACGGTTTGAATGAACGGTCACGATGAGCGATCACAATCAGCGACCACGGTCAGCGGTCACGACCAGCGAACAGAACCAACAGCCACAACCATCGGACAGAAAGAGCTGTCACGCCCAACGCTCAGGATTAATTGTCAGCAGACAGAGCCAACGGAGTGACTGAGCAAAAAGGGTCAACGGCCAGCGGTTAGGATGAGCGATCACGAATGAGCCCCTTGCCAGCTGGGTGGACTGGAAGAATGGCGGATTATCGAGCCTTTGGGCTACTGGGCCTGTACTATAGATCTTTCTGGGCCCGATTCTTCTGATCGTTAAATTACCCATAACAAGGAGGTATAGAGACCTGACCTATATGAGATTAATTGCGGTTGTTCTAGACCTCAAATCATGTCCAAATACCATAGCAAATCATAGAAATTGGAAAGGAATGATTCCGATAAAAATTGAGTAAATTATGGACTAAAAAGTGCAACTTTGTAGTCGTAAAATAAGTTCATAATGTAAATGCATTATTCGATACATGAGATGATTATATTTGGTCATAATTTAGTAAAAGAATCTTAGATATAAAAGAAATGAAGTTATTGCATGTAGGATACCACAATTGTTCATCAAAAAGTGTTGAAAAATAAGCGTTTTTTATAGGTTTCGACCCTCGATACTTAGAATTTTTTGAAACTGTTTTACGGGCTACTTAAGTTCGAGTTAGGAAGATGATTTGAGTAAAAATAAAGCGAAGAAAATTGTTCGGAAGGGGCATAATTTAGCCTCAGTTTTAGGGGGGTTAAAAATAACGATTTTGTGTTCCGGGCTTTCGGTGACCATTTTAAGCATTCCGGAATGTCCCTAGGTAATAATAAATAAGGTTTGGGCAAAGAAATTAGAATTCGTAAGCCTCTGATAAGTTAAAACTTAGTTGCAAAGATTTAGGCGTAAAGTAGAGTTAATAGAGTTAGTTGAGTTATTAGTTATTTCTAGCTTCATGTTAATGATTTAAGTTATTCTAAATGAGTATTCAATATTTTAGAGTGAATGCGAAAGGTTTCGAAGGATTTCAAAGGAGGTTCGCTTTCGATCAGAGGGTGTTTAGTGAGTAGAAATCTCACATTTCAAGTGCATTTTAATTTAATGTTTATTTAATAGTTATTTGTATTATTTCATTTTATAATTGAATTATATATTATAAGTATATCGAAATTACATCTTGTAAGTTTGATTTAATTTTGTGTTGATACTAATAATCTACACAAAAGAAAGATTTTAGGCAGTTTGTCTTAAGAATGAGTTATTTTAAAAGATTGAGCAAAGTTATTTTAGTACACCGATGGTTTACCCTAACCCCAGTTAAGTACCCAGTTAAGTACTCTATGCATGCATGGTAGGTGTAAGAGAGTTACTAACTAAAAGTGGGGTCCGGCTGACTCCTGAGAGAGAGAGTCAGTTGAGTCACCCTCTGCATGTATAGGGTAGTGTAGTTCAAGTCGATTGTGTAGGGGTAACGCGTGCCCAAAGTTCACACATCGGTGATTACACAGGGAGATTTATGAGGCCACGACAGAAGTAGTTTTCCTGAGTTACCATCAAGGCGAGAAATGAGAAAGTTTTCGAAGAAAGTTGAAATGAGTTTCAGAAACCGATTTAATTGAAAGATTCAAAAGTATTTCAGAAAAATACTTTAGTTTATAAAGTTTTTTAATATTATTTTACTGAGTTATACTCACCGTTTGTTTTACTATGTGTTTTTTAAAATATTCCCTCAAGTGTAGGAGCGAGTCATCCAACAGACGAGGCTCAGACCGATGCACGAATCGAGTGGCGGACGACTATTTTTTATTGTATAGCTTATATTTTTTATCATACATGTTTTGTATATGAAGTATGGGGTAAATGATGTACAATTGTAAATATATATATCAGTTGTTGGATGCACGTTTTATGAAAAAGTTTTGATCAAAAAATCGAGTTTTCCACAAATTTTCGAAATTATATATATTCATTTTGTGATTGACTGTGGATGAAGGCCAGAAGCCCCTAGTAGCTGAGAATGGTTGCTATATAAGTATATTTTAATTGTTTTTGAATTTTGTAGGGTGGTATTTTTGAATAAACAGCTGACCTGTTGCCGGATTTTTATTAGAATAAATCAAATATTTTTATCATTGCCACCAAGTAAATGATTTAGAAAATAAGTTAAACTGAGTTTCAATGCTCCAACTGGATTTCTTCGAACCAAAGTTAGGGTTAGTTGGAGTTCTGTCGAGGTGCTACGAGGTCTTTCTTGAGTCCAGATGAGGAATTCGAAAAGAGTCCCGTCATTTTCGTCCAAAAATATCTTCGAAGCTCTTAAAATCTACTCAAACGGACTCATTTTTTATCTGTTTCAGTTTCTTTAGACTCTATTACCTATTCTAGAAATTTTTGATTTTTGGGATCCATTTCCTAAAAACCACCATTCATCCAGTTCTATTTACTTAGAAATACTATTCATGTAACGTCCTTCGCCCGACTTCCGTTACGATCAAAAATCCAGAACGGAGAACGTTACTTACTTAATAAATCCGTTTCTATTACTTTTTAAAAACTTATTATCAAACTTATTAAAACTCGTTACCAAAATAGCGAAAATATATATATATATATATTTTTAAAATAATTTCGGCAGAGTTTCCTCTATTTTTCTGAAATCCAAAATCCATTCCCTGTAATTAAAACTCTAACATTTCTAAAACATAAATTTCAGAATTTCCAATTCGGACCTCCGGTCCGTTTCCAAACATTACATTATTCAAATATATCATAAACATTTATATGCATACACATTCAAAAGTAGGCTTTTAAGAAATATATATGTGCTTTTATACAGAACTTTGTTATAATTAAGTGGAAAATAATAATTTACACAAATATACACGTATTCCAAAAATGCATGATCATATGCAATATATATATCTACCAAAGGCATGGAGTGGATGGTGACTATCTGAACCTTCGCGTACAAGCTATTTCTTCCGTCTGAAGATGGAGTCAAAGGATTCAACCTACGCGCAGTAAATCATCGCGCTAAGCATAATTGCTTAATAGGTATACACATAATCAAATTTCTCAATTTCAAATATAATTTCATTCGTGACTAAAAGCATTATAACTTTATCATTAATAAACATAGATATATATATATGTTGCATAAAAATAATTAAACATATGGTTCACAATTTTTCGAGTTCAACATATTTCAAAACATTAAACATTTCACATCATGTAACAATTTCATTTCATCGCTTATCACATTTTTCTCAATGCCCCTTAGTAAACATATATTCGATACTCATGTATTGGTATATGGGTTTCCGGCATCGGACACGCTGTAGTATCCGCCGGAATAACGGTCGACCCCGGCAACGGCCGCTCGGTGATTATCCACCGGGTCGTATATCATAACACATAATCGTTCAGGATCGGACACATAGTGCCTCTCATAATCCATAACGAATCAATGTAAATAAACGGTGCAGCTGCTAATTTCCCTATTGACATGTCAATTACCAATTTTCATTTATCGATATCTATGTTTACAAGGGCTATTTATATCATAACATTTGTATCACATATTTTTCACTTTGATTTTAGTAACAAGATTTGCTTAACGAATCAATTTCGTATCTCATTTCAAGTATAGTAAAATACGTTTGTAAATGTATCATATTGAAAAGATATAACAATATCATTTAAAAATATTCACATAACAATCTCATTTAAGAAATTTATTTCATAACAAAAACACTTTCAAATAACTTTAAAGATAATGTGTATACCGACCTCAAACGGATTCGATCTTTGAATCGAATACTGCCTTACGCTTTACCTTTATTCTCTGATCGAGAATCTGGTTTGCCGGGTGCTCTTTGATCTTTCATTAAAACAATCATAGCAAAAGTTTATTTAATAATTTCTAGCGTTACATAATGTGCTATAATTATATGCTCTCCCATAATGTATCCTAATTACTCCCAAAGGATATGACTTGAAACAGTTCATAATATTCTTTTATGACTGTCTTTATTGTATTGAAAATAACCTTAAAACGACACATTCATATAGCTTGTAATAGTCCAAAAATCAATATGAAAACAGCATTTAACGAACATCAAAACAGCGCGAATAACGTCCTAAAAACAGCATGCTATTTCTTAATTTGACATCTCATAACTAGCATGTTTATAGCTCACATAAATATACTTTAACGGCTCATTCGAATAGCACGAGAATAGCCTTTTAACACTTCAAAACAATCCTTAAATTATGCTAAAATCAACACATAATTTCCATGAAAACGGTATATCCAAAACGGTCCATAATTCGTCACGTCGTCTTTTAATTACGCAAATTAATTCTATCAAACCATTATGAAACCACTTAATCATTTTCATCATAGATATTCATCTAGCTCATATTCAAGTATCGTTTGTCAACATGACATCTTTAATCACAACTCATTCGACACTAAATAGCGAATTAACGCCTTTTGAAATCAAGGAAAACTAGATTGAATCACTTGAAAACAATCTAGCGATATTCAATTAACTTTCCAATACTCTAATGCATATTGTTGCGAACCATTTTTCATGCCGACCATTACAAAACGAAAAACAAAACATAACAGCCCTTATACGGCTTCGCAACGCAAATTTCAACATCGAACAATCATTTTCCAACACGTCAAAACTTAATCAAACGAACCTCCGCACTAATGAGGTTCTAAATCCTAGTTCCCAAATATATCATCATCAAAATTCATCTTCAACACAATCTTAGTCATTATTCAACGAAACGTAATCAAATAAATCACAACATACCTTTCGAAGCTTACTTTGAAAGTTTCGAAACTAGCGCGAAGAGTTGTCCAAAATAATTCCTTTTATCTACGAGCTTCCTTCAATCCAAATGGACATCATTAATATCCAAACATCATTCAAATCATGATTACGGTACTAGCGGGGCAGTGACTTACCTTCGCTTGAGCTGTTTTTCGTTTCGAAACAGCTCGCGGACGATTGCGATAACAACGATAACAGCTCTGCACACGATGACAGCACACGACGACAGCAGCGACACGGCTTCAGCTCGACAGTTCGCAGCAGCGTCGGCGATAACAGCCACCAACAGCTCACGCCACCAGCATGCAGCAATGACAGCAGCATGGCAGCACATCAGCACAACTGCAACAATAGCACAACAGCACAACAGCGCAACAGCAATGACAGCACAACAGCACAACAGCAATGACAGCACAACAGCACAACAGCGCAACAGAAATGACAGCGAAAAACAGCACAACAGCAACGACAGCAAAAACAGCACTTGTACGCCACCAGCACCAGCTTCGCGATACCAAGCTCACACCAGCAACTCAGCACAACAACAACTATAGCAACTCAACAATGACAACCACGATAACAACAACAGCAACTACAACAACGACAGCAACGCCAACAACAACAGCAATCTCAGCAACTTCACTCACAAAATCACACATGCAACACTCTTGAGGTTCTCATCTAAGACAAAGATCGAAAGAAGAGGAAGTTAAGGGCTGTTCTTACCTGAATCAGCCCACCATTCCACGGTCAGCACTCAGATTAGCTCACGGACAGCCCTCAACACGAGCTGCACTTCCTCCTCCATTCACGGTTTCACGATCTTGCCAGCTGCTGCCCGAGCTTCACTTCTCCTTTGCATGTAGCAGTTCATGCTCAAATCTGGTTGTTCCAACACCGGACAACATCTTCCTTCTCTTGCTCTTCACTTTTACTCTCACGGTTCTTGGTTTCACTCTCAATCTCTCTCGGTTCACACGAGCAGATTTTGCTTTTCTTATTTCACTTCAGTTTTGAGTTTGACGAGTAAAAATATGGGCTGAACCATTGTTAGCTTCACTTTATCATTTTATTCCATTTATTCAATCCCTTATATGACACATGTCATGGGCTTTCTTTTGCATGCATGCCACGTGTCCTTCATGGCCCACTTATTCAATTTAATTTTCCCATTCCATCAATTCTCGCTTTAAGATTACGCTTTCCACTCGGATTCGCTTCGGGACAATCCTGAAAATTTAATAAAATCCAATTTCACAAACGGAAACTTTATTAGGTTCCGAATAAATATTTAAATCCGGACGCTCTAATTTATTTCACGAGATTGAAATAAATAATTATCCCCGGACCCGTCTGGAGAATTTATAGAAATTCAATTACTCATCTGGATCCGATCGGATAATTATTTACATCATTCCTCAATATATATAATCAATATTTAATAAATTATATCGACACTGAAATAGCATGTTACAATTCATCAAAAAAATTTTATTTTTTCATAAAAAAAGGAAATTCTAGACTTTACAGGTAAATATGTTCAAGGGCATTATGGGTAATTTGGGTATATGATGAAATTAATTTGTTTGAGAAGTTAAAAATAATTTTTTTTTAAATAATGGGTAAAAAAAAAATAACCTTTTTAAAATGGGCATTTATGGTGATTTCCACCACAGAAAAAGTGTATTTGCCATATATTGAACATGAACCCAGAATATATGGTTCGAAACCAACTCCCTAGTAGTGGGTGGTGACAGGACCCATCCCGAACTCCCGCTAACGAATCCAGCGATTCTGTTAGACACCCCATGAAACCCTTCTGAAGTCTAACTAACAAAACCCAAAGGGATATCATAGAGAGCACCCTTAATTATTTATCAATTTCCAAACATATAAATCATACATATGTGGGTATCTAAAACATGCATGAATCCGATTAACATAAAAAGTTCTACAATATTTATTCACAATTCAAAAATGCAAGTTTTATGTTTAAAATTCAAATCAAAATCTTAATACAAGAGACTATAATGCGTCGTCGATCAGATGACCCACCTAATCTGAATGAGGTGCACTAGTATCCGGATAATTTGTTCCTGCACTTGGGAGGTTTTTGAACATAAAACAAAAAATATTATGAGCTACAAAATCTCAGTGAGTGTGGATGCATTTATATATTTAAAATGATATTTATAAAATTACCTTCCAAAAATATTTTAATAACATTTTTCTTCACAATAATTTTATTTCTAAAAGCTTGAGTTTAATAAGATTTCTAATTTAAGTTTATAGAAGGCTAAAATGTTTTATATTTCAAAAGCATTTTCTTTCCAAAATATGCTTTTAATGGTATGTTTTCTCTTCTGAAAATGCTCTAACGGAAACCAAGAGAAGCTACAACCATATGAGCAGCCAGACTAGCTCTGCTCAGTGTAGAGGGTCACATGACATAAAAGTTAGCATCGCTCACCATGACAAAACTATAAAGACATCTCATTATAATGTGGCGGAACTATCATTGCACACTGTATAACGAAATAATACTCCACAAGCGTAGAGGGCGACTCGATATATACGATAGACGCGATCCCCCCGATGTTAGCAAAACATGCCCTCCTAACATTTGCCATACACTATGGGGTATATCGGCCAGGTCAAATGCTACAAGGTCTATCTATAAAAACTCGGGCCGTCTATTAGCTTTGAAAGCCTTTTTATTTTTCTATAATTCAAATCAATTTCTCTTTCATGTTATAAAAAGAAATAATATATTGCATACTATCTAAAAACAAACTATTTATTCTCATACTAAAATATAAAGGTATTTGTAAGCTAAAAATAAAAGCTAAAAGCTATGAAATATTTGCATAATAAACTAAAAATCATTTAACAAAAACATTTGCACGCTCACAGCTTGCTTCCCAATTCATTTGAGTCACTTCTGCTTCAACGACCTCCTCAGCTCGCCTCTACACCTACACTAGTCATGAATGAAATCTTAATTTAGTGAGCAAATCAATTCAATTCCAATTCAGTTCTATCACCTCTATTTCACCCGAGCTGTAACGGACTGCACTGTCCCATTCAGCTCGAGCTACGAGCTCCACCCAACTCGCATTCAGCTCGTCCCATGCGAGCTCTTACTTCACTCAACTCAGTTTGGATTGAGGGCATTTCCTAATTCAGCAAGCTCACTCAGCTCACCCTTTTTGAGCGAGCTGCTACCTTCTAGTTCAGCTCAATATACAAGCATTGCCTAGCCCGTTCCTTACTACTACTACTCTAACCAGCTCGCCCTTACAAACTATTGCCTTAGTCCAGCTCGAACAGGCATTATATTGGGTGGTAGCATCACTCAGTTTGCTTTTTGCGAGCTCACACTCCAGTTTAACTCGACCAGCGCTGGAGAAGGGCTGTGCGTATTCATCCAACACGCACCTCACGCCACCCATAACACCTCTTCTTTCTAGATTTTACACACACTCAAGCACTGACACATCCCGACTTCAATAACTCCACATACAAATACTAAGCAACACTTCATTAGTTTCATCACCTAAATTCAAGTCACAAACTTAACAGGTTTCACGACAAAAACTCAATCACCCTAAACAACAATCAAACTACCTCAAATTAACATATTTTCTTAGCTACTTCACTTTACCAATTTTTTGCCAGCCTCTTGCCTTGCTTTTTCACTCGCTTGCTGCTTTAAATCACCAGATCTATGTGCAAAACCTCAATAAAATCAGAGGCAATTTATGGACTGCTCGACAGACTTCTCTCTAAAATGAAACCATGAAAGTTTGCTCTTACCACTTGATTCTTACCATATCTGACTTGATACTCCTTCTAAGCTTATTCTCCATCTCTTTATGACTAGAAATCTCTTCAAAAAAAGCTTGAATCGACTGCTAATCTTCTCTGCCGACAGCTCCTCTCTTCTCTCTAGATTTTTCTTCAGCTTTTCATTCTCTTTCTCTCTTTCATGGCAAATTACTCATCACACACACCTATTTATAGGCATGAATCAAGCTCATCTTTTACTCTTAAACTTTCTTAAATTTATGATTCTGCCATGTTCTAGATAATTCTTCACTTTTTCCCAATGTCCTTGACCTTTCCTTTCATTTACAATTTCGCCACTCTTCTAGAAAAATCTTTTATTTCCTCAATTAACCCTCAACTTTTTATAATTTAAATTTATTCTCGATTCTTTCGAAAATTCTACAAATATTAAATTTTTACTATTGAACACTTAAAAATCCTTTGATTATTTCACCAACGAGGGCATATTAATACATTACATTATTCTGTATATATGTACAGTAATAACCTCGGGAGAGGGTATTACAGGTGAACTAAAAATCAAACTAAATCTGGTTAGTTTTCAAGAGTAGTGGCGATGGTTGCTGAGGTAGGTTCATCAATAGCCATAAGAAATCACACACAAGGGTTAAACCATAAAATATCACACACTAAAAATCAAACCATGTCGTCTAACCTATTAAGATCAACGATGACTTAGATAAACCAAATCGTGAACAATCTGGTGCGCACCAGATCATTCATGATTTGGTTTAACCAAGTTGTCATGATCTTACTAGGTCAATGACAATATGGTACGATTCAATGATTTGGTGCGAACTAGATCTTGTTCACACCAGATCGGCATCAAAACAACTAATGCCATCCCTACTTCAACCACCATCCCATCCTTGCTTCGACCACTACCAATGCTAAACACCCTCTCTTCCCTCCTTCAACCTCAACCCACTCCTTATCTGCTTTAACCACAACTAATGCCATCTTTGCTTCAATCAAAGCCCATAACCACCCATCCTACTACTTCAACCAAATCAGTCTTTATTAAAAAAGAAACATAAAGGAACGATCTGGAACTAGTTTTCCATATCATTTTGTTGACAATTTCTTTTTAAAAAAAAATAAAAAATTGATTTTTTATTATTATTGTTTTGTTTCCATTTTTTTTTAAAAAAAATTAATTACTATTATTATTGTTTAATTTATTTTTTAACATGTAAATTGATTGTTCTATTAGGGATAATATGGTAATTTAAGTATCACTAACCATCATCAAAGGTAAAAAAGTCTTTTTACATATTCTATTTACTTTGATTGTAAGTTGACTAATAATTTAAACTTTTTTTTTTTTTGAAGAGTTTTGACAAATTTAGAGATGGAAAATGTTGTTTCTAAAGAGTTTTAAAAACCTGATAATTTTCGATACTTTAGGGATTAAAATGAAGTTTCCCTTTAAAAAAGCGAACCTTTACAATAATATAGGAATAAAAGTGAATTCTCCCTAAAAATTGACTTATAAAAGGACAAAATTATTATGTATGTTTAATAATTCAGAACAATCAGAGTAAAAAACATAACAAAAATTGACAAATTCAAATCACTAAGGAGGAGATCCACTGTAATCTTCTTCAATTTATACTGGAACAACCTTTATGCATAAACTAAAGGAGATTGAGTTTTTTCATGTTACCAAACTTTTTAATTATCTTAATAGATTCATAACTATGGAAATATTTGGGGTAGTTTCAAAACTATCTTTTGTTTTAATTGTTTATCAAGTTGTTAAAAGACCAATTTACCCCTATATCATTAATTTGTGCATTAGGCAAACTTTTGGCAATGTAATAATGGATTAATTACTAGAGAGTGTAATATCCCATATAATTAAGAAGTTTGTGCAATTTTCCCTTTTAAAATGGGATTGTTTACTTTATGGTCTTAAGACTGAATAATCATGAATTTTATTGAATGCTAAATAGATACTAAAACCTTAATCTGAATAACATATTTATTTTTTCTCTACGTCTAAATATATAATGTCAACTTATTTTTGATAGATTTCAACTAGTTAAGCCCTATAAGTTAAATGGAGTCATGTTGTGCTATAAAGATTAAATCTTGGACACGAAGAGAGGTCGAGAAGACACTTCTTGAGCATAAAAACAACAATCAAATGAATCTTGGTAAATCTGATGAAAGTGTGTCAATAGATGGGTTAAAGTTTGGATTAAACTAGATTCACCCCACATCATTCTAAGCGGTGTGCCTTATATGGTTGGAAAGCCACAAATGTTAGCTAAGAGCATTTTATGATTCATAAAATAGAGTTTTCTAGATAAAGTTATGAAGGATTTACCACAAAAAAGTTGGTGTTAGGATTCTACACGAGACTTGACAAGCTTTGCATTATGGGCTATTATTTCAAGATGAAGGCTTAATTATATTTCGTAGGCTTTTAGGGCTAGTAATAAAGGCCTAATAATCATTTAGGCCACAACTAATTCTAACTCCTTACGCAAGTTAGAGAAAGAATTAGTTAGAATTTAAACAGGATTCCTTATGCTGCAAGGATTAGATCTTTTATCAAGAGTTAGATTTGATCTAGGACTATTAAAGGCTAATTTTGCTTTGTGCAAGGGATCATCTTGGCCCATAAATAAAGTAGATTTCAACACAAGAAAGAGAGAAAAAGATAGCACAAGAAGAAGTTGTCAAGATCAAGAATTAGTGTGATTTAATTTAGGGTTTTTTTTTTTTTTTTTCATTTTCATCGTTACTTTTATTTCAAAAATTTTAGGCTTGTCTTTTCATGATTATGTCTACCTAAAATCTTCACTAAGGCATAGGATGATGCCATAATCTAATTGTTCATGGATTTTTTATGTTAAATTATTAATACACAAGTTCATGTAGGGAAAAAAACAACAGTTGCTTTTGATAAAATTAAGAATTTTGTAGAATGAGTTTCAAAATATTTTATAAAATTCAAGAACCATATATCATAAAATAGAGAAATAAAATAATAAACAAAATAAATATCAAATCTTTTATCTTTGGTATTAATTTATGTGGATTACTCATCATCTTATCTTACTTGACATGTCTCTACACCAAGAAATAAGTAAATAGGCACGATTATATAGAACTGTGCTCACTTACTTTTGATTTATTTGATTTCTTTTCTAAGAAGAAAATTAAATTAATGTTTATAAGACATAAGCGTTTAATTATGATTATGCAAAGAAGAAAGACATAAATTTTTCTTCTCTGTATTTGTTGTAGAAAAAAAAAAAAAAAAACTTTTTTTTCTTTCTGTGTTTCAAACGTACGTACAACAAAACCAAAACACCTATTGAAAATAAACTTTTTCTTTTTTCTTTTTATAGGCAACAATTAGTGTTTCTATTAATTCAAAATTAATGTTGGACCTTATATTTCATAAAATTAAACTTTTGACCCATAAAACATAATTAATTCAAAATTAATGTATATTATATCCTGAAATCGAACTCGTGTCCTCTTATAAATTAATTCATAATTAATTTAAACCAGAGTCACTATTGAAAGTCAAATTCAAATCCTCTTATAAAATTAATTAAATAATTATTAATTTATAATCAATAATTGTCTAGTTAATTATTAATAATTTAAATAATCAATATTATTCAAATATTATGTGAACATAAATTTTGTTACTTATATATCACTTGTAATTGGATGGTCTAATTACAACATTCTATGTGCATGTTTCTTATAGTAAAATGAACTATTAAGAAAACCCGATGGACCTATGGTTTTGAGCTATAATAATATTAAAATTATTAATTAAACGTTTTAATTAAATAATTTGTTATTATCAATCTTAGAGTTACTTCACTAAAACTTAATATTGCACTTTCAAAACTACAGATGCCTTTATACAATCTGAAATTTTTAATGTCAATTGATTTAATCACTATGTATGATTTGACTCTCTATAAATAGATCATAATTAGAGCTAGGTCAAAATATCTGTTTTACCTCTCTAATTATTTATTGATCCTTACATATCATTGATTTTCTAACAAATAATATATTCATAAAAACTTATGAATTTATCTTTCTGTTTACATATAAACAGAAATTTGAGCATTCTTATTGTTTAAAGCCTAAATCAACCTTTAAGGTAACTACTTCTCTACTTCTTCCAAGAAAGAGTGAATTATACTATTGTAGATAATGTTCCTAGCTACTTACTAAATCATATCCTCAAAGTACAAAATTATTGATCGGTTATCAGTATCAATCTCACTGATGTAAATCAAAGGATAAACTCAATAAATAAAAGTCCATAATATACTTATGATTAAGATCAATTCATATATAATCATCCAGTTGATAAATAGGAATCTTTAAGTTTAATGGATATTAGTCATATACTTATGTTTATCGTGATTGATGCGAATCTCGTATATAAAGATATGACACTTACAATCAAATTGAATCAATACCCCAAGAAAGATTAAAACTAGTTTATATATATAAAAAAAAAAAATTGTATCATTAATTATATGTCAATTAAGAATCAAAGTTATAAAGAACTTTGATTTAATAATTAGAACTCAATCAAGAATCAAAATTATAAAAGAAGGATATTGACGCCACTCCCAAAACATAAATGAGAATATAAGAGATAAGTCATGGTTTGATTGCCACAAACATAGCTTGATAAGATCACATGTTCAATAATGAACGAAAGAGAAAATTCACTTTCTCAATTAAACATAATTGGCTACATTTTCCATCTTCCTTTTGCTTAGGGTTAAAAGTCTTTTTATAAGCAAAGAAATAAACTAGTTTTAGAACATAATTAATTCCTAAACAAAAATGTCTAAATTATAGGACTTAAAATCTAAAAAAATGAAACCAACATGGAAAGTAAATGTAACACCCTCCACCCGATAGACCGAGTCGAAGGATGTTACCTTTCTTACTAAAAATTCATTTATTAAAATTTCATTTAAAACATTTATTTTATTTTTCTCAATTATTTTATTTTATAGAAAATCCGACAGAATTTATCATGTTTTTCTGAAAACCCAAATTATAAAACCTGTAAGGAAAACAAATACACTTCTAAAATACATTCACTTTCTCAATTTTCATTTCGGACCCTCCGTCAAACTCCAAAATCACTTCACCACACAAGCATTTAGATACACAACATATAATAAAAATCAAATTTAATTGAAATAAAATACTAATTTAAAAAATGATTAGCCATTCATTTACAAACTCACTTTAGAAACTAAAATATTTTATATATATTATCATTCACAAAATCTCATGAATACATATTTGTGTACCTATCTACATGCGTGTCAATATACGTTAACAAAAATACATAATGCCTAAAAGAATAACTACCCAAAAAGGTGGAGAGATATGACTCACAGGAAGCGCAGTAACTGACTTCTCGTCTATCTCTATCTACAGTGCCCAAACCTTAAATCCAACGCGCTAAGTATTTCTACTTAGTAGGTGTACACTTAATTTTAAATTTACCATTTTCCAAAATACAAGATTATAAAGAAAGATTTTACGGTTCTCAAATTTTTATAATAAATTATAAGGATATCAATTTACTAGTAAACACACCCATGAAGTGCATAAAAGTCATTTTTCAAATATGACTTTACAAAATCCAATTTCACCATATTCAAATATTCATAATAAAATGCACTGAAATCTATTGACTGAGAAATACATATAAGCATAAAAATCACTTTCAACGGTCATTCTTAACTTTTATATCAAATTCACAAATTGATCAATTCATTGACAATTACATGTACAAAATACATAAATCTTTTCCTTTCAATAATAACCACACGATTTTCACTAAATATTTTTCACTTCTCAAAAACTCAAGCCGTAAATCAAGATTTCACAAATTTTTAAACTTCTACAAATAAATTATAAAGGACTCAATTTACAAATTGATGCATACATAAAACACAATAAATTTTCATTTTCAATCATTTTAACACAGTTTCTTTTATATTTTTCAGCGCCATTTGTAAACTCTAACACGATACCATAGACTGGATTCGGGTCTCCTGGTATCTGCCACTCGGTGGCTACCCGCCAGAATTAATGGCATCTCTGGCATCGGCCACTCGGTGACTACCCGTTGGATCGTATATCATCATCGATTTCGACTTCAAGACCAGACACATAGTGCCTCTCATAATCCATCCGTCAAACATTGTGTATCGGTGGAAAGGCGCAGTACCGCTAATATCACCCTATTGGCTAGCCAATTTCCAATCTCCACCTACCAATATTCAGGTTTACTCAGGCCCTTTTAAATTTTATTATTTATCAAAAATTTCATATTTTTGACAACTTTTATTTTTAAACAAAAGTTTCATTCCGAAAGCGATAAATACAATTTCAATCATAATTTTTCTATATATTCAAATTATCAATATGAACTTTACAAAACTCTATTTTGCATTCAATTAACTCATCAAATATTTTCAAAGCATTCGTGCCCTTCTTCCGATATACGTTCGGTCAAGGCATTATATTTATTCGTTTCTTTCTGTTTATTTTCCATTTCTTTTCCGTTTCTATTCGAATTTCATTAAAATCATATTTAAACACCCTTTTTCTTTTAAATTTTTTTTTTTTAACTTAAATTTTACTTCCAACATCATTCAAAAATATATATATATATATCCAAATTACATAAAAATCAACATTCAAGTATAATTACTACATCAATTTAATTAAATTCATAATATTTCAAAAACTTGTAACTATTAATTTTTATTATTAAAATGAGATTTTCAAAGGAAGTGTACACCAACCTTTTTAGGCAAAATTCTACGATTCCTTCACACTTTCAATCTGAGCTCTCCACTTATTTCCATCCCTTATTTACCACTCTTCAGAACCTTCATTTGATCTTGAAATTTTCCTACATTTTGATCCAACCATCACATTGATTTAGAATCCGCAAATACATTATATTATTAACTTCATTAAAACTCTACACACCAAAACATAATGACACCATATTCTTGACTAATCTTTCAATTAACTTCCTAACCAAAATTTTTCATTTAAAACCATTCAAATACCCAACAATTGACTCAAATAAATTTCAATGCAATAAACATCAATTTATCACTTATTTCCACTCAACATAAATGTATTCCATAAATTCACACTTCACTATATTTCCAACCAATAATTTCACATCCATTTCTTTTTCTTTCCTTTGAGCCAAGGCACTCAAATACATCCTAAACGTCCCTAAAACGCATCTAAAAGGTTAAAACAACACATTTATACCAATTCTTGACCTCAACCTAACTTTACACCCAAACTTTTCATTTTCAATTTTCTTTCATTATTTTAATTCCAATTAATCCAAATTCATCTCAAACATCAAACAACCCATTTAAACATTCAAAATCACTTCAATACATACAAAAACACAAATTGTCCACATACTAATATAATTACTCATCTATTTATCTCTTTGCATTTTCATTCTAAATATCATCTCAAATCAACATAAATCATCACCAAAACAATCTCAATCATCCAAATTCAATTCAACATATAACAAAACTCTTATACTAACCAAATTCATCACCAAGCTTTCCAATAAATTCTTTTTCATATTCTTCACACAAACAAACTCATATTCACTTAGATTTTCATATAAATTCATCAAACATAAAAAAAACTATGAAATCACCACCACTATACCCCTTGGCCGAACACTAACACATACATATCATCCATCATTTTTCATTTCCAACCACATCAATCATACTCAAAACACTTCAAAACTCATTCAATACCCAAAAATCAATTCAAATAAATTTAATTCAACATATCACTAAAAACTCATAATTTTTAACTTACCAAAACCCTTGAGTAATATGTGATTCACACCCCTTTGCCACTTCCAACCTTGATTTGATGATAATCCACCTTTATTCAAGCCAAAAATTTCATTTATCAATCACCATATCATTTGTAAGGGGCTACCCACCCCTGATCGACTGCTCAATCAGCCCAAACGGCCCAACCACAGCCCAGCCAGGTAGTGCCCGGCCATCCCATGCCCAATCGACCAATCCGACCCAGCCACGTGGATGGCAGCTACCGTCCCTCTACCTTCTGAGGGATTTTCATGTCTTCCCTACTACTCGAACCTAAGACCAAAGACATATAGTCATTTAGGAAGCATAGTGATGCTCAGATGGTACTCACCATGCTTTTATGTAACGGGCTAACCCACCCCCGTTTGATCCAAGCGACCCAGTTAGATGGTAGCCTGACCATCCCATGCGCAATCGACCAATCCGGCCTAACCATATAGATGACAGGTACTGTCCCCTCTCTAAGGGGTTTTACTCGCCTCCCATATCTCTCGAACCCATGACCTAGGAGGTAAGTACAAATGGGAAGCAAGGTGTGTACCATTTGAGCTAGTAGCTCAAATGGTACACACATTCAAAAATTGCATGCATGTACTCCTTCTCTGAGTCTGTTTTCTGCTCTTCATTTTTACTTGTGCTTCTTTGAAAAAATCTAAGCAAGTGATTTTCTGATCTTGTTGGGAGTACATTTTTTAGTTGCTCTTTGACTACTCAGAACTGGAACACCTGCAAAATAGAGAGATTTTTTTTTTTTTTTTTTTTTTTTTACATTTAGCTTTAAGGAGTTCGCGCATAAGGACTCTTTTTCCCTTCGTTGCTCCCCTAGACGCATGACCTGACGCTTAGAGAAAGTAGATTTAGGATTATTCCATCTTTTACGCCTAGTCAGCTGCTGGCAACCTAATCCATTGGCTCTTTTATAGATGCCAAGTTGTGGATGTCGTCGTCACCGAGTAGGGGCTAATGAGGAGGATTTTGGGGAAGAATCTGCTCAGGAAGTCAAGGATTCTCCAGGTGCAACTTTCCAAAGTGGTGAAAGTACACCAGAGTCATCGGGGCAAGAAGACTCCTCTGTTTGCAAGCCCCTATATCAATATGACTCCTCTGTTACCCGCGACGAGCTCGTTACATTAGCCGAAAGGTTTGGCTTCCCTTCTGCATGCTGCATCATGATACCGGTTAAGCGTAATCATGCGGCTTACCTTCCTCAGGGGTTCATAGCGATTAACCACCAATATGTGGAGTCGGGGTTTAGGTTTCTAGTCCCCAAATATCTCATAGATCTCCTAAACGACCTAGCCTTAGCCCCTTTCCAACTCACACCAAACTCGTACCAGCACCTAACTTCCTTAGCCTGCGTCTTCATCAAGAATGGGCTTCCACCTCCAACCCCAAACATGATTCAACATCTTTTTCATTTCAAGTCTACCACTAGCCTCAAGGCAGAGAAACGAGATGGCATTTACTACACCGTCGCTCGCAACTCGTCTTACAAAGTGTTTTTGCCCAAGGGGGTTGGCAAGTCAAACGTGGGCGACTACAAGACCCGTTGGTTCTATGTGTCTTACCTGTCCTTGTTAAAACTTGAAAATTTTACTTTCACACTTAATCCGAGTGAGCATAATTTTTGTTCGCTATCCTTACATGCATGCATTATTATTACTGCTGCGCTTACTGGTCTTTCTTCTCTTCATTTTATTATGTGCAGACGTCAACAAGAGCTCGATAAACTTTTTGAGCGAGGAGCGAGAAGCACTCTAGAGATTTTCAAAGGTGAATGACCATTTAGACGATTACTTCCTAGCTGAACACCTTTTGATCTATAGCCAGAGTCGAGGAGGTAGCGAGACCTCGAGTGTCCTCACAAGGTCGTAACCTGAGCATTTATAGTATAATCTTGAAGCGGCACAGATGGTATATGAGCGGGTTTTCGTTGTGACGCGCATTCGTGTTGTTGGTGGAAATCAACCAACGAACGATTTGAGTGGCACCCGTAGGCCAAGCTCATTGGGAGGGTACATCCCATATCCCGTAGGCCCCAGCGATCTTTTAAGCCTTTGGCCCCGAAGGGTCGCGTCAAGAGTAGAACCCTCAACCTTATAGGTATATTGGATGCATAACTTTTACCCATTTGACTAATCTGTCTGTTATGTGGTGAGCCACATTGTGAAGTGTCCGGGATAGTCTAGGGGAAAAACTGTAAGCAAGCTACGATTAGTTGTGCGAGCCCATGGCCATATCAACCCTTGCTTTTTGTATCTACACACTTCACACAGGAATGCACTATCAATTGGTGTTAGTGATAATATATGAGAATCATGGGGTTTGTTATCACATTTATACAGCCGTTATTTACAAAAGCATTTCAATTAATACAATAATCATTGATAATATGGTCAGAGATGTATGGCATTCCACGCCCATGGGAGCACTGCCCCTTTCATGTCCGCTAAGTGGTATGCTCCATTCTTGAGATCTTCATGGATGACATAGGGTCCCTCCCAGTTTGATCCTAGCATGTCATCACCGGTTTTGCAAGCTCCGAGTAGAATCTCTCGTAGCACAAGATCACCTGGCTTGAATTTCCAAACTTTGACCTTTTCGTTCTAGTGTCTGGCCATTCTTTACTGATAGATGGTTGCTCTCAGGCAAACTGTTTCCTTAGCTTCTTTGAGGAGATCTTAACTAGTGGCCAAGAGTTGATCGTTCTCTTCAGGATTGAAACTTACTCTTCGATGGCTGATCACCTCGAACTCAGCAAGAATCATGGCCTCAGACCCGTAGACCATTGAGAAAAGGGGTCTCTCCAGTGATGCTGCTAGCTGTTGTTCTGTAAGCCCATAGCACCTTTTGTAACTCATCTACCCATGCTCATTTCCTGACTTCAAGCTTGATCTTCAGGGTCTGCTTAATGATCTTGTTGACTACCTCTACTTGGTCATTAGCTTGGGGGTGATCCACTGTTGAGAAGCTTTTAATAATGCCAATGACAGGCCCCTTTCTAACTACTAGCTAGGCGACCTGCCCGGCAACCCCACGGTGGCTCCCCAGTCGAGATCTGCTCTGACTGGAAAGTTCCCGTGAAGCTAAGCCTCTTTTCTTTTCTAAAATACTTGAAATCCTTTTGTTTCTGAAAAAGGGTGGGAATTTTGTTCGTTGAAAATAACTTTATGAAAATAGGATTTTCACAGAAAACCGACAGCACAACGGCTGTTTTTCTAAAATTCCACCTTGTAAAATATCTCATAAAACCTGTATAATTGTATTCACAAACAATTTCTATAATCAATAGGCCTCCGGCCATTTTCAAATTCATAATCATGCAATTAAGCAGAAGTAACTTGGATAAATCTAAAAAAACGGCATGCATGATATTTACATAAAATCCTTAACTCAAAATAATATTTACAAAACTAGAGAATCTGGAAAATGATATTAAACGCAATACACGATGCTATGCTAGAAAATAGTGCAGTCTGGTCGCGCGTGTCTAGCTGGCCTGCATGTCCGAAGGAGATACCTCTGCCGCGCTACTCACACCTGCACCTGAGGGAGGATTTTAAAGAAAACAGGAAAACAGTGGTGAGAATAACTCAGTGAGTGGGTGAGTTTATCATAAACTATACTTTTGCTAAAAATAATATTCCTCCCAAAAATAGATTGGAAAACTATTACTTACTTACTTTCTTTTCCTGAAAACTGTAAATTCGTTTAAAAGCTGCGAAAGTTATTTATCAAACTTTTCTTAAAACTTTTCTTATTTTCTTACTAGTCTTATCTGGCAACCCAGGGAAATCTTGTCCTTCGTGACGGTGCGAAGACACGCCACTAGGATAGGGGAACTCTCACCATGTGTAGTCGCAGATGTGGATACAACTCTGGGATCGCGAATCCCTCCAACATCAGGCAGATCTACACTATCCCATACGTGCAGAAGGTGACTGACAGACTCGATCCCCCCAAAGTTAGTAACTCCCCCCAACTACCGTACACGTATGGAATACTTTCGGCCGGGTGTAATCTTAGGGGCTAGGGTAAACCATAGGCATATATATAAAAATGAAATCTCGGCAATATACTATAATATTGCAAAATAACTTTCATAAATACTATCTCTATGCATGTATATAATTTCAACTTGCTCAATTACTTTACTAAAGAATATAAACATATTCATAGCATAAACTTTAAAGCTATACATGCATTTATAGATGATAAACTGAAAACTATAAACTTTTATTAGAATCTCAAAACCTTTTACTTGCTAAAACTGATTGCATTCAATAACAGAATGTATGAAAAATTTTAAAATCCACACTCACAACTTGCTTCCAAAATACTTATCACTGCTTCCCATTACGGCTCTCGTTCGATTCCCGATTCACCTACAATTGATTTCGATCGAGATGTCGTTAAAACATAACTCGTGCGCAACTAAACTTTAAACCATACGAGGATTTATAAACACAATAATTCAAGTGACTATCCTTGCACGATAACATAACGGAAAACTCATATTCGCACACGAAGACTATTTCAAACCGAATCGTTATCGCGACTTAAACTAGTCGGAACTCTACGGTTACAAAACTGACAACTATGCCCTTCGAATCTAATGTAACATCATCAAAATCAGATTTCAAATGAATTCACTAAACAAGAGATTTGAAACCAAACAACAAACTTAAAGCTTACGCGATTTCAACTAATTATCGAGTTTTATCGTTTTAAGCGTTTCGCGAGATTTCTTTGTTTCCGCTTAAACTTATCGTTAATAACAGCTCGTGACTTTACTTAAACACGGCAAACGAATATTTAATCATGATTAAGAACAAGAAGAAAAACATGGCAGCAAGCTTAATGCATATTCATTTCCGTTTCCAACTCCGAAATTTTGATAATTAACGATTTCGCGCGAAACCAACAATTATGCGATTAACTCTATTGAAACTCAAACTATCTTAACTTCAACTTAAACACTTTAACGGGCTTAATAATAAACTCGGGGCAACGAGCTAACATCATATTTACTTTGATATTCAACAATGAAAATCACAAACTAACAACGCTCGCATTCGCGGAATATTCAACCGAATCTCTCAGAAACGGTTTCTAAATATCCGAACGATTATCCGATACTTTAAAACACTCTAATATTATCTATTTTTCGCGATAACGAATGCGAAACTAAAAACATAACTCAACAGCCCCTATACATCTCATAACAGCCCATATACAAAACTCGCAACGAATACGATCGTTTACCAAATCATTCAAAACCAATCGAAACAACAAAACGAACGAACCTCCGCATTAACGAGGTTCCCAATCCTAGTCCCAAGCATAATATCATCATTTCGCTCTACTCTATTCACATATTCACATTACTAATTAGTCAAAACACTTTCAAAATGGAAATAGGCAGCACTTACCCAAGAAGCGAGCTGTTCACCGCTTCGAAACGGCTTCCGAACGGCGATGAAACTCTCGTGACAGCAAGCTGTCTCTTCCACCAACCAGCTATCCTTTCTTGTTGCTGTTCTACTTCCTGTCTGAAAGATGTTTGGCCTGACTTAACAACTCGGCAGCAACTTGGACAGCTCACGGCAGCAACTCAAGCACAGCTTGACTTCCAACAGCTCGGCAGCAGCTTGGACAGCTCACGGCAGCAAGGTGACAGCAGTTGTTCAGCTCGTGCAGCACCAGACAGCAAGACAGCACTTGGCATTGACAGCAGCTGACTTCGACACCTCACGCCAGCACAAGGCAACGACGGCAGCAGCTTCCTCAACAGCGACAGCAAAGGCAGCACGCCGGCAGCACTGCCTCACGCCAGCAGCTCCCTCCACCGGCGACACTGGCAGCAGCACGGCAGCAAGCTCAGCCTTTTCACTCCAGCAGCTGTCTTCTTGTTCACGGTCAGACAACAACTCACGACAGTGGACAAGGCAGCAACGGCAGCAGCTTCATGGCAGCACTTGAAAACGATGGCAACAGCTGCATGACCTCACTTCAGATCGGCCTTTGCATGTCCTTCTTGCTTCCAGATTTGCTCTCAACCAGCTCTTGCATCAACTCGGCCTGAAAACTTCTTCCACGAGCTCGCGTCCTTCTCTTGTTCTCCTTACACGAGCAGCACTTCTCACAAGCTCTCAACCTCTGCTCTCGGTTCTGCTCTCTCTCTCAATCCTCTCACTTTGGATTCAGTTTTAAAATGAAGAAGAAGAAGTTGACAGATTGCTTGGCTTGGATTCGGTTTTTTATATGAGAAAAATGGTGACCGAATGATAGCTTCTCATTATTCTCTCTTTGGATTCGGTTTTGTTATAATAAGAAGTTGACTGAGTGCTTTTCTTCCACCAACAGCACACAACACCACTCACCTTCTGTTTTCTTTTTTTTTTTATTTCGGTTTTGTCTTTTATGCACAATTGATGACCGGTTTTGATGATTTTGCTATATTCTTTTTCAACATCAACTTCATATAATAATATAAAATTGCTCCTCTCTTGCATGTGTGACATGTGTCACAACATGTAATAACTCAAGTTGATTTCATGCATTCTTGCTTTTTGATTCCAAGCTCGGATTCCGTTTCCGTCCGTCAGTCCTGGAATCCGCTTTTTAATCGCTTTCGCCTTTGGAATAATTTTAAAATTCGGAATCCGTCTTCGTAAACTCGAATTTATTTCTCTAAATCGAAAATAATTATTCCAAATATTTCCGGACTCGATAATTATATTTTTCCGATCGGACGCGATCCATCGAAAAAATATTTGCTCTCTGACGAACGCGGTTTTGGGTTTTACAGCCAAGGTTGCTACAAAATTCTAGGAACTGCTCGCTGGTGAACTGAGTTCCATTGTCTGTCACGAGCTGTTGAGGAACACCAAATCTGCAAGTAATGTTATCCCACACAAACTTTTCTATCTTCGTCGTGGAGATCTCAGCCAGTTCCTTTGTCTATGCCCATTTTGTGAAGTAATCAACTACAACCACGACATATTTACACCTCCCCCGACCTGTTGGAAGAGACCCTATTAAGTCCATACCCCAAATTACAAAGGGCCATAGACTGATCATTTGCTACAAGTAGGCTGACGAAGCTCGCGGGATTCTTGCAAACCTTTGACACTTGTCACATTTTTTCACCAGGTTGATAGCATCTTGCTTCATAATTGGCCAGTAAAACCCCTGTCGAGGTGCTTTTTGGGCTAAGGACAACTCCCTAGCATGGTTGCCACAGTGTCCTTCATGTATGTCCTTCAAAATTGCAGTGCAATCTAGCTCATCAACACTTCGTAATAAAGGAGCCAAGAAGCTTTTTTGGTAAAACATGTCATCATATATGCAAATTGCAGTGCAATCTAGCTCATCAACACTTCGTAATAAAGGAGCCAAGAAGCTTTTTTGGTAAAACATGTCATCATATATGCAGTATCTCGCTTCTCTTACTTGCAGACGACGTGCTTTTATCTTATCATCCAGCAGCTTTCTCTCCTGCAAGTAATTAATTAGAGGGCTCATTGATAAATCTATTGCCACTGCTAAAACCATTACCTCATCACTGGGTTTTGTACTTGGCTTTGGCAGGAACTCCACTGGCACGTTCCCAGCAAAATCTATGTCCTGAGCTGTAGCTAAGCAAGCCAATGCGTCTGCATGGGAATTCTAGGCTCGCGAGATCTGATTTAACTCATACTTTTCGAAACTTCCCAATAGCTCTCAGACCTTCTGCAAGTAAACTGTCATTCTTGACCCCCTAGTTTGATACTTACCATTAATCTGACAGATCATGAGCTAAGAGTCGCTAAAGATTCTAAGTCGCTTAGTTTGCATCTTTTTGGCTAAACGAAGTCCTGCCATCAAGACTTCGTATTTCGCTTCATTATTCGTGGCTCTGAACCCGAACTTGAGTGAATAAAGAAATTTCTGCTCCTCTAGGCTGATCAACAAAACTCCAGCTCTAGCACTCCTCTCGTATGAAGAACCATAAACAAATAGCTCCCAGAAAAAACCTTCAAAATACTCGGCTTCCTCATCCACAGGCCCTGTAAACTCAGGGATGAAATTGGCCAATGCTTACCCCTTAACTGCTGATTTTGGTCTGAATTCAATGTCAAACTGGGCAAGCTCAATCACTCATTTGAGAAAGGCGGCCTGAAGTATCAGGTTTCTGCAGGATTTATCTAAGGGGATACCTGGTCAGCACTTCAACTTTGTGCACCCGGAAGTAAAGACGCAGCTTTCTAGACACCACCACAAGACAGTAGGCGAGCTTCTCCATCGGGGTGTACCTTATCTCTGCTTCAACCAGCTTTTTACTGATATAGTACATAGGGAACTGCTTTCCATTTTCTTCTCGGACTAAAGCTGCACTTAGGGCGTGCTGAGATACCCCAAGATAAACCATCAAAACTTCCCGTTCCTTTGGTTTGGATAAGAATGAGGCTCACCCCATATATTCTTTCAACTGCTAGAACGCAACCTCACATTCCCTTATCAATTCGAAGTTCTTCGCCTTCTTTAATACTTCGAAGAATGGTACACATCTGTTTGTGGCTTTTGATACAAATCTGCTCAGGGCAGCGATTTGACCATTCAAACTCTATACATCCTTCATTCTCATTGGCGACCTCATGTTTAGCAGAGCCTGGATCTTTTCTGGGTTGGCTTCAATCCCCCTGTTATATACCATAAAGCCCATAAATCTAACTGTGGCTACTCCGAATGCACACTTGAGGAGGTTGAGCTTCATCTAGTACTTCCTCAAAATTTGGAACATCCCCTCGAGATCGCAGACATGGTCAGCAGTCTGCTTGGATTTTACCAACATATCATCCATATATACCCCCATAGTTTTCCTAATTAGGAACATCATGTTTACTAGTCTCTGATAGGTCGTCCCTGTATTTTTTAGTCTAAAGGGCATGACCTTGTAGCAATATAAGTCATGGTCTGTGATGAACGAGGTATGCTTCTTATCTTCAGTATGCATTGGAATCTGATTGTAGCCTGAATAAGCATTCATGAAACTAAGAAGCTCGTGCCCAACCATCGCATATACTAATTGATCAATCTTGGGTAGTGGAAAGTTGTCTTTTAGGTAGGCCTTGTTCAAATCTATAAAGTCTATGCAGGTTCTTCATTTCTCATTCTTCTTCTTGACCAGGATAGGATTAACTACCCAGACTGGATAGCAAACTTCACGAATGAATCCGTTTGCCAGAAGATTATCTACTTCCTTTTTCAAGGCATCATATCTTTCTCGAGTCATCTGCTTCCTTTTTAAGCAAACGAGTTTGTGGTGAGGATTTACGTTTAGCCTGTGCATCATCACTTCTGGATTGATCCCCACCATGTCTTCGTGATTCCAGGCGAACACATCCAAATTTGCCTTGAGACAGTCAGTTAGTTGGGCCTTAATTTGTGGGACCAAGCTCTTACCCAGCTTGAGACATCTTACAACATCTGCTTCGCTGACCTATATGTCTTCGAGCTCTTCTACTGGACCCATAGTTTGGTATGTGTCAATCTCCCTAGGGTCCACGTTATAATTAACCCCGTTGTACTGACCACTTGCAGCTCACACCTTGAAACCACATTCACCTCATTCCCTCAAGCTCCCATTCTTACTGCATCCACATAGCAACGATAAGCCAAAGATTGCTCGTCTCTTACACACCTGATCCCATTGGGAGTTGGGAACTTTACCGTGAGAGCTTTGGTAGAGGTGATCATGTCGAGATCATTCATTGCAGGCCTTCTTAATACTAGTTTATATGCTGAGGGGAAGTTGATAAATAGGAAGTCCGTGAGCACCGTTAACTGGTAAGCTGCATCTTCGAGAGTAAGAGGTAATCTTATCTGCCCGATAGGAGTGACTGAGTCTCCAGTAAAATCATACAGAGGTTCAGGGGAAGGTTTCAGTTGTTCATCATCGATCTCCATCTGGTCGTAACACTCCTTATACATTCACCGAGCTCTCAGTGTCTATTATAATTCTTATTACATTTACATTACCGATGCGAGCTCGAATTACTAGAGCATCATTGTGGGGCTAGTGAACATCCCGGACATCTTCTTCTATAAAAAAAATCTCCTCGGATGCCCTTCTAACTTTCTTCACAAGTCCTTCCAATTCTCTTCGGTCTGCAAGTTGGACGTGATTAGCCTCACGTACATACTGTTCCTGCGATCTATTAAATGTTCCTGCCATAGAAGGGCCCCCATAGATAGTATGGATCGTTCTCACAGAGGGTCTGTGCTAAAGGTCAAGCTCTTATTGGGCTTGGGCCAGTTGCTCTTGTTGCCGTTGGTAAGGACGTTGCTGTTGGGATGGTCGCCCTGAAGGTCACACAACATAGTCCCTTAGGCGGCCATTTCTGATCAACTCTTCGATGGCGTCTTTCAGCGCCCAACAATCAGAGGTATTGTGCCCTACTTCGTTGTGATAGGCACAGAATTTGCTCTTGTCTCTATGTCCCTTAGGAGTCTAAACAGGGGCTAGTCTCCTAAAGTTCTCCCTATTCCTTTCAGTTGCAAAGATTCTATCTTGAGTATCAAACAATGTGTTATATGTGTTGTAACGGCCCTGATACTGAGGTCATTCTTGCCTCTGGTTACTCCTCGGTCTAGGCCCATATCTGACCTTCTTTGCAATCTGATTATTATTTCTCTGGCCCTCAAGGCTATTTCCTCCACTGCTCCTTTTCTTTCCCTGATTAGAGCTGCCAACCTCATCTCTCTGAACACTAACCTTCTTGGGGCCAAATGCTTCTTCCCACCGTATCTCATTTACTGCTCGCTCATAAAATTTCCCTAAGTCCTTTACTGGGGATTTATAAATACTCTCGTATAGCTTTCCGTATTTTCTTAGTCCTGACGAGATAGCTGTCAAGATCCCCTCGTCTGTAGGGTTTTCTACATTATTCACCTCGCACATGAACCTGTTGATGTAGTCCCTTAACAACTCACTAGGACGTTGAAAGATTGTAGCAAGGTAGCACGAGTTGTCTCTTTAGCACCTAATACTGGTTCAGAAATCTTCTCTGACATTCCTCCCAAAAATTAATACAGCGGGGCGGAAGGTTTCTGAACCATATTCGCGGAATATCCCCAAATGTTGCTAGGAAAACGTAACACTTCACGAGCGAGCTGGTGGTCTGAAGATCCATCTGAAGTTGAAAGCGTCGAGATGGTCATAAGGGTTAGTATTCCCCTTATATTGTGAGATGTTAGGAACTTTGAACCTTAGAGGAAGCGGCTCCAATTCAATTTCTGACGTGAATAGAGTCATTTCTCCTCTCTGTCTCCTTTGTTCATGGGCTCCGGGTCGCGCTTCAAGCTACTGAACCCTCTGAATGAGCTCCTCGACTAGTGGACCCTGCACTTCAGTTCTTTTGATAGTAGACTATCTGTCCCGCCTGTCCTGTCTGCTCAGGGAATGATGGTCATGAGCCCCCTGTCTCCTTCTATCTTCAAATCCTTCAAATCCAAGGGCATAACAGTCAGGTTCGTGTCTTTGTTCGGGCCTGTCTGATGCAACTTCTCTTCACGAACCTCTATTATCAGGCCTTTGCCTGACTCATCTCTACGGGCTGAGACTTGATCATGTCCATGGCCCATCTGCACCGGTCGGTGTTCATTTTGGCTCACCTTTACTCTGAACCTTAAAGGATGAGATGCACCTTTCCCATTACAAGCTCGCTGAAATCGAGCACTAGACTAAACGCCAGAGGAATGAGCGGACCCCTCTTGCACCAACTCCCTAATGATTCTCTCATTCATGATAGGGGCCTCAGCGTGTTGTTGTTGTGGAACATCCCTCCTCATAATGGCCTGAGGTGGTCCCTGAGCAATCTGAACCTGAGCCCGAATCAGTGTTCTGACTTCGTTGGCCAACTATGTCATTGTAGTTTCCACCATCTCCTGTTACCGTTATAACACGTGTATAACATCTCCTCCAGCAGTATTAGGTATAGGTTGACGGGTAAGAAGAGGAGGCATACCTTGAACATTCTCAATCATGGGCGCATTAGACGTTCCTACACCCATATTAGGTAGTCCTCCAGTAGGCACGACATTATGTCGTTGATTTGAGGTTTCTTGATGGTCCATGGTAGCGTCAGAACTTCTGGTGACTCTTCCTCTGACCATGATGACTAACAAATGAGCTCTATAAGCTAAGAGCAAAGGTGGTGAAACTGCAGATGGGCCCTCCTTCCTCCTTCTAATGCCAAAAATGTCGACGTCTGGATTTAACCGACTAGATTTGTTTATGGCCCAAGCTACAGTTTTGAGGTTTGTTGTAGTATAGTAAGCAAAGTAGAAAGCAAAGGAAAAGAAGTCAAGGAAAAAACATGAACATTAGAGATTTTTAAGTGGTTCGGTCCAAAAAGATACCTACGTCCACTGTTCACTCTCTCGTTATTTCAGCAGAATAACGGCACTCAAGAGATTATAGATGTCTTTACAATGAAAATCTTTCCCTATTTATAAAGAATGGGAGATACTACAGTAAAAGATAATAAGACAATGTATAGTAAATTAAATTGTAATGAAGAGTTTACATTTAATGCAGCTGACAATGTCAGGCCTAATTCTGCCAAAGCATTGGTTTAGGCGGCTAACCCACGCAGGTTAGGTGAGATTTTCGTAATCCAGACTGTAATCTTTGACTGGATTGACGTATATAATACGCCTTGAGTTGTAATCGGTCTGACAGCTTTAACTGTAGTTGACTTACATTCTGAGAGGTGTGACAGGAGTGAGCACATTAGCAAGAAGGATGTCCTAGTAGGCTGATGAACAAGTAGGGTTCTGCTGAATTGACTGCATTAGGGGTCGCTGATAAAGGTGATAAGCGAGCTGTACAGCGATCTGGTGTATTAACAAACAATCAACCTCATAGGCGAGCTGATAAGCGAGCATATGTAGTAAGGGCCGAGTAGGTTGATCAATCAAATAAATGAACTTATTCTCGATCTGATGAACGGGCACCTAAGAAAAGCTAATAAACGAGCACATAGACGATCTAATACGCGAACAGATAAGCGAGCAGGTAGACGACTTGATACACGAGCAGGTTGGCGAGTAGATAGACGAGTAGGTTAGCGATCAGACGGGTGAATAGAGAGATAGACAGATTGCTGGGTTTCTTGGGCTTTTGGGTCTTTGGGTCCATACTTTGAACTTTCTTCAGCCTAATTGGTTTGATGGTGAAAATACCCATAACAGATTCAAACCCAAATGATGATGTTTATGTGTTTATGTTTGTTTTTTTAACTTAGTTTGATTTATGTGTTGATGAAGATTTATATGGTGGTTTATGTGTTGAAGGTTTATGTGGTGATGATGTTTGATGTTTTTGTTTCTATATTGGTGTCTTGGTGATGATGTTTGATGCTTGCGGTGATTTAATGTTTGTGTTTCTATATTTTCGTATTTCTGTGTTTGATGTTTCTGTTAGAGATTGGTTTGAAATAAATCTAGAAAAATTTGGGTTTTCAGTAGATTTTCTGGAAATTGGTTTTTCAATGCTTTTTACAACTGGATTTTCTTTTCATTTTAAGTATTTTTTTTTAAAAAAAAAAAATTATTTTTGAATTTAATTTCTATTGTCCATCATAAAAATAAACAGTGAAGATTAAAATAAATTGTTAATAATTTTTTTATTTTTTATTTTATTTATTAATTATTTTGTAAATTATTTTAACATTTTTTTTCCAACAACATGAGGGGTAATATCATCTTTTTACACACTGTCATTGTTAGGACACACTTTTCGATGATAGCTTTAATAGAAAAGAAAAAATGGGATTATATAATACTATGGAGGGTCCTTAACGATTCAATCAAACAACAGGAGGGCTCTCAGTATTATCACTTTTTCTAAAATACTACTAAATAAAGTAATAACTCACTTGTTATTATCAAATTGAGAAATAATTATTTTGGTCTAAGATTTTTTAAAATATTTAATTTTAATTGTTTGTATTATAACCAATATATTATAACTAACAATTCACGCGTATAAATATCAAATTCTTTATTTCAATACGTTTCGATCTTTTAATTCATACATTAAAAAAAGAAACGAAAACACGCACACAAATGTTAAGTCTATTCAGTGTTTTAACCACTTCACTAGAAAACCATCCTTATCTAGTTTGGACACAATAACCCATTTAACTCCTCCTTAATACCCGACCCTCACCTTACGCAGGAGACCATTCCTTTAGGGACCAGCATCATTTCACAAAATTGGAACTCGAACACAGCACTCGGAACTGGTTGCTTGGGCTCTGATGCCAACCGAGGTCCTTTACCTATCAAACTTAATTTTTACTATTTAACAACAAAATCATGACCTGATTTACAAGCTTTTAAAAAAAAACTGGTATTTTTCAAAAAAAAAAAACACAAACTGGTATTTTTCGAAAAAGGGTACGCTAACCCAGCCTCGTTGCCCCCTCCTAGAGTCTTACTTGCTCAAGACCTACCTTTCTATCCCTTTATTTTCTCAGTTCTAGAGACTAACACATAATCATGAAAAGATTCTATTGCTTAAATTATGAAGAAACCATATTTCAGGATCCCATAAGAACAAAGTCAGAACTAACGGATAATTATCTAGCCATGTAATTACATAAACAAACTTGAACCATAACCATCCAACATTTTTCCGAAGAAAGATAAGAAGAAAGGCCCAACAGTCTCCTAAGTTTCATAATATATTTACAGGGGAACCAGTACTCTCTTTTATCTGGATCCTAAAACAAACAACTGTTCAATGAGCTGGGTGAGGAATTGAGCTAGCTGGGCGATGTGCCTGAATGGCACAAGCACAATGCACAGATGTTAAATTCAGACATCCACTCATGACAAGAGAATGCCTCCCTGAGCAGGTGTGAAGTGCGGGAAATGTATCGCATAACGCCTGAACAGCAGGAGGTGTCAGTGCCGTGCACTGGCTGATATTCAGACTCCTAAGCCCTTCTTCATCATACCGGCCTTTCATTGACTCCCACATTCCAGGTTTGTTCTTCACTCGGCTGTGGGCAAGAGCTAGTGAATATATAGCTCTGTCTGTGATATTGCGACAATAGTACAACCCAAGAGATCTCAGATGGGCACACCTATTTGCCAAAGCAATCACACTATCATCTGCAGTAAAAATTTGTAGAGATGAGTGTTTACCACCAAAACAAGCCAAATCAAGTTTAAATCAAAACTTACAATCATCATCCTTCACGTCTCCCACTATAATGTAGAATACAGATTACTTTTCGACACACGAGATGATGACATCATTCTCATTTTCATTATTTATATACTCATTTCACAATTCAAGTAGATAATTAACGAAGTATCATTTCATATAATTGAATATGAACAGAAGAGAAATGGGCCTAAATGCCTGTCTCCATTGTAAAATTTGGAATAAATACCGTTGATTGCAATGGAATTTAGCACAATCTTTCCTTAGGAAACAAGAATGCCAAGTATGAACTAAAAAGTACATCACGCAATCACACTTATCAAATAGGCACATTTTATGTAGATAGGACAGATACATATGTGTTGTAAGTGACAAACTCAATAAGACAGTCCTCTATCAAGAGAATGGATTGGATAACAACAATTATTACTTCTGACAGGAAGCAAGAACCAACAAAAGACTGTCAAAAATTATAACCAGTCCTAATATCAAGAAACTGAATTGAATACAAGCAGCTATTCCGTCTGAAAGATCAGGAAAAACATGCTGACTGTCATATTGCAATATCTGCTAACAACAGAATTGAACTTCAATGGGGTCTATATTTGAATATTCATAATCACAGAGACAAGAATTTCAGAAAATTCAAACAGTCAGTCACCTACGAGCATAAATTACCTGTAATACAAACACAGCCGCATAAGTCAAGGGATCTGAGATCAGGACATCCATATGCCAAACTCATCACTCCTACATCACCAACATTCTCGCACCAACCCAGACTTATAGACTGCAAATGATTACAATTACGCCCAATAGCCTGCACATAATTTATGCACATTAACAGAACAATTTCACATGTTAAAAGGCCTCTAGAATTACCCATTAAACAATTCTTTACCTGCAATGCAGTATCAGTTGCAGCTTTAACGCATCCACAAAGATTTAGAATTTTTAACTTCCGACAAAAACTGGTTAGATATGCAAGGCCATGATCACTGAATGCTGTACACCCACTGATGTTGAGTTTGGTGAGATTAGAACCACCATGAGCCAAGGCATACAAGGATCGATCACTAAGCTTGAAGCTTTTACTAAGGTCCAGGTCCTGCAAATCATGACATGCATTTGCAATAGCCTCCACTGCATTATCCTCAAGTTGTGGTTTATCCTGGCGCAGCACCAGGATTTGCAATTTTGTGAATTTGGGAGCAAGAGATAGAACCAACTCATTCATGTGTTTCTTGCACCTAAAGACAGAAGTAGCAGCAGTTGGTAACTACTAAGTAGAATATTCAAAAGATGATCATCAGATGGGCACAAAACGTAAATTGTATGGTAATTTTTTTAAAAAACATGCACATATCATTTTATTATAGCTGTACAGACCAAGTAGCCGGAGACAAAAAATAAAAATCTTAAGACATAAAATAACACACAAAAGACGACCTTATTTGACCAGCAAAATTAAAATCAAAAAGTTTCAAAAGTTTAACACATATTGCACAAGGAATTTCAATTTGAACAAAATCTAGCAGCACTTTACATTAATCATGCGAAGCCACTCAACATTAGGCTGTATGCAACTAATTAGCTGCGCTGGGCCAGAAGCAAGATTGAATCATAGACTGACTGCCAACAGAAATAACTAAGTTAAACTTATCCTGAATCCTTCATTATTATAGACAATATAAAGAGCATTCAAAATGTAACCAAATTGGAAGAGGTTCCTGTCTTGAAACCAAATGACTTGCTCATGTTTTAACTACATCACCTATAGTATACATGGCTGAATATCTGATTATATTAGCCCTAAGGACTGAGTTTAGTGAACAAGACTCATGAATCTTATCTACGGCCATAGACTTGATTAATGTTCAGATGATGACAATCAAGAGTCATAACTTGACTCAAATTTACACAAGGCGGAAAAGAAGAGATACCAAGAGAGGGAGAGGTGGGTGAGGCCCAAGCAAATAGCATCTCTCCAGCCACTACAAACCCCAGAAGCCATGATGACAGTGCGATCATCGACAAGCGAAACAATCCTCAACAACAGCTCCATGGGGATATCCTTCCACTCTGTGATGACTACACCCTCCATTTTCACACCACCGCTTTTCCCCCCACCACCATCCATCATCATCTTCTCAAACCACAAGTTCAACTCCTCACTCCTCAACTGTGTTGCCTCCCCCACCATTTCAATCTTCTTGCCTGCCTGCGTGCCTTCACACAATTCTGTCAACACCAATTTCGATAAGCTAAGGCCTTTCCAGATAATAACAACAAACAGAGAGAATTCAAAGAAACCAAGAGAAGAGAAGTAGTGATGATACCTCCTGGAGAAGTTGGGGGAATTGAATTGATCGAGCGGAACAGAGAAAAGGGGGACGACGCAGATTTATTAGGGGAAGAGAATACAGGGCACGAATTCTGCCACGTGTCCCGTTTATGTGATGTTCAAAGGAGTAGGTCCCACGTCAGGACGGAGCCCGTGATGCGATTTCCTGCGCCCGATTTTATAGGGATTATCACCATCTTTCTTCAAGGCACGCAACTTATAACCTCTCAAGATACCACCATCATTTTTAAATATTTCTTTCTTTTGTTTTTTTTCTGAAAGATTCTTTCTTTTCTTTTCATTTCTTTTATTTTGTTTTCGCTCACTGATTATTACTTATTAGATTAATTTAATTTATTTTTATAATCAAAAAGTAATTTTGTCATAATAATAAATGAAACTATTAAATAAAATTTGTAAAATCGTGAACGGCCTAGGAGAGTGTGCAATCATTTTATATTTAAATTATTATTAAAATTTAATAAAAGTTTGCGATAAATTAAGAGGAGAAAGAAGAAAAAGCAGAAGGCAATAATGGAATGGCGTGGATATCTACTTTTAATGTGGTTGTGTGTAGAATGTTCGCTTTTGTTTGAAATCGAAGCCGCAGCTGAAAAGCGATCCCCTCTGGATTGCTCTCAATCCGTGTGAATAAAATCTTTCGTGTAATATCTTGCAGTTGATTATGGTGAGATAATTAATAAAAAAAAATTATAAAAAAATAAGGGTAAAATATGATTTTTATTTCATTGCACCGTGTTAACTATAAGGCAATTCAATCAAAAATTTTTTTATCAACAGTAACTTTCTTGCTTGGTGCATTTCAACTTTGGCTTTTCTTTTCTTTTTTTATTTTTTATTTTTTATTTGTAAAGTTAGTTTTGAAAATTAGATGTTAGACTAATTTTATATTTTTAGTCTTTTTGTTATAAGAAGCTCTTGAAATAGGTTTTCAGAAAAAAATAAAGACTCACTTGTTGAACTCTTCAAAGTAGAGCAAATTTAGCAGATGGTATTCAATCTAAAATTTATCGAAGTTTAATAAATATTTTTTTTATAATAGATTTTAGTAGAATTTATAATTATGTTAATTTCATATTGATTTTATTATAATTCTTTAAAAAAATCCATAAAAATTCTGAGGAAAATGGTAAGATTTATTATAAACTTTTTTATCATAAAAATTATTTTAAAATTAAAGTCAATAATTTTTTGAGTATACCTAAATTTTATTAGATTTTACATAAATTTAAATTAAATACATATAAATTTTAATTGATTTCATACAAATCTGGATTGAATACACCCAAATTCCAATAAAATCTATTCAAATCTGGATTAAATACACATAAACTTTTAAAATGATTTAAATTCCAATAAATTTTAGATTAAAAACACTCTTTTCAAGACTTTTATGAAATTAAAAAAAAAATGGATTGTATTCGATTTAGATTTTTAAAAACTCTAAAAAGCATAAGGTATTTAATAAAAACTTGTAATGACTTTAAAAAGTTTATAAAAGTAGTGTATTGGTCAATATATTTAAAGAGTCAATGAAAGTCAAAAGTATTTTATTTGTTAATGATTTTCATAGATTTTAAAATATTAATAATTTTTAATGACTTTTGTTGTCATTCTTGCATAAAAAATTTCATGAATTCTCATTCATTCCTTCCAAAAAACTTTTATAAATTTTTGATGGAATGAATAAATCCAACCTATCATACTCTCTCTCTCATATTTAAATTTTCTCAAATTCATGATAGTCATAATGCATATGTTTTGCTCTTTATAAACATTCTTTATCTTTATAAATTGTAACTAACATACTAGAGTATATTTATTTTTCGAGTTATTTTATTTTATTTTATTTGTATGCGGTAATTATTTCTTGCAACTTGTTTGTTTTTCTAACATTATTATTATTATTATTTTAATTATATGTCAAGTTGTATGTACAACCTAATAATAATATTAATGAGACAAATTTTTTTCTATGATTTTTTTTTCAAATTTAGAAGGATTAATACCTTCATCAAGTTTCATAGATTTCAATGATGATTTTTTCTTTTAAAACTCTTTAAGAAAATTTTTTTATTAATATTAAAAACATAGTTATGAGTAAGGATGACAATTTGGGTTATGACATAATGGGTCTATACGAATTCATGAGAAATAAATGAATATGAGTTTGATTTAAACAAAATTCGTGTCAACCAACTTAACCCTTTTATTAAGCGAATCGAAATGAGTTTGCTTAACGGGTTCATGAGTCAATAGGATTAATAATGTCAAATTATAATATTTATATATTATAGGGGATCGATGTAATTATCTATTTATTCTTGTTGTGGTTTTTAAATGTAGATGATTTGAAATTATATAGTTGACTTAATATATTGGTTTTTAAATGTGTTGAATTAGGTCTTTAGTTGTGAATTATTTATTTGTGCCCAAAATATTATTTAGGTTAAATGGGTTAAACAGGTTAAATGGATAAGTGAATTAACGAGTTGACGGGTTAATGTGTTAATGAGTTTGAATCCTTTATAATCTATGTAATAAATGAATTAATTGTGTCATGTTGTCACCCGTGTATAAATGAAATCATGTTAAATCCAAAACTGTTAACCCGTTTATTAAACAAATTTGTGTCATGTTAGTTGAATTTATAAACTAATTGAACCAAATCCAGCTCAACCTGACATGCGAACCCTTTTTGTCGTCGCTATTATAAAATGTATTAATTATCTTAGAAATCAACAAAAGTTTATCATTATTTTTTATCTTTTTGGTAAAATGAAACTCTATAAAAATATTTTAAAGTTTAATTTTTAAAATCTATAAAAATCAATAGAATTTTATGAAAGTTGTTTAAATTGAAACCCAATAAAAGTTAATGAGAGTCTATTGATGTCTATAAAGTT
Source organism: Dimocarpus longan (assembly GCA_022984855.1). Taxonomy (NCBI): domain Eukaryota; kingdom Viridiplantae; phylum Streptophyta; class Magnoliopsida; order Sapindales; family Sapindaceae; genus Dimocarpus; species Dimocarpus longan. The sequence goes on along the minus strand of CM041018.1, from coordinate 19,202,494 downwards.
TTTTAAAATGAATTCTATAAAAGTTTATAAAAATCATTTATAATTTTGTAAAGTCTACGGTAGTCAATAAAATTCATAAACTTTATAAAATTACGAGTAATACTAGATTTTTCAAACATTTTGTCTAAATCAATACTCAAATGATGTAACATATGAGTTATCAATATCTTATAAATCATAAAATGATATGATAATTGATAGGATGTTTATAACTTATATGTCATATCATCTGGATATGAATTTTAATAAAATATTTGAAAAGTTTGACATTACTTTAAAATTATTCATTTAAACAAAAAAAAGGTCTAGATCAATTTAGATGCTGTTAAGTGTAGAGAGGAAGAGAAGTACAGCCATTCCATCAAGGATTTATGTGATTTTCGTTAAAACTTATAAACCAAAATACTTTCGTTCTTCACTTGGAAAAATAAATAAGCCTAGATCATGATGAAGACTAAAATAAAAGTTTAGACATGAATGTCATCATCCTCATTTTTCTTGTGATGTTTAAATAATCACTTTTAATTAAAAGTTTTACTAGACTTTTTTTTTTTTTAATGTCAAAATGATTAAATAAATAGATTTTAATTTCTTAAAAGCTACTATATCAAATGGACCTTCAATAGAGAATTCAAAGTCCCTTTTCCAAAAAAAAAAAGAAAGGAATAAAAAAGGAAAAGAAAAAAGAAACACTAAAACATGTCAGAAGACTTTCAAGACTTATTAAAATCAATAGCTACTTAAATAGTTTATATAACTATTCTTGTAAATGGAAAAATCTCCTTTCACACCAAAAAGGGAAAATTGTCAAATACGTGTGATAAATCTTGAGCTCCACCATTCAACGGAAGAATGAAACTGTCAAAGTTGAAGAGGCCAAGTAAATTTTTAAAGGAATGCATATATATATATATATATATATATTATTATAAAAGTTTATGGATGCATCATTATAATAATATAATAATATAAAATATTTTGTTTAAATCGGTTAAATCGACTCAGTTTGCCTATATATACGTGTGTAACCTCAGCAATAAAGAATATGTTTTTGCCTTCTTTTTGTGTCTTTACTGAATACTTTTACTGTTTCTCATTTCTCTTTCTTTGCTTTTGTTTAATTTATTATTTTTGTTCTCTCTCGCCTCTCTCTCTCTGCTGTCTAATTTTCTTGTCAAATATCAACTCAAGTCCCTGGTAAATTCTCTTTAAGCCCCTGATAATTATTAATTTTATTATATTCATTTATTTTAATTTTATAACAAGTTATCAGCACGATCTTGAACCTGAAGTTCTTGATATTCTGACTTTAACTCTAATTGAGAAGTTTGGCTATGCCAACCCAATATATGTACGGCTCTGCCGACTCAATCAATGTACGGCTCTGCCGACTCAACCAATGTACGGCTCTGCCGACTCAATTATTATTATCATGCATTACAGATCTAACTATTTAATTTTATTTATTTACTTATTGTTACATACTATATGTGCAGCTCTGTTATTATTATTTATTATTTTTATTATGTATTTCATGCACGACTATGCCGGCTCAATATATTATTAATTAATTGATTTGTTATCTCTGTTATATCTTTATATTTCATATATTTTTATTCTCTCAAATTTATAATGTACTAGAACCTGAAGTTCTGGATTTTAATCAATGGAATCTGAAGTTCTAAATATTTATTGTTAAAACCTGAAGTTATTATTTTTGACCTGAAGTTCTAAAAATATAAATGAAATTTTTGGCAACCTGAAGTTTCAAATATATCATTTTGATTATGTCACTAATTGTGATATTTTATGTGTATAGTCATGTCAAATATCGCAAAACCAGAATTTGCTCTACTGGATATCTCAGGAAATAATTATCTTTCATGGATCCTTGATGTAGAGCTGTATCTGCAGTCCAAGGGCTTAGCAGATACAATTAGAGATAATAATGAAACATCTCTACAGGATAAAGCAACTGCAATGATCTTTATCCGCCGTCATTTACATGAGAGCCTGAAGACTCAATACCTCACAATTAGAGATCCACTGACTCTGTGGAAAAATCTAAAAGATAGGTATGACCATCAGAAAACCGTCGTCCTCCCCAAAGCCCGGCATGAGTGGAGTAATTTAAGACTCCAAGATTTCAAATCAGTCGCTGATTATAATTCTGCCATGTTTAAGATAACCTCACAGCTGAACTTGTGTGGTGAAATACTGACTGATGCAGATCTGTTGGAAAAGACATATACTACTTTTCATGCATCTAATGTGCTCCTACAGCAGCAATATAGAGAACGCAGGTTTACAAAATACTTTGAATTAATCTCATGTCTCTTAATGGCAGAACAAAATAATGAGCTTCTGATGAAAAATCATGAACTTCGCCCTGCTGGCACAGTTGCACTTCCAGAAGCAAATGCTAGCACAAGTAAAGGCCGTGGACGTGGACGTGAACGTGGTAATCATGGTCGTGGTGGGTATAAATTTTCAGGTAATCGAAACCAGAAAAACATCTCTCAAAAGTGGAATGTTTATAATGCTAAACATAACAAGGGTAAAAATGCAGAGAAAAATGCCTCTAAAAATTATAAAGATGTTTATTTCAGATGTGGTATGTCTGAACACTGGTCTCGTACCTGTCGTATGGCTAAGCATTTGGTTGATCTGTATCAAGCCTCTGTAAAGGGGAAGGAAAAGAAAATTGATACAAATTTTGCAGATCAAAGTGATGATCCTGTAGATATCACAAGCCTGGACTTATCGGATTTTCTTGATAATACGGCTGGAAAAGTGGATTACTCAATTGGTGATAGAGATATCCATACCAATTAGAAAGTTGCCTAGTTAATATAGTCATATTAACTTTTGTTATGTTAGTACATATTTTTGTAATCTTCCAGAAGTAAGATAACTTATTTTGCTTTATATGATGTACTAACATATGGTTTATCTGATGAAAGACGAATATGGATGAATTATCTATTCTCAAAAGGGAAGGTGCAGATATATGTATTGTCGACAGTGCAACAACACATACTATTCTTCAGAATAAGAAATATTTCTCAAATTTGACAGTAGCTAAAGTCAAGGTAAATACTATATCAGGTCCTGCAGATCTGGTTGAAGGTTCTGGAAGAGCCATAATCTTATTGACAAATGGTACTAAATTATATATAAATGGTGCATTATACTCTAGTAGATCTAGAAGAAATCTACTCAGTTTCAAAGATATACGTAGTAACGGATATCATATTGAAACTACAAATGAGAAGAATGTTGAATATTTATGCATCACTAAAATTATCTCAGGCCAGAAGCTAATTGTAGAAAAACTCAGAGCTTTCTCATCTGGGTTGTATTATACAATTATGAGATCAATTGAAACTTATGTAGTTTCAAGCCAGAAGCTATTTAAACCAATAACATTTCGACTTTGGCATGACTGTCTTGGTCATCTAGGATCTACGATGATGCGTAGAATCATTGAAAATTCTCATGGGCACCCATTAAAGAACCTGAAGATTCTATTATCCAATGACAATATATGCACTGTCTGTTCACAAGAAAAATTTCTCCTGAAGAGAAGCACAAGAAAAATGTCACTATTGGAGAGAAAAATGAGCTATCATGGAATGTGACATCAATATCTCATCTGGATCCTCGCACTATCCAATGTGAAAGTGAGGTACGAAGAATAGTTAATCTTCAGATGATTGCGAATCAGTTGCCAGATACATTTACTGATGCTGCTAAAGTAACAAAATCACACATACCAGCTGCCAATACACCAGCTAGAATAATTGTTCCTGTAGAACAATGTAATCAGAACGCAGCAAATGAATCATCTACTGCACGCTAGAAGCGTGGTAGACTAATGAGCTCAAAAGATAGTATTCCCCGAAAACGGAGAATGAAAAATTCTGATTCTTCTGAAAATAATACTCAAGCTATAAAATCCATTATCTCTGAAAAATCAACTCCAGAAGAGTTGTCAATCCCTGAAGAGACTGAAACTTCCAAAGAGGTACAAACAATTGATGAGTCACAAAATTCTGGAAATCAAGAAATTTCAATCAATTGTGCCGAAGATATGTGGAATCGTAATGAAATAATCATCGATGATATATTTTCATATACAGTAGCTTTGACAGTTATGAACGATGATTATGAACCACATACTGTTAATGAATGTAGACAAAGACACGATTGGCCTGAATGGAAAAATACAATTCAAGCAGAATTAAGTTCCTTAGCCAAACGTAAAGTCTTTGGACCTGTAGTCCAAACGCCTGAAAATGTCAAACCTGTTGGATACAAATGGGTATTTGTACGGAAACGTAATGAAAAGAATGAAATTGTAAGACATAAAGCAAGGCTTGTTGCACAAGGTTTCTCGCAGAGACTAGGGATTGATTATGATGAGACGTATTCACCAGTGATAGATACAATTACTTTTAGATTCTTGATCAATTTAGCAGTCTCAGAAGGACTCGAAATGTGGCTTATGGACGTAGTGACAGCATATTTATATGGGTCACTTGATACTAATATCTATATGAAAATTCCTGAATGATTTAAAATGTCTGAAGCATTTTTCATGGGGAGTATATTAAATCAATGTGGACATATGTGCACTACACTCTTTTTTCCTTCAATCAGGTTTTATCTCACTGGGTTTTCCTGACAAGGTTTTTAATGAGGTAGTCATTTTAAGCACATCCAAATATTATTAAATCCAGAAGATTATAATATTTTAGATCCAGCAGATCATAAAATATATTTTGTTTAGATTTTATTGGTAGAAAATTTTAAATATATTATAATGATATCATCCAAGGGGGAGTGTTATAAAAGTTTCTGGATGTATCATTATAATAATATAATAATATAAAATATTTTGTTTAAGTCGGTTAAACCGACTCAGTTTGCCTATATATACGTGTGTAACCTCAGCAATAAAGAATATGCTTCTGCCTTCTTTTTTGTGTCTTTACTGAATACTTTTACTGTTTCTCATTTCTCTCTCTTTGTTTTTGTTTAATTTATTATTTTTGTTCTCTCTCGCCTCTCTCTCTCTCTCTGCTGTCTAATTTTCTTGTCAAATATCAACTCAAGTCTCTGGTAAATTCTCTTTAAGCCCCTGATAATTATTAATTTTATTATATTCATTTATTTTAATTTTATAACATATATATATAGTATTATAAATATAAACTTTTTTTAAAAAAAAAAAATTTGGGGGTTGGGTCTCTCAAAGAGTTCTGTCGAGCCATCATTATAATGAATAAGAAAATACAAAACCATGTAAGTTAAGAAGCTATGTGCAATTCAACATCATTTTTAAACCCAACAAAATGGTTCAAAATTCAAACACATTACAAATTCAATCTTGTGGTAAGAGAGGAAGAACAGTAGGCACTAAAACGGAAAAGAAGCAATCATGATAGAACGAGAACCAACAAGAAGAAGAAAGTCCAAATAGCAATTAAAAAAGGGGAATATTTAGTGGAGTCCTTTAAATGGTGCATTGATTGAATGATTTGGATTATGGAGCTACAAAAATATCATCTGAATGGTAACAAATCAAAGTGGCAAATTGATTCCAGTGGTGTGTGTTGCTTTTGATGCCTGGCTTAGTGCGTGTGATGGAAATGTATGCGTGGTGGTGCTGGTAGGTCCAATCCATCCATTAAAACTCATGCACATATAATTGTAATGCTCTTAATAATTTGCTATCAACTTGTTTACAATAATTTTTTTAATTAATGGCTTCTTTGCGTTTCTTATTGCACTTGTGTCCATTTTGTCTTTTGCCTCTTTTTCTATCATATCTCCATGTCTATATCTTCTAAAAAAAGAGCCTTTTTTTTTCTCTTTTACTCTAAAACAGTGCGCTTGTTATCATAGTACTATGGTCTATAGCCCTAGTTCCATGAATTGTGCAACATTTTTCGTCTATGTTCATTCTCTTTAATCAATATTGAAAGGATACATGATTAGATTGGGATGACCATATATTCCTTTGCTGTTGATTAAAGATGTTTTAAGCTTTTGCATTTCTTTTGACACCGATCGAGAGAAACTTGGGTGCACTCGCGCATACGCTCTACTCATCGTATGTTACATGGTATTAATACAAAGAACAAATAAACATAGGTAGGTATCTATTATGATTATGATTGGTTTAATGCACATGCATGCCCATTCCACACGGGTTTTTCTTAGCGTTGCTAGGTTGGCTACATGGGTATTTTAACTAGGCATGAAAATAAAGTAGCTAGTTGGGTATGGATGTCCTTTTCAATGGTTTTATCTTTCTTAGAATGTTGTTTTTTATACAGTTAATCATTCTTTTGGGACTCTCCTACCTCTCCATTTTAGCATTTTGTCTGTATTCTTGAACATTATCTTGGACGCATTGTTGTTTTATGTACCTGATAACGATGAACTTGGTGTGTTATTCCAATATATTATTGGGTTTTCTTAGTTATTTCGTGTTTAATATTTTGCTTTTATCAAATTATTAGAATTAAACAGTTACTGAAATATCATTAATAAATTTACTTGTACTTCTATATTTATTCAAGCCTTTAGGAAAGGCATGCTTAAGTAACGAACATATTCAAAGCCAATATAATTTCAATATTTACACTGAAAAAAAAAAAAAAAAAAAATCCTTTAGGGAAGGCATGCTTAAGTAAAGCACATATTCAAAGCCAATGTATTTTTAATATGTACATTGAAGGGAAAAAAATCCCTCTAAGTAGCTGTTATGGATAAAATAGCGATCAGAATAATCTGGCCCAGACAGATCTACAGTGCAGGCCCAGTGGCCCAGAAGCCCAATTATCCGTCATCCCTCCGGTCCATTCTCCTGTCAAAGGGGCCCGTTAGTGAGCGCTTGTCGTGATCGCTGATCGCTGTCGCTCAGCCTGATCATTGAGTCTGACCGCAGGCGCCCATTCTGAAAGCTGGCTTTGACTGTTATCTTCTCCGCCATTTAGACCGCCGATTTCTCCTTCAGTTTTTTTTGCTCAGTTTGACCGTTGGTCTTGATTGCTGACCGTTGGCCTTCATTTGTTAGACTTACTGCTGTCTGTCAGCCGAGACTACTAAGCTTGCTCGCCAAATTATCAGCCACGATTGACCGTCTGCCTCTTCGCCAATCCCGCCCGACTAAAGTATTCACCAAGAGGAGCCGTCCGTTAGAAATGTTCAACAAGTCCTTCTCGTCCAAGATGGTCTGGCTAAGCTGATCGCTAATCTTTGAGCGTGGCCGCGTACCGACTCCTTCACTGGTGATATCGCCCGCTTCACTGCCATGACCAGCTGCGGACATGCCGACTTATAATCCGCCTCCTCAACTCTCCAAGTAGCCAAACTTATTAGAGATTCTCTTGTTCTCCCAACCGATTCGATTCTCAGTCTGCTGGAAAACCCGTCCCCGCCTTGCTCCCGAGGATCCCGAGTCAACAGAAGTCAACAGCGCCATGCAGAGTATAGTTCCAAGGCGTGCCATGCATGCTACACCCACTAAAAGCTGTGATCGTGATCTCGACAGCCCATCATGACGTATCCGACCCAGTTATCAGAAATCTCCCTTGGGCAGACCTCGGATGCGACGGATTCGGCCACATTTAATGCACTATCAGCCGCATTAATTAAGATTCCGGCGCATTAAATGCTGTCTGTCATTGCAACTGTAGCTAACTGTTTGCTTTTGTCTTATTCTGTTTTACTGTAGCATGTTCCCTTCCTCTATAAATAGGGGACGATTTTCACTGAAAAAATGATCCCAATCTCTGAGTGTGGTTACTCTGTCAAAATAGTGAGAGAGTGAACAGTGGACGTAGGTATCTTTTTGGGCCGAACCACTCTAAAAACCTTCTGTGTCTTCTCCTCATCGCCTCTAATCTCTCTACCTCATTCTTATTGCTTTGCATGCATTCCATTGTTCGTTCGAAACTGTAGCTTGGGCCCAAAAAACAACCTCATTGACTAAGCAAACCATTTTTCAACGTTAACATTTTTGGTGCTAGAAGGAGGGGCTTATCTTCAGTTTCGTCGCCTTTCTATCCGTTAGCTTTCATAGCTCATTCTTCACTCGCCATGGTTAGAGGGAGGATTCTTAGAGATCTCAATGCAACAAAAAACCGCTAAGAGGCTTCAGAACAACAGCAAGCAATGTCTACTGGAGGAGTATCCAATACTGGTGTAGAGACTTCTAACGTGCCCATGACGGGGGACGCTCAAGGTATACCCCCCTCTCCCAACCTGCCAACCTACATTTAATACTGCAGAGGGAGATGCCATGCAGGCATTACAGGGACGACAGGAGAGGCTAGAGAATACCGTCGCGGAGTTTATCGGTGAGGTCAGGACTCTGTTCCGGAATCGAGCCCAACCTCTCTAAGTTCCTCCTCAGACCGTTCCAGAAAGAAATATTCCCCGTGGGAGGCACGCAGAAGATCAGGACAGGAGGGGTGTTAGAGAGTTTGAACGAGAAGGGTCTGTCCATTCCTCCAGCGTGCATTCTAGTGCTCAACTTCCATGAGCCCGCGATGGACATCGGCCAGAGCAGGCTGGCCGCAATCATGATCAAATCCCGGCCCGCGTAGACAGAACTGGGCCAAGACCTAATGCTGAAGGGCAAGGTGGTAGAGACAACCGATCCCCGACCAGGAGGGACAGACATTCCGCTGTCGGAGGAACTGAGACACGGGGTACATTGGTAGCAGAACTCCTCCAGAGGGTCCGTCAGTTGGAAGCGCGACCTACGGTGCAGGGACAGAGGGGTCAGACTGGAGGAAGAACCCCGTTCGCTTGGAGATTGAGTTGGAGCCGCTTCCTCCAAGATTCAAAGTTCCCAACATCCCTCAATACAGAGGAAACTTCGATCCCTATGATCATCTGGACGCTTTCAATATCCAGATGGATCTCCAGACAACGAGTCCGCTTGTGAAGTGTCGAGTGTTCCCAGCTACTCTCGGGGACATCCCACGGACATGGTTCAGAAGTCTCCCTCCAAGCAGCATCAACAACTGGGAGGAATGTCAGCAGAAGTTCCTGAACCAGTATAAGGCGTTGAAGAGGCGGCTTGCGCCACCTTGTCACATTTCTACCATCTGCCAACGCTCAGGTGAGCCTCTAAAAGAATACACTAACAGGTTCAGGCGCGAGATGACGAATGTAGAAAACCCTACGGATGAAGGGGTATTATCAGCCATCTCGTCTGGTCTGAGGAAAGATGGCAAACTGTACGAAAGCATATATAGGTCCCCGGTGAAGGACCTGGGAGAATTTTATGAGCGGGCTGAGAAGGAAATCAAATGGGAGGAAGTAACCAATCCTTGGAAGACCAGTTCTCAAAGGGACGAAGCTGGTAGTTCCAATCATGGAAAGAAAAGAAGCAATGGGGGAAGCAACCCTGGAGGGCGAAGAGAAAATCAGCAGGTTGCTAAGAAGGCTAGGGATTGGTGAAGACCGGGAAGCAGTCGGGGACTGGAGCAACCACGGTATCAGGGTCGTTATAATATATACAACTCCCCGTCAGATACCCAAGACCGAATATATGCGACTGAGAAGAACAAAGAGAATTTCGGGCTGTCGGTTCCTCTTCAAGGCCCCGAAGGGCGAAGAGACAGGAACAAATTCTACGCTTATCACAATGATATAGGGCACAATACCTCGGACTGCTGGGCGCTCAAGAATGCTATTGAGGAAATGATCAGAAATGGTCGTTTGAGGGATTATGTTATGAGACCCCCGAGGCGACCATCCCAGCAGCAACGTCACCCTCAGCGTTCAGAAGATCCGCCAGCCCAAAATCAGCCAGAGCCGGATCCTACTCAAGGGCCTTCCGTCAGAACTATCCATACCATCCATGGGGGACCCTCGAGAGCAGGAGAATCCAACAGAGCGCAGGAGCGGTTTGTGTGTGAAGCTAGATGCGTCCAACCGGCAAGACAGGAAGAGTCGGGAGGACCTGCCAGGAAAGCTAGGAAGGTATCGGAGGACATCGTATTTACTGATGAAGACGCGCGGGATGTCCGCCTCCCTCACAATGATGTCTTGGTAATCAGGGCGCGCATCGGTAACTCAATGGTGAAGAGGATCATGATTGATACTGGCAGTTCCGTGAATGTTATGTATAAGGACTGCTACGATCAAATGGGGATTGATGACGATCAGCTAAAACCATCCCCTGAACCCCTTTACGGTTTCACTGGAGACTCGGTCATCCCTGCTGGACAAATTAAATTACCTTTGACCCTCGGTGACGCCGCGCGCCAGTCCACAGTGCTGGCAGATTTCCTCGTCATCAACTCTCCTTCAGCGTATAATGTAGTAATGGGGAGGCCAGCGATGAATGATCTTGATATGGTTGTCTCCATCAAGGCCCTCGCAGTGAAGTTCCCAACTCCCAACGGGGTAGGATGTGTGCAGGGCGAACAATCCATGGCTCGTCGCTGCTACGTTGACGCGATCAGAAAGGAGGCCCAAGGGAAGAAGGCAGAAGTGATTTTAGAGCGGGAGTTACAGGTGATCACTTCGTCAGGAATCAGTCACGACTTGGACCCCAGGGAGTTTGACGCGCATCAAAATACTGGCCCAGTAGAAGAACTTGAGGACGTCCCAGTCGATGAAGCAGATACGTCAAGATGTCTCAAGCTGGGTAAAAGCTTGATCCCGGAGGTAAGGTCCCGGCTGATTAACTACCTCAAGGGGAATGCAGACATATTCGCTTGGAACCATGGAGATATGGTGGGGATTTACCCGAATGTGATGACCCATAAGCTGAACGTTGACCCCCGCCATCGGCCAGTCTGCCAGAAGAGGAGACAAATGAACCAAGAACGCAGTGAAGCTCTAAAGGAGGAAGTGGACAAGCTCCTGGCCAACAGGTTCATCCGCGAAGTCCAGTATCCAGAATGGATAGCTAACCCCGTGCTGGTGAAGAAGAAAAACGGAAAGTGGAGAACATGCATAGACTTCACGGACCTGAACAAGGCTTGCCCGAAAGACAGTTTTCCCTTGCCCAGAATCGATTAGCTGGTGGACGCGACAGCGGGGCATGAACTCCTTAGCTTCATGGATGCTTATTCCGGCTACAACCAGATCCCCATGGACCCCAAGGACGAGGAGTGTACATCGTTCACAACTGACCGAGGGCTGTATTGCTACAAGGTAATGCCTTTCGGTCTGAAAAATGCAGGGGCTACTTATCAGAGGCTGGTGAATAGAATGTTTGAAGAGCTAATTGGGAAAAGCATGGAGGTGTACGTGGATGACATGCTCGTCAAATCTGAGAAAGTCGCTGACCACGTCCAGGACCTTGAAAGAATGTTTCGGATCTTGAAGAAGTATCAGATGAAGCTCAATCCCCTCAAGTGCGCTTTCGAGGTCTCTTCCGGTAAATTTTTGGGTTTCATTGTGAACAACAGGGGAATAGAAGCTAACCCAGATAAAATCCAAGCCCTACTGGACATGAGGTCGCCAAGCAACGTGAAGGAGATTTAGAGTCTGAACGGCCAGATAACGGCCTTAAGCAGATTCGTGTCAAAGGCCTCCGACAGGTGTGCTCCATTCTTTGAGGTGCTGAAAAAGGCCAGGAACTTCAAGTGGACTGATGAGTGTGAAGCTGCATTCATACAACTGAAAGAGTACATAGGGCGTGCCCTGCTACTGACCAAACTAAAAGAATGGGAGATTCTGATCGTCTACCTGGGGGTATCCCAGCACGCCCTAAGCACAGCCCTGGTAAAGCAAGAATGAAACGGAGCTCAGGTCCCGATATACTATGTGAGTAAGAAGCTGGTCGAGGCGAAAACCAGATACATCCTGATGGAGCTGCTAGCCTACTGTCTGGTGATGGCGTCCAGAAAACTGCGTCCTTACTTCCAGGCGCACAAGATCGAAGTCCTAACCAGGTACCCTCTAAAGCAAATCCTTCAGAAGCCAGATACCTCCGGCCAACTCATCAAATGGGCCATCAAACTCGCCCAGTATGACATCGAATTCAAGCCAAGACCGACGATTAAGGGGCACCGACGGACTTTATTGTCGAGTTTACCAGACCAGTGGACGATCAGGCTGAAACTTCTGAAGGACCATATTGGGAACTCTTTGTGGATGGATCCTCCTGCGAAAGGAGCGCTGGAGCCGAAATTTTGTTGATCAATCCTGATGGGGGTAAGTTTCTCTGTGCCCTTAAATTTGGCTTCAGAGCAACTAACAATGAGGCGGAGTATGAAGCACTGCTGGCAGGGCTCCGTTTAGCCAGAAGGATGCAGGTTGAGCGACTTAGGATCTTCAGCGACTCATAGTTGGTAGTTTGGCAGATAAAAGGTGAATACCAAGCCAAGGGGTCAAAAATGGCAGCTTATCTGTAGGAGGTTCAGAAATTGCTGAGGGCTTTCGAGACATTTGAATTGAACCAGATCCCGCGCGCCCAGAACTCTCATACAGACACTCTGGCTCATCTGGCAACCGCTCAAGATACGAACTGCACTGAAAGTATACCCGTGGAGTTTCTGCCTATGCCAAGTACCAAATCCAGTGCGGAAGTGATGGCTCTGACAGTGGCGGATGGATCATGGATGAGCCCTCTGGTCGGTTATCTGTAGGAAGGAAAGCTGCCAGAAGGAAAGATGGAGGCACGCCGTCTATGTATAAGAGCAGCCAGTACTGCATTTATGGTGACGTTCTCTACAAGAGGGGCCTCTCAGCCTCCTGCTCAGGTGCATTGATGAGCCGAAGTGCACCGCCTTGATGAGGGACATACATGAAGGGCATTGCAGCAACCATGCTGGAGGGCTCTCATTAGCCCAAAAAGCGCTCAGACAGGGCTTTTACTGGCCGACAATGAAGCAGGATGCTATCGATCTGGTGAGGAAGTGTGATAAATGCCAGAGATTTTCCAAGATTCCCCGGGCACCTCCAGCTTATCTCCGACAGATGATCAGTCCATGACCCTTCGCCATCTAGGGCATGGACCTAATTGGACCTCTCCCAGTGGGTCGTGCGAGGTACAAATACGCTGTTGTGGCCGTCGATTACTTCACCAAATGGGCAGAGGCAAAGGAGCTGGCCGAGATCTCCACGACAAAGATTGAAAAGTTCGTGTGGGATAATATAATCTGCAAGTTTGGCATCCTCCAGTAACTGGTGACGGACAACGGGATCCAGTTCACAAGCGAACAATTTCAGGAGTTCTGCAGCAATCTTGGCATCATCAAAAGCTTCTTCGCAGTAGACCACCCGCAAGCTAACGGTCAGGTGGAAGCGGTCAACAAAATCATCAAGCAGATCCTGAAGACTAAGCTTGAGGCTAGAAAGGGAGCGTGGGTTGATGAGCTACAGAAGATGTTGTGGGTCTACCGCACCACCGCCCGCAGTACTACCGGGGAGACCCCCTTCTCAATGGTTTACGAATCCGAGGTCATGATTCCAGCAGAATTCGAAGTCTACAGTCACTGCAGGGCAAGCTTCAACCTTGATGACAACAACCAGCTTTTGGCCGCCAGCTCAGACTTACTCGAGGAGTCGAGGGAAGCTGCTCGTCTCAGGATGGCCGTCTACCAGCAGAGGATGGACAGGCATTATGACAAAAGAGTCCGGGTACGTCAATTCAAACCAAGTGATCTTGTCCTACGAAAAGTCCTACCCGGTGCTCGCAAAGCAAGCGAATGAGTGTTGGGACCGAACTGGAAAGGACCCTATGTGATCCAGGAAAGCCTGAAGAACGGAGCCTACAACTTGGCAGACATGGACGGGGTAATTCTACTAAGGGCTTGGAACGCCATCCACCTGAGAACATACTATACCTGAATGTTGTATTTTTATTTACCATTGCTATTATGTCACATATGTAAAACAAGCCATGTACAGATGTAATGAGAATTGTCTATCAATTATGATGAATTATTGCTAACATCAAATGCCTACGTGTATTCTTATTTAAGGTACACCACCACAAAACGGCAAAGCGTCAGCTTAAAGCTCCAACATCTGATGGCCCCAAGGGGCAGGAGGGGTTAAAACGGCCACGAGCCCACGTACCTAATCGCCGCTCGTCGACTGGCCTCCCCCTCCGCCTTCACGTGCGAACAAAAATAAAAGGCTCGATCGAAGTGACACTCGGCCCGTTCATTCCATTACGCTGTAGATGCTCAGGTATAACCTTGTGAGCGCAGTTGGAGAAGTTCACTCCATTATGCTGTAGATGCTCAGGCTACGGCCTTGTGAGCGCAGCGGAGGTCCCAACCTCCACAACTTTCGCTGTAGATGCTCGGGTATAATCTTGTGAGCACAGCTGGAGAGGTTCACTTCATTATGCTATAGATGCTCAGGCTACGGCCTTATGAGCGTAGCCGAGGTCCCAACCTCCACAACTCTCGCTGTAGATGCTTAAGTATAACTTTGTGAGCACAGTTGGAGAGGTTCACTCTATTATGCTGTAGATGCTCAGGCTACGGCCTTGTGAGCGCAGCTGGAGAGGATCATCGTACCATATAACTCAAGCTCTTGATGTCTGAACGCAACCCTTCATCAACTCCGACAACGATCAGGAAAAACACGTCGACAGCCCACCTATTCTCCATCTGGTTCCCTCTCTTCCTCAACACACTCATTATTACCTACCGTGTCTTCTATTGTGCATGTATATATATTGGAAGTGTTATGACCACGTATTGTGAGATCAAAATTATTCATCCATCTTCGAGGATTCTTTTCTGCCCCTCAGATTATTATATGTGTTGGGGGTCATCCGCTGGATATCATCCACAACACGAAGGATTACTTTCCTTATTGTACCTCCCCAAAGGTACATATATAGGGGCGGCCAGCCCCTTTATTATTCTTATTTGTTATTTATCTTGCAGGGTATACTTATTCACAATCTACTATGACTATGCGCGTATGAAAATAAGAAAGCGACAGAGCAAATTGAAAGAAATCCTACTGAGATAATGATCAAACGACAACTACAAACTGTCTCAAAGACAAGACAAAAATAATAACTACAATCATATCGATGTTTAAAAATGAGTCTCATTGACAGCAAGGGAAAATATTAAAATCATTTGTCTCAAGGGGCTTTGGAGGAACTGGCAGGAGTATCTGCGAGATCTTTCGAAGAGCTGGAGGGGATGTCCTTGGGATCTTTACTACTGGAGGCTCCTTGAGAATGTGAGCTTTGTCCCCCATCCTTTGCCAATCCTTGAGGAGCTGAGGAGGAGCCGCCCTGGGCTGATAGGGCACCAATCTGAACAAGTGGCAGGTCGGAAACCTTCTGCGGAGCTAGATGGATTGTCTCCTTCTAGGTAGCTTATGCTGCCTTCATCTGGGCATCTTTGGCAGCACGAGCCTCATATTTCTTCACCTCCTCCACTGCTTCCTTCCCAAGGTACAAGTAATCTAACTCAGGATGATGTAGCCACGAAGTGTACAGGAACTTGCTGCTTGTCTTTTTAGTAGCCTCCCTCCAAGCTTGTTTGGCCTGAAGGTCCACCTTACGATATGCTTCTTGTACCTGAGCAAGCTTATCCTTCGCCACGGTCAGATCCTTCTCGGCGTCGTCAGCCCGTTTCTTCTGAAGGATAGCCTCTTCGGTGATCTTATCTACATCCTCAGTGGCTTTCACGAGTGAGGAAGAGGCAGCAAGCCGAAGCTTCTTCTCCTTCTTCGTGTCCTTAAGTTTCTGCTCCAGCTCAGAGATAGTATTCTCAACAGTCGCGAACCCCTCTTTGAGACTCCGAACCTCTGCCTCCAGCTCCATGTTCGCCTCCTCAAGAGCAGTCTTTTCAGTAACACTGGCAGCTGGTCCAACAAGTCGTCGAAGTACTCTCCCGTATTGGCCTCAGGGGTTGGCCCCTCGTCGATCCCTCCTATCATGGCCACCTTCTCAAGCGCTTATCAGGGGGCTCTAAGGCCTTCTCGTCCTCTTCTTTGGCCTCTGAAGTTGAAATCCCCTTCCCAGCGGCACCCCTTGATGAAGGTACCTGTTTCACGGTCTTCTTCACCACACTCTTGAACCTCACCATAAGCTGTTTGACGGACGGAGCAGCAGTGGTGACTGACGGATCTGCTGACGAAGCTGGAGGTTCTTTCGAACCCGTTATCTCCACCTCGGGCCCTCTTGTCTCAGTTGCCGGCGAGGAAGGGGGAGAGACCATTTCGAGATCCATCATTGTTTTGGGTTTCTTGGGGCTTAGGGGAGAAGCGCCTTCTCTGAGTTTTACAAAGACGGATTTAACTTCCCGACCTTTTCGCACTCCAACGTCAAAGGCCAATTTCAGAAGCGTGGTTTCGATTTTGGGTGCGAACCCGTATCTTCCTAGAAGGAAGTTGGTTGGAAGATTGTCGTTCTCAGGGTTTTTCACCTCGGCGAATCTCTTCATCACCTTTGTCTCCTCGTCCGTGAGACTGACTGCTCCTTTGATGAAAGCTGCATAAAGGAATAAAATATGTCAATAATAATAAGGCATGAAGGTACATGTGTGCGCGCTCCAGTAGCAAGCTGAAATACGCTTACCAGGACCATTGTTGAAATCGAAATGGACAAGCTTCTATAGGGATAGACAAGAAGCGTAGAACCACCAGGACTTGTAATCCCCTACGTTTGATCTGCCAACCTTCTGTGGCAGAAATGCTTTATAGGGGGAGTTACGGACGATTATATAGTAAATACCGTCCCATTTAGTGGCAAGAGGATTGGTGGTGGACTTAAAAAATAAAAGGCTCTGGATTATATTCGATGTTAGTGGCGGAAGGCCATTCTTAAGAAAGATGTAGGCCAGGGTGGTTATTTGGCCGTAAGAATTCGGTGTGAGCTGGAATGGGGCTATTTCCAAGTCATTTAATAGGTTTATCAAATATAGGGGAACTGGGAACCTAAACCTCGATTTCACATGTTGGCGGCTGATCGCTATACATCTGTCAGGAGGATCAGCCGCATGGTCACGGTCAGCAGGAACCATAACGCGACAACTGGAAGGAAAATGATATGCCTCAGCCACAGTCTTAAGTTCTTCAAGGTTCATCTGGGAGTCATGTTGGTAAAAGGTCTGATAGGCAAAGGTCTCCCCTCACCCATAGGAACTCGTCGCATCCCCACTGCCCTGAGCGGTTGCGCTTGAAGAGTCCCCACCATGTTAAGGAGACCCCCTTCCAGAGCTTTCTTCGCTAGACATGACCCGACGGTATCGGAGCCCACAGCTTGACATCTACAAAAGAAACAGCCAGTTAGGCTGTTGACAGCCAACCAGACTCGAAGAACAAAAGAAGCCTAAATCTACTAAACCTAAGCGTCAAGTCGTGCGCCTAGGAAAACATAAAGGGGGGGATGGGAGCCTCATTCTGTAACATTTCCCCCAAGATTGAAGAAAGAAAGACAAAGAAGCGAGCAAATTACCCTATACTATCACCGGACTCCACCGGACCAAAGGCATTGCGGAGGCTATCCGCACCAACTGGTCCAGATCCTCAGGAAAGCAAGTACTACGCCAAGAATGAAAAACAGCAGTAACGACAACAATGTAAGCAGGTGAAAGAGGTTTTACCTTGAACGCGGTAGTAACCGGAAGTTGCAGACAAGACCCGTTGAACGGAGATTAAAAATTGAAGCAGAGGAAAAAGATGATGAAGGTATCTGTGATTCTTGAAAATGCCAGAAGAAGAAGATGAAGGGGCATCGTTCTTTTTAAAATAATTCAGCCCCTGCCGTCGGATCAAGACAGCTGTATAACCGCCCCCAATCTGACGACATGGCGTGATTCTCGGGATTTTGTCATCATGCAACATGTCAGTTGAGAGACGTGCATTAAATGTGCACGGCGCTTGGTGTGACCTGTAACCGTTGTCTGGGGAAGCTCCACGTGGCCTGACAATAAAGTGGAATTTAAAAGGTACTGTAACCGCCTTCACCCTGTAACCGTTCTCGCCTATTCTGGTCGCCCTGGAATATATGTCTCTTGGTCCTCTTTAAAGCACCAAGAGCTAGGGGGCTTTATGTTATGGATAAAATAGCGATCAGAATAATCTGGCCCAGACAGATCTATAGTGCAGGCCCAGTGGCCCAGAAGCCCAATTATTCGTTATCTCTCCGGTCCATTCTCCTGTCAAAGGGGCCCGTTAGTGAGCGCTTGTCATGACCGCTGATCGCTGTCGCTCAGCCTGACCGTTGAGTCTGACCGTAGGCGCCCATTCTGAAAGCTGGCTCTGATCATTATCTTCTCTGCCATTCAGACCGCCGATTTCTCCGCCAGCTTTATTTGCTCAGTTTGATCGCTGGTCTTGATCCCTGACCATTGGTCTTCATTTCTCAGACTTACCGCTGTTTGTCAGCCGGGACTACTAAGCCTGCTCGCCAGATTATCCGCCACGATTGACCGTCTGTCTCTTCGCAAATCCCGCCCGATTGAAGTATTCACCAAGAGGAGCCATCCGTCAGAAATGTTCAACAAGTCCTTCTCGTCCAAGATGGTCTGGCTGAGCTGATCGCTAATCTCTGAGCGTGGCCACGTACCGACTCCTTCACTCGTGATATCGCTCGCCTCACTGCCATGACCAGCTACGGACATGCCGACTCATAATCCGCCTCCTCGACTCTCCAGGTAGCCAGACTTATCAGAGATTCTCTTGTTCTCCCAACCGACTCGATTCTCAGTCTGCTGGAAGACCCGTCCCCGCCTTGCTCCCGAGGATCCCGAGTCAACAAAAGTCAACAGCGCCATGCAGAGTACAGTTCCAAGGCGTGCCATGCACATTACACCCACCAGAAGCTGTGATCGTGATCTCGACAGCCCATCATGGCGTATCCGACCCAGTCATCAGAAATGTCCCTTGGACAGACCTCGGATGCGACGGATTCGGCCGCATTTAATTCACTGTCAGCCACATTAATTAAGATTCCGGCGCATTAAATGTTGTCTGTCATTGCAACTGTAGCTAACTGTTTGCTTTTGTCTTATTCTGTTTTACTGTAGCATGTCCCCTTCCTCTATAAATAGGGGACGATTTTCACTGAAAAAATGATCCCAATCTCTGAGTGTGGTTACTTTGCCAAAATAGTAAGAGAGTGAACAGTGGACATAGGCATCTTTTTGGGCCGAACCACTCTAAAAACCTTCTGTGTCTTCTCCTCCTCGCCTCTAATCTCTCTACCTTATTCTTATTGCTTTGCATGTATTCCATTATCCGTTCGAAATTGTAGCTTGGACCCAAAAAACAACCTCGTTGACTAAGGAAACCATTTTCCGACGTTAACAATAGCAGACAAAAAAAAAAAAGCACGATCTATAATTTCACCCTTCAAAGCCTCTCTTATATATATTTATTTTTTTTCCTAACCCAAATAAATTTAATAATATGCATAATTAATGATTAGAATTTATTTTTACGAAAATAATGTTTTCCCTACTATGGTTTGAATTAATACTCAAAATCTACTTTTTTATTAGTAAAAAAGAGGATTTTGAGTTAAAAAAAAAAAAAAGATTTTGAGTATTAATTTAAACTACAAAGAGAAAAACGAGATTGACCCTTTAATTTTTCTTTCGCTTCCTTACTTTTGAATACAATGTATTAGTTTTAATTATTTTAGATCAAGAAAAAGAAAATGAGATTAACCATTTATTTTTTACTTTCACTTCCTTACCTTTAAATACAATGTATTATTTTTAACTCTATCAAGAAAAAAGTTAGAGGATCTCAATCCTGGCAAAATTAAAGGTCAAGTATGCAAAAGTCAAAGGTACATTATATGAAAGTAATAATAGGATCTTAAAAGTTAAAATCAAATTCACATTTGGTTGAACTTGCCAACAAGTAAGAAACGGGCAAAGTTGACGTACGGGTTGTGCAAAGCCATCCCCATGTAGTCATGAGGTCAACATGCATGATTTGTAGGTTTATATATATATATATATATATATATATATATATATATACACATGCTCTATATGTGAATGCATCTAATTATGATAACTTTGTCCAATAATATAACGTGTTAAGTTTAGCTGCATTAAATTCCAATTTTTTTCTCAACATTGCTTTACATTACACGTTATAATATTAAATTAGGCATATAATATCATCATTCCAGTTGTAACTCACATTGTTTTTATGCCTCGAAGAAAACAAAAAATGCAAATACAAGAAAAAGAAGAATCAATCCATTCTAAGCAAACCTTGTTTTCTTGCTTTATCATCATGATATACACAGTCCAGTTAACGATTAAGCAATGTTAAATTCCAGAAAGAGATTAATTAGAAGATAAATCAAACAAAGAACCAAAAGTTCAAACTTGATAGTTTGAAAGCATATTATATACTTGATGTCTTTATAAGCATATAAAATTACAAGAGCCTGCTCATTATCTTTTTGCACCGAACAGCTTCATTATTGTATATATACAGGTCACTGTATCCGTTACAGACTTAAAAGTTATATGTATGAACATGAGGTGTTCAAGCCAAGAACCTTTCGAACAAGTTTCCAAAGAAGAAGCTTGTTTTGGCCCATCCGGAATTAGCCTCAGGTGCCTTTGAATTATTGCCTGGCACTTTCTTCACATTAAGCATCATGGTGTGTCCAATTTCTTTACGAAGTGATTCAACAGTCTTCGTGTCTACAGCATTCCCTGAAGCATCCCTCACGTAGAAGATGTCCACTGCTTGCCCTCCTACGGTTGTCACGCCAGCTCTTGTAACCAATAGCCCATTCTCTCGCAGAATTCTTGTTACTTCAGATAGCAAGCCTACTTTATCTTTTGCACTAAGCTCAAGGCTAATACCCTGATCAGTTCATGTTTGCATTGAATAATTAGTTTCATCAGATCAATTTAAAATGGCACTAAGAACATGGTCAAAATGTATAGCAATGGTGTTAAACAGCAGTATATATATGGGAACTAGATTGGTTCATGTATGGTTTTTAATGCAATATCAACATAAACTCTCTTCAGTTTTTTAATTCAACTTATCTACTTAAATAAAAATTCCAAGAATTTGCAGCAGGTTTATAACAACTAACCACTAATCTAAAATTGTAAACCATAACTTGCAAAATTCATGAAGAAAACTCTAAAACTGTTGCTAGAAGTGGGGTTTGGAAAAACAAAGTGGATAAGTCAATGCAATTAAACAGTGAACATGGGGCCTTGTCTACAGGTGGGAATAGGACACCTAACATTCCTTTCCCTTAAAACAATTCTTCTGTTCAAACAAGATTAATTTGAGACCTACAACTAGATGATTTTCTCGTACAAAGTTTTGGAAATTTTATGCAACCAAAAACCGTTTTATGAAAGCAGGTCCAGGTACATCTGTAAGGGAGTTTCTTAATTAACGTTTTTCAGTTGTAATTGTTTCTCAATGAATAATGCATCAGCACCAAATTTTTAAGCTTATCAGTTGTTGCTATCAAGCAAGCTCGAGTCAAATCCTCATCTTTTCTTTTCTGGTCTGGAATGTGTCAAGATAGATGGCTTGTTGTACTCAAATTGGCTGCTTGTAATTTTCTTAAACAGATTTGTCAGTTTCTCCAATATTTGTTTCTGGCCAAGAATGAGAACATGCACAACTTGCTCAAGTTTTGTCTGAGTGATGCACAATAATTCACAAGAATCTGCCAAAAAGGGGAAAGGCCACAACAATGATAGATGATAGCCACCTAAGTGATACATTGGCTGCTCAACAAGTTACTGAGTATCGCAGATTGGTAGTTAAAGAACTTAGTAGTGCTAGTGAACTAGCCAGAAAGTTTTGGGATCCTGGTGTGTTTGGTTCACAATCAGGTTTGAGAGGGTGGAGAGTAAGATACGATCCAATTTGTTTTCGTAATTGGGTGAATAAAAAATATGCTACTTGATATTTTGTAGAGAAAAAAAAAGTATTGTGGATAATATAATGGGCAAGTGTTTATGGAATCTGATTTTGGATGGACTAGAAAAGGAAATTGAGGTGGGCTGATCAAGCAGCTCTAATAAGTATACCAATTACACTAATGTATTTATACAGATAAAAATAAGGTTGATCGACTTCAAAGGATCACTATTCAATTGGTGATTCAAGAGAACAACTCTCTAGATGACTTCCAAGAAGAAAATCAACTAACATAAAAGCTTTGTGCACTTTCTTATTTCAACTCATCCCCTTAAATGCAAATTCCAAGAAACAAATAATTGCAACAGGTTCGAAATAACTAACCACTAACCTAGACCATAACTCTTAAATTTGGAACACAAATCTGAAACTGTTGATGGATGAAAGATTTGATGAAACAAATTAAATAAGTTTATGCAACTGAAACATAATTATGCAATGTCTGTCAAATTTATCAAACTGAAACATGATTTTAACAAAGAGCATGTTCAGTATGTCAAAAATTCTTGTCTTCCATTTTTAGTCATGAAACTCCACCATCCACCTGCTTTGTTTTCATATACCTTCTGATTAAACATGCTGTAGAGTGATCAATTGTTAACCCAATCATACGTGAAAAATGAACTATTATCATCAGCTGGTACGGTATTTTCTATCTACCTAGGATACTAATTAAAGGGCTACTCATGCATAAAGATTCAACACAGGATACTTGGCTCACCTCGCTTACTCTTCTCTGAATTGCAGCTGCAAGACATTTGATGACCCTTTCCTTCTCTCCTTCAGTATCAAGTATGCAACCATCCATGTGACGAATATAATATTCCTACATGTTTATATTATGTCAGTGCTTCAATCAACTTGTTAATTAAGATACCCTTATGTGAATTACATTGGTAATCAACCTTCAAATCAAGTAACCAACTATTTGCATGGTAAACGATGAAAGTCTGGCAAGCTTTTTCTGATATACAATATATATAATTGCTCGTATTTTAGCATCATCTACACAATTTTTCACACACCTGTGATGCATAGGGGCCATCAGATGAGATGGTGGCATGAAAGACAACGTATTGCATGTCTGTCAATGTGCATACAATGTCAAACATCAGCTTTGCCCGATCTTTGCACTGGACATTGACCACTGAGTAACCTTTGTCCTCACAAAGCTCGACTGTAATCTTTGGTTCGAATGAGGGAGGATAATTGACCTCTGTTGTCCCTCCACCACCTTCATAATCTCTATCAGCAAAAAACATTTGATGAAGCCGCCGATCAACATGGGTGAATCCCATGGAGAAACTGGTGCGAGCCACCTTTTCATCATCCTCACACGCACGTAAAATGTTCTTGAGCTGCTCTTCCATAACAGACAATCTGGTTGGATCATCCACAGCACGGGAGGTAGCATCATCATTGACATAGAAAACACATGCTATTCTATGGTTGTGCGTCCACACTTCAGCGGCTGCCACATTAAACCGGAGGCTGGCAAGGACGGCAGATATTTCAGATAAGAGACCTGGACGGTCGCTGCCAATTAGTTCGATGGCTGTATGATCACCAATGCAGTGCACCCCAACCTGTTTCCCTGGCCAGGTGTTGGTTCCATCTGTGATGTGGCCCTTTGGTCCTAGAGCCTATTGTAACAAAAAAATAAAAGAAAAACATTCCCAATATGCAACATTGAGAACAATTACACGTTTAGGGTCACCAACATTTCCATGTTCTGCCTTTCAATCATCTCCTAACGAAATTTTAAGAAGGATATCTTTCCTGAACATGCATACGGAAATTATTGATGAAAAAAGCATACACCATATGTTCTTTACTGCATTAAGTATTAGGAATCTAGAGCTAATGGACATGGAATGGTCTCTCTTATCAACTCAGATATGATCTTTGAATTATGTTGGTCTACTGTTTTTACTGATACACCAAATTCTGACAGCCAAGTTGCAATAGAAAGGATGCTATACACTGTAAGCCAGATCAATAGATGAGCTCGTTCGCAGATAGCAAGCTTCATGAAGGAGAAAATGTGAAAATTTTATCAGGTTGAAACCGTATATGGCTTGCAATTTTGCATAAACCACTGAATATAACGTTCTCCAACTTAAGCTGATGCTACAGTTTAGCCAAACAAAAGTTGGTGCACTATTACTTGGATGATTAATTTAACTATTTCATATATCACTTATTGCTTATTGTCGCTGCTGTTGTGTATTGGTCATGTGCTAATTAAAATTGAAGCACAGAAAAAAAGCTGAATAAAGAACAAACCAAAGGGCATACCTTCTCAATGTAGTCAATGGTTTTGCTATCTGTAATCTTTTTCCCTTGTTGATCCGTCACATGGAAAACTGTCCATTCATAGACCGAAAATAGGAAACAAAAAGGATCAAAAGGGATGGTTATTTACCATGATAAGAAACTGAATTTTGGCTGATTTGTGTAAAAGCTAATGGCTATTCGGCCATTTATGTAGCTTACTCGTCACGAAAACATTAGTATGATAGCATACATACCGTCCATGAACCATCCGCCATCGGAGGAGATGTAAGCCTTGGTGATAATGAGGTCGAGATCTGATAGAATTTGAACAACTTCCAATAAAATTCCTGGTTTGTTCACACTGTCAACCTGTACATCACAATCCATATACAACACTGTTATCTAATCATTCTTACATGCTGATTATAAGCAAAAATCACAATAAGACATTCTGGATATTATTAAAAATCTCAACTATGTTAAAAGCTTAGATTTGGTTTACTTTCACCTAAAAATAACCTTAAGTGTTTTTCACTTGAGTAATCCTGATAAGCACAATAAAGTTAAATACAAGTTTACCTTAACTATAGTACAATCATGGGCACTGGAATTGTCAACTGACACCCTGCAAACCAATTTAGAATTAAGGCAATACTGTCTTAACATATTCATTTCCATCAACACCATGTATTATATAGACTACATACTTTTTGGAAGTTCAATTTTAACCAATTGAAAGCGAAAACAAAGGACTAAACTAGTAGCATTAGTCTATGTGAGGGGAAATGGAACCTTGGAGGATTGATTCTGATGCTTAAGTTTTCATATTCAGGATCGAAGTATGGCCAACGAACACTTGCCATATAAATCAGTCTCTAGTGCTTCTCTCTAGCTGTACGGAACGCAACAGGGTTACTAATTGGTGTCTTTCGTGATAGAAATTGCGTTTATTTTATTCTCAATCGATTAAGCACAAGTCAGTGTACAAAATATATCTATAAATATATATATATACATATATATGTGATTGAGGTCTGATTTTAAGCATGCATATACATATGCCTATAAGTATACATACATGCTAAGAATCAGACCTCAATCACAAATATAAATATATATATATATAATTACTACGGACACAAAAAACCAGAAAACTACCATTTGTAGAATTAAATTAAATGCTAAGTGGATTAAAAAATTTATATTTATAAAATGGAAGAAAATCGACTTCTATAATAACATATGCCCCCAAATAAACATGCTAAGAATCAGACCTCAATCATAAATCTGAAGAAGAAGTTCAATAATGATCATTTAAGTTATGAGTGAATATAACGACCTAAAACATCTTTACTATTTCACTTTATATGTCCAGTTTCAAACAGAAAAGCATAAGAGTTTTCTAAGAAATCTAAAGGAAGATGAAAAACAGATAGGTAGTTAATCTTGAAAGAGCAAATGAGTGAAAAAAAAACTCAATTCATCAGGGCTGTATGTACAATCCATGAGATGATAGCAATAGGTGGCGAGAGTTGTGATTATGTTAATATTACTAGTTATTTAAATAGAGCAGTACTATTCATCGGCAATGCACCCCCTATCATATGAATGAATAATAGTGTTGTGTGGCCCAGATCACATGATATGTATGCTTGCAGCAGCAGGAGACTTATCTTGTCAATGCTGTGCAGTAGTATACATCAAATTGACTTTGCCAAAGTTTGTCAAAAATTGGTTTAATTAATTATGATAAGTCATTTGACGAAATTGAAAGGTACCAAGGAGAATTTAGTAGCACGCCCACCCAAAATAGCAGAGTCCCTGCACGCATCTACTCCTTTACCAACACACTTACGTCATGCTAAAACTCTGCAACAAAAATTGTAAATCCATGTCATGCTAAGTCAAACAATTCAAACTCCACATCTTGTAAATATAATATAAGAAAATCCTATGAATATGTGGAAGCTAGCCTATCAGGCCATTACCATTATCATTTAATATGTTAAAAATCAAAGCTACATGTATCCAACCTGGGGCAACTCATAATAGTCCCATCAAAATTTCTTTAATGGTTACTAATTGTCAATACAATATAAAATAACACATTATGTGAAATATTAAAATTCAAAAACGAAGTATCTTTAATGGTTACTAATTATTTCTTCAATAAATAAGGGAGAAATGTCGAAATTTAGCAAATTGGCACACTAATTCAGCAAACATCGTAGAGACAGAGTTGACTAAAGGACTTAGACTTAGAATCCAATATATATATATAATAATATATATATATTATTATATGAATAGATATGTTATTGGATACCCTATATAAGCCCATGCCATGAGGGTGCAGTTTGGAATAAAGACTCTATAGAATGGGAGAATGATTCCCAAAGAGAGGGAGGAGAGGCCCTACACATAGACAGGAAAGCTCTCACTAACATTAAGTGCCGGTGAATCGAAGGTTGGCATGCCTACACTCCAAAGTCGGCCCGCCTGCACTGAGGCAATGGGATTTCCTCTAGAATCCAACTGTATCTACGTGCTCAAAACAATTTTTATTTTTCTAAAATTTCACCAAAATTTAAGGACATCAATACAAAAAATATTATTTAGTAAGAGTGGATGTATGTGCTCAAATATGATAAGTAATCTCCGTCAAAAAAAAATAATAATAATACATGATAAGTAATCACAATCGTAATAACACTGACAGAGACGCCGCTCTCCATCTTTGAAAAATTAAAAAAGTGGCATCTTTGAAAAATTAAAAAGTTGGGGGTGGGGGGACACGACGCACGTAATTAAAAGTCGCTTGATAACAATTGAAGTAGCTCAGCTTCAATAGTTTGTTTTTACTTGCTCATCTTTTCTTCAAAATCAAAAATAAAAAATGGAAGACCATATCAAGTGTATCATCACATATCAAAGCTGCAGAGAGAGTTGAAAAAATGCAGATTAAATTTGATTGACGGAGAAATCTCCAAGGAATCACTCAACAGACTAAACAAATAATAGCAAAAACGAGAAGCAGTGATTTATATAAAATTACCTTTGGGTTGAAAGTTGCAACAGAAAACGAGAAGGTGGGAGCTGTTCACATGGTCGACTCGAACACAGAGCGAGGCACGTCGGAATGCCACTTTGTCTCTCAAAAATGGAGGCAGGCAGGCAACACTTGCCGATGGCGTGGCCTCAAGATGCATTACCATTTAAATATCATTTATTTCTATTTCCCCATTAAATAAAAAAATATATTTATTATTCAGAAATGACGCGGCGACCAAACACATTCCATCCGACATTCCTGTACAACTCTATTTATTCTCTTTCAGTCCCGCGCGTGTTCCACGGTTGGCCACCTTTTAAACAATTAATTAAATACATCAAGTACTATCCTCGACATCTCAATTTACAATTTGCCTTATATAAATTCTTCTATTCTATTTAAATTAAATAAAAAATATAATTTATTTTAGGAGAAAAAATGTAATGAATAAATTCGGTTAATTTATTTTAAATTTTTAAAATTAGAAGATATTGATTATATAATTATTATATATATAACTTTTATGGTCATCATCTTCTAATTTTGAAAAGTTATGATGAATCAATCAAATTTATCAATTGTATTTGATAAATTTGATTGGTTCATCATAACTTTTAAAAGTTCGAAGATATTGACCATAGAAATTATATATATCTATTGGTAATGTTAGTGGTTGAGTAAGTTAACTAAATGTATATATATAAACATACACATACAAATATCATGAATATTAAAAAAAAAATTAGACTTTATCGACGTTTGAAATTAATCGACGAGGTTCGTGTAAATCCAAACTGCAGATGTAAGAAGAATTGAACAAAAGTATACGAGAATATGAAGAAAAGATAAAGGAATAACAGAGGACACCAGAAGTTTTAAGTGGTTCGCTTAACATTTTACCTACGTCCACTGTTTTCTCACTATTATGTTATGTGTCGTAAATCACTACACTCTCTCCTTTACAATGAAGGTACTTCCCTATTTATAGAAGGGATACCATGTAAGAGTTCAAGATTTGAGAGAGAAACTTTATTGAGAATCTTGAAAAAGGAAATCAAAACTCTAGAAAACTTCTTCTGATAACAAAATACAAGCTACTTGCACAATAACTGATGCTAACTATATTTATACCTCTCTCACTCAGCTCTTAACTAATTCACACGTGTACTCTTCTAATTACACCATCTAGTGCTCTTCTTATACTAACACCTAACATTTTCCTAGTGACCAATTCTCTATTATTAGCTTTCACACTCCCCCTCAAACTGAGCTGATGTAGATCAGTGAGTTTGAATCTTGTCTTGGAGAATTGGTCAACATGAAACTTATCTTGTTCAGCATCATTGGAGTCCTTAGCACTGCTCCCCCGCAAACGAAAATGATCTTTATCAGTGATTAGCTTGGAAGACAGAAGCTGAAAACGAGAAGAATGAAGAGATTTGGTGAAGAGATTTGCAACTTGAGCTATAATAGGTATATAACGAATTTCCAACTGCCGATTAAACACCATGTCTCTTAAGAAGTGCAAATCAATCTCAATATGTTTTGTTCTAGCATGAAATACAGAATTATGAGCTAGTGCTTGAGCACTCAAATTATCACACCAAAATATTGGAGGAGAAGAAACAGTTAGGTGCAGTTCATGAAACAAACTTTTAAGCCATAAAAGCTCAGTTGCAGCTGAAGCAAGAGCTCTATATTCTGCTTCGGTACTAGACCGAGCCACAACTCCCTGTTTACGAGAGGACCAATTGACTAAATTTTCTCAAAGATAGATGCAAAAACCACCAGTAGATTTTCGATCGTCTAGATTACTAGCCCAGTCTGCATCAGTATACCCTTCCAAATTCAAATGAGAAAATGATGTAAAAGTCAAACCAACAGATAAGGTGCCCCCAACATACCTCATAACACGTTTAACTGCCATTCAGTGTCTTTTAGATGGAGAACTGAGAAATTGACTTAGTTTATTCACCGCGAAAGCTAAGTCTAGTCTGGAAAGAGTTAAGTATTGTAATGCCCCAACGGTGCTCTTATATAATGTAGCATCTTTAAAAGGAACACCATTATGGATAGACAATTTATTGCTTGAAGCTATTGGTGTAGAACAGAGCTTACAAGAAGTCATTCCAGTCTTGACAAGAATGTCCCAAGCATACTTTGATTGAGTTAAGGTAATGTCATGTGAAGACCTGTCAACTTCAAAACCAAGAAAGTAATGTAGAGCACCAAGAGATTTTAATGCAAATGTGAGATTGAGATCATGAATGAGCTGGTTAATGAGTTTTGGATCACTACTAGTGACCAATATGTCATCAATATATATCAGAATAAGAAGGATTGAAGTTTCATGTTTGTAAACAAAAAGAGAAGTGTCTACTTTTGAATTTGTAAAACCTTTTTGCAGCAAGACAGTCTTCAACTTGTCATACCATGCACAAGAAGCCTACTTCAACCCGTACAAGAACTTGTGAAGGTGACAAACATAAGAGGGAGCGGCAGAATCTACAAAACCTTCTGATTGATCCCTAAACACCTGCTTTTTTAAGTCTCCATTTAAAAACACATTTAACAATAAGTGGGATATTCAGCAAGTGGATATCAATAACTAATTAAGTAAATGAAATATATTAGAGTTGAAATGAATATTCACTAAAAAAAGAGTGAAATAAACACATTATATATTTTAAAAAAAATACTTTTTTATGTAAAAATAAAGCCATTGCGTAATTACAAATAAATAAATAAATAAAACCATTTCATCTTTGGAATAAACACAAATAAATAAGACGTGTTAAGTATCGTGCTAAAGGGTAGAAGAGTGAAAAACACTTGCTACATAGCGTGTGATGGTGAGCTTAGCTGACGCTGGCAGAGGCCCACCCTATTTGTTTTTTGTTGGGTACACCATTTTGCGTACAGAGTTTCAATAAAGTTCAAATAGATTAACGGAAAGACGACGATACCCTTATTGGCTTTTTAGCGCCAAGTGTGACAGACATTATCTCCAAGACCGGATCGACGTCCACCGTTGAATTGTTAGGGGGTGAAAATCAAAGTGGTTTTATGATGGGACGTTTCAAATGATAAGTTTATCCCAATCTGGAGCGTCCAACGTGGCTCTGGATCTCGGTTGATGCGTGGAATAAAATTAGACTATTTCAATGAAATTAAGTTAAATAAAATATAATTAGATTTAATTAAATTAAATAAATTAATATTATAATATATTTGATATTATGTGAGATTGAATTAAAATTAGTATTATTCATTATTTGAACTATTATGAAATTGAATAAAAGTAATTATGTATTATATTATTTTTATAAAATAAAATTAAAAATATTTTAATATTATTCCAAAAAGTAAAATCACACCCTTTAAAATTAATTTTAAAATAATATTTATTTTATTATTAGTGAATTATATTTATTTTTTAAATTTTAATAAAGTTATAAAAATAATATTTAAAATAAATTTAAATTTTAATAATATTAAAAATAAATTTAATATTTTATATAATTAATGTAAGAAAATAAATTAAAAAAGAAAAAGTTAAAAGTCATTTTATAAAAAAAAAAAAACAAAGTGTCCCATGTTGGTGGGATAAATTGAACCCACCAACATGAGATAAAAAAGGTTGCATCGGATTGGAGAAACAAGAGATTGGGTTAGAATTTATCCAATCCTAATCCAATTCTTTGCAACAAATAAAGCCTTAAAATTTAGCGCATTTTACCATAGAGGAATGATAAAGTGAGAACCATATCTAGTATCAAAGAATTTAATTGAGTTTTATTAGTATATATCTATTTAAAGAGATAATAATAATCTTCATTAAAAGGCAAAAAAAAAAAAGTTTCAATTTATCATCTTCTTCACTTGTGCTGCAACTCCAAATTTGCAACTAAACTTTTGATATTTTCTTCGTCGTCAAAGAACTGTCATTTTCTTCATTAAAAACTAAGTTTTAGAATATTTTTGTTGACTAAAAATAAATACCTCTCGTCCTTCTTTTTCACCTTCAAACCTTTAAAAAGGTGATGATTCTGAACTCAAAGAATGGATGATGAATTCTAACTCAGTTTATTCTCTGAAACTCTATCCCATTGGTGTATTCTTTGTTTCACTGTTAAATCCAATCAAACTAATCCAACCCCAATTAAATCGTTGTTCTATTTATGAAAGCGAATAGAGTTCGACACCATTCTTCGTGAACTAACAACGGTGGTTATTTTTGCAATCTTTCAAGTTTTTAAAATAAAATTAATTTTATTATTCAAATTTATAAACAGTAAAATAGTGTTATGAAAACTTATGTTAAGTTATTTGGTGCCAATTAAATAAGTATCCATTTTTTTAGTGCTATATTAAAAAAAAAAAAAAAATTCCCAATGATAAATGATTTACATACAAATTGTATGTATTACATTTAAAGATGACCCAACAAAATAAGGCAAAAGTTATCATCATGGTCCATCATGGTCCATCATGGTTAGATGGTTAAAAATGATTATTTGATTTGATTATAATTGGATTGGACTCATTACGCCCCAAATTATATTTAAAAATAAAAAACGAAAAATGAAAATTATCTACATTAAAGTATGGTATGAAGAAAAGGTACAAACATCGTTTCTCATTTTCATTTTTGTCATTCTTTTACATAAAAGTTTTTGTAAGAGTTATAGATTTTACAAATGGTTCTTTTTCTTTCTTTTTTTTTTTAAAAAAAAAAAAAAAAACTATTACAATGATTTTGTAAGAAGAAAAATAACTTGGATTCACAACCCCTAAAATATAAATATGATAAACAAAAAAGACTCTCGTCTTCTCTATTATTATTTTTAAAAAAAAAAAAACTCTCATCTTCTCGATTTTACGCATGTGTTTTACATACATAAGTTTATTTTAAACATATTGACTAAATTTAATAAAGTTATAACTTATATAATAATTCTTGATTGAATTCGCTACCGATACGATATGACTTATGAGATGATTCTTGTCATACTGACACCATCAAACATATTAAACAAAATTATCATCCATTAAATGTTCACTTTATAATGACTGTATTTGTTTGGTATTAATGATTCAAATCTTTGTATTTTGGTTGTAACCGATGAAATGGAATCAAATTCTTACTTTTTGATCCATTAAAGCTTAGGGTGGATTTTAATTTTCATAAGTTTCTTAAAGTTTGCTTTTGTCTTTTCAAAGAATCTGGATCACATGCTTCAACTTTCTTTAATTCCTATTTTATATGTGGGTTGATGCTTTTTTTGTACTTCACAAACATTGCATACTTGTTAAAAATGGGGTCAAGCTAGCTTTAGAATGCTATCACTAATATTATCCCCCTCTTCGTTATTAGCTTATTATAGTCATTAATTTGTTAAAGAATATCTATTATCTCAAAGCCACCAATACCATGAAACACATGAGTAATTGAGGCATAGGATCCGGGAAAAAATATCATGAAGTTGTAATTCATGATTCTGAACAGAAGTACACAACCATTTTTTTCCGTTAGTTGGATCTATTAATAATCTCAAAGCGGCAGTTGGGTTCTAACCGTTAAGTGCACGCTGCATATATAGATACCTTTTCACAATCATTTAGAGTTAATGCTCCAAGTGAAAATTTAGTTATTCTCTGAAATTTAAATTATCAAAAATAATTTTAATATATATATATATTTTTTGTTTTTGGGTTTGGTTATTTATTTGTTAGGCAAGATTATTTATTAATAATAAATCTCAGACATTTTTCAATAATTACTTTTGATTATACAGAGAATAAATATATAAATTCTTCTTCTATGTATTGTGGTGCAAAAAAAAAAAAAAAAAAAAATTATTTCATAGAACGTACAGTAGAAAAAAAATGTATTAAAAAATAAAACTATTTCTTTTCTAATTATACGCAACCATTTAGAGTTTTAATTAATCAAAATTTGTAAGAAGTAAATATTAATTTTGATTATACAGAGAAGAAATATACAAATTATTCTTCTATGTATTGTGTTGCAAAAAAAAAAAAAAATTATTTCACAGAACGTACAGTCGAAACAAAAAAAAAATTGTATTAAAAAATAAAACTATTTCTTTTCTAATTATACGCAACCATTTAGAGTTTTAATTAATCAAAATTAAAATTAATACCCCATGTTTATTAAAATTATACTTTTACCCAATATAACATAATTAATTCAAAATTAATTCATATTATATTTTGAAATCGAACTTGTGACTTTTGATAAATTAATTCATAATTAATTTATGTCAGAGGCATTACTTGGAATCAAATTTAAGATCTCTTAATAAATCAATTAAATAATATTAATTCATAATTAATAATTAACTAATTAATTATTAAATAATTTGAATAATCAATATTATTCAAATACCAAGTGAACAGAAATTTTGCTACTTCCATAATGACTGTAAATGAACAATCCAATTACAATATTCTATATATATGTTTCTTATAATGAAATAAGTTATCAAAAGGACCTTATAAACCTACAATTTTGAGCTCTGATAACATTAAAATTATTAATTAAACTCTTTAATTAAATAATTTATCATTATTAACCTTAGAGTTATTTTACTAAAAACCTAAGATTGCACTCTCGAAACTGTAGACGTTTTCAGATAATTTGAAATTTTCAGTATTCATTGATTTAATCATTACATATGATTTAATCCTCCATAAATAGTTCATAATTAGAGTTAAGTCAAAATATCAATTTGACCCCTCTAATTGTATCTTAATCCTTAAGTATTATTACTTCTCTAATGAACAATATATTTATAACAATTTATGAATTTATCTTTCTATTTATATATGAACAAAAAAATGAGTGCTCTTATTGTTCAAGACCTAAATCAACTCTTAAGGAAACTATTTCTTTACTTCTTGCAAGAATGAGTGGATTCTACTATTGCATAGAATATTCCCAGGTATTTACTAAATCATATCCCCAAAGTACGAAATTATTGATCGGGCATCTACACCGATCTCACCCATGTAAATCAAATGATATAACTTAACAAGCAAGAGTTTATAATACACTTAGGATTAAAATCAATTCATATATGATTATTTGATTGATAAATATAAATTTCTAAATTTAATAGATATTAATTAGAAACTCATGTTTATCATGATCCAGTCCTCTATAATCTTTATTATATAAAGTGTATTCATTTTCATGTCACCACATGAATAGTCTTGGACAAAACTATCTTACTAAATACGAAATGGAGCATAACTATAGATTCACCACAAATAAAATACCCAACTTTTTTTGCTTTCCATGAACTCTTTAGATTACTTATTTCAAACTAAATTCGCTTGTAAATACTACACTTATATACTTAATTTGAAATTACATCAGTAATTAAGGATGTTTTTATGATATATACAATTTTTGCAAAAAGATATTAATTGAAAAAATAAATACTTTATTAATATTTATAAAACCATTTACATAATTACAAACTCTTTGGGCACAAACCCCAACAATCTTCTAATTGTTCTAGAGTAGATTAAACATATCTTGTAATCCTAAACCCTCTAGATGACCTTCAAACACTTTAGCCATTAAGGTTTTTGTAAACAGATCAGCAAGATTGTCTTATGATGCAATCTTCATCACGTTCGCATCTCCCATCTGTACGATCTCCCTAATGAGATAATATTTTCTTTCTATATGTTTCCTTTATTTGTGGCTTTTTGGTTCTTTAGAATTGGCCACTGCACCACTATTATAACAATAAAAAGTGAGTGGTTTATCCATATTTGGAACAACTTCTAGACCAGTCAAGAATTTACGTAGCCATATTGCTTTTTTAGCTACTTTACAAGCTGCTACATATTTGGCTTCCATAGTGGAGTTAGCAATGCATAAATGCTTAACACTCCTCCCTGCAATGCTCCACCACCAAGGGTGAATATTGATCCGGATGTGGATTTCCTAGAATTCTTGTTCAATTGAAAATCAGAATCTATGTATCCTAACGAGATCAAATCCTCTCCATAATACACTAGCATATAGTTTCTCGTTTTTCAAAGATACTTGAGAATATGCTTTACGATTATTTAGTGATCAAATCCTAAATTGGATTGATAAAGACTAACTATTCCCACTGAATAGCATATATCCGATCTTGTGTATAACATATTATACATGAGACTACTTACTGTAGAGACATAGAGAATTCATCTCATATTCTCAATTTCTAGAGGTGTTTTAGGACAATGTTCTTTAGACAAATTAACTTAATGATGAAAAACTAAATGACCTTTCTTAGAGTTCTGTATCAAAAATCGCACAAGAATCTTATCGACATACGATGCTTAAGATAGTGTTAACAGTTTGTTCTTACGATCCCGTATTATTTGGATTTTAAGGGCATAATTGGTCTCTCCCAAATATTTCATTTGAAATTGGCTAGTGAGCCATGACGGTCCCCTCTTTCTTATATAACTAGGAAACTCGTCCGGCAACACCACAGTAACCTCCTAGTCAAGATCTGCTCTGGCTGAAAGATTCCTGTGAAGCTAAATTTTTTTCTTTATTAAAAAATTTGTAAACTCTTTAGAAATTTCTTTAATGCAGAAATGGGTGAGATTTTTTTTTTTAATAACATTTGTAAAATAAGGTTTTTGAAAATTTCGACAACACAACGACTGTTTTTTAAAGATTTCCACCTTACAAAACTTATAAAAATCTATGCACTTCGAAATTATTCAAATCTCAACTATCGGGCTTCAGGCCCTCTTCCATTTTTTTCACAACCAATCCAAAACATAATTTCCATTCAAAGATGATTCCAAAATTCATTAAACTCGAAATAAACATTTCACACAATGGATTCCAAAACATGATATAAAAGCACAAGTGTATATATTTCCCAAATAATATTTACAAACATGCATTAAGTCTAAAAAGAAATATGTAAGTACATGATATTTCAAAATCAACAAACTAGTGCAGTAGCGTCATGTCTTCAACTCGCCTGTATGTCCGACGGAGATGCTTTCGCTTGCTTACTTGTACCTGTACCTGGGGAGGATTTTATTAAAACACGAAAAATAGTGGTGAGTCTTATAATGTAGTGAGTGAAAAACTTTTATAAAACTAAGATATTTGCTTGTACAATATAACCTCCCAAAATAATTTGGAAATCTAATGATTTATTCTAAATTGGTAAAAACTATAAGTTTAGTATGTGGATATAAATATTTTTGCTTGAAAGTGTAATAACAATTCCATGAGTCATAAATCTTTTTCACTTTCTAAGTCTTACGTCTAGTGATGTACTTTCTTTCTATAGCTTGCCTTATAAGATAACTCGGGGAAACTCATCTTTCGTGTCTATACGTCTACACGTCGCGGTACTAGGATTAGGGAATACTACTTGCGTGATCACGGATGTAGGAAATTGGGATTACAATTCCCCCTAGATATCAGGCTAAATGGGAACTTAGGATTATAATTCCCTCTAGATATCAGGCTAAACGAGCACTTGAGATTACGATTCCCCCCGGATATTAGGCCAAACGGGAACTTGGGATTACGATTCCCCCCGGACATCAAGTCAAACCGAAACTTAGGATTACGATTTCCCCCGGATATTGGACCAAACGGAAACTTGGGATCACGATTCCCCTCAGATATCAAGCCAAACGAGAACTTGGGATTATAATTTCCCTCGTTTCTTGTCATACACGTATAAAGTACCTCAACCGAGTAATATTGAGGATTAAGGTAAACCAAAGACACCTAAAATGCTTTCAATATGCTTAAAATTTTTTCTCTTTAACTTGGCTTGTAATTATTCAGTTTTCTAATATACGGTTTATAATCGAAATATTTCCTTAGTATGTCTTTTCTATGCATGTATTTTATTCAAACTTTCTACTTTACTTTGTTTTTAAAAAAATACGTTATAACATAACTTTAAGAAAACTATACATGCATTACTATAGAAATAATAACATGCTAAAAACTCACTGGAATAAGCATAATAATTTGGAAACAACATAATATCGCATTAT
Organism: Dimocarpus longan; assembly: GCA_022984855.1. Lineage (NCBI taxonomy): Eukaryota > Viridiplantae > Streptophyta > Magnoliopsida > Sapindales > Sapindaceae > Dimocarpus > Dimocarpus longan. Next base: position 19,165,203 of record CM041018.1, on the reverse strand, counting down.
GATTATTTAATTGATAAAATGAATAAAAACTTATAAAATTCCACACTCACTACTTGCTTTCTGAATAATATAACACACTCTTTTTACGTCTTCTTTCCGCCCGTCGATTCATTTACATTTTAATATGAGCAAATTTACGTATATAATTAACACATGCATTAACATAAAAACTTTTAACTATGCAAACACATCGAATTATTATTTTTCAAGTCGTAACAATTTCAATTATTCACGCACAAAATCAATTCAATTTCTTAATATCAATACACGTAAATTACTTCGATTTAGGCCTAATTCTCATACTAACACATCAACCAAAATTTTAAGTCATTATAGCCACTTTGATAGAATTTAAACCAATCTTTACACTATCCATCAAATTCAATTATTTTCATAGCAAATATACTCAATCATATTCAATATGATGAAAATTCAAACCAACACCATAAAACATCACATTTTTGCCATTACGTAAAGTTTTACCGCAAAACATCTTTTTAACATTTCAATAATTTCTTTCGATTTCCATGTCAATTTGATCATCCAAATAACTTAAACTCATTATAATCATTTAAAAATAATTGCATAACACTTTAATATCCTAATAATCAAATCATGGAAGCTTATATACTAAAATTTGGCTTCAAATTTTAACATCAAAACTCAACATTTAAGCACTTTTATATGCATGAAAATTACTCAAATGACCTAAACTTGATTTGGACCATTTCCACACTACTTTGGCCAAACCACATTTAAGCTTATAACACCAAGTTTTCTTCACATTAATACTTACATACTCATCAAAATTCATCATTTTTCATGGCAACACAACTAAAAATAAATTGAAACACAAACATTCCTTCATGGTCAAATACCATCCCAATTCAAATATTAATATTTCATCAACTTTCCATACCAAAATCATATGCAATTGAACCTCCACACTAATGAAGTTCCAAATCCTAAAACCTAAACATATTATCACAACCAAATTATAAAAACCCATAAACCCAAGCATTTACATAAACAATCTCATGAAATCTAATTCTTACCTCTTGGAACCAATTCAATATGGATGAATCTTGATCCTAGAGTTGCATTCACCCTTTGTATGTGACCCAAACACTAAAAAATCACCTTTAATCACCATAAGTTGCATGCTGTCTTTCTTGCTCTTTTCAGTTGAGAGCACCCACCCCTTAGTTAACCAAACACCACCTTTATTTCTTTTCTATTCTTCTTGGCTAAAAACACCACTCTTCATCTCTTTCTTTCTTTGAGTTTTTGACCGAGTGAATGTTGTGTTCTCTTGCTTTCAATTTATCTCTTTTAAGTTTCTTTTGTTTTGATTTATCACTAGCTCACACATTTTCTCTCTTGTTTGCTTTTTGACCGTGACACGCCTTTGTCTCTCATTTGCTTCCTTTGAATTTTTCTCTCTTTTCGATTTTGTGTGTTGATTGAATAAGTGTTTCTCTTTCTTTTCATTTCTTTTCTTTTAACTTTATATATGCTTCACATGACAACGCCATTTGTCACCAATTCAATTTGCATGTCTAACATTTGTCACCATTTCTTCTTATCTTTTTGCCACTTATCAACCATGCAAGTACTCTACCTTTCATTATGCCAAGTGTCATCTTTTCTCATGCATGATTCACACATGTCACCATTTCATGCATTCATTCACATTTTTCATTTTGAATTCGAAATCATTTTGAATTAAATCATTTTCAGTCCATTCGGAAATCTTATTATAACTCAATTTCACATCCGAAAATTTTAGTTGAATTCGATTACACGTTTGAATTCGGCCACTTTAAATTATTTTATTACCATACAAACAAAAATCATCCCCGGACCTATTCGAAAATTCTATTAATCATTTTCGTTCTACCCGAAAATTATGCCAGAATTCAAATTTCACAACGAAACCTTCTCCAGGTTACCTAGGAATTTTATTATTCATATTAGACTATCTAAAGATTATTTTATAACCATTTTATAATTTTTGAACTTTTCAAAAATTTTATTAATTACTTTCACACTGATCGGGATCATTCTGGAGATTCAATTTTCATACTTGAATACTTTAAATTATTTTATTATTCCTAAATTATCTGAAGGATATTTTCGTCTGATAAGATTCTGATCATTTACAATCTATTCGGATGGATTTATTTTCGATCGGTTTCAATTTTCTTTAACTCTAGTATTAATTTGGGAACCTTTTGATTTGCGAGGTCTGCTTTATGAAGGTTACTATTTACACGAACATTTTTCATCTAAAAAACTATTCATTCGAAATCATTATTCATACTAACATTTTGTAATACCCCGAATCCCACATCGGTAGAGTACAGATCCGAGGAAGACCATATAAGTGGGATGACTTGGAGACTTATTGAGACACCTTTCGGGATATCGTTCCAAGGGATAAAATCGTGAGGTGTAGCCAGGGCAATGTCGAGCCAAAGCGGACAATACCTCGGTAGGAGACCCAGGTTGTCACTTTGAGCTGAGGACGGCTCTACGCAATAGTGGGGGGGAGTTGTAACACCTCGAATCCCACATCGGTAGAGTATAGATCTGGGGAAGATCATATAAGTGGGATGACTTGGAGACTTATTGATGCGTCTTTTGAGATATCGTTCTAAGGGACAAAACCGTGAGGCGTAGCCGGGGCAACCTCGGGCTAAAGCGGATAATACCTCTACAGGGGACTCAGGTTGTCACATATTTTCTGTCTGAAAATACTATTCATAAAAAATGATAAATTATTTTTCGTAAAACAAAATTTTGGGTTTAACAGTTAACCTTAGAGTTATTCCACTAAAAACTTAATATTACACTCTCGAAACTGCAAATCATTTTTATACAATATGGAATTTTTAGTGTCCATTGGTTTAATCATTATATATGATTTGATCCTCCACAAATAGTTCATAATTAGAGTTAAGTCAAAATGTCCATTTTCTCTCTAATTATATCTTAATCTTTAAGTACCATTGATTCTCTAATGAATAATATATTCATAGCAACTTATAAATTTATCTTTCCGTTTATATATGAATAGAAAGTTGAGCGCTCTTATTATTCAAGACCCAAATAAACTCTTAAGGAAACTGCTTATCTACTTCTCACAATGAGTGAATTCTACTATTGTATAGAATGTTCTCAGCTATTTATTAAATCATATCCTCAAAGTACGAAGTTATTAATCGAGTATCTACATCAATCTCATCTAGCTAAATCAAATGATATAACTCAACAAGTAGGAGTACATAATATACTAAGGATTAAAATCAATTCATATATGATCATCTGGTTGATAAATATAAATCTCTAAATTTAACGGATATTAATTAGAGACTCATATTTATCATGGTACAGTCCTATATAATCTTTATTATATAAGGTGACTCAATTTCTTTGTTACCATATGAATAGTCTCGGATAAGACTATCATACTGAATATGAAATGAACCACAACTGTGGATTTATTACAAACAAAGTACCCAACTTCGTTTGCATTCTACGGACTTTTTAGATTACTTATCTCAAACTAGATCTGCTTGAATATAATACACTTATATACTTAGTTTGAAATTATATCAGTAATCAAAGATTTTTATCATCATATATACAATTTTTACAAAAAAAATATAAATTGAATAAAATGAATATTTTATTAATAATTATAAAATCGTTTACATAATTACAAGCTCTTAGGGTATAAATCCCAACAACCTTGAGTGGACCTGACTCATAACCCAATAGCCCAACATCTCCTGCTAATATAAGATTAATGAAACAGAACTCATAGAAAAAATACTAGTAACTCCTTTATGATAAAGCGTTAAAGCATTCATATAGGTAAATGCATCATGTGACTCATGAACAATAATATATGGAACATGGCTTATCTTTCAAATCTCAATTGTACCACTATACAAGATATTAAAAATTTGTTCATTATCATGTCATTGATTTAATAAAATTTCATTGTTCAAACACATTTAATCTTTTAACATAATATGCTCAATCCTCCAATAATCCATATAATCACAGTTGCAATTCCAAATTACAATTAGTCGTAACTTGTAACTATATGAACAAAATAAAATTCATTAAATCTTTCTGTTTTACTTTCGTTGCTTAGTCAGCAAAAATGATTGGCATCATAGTTATGTCTCACAGACTACATTATCATAACCATAGAAGACAAATTAATGATGGAAACATCACCTTATTACTTTAAGACAAAATGAATAGTCATTGAGGACATAGGTAGAAATTTTATAGAAACTTCAATAGAACTCATACAATAAGGAATCAGAGATAAATTCACTTATTTTCTATGTCAGTTTACATTAAGCACACGCAGCATGAACTGTATGTTACTGTGAATCTTGTCCTTCAATGAGGACACATATGTCTTTTATATTGAAATTATTCACTGTACAGATCTTAGTTCATGTGCTCTATCAACTCCGACCTTGAGTTCCTCAAAGCTCATCTTTTAGGCACCTATTATAAAAAAAAAAACCACATTTGGCTTAATCAGATTTTCATGATGGTGGGAATACATCTTGAGCGATTCAATAATTAATTTTAGGTAGAATCACGTCTTCATCACAGGCAAGATGATATTTCATATATTTTAAGTTTTCAAGAGTATAAGGTCGTATTTATTCTGTAAAAATATATGTGTCTTATCTTGGTTTGCTGTCTTTACGACAAATGCCAATCTCAAACCTAATAATATTATTTCATATATAATCAATGTGAAATGAATATGTGTTAGTTTTATATAACTAAAATGATGTATTTATTTATAAAACAGATATATCTTAACATAATAATTATAACATTATAATATATGTAGACCTAAAGATTTAGTATGTGACATAAATACATCTCTTGTCATAGCTTTTGTGAGTGGATCCAAACCAAAAGCTAACTATCACATGCATAAATACTTAATTAATTGTTACATTTTTTTTTCGTTACTATGTCCCAGACGAAATTATATTTAGTGTTTATATGATTCGATATTCCTTATCTTTGTTATAGGTAAATGCAGTCTAACTATCACAGTATATAGTAATTGACTTATCTGCATTAGCTTTAAAATTTAGATCCTCTAAGAATCTTTTAAGCCTTAATTGATTAAAAGGTTTATAAAATGATTTTAAAAAGTGTAAGTTTGCAATTACAAAAAATGATTTTTATATGGGATCCAGAAATAAAAATGTAAAATCAAGCTGTTTTCAAGAGATTTGAATTTAAATTTCAGTTTAAAAGCTTTGAAATACCAGTGATTTTGGTGCATAACGTATTTAGTGAAAAAGATGTTCAAATGCCATATGTATACCCTCAATTTTCATATTATCTAACACTACGTTTGCAATGCAGAAAATTTCGTATGTAGTCGTCAAGATTAGTAGTTTATTTTGCACTACAATATGCGACGCAGAAAATTCTGCATATAGATGCAAAGAGTTAGAGTTTATTAGCACTACAATATGTGATACAGAAAATTCCGCATGTAGTTGCTTAGAGTTTAGATTATTTCACACTACGTTTTGCGATACAGTAAATTCCACACGTAGTTGTCAAAATATCCCAGCAGTGTCACGATTGGTGTCAGTTGAAAATCACCATGTGACTTACCCACATTGAGCGGTATAGTTCGTCGTCATGTGGTTAGAGTTTTAAGGGGTACACATGGCACTTTTAGTAATAAAGTTTTAGATTAAACCTTATGAGCATCGAAACAAATTATAAATACTTATGCGACAAGTATTGTATTTCCTACATTGATTAAACTAACGAATTTCTTTTGTTGTAGTGTAAAAATATGTTTAGGTACTTTCACTGGGGAACAAAGTAAAAGAATCATCTCGTCAAAAATATGGGTGGGCGAAATCAAAGGATGTACCATATGAATCATGTTTATAATTTGCAAAACTCGAAATCAAGAAGTGCATGTATCATATTGTATTTTGATAACAACCATTACAAAACTTATATTTGATGTAAAAAGTAATGTAAATATTTTTATAAGGTTCTTTATGACATTTGATAAAATTTTTAGGCATCAATTGCATATATTTGTGAATGACTGAATGATAATTGAAATGTATATTTATGGATAAAAAGAAGTTGGGTGGTGATTGAGAATAGTTAGAAGTGTATTTTCTTGCATAAAAATTTGAAAATCTTAAAAACACGGTCGTTATGCTGTCGAATTTTTATTAAAATTTGTTTTAAATTGAATTAAAAAAAAAAAAGATTAGTTAATACCAACCCAACTATGTTCTAAAAAACGAAATTAGTTTAGTCAAAGCAAAGTAAAACGGGCAAGTAATGTGGGGTTCACTCCACGAATTTCTTTTAACCGATAGTAGGGTTACTAGAGGTTCGTTGGAGTGCCCGACGAGGCTCATCAGATACGAGTCTAGAGAGAATCTGGTTTGGTCTTGTCAATTTAAGTTTATGTAAATGATTTATTTTCAAATTTATTTTAAATTGAAAGTATGTTTGTATTTGATTGTGAAAATGAGTGCTTGAGGCCCAGTAGTTAAGAAGATGCATGTCTCAAATTTACAGGGTGGCATTTTCAAAAAATAGTCGTTATGCTGCTAAAAGTTTTATAACCCCGTTTTGCAAGTTACCCTAAAAGAAAAATTTTATGTATTTTCGCTGTCAAAAGAGTTTTAAAATGAGATCGGTACCTCCACGGGACCATTTCAAGCCAAAATGAGGGTTCAATTGAGTTCTATCAGGGTGCTTTGTAGGGACTTCCGTTGGGTTCAATAGAGAAAATTCGGGACGGGTTCTTACAATGCAGCCTCGTGCATCACTGGCTAAGCTTGCGTTTGTAATGCATACGTTGTCTAGCTACCAGACCACCAATATTTTCCTAAAAATTATATCTCGATTCCATTTATGCCTTTAGTTTGTAGTTTGGAAAAGTAGTGAATTATAGATGCCAGATTCGAGAGTTGGATTACCATTAAAAAAAGAAAAAAAAATAAAAAAATAAGATTTCAACACAAAGTCAGATTACAAATCCTAAGTTTTTAATCATAACTTATTAATTTTACATTGAAAAATTGCAGTTTGAAATGCTACAGATTTGTCTCTTAATCTAGTTACATGAAAAATTAAATCACACAACATGGAGGTTAGAGGAATGAGGTATCATGTATACAAATTTTAGTTTTCAATCCTTTATTTCTCAGGCTTTCAATCTGAATAACAAATTTCATGACATTTTTAATCATGAAATCATGATTCTAAACCAGCAAACAATCCAACAATCACTCTAATACACTAAAAACATTCAACGCACTATAAAATTATAAAAAAGATAAAAACTTAATCGAAAAACATACTCGTTTTGTGTAGTGGAAGTACTTTGGATTTTAGATTGTTTAATTGGTTGGAATTTGGTTACTAGATGTGGAACCAAAGATGGGCCCCATTTCTATATGACTACGGCAGCCCGTCAGCAACTCCATTGTGGCCTTTCAGATGAGATCTATCCCGATTAAAAGGTTCCCGTGAAGTTAAGCCGTTATTTCTACTGAAAATCCTTTATAACTTTTAGAAGTTTCTTTTCTAATGGAATAGGTTGGAAACTTTTTCTTTTAAGAGTATATTTGCAAAACAGGGTTATTAAAAATAATTTTGACAGCACGACTGTTTTTTTTTAATTTCTACCCTGCAAAATTTTATAGAAAGCCTGTACCTTTTATGACAATTAATTTCTCAACTTTTGGGCCTCAGATCCTCTTTTCCTTTTCAAAAATTAAAAACAATCATGTTTTTAATTTAAAATACAACTTGAAACTTTTAAGTTTAGCAACCTACTAGTATGAAAATAATGGAGAAATATCATTAAAAATATTTACATGTCATGTATAATTACATTTGCATGTTTTTCCTAAAACTGCTTATAATTACATACAAAAGTTATTATAAAAGTTTTCAAAAGCATAGATAATAAACATGCATAAACACAACTGTACACGACTAAATCCGTCTACTCTTAGGTCGGAGTCCCTGCAACTAATGCACATATACTTATACCTGCTCCTAGGGAGGTTTTATTTATAAAAACATAAAAATAATGGGTGAGCTAAACGAGTTCAGTGAATGTCATACGTTTCTATTCAAATTCTACTTTCAAAATTAAACCTCCTTAACGTTAGAAAATGTTTCATAAATGCTTTAATACTGAAAACCACATCTGATTTAACTGCATGAATAAACATTTATAATAATTATAAATCATGTATCGTAAAACTGAATCTCAGTAATATATTGAAAAGCGAGTTTTTTTATTTCGAAAAACTATTTTGTAACGCTTTTCGAATCTAAATTATATAAAATAACATTTGCATGATTTTATTTTTTTGTTGCAAAATATAAATAGTGATAGCATCGAAACTTTCAAAAAACTTCTAAGTGAAATAAACCAACCATTTATAATTCGCACCATATGTTACCCTAGGTATGAAATGAAATTTACCATCGCTCAAGCCTCCACAGAATTTACCATCGTTTCGGTCACCTGTCCTGTTCTATGTAGCGGAATTTACCATCGCTCACATAGGAGCTAGCCATTATATACCTAGTTCGTGCATGGACGTCATACTAGACTCGACTAACTAACACGATCCCTCCTTCTGTTAGTGACAAACACCCCTGACACTATCATGCACGCACGCATTAAGGTACTTTGACCAGTAACATCTATCTGAGATACTTATAAGGCGTACCATAGACTTACAAAAATATTTCCAAACATGCTGCTTTTCATTATATAATTCGTATCTCAAACAACTTCTAAAATTCATGCAGGAGGTTTTCAAGTAAAATTTATTTACTTTAAATCAATTTTCAACTTTAAAACCAAAAACTTCGTCTGATGAAAAATAAATTATTTTTCGATGAATCGTGTTTCAAACTAAAAGTATCAGAGGTAATAATAATTTTTTGAAAAGCGAACTTAGTGAATGAAAATATTTGAAATTAATATTAGAGTTAAATAAAAGTGAAACAAATCGAAAACGAATTCATTCAGATAGATTTCGAGTGATCCGAAAATTTATCGGACGAAATTATTTTTTTGGATTTGGGATCGTATAAAATATTTTTAGAGAAATAAAATAATTTCGAGTGTTCGAAAGTGAAATTGAATTTAAAAATAATTTCGGAGGTGTAATTAAGTTATAAGTAGATTTCCGGATGGACGGAATCGAATCTGAATTCGGAATCGGAGTGGAGGAATGTATGGAAGAGATAAGTGAAATAAAATTAGTGCATGTGTGTTATGTGTCGCGCATGCATAAAAGAATGAAAACAAGTGTTGAACTAGCTTGGTGAATGGAGGACAAATGGAGGTGATGCATGATTAATTGATGACACATGACATAAATTTGTGAGTGATATATATAAGTTAAAATAAAATGCACAAAGGAATATACAAGTCAAACAAGAGGCTCGGTTAAGCAAGGAAAAGAGAAGCATTTGTATTCTAAGTCACCAAAAGAAAATCAAAACTGAGAGACAAGCAAATTCAAAGCCGAGAGAGTGAGAGAGAATGTGTGAGAGGGAGAGTGATTCAAGAGAGCCAAAAGCATCAAAACTGAGAGATCAAATACTCAAAAAGAGAGAAAACAAGAGAAGCTCAAACAAGTGTAGTTTTGATTAAAGAAGAAAAAAATGAAAACAAGGGAAGTGAGAGGCATTGTGTATTCGGTCAAAGCAAGCAAAACCGAAAAGGAGAGAAGCCAAGGGAGAGAGGGAGCTCGGTCTTGGAGGTAGGGTTTAGCCGAGAGAAATCAAAGGGAGAAGCTACTATTTTGGGTGATTTTTGGAAGCCAATTTTGATCAATTTCAAATGCATGCAAGAGAGCATTTCAGTCAAGCGAAAAGGGGGCTATTTTGCTGTGTATAAACCAATGGGACAACAAGTATTTTGAGTAAGTTTAAAGCTATTTTTGAAGCTTTTTCACTCATGCAAGAGGTATACATTAAACTAGAAGCAAAATCTAACTATTTACAGTTAGTTTGAGAGGTAAAATTTAAGTTTTCCATGAATTAGTTGTAAGATATTTGAATTTATAGTTTTTGATATTTTGGTTGTGATAATATGTTTGAGATTTAGGATTTGAACCTCATTAGTGTGAATGTTCAATTGCATGTGATTTTTGGTGTGATAATGGATGAATTTTTTATGTTCGAAAGTTGTCAAAATCTGAAATTTATGGGTTGTTATAGTCTAAATATATTTTCGATTTTGTTGCCATGGAAAATGATGTGTTTCAATGCGTTTAAAAGTGTCGAAATGTTGTTTTGGCTACCGAAAATTTGTTTTTGGGTGTTTCGGATAATTTTTATTACGACTCAAACGCGTTTAAATTACGAATTTTGAAGTCGAATTGAAAAGTGAATATAAGAGTACTAAGCTGCCATGATTTTGTTTGGGGATCCTTAAAATGATAATCATGATGTTAGGATAGTTTGAGTTATGTTAAAGTTATCCGGATATTTCTCGTTAAGCGTGAAAATATTTAACTATTAAATTTCGAAGCCGAAACGTAAATCGTAATTATAGTGACTAAGCTGCCATGAATTGAAATTATGATTATCGAAGCGTTAAGACTTTTATTTTTTTTATATGGTTTGCATGACATTATAAGTTATATTGATGTTAGGATTGATTTGAAACAAAAATAAGCGCATGAATTGTTAAAAAGGATAGTTCACAGCGAAACTTTTCGTAATCACAAAAGTATTGCGTTTATTGGTTTTGATTCGAAGTTTCATTATATAGAATCCGTTAAGTGTGATTTCGATGAGACAATTGATTAAATTGGATGGCGTTAGCATCAATTTAAAAGTGGTCGAAGAAACTAGAATAATCATAAAGTTCTATTGGTTACGTTATGTTGAAATGATGTTATTTCAAAGTAATTATCGTGTGTGGATATTAAGGTTTTCGAATTGATATTATACATGATTAATCGAAGTTATTACGACTTGAGAAAATAATGATTCGATGCCCTCGTGTAATTAAAAGCTTAATTGTTAATACGAACATTAGTTTTAACGATAATCCGATCGTAAATAATTGTAGGTGAATCGGTGATCAGAGGGGGAGCGTAACAAGAGTGGTTGTTATTCTATTGAAAGCAAGCAAGCTTTTGTACATTTTAACATGTTATTATTTATATTTGAATACCATGATTTATCTCTCAAATTTTAGCATGTTTTTGATTTATTATGGTGCATGTATAATTCGTAAAGTTATATTATAAATGCATTTATTGTTGAAGTAAAACAAAGTAGAAAGTTACATGAAATACATGCATGGAAAATATGTGAGAAAGTTATTTTGAACATTTTAGGCTTTCGCGTTAGAAAGTAAGTATTTCGGTTATGAACCGTATACTAAAGAACAAAATAATTACAAGTCATATTAAAGAGAATGTTTTAAGCATATGGAAAAGATTTTAGATATTTTTGGTTTATTCAAATCCCTAGTATTTCCCAGTCGAGGTACGCTATGCATGTATAGCTTAATATTCGAGGGAAAAACGTAATCCTAAGTTCTCGCAGTGCCTAATATTAAGGGGGAATCGTAATCCCAAGTCCCTGTATAGCTTAATATTCGGAGGAGAAACGTAATTCCAAGTTCCCATATCGCCTAATCTTCGGGGGGAATCTTAATCTCAAGTTCCCGTATAGCTTAATATTCGGGGGGAAATATAATTTCAAGTTCCCGTATTACTTGATATTTGGGGAGAATTGTAATCTTAAGTTCCTGTAATACCTAATATTCGGGGGGAATTGTAATCCCAAGTTCTTGTATCGCCTAATATTCGGAGGGAAACATCATCTCAAGTTTTCGTATTGCTTGATATTCGGGAAGAATCGTAATCCCAAGTTCTCGTAGTGCCTAATATTAGGGGGAAAACGTAATCTCAAGTTCCCACATTGTCTGATGTTGGAGGGAATAGCAATCCAAGTTTCCACATCTGTGAACATGCAAGTAGTATTCCCTAGTCTTAATACCGTGACGTGTAAACGTATAGTTACGAAGGATAAGTTTTCCCGACTTACCTTGTAAGGCAATTTATAGAAAGAAAAGTATGTTATTGAATGTGAAAATTAGGAAACGAGAAAGATTGACGATTTATGAAATTGTTATTAAGTTTCAAATAGAAATACTTATATGTATATATATATACCAGATATATCATATCTGTAGTTCAAAATAATTTAATTGCTTATCAAAATTATTTTGAAAGGATACACATGTTTAAAAAGAATTTATTTTAGTTTCTATAAGATAGTCACTCACTAAGTTAGATGAATCACCGTTCTTTCCTTGTTTTGATAAAATCCTCCCCTGGTGCAGGTTCGAGCTAGCAAGCGGAAAGAGCTTAATCGTGCGGCTTACTGAAAACGCGACGCAACTGCACTAATCTACTTTTTGGAAATTTACATGTACATGCATAACTAACACGACTTTATGCACGTGTTGTAGATGATATTTATACTTCCATGTTTTGTATTATGTTTAAGATTTTTGCACGTGTATCGTTTTATATAATTTGATGATTTCAAATGATTTTATAATCTAAGTTACATTTGTGGATTGTTTGTGAGAATAAATGCAACCTGAGGCTTAGTAGTTGAGAACGAGAAATTTTTTGAAATGCTCAAGTTTTCTTTCATGTTTTACATGATGGATTTTTTTAGAAAAATAATCATTATGCTGCTGGATTTTCAATAAAATATGATTTATATAAGTATTTCAAAATAATAATAATAATAATATTTCTGAGAGTTTTTAAAATCTTTTAGTTTTAAGAAAAAGATTTAGCTTCACGAAAAACTTTCAGCCAGTACACATCTCGCCCGAAAGGCCACTATGGGGTTGCTAGGCAGGCTGCCTAAAAGATAAGGAAAAAAGGGGTCTGTCATCAACATTTCAAAGCATGAATTTAAATATAACATATAGCTTCATTGAATAGAAAAATAATCATATCAAAATATTTTGAAAGGACACTCACTTATTGTTAACTCACAATAAAGCACAATTTAGGGTTTCCTCGTTTCCACTTTACCTACATATGCTCACATTTTACTTTCAGCAACGACATTACAACTGAATTTATTCATATATGCACCCTATTCGAAATTCCTAACATCTAGGCATGTAAAACACTTCAAACAATGTCTACCTTCACATCAACACATTAAACGAAATTTTTGAATAATTCTAACTTTTACACCATCTGTCTCATTTAATTTTCTCATCATAATCATACTCAAATACATGCAAAAATAATGTCAAATCAATTCAAATTTATAAAACTCACACTTGAGCAATATAGCATGGTTTTGGCTGTGAGATTCATCATTCAATATCCAATGGATTTCTTTTCAATTTCATGTTATTTCATCATCAACATAATTCATAAAATCATCCAAAACAATCAAAAACAATTGTCCATGACTTGAAGTTACCCATGGCCGAAACATAGCAATTCTATACACCATACTTTTGCTTCTCATTTTAACATCCTAACTTGACATTTTAGCACATATATATATAAAATCACTCAAATAAATTAAACACAACTTGAACCATGTAATTTCATCTTTGGCCGTGAATTATGCCCAAACACAACACCAAGATTTCTTCAAGTTTCCACTTGAAATCATATTAAAATCACACCAAATCTCATTATAAGGAAACTAATGTCCTAAACAACATCAACTTAATTTTAAATCAAAAAATCAACTTAACTAATAAGCTTACTACTTGCTCTTCGGTCTCTAGCCTTGCTTTCACACCAACTTAAAGTCTCAAATCTTTAGATTCACGCATACGAATCACAAATTATAACGACCCATTCTTTCCCCATGTTGGGCCGGGACCTTCCTGGGTGCATGGGCTCACCCATCCTTCGGTCCAGGTAATATCCCTTAGCCTTTAGGGATTTCATACGCCTCCCACACCTCTCGAACCCATGACCAAGGCCATATAGTCAAATGGGAAGCAAGATGTGTACCAATTGAGCTACTAGCTCAATTGGTACCCACCTCTCTAAGGATTTGGATTTAAGGGTCAAGGGCCAGGTTCGAGAGGTGGGAGAGGCGAAAGAAAACCCATCTTGACTGTGACAGTACCTTATGAGTGGCAAGCCCCGGGCCTAAAGGACTAAGAGAAGGGCTGGCGGGGACCCCACACAAATAATTCATTAGGAACCATTTACCAAACATTTATACATACAAGTCATAGAAATTCAAATCTTACCACTTGAAATCAACTTGATATTGCTAGAACTCACTCTTGGGCTTGTGTATACCCTTTGTATAACTTGAAAACACTAAAAAATGACCTCATAATGATCAAATGTAATTGTTATACTTGGTTTTCCTCTCTTAGCCGAAATCCCCTCCAAAACTTTCTAGTTTCTTCTTTGTTCTATTTGATTTCAACTTTATATAGTCTTCAATTGTCTTAACAATTGCCCTCAAACTAAGTTTATATTTACAAGTTTGTCATTGGTTTGGTTTGGAGACTTTTGATTGGTTGAAACCTAAAAACCATTTCAATTCTAACTAATTCCATTCCAATTCAACCAAAAGTTAACTAGTTAGTTATTTTGTCTCCAAAATTACCCATATGCCATCCTTATCTTTACACTCACATGTCACTCACATGCACTATCTCATATTTTTAAATTTTCCAAAATACCCTTATACATATCTTAAACTAATTTATTTAATCATGTTGTTTTTGGTAATTCCTTTGATACCAATTTTACATTAAACCTTAATAAATCACCATAACACTTATCGTATTTGAATTTATCTTTGGTCTATCCGAAAATTCTACTAGAATTCAGTTACACATCTAGACACTTTAAATTACGTTATTATTTCATAAATAAGGGCATACTTTTATACAGTACATATATAGTACTAGAATTGAAAGGGTATATTACAACCAAACCCTCAAATCACAGTGTTAAATGTCTTACCCTTTTGTTGTCTCTATTTTCTCACTGTTCTTTTTTGTGTATTTGCTCTATATGTTGTATTGAAAAATGATTTTTCCATTAATCTTAAAAAGCATAACAACATCATATATTTATAGTGGTGGTGGTTATTTTTTGATAACCACCAATAATTGCCACAACAGTTATTTTTCCTATCCAAATCAATGGATTATTGTCGGGTATATATAGTGCTTTTATAATCAGGTATCTCTAACTTAAAAAGTTAGCAAAAACCAATCAAATTCATCCATTCCATTTGAATTAAATATGAGAGAGAATTTATTTTATAGAGAGAGAATGCAATGAATAAATTTGATTAGTTTTTCCTAACTTTTTAAAGTTAGGGATACCTGATTATAAAAGCACTTCTATATTTATATATAATATTTTTATAATTAGTTATACCTAATTTTAAAAAGTAATGACTAACTAATCAAATTTATTCATTGCATTAAATTCTTTCTCTTATATAACTCAAATGCAATTGGTGAATTTAACTAATTGGTCTTTATTTTTTAAAATAAAATATATTTGATTATAAAAGTCATATATATAATGATTTTACCATTAGTACTTCCTAGGACAAACCAATCAAATTAATCCATTATATTTTAATTAAATAAGAGAGAGAATTTGTTTTAAGAGAAATAATATAATGAATTAATTTAATTTGTGCATCCTAACTTTTTCAAATTATAAAACATGGATAATAAAATCAATATATATAAGTAATGTTTCTACCATTAGTGTTCCCTAACTTTTTAAAAGTTAGAATGAATCAATCAAATTCATCAATTACATCCTCATTCCTAAAAAAATTATCTTTTCTATTCAATTCAAATATAATAGATGAATTTGATTGATTTGTCCTAACTTAAAAAAATTAAAAGGTACTTATGGGAGAATTATTATATATATATATATATATATATATGTAGATAGGATTGGAGGATACGATTTTTAACGCAAGTTTTGATACAATTTTTTAACCATTGGATTGAAAAGCATTGAATGGTATAAATTAGTTTAATTTTGAATTTGCACACTTAACCCTATTTTATCTCTATCTTTAAATCAAATAAAAAAAACTATTAATTCAATTTTCATTTAATCTTGTATCTCGATTTAGTTAACCAAATCATGTAAATAATATATGGATTTAAAGATCTCAACTTGAATTTTCAAATAAGATATATATTACATATATTTAAACAAACATATTGATCAGAATAGCCTAACATCAAAAATAAATAAATAAAGGAAAAAGAGAATAGGAAAGAACATGAGTGAAAAGAGAGAAATTGGGCACAGACAATAATTTGGTATAACATATCTCTCTAACAACTCTATGCTTTTTTTTAAAAAAAAAAAAAAAAAATTAAAGATGCACCATTGATTACTTTTCATTTCAATGGTGTCAAAACTTGTGTCAAAATTTGTGTCCCCAATCATACCTAGCATATATATATATATATATTTACAATACTTGTTAGGACTTTTCAAGTTTAAACACTATTATCCGAAAATTGACTCTCTTAATAAAGAGAGAAAACTCTCGTACAAGTTTATAAATGTGCATGGTAAGCTTTTACAAAGATATGCACTAACTATTTAAGTCATGAATGGATGAAAACGTAAAAGCTACCATTACTCTATATTAACTGGCTTCCTATATAAATGACCAATAATTCTTGGCATTACTAAACTTCACCATACTCAATAATTTTACCAATTGTTTTACCCAAAACCAATGTTATTTGACATAACAATCAAGACAAAGATTGTTATCCAATTTGCAGTGGAATGAGGGGTGGGAAAATAAGGAAACCAAACCAGACTGGACTAGACCAAAAATGTTGATTTTCAATAAGTCAATTCAGTTAAGTTTTTGATGTCAAAAATTAATGTTTTTCAGTTTTGATTTTGTTTTGGGTGAGAAAAACCAACTTGACCAGAAAATTGACCCAAATTTTATTTCTAAAAAAATTATTGAGGTATAAAAGACTCATAATTCAAAATAAACAACCCATTCTTTCTTTCTTTCAGGGGCAAAAACTGGACAAGGGATTTAAGATTTTTATGGTGTTTGGTTGTGAAGTGAGACTTTATACTGGAGCTGAATTTATAAAGCTTCAAATGGCAATTTTTTAACATTAACTGATCATCAGATATAGCTTTTTTTTTTTTTTTTTTTAATATATGAATGGCGTATGTTTATTTGGATTAATGTTATGAAAAAAAATACATAAACAATAGCAATAAACCAATATTATTATCTTATACATGTGATTTAATATGTTTATTAGGTAGTTAAAGGTCATCTGTTTTTTTCACTTAAGATTTAATAGTGTTAAATTACATCTATTAAGTCGTTTTTATTTATTTTTTTAAGTAGTCAAACAATTTAAAACTACCAAAAAACAATTGAAAAAAATTAAGTTAGAATTCTTAACATTTTATTTAATTACAAATCACTTAATGACATTTAAAAGTTTTTATTCCAAATCTATCATCTCCAAAATAACATAATTTCAAATTTATCATAATTTTATATTACTCAAATTTTCTTTTCTTTTTTCTTCCTTGATACTTACAAAAAATATATTTGAAAAGTAAAATCAAAATACATCTCATCCCTAATTGTCTTGAAATTAAACTAATATATTTTAATTTACAATTTAAATTCATTTTTTTAGTTGTATTCTTAAATATATTAATATATTTAAATATAAATATGACTAATATTACTATATTTTTTAATCATATTTCAACTATGAAATATTATTAATATGTACATGAAAAATGTTTTAGAATTTATTAAATTATTTATTTTCAAATGTTTGTATTAAATTAATTAAAATTACATAATAATAAATAGTAAAAATGGTATAAATGTTAGTTTATTAATTTTCAGATAATTTTAAATTTAAAAAATAAACAAATTTACAACATATTTAGAGGTAGGAAAAAAAACAAACATGTTATTCAAATTTCAGATTTCAACCACTATTCAGTCATCAGTCTTAAACAGCACTGTTCAATTTTTAAACAAAAAAACAAACAACCCCTTAGTGAATAATGAAGGAGACTTTATTCAAAGCCTTATTTTATACTTCCAAATGAATTGCACGTTGAAATTGTAGAAAAGAGCAAGTGAGATTACATGTAACATCCGATAAAATATATATAAAAAATATTTTTTATCGAGAATGTTAATTAAAAGAAGAATAAAATCTATATAATAAATGTATTGTTTAGCCTAATTAAAGTAAATTTGAACTTTAGTATCAGACTAATTGAATTAAAATTGAACTTTCAAATTGATCTAATTGAATAAAAATTGAATTTAAATTCAACCCAATAAATAAACTGGAGGTACATTTTCAAGACCCAAACTGATTTGAGCTGAATCGAACCAATTCAATTCGATCTAAGGCGTAAAAACTAAAATGATAATGCCTTCCAGTCAACCATGTTTCCAAAATTTGTACTTTTGTGAGACAATGTTCTCTCTCTTCAAGCAAGTAAAAAGAACACCAAATATGATTCTTATATATTGATTATATAGCTTATATTTATACATGTAACATGTGGGGTTAGTTGATGGAATGAAGGGGATGAGCTGATAAGCTTGGACCTGAAGTGGAATGAACCAACCCATTGGTGGGGATACAGATAGGTCAAGGGTACAAGGACAACACCCCAGTGGTATGGTACGATATTTATAAAGGTATTTTCAAGATTAGGGTTTTCATGTAAACACTGTTGTAACTCTATTGAAAATATAGTGGAATTTCAGCCATACGAGAGTAGACGTATGCACACTATCAAAACACTATAATTTTTTGAGTTTTCTTTCTTCTTCTTACTTTATTATTTCATCTCTATTGCATAACACTATACAAACACATAAAATGACAAAATGAAAAAAACAGTGTGTCAATTGTAGAAAGCATGATATGGATGTTGAAAACCCAATTTTCAAAGATAGCAAATATTTGAGAGAGCCAAAATGAACAAATAAAAGACACAGAACAAGTGTGTAACTGTAGAAGATGCAAAGATGATAATTTTTTCTTTTTAATTTTTTTATTATTGAGACTGACTCATATAATCAGAACCTATCGGTATGGGACATTATTGGCACGATCCGAAGAGCTGCTCCCATACGGAAGGGAACGACTCGCACGAGATGGATGGTCTAACAGGCCCCGTTTCTGCACATCTATTTTCATACAGATGGCAGTCCGTCGGTAACCCAACGGTGGCCCTTCAGTAGAATTCCGATCCGACTAAAAGATTCCTGTGAAATTAAGTCGTTTTACTTTTATTTAAAACTATACTTTTAAACCTTTTCTTTATATGACTTTGAATTAGGTTTTAGTAAAATTTTACACAATATAACGACTATTTTTCTGAAATTGCCACCCTACCACTTTGGTATAAAAAAAAATTAAACAATTCCAAAATCAAATGATTTCCCCAAACTTCTGAGCCTCAGACCCTCAATTCATCAATTCATAAGCAACCACAAACATGTGATCCAATTTCAAAATAATTTAAAAGACAACCATGAGTCATGCATATATATATTTATTTACATAGCTTCAAAAATATGGAAACGTTATACATCATGCCATATACAAATTGTTAAGATTTTCCTAAAATAAAATACATTTATATAATCACAACAGCACCCCAACTAGATTTGTCTAGTCCTGAGCTGGAGTCCCTATTCTTAATGTACCTGTACATGTATCTGCTCATAGGGAGATTTTATTTATAAAACACGAAATAGTGTGAGCCTTATAAGCTCAGTGAGTGTCTTATAATTTTGTTTCAGTTTTAATTTTATAAAATGTCTCCCTTAAATTTCAAAACTTTTAAAAACTATAGTATAATATTAAAATCGGTTTTTCTTTGAAAATAGTATTTCATTTTATTGTATAGATAAATCATTTTTATAATTACTATTCACTTTTATTTCAAAACTAAATAATAATTTGAAGTCACTATATGCTTTTTAAAATGTTTGATGAAAAATGTAAATAGTGGTTGTAACGCCCCGAATATCCAGATGAATAGTATTTCAGACGAAATAGTGATTTTTGAATAAATAGTGATGAGTGAATAGTGATTTTTGAGAATTGGATTAAAAAAAAATAGTAGAAGTGAATTTTTGATGAATAGTGATTCCAGATGAATAGTATTTTCGAACGGAATAATGTCTGTATGAATTGTTATAGTGTAGAATATATGATCTTATGTATGTAGCAAAATTGAAGATTTATTTATAATATAATTATTATGGTAAATGATGAGTAAATAAGAAGTAATCATTTTAAAGTAAGGTACTTTGAGTTGAGATGATTCTTAAATTCTAAAAAT
This sequence comes from Dimocarpus longan, assembly GCA_022984855.1. Classification (NCBI taxonomy): domain Eukaryota; kingdom Viridiplantae; phylum Streptophyta; class Magnoliopsida; order Sapindales; family Sapindaceae; genus Dimocarpus; species Dimocarpus longan. The sequence goes on along the minus strand of CM041018.1, from coordinate 19,144,717 downwards.
AAAATTTCATAAGAGGGGGCATGAATTGTGAGGTCTCAATTTAATTGGACCCAAGAGATTAATTGAAATTTAATTTATTATTATTAATTTGACTTAATTCAAGTCTTAGAAGTACAAGAGTTTGGGAATAAATATCCGATTAAAGGATATTTTTGAAAGAAATTAAGAAAGTAGGATTAAAAGAAAATTAATCATAGGGTTATAAATGAAAATTTACAAATTTTATAAAAGTCAAAAGCAGTGTGCGAGATTTTTCTCTAATAATAATAATAATAATATAATGAAAAAAATACATATTTATTTATTTATTTGTAAATGGATAGTGTTGGAAAGAAATAATAAAATAAAATATAATAAAATAAAAATGGGCATGAGAAAGATGCCGAGAGAAAATAAATAAATAAAAAGAATGAGAGGCGGTGGCTTTGGTCTCTGTACGTGTACATATATAACTCAGTGAGAAGAGAGAAGGAATTAGCAAAAAGAATAAACCAAGCAAAATGAAAACCAGAAGAAGCAAAGCCGCGAGGGGAGAGAAGAAACGAAACAGAAAAGAAGGAAGAAAGCAGATGCAGAATCGATCAAAAAAAAATCGGGCGGATAGCAGAGAAGGATATGTATATATATATTTTAGGTGTTAGATTATTCAAATGAGATGGATACAGGATGATAAGAGAATCTGAGAAGAACGCGTTTAGATCCAGAAATAGACAATAAAGTTAGGTAAGTGGATAGTTTTATTTTTAATTAAATTGATTGAGTTATATTTCAGATTTTATTATTTATTTCAAGTACATAAATTGTTAAGGTAGTTGTTTTTATAAGTTATAAATTATGTTTTACGGTTAAAATAAAAGTCAATATATGCTTCGGATTGTATTTATTTACGTGTTATTAGAAGAAAATTATTCAATTAGTTTATTAAATTATTGATTTTGTATTATAATTCATGATTTGATCATAGAATATGTATTTTGATAATTATATTTCTATTTAGAAATCGAGTAATATAATTTTGCATATAAAATTATATAAGATTTCAAAATCAATAAAATGAGATTTTTAGCATGTTTATATATATTTCAGTTTTTACTATGTATTGAAAATAAATTAAGTAGTTAATAAATTGTATAATATTGTTATTTTTAATTGATTTGATTTCATGTGTATATGAAAATCATAGTACAAATAATTTTGTGATATTATATAATGAAAAATAAAAAGTTTGAAAAATATATATATGCTTGATTGAAAATAGAAATTGGGTGTATTGTGAAGTATTTTGATAAAGTATAATAAAAATTTGTTGAACTACGAGGACTTTGATCCCAATAATGAAATGGGTACGTAGGCGTTTGAGATGATATCTCAAACTCAAGCCCAATTAAAATAAAATAATAGTAAATAAGTGATTAAAAATTTATGCTTGATTATGAAATACATAGAGCTATTCTAGTAAATTATAATGAAAGATGTTTAAATATGATTTTAATGAATTTCGAATGTAAACGAAAAGAAACGAACAAGTTCAGTGCCTTGACCGAGCATATATCGGAAAAAGGGCACGGACATTCTGAAAAAGATTTGATGAGTTAACTAAATGTAAGATAGTATTTTATGATGTTTATATGAATAATTTGAACGTATGAAAAAACTGTGGTTGAAATTATGTTTATCGCTTTTCGAATGAAATTTTTAGTAAATAATAAATTAATAAAATTGAGTAGAGCCCGAGTAAACCTGAACATTGGTAGGTGGGGACTGGTAGTTGGCTAGCCAATAGGGTGATATAGCAGTACTACACTGTTACACCGATATTGATACGTAGTTTTCGACGGATGGATTATGAGAGGCACTGGATGTCCGGTCCTGAAGTCAAAATCGACGGTGATATATGATATGTAGGGGTGGCAATTCGGGTTGACGGATTGGGTTGGACACGACACAAACACGACATGATTCGTAACGGATCGACACGAAAACGATTCGATTAACCCGTTTATTTACGGGTTGTTTATCAACCCGTTAATGACCCATTTATAACTCGTTTAACCGACACGTTATTAACACGATATCAACCCGTATTATCAACCCATTATCAACTCGTTATCAACCCGTTAGTATCAGTTTCAATATCAAAAAACAAAAATCTTTAACACTTATTATTGTTGATCTGTTGTTAGAAAATACATTTTCAATATCAAAATTTTTCTGTATTTTGAGGATTACAGAATAAATTATAATTATAGACTAAAATATGCATACTAGCGCGGACATCAATATGCAGGAGTCTCTTCTAATGTTTGTATTCTGCAAGAAGAAACACTTATTTACTAACACAATCACAGTATTGCATTTCACACATTTCCACTAAACAGTTTCAATATCAAAAATCAAAAATCAAAACTAAAACAAATCTATATGACTATATACTAGAAGCTGATGAACCGCGCTCGAGATGAAGAAATGGTGTGGGGTGCTGCGTGGTTAGGTGACGAAGCAGATCGACGAGGCTGGGTGACGAAGGAGACGATGGGTGACGAACGGGATACGACGCGGTGATTAAAGGAGTTGGATGGCAGCGACCCGAAGGAGATCGACGTGCGGATGAGATGCGGCGCAGCTACTGAAGGACATCGGCTTGGCGGCGACTTGTAGGAGACGATCGACGGACGAAGATGTAGCGGCGACAGAAGAAGACGCGTGGCAGTGATCGAAGGAGACGATGGGTGATGAAGGAGATGCGGCGGGGGACCAAAGAATACCCGTGGCGACGACCGAAGGAGATCGGCGTGGCGATGACTGAACGAGACCCTAGACGGAAGGAGCTGCGGCTGTGGAGGTGGACAGTGGGCTGGTAAAGTGATGGGTGCGGCGGCTGTAACAAATGGGGGTAGGGTTTGGAATCTGAAAATTGAAGAGTATATATAGCTCTCGTTTAAATTACATGAATGCCCCTCTACATAACAAATTACAATTTTACCCTCACTTAACGGGTCAACCCGTGACACGATTAAGCCGACACGATTAGTTAACGGGTTAGACGGGTTGACCCGTTAATTTACCCAACCCGTTTACGCTCAACCCTAACCCGTAATTATCGTGTCGGTTTCGTGTCGACCCGTCGTGTCGGGTTCCAAATTACCACCCTTAGTGATATGTGATATGCGATCCAACGGATAGTCACCGAGTGACTAATGCTGGGAACGTCGTTTATTCTATCTGAGACCCGAATTCTGGTCCACGGTATCGTGTTAGAGTTTACAAAGGGCACTGAAAATTATGAAACGAAATCGTATTATTAAATGATTTTGTTTTATGAAATAGATATGTGAAATTTTTAATCAAGTGTCTTTGTCAGAATTGCTTTGAAATTTGTATGAAAATCAGATTAATATGTGCAACGATAAGTTTTATATGTTTTATATGTGTAAATAAATGATTTAAGAATTTTGAAAAAATATATATATGAAAAATGATTATCATGATATTTGAATAGTATAAAAAAAAACCGTATTAAAATGGTTGAAAGCGATAATTATTGAATTTATGTGTGCCTTAAATTGTAAATTGAGTTCTTTGAAAATTTCTTTGGAAAAGTTTAAAAATTGGTGAAATCTAAATTTACGATTTATATTTTGGGAAGTTGAAAATATTTGAAAAAAAAATGTATGATTCTACATATTTGGTACACTTGTATAAAGAAATTATAATCTATAACGCCCATTACGGTGCATATGATGAAGTTTTGTAATTTCAATTAATTTTTGTGGCTTGAAAATGTTTTTGAGAATGTTTATTACGCTGCTTGTGATATATTGATAAAGTTTAGTGATAATATTCTTTTGAAAAATGTTGGTGAAGTGAAGTGATTTTGGATTCGGACTGAGAGTCCGAAACAGAAGTTGAGAAAGTGAATGTATTTTAGAAGTGTTTCTTTTGAAATTTACAGGTTTTGTAAATTTTGGATTTTTAGAAAAACAGAGGAAACTCTACCGAATTTTCGAAAAATAATTAATGAGAAAATGATATTAAAGTTCTTTTTTTTTTTTTTTTTTTTAATATCGTAAAACTTTTAGTGGTGATTCCATTTCTTTTAGTAAGAAATTTTCAAATAAATGAATAAATGAATTTTCAGTTCGGAACCGTAACACTCTTCACCTCGAATCTCGATCCGACGGGAAATCGGGATAAGGAGTGTTACAGTGGTGGCGTTTGCTCTATAAAAAAAATGTCTAAATATATCGAGCCACCCACTACAGTCCGTACCACATGGTATCCTAAGTATGGAGCGAAGTTTTGTTTTGCTCCGGCCTTCCTAGAATTTTCTGTCGTTCAGGTCATCTATTCGGTATTACGTAGCGAAATTTTTTCCTCGCTACGAAGCGGTATTTTTTCTCGCTCAGGTAGAAGCTAGCTAATAATATACTTTATACGTGCATTGGATGACATACTGGACTGAATCACTGACACGACACAATCTCCTTTGCGGGTTTCCTCCCGCTATTAGTGGCAAACATCTCTGACACTGCCAATGCACGTTTCGAGTACTCAACCTCAACCAGAGATAACTATATCATCTACCAGGTATACAACAGGTTTACAATTACATTTTCAATTCCATGTAATTTATAATTCATAAAATAAATGTCCAAACTATGTAAATTATTTTATTTTAATTTTCTTTAACTCAAAATAAATCTCTAGTATATTCAAATATTTATTTTAACATATATGATCAATCGTTTGAGGGATATTCACCTAATGGCAACTCACGATAATACACGCTTTAGGTTCCCTCGATTTCTGCATCACGTATATATTTTCACATTCTACATTTAGAAGACAATTGTAACTAATTTTAACTTAGAAACAAGCATTTGCATCGGCATACAAGCTTACTAATCAACATTTAACTGTCCAAGGACATTAAACTTCCATATTTACGTCGTAACGACTCCGATGGTTCACGTATATTTTCCGTTTGAATTTCTTAACTTTTAAACCTACAAAACTTTGCAATGTAAACTTAATTTTCTTAATGATGCATTGAACAACTGTTCACTCATTTAGACCTCCCTTGGCCGAATACACATCCTTTTTACCCCATCCATCCAATTCGATTTTCCTCACCAAAATTACATTCCTAGGCATGAAATACATCATAGAATTTAATTAGACTCACCAAACATCACAATTACATGAAAGGGCCTAGTTTAACCCAATATTCAACCTTAGTTAATCAATTGAATTCTTTCCAATTTTATGATAAATTCCTTACCAAAACAACCCCTAAATCCATCTAAAAGCATCAAATCAACCATCCGTCCCACTAAGCTTTACATGGCCAAACACATAATATATACACAATCCATGCCTTTGATTTTTATTTCAACAATCTAATTCTTCTTACATATTTTCATGCCAAAATCACTTCAAATCATTCACGTACAACTTGAGTTACTAAATCCCTATTTAGCCGTGTACACCACTCATGCATGGACCAATCTTCCATCAACTTCTCTACTTGAAATTCATGCCAAATCTTACCAAGTTTCATGACCAACAAATAAGTTCATAAATCAACTTCAACTTAGGCTTAAATCAAGAATTTATTTACACTAATATACTTACCAATTTATACTTGATTGCTTATTCCACTTTCCCTCAAATTCAAAGCTTCAAAACTCTAAAACAACACATAAAAATATCATCAATACTACATGCAGTCCATAGACTGTTTTGATGACACTATTCACACAAAGACTTCATGAAAATTCAATTCTTTTTGCTTCAAAATCACTCACCTTTAATGGACAACCTTCTTAGACTTGCTTGTGACCTTTTGGAGGCTTGAAACCACTTGAAAATTGACTTGAATTACTTGGAGATTGCTTGCTGTCCTCTGTTTTGTTTTTACTCCAGCCGAACTCTCTCTCCCCCTCTTTCAAGTCTCTTCTCAAATTTTCTAGTGTATTCTCACATATATATATACATATATATATATATTATGACCTTAACTAATTACCCTCCAAGTTTGCACTTAATTACATGTTATGTCATTACTTTTATTTCATAAAATTGCCCCTAAAATTTGAAATAAATTTTCAATCCATGTCATTAACCCCATTTTTACAAAATTATCCCCTTTTGTCTCTACAATGTTCATAGTCAACTTTCTAGGAATTATTCTTACTATTTATACCCTTCCTAATATTTCTTTTAATACCAATTTCATACTAAGCTCCAAATCAATTATCTTACCACGGTTTGATTTTGAAATCATTTCCGTTTTATTTAAAAATTTTTAGTGAAATCTCATTCCATATACGGAAGTTCTATCAAAATCTACTTACATTTTGGAGTACTCTGAATTATTTCTTTCTTTCATAAATGAGGTATGAGGGTACAATATATTTACAATATTAACATAGGGAGGATATATTACAGGGTCTACCCAGATGAAAAAAAAGTTATTATTGTGTATAAAATCATATCTCTCCTTACACGAGACTATTTTTTATATCAATAAAGCAAACAGCCAGTTACCAAAGAAGGCAAGTTGCTATAGTGGGAAGGATTCCGTATCCTGCACCTGGATCTCAAGTTTCAACCGTCCACCACTTAATTTTTTATTTTATTTTTGTAGTGGGCTCATTGGACTGCCCACTTGACGTCAGCCTCCGAATTGCACTTCCCAGCTTCCATGTCTTGTCCTTCTTCGCCTTACACCAACCAATATTTCATAGCTTTGTAATAAAAACGTGATTGAACACAATCAAAGAGGTATATATGTGCGTTAGCTTGAAGGCAGTCGGACAGGGACTGAACCCCTCGCATATTCATGATTGGTGGTCAACATTAGATAATGCCATCCATTTCATAAGCCGCTCAAAAAGAGAGGACTTGGCAAAGCATATTGCAAAGTTGCCATCAGATTTAGAATAAATGGTGAATGGATGCTTTTCTTTTTAATCATCTTTTAAGTGTGATATAACGGTGTCTTTCATCACCTAGCTGCGCCACTCTCGTAATTGTTGGGGTTCCCTTTGCACCGCTACCTCTAGGCTCCAGTGCAGTGCTTCATTATTTCAAACTCAAAGCCTGGAGCCAAACATGTTGGTCAACTTGTATTTAAGCTCTCTCAAAATTGCTACGGTTGACATTGCACCATCAACATTATCAAGACCTTAATGGATTGGATGATGCCTATCTTATTGGTTGAATAAGATTACCCATTAATAACAATCATTGAATTGTTTATAGAGGTGATTATTGAAAGAATATTCAAATATTGTTATTAATGAATGATATTATTTAACTAGTAAACTAGCTAAATTATATCAAGACTTCATTTATTTTTAAGCAAATCTGATGCTGATTATATGTGATGGGGAGAGGTACAAACAAAAACATGTAAGACACTACCAAATTTGAAGTCCATTTCAAAATCTGGAATCTCTTGCTTTTTAGTGTACGGACCATGGAGAGCAAGGCCAAAACTCTAACTGTCCTCTGTTGCCAACACTACGCCACAACCTCACCTTGTGTTGGGTCCAAATCAATAGGTTGTCATCGCCCAATATGGCTTTTGTTTTTTAGGGTTCATGAAAGATTCATGATCCAATTACACCATAGCAGAATGGGATTGAATATTATCTGCAAATTAATCGCATTTGCAGCCACTTATCCCCCGAGAAAATGACTAAATACCTTCCAAGTTTGACGGGCAACTATTCATCTTGGTTGAACATAGAGAGCTATGTGATTTGCTGCCGATAAAACATTAGTTGTTGGAGCCTTATCCCTATGAAGTTGGATGCAGGGGCCTCTCCTTTATAATGATTATATTTGCAACTTTATGTCACTTTCTAAAGTTGTATTATCCATTCATTATGAGGAATCTATTATAATAAATATGAATATTTACATATAACTTTATCATTCGAATAAAACTTTGCTTCTAGATAGTTACAAAAAAAAAAAAAAAAAAATATCTAGAGCTTATTTATTACAAATAGGTTAAAGTATTATAAAATAGGGATATTATGAAAATCTCCGAAAAGTAAACTAGTTGTGATTGGATCCCAATTATTTTTTTTACTAGTTGAATTATTCACTATGTTAGGTTTTCATCCAAAAAATTAATATTTTCCATCTAAAAGTATGAAATAATCAAAATACTCTTATTAAGATTATGTAAAATCTTTATTAAACCCTTTTAATTTATGTAAAGACTTAAATACCCTTTAAGTATTAATTAACAATATATGAAATTAAAAACACGAAAAAAAAAAAACTCTGGATTCTTCTATTCCCATTTCTTCTCTCATTGTCTCTCATTACTTATTATTATTATTATTATTTTTTCGATTTTTGTTAATAATTGGCGGGTCATCTATTCATTTAGGTTTATTTTAGATGATGCAAATCAAGATAGCAATCATGGTGAAACATGAAATAATTGGGCAATGAGACAATTTAAGACAATTGGACTTAATCTTAAAAGCTTTGGGCACTAATTGAAGACAATTAGAGACAAACTAAAATTAATTGGGTTTTATTAAAGACTTATTGAATCAATTGGGTTTTAATTAGCAATAGTAATTAATTATTAACATGGGTTGCATTTTATCGGACTTTAATGAACTTTAGTTTATTTAATTTTATGTTAACTTTTAATCAATGTTATTTGGGTTGGACATTTAATTAAATTAGAGCCTAAAGTGTGTTTGTTTAGTGTTATAGGTAATTTAACGATCAAACCGATTGAGTTAGGGAAGATCTACAGTACGGGCCTAATGTTTCAAAGACCCAGCAATCTGTCATTATTTTTGATCGCCTTCCTGACAATAGATCTGTTCATTAAACTGACTCTCCATTTTGTTCATATCCCAAGTTCCTCCGCTGATCGTCAGTCCACTTGCGAATAGACTTGGTAGCCTGATCAGTGATCACGTTGTCCTGCATATGACTGCGGTCAATACCAGTCCTTAATTCTAATCGCGATGTTTGTTCGCCTATTCTAATCGCGATGTCTGTTCGCCTATTCTGATCGTTGTGCTTGTTCGCCAGATCTGTTCGTTTAAGCTGTTCGTCGAAGGGTGATCTACAGATCTATTTCGCTCGGATTTGTTCGTTCAGAATTGTTCACCTGTTTGCTCGGCGATTTTTGAAGCACACTCGAACGCTTGCTCGTTTGTGAAATTGTTCGCTTGATATTTTGCCTGGTCGTGAAAGAACTTATTCATGATTTGTCCCATTAACTCTCAAAGTGCCCGATCCATCAAAAACTCATATGTTCGCCAGCTCGGCTGGATATTCTGTTCGCTGAAGAATCCATCTCCGTCATGCCTCGCAAACCGCGGGTCAGCAGAAGCCAAAGATGCCATGCAAAATACAGCTCAAAGCGTGCCATGCACGCCATCTCTGCCAGGGACTACAACCAAGATTATAGTGGCCTCACCTAACCGTACAGATTAGCCGCCTAAAACCACACTCGGACAGAGCTTAGAGGTGACAGTTTCAGCCGTATTAAATGTAATTTCGACCGCATTAAATGAAATCTTGGCGCATTAAATGTAGTTCATCATTATAATTTCAGTTTACTGTATACTTTTGTCTTATTTCGTTTTACTGTAGCACCTCTCCCTTTCTCTATAAATAGGGGAAGATTTTCATTGTGAAGCATGTAAAATATTTTGAGTGTCGTTACTCTACCAAAATAGTGAGAGAGTGAACAGTGGACGTAGACATTTTGTTGGGCTGAACTACTTAAAAATTTCTTGTGCCTTCTCCTTCCTTTTCGACTTCGCTTCCTTTGCCTTTTACTTCATTTACTCAACTGAATAGATCCCAAAACTATAACTTGGGTCCAAAACGAACCTCGTTGACTAGGAACCAAATCCAAACGTTAACATTTAGTGAGCTCAATTGTTAGGAGGCTAAGGTTTCACGTTAGGGTTTTATTCTTTTACATATAAAAAGGCTCGTAAATCTAAACAAGAAAATGAATTAAGATACAGTCAGTTATGTTTAATTGAGAGAGTGAATTTTCTTTTGCATTATTCATGAACATGTGATCTTATTAAGTTTTACTTGTGGAGATCAAATATGACTTATCTCCCACTTTTTTCTCTATGTTTGGGAGTGTTGTCAATATCATTATTTTATAATTTTAGTTCTTGATTGAATTTTAATCATTGGATTAAAATTATTTATAATTTTGATTTTTAATTGACATATAATTAATGGGTCAAAATTTCTTTTTATAAATCTATTTTAATGTTCTTTAGAGTTGTGTTTCAATTTGAACGTACGCGGCGTATCTATATATACGAGTTCGCGTCACTAGATGATGTCACCTCGTCTATTTGGGTTCATTACAAAGCGGCGGTCATGGAGGATTGAATGACGGCAGTTGATGAAGAAAATAGCTTGTTCGGTCGTTGGTTGATGAAAAACAGAGCTGATGAAGGACAGAGCATCGGGTGCTCGGGATATCACGGTTATGCTTGCTGAAGGAGACGGAGAAGGCATGTTTTAGAAGTGGTCGGCGAAGGGTCTGTGAGTAGACTAATTGCTATCAGAGACGACGGCGATGCAACAGAAGGGATGCAGAGCCAAAATCATTACCATCAACAAAGATCGGCAAATCGACTGTAATGACGTGGTGATGGTGCTCGAGGATGGAGCTAGTTACGAATATCATGCTCTTTGATTTTTTATTTTATTTTAGGTAATGTTTTCTTCAAGTGTGTGAATATTGGGTTTTGGATTCAGATGCGGTTTGAGTATTTTGTTTTATTTTGTTTTCCACAAAAGGTGATTTGGTTGGAATTTTTGTTTTGTTTTGTTATGTTTTCTACAAAATGGTGAATGGTAATTGTTGTGGTTAGATTTGTTGCAAGAATTGTAAAAACATGAGGATGGTTTGAAGTTGCAGATAGTTTGATGATGATAATGGTGGGTTGATGATGGGTTGCTGATGGTGATGAATGGGTTGATCTGGGTTAATGATGGTGGCTAAAGATCAATGGGAGGTGGAGATCTAATCCTAAATTGGATCTTTATCGTCTATTAAAATAATGAACGGTAAACATTATTTTTTTACCGATCAGATTAGATTTCCATGCCAAAAAAATAAATTTTTTTTTTTTTAAAATTTTGTTTAAACGATGTCCATCATTGTCATCGACATGATGATCCTGGAAAGTTTTCCTTTTTAAAAAATTACTATTTTTCTAAATTTTTTACTTTTTAAATGATTTTCATTTGAAGATATTTTTTTTAATTTTATGTGTTTAATTTATTATGGCTATTAATTAATAGCGATATTAAAACAATTTTTCTTCATTTTAAAGTGTTTTATTAGATTATTGTTTTGTCCTTAAATTTTAAGGGCGGTTGAGCTTTTTAAATTGTAGAGAGAGATTTATCTAATGAAAAAACGGAGATTCAATTGCGATTAATTTACTTTTCAAAGGGTCACTTGATATCCCTAAAAAATATTAAATTCCTTTTATAGTTACATGTCTACATGTAGCAAACAGAGGTGGAGTGCTTCCTCCTGTAACCAAATTAATTTGTATTTGCAGTGATACCACTTAATTAATGATTATAGTCCCATGAGCTCACAGCAGTTTGAAATAATCTGAATCATTTGTGATAGTGAGACACATATGTTAAAAGTGTTGTCCAAGGGTATGAACAATCATCTATCAAAAGAAGGATACTAAGAAGAGCTAAATCAGTTTGAACTGTTTCAAATTTCTGTAATCAAGTCAATTAAAAAAAAAAAATGCAATCTAACTATATATGGGGAAACCAGATACCAAAAAGTTTATACTGAAATTTGCATGATGTATACACATATACATTGAACTTTTAGAAACCATAGTTGGAAAAGCTGTTAAATAACACAAACTTAGCTTTCACGTAAGTGAAGTTTGCTACCTTAAACCTTTCTATATCCTATATATGGAAGAGCCAGTGTTCCTTTTGTCCCAGGAGAAACCAAATCAATGGTCACATAGGAGCCATTTATGAAAATTGATAGTAGATCATGTTAAGCCATAATTAAAACATGTATATCATCCTCTTCCTTGCCATGTATGATGAGGCACGAATCGTTCCCTCAAGTTGAGAAAACGGTCATTTTCTCCTTCAAGAAGGCGCACAACCTGCGGAGATTATCCGATGTTGAATTTCTTAATGCCATAAACAGAAAGAAAATGAATATACACGTATTGTTTTCACTAGCTAATCAACATTTTCTAGTAGTCATGTATGCAATTCTTTAATAAATATGTGCACAGGTTTTCACATGTTCCTTTCTGTTTGGTTAATAGTGACCAAGAAGTTTGAGTTAATTATTTCTTTACTTTGAGCATAATACACATGTGCAATTAATTCATCAATTTTACATTGTTCTCAAGCCGAACAAGTGGACACATTGATCTCTAGAATAGTAAAGGTGAGAAAGATGTTTCCACTTTCCACTACTAATAGAATTCAAGCAATGTCAGAATTAATTACCTCTCCCATTGATGGCCGCATTTCAGGGTTTCTTTGTATGCATAAGTATGATGTTTTGGCCATCAGATATAATTCATATGTGTCATATGAATCTCCAATGCGGGGGTCAATGAGCTCATGCAATGCAAGCTTCTCAATCAGTTGTTCTGCCTAAAAGCACATTGAAAACGACTAGAACATTGTCCCAAGAAAGCAGAATATTGACCATTTTAAGAATGGGAGATAGATAACATACCCACTGTCTCAGAAATTGTTGTTCTTCTCTTTGGGAATCCATCACCTTGCGTCCTGATATTAATTGTAGCAAAACAATCCCAAATGAATAGACATCTGTTCTCACAGAAACTATACCATTCTCTGCATATTCTGGAGCAAGGTACCTATGATGAACCAGAAGTCGCCCTATTCAATTTTATTTAAAAAGCTTGACAATTTTTACAATGTGCAACCTTGTTCATTAAGCGAAAAGAGTTAATACCCTAATGTGCCAAGTATTTTAGTCTGCACAGGATCATCGCCTGTCTTCCACCTGGCAAGGCCAAAGTCACCTAACTGTGTATATAGAAGACATCATTCATTAACTGCAATGTCCCATACAGTAATCTTTTTCTGAAACCCCAAAACCATAAACAAATTATAGTACAAATAAATGGAAAAAAAGGAGAAAAAAAAAAAAAAGCCAGTTTGGGGGACCATTCATTCTGGAGTAGTCAATGGAATCACTGATACCAAAGCACAACTGCCACATTGAATTAACAAACAGAGCTTGAGAATCACTCTTACTGTGTCTTGCATAGCACAACACATGGTTTTCAATATCCAACATAGAAGATTGATAAGATGAACTAACTTAACCAAAAAATATTACATTAGATTATAGAAGCAAAAAGCAGTAAGTAACTGAGTGACTTGAGCTTGCAAGAGAAACAAATAATCAAAGTGTTAGACCAACACATATTTCTCAAACGGAACACCCCTCATTGGTACTGTTATGGACGTCCAAACTCAATCATATTATCAAAGGTCATCTACACAATGGTTCTCCATGTTGAAACTAATTATATCCAAAGTTACACATCCATTCTGGTGTAATATCAGCCATTGAAAATCAATAGCCTCGATATGCCAAACTCTCAATTGCTAATCCTATGTTGAATAGTCGTTTAAAAAACTAATGCAAGCCCTTTAAATGCCAAAACAATAACAATGGTCCAACATAAAGAAAATTGAAAATACAAAGATAGATTACCATGGGAACGAAGTCATGTGTGAGAAGTATATTGCTTGGTCGCATGTCCCGATGAATTATAGGACCTCCACGACATTCTTCGTGTAGAAAACGCAAACCTTTGGCAGTTCCAATGGCAATAGCTTGTCTCTGGTGCCACTCAAGAAATGTTGATGTATTTTCTGTCCAAAAATGTTAAGAGATATATATAATATATAGTAATAACAAGTATTATATGTGATGATTCTCAGTTGTGACAATAATTACTCACCAAACAAATGCCAATAAAGAGACTTGTTGCAAATATACTCATAGACCAAAATATTAAGATTCTCCTTGCAGCAATGACCCAAAAGCATGACAATGTTCTTGTGACGTGCAAAACTTAAGACATAAACCTCAGAGTGAAATTCTGAAAAACCTTGAGTACTGGCTTCTTTGCGTACCTTGGCTGCAATCATCCGCCCATCTTTAAGCTCCCCTTTATATACATGACCATATCCACCTTCTCCCAGCAAATTCTCCTTGGAGAAATCATTTGTTGCAACTTGAATTTCTGAAAAACTGAAATTCATTGGATCCCGAATATACAATTCAGTCTTCATGCCACATCCAACACAAAGTATAGGTGATTCAGAGGATCTCGGTCGCAGCACATTTGTACGTTGACCCCCAACTGATCCTTTAGTGTACCCACCTGAAATATTTGAATAGTCACTGCCTGGACCTCAATACCATGCATGAGAAAGACTTGCTGACCTGGTTTATCTTGGTTTAAAGAAGATCCGAAACTCAATGAAAAATAACTGTCCTGTGATCTATAAGTAGATGCAGACGTCAAACTGCTTCTGTGCGTATCTGAACTTTCCAGGGTAGCGCTGGAGAAAGGGTAGCTTCCACAAGAGGGATCTGCAGACTGCTCCATGTTTTCACCACCTTGAAGATTTGGTTTGGATACAGGTTTTGACTGGGAGTAAAACGACTTGTACTCTATAGCATCTGTTTCATTTTTTGTATGAGGTCTATAAACTTCCACAGCCAAGCTATCATGAATTAATGCAAGCTTTGAAGGTATTTGTTTATCGTAAAATCGTAGATCCCGTCTAAGGTGCCTGTTACCATTTGCATATTACCACTAAAGCACATGAAACATGAAAGGAGTATATGTATATGGGGTATTTTAAAAAAATACACTCTAAAAATGAAAGTAATATACCGTCCATTTATTATATTCGGAAATGGGATTAATTGATATTATTTTTCATTTAATGAAGGTTTTTCATATATATATATATATATATAGAGAACAAGAACGATATATATTTAAACAAATGAGAGGGTGTAAGAGAGTTTTTAAGAAGAAAACAAACTTATGCATTTTCTTTGATTATAGCCTGATTCAAATTAACTAAGACTATTCATAGGTACATAAATCTATAGCGGAGAAAGGAATCCTGAAATGTCTCATTAAGAATGATCACTAAACCCACGAATGAGGTTCAGACTTTGGCACATTATTAGAGACAGAAATCTAACACGAAAAATAACAGTAGGTCCTAAATAAGAAAGCAAAATAATAAGTCCTTTTAGTTGGCTTAAGCATCATCAAACTTGTGTGACAAATGAAATCAACTATCATGAAGACTGGATTAAAACAATATTCCAATTGAGAGAAAAAAACTACCTATCAAGTATAACCCAAGTTGCTTTACACGCTACAACCTCTTGCAAAATAACCTGTTTAATAGGCGTTCCAGCAGTAATTTTGACTTCAATGCTGACCTGAACATGAAAATAATCGTAACTACAAACAAAATTGAAACTAGTAAGAGATAAAATTGGAAAAAATTTTTGCCTGAATCCACCTCAAAAGGAATGAATTAGGAAAACATGACCATCTCTAATGGATAGTCCATGCTTAAGTGGAATTGGAGTACAGTTTGCCAGACTACACTAAGGGACAAGTAAGTTACTGGTACCTAACCAAAACTAGACACGGAAGGCCCTTCAATACCTGTATAAATTAATAAATTTTTTAAGATATCCACCTGTCAAAAAAGATATTGCAATACTTATGTATCTCACTATCACTTACTAAAGTAGCACTAATGTATGGCTAGATGCGCATTTAATCTGATATGCGCATAATGCAAAATTTAATTGAGTTAAGAGCAACCATATACATGTTAAGTATTTTTGGTTGACACATTTTTTATTTTCTTGGTAACATATAGGTATACTTAGTTTCTTGTATTGCTAATCTAATTAAAGTTTGTGAATATGGTAAAGCTTTAACCCTGAACAAGCATATATAATATTTCAATATAATGACATTATTTTCAGTGGACGCAGTCACATACGTAGTGTACTCCAGGAACAAACATTACTGTGCAAATTAGCATTGCATTATGTTTATCCCTAACTAGGAACTACACTACACAGGCTTTATTAGAAAGACTGTAGGGTGAACTTTTTCATTAAATATTCATAATTTAGTTCTTGTAAGTGTATATATGTTGATGTGTTGATTTTTTGGCTAAATTAGCCTTGTTAGCAATCCCACATCTAAAACATAACAAATGGTGGGATGTTTGGTGGACTATAAATAAATCCTTTAGTTAATTGATTTTGTATCCTAAAACAAGAATTGTAAAAGATCCATACATTTGTATTATTCTTGTTTTCTCCCCATATGTTTCTGGGTTTTTAGATCTTACCCAGATTTTGTAATATTTTGCTTTGGAGCTAGTGGAAGTTTTCAGCAGCGTCCGTGGACGTAGGTTTTATACCGAACCACGTAAATTCTGGTGTGTTCTTTCTTTTTTCGCTTTGCATTTATTTTTCTGCTTTTCTGCTTTATTAGTATTTGTTATTTATATTTAATAGCTAGCATTAGTAGTTGTGTATTTGTTTAATTTCCGCTGCGCACAACAAGTGGTATCAGAGCCCTAGGTTTCGATTGATCTGAAAAATTATCTAGGGCATTAGCTAGCTATTAAATATTTGTTTGTAGAGCTTGGGTGTTATTTTGGAATAGTTACAATTTAGGGAAGCTCTGTCAAAAAGACTATAATTGTCTAAGGAGACTGGATTTTAAGTGGGACCGTTTGTGACCCCTTCAGCCTTTCCTGGGAGCTTACCTTTTGAGTACTATTCATTTGATCACCAAGCTATTGGTATAAAAACTTTTGGTGTAAAGCAGAAATGTCTTCATCTTCACATGTAAAAATTGAAGTAGAGAAATTTGATGGTCGAAATAATTTTGGCCTATGGCAAAGCGAAGTTACGGATGTCTTGTATCAACAAGATTTGGATATTGTTCTGGAAGAAATAAGACCAGAGAATATTGAGGAAAAAGATTGGGAGAGGCAAAATACGAAGGCATGTGGTTTAATTCGCTCATGTCTCTGTAGAGAGCAGAAGTATCCGTTCATGAAGGAAACCTCTGCTAGTAAATTGTGGAAGGCGCTAGAGAACAAATATATGAAGAAAAGCAATGAGAATCGGCTATATTTGTTGAAGAGGTTGTACCGTCTTCAGTTAAAACCAGGTTTGAATATCAATGACCATATTGATAATTTCAACCGTTTGTTAGCTGATTTGTTGAATTTGGATGAAACGTTCAAAGATGAGCAGAAGGCCATGCTGTTGATAGGATCTCTTCCTGATGTGTTAGATCATTTGTGCATTACACTTATTTATGGGAAAGAAAAATTGTCCTTTGAAGAAGTGTGTGCAGCTTTGCTTAATTATGAAATTCGCAAGAAAGATCAGAAAGAGAATAGGGATGAATCAGCAGAGGCGCTTACAGTTAGGGGAAGAAGTAAGAGTCGGAAACAGGAAAGAAGGGGCAGATCACAGTCAAGGAAAAGACCTGATAAAGATGAATGTGCCTTTTGTCATGAGAAAGGGCATTGGAAGAAAGATTGTCCGAAGCTGCAGAAGAAAGATAAGGGCAAGGGTAAAGCTACTTCCGATGTATATGTAGCCGAACATGAGGAAGAAGATTTTGTGTTGGTTAGTCTATCATCAACATCTGGATCTGGTGAGTGGATTTTAGATTCGGATTGTACTTATCATATGTGTCCACATAAGGAATGGTTCTTCAACTTCGAAGAGCTAGATGGTGGAATTGTGCTCATGGGTAATGATAACTCATGCAAAACTAAGGGGATAGGTTCAATTCGATTGAAAAATCATGATGGATTGACCAGAGTTTTGACAGAAGTTCGGTATGTTCCAGATTTGAAGAAGAATCTCATATCATTGGGAGCCTTAGAATCTAAAGGCTACACGGTATCTATCAGAGATGGAGTTATGAGAGTGGTATCTGGGGCTTTGGTGGTAATGAAAGGTACAAGGAAGAACAACTTGTACTACTACAATGGTAGTACAGTTACTGAATCAGCAGTAGTAGTATCAGAGAAGGATGTTGATTCAGATATGATCAGGTTATGGCATATGCGTCTGGGACATGCAGGTGAGAAAGCTTTAAGCAGTTTGGTGAATCAAGGCTTGTTGAAAGGAGTAAAAACCTGCAAGTTAGATTTTTGTGAACATTGTGTTCTGGGAAAGCAGACGAGAGTGAAGTTTGCAACTGCAGTTCATGATACTAAAGGTATTTTGGATTATGTTCACTCTGATGTGTGGGGACCCACAAGGACAGCCTCCTTGGGTGGTAAACACTATTTTGTTACATTTGTTGATGACTTTTCCAGAAGAGTTTGGGTATACACGATGAAGAATAAAGATGATGTACTTGGGATTTTCTTTAATTGGAAAAAGATGATTAAGACTCAGACTGGGAGAAAGATTAAGTACCTCAGAACAGATAATGGAGGTGAATATTGCAGTAAATCTTTTCGAGAGGTCTGTCAAGATGCGGGTATTGTACGTCATTTTACAGTTAGACACACACCACAACAGAATGGGGTGGCAGAACGCATGAACCGAACGTTGCTGGAGAAAGTTCGGTGTATGTTGTCCAATGCTGGGTTGGGCAAGGAGTTTTGGGCTGAGGCAGTGACTTATACATGTCATCTCATTAATCGCTTACCGTCAACAGCGATCGGTGGTAGAATTCCATTGGAGGTATGGTCTGGAAAACCTGTTACTGATTATGATTCTTTACATGTCTTTGGTTGTTCTGCTTATTATCATGTAAAGGAATCTAAATTGGATCCGAGAGCAAGGAAAGCTATATTTGTGGGGATGTCTTCAGGGGTGAAAGGGTATCGTCTTTTATATCCTAATTCGAAGAAGATAATCTTCAGCAGGGATGTTACTTTTGATGAGTCTTCGATGCTGAAAAAGAAAATAGAAGATATTGTTAAGGGTAATCCACAACAGGTGGAGTCTACTCGGAAGCAGGTGGAGTTTTTTCAGAAACAGATAGAGTCAACAAATAATCCAGCTAGAATTGTTGATGCAGATGATGACACTCCTATGATCGAGGAGGTTACTGAAGAAGAAGGAAAAGAAGAGGTTCCTACCCAAGAACCTTCGCAGCAACAAGAATCAATTGCAATAAATAGGCCAAGACGTGAGATTCGCAGACCTGCTCGTTTTGCTGATATGGTGGCCTATGCACTTCCAATTGTAGATGATGATGTTCCTTCCACTTACAGAGAAGCAGTCCAATGTTCTGAAGATGATAAGTGGAAGAAAGTTATGGATGAAGAAATGCAATCTCTTCGGAAGAATGAAACTTGGGAGCTAGCTCAACTACCGAAGAATAAAAAGGCAATTGGGTGCAAATGGGTATTTACTAAGAAAGAGGGATTTCCAAACAAAGAAGATGTTCGCTACAAGGCAAGGTTGGTGGCGAAAGGCTACGCTCAGAAGGAAGGGATTGACTACAATGAGGTATTTTCTCCAGTTGTGAAACACTCTTCCATTAGAATTTTATTGGCCCTTGTAGCTTAATTGGATTTGGAACTAGTTCAAATGGATGTAAAAACTGCATTTTTACATGGTGATTTGGAAGAGGAAATCTATATGACTCAGCCAGATGGATTCAAGGTTGCTGGAAAGGAAAATTGGGCTTGCAAATTGAAGAAATCGCTTTATGGTTTGAAACAGTCCCGAGACAATGGTACAAGCGATTTGATCAATTTATGATAGGTCAAGAGTACACCAGAAGCAAATTTGATAATTGCGTATACTTTCGAAGGCTACAAGATGGTTCCTTCATCTACTTGCTCTTATATATTGATGATATGCTGATAGCTTCTAAGAGCAAAGTGGAGATTGAGAAGCTGAAGACTCAGTTGAGTTCAGAGTTTGAAATGAAGGATTTGGGTGAAGCTAAGAAGATTCTCGGTATGGAGATTAGCAGAGATAGAGGAAAAGGCAAGGTTTGTTTGACTCAGAAGCAATATCTGATGAAGGTATTACAGCGTTTTGGTGTATCTGAACAGTCAAAACCTGTAAGTACTCCACTTGCTCCTCATTTCAAGTTGAGTGCATCATTATCTTCGAGTACTGATGAAGAACGAGAGTACATGTCTCGTGTTCCGTATTCTAATGCAGTTGGTAGTCTGATGTATGCTATGGTGTGTACAAGACCTGACATTTCGCAAGCGGTTGGAGTTGTGAGCAGGTATATGCATGATCTTGGTAAAGGACATTGGCAAGCTGTGAAATGGATTCTACGGTACTTGTTAAAAACCGTAGATTTTGGTTTGATATTTCAGAGGGAAGATTCACTTGGTCAGTTTGCAATCGGATATGTTGATTCAGATTATGCTGGTGATTTGGATAAACGACGATCAACTACTGGATATGTATTCACTCTTGCGAGAGCTCCTGTAAGTTGGAAGTCTACTTTACAGTCAACAGTTGCTTTGTCTACGACAGAAGCAGAGTATATGGCATTGACAGAGGCTGTGAAGGAAGCAATTTGGTTACAAGGATTACTGGTAGAATTGGGAATGAGACAGAAGAATATTACTGTTTACTCGGATAGTCAAAGTGCCATTCATTTAGCAAAGAATCCGGTATTCCATGTTCGCACCAAGCATATTGATGTCCGATATCACTTTGTGCGGGAAATTCTGAGTGAAGGATCGATTCTTTTACAGAAAATTGGGACTGCTGATAATCCTGCAGATATGATGACCAAAGTGGTGACAACAATCAAGTTCAACCATTGTTTGGACTTGATCAACATTTTGAAAGTCTAAAAAGACATATATGAAGGCATTGCTGAAGGCTAATACGCCAAGGTGGAGATTTGTTGATTTTTTGGCTAAATTAGCCTTGTTAGCAATCCCACATCTAAAACATAACAAATGGTGGGATGTTTGGTGGACTATAAATAAGTCCTTTAGTTAATTGATTTTGTATCCCAAAACAAGAATTGTAAAAGATCCATACATTTGTATTATTCTTGTTTTCTCCTCATATGTTTCTGGGTTTTTGGATCTTACCCAGATTTTGTAATATTTTGCTTTGGAGCTAGTGGAAGTTTTCAGCAGCGCCCGTGGACGTAGGTTTTATACCGAACCACGTAAATTCTGGTGTGTTCTTTCTTTTTTCGCTTTGCATTTATTTTTCTGCTTTTCTACTTTATTAGTATTTGTTATTTATATTTAATAGCTAGCATTAGTAGTTGTGTATTTGTTTAATTTCCGCTACGCACAACATGATGAACATAATTTATATATTTTTATTACCCTTAAATATAGGGTAATTAGTCCAATTTTATGTTAAGTTTATTTTAATTAGTTATGTTTTTAGTAAAATAGAAATAAAAGAGGATTTACGTGTTGAATGAGGAAAAATTATAATTTTTTTCAAATTAAAATCCAAGTCTATCAAAGATTCATGTCATGCCCAAAATATTTGTCAAACAATTAAAAAATTTGTTGAAATAAAGAAATAAATCAATGAAGAAAAAGGTAAATTTGGAATAAATTAATTTTAAATTATTTTTGAAGGGTTTAACCCATATAAAAGGAAGTTTATCCATCAAATTTAGGGTGCGCTGCGAGAAGAGCAATTGGAGAAAGCATAAGACAAAAGGAGCAACTCACTAGAAGACAAAAACAAAGGCAACAGGTTGGACAAAAACAAGAGAAAAGGCAGCAGTATTGGCGTTGAAACAAGAAGCAATTGAGCTTGTTTGGGAGCAAATTAGGCTTGCGTTTAACCAAAAATTGCTGGACAAGATATGGGGTTTTAATTTTCTTTTTATTCTTGTTATCATCATGACTATTTAATTTTCATTTTTAAGGCATAGGATAAAGCTTTATTGATTTTGTAATAATTTTACTATTCGACAGTTATTCCAAATTTTGTTTTTAATATTTAATAATTTTGTTTCACTAATTGACAAAATAAAAATTGTTTTACCTTAAATATCAAGTATCTTTTATAGTTACAAAATTATTTTATTAATTTGACTTTGGATTGAAATGATTAAATATAAGATTTTTTATTATATATTTTCAACATTGGATACATATAATACTTAGATCTTATAAATTTCAAGTCTTGAAGTAAGAATTTACATAAGATTTATTTTTAAACTTAATTGATAAACCTGAGGAAACATCATATTGAATTCTAAGTTGTTTATTTAGTTTCTTAGATTAAAATTTTGAATAGTAAAATATTACAAGTTAATAACAATGGACTCTAAACCTCAGATTTTTTTTTTCTATTGTTTGAGTTTTGCTAATTAATCTTATCTCGTTATTTTAGAATTTTATTATTATTTTCTTTAGTTTTAATTAAATCTCAATTTTCAAACTTAACTTATTAACTAGATTATAATTAAATTTAATTTAGACTTAGATTAATATTTTTTCAATCTCTTTGTGAACAACCTCGTACTTGCATAATCTATCCTCTGATAGATTTATGCACTTGCGAGCACTAAAATTTGCAGCAAGTTTAAAAAAATTAGTTTAATCTACTGGTCTTAATTTAGGATTATTTTAATATATTGCCAAAAAAAAAATAAAAAAAGTAAATAAAATAGTATTTTGTTTCCTTTATTAGAGCCAATTTATTTTGGGTTATATTTGTTTAAGGGGTTGTTTATTTTTTTATTTAAAGATTGAACAATGATACTGAAGAATAAAGATCGAATAGTAACTAAAACTTGAAATCCTAATAATATGTTTTTTTTTTTTCTTTACCTCTGAATATGTTATAAACTTTTTTATTTTTTAAATTTCAAATTATTTGAAAACTAGTAAGTTGATATTTATACCATTTATACTATTTATTTTTTATGTAATTTGTTGACGTTCGATATCAGTTAACTAAGGTTCGTCTGAGCCCAATACTGCAGCAGGTGAAAATGTAAAGGAAACGAAGGCAAAAGGGTAAGACGAAGAACAGAAGACAGATGATTTTTAGAGTGGTTCGGCACAAAGTAATGCTTACGTCCACTATTTTTCTCACTATATTTTCACAAAGTAATGGTATAGTTTACACTCAGTGTTTTCCCTCTCTTTTACAATGAATTTCCTCCCCTATTTATAGAGAAATTGAGGTGCTACAGTAATGCATAATAAGACAAAATACAATAAGTCAAACTTAAATGATGAATTATATTTAATGATACTGATATTTATCAGACCAACTCTACTAAAGCATAGCTTTAGACAGTAACCTCATGCTGGTTAGGTAAGATTTTCTTAATCCATGCTATAATCTCTGACGGGGTTGGCGTGTATAATACACCTTGAGCTGTAATTGATCTAACAGTTCTGACTGTAGTTGACTTGCACTCTGAGAGGTGTGACAGAAGCGAACTCTTTAGCGAAAAGGGTATCTTGTCAAGCTAATGAGCGAATAAGGCTCCAACGAGTTGGTTTCATTCCAGACTACTGAACGAGATGATTGAGATGATAGACTACTTGGATGACGATCTAATGGATCAGCAGACAATCGATCTCATAAATGGGCTCATGGACGAGCTGATAATTGAGCATATGCAAAGGGCTGAGTGGATGGGTGAGCAGATGGTTGAGTAGATGAACGAGCTGATGAACGAGCAGATTGCTGGGCTTTTTAGGCCTTTGGTCCTTGGACTTATCCTTTGGGTTTTTAACAGTCCATTTAACTTGATCGTGAAAACACTCATAATACAAACCCCCTAGCTCTTGGTTCATTTCATGGACCAAGAGCTTCGAGCTTATACACGAGCTGCTTTGGTGGGAACAGTTACTCCACCGTTTCAAATTCTGCTTTATCTCTTGGACACGTGGAATCGCCCTAGACAATGGTTACAGGGCACGCCTTACGCCGCACTCATTTAATGCACGTCTTTCAACTGACTACGCATGATGATAAAATCTCAGGAATCGCATAGCGTCGTCAGATCAAGAGCAGTTATACAACTGTCAAACCAACGACTATGGCTCAACAATTATATAAGGACAAAGACGCTTCATTTTCATCTCCTCTGTCATTTTTAAAAATCAGACGCCCTTCGATTTCCCAAGTTTCTCTGCCTTCTCCACCGTTGTTGTTCATCGCTCTCTTTTTAGAACCACCAGATTCCGTCGCACTTAAGGTGAGTTTGACATTTATTCCTGATTTTTCTGCTTTTATTTTTTGCATGTATGGCGTTGTTCGCCTTTTTGAGTCTGGTTTTTGAGAGAGTTTGAAAAATCTGAGAAAGAAAGCATGTTTGATCTAACTGGGAGCATGCATGTATGCTGCTTCTAGTTTGATCGAATCTGGGATACCTGTAAAAACTTCATCATTAGTCATCATTTTTTTTTTTTACTACTAGGTCTCGATGAGCTCGTATCCATGAACTCTCTTATCTTTAATAGCTCTCCTAGGCGCACAACTTAATACTTAGGAAAATAGATTTAGGAAGCTTTTGTCTTCTAGGTTTGGTCTGCTATCAGCGACCTAATCCTCTTGCTTCTTTTGTAGATGTCAAGTCTTTGATGCAATAACCACAGAGTAGGGGTTAGCGATAAGAACTCTGAGGGGGAATCTACTCAACAAGTCAGGGATACTTAGGGTGCAAATTCCTAAAACGGTAAAAGTGCACCGGAGTTGTCAGGGCGAGACGACTCCCCTGCTTGCGAGCCCTTCTTTCAACACGACTCTAATATCCCCTGCAGCGAGCTTGTTATGATAGCTGAGAAGTTCGATCTCCTTTTAGGATGTCATGCAATGGTGTCGGCCCTTTATGACCATGCAACTCACCCTCCTCCAAGGTTTATAGCGATCAACTACTAATATTTAGAGGCTGAGTTTAGGTTTCCTATCCCCTCATATCTTATCAACCTCTTAAACGACCTGACCTTAGCCCCATTCCAACTTACACCAAATTCTTATGCCCATCTAATAGCTTTGGCTTCCGTTTTCATAAAAAACAAACTTCCACCTCTGACCCCCAATATGATCAAACACCTTTTCCACTTCAAGGCCACTACAAGCACCAACACGGACAAGCGGGACAAATTTTATTACACTGCGACCCGCAGCTCGCCTTACAAGGTGTACCTACCAAAAAGGGTCCTCAGGTCGAATGTGGGTGATTATAAAACCCGTTGGTTCTACACATCCTGCCCATCTCTTTTCAACCACGAAAATTTTTCTTTTTTTCTTTATCCCGGTGAGCATGTTTTTAGCTTGCTAACTTTACATACATGCATGCATATTATTGTTACTGCATTCACTAATCTTCATTTTCATGTGCAGACGTAGCCAAGAGCTCGATTGAGCTTAGTGACGAGAAGGTAGAAGCTCTTCAAAAGTTCTTCGAGGTCAAGAGCCCGTTGAACAATCAGTTTTCAGACGACTACTTTTTACGAGAATACGAGCTCGCATCGAAGGTTGAGACCAAGCGCCTGAACAAATACAAAGACATCGGAGTCCACGAAAAAATGGAGGTTCCCTCGGTCTTCAAAATTTTTGAGGAGGGAACACCAGACCCGACCTCGAGAAAACTTGCCATGATGGTGCAACTAGACTTAGAGACGCTACCATCTTCTTCAGTGGTTGAAGTTACAGATCTCGATGTACAGATAACGGGATCTATAGAACCTCCATCTTCTCAACTCACATGACCTAACCAGACCATGAAAGGTCCTAGCTCATAGGCTGCCCCAGAAGCTGCTAAGGGCTCATCTTCTCAACCAGAAACTGTAGCGACCTCATAGAAGTAAGGTGTGAGGCACAAATTGGTGGGGAGGAAAGCTTCAAGTAAACATGCTCTCTTCCCCCCCGAATGAGCCCCCTAGCCAAGTGATCTTAGTCCCGGGGAAATCTGGGACCATAGGCAAAGGAAAAGGGATCGTAGAGCCCTCTCTCAAGTGTCAGAAAACCAAGGGCAAGGAGCCTGTTGTTGAGGGAAGCCGTGAAGAGCAGACCCAAGAGTTCGATATTGAGAAATATTTCAGTGATCTTCTAGATCATTTGCCACAACTCTTGGGACCTAAAAAGCCCTCTGTTTATTGAGCCACATACCCGGCGACCAGCTAATCAATTATTCTGCTCGCCACGTTGTGCTGGTAAGCTCCAACCTTGATCACTAATTTTTTGCTCTTTTCATATCAATCACACTAAAATGTTTTCATCTTAGGTGGCCATGGGCTTAATAAAGATATTCAAAGACTTCCCCGATCTGGCACAGGAGAAAGCTTTGCTTGAAGAAGCGAACAAGAAGCTCGAAGGCGACAATAGGAAGATCAAAGGCGAGTTAAAGTTCTTTCACAAGGAGTCCGAGAAGGTGAAGAAGGTCACGCACGAGTTCGAGCAGAAACTCAAGAGTGTTAGGGGGCAGAGGAGTTCTTAGCTCGCGAAATCAAGCTCCAAGGTATTACCGCATCCTCGCTTGATAAGACCACTGAGGAAAATAAAAAGATGAAGTAGAAGGTGAACTCGTTGAAACAGGAGGTGAGTTCAAGCAATAAGCGAGCTGAGACTATCGAGAAGAAGGCCGAGCTGGTGATGTGAGATTTGGATGCAATGAGAAGTAACCTTGCTTGTGCTCAAGAGTCACTCAACCAGGCTGAAGCTCATACCGAGTAGGCCAGCAAGGATGACACTTCAAAGACATCGAGTTCATTCCTACACACTTTGTAGAAATATCACCCAGAACTGGACGTCTCGTTCTTCGGGAAAAATGCAGTTGAGGAGATAAAGAAGTATGCGACTCGTACTGTGAAGGTTTCCCAGCAGGGGATTATTCTTCCAGCCCCCAAGAAAAGTTCTGCACCTTCGTCCGCTCAGGCTGGTGCTCCCCCAGCTCATCTTAAGGGCTTAGCTCCTACATTTGCTCAAGGTGTGGCTTCATCAGCTCCTGCTCCGAGCACTGCCTCTTCGCTTCGACCAGAACCTTCCTCAAGCTCTTTGCAGCCAACGACCCTTAGGGCACAAGGTGCTTCTTCAAAGGAAGCCTCCGGTGATTAAAGCTTAAAGAAGGCCTCTCTGCCAACTCTTTACAGGCCTTAGATAGCTCTTTTTCAGTCGTTCTTTTTTGTTGTGCTTATCTTTGAACATTGATGATAATGACTTGATTTGGTTTTGCAATATATTTTTACTCTTTATGAGATGAGATCTCAATTGACTTGCCTTATTTTTCTAAGTCTCGTATGCATTATAGAACTATAATTCTCATCGTATAATTTGAATAAGTCGTGACCACGCATAAGCAGTAGAACAAATAATTAAATAATGGAATAATGAATCTGAATAAGAGAACTGACCAAACAGGCTCGGTTATAATGATAAGTATCACCAGGTCATGGAGATGTCTTCCAGAGCTTAAATATCTTGCATAAATGTTTTTCAGAGCATATAGATGAGCTCATAGGTCACGAGTGCGCCTTCGTGAACTTAAATAAGGTGGCTCTGGTGGAACATATAACTCAGAAAGAAAAAGATTCTCAGCTTGATAAGTTAATAGATTAGCTCACAATTATAGCGAATATCTGCTGATAATACGAAGCAAGTCAACTTGTACGATAATATTGGGAACTCTTCTCACAGAATGGAGCAGATCGGCTCACATAATATCAAAACAATAAGATAATAATGAGAATTGCAACTTAAATAAAAGCTTACAAAGTAATATGAGTGTCATGAGAGAACTGACTAGTTAGGTGGAATACACACTATCATGGACGTTCTTCAATTGGTTATAAGTTGTACTCAAAGGGTAGAGGCTCAAGCTTCTACAGCGCGTTGCGCTTATAAGGTTGGGGCCTGAGCATTTACAATAGACTACGTTCATAAGGTTGGGGTCTGAGCATCTACAACAGACTATGTTCATAAGGTTGGGGCCTGAGCATCTACAGCAGGCTGCACTTACAAGGTCAAAACCTGAGCATCTACAATGAGCTGCGCTCACAGGGTCGAAACCCGAGCTATACAACATGATATCCTCTCGAGCTACACTCACAAGGTTAGAACATAAGCATCTATAGCTAGATTTACAGAGGTAGTGGGACCTCGGCTGCGCTCATAGGGTCGTAACCCGAGCATTTACAGCATAAATGTGAGGTGGCATAGATGGCACATGAGCGGACCTAAGACACATGTTTTTGGTTTGTGGGCCATGGGAGGGCCACTCTTCGTAACGATTCGAGGCATCTATAGGCCAAGCTTGTTAGGAGGGTACGTCCCATATCCCGTAAGCCCCAACATCGTTTAACCTTTTGGCCCTGTAGGGTCGTGTCCGGAGTCGACCCCTAAACCTTACAGGTTTTTTTTTTTTGGCACATAATTCCTACCTATCAGGCTGATCTTTATGTTGCGTGGTGTGCTGAATCATGAAGTGTCCAAAATGATCAAAGGGGAAGACCTATCAACGAGCTGCAATTAGGTGCATGAGCTCACGGCCGTATCAACCCTTGACCCTATAGGGCAGGTATGGGGTTGGCCATTGTGCCGATATTAAGCCCCTTATCCCTATAGGGTAGCTAAGTGCTTGAATCTTCAATTCATTCCCTACTTTTCACAACTACACATTTCACACAAGAACACATAATCAATTTGTGTCAGTAATAATATAAGAAAAATATGGAGCCTTTATCATATTTACATGATCAATATTACAAAAGCAGTTCAATTAATACAACAATCATTGGTAATATCGCTGCAAATGTACAACGTTCTAGGCTCGTGGAAGTACTATCCCATTCATATTTGCTAAGTGGTATGCTCCATTCTCGAGGTCTTCATGAATGATATAGGGTCCTTCCCAGTTTGGTTCTAGAGTGCCATCACTGGTTTTGCGAGCTCCGAGAGGAATTTGTCGCAACACTAAGTCACCTGGCTTGAACTTCCAAACTTGGACCCTTTTGTTGTAGTACCTCGCCATCATTTGTTGATAGATGACTATTCTCAAGTGAGCTGTTTCTCTTGTCTCTTCGAGGAGATCCAATTCTCTGGCTAGAAGTTGATCATTCTCTGAAGGATTAAAATTTGCTCTTCGATGGCTGGTCACATCGAATTCTACAAAGATCATGGCTTCGGATCCATAAACCATTAATAAAGAGGTTTTTCCAGTAGTGCTACGAGCTGTTGCTCTGTAGGCCCATAGTACCTTCTGAAGCTCGTCAACCTATGCCCATTTTTTTGGCTTCAAGCTTGGTCTTCAGGATCTGTTTTATGATTTTGTTGATCACTTCAACCTATTCGTTAGCCTGAGGATGGTCTACTGCTGAAAAGTTTTTTGTAATGCCGAGGTCGCTACAGAACTTAAGGAATTGCTCGCTAGTAAATTAAGTTCCATTGTCTGTTACAAGCTACTGAAGAACTCTAAACCTGTAGATAATGTTATCTCACATAAACCTTTCTATCTTTGTCGTGGAGATTTCAGCAAGTTCCTTCACTTCTACCCACTTTGTGAAATAGTCTATTGCAATGATGGCATATTTACACCTATCCCGACCTGTTGGAAGAGGTCCTATTAGGTCCATGCTCCAAATCACGAAGGGTCATGTACTGATCATTTGTCGCAGGTAGGCTGATGGAGCTCACGAAATCTTGGCGAATCTTTGACACTTATCATATCTCTTCACCAGATTAATGGCATATTGCTTCATCGTTGGCCAATAGTTGTCAAAGCACCTTTTGGGCTAGGGACAGCCCCTCAGCATGATTGTCATAATGAATTTCATGGATATTTTTCAAGATGGTGGTACAATCTGACTCATCAATACATCGTAATAATAGGGCCGATAAGCCATTTTTTGTAAAGCATGTCGTCATAGATACAGTATCTTGTAGCTCTCATCCGTGGACGATGTGTTTCTAACTTATCATCTGGCAGCTTACCCTCTTATAAATAATCAACCAAAGGACTCATCCATGAGTTTGCTACCACGACCAAAACCATCACTTTGTCATTGGGCTCTGTACTTGGTTTTGGTAGGAATTCTACCAATATATCCCCAGAAAAATCTGTGTCCCGAGCTATCGCCAGACGAGCTAAAGCATATACATGGGAATTCTGAGCTCGCAGGATCTAATTCACCTTACTTTTCAAATGTTCCCAATAGCTCTCGAACCTTCTGTAGGTACACTGTCATCCTTGCCCCCCTACCCTGGTCTTCACCCTTTATCTGACAAACCACAAGCTGGGAGTCACTAAAGATTCTGAGTCATTTAGCCTGCATCTCCTTGGCTAAGCAGAGCCCTGATAACAACGCCTCATATTCGACTTCATTATTCATGGCCCGAAACCAAAACTTGAGTGCACAGAAGATTTTGTATCTTTCCGAGCTGATCAATAATATTCTAGCTTCGACTCTCTGCTCGCTAGAAGAACTGTTATGAATAGTTTCCAAAATGGACCTTCAGAAGATTCAGCTCCTTCATCCACAGGTCCTGTAAATTCAGCTATAAAATCAGCTAATGTCTGCCTCTTAATTGCTGACCTTGGTTTGAACTCGATGTCGAACTGAGCGAACTTGATTGCCCATTTGAGAAGACGACCTGAAGTATCCGGCTTCTAGAGGATCTGCTTAAGGGGATACTTGGTCAATACTTCAATCTTATACACCTGAAAATAAGGACGTAGCTTTCTGGATGCCACCATGAGACAATAGGCGATCTTCTCCATCGAGGTATACCTTGTCTTAGCATCAACTAGCTTCTTACTGATGTAGTATACAGGAAACTGCATCCTGTTCTCTTCCCGAATTAGAGCTGTACTCATGGTATGCTGAGATACCTCGAGATAGACCGTTAGAGTTTCTCTTTCTTTTGGTTTTGACAAGAGTGGAGCTCGCACCATGTATTTCTTGAACTGCGACCTCACACTCTTCTATCCATTCAAAACTTTTGGCCTTCTTCAAGACTTCAAATAACGAGACATATTTGACTGTGGCTTTAGAGACAAATCTGTTGAGGGCAGTGACCTGGCCATTCAGGCTCTGTACCTCTTTCATCTTTATTGGCGACCTTATATCCAGTAAAGCCCTCATCTTTTCTGGGTTGGCTTCGATCCCCCTATTATTTACCATGAAACCCATAAATTTACCTGAGGCTACTCCGAATGCGCATTTGAGGGGGTTGAGCTTCATCTGGTACTTCCTCAAAATCTGGAATATCTCCTCAAGGTCGCGCACATGGTTAATAGTCTGCTTGGATTTTACCAGCATATCATCAACATAGACCTCCATAGTTTTCCCAATCAGTCATCGAATATCATATTTACTAGCCTCTGATAAGTCGCCCCTACATTCTTCAGTTTGAAGAACATGATCTTGTAGCAATATAAACCACGGTCTATGACGAACGAGATATACTCCTCATCTTCAGGGTTCATTGGAATCTGGTTGTACCTTAAGTAAGTATCCATGAAACTGAGGAGCTCGTGCCCGGCTGTCGTATCAACAAGCTGATCAATTCTGGGTAGTGGAAAGCTGTCTTTCGAATAGCCCTTGTTCAAGTCCGTTAAGTCTATACAAGTTCTTTATTTCCCGTTCTTCTTCTTTAGCAACACGGGATTGGCTACCCAAGTTGGATAGTAAGCTTCACAGATAAACTTGTTTGCCAAGAGCTTGTCTACCTTTTCTTTCAGGGCTTTATACCGCTCGCGGGTCATAGGTCTCCTCTTTTAGCAAACTGGCTTGTAGTGAGGATTTATGTTCAACTCATGAGTCATCACCCCCGAATCAATTCCCACCATATCTTCATGGCTCCAGGTGAACACATCCAAATTCACCTTAAGAAAATCAGCCAGCTAAGCCTTAGCTTCAGGGGCCAGATTCTTACCCAACTTGAGATGTTTTTCAGCATCCACCTCATTGACTGATACATCTTTTAACTCTTCTATTGGACCTGTGGTCTTGCACGTATCAATCTCCCAAGGGTCTAGATCACGACTAACCCTGGAAGTACTAACAACCTGTAGCTCGGGCTTTGAGACCACGGTCACCTTCTTCCCTCGGGCTCCCATCTTTACTACATCTACATAGCAACGATGAGCTAACTGCTGCTCTCCTCGCTACATTTTATCTCATTGGGAGTTAGGAACTTTACTGTAAGGGTTCTGGTAGAGGTGACCATGTCCAGATCATTCATTGCGAGCCTTCCAAACACCATATTATAGGATGAGGGAGAATTAATAATCAGAAAGTCCGTGAGCACAGCTGATTGGTAAGCTACATCTCCGAGAGTAAAAGGTAGTCTGATTTGCCCGATAGGAGTGACCGCATCTCTAGTGAAACCATACAGAGGTTCGGGGGACGGTTGCAACTGTTTATCGTCAATCCCCATCTAGTCGTAATACTCCTTATCATAACACTCCTTATACATCATATTCATCGAGCTTCCGGTGTCAATCATTATTCTTCTAAATTCTGAGTTCTTGATACATGCTCGGATCACTAGGGCATCATTATGGGGCCAGTGAACTCCCCGGGTATCTTCTTCTGTGAAAATAATCTCTTAAATGCCCTTCTTACCTTTTATGCATGTCCTTCTAGCTCTCTTTGACTTGCAAGCTGGATGTGATTAGCCCCACGCACGTACCACTCCTAGGATTTGTTTGATGTTTCTACAACATGAGGACCTCCATGGATAGTAAGGATAGTCATAACAATGGGTGCGTGCTTCTAGTCAGGAGTTGGTTGAGTTGGTTGTTGCTCTTGCTACTGTTGGTGAGGACGCTGCTGCTGGGATGGTCGCCCCGCAGGTTGCACAACATACTTCTTTAAGCGACATTTTCTAATTAGATCCTCTATGGCATCCTTCAGTGCCCAACATTCGGAGGTAGTGTGCCATACTTCGGTGTGATCAGCATAAAATTTTCTCCTGTCCATACGTCCTTCAAGAGTCTAAATAGGAACGGGTCTTCGAAAGTTCTCCCTATTCCTTTCAGTTGCAAAGATTCTCTCTCGAGTATCAGATAAGGTGTTGTATCTTCTGTAACAACCTTGATACTGAAGTTGCCCGCGCCTTTGGTTATTCGTCAGTCTAGGCCCATTTCTGGCCTTCTTTACAATCTGATGGTTACTTCTTTGGCCCTCATGACTATTTCCTCAATTGCTCATTTTCTTCCTCTAATTGGAGTTGTCAGCCTCATCTTTTTTATTATTCGCCTTCTTGGGGCCAAATGCTTCCTCCCACCTTATTTCCTTCACAGCTCACTCATAAAATTCCCTTAGGTTCTTCACCGGGGATTTATAAATGCTCTCGTACAGCTTTTCGTCTTTCCTTAGTCCTACCCAGATAGCTGTCAAGATCCCCTATTCTGAAGAGCTTTTCAAGTTATTTACCTTGCGTCTGAATCTGCTGATATAGTCCTTTAATAGTTCACCAGGACGTTGGAAAATTGTAGCGAGATGGTAAGGAGGCACGAGCTATCTCTGCCTTATACTGGTTCAAAAATCTTTGCTGGCATTCCTCCCAATTATTGATGTGCGAGGTGGAAGGTTTCTTAACCATGTCCATGGAATGTCCTCAAGTGTTGCTGGAAAAACGTGGCACTTGACTAACAAGCTAGTAGTAGGTCTATCTGGATATTGAACGCATCGAGATAATCGTAAGGATCAGTGTCCATATTATATTGCGGGATGCTAGGAACTTTGAACCTGAGGGGAAGTGGCTCCATCTCAATTTTCAAAGTGAATTCAGTCTTTTCTCCAAACTGACTCCCCCATTTATGGGCTCCGGGTCGCGCTTCAAGCTGCTGGACCCTATAAAGGAGCTCCTCGATGAGTGGATCCTACCCTTTAAATCGTCTGGCGATGGATCACCCAACAACGGGTTATCTATTCTGTCTGTTCTGCATGATTGCGGAATGCTAACCTCGTGCTCCCTATCTTCTTCTATCTTCAAACTTGGGGGCATAACGACTAGGCTCATATCTCTGGTCAGGCCTATCTAACATAACTTCTCTACGCAAACCTTTTTTATGGTGCCTCCGCCTGGCTTTATCTTTACGGGCTGAGACCTGAACATACCTACGACCCGTCTTTGCCGATCGGTGTTCATCTTGGCTTACCCTTGCCCTATATCTTAAAGGATGAGCCGCATCTTCTTGATTGCGAGCTTGTTGAAACCAAGTAGTAGAGTGCACGCTGGAGGAATGGGTCAAACCCTCTTGAACTGATTCCCTGATAACTCTCTCATTTGGGGTAGGGGTCTCAGTATGCTATCACTGTGAGATATCCCCCCTTGTAGTAGCTTGAGGTAGTCTCCGAGCAGTCTTAACTTGAGCCTGAATCAACGTCGTACTTTCATTCGCCAACTACGTCATAGTGTTCTCTAACACCTCTTAACGCTGTTGTAACACCTTTATGGCATCTCTTCCAGCAACATTAGGTACAGGTTGGCGGGAAGGAAAATGAGGTAAACCTTGAGCATTTCCAACAATATGTGTGTTAGACGTTCCTGCACCCATATTAGATAGTCCTTCAATAGGCGAGACGTCTTGCTGCTGGTCTGAGTTCTCTAGCCGGTCGGTAGCCACGTCGGAACTCCTTGTGATTTTTTCTCTGACCATGGTAACTAGTGAACAAGCTTTGGAAGTCAAGAGCAAAGATGGTGAAGCTGCAGATGGCCCTCCTTCTAGCACCAAAGATGTTGACATTCGATATCAGTTAACTAAGGTTCGTCTGAGCATAATACTACAGCGGGTGAAAATGCAAAGGAAACGAAGGAGAAAGGGTAAGAGGAAGAACATAAGACACATGATTTTTAGAGTAGTTCGACCCAAAGTAGTGCCTACGTCCACTGTTTTTTTCACTATATTTTGGCAAAGTAACGACACAGTTTACACTCAATAGTTTCCCTCTCTTTTATAATGAATTTCCTCGTCTATTTATAGAGAAAATGGATGTACTACAGTAATGAATAATAAGATAAAATACAATAAGTCAAACTTAAATGATGAATTATATTTAATGATACTAACATTTGTCAGACTAACACTGCCAAAACATGGGTTAGACAGTAACCCCATGCTTGTTAGGTGAGATTTCCTTAATCCATGATGTAATCTCTGATGGGATTGACATGTACTATATGCCTTGAGCTGTAATCGGTCTGACAGTTCTGACTGTAATTGACTTGCACTCTGAGAAGTGTGATAGAAGCGAACTCTTTAACGATAAGGGTATCCTGTCAAGCTAACGAGTGAATAAGGTTGGTCTCATTCCGAGCTACTGACCGAGATGATCAAGACGATAGACGACCTGGATAACAATCTGATGGATCAGCAGACAATCGATCTCATAAACAGGCTTATGGACGAGCTGATAATCGAGCATATACAAAGGGCTGAGTGGATGGGCGAACAGATGAACGAGTTGATGGACGAGCAAATTACTGGACCTTTTGGGTCTTTGGTCCTTGGGCTCATCCTTTAGGCTTTTAACAACTCTTTTGACTTGATCATGAAAACACCCATAACATAATTTTAATTAATTTAATAAAATATCTGAAAATAAATAATTTAATAAATTTTAAAACATTTTTTTATGTATATATTAATAATATTTTATCTATAATTAAAATATGATTAAAAAAATAATAGTATTAACCATATTTATATATATTTAAATATATTAATATATTTAAGAAAACAATTAAAAAAATGAATGTTTAAATTGTAAATTAAAATATATTAGTTTCATTCCAAAATAATTTAGGATGAGATGTATTTAGGTTTTTCTTTTCATATATCAAGGAAAAATAAAAGAAAAGAAAATTTGAATAATATAAAATTAAGATCAATTTGAAATTATATTATTTTAAGGAGGATAAATTTGGAATAAAAATTTTTAAATGTCATTAAGTGATTTATAATTAAGTGAAAAGTTAAAAAATTTTATTTAATTTTTTCAGTTATTTTTTGGTAGTTTTAAATGGTTTAATCATTTAAAAAAAATAAACGAAAACAACTTAATAGGTGTAATTTAGTATTATTAAGTTTTAAATGGAAAAAATAAATGAGCAGAGTCTACTTGTTTTGTTTTGTTTTTTTGTTTTTTTTTTTTTTAATTTTGTTGTTTGTGGTTTGCTTTTATTTTTATTTTAATATTTTGTAAGTTATTTTGTTTCTTTTACTTAGAGACTTACTTTTCTTAGATTGCTTTAGAGACAACTAAGACTAGAGACTTGTGGTTAGGATCTATGCTAGCTTATGTATGCTTGGAATCATGAATTACATCAATGCTTAACTAAGATAGACATTTCAGATACAAATATGATAGAAAACAATGTAGCGCCTATACAAAACAATGATGTAGTGGAAAATGTATTACCTATGCAGAAATCTCTTAAGGAATACTTTTAACTAGTTGCAACTAATCATCCTTCTTGCATAGAGTTGCTACAGACTAGGGTGACTCATTTTAAGCTTAAACCTTCTATGATTTAGCTTCTTCCATTATTCCATTGGTTAGAAAGTGAGGACATTTACCTTCATGTCGAGAAATTGCTAGATATATGTTCTGCCTTCCGTTCAAAATTTTTCAAATGATTCTGTTAGCTTCAAATGTTCTCATTTTCTATAAAGGATAAAGTAAACATAGTTGAATTCACTTGCTTCTAGTTCTATCATTAGTTAGGACCAATTAAATTATAAATTTTTGTCTAAATTTTTCCCCATGTCTAAAACTAATGCCTTTAAGAGTGAAATAATAGATTTTAGTCAAAAAGAAGATGAACAGTTTTATGTCTATAGGGAGAAGTTTAAAGACCTACTCTTAAAGTGTCCTTACCATGGTGGAGACTAGTGTTGAATTTTTATAATAGTCTAACTATGTTTGGCTGCCAAATAATTAAATCTATGCATGGCAAAAAATTCTTGAGCTTAGGTAGTATCGATACCCAACAGTTCTTAGAAACTTTGCCTGAAAATTCTCAATAGTGAGATTTTTCAAATGAAAGGGAGAAACTTGAAAGAGAGGGATTGTATGAGATGAGAGATGATTTAGATGTGAAAATTTTCTTAGGAAATCTCATTACGAAAGTAAAGGCCTTAGCTTTAAGTCAATCCATGAATTCAATAATGAGTTTTAGAAATGACTTGTGTGCTTTATATGTCAATACAACCATTACTTTTCATGAGAGCTATGCTGAACATGTAAATGCACTCAATTATAGAAATTCATCAGATAGCTCATTTTCAGCCACCTACAATCCTAATTAGAAAAATCATCCAAATTTTTCATGGAGACAAAACCAGTCTCTAATGAGTCATAGAAGGCAACAAGTTGCTCTTTCTAATCCTTGACATCCTCCTGGTTTTCAATATACTCCCCATTTTATTGCATCTTAAAGGAAACATTCCTTAGAGAATAAAATACATGAGATAACACAATCACAGCAACAATTCATGTAGTCAACCCCAACAAGCTATATTGAAACACAACTGGGTCAATTAGCCATTGTTAAAGGAGAGAAAGAGAAAGAGAAGTTACCTAGTCAACCAGCACCTAACCCTAATGATTAGTTTGAGATAGGTTTTGTTTCTGATAGGAGTCATGATGAAGTCAAATCTATAACCACTTTTAAGTCTGGTAAGGAAATAGATAATCATGTAATAAAGCCTAAGCATAAGAAATCTAAAGTGAAAAAAGCCTCTAGTAATGGCACAATAGATGACTTACACCTTGATGAGTTGTCTGAGAAATTTCGAAATCAAGAGTCGAAGGAGAGTGATTTTCCTTCCATTCCTTATCTCCCTAAAGCCTCTTTTCCATGGAGACTTGCCTCGTTGAAAAAAGGCACACCATATAATAATGTTTTAGAGGTGTTTAAACAAGTTCACATAAACATCCTCTTTCTTGATGTTATTCAACAAATGCTTGCCTATGCTAAATTCTTAAAATATTTTTATACTGCTAAAAGAAAACAAATGTTCCTAAAACTACATGTCTGACTATGCAAATTAGTTCCATAATCCAAATGAAAACTCCTGTCAAGTATAAGGATTCTAAATGTTCGATTATTTCTTAAGTTATAGGTGATCATGTCATCAATAGAACCTTACTTGATCTAGGTGCAAGCGTTAATTTATTGTCATATACTATATATGTGCAATTAAGAATAGGAGAACTAAAACCCACTTTTATGACCCTTCAATTGGTTGATAAGTCATTACAATTCCAAGGAGTATCATAGAGGATGTCTTGATCTAGGTTGCTAAGTTTTACTTTCCTATGGATTTTATTATCATAGAGGATTTTAGTTTTATTGAGAATGCAGTCTATGATTCCTTTAGGCATTTGTCTTGTCTCCATTAGATAGATATTTAGCTCATTTTAGCATGAACTTAGATTAGGATAATGTTGTTAATGAGGTGAATGCTATTAGAATCTACCCCATTACTAGATAATACCAAAAGGAAAGCTAAAATAGAACCTCTTCTACCTTTTGAGTCTATACATTTTCCATCTGTAGAGAAATCACATAAGTTAGAATTGAAACCTCTTCCTGAGTCATTAAATTATGTGTTTTTAAGACATTCTGAGACTTTGCCTATTATCACAACATCTGACTTAGTAAAAAAATCAAGAGGATAAGTTTATTAGTGTACTTATGGATAATAAAGAAGCAATAGGTTGGACAATTGCAGACGTTAGGGTATTAGGCCATTTGTGTGTAGGCATAGGATTAATCTAAAAGATAATGTCAAACCCACTTGTGAGCCTAAAGGAGACTAAACCTTAACATGAAAGAGGTTGTGAGAGCTAAAGTCATTAAACTCTTAAATGTAGATGTCATTTATCCTATCTTTGATAGTTCATAGTTAAATCTTGTATAAGTAGTACCTAATAAGTCTAACATCACGATAGTTAAGAATGATCATGATGAGTTAGTTCCCACCCGAATGCAAATCAAATGACATTTTTATATTGATTCTCGCAAGCTTAATGCTACCACTAGGAAAAACCATTTTCCTATCATTTTATTGATCAAATGTTAGAAAGGTTAGTCAGTCATGCATTTTACTATTTTCTTGATGGTTATTCTAGTTATAACCAAATTCCTATAGCTCTTGAGGATCAAGATAAAACCATTTTTACTTATCTTTTTGGCACATTTGCTTAAATTCGTATGCTACTTGGGTTGTGTAATGCTCGTGATACTTTTTAAAGATGTATGATGAATATTTTTTTTGACATGGTAGAGCAATTCGTAGAGGTGTTCATTGATGATTTTTTATTGTTTGGATCTAGTTTTGATGAGTGTCTACACCATTTGACTTTAGTGTTAGTTCAATGCAAGGAAAAGAACTTGACGTTTAATTGGGAAAAGTGTCACTTTATGGTTAGGAAAGGGATAGTTATTAGGCATATTATTTCTTATAGAGTTATTAAGGTAGATAAGGCTAAAGTAGAATCGATTTCTAGTCTTCCGCCTCATAGGATAGGTAAATAGGTTAGGTTATTTCTAGGTCATACAAGGTTCCATCATAGGTTCATAAAGAATTTTAGTAAGATTTCTAAACCTTTATGTAACTTACTTGCTAAAGATACCCATTTTAACTTTGATGATGATTGTTTGAGAGCTTTTGAGAAACTCAAGATTGGTTGGCTCTAAGGTTATAGTTTATTTAAACCATGCTGCATTGAAATATCTTTTTTCTAAGAAAGATGATAAATCTCGTCTAATTGGATAGATCTTATTGTCATAGGAATTTGATTTTGAGATTAAGGATAAGAAAGGTTTAGAAAATGTTGTAGTCAATCATTCGTCAAGGTTAGTAGTCGAGTCGGTAGATGAGCATGTGCCTATTAGAGAGTCCTTTCTTGATGAGCAACTCATACTTGTGTCCCAATTTCCTTAGTCTGCTGACATAGTTAACTATCTTGTTATTGGTAACATGCCTACACATTGCTCTAAATAAGATCATAAGAAATTTTTAGCCATGTTAAGCACTATTTTTGGGATGATTCATATTTGTTTAAGTACTGTCCTGACCAAATCATTAGAAGATGTGTTCTTAAGAGTGAGCAATTAGATGTTATTTTTTTTTTATTATCATTATTTTTGTCATGATCATGCTTGTGAATGTCATTTTAGTTTCAAGAAAACCACTATAAAAATTTTGCAATGTGATTTTTATTGGCCAAATTTGTTTAAGGATATTCATGTATACTATAGTTCTTATGAGAGGTGTCAGAGATTAGGAAGTATTACTCATAGAAATATGATACATTTATATCCTATTCTTGGTGTTGAATTATTTGATGTTTGAGGCATTAATTTTATGGGTCCATTTCCTAATTCTTTCAGCAATTTCTATATTTTTGTTATTGTGAATTATGTTTCTAAATGGGTGAAGGCAATTTCTTGTAAAACTAAGGATCACAAGGTGGTGGTTAAATTTTTGAAAGAAAACATATTTTTTCGTTCTGGTACACCTTTAGCAATCATTAGTGATAGAGAAAAACACTTTTGTAATATACCTTTGGAGAAATTAATATAAAAATATGGTATTACACATAAAGTTGTAACATTGTATCATCCACAAATAAGAGGACAAATTGAGATTTCCAATAGAGAGATTAAAAATATTCTTGAAAAAACAGTTAGCCAACTAGAAAATATTGGTCTTTAAAACTTTGTGATGCATTGTGGGTTTATTGTACTGTTTTCAAAGCCCCTATCGAAATGTCTCCTTATCGACTTTTTTATGACAAGGCATGTCACTTACTTATAAAGTTAGAACATAGAGCTTATTCGGTAATTAAAATTTTGAATTTTGATCTTGATGAAGTAGGTAATAATAGGAGATTGCAACTCAATGAGTTGGAGGACATTAGGAATGATGCTTACAATTGTACTAAACGTTACAATGATCGAATTAAAGTTCTTCATGATATGAATATTCTTAGGGAATCCTTTTCACTTGGTCAAAAAGTTTTGTTATATAATTCTTATTTGCATCTCTTTTGACGAGTTATGTTCTAGATGGTCAAATCCTTTTATTGTACGCACTGTTTTCACTCGTAATGCCATTGAAATTGAGAATCCTCTTAAATGGTGATGTGTTTAAAGTCAATGGTCAAAGGTTGAAACCTTTCTTAGAGTTGAGAAGTTAAGAAGTAGAGGAAACATTGTTGGAAGATCTTGTTTATCAGGATTGACCTTCATTTGAGTATAATTTTTTTTTTCTTTATTTCTTTTATCATTGTTTTTGTATGGGGCTAATGTTATTTTATTTTATTTTATTTTTTTAGTGTTTTGGTTTTCGTTTGCGTGATTCGTGTTAATTTTAGTTTTAGTTTTTATATTTCTTCAAGTATTAATGGCATTCTAACATGAATTTTTTATTTACATTCTTATATTAGATTACATGATAGAGTCAACAAGGTGTGATCTCTCCCTTACTATTTTATGTTGTCTTTTTTGTATTTCCTTGTATCTTTGGATACTTGTTTGGGCATTTTTGGATAATTGTTAGGGAAACATTGAGAACAACATCTAAAATAAGTTTAGGGGTGGTGTAGAATATTTTTTCAAAAATTTCAAAACTTTTCATTAATTTATTTTTCCTGTTTTTAATTCTACCTTAATAAGTTGACTAGCTATTTTGCGTTTGTTAATAGAGTCTTAATGTTTGTTTTTGGTTGAATATTTTTATTAGGGAATAACCATGAACATTTTTACATGATTTGAAATTTTTAAATGTCATGATCTTAATTAATTGAAATGATGAAAATCATGCATGTTTACATGAATTATGGACTAGTGGAGACTACCCTTGGTGAAGATTTGAGTTTTTTGAAAGATTTATTTGTTTTTACTCTTTATTCACTTTGTTGTTAATAGATTATCTTTATAGGTTTTGCATTGACTACTAAAGAACAAATCATCATTGTAGATAATATGAGTTGCTTTAATTTGGAAATTGGATTGACTTCTTATAAGTGATATAGGCAGTTTTTATCTCATAAAAGTCTACTTCCTTACTTTGAATTGAGATACAATATAAACCCTTTGAAGTCAAATACTATTAGTCTTTTTCTTTGTCTACCCTTACTAATGACCGTAGTGAGCCTTAAAACAACAATTCATTGGATCTATTCACTTAAAAGATTTATGTCACATGCCCAAAATATTTGTTAAAAAATTAGAAAGGAAAAATCTAAAACCCTCATGTTATGGGTAATTTAACGATCTGGTCAATTGGACCGAGGAGGATCTATAGTATGGACCCAATGATCCGAAAGCCCATAAAACCCGGCAATCTATCCATCCCTCTGATCGTGCGTCTTGTCGCTAATCAGTTCGCTTGACTATTCGCCATTCTGCTCGTATTTCGGAGTCTCCCCGCTGGTCGTTAATCTATTCGCTGATAAGCTCGATAGCTTTTTCGGTAATCTATTCGTCATTCTGATCATGAATGTAGTCGCATCCAGTTTTCTCTTTTGATCGCGTATTAGTTCGTGAGCAAGCCCATCTGTAATCTAATCAGCTGTTCATTTATCTGCTCACATAACTGCTCGACAATTTCTGATCATGCTCATATATCTGCTCGTTTATGAGGCTGTTCGTTTATTAATATATCTGATTGTGGGAGAATTCAGTTGTGATCTACGTCATCGACCCTCAAGATGTCCGGTTCTCCAGAGTTTTATTTGCTCGCTAACGCAATGGGGTACCCTGTTTGTTGAATATTCAGTCTCCGTCATATCTCTCAAACCGCGAGTCAACAGAAGTCAAAGATGTCATGCAAAATACTGCTCAAGACGTGCCGTGCACGTCATCTCTATCAGAAATTACAGCCAAGATTACGGTGATTTCACCTAACCCGCATAGGTTAGCCGCCTGAAATCACACTTGGGCAGAGCTCAGACCTGACAGTTTTAGCCACATTTAATGTAGTTTCGACCGTATTAAATGAACTGTCAATCGCATTAAATGAAATCCCGACACATTAAATGTAATTCATCATTATAATCTTATCTTACTGTAACTTTGTACTGTAGAATCTTAACTATAGCATCTTCCATTCTCTATAAATAGGAGAGGAAATCTCCTTGTAAAATGATCCAATCTTGGGTGTCGTTACTCTGCCAAAATAGTGATAGAGTGAACAGTGAACGTAGGCATCTTTTTGGGCCGAACCACTCAAAAAATCATCTAATGTTCTCTTCTTCTCCGTTGACTACTTCTCCTTTACTCATTACTTCATTTAACGATCATCTTACAATGAAAACCTCGAAAGTGTAGCTTGAGTCCAAAACGAATCTCGATCGGCTAATTCCCAACGTCAACACCTCCTAAATTAGAAAATAACCTCAGTTTACCCCAATTAAAAATATTAGCCAAAAAATCTCCTATTGTCAGCCAAAAATAGTTTCCATCTATATTTTTAATGGTTTTGTGACAAAATAATAAAATATCAAAATACTCTTATGAATTTGAAAATTAATAAAAATTAATTAAAAATAAATAAATTAAATAAAAAAATTTCATCCAATACCCACATTTGAATAGAATTAAAAA
The DNA here is from genome assembly GCA_022984855.1 of Dimocarpus longan. Classification (NCBI taxonomy): domain Eukaryota; kingdom Viridiplantae; phylum Streptophyta; class Magnoliopsida; order Sapindales; family Sapindaceae; genus Dimocarpus; species Dimocarpus longan. Next base: position 19,101,048 of record CM041018.1, on the reverse strand, counting down.
AAAAAAACAAAACAAAACAAAAGAAAAAAAAATAGTTCAAACAAACCTAGTGCCTAAGTTCATTCGAAGAAGTCCATCGCACAAAGAGACATTTCCATGGTGTGGATCAGCGCAACCAACCTCTTTACAGTTGCCATAAAAATCAACAAGTCCGTCACGCACAGGCACATTTCCATCAAACCCATTTCTAATCACAAATCCATGTAACTGCCTCCCCAGCTCCAACCACAAACTATCAGTACATGTTTTTAAAAATGCACAAAACGTGATCAAATTCGACTCCCCACCCATGCCTCGAAACTTGATGAGCCCACAACACGCATCTCTGGGCCGCTCGCTAAATACTGCATTAGAAATATAAGCATTTGACATGGCAAGATTTCTTTTAGGCATTTCATCGAACACCTTATTTGCTTCATATCTAAATCTCATTTTCAAGTGTGCAAAGAAAGAACTACACCCAACAAAGACATCACCAACAACCAACCCAGACGAACAACATCAGTAGTGTCAAACCTATCCCACCACCAACAACCAACCCAGAATCATCGGCGAATCAATGGCGAACCCATCCCACCATTAGAGTCAGCAGACCCACCACCAGACGACCCATGTGACGGAGACAACCTGTTCAAAGCCTACTCCTTTGCTTCGGAAACGATGTCTAACTAGCCAAATATGACCAACGGATGAGGATGTGGCTTCAGAATCCGAATCCGAATCCGAATCAGTGGAGGAGGAAAAGATACTGGTTGATGGGTGGCGACGGTCGAGTGGGATAGGGTTTTTAGCGATGATGGCGTATTGAGTTGTGTGTTCATCGGATTTCCTAAATGTTTATATATTTTGAATTATTTAAGTCGTTTTTATTTATTTTTCTTCTTTTTCTACTAACAAATCATATTTTCCCAATCCATCTAGAATCTGTCACTGTTATCAAGCCTTAATTACCTTTTTACTCGTAAAAATAACGAATTTATTAGTTTATTAATAAATTTACTATTCCATTTAACTGTTGGAGATGTTTTAGTTATTATTTTTAATATTAAGGATGATTTGATATTATTTTAATTTTAAAGGATTAAATGGTAACAATTTTAATTAAAAAATTGGTTGAAATAAGAAAATAAATCAGTGATGAAAAAAAGTATACTTGGAACAAATCAATTCTGAGAAAGGTTTGGCACATATAAAAGGAAATTTATACGTAAGATTTGGGGTGTGTCACTGAACACACAAGATAAGAGTCTTTGGAGTCGCTGAAACACAAAGAAGAAGACAAAAAGAGCAGCTCACAGGAAGACGAAAACAAAGGCAAAGCTTTGACAAAAACAAGAGAAGAGTATACATGATCACGGTTCGGTTTGATTCCGGTTCCGAACCGACGGTTCCGATTCTAAAAAAGCTAGAAACGAAACCTTAACCGAGATAAAACGGTTCCGGTTCGGTTTTGAAACCGTCGGTTCTGTAATGGTTCCAGTTTCGGTTCTATAACGGTTTCGATTCCGGTTTCGCAACTTTTTTTTAAATAAAAATAAAATTTAAAAATTAATATTAAACTATATTTTGATATTAAAAAAATAAATCTATACACAAAAGAAATAAGAAATTTAAGATTTTAAAATTTAAAAATAATAAATTAAAATTTTAAAACTTCAAACAATAAATTAAAAATTATAATTAAAAAAAAAATTAAAGGAAATTAAGATTGAGAATTAAGAGAATATTTTGAAATTGAGAGAGAATTGAGATTAATGGAGAGAAAGAGAGTTGAGATTGAGTGAGATAGATATGAGAAGAAATTAAGAATGTGAGGGGTATTTATAGAGGAAAGAGAGGGATTAAAAGAGAAATTAAAGGAGAGGATAAAATGTAAAAAAAAAAAAAAAAAGTGACCAATGGTCACGTGTCAATTTTGTTATTTTTGTTATTATTATTATTATTTTTTTATAAGAACCAGAATTGCCGGTTCAAGGCTGTTCCGGTTCCATTAGTTTTTTGAACCGATAGTTCCGGTTCCTTTAGGTTCAAAATCCGAACTGAAACCGCTACAGTAACGGTTCCGGTTCGATTCTGAACTGAAACCAGAACCTTATGTTCTGGTTCTGATTCAGGTTCAGTTGATCTGATTCGGTTCAAACCGAACCGTGGTCATATCTAGAGAAGAGGAAGTCTTAGCGTTGAAACAAGAAGCAACTGAGCTGATATTCGGGTGTTGCAGGACAAGATATCAAGTTTTAATTTTTTTTTTTTTTTGTTCTTGTCATCATCATGACTATCTAATTTTCTTTTCTAAGGTGTAGGATGAAACTTTATTGATTTTATAATAATTTTGTTATTCAAACGTTATTTTAAATTTTGTTTTTAATGTTTAATAATTCTTTATTTCATCTATTGATAAAATAAAAATTGTTTCACTTTAAATATCAAATATTTTTGGTAGTTACAAAATTATTTTATTAATTTTACTTTGGATTGAAATGTTTAAATATAAGATTTTTTATTATATATTTTTCAATATTGTATACATATAATACTTAAATCTTATAAATTTCAAGTTTTGAAGTAAAAATTTACATAAAATTTATTTTTGAAGCTTAAATGATAAATTCTGAAGAAATAATAAATTGAATTCCAAGTTGTTTCGTTAATTTTTGAGATTAATATTTTAAATAATGAAATATTACAAGTTGATAACAGTGGATTCTGAACCTTAGTTTTTTTTTTTCTATTGCTTAAGTTTTACAAATAATCTTGTCTCGTTATTTTAGAATTTATATTGTTATTTTCTTTAGTTTTAATTAATTCTCAATTTTCAAAATTTTTAACTAGATTAGAATTAATTTAATTTGGACTTACATTAATATTTTTTCAATTTATGAGAGATCGACCTTATACTTACATAATCTATCGCACAATAGACTTGTGCATTTACAAATACTAAAATTTGCATAACACACGGCTTCCTTAAATAAAGTTCTAATGTATCCTTTTAAATCTATGCATTTTGCACTGTCTGATATCAAGATGAACCTATATAGAAAATTTCAAGGTTTTCGAAACTACTTTTCCAACGTCTCTGGACATAAATGGACATACATACATACATGCAGTTGTACTTATATGTATAAACCGCTCCATTTCGTGAAAGGAAACAATAAAAAATAGTTGAAACATTGAGAGAGTTGGTATATATTACTCTTTCATTTTCACACTCTTCAGCACTTTGAGAAAGCATATATGCAAACTCATCAGCTTTATTTGACACTTCTTCCTCCATGGCACGGAAGCTGGTTCCTAAAAATTCATGACTTGCTCTTATATGGTAACCCACTACACCAATCCAACAGAATAATTAAATATAGTTAGTCAATTGCGTTCTATATTGACGTAAGCACTAAATTTTATTTGATGATCTCTTGGTAGGCATGAATATTGGATATCTTAAATGAATGTAAAACCAATTTTGATGATAATGAATCCGCTGAAACACTTACTGGGGTGGACAAACCTATGCAAAACGCCAAGCACAACGAGCCTGTCACCTGCACGAAGAATGTCACCTCTCAGTCTCACCGCACCCACGGTCAGCTTGAGCTCATGTTCTCCACGATCCTTTGTTGCATCGTATGCAATCACTACATGAGATCTTGAAGGATTATTCTCCATTGCTTTTTACACAAATAACTCCGACTTTCTGTTTTGAAAATTTTGGTGATGATTACTGGCTTTAAAGACAAAAAACAAATGGTTTTATTAGGAGAGACGTGTTAAATAACATGCATGGCCATCCAATCATCTCTTTGATTGAGTTCGGGCATTTGTTTATTTCTCTGAAAACATACCTTGCCTGCGACCATTCTTTCTGTTTGTACTTTGGAGGGATCGAGAAGATTCTGGGGATACGAGAAAAAAATGCTTTTGGATATTCGAATATCAAGTTTTTATAACATCAAAAAGCAAAAAAAAAAAAAAAAAGAGGGAAATGGATATTGCCGTCTGAAACAAAGACAATGAGATGATTGCAAGACATGTCGCGACAGAAAACTGCATTTCCTGAGTTGCAACCTTAAAACCCAACCTCTCAAAAAAATATAAAAATTAAAAATTAAAGAACCCTTAAAATCCAACCCCACCCAGCCGCACTCCCCCGCCCCGCAAAAACAAAAAACCCTTACGTGACCGATGCCTCATAATTCGTTAATCTTTGGTCGGCCCGCGACCTAACGAGTAGCTAATACTTGATGAATTTTCAGTTTGATAGTCGATAAATGGGTCAATTTTTTTTTTTTTTTAAAAAAACAGAATCTTTATAGGGCCAAAACATGAAATCCACCTCATGTAATCTTTGAAGCCACAAATTGATTGCATTTGTGAAACTATATTGTTTAATGAAATATTTTTATTTAATTATTTTTACAAATGTAATTAATTTAATCACTTTGATTTAATATATTTTTCTATTAATAAAGATTAATATTTTTTCATAATTATTTCTGACATTAATTAACAATTGATGTTGGGGTTTTGGTGTGTTTTTTGCAAACAAATCGAAATTATTCAAATTAAGGCCGAGTTTATCTGAACTATGGAAATTTCAGTTGATATAAATGTGAAACCACCAACATTTTTAAGTTAATATAATTGAACATTAGTTATTAATTTTATTAATATTTTATGTATATAATTGTCAGTTTGGTTTGTACTGTCTGCACCTGAATCTGTCCCTCGTCACATACTTCTTCACCAAAGGGCTGGTCTTGGATAAGACAATGACTTCCCTTCAAAAAGACCAATCTACCCTCGTCAACTCCCTCTATTTGCTCCGTCCTCTCACGCACGGTACTAATTGCTCTGCTCAAATGATCATAACGCCTCCACTCTTTTGCCATTTTCACAGACCTGAGACCCCTCGCACACGACTCCCATCCCATCCAACCAATTGAAAGGTCATTTTAGTCATACCAAATTAAAGCACGCTGTTGTAACTAAGGAAACACAACAATTGGTTTTGTTAAAAAATAAGAATTTACGGAACATTAAGTTGTAAACCTTTTTTTATAAAACTCAAGAACTCTAAATTCATAAAATAATGAAATAAAATAATATAAAATAATAAAATCAGATTTTTACTCTCTGTATTGATATGTCTAAATTGCTTATCACTTAACTTTTTTTGATATGTCTCTACACCAAAAAACAAGTGAATGGATATAATTATATAGAATTGTACTCATTTTCTATTAATTTCTTTTCTAAAAATAATAAACAATATTTATAAGAGGTGAGTAATGATTTTGATTATACAGAGAAGAAAAATATAGATTATTTTTCTCTGTATTATACTGTAAAAGAAAACTTGTTTTTTTTCTTTCTGTTTCAAAGAATATACAACAAAACCAAAAATAATTTCTAGTAAAAAAAGAAAACTATTTCTTTTCTATTTACAGGTAACCACTTAGGATTTTAATTAATTAAAATTAATATTGAACGTTATATTTATTAAAATTAAACTTTTATCCCATATAACATAATTAATTCAAAATTAATTTATATTATATTTTGAAATCAAACTTGTGATCTCTAATTAATTATTCATAATTAATTTATACTAGAGTCACTATTGATAATTGAATTCAAGACCTTTTAATAAATCAATTAAATAATTATTAATTCATAATTAATAATTAACTAATTAATTGTTAAATAATTTGAATAATCAATATTATTCAAATACCAAGTGAACATAAATTTCACTACTTACGTAACGGTTATAATTGGACGGTCCAATTACAATATTCTATATACAAGTTTTTTTATAATGAAATGAGCTACTAAGGGGATCCGATGGACCCACAATTTTGAACTCCAATAATATTGAGATTATTAATTAAACTCTTTAATTAAATAACTCACTATTATTAATATTAGAGTTACTCCACTAAAAACCTTAGATTGTACTTTCAAAACTGCAGATGTTTTTATATAATCTAAAATTTTCAGTGTCTATTGATTTAATCACTACATATGATTTGACTTTTCAAAAATAGTTCATAATTAGAACTGGATCAAAATATTAATTTTACCTCTCTAATTATTTCTTGATCCTTGTTACGGATAAATTAGCGATCAGAATAATCGAGCCCAGACGGATCTATAATACAGGCCCAGTGGCCCAGAAGCCCAATTATCTGTCATCCCTCCAATCCATTCTCTTGGAGAAGGGACCCATTAGTGGGCGCTTATCGTGACCATTGATCGCTATCGCTCAGCCTGACCGTTGATTCTGACCGCAGGCGCCATATATTGAAAGCTGGCTGTGACCGCTATCTTCTCCGCCATTCAGACCGCCGAGTTCTCCGTCAACTTTATTTGCTCAGTTTGACCGCTGGTCCTGATCATTGATCGATGGCTTTCATCTCTCAGAACTTACCGCCAGCAGCCATCTGTGGCTATTAATCCTGCTCGCCAGATTATCCGTCATGATTGACCGCTTGCCTGTCCACCGTTCCTGTCCAATTGGGATATCCGCCAAGAGGAGCCACCCGTCAGAGATGTTTCGACAAATCCCCCTCACCCAAGATAATCTACCAGAGCTGATCGCTAATCTCTGAGCGTGGTCACCACAGAACTCCTCCAGAGGGTCCGTCAGCTGGAAACGAGACCCGCGGTGCAAGAACAGAGGGGACAGACCGGAGAAAGAACCCCATTCGCTTCGGAGATCGAGTTGGAGCCGCTCCCTCCAAGATTTAAAGTTCCCAACATCCCCCAATATAGAGGGAACTCCGATCCCTATGACCATTTGGACACTTTCAACATCCAGATGGACCTTCAGACGACAAGTCCGCTTGTGAAGTGTCATGTGTTCCCGACCACCCTTGGGGACATCCCGCGGACATGGTTCAGGAGCCTCCCCCCGCGTAGCATCAACAACTGGGAGGAATGCCAACAAAAGTTCCTGAACCAGTACAAAGCGTTGAAAAGGCGTCTTGCGTCACACTGCCACCTTTCTACCATCTGCCAAAGCCCAGGTGAGCCTCTAAAAGAATACATTAACAGGTTCAGGCGCGAGGTGACGAACGTAGAAAACCCTACGGATGAAGGGATTTTATCAGCCATCTCATCTGGTCTAAGGAAAGATGGCAAACTGTACGATAGCATATATAGATCCCCTGTGAAGGACTTGGGAGAATTCTATGAACGAGCGGAGAAGGAAATCTGGTGGGAGGAAGTGACCAATCCTAGGAAGACCAGTTCTTAGAGGGATGAAGCTGGTACTTCCAGTCATGGAAGGAAAAGAAACAACGGGGGAAGCAACCCTGGAGGGCGAAGAGAAAACCAGCAGGTTGCCAAGAAGGCCAAGGATTGGTGAAGACCGGGAAGCAGTCAGGGATTGGAGCGGTCACGGTATTAAGGTCGCTACAATACATACAACGCCCTGTCGGATACCCAAGACCGAATATTTGCGACTGAGAAGAACAGGGAGAATTTTGGATGGCCGGCTCCCCTACAGGGTTCTGAAGGGCAGAGAGACAGGAACAAATTCTGCACTTACCACAATGGCATTGGGCACAATACCTAAGATTGCTGGGCGCTCAAGGATGCTATTGAGGAGATGATCAGAAATGGTTGTCTGAGGGATTATGTTATGAGGCCCCCGAGACAACCATCCCAGCAACAGCGCCCCGTCAGCGTTCAGAAGATCCTCCAGCTCAAAATCAACCAGAGCCAAATTTCACTCAAGGGCCCTCCGTCAAAACCATCCATACCATCCATGGGGGACCCTCGAGAGCAAGAGAATCTAACAGAGCATAGGAGCGGTTTGTGCGTGAAGCTAGATGCGTCCAACCTGTGGGACATAGAGAGTCGGGGGGGCCTGCCAAAAAAGCTAGGAAGGTATTGGAGGACATTGTATTTACTGATGAAAACGCGCGGGATGTCCGCCTCCCTCACAATGATGCTTTGGTAATCAGGGCGCGCATCGGCAATTCAATGGTGAAGAGAATCATGATTGACACTGGCAGCTCCGTGAATGTTATGTACAAGGACTGCTATGATAAGATGGGGATTGACGATGATCAGCTAAAACCATCCCCCGAACCCCTTTACGGTTTCACTGGAGACTCGATCATCCCTCCTGGACAGATCAAATTGCCCTTGACCCTCGGTGACACCACCCGATAGTCCACAGTGCTGGCAGACTTCCTCATCATCAACTCTCCCTCGACGTTTAATGTGGTAATGGCGAGGCTTGCAATAAATGATCTCGACATGGTCGTCTCCACCAAGGCCCTCGCGGTGAAGTTTTCGACTCCCACCGGGGTAGGATGTGTGTAGGGCGAACAATCCATGGCTCATCGCTGCTACGTTGACGCGATCAGAAATGGGACCCAGGGAAAGAAGGCAGAAGTGATTCCGGAGCGGGAGTTACAGGTGATCACTTCATCAGGGGTCAGCCACGACTTAGACCCCAGAGAGTTCGACGCACATGAAAATATTGGTCCGGTATAAGAGCTTGAGAACGTCCCGGTCACTGAAGCGGATACGTCAAGATGTCTCAAGCTGGGTAGAAGTTTGGTTCCGGAGGTAAAATCCCAACTAATCAACTGCCTCAAGAGGAATGCAGACGTATTCACCTGGAACCATGGAGACATATTGGGGATCGACCCGAATGTGATGACTCATAAGTTGAACGTCGACCCCCGCCATCGGCCAGTTTGCCAGAAGAGGAGACAAATGAACCAAGAATGCAGTGAAGCTTTGAAGGAGGAAGTGGACAAGCTCCTGGCCAACAAGTTCATCCGCGAAGTCCAATATCCAGAATGGGTAGCTAATCCCGTGCTAGTAAAGAAGAAAAATGGGTAGTGGAGAACATGCATAGACTTCACGGACTTGAACAAGGCTTGCTTGAAGGACAGTTTACCCTTGCCAAGAATCGATCAGCTGGTGGATGCGACAGCGGGGCATGAACTCCTTAGCTTCATGGATGCTTACTCGGGCTACAACCAAATCCCCATGGATCCCAGCGACGAAGAGTGTACATCGTTCACTACTGACCGAGGGCTGTACTGCTACAAGGTAATGCCCTTCAGTCTGAAAAATGCATGAGCTATCTATCAGAGGCTGGTGAACAGAATGTTTGAAGAGCTAATTGGAAAGAGTATGGAAGTCTACGTGGATGACATGCTTGTCAAGTCTGAGAGAGCAGCCGCTCACGTTCATGACCTTGAAAGAATGTTCCGGATCCTGAGGAAGTACCAGATGAAGCTCAATCCCCTCAAGTGCGATTTCGGGGTTTCCTCAGGTAAATTTCTGGGTTTCATTGTGAACAACAGGGGGATAGAAACCAACCCGGAGAAAATCCAAGTTCTGCTGGACATGAGGTCGCCAAGCAATGTGAAAGAGATTCAGAGTCTGAATGGCCAGATAGCGGCCTTAAGCAGATTCGTGTCCAAGGCCTTCGACAGGTGTGCTCCATTCTTTGAGGTGCTGAAGAAGGCCAAGAACTTCAAGTGGACTGATGAGTGTGAAGCTGCCTTCATACAACTGAAAGAGTATATAGGGCGTGCCCCGCTACTGACCAAACCAAAAGAAGAGAAGATTCTGACCATTTACCTGGGGGTATCCCAGCACGCCCTAAGCGCGGCCCTGATAAAGCAAGAAGAAAATGGAGCACAAGCCCCTGTATACTATGTGAGTAAGAAGCTGATTGAGGCGGAAACTAGATACACCCCAATGAAGCTGCTCGCCTACTGTCTGGTGATGGCGTCCAGGAAACTGCGTCCATACTTCCAAGCGCACAAGATTGAAGTCTTAACCAGGTACCCGTTGAAACAAATCCTTCAGAAACCAGATACCTCCGGCCGACTCATCAAGTGGGCCATCGAGCTCGCCCAATATAACATTGAATTCAAGCCAAGACCGGCGATTAAGTGACAAGCACTGGCGAATTTTATAGCAGAGTTTACCGGACCCGTGGACGATCAAGTTGAAACCTCTGAAGGACCGTACTGGGAGCTCTTTGTGGACGGATCCTCTGGTGAGAGGAGCGCGGGAGCCGAAATTTTGTTAATCAATCCTGATGGAGGTAAGTTTCTATACGCCCTCAAATTTAGTTTCAGAGCGACTAACAATAAGGCAGAGTATGAAGCACTGTTGGTGGGGCTCCGTCTAGCCAGAAGGATGCAGGTTGAACGACTCAAAATTTTCAACGATTCCCAATTGGTGGTCTGCCAGATAAAAGGTTAATATCAGGCCAAGGGATCGAAGATGGCGGCCTATTTGCATGAGGTTCAGAAATTGTTGGGGGATTTCGAGACATTCGAGTTGAACCAGATCCCGCGCGCCCAAAACTCCCATGTTGACGCTCTGGCTCGTCTGACAGCCGCTCAAGATGCAAACTGCGCTGACAACATACCTGTGGAGTTCCTGTCTAAACCAAGTACCAAATCCGGCGTGGAAGTAATGGCTCTGACAGTGGCAGTTGGATCATGGATGAGCCCGCTGGTTGACTATCTGCAAGAAAGGAGACTCCTAGAAGATAAGATGGAGGCGTGCCGTCTGTGTATAAGGGCAGCCAGGTACTGTATATACGGTGACGTTCTTTATAAAAGGGGCCTCTCCACCCGCCTGCTCAGGTGTATTGATGAGTCGGAGTGCACCGCCTTGATGAGGGACATACATGAAGGACATTGCGGCAACCATGCTGGAGGGTTCTCATTAGCCTAGAAAGCGCTCAGACAGGGCTTTTACTGGCCGACAATGAAGCAGGACGCCATCGATCTGGTAAAGAAGTGTGATAAATGCCAGAGATTCCTGGGCACCACCATCCTATCTCCGTCGGATGATCAGTCCATGGCCCTTCGCCATCTGGGGCATGAACCTGATTGGACCTCTCCCAGTGGGTCGTGCGAGGTGCAAATACGCCGTCGTGGTCGTCGACTACTTCACCAAATAGGCAGAAGCAAAGGAGCTGGCCGAGATCTCCACGACGAAGATTGAAAAGTTCGTGTGGGATAACATAATCTGCAGGTTCGGCATCCCCTAGCAACTGGTAACGAACAACAGGACCCAGTTCACAAGTGAACAATTTCAGGAGTTCTACAACGGTCTTGGCATCGTCAAAAGCATCTCTGCAGTTGACCACCCGCAGGCTAACGGACAGGTGGAAGCGATTAACAAGATCATCAAGTAGATCCTGAAGGCTAAACTTGAGGCCAGGAAGAGAGCATAGGTTGACGAGCTACAGAAAGTGTTGTGGGCCTACCGTACTACCGCCCGCAGTACTATTGGGGAGACCCCCTTCTCAATGGTCTACGGGTCTGAGGCCATGATTCCAGCAGAATTCCAAGTCTACAGTCACCGCAGGGCAAGCTTCAACCTTAACGACAACAACCAGCTCTTAACCGCCAGCTCAGACTTGCTTGAGGAGTCAAGGGAAGCTGCTCGCCTCAGGATGGCTGTCTACTAGCAGAGGATGGCCAGGCATTACGACAAAAAAGATACGTCAATTCAAACCAGGTGACCTTGTCCTACGAGAGATCCTACCCGGTGCTCGCAAAGCAAGTGAAGGAGTGTTGGGACCGAGCTAGGAATGACCATACGTGATCCACGAAAACCTGAAGAACGGAGCCTACCACCTGGCAGACATGGACGGGGCAATTCTACCAATAGCTTGGAACGCCATCCACCTGAGGACATACTATACCTGAACGTTGTATTTTCATTTACAATTGTAGTCTTGTCACATATGTAAAGCAAACCATGTACAAGTGTAATGAGAATTATCTATCAATTATGATGAATTATTGCTAACATCAAATGCCTATGTGTGTTCTTATTTAAGGTACACTACCACAAAACGGCAAAGCATCAGCATAAAGCTCCAACATCTGATGGCCCTAAGGGGCAGGAGGGGTTAAAACGGCCATGAGCCCGCGTACCTAATCGCCACTCACTGACTGGCCTCCCCATTTACCTTCGCGCGCGAACAAAAAATAAAGGGCTCGATCGAAGTGACACTCAGCTTGTTCACTCCATTATGCTATAGATGCTCAGGCTACAGCCTTGTGAGCGTAGCCGAGGTCCCAACCTCCACAACTCTCGCTGTAGATGCTCAGGTATAACCTTGTGAGCGTAGCTGGAGAGGTTCACTCCATTATGCTGTAGATGCTCAGGCTACGGCCTTATGAGCGTAGCCGAGGTCCCAACCTCCACAACTCTCGCTGTAGATGCTCAGGTATAACCTTGTGAGCGCAGCTGGAGAGGTTCACTCCATTATGCTGTAGATGCTTAGGCTACGGCCTTGTGAGTGCAGTCGAGGTCTTAACCTCCACAACTCTCGCTGTAGATGCTCAGGTATAACCTTGTGAGCGCAGTTAGAGATGATTATCATCCTGTATAACTCAAGCTCCTGCTGACTGAACGTAACTCGTCATTAGCTCCGACAGCAATCAGGGAAGGCACAACGATAGTCCACCTATTCTTCATTTGGTTTCTTCTCTTCCTCAGCGCATTCAGTAGTGTTTATTTTGATTTCTATCATGCATCTACCTATGTCGGAAGTGTCACGATCACGTAAGGTGGGATTAAAATTGTTTAACTATCTTCGAGGGTTATTTTCTACCCCTCGGATTATTATATGTGTTAAGGGTCATCTGTTGGATATCGTCCACAACCCAAAGGATTACTTTCCTTATTATACCTCCCTAAAGGTATATATAGGGGCGATCGGCCCCCTTTATTATTCATATTTATTGTTTATCTTGCAGGGTATACCTATTCACAATCTACTATGACTACACGCGTATGAAAATAAGAAAGCGACAGAACGAAGTGAAAGAAATCCTACTGAGATAATGACAAAACGATAACTACAAATTGTTCCAAAAACAAGACAAAAATAATAACTACAATCATATCAATGTTTAAAGATAAGTCTCATCAACAGCAAGGGGAAATGTTAAAATCATTTGTCTGAAGGGCTTTGGAGGAGCTGACAGGAGTGTCCGCAGGAACCTTTGAAGAGCTGGAGGGGATGTCCTTGGGATCTTTAATGTTGGAGGCTCCCTGAGAAGATGAGCTTTGTCCCCCATCCTTTGCCAATCCCTGAGAAGCTGAGGAGGAGCCGCCTTGGGCTGCTGGGGCACCAGTCTGAGCAAGTGGCGGGGTCAGAAGCCTTCTGCGGAGCTGGAGGAATTGTATCCTTCTAAGTAGCTTGTGCAGCCTTCATCTGGGCATCTCTGGCAGCGCGAGATTCGTATTTTTTCACCTCCTCCACCGCTTCCTTCCCAAGGTACTAGTAATCCAGCTCAGGATGATGTAGCCACGAAGTGTACAGGAACTTGCTGCTGGTCTTTTTAGTGGCCTCTTTCCAAGCTTGTTTGGCCTGGAGGTCCGCCTTGCGATACGCTTCATGTGCCTGAGCAAGCTCACCCTTCGTCGCGGTCAAATCCCTCTTGGCGTCGTCAGCCCGTTTCTTCTGAATGACAGCCTCCTCGGTGATCTTGTCTACATCCTCGGTGGCATTCGCGAGTGAGGAAGAGGCGGCAAGCCGAAGCCTCTTCTCCTTCTCCACGGTCTTCTCCGCGTCCTTAATTTTCTACTCCAGCTCAGAGATAGTCTTCTCAGCAGTCGCGGACCCCTCTTTGAGACTTTGAATTTTCGCCTCTAGTTCCCCGTTCGCCTCCTCAAGAGCAGTCTTTTCTCTTATCAGGTCGGGGTGGTCCTGACGCATCTTCATCATGGCCAACGAAGCTTGAAGAGATAGCATATTGAAGACGTATGTGGGCATGGAAAGTGATTACGAAGCGATAAACAAAACTTACAAGCACGTTGCAACGCGCAGTATAGTCGACCAACTGGTCACCGTGAATGTGCTTCTGGTAGACATCCGACTTGCTGGGACCCAGTAACATTGGCAGTCGATCCAGCAAGTCGTCGAAATATTCCCCCGCATTAGCCTCAGGGGTTGGTCCCTCGTCAGCCCCCCCTGTCATGGCCACCTTCTCTTTGCTCTTGCCCTTGGATCTCAGGCGCTTAGCAGGGGGCTCCAAGACCTCCTCGTCCTCCTTCTCGGCCTCTGAAGTTGAAACTCCCCTCCCAGCGGCACCCCTTGAGGAAGGTACCTGTTTCACGGTCTTCTTCACCACACTCTTAAACCTCACCACAAGCTGTTTGGCGGACGGGGCAGCAGTTGTGGCTGACGGATCCGTTGACAGAGCTGGGGGCTCTTTCGAACTGGTTATCTCTACCTCAGGCCCTCCTGTCTCAGCTACCGGCAAAGAAGGGGGAGAAACCATTTCAAGATCCACCATCGTTTTGGGCTTCTTTGGGGCTGGAGCAGAAGTTCCTTCACCGGATTTTGTAAAGACAGATTTGACTTCCCGGCCCTTTTGCACTCCAACGTCGAAGGTCAATTTCAGAGGCGTGGTTTCAATCTCAAGTGCGAGCCCGTATTTCCTCAGGAAAAAGTTGTTTGGAAGATAGTCGTCCTCGGGTTTCTTCACCTCAACAAATCTCTTCAGCACCTCTGTCTCCTCGTCTGAGAGATTGACCGCTCCTTTGATGAAAGCTGCATACAAGAATAAAGAATGTTAGTGATAATGAGGCATGAAGACAAATGTGTGCACGCTCCAATAGCGAGCTGAAATACGCCTACCAGGACCATTGTTGAAATCGAAATGGACAAGTCTCTGTAGGGATAAACAAGAGGCATAGAACCACCGAGACTTATAATCCCCTACGTTTGATTTACTAGCCTTCAGTGGCAAAAATGCCTTATAGGGAGAGTTACGAGCGGTTATATAGTAAATGTCGTCTCGTTTAGTGTCGTGAGGGTTAGTAGTGGACTTAAAGAAGAAGAGACTTTGAATTATATTTGAAGTTGGTGGCGGAAGGCCGTTTTTAAAAAAGATGTAGGCCAGGGTGGTAATCTGTGCATAGGAGTTTGGCGTTAGCTGAAAGAGGGCTATTTCCAAGTCATTAAGAAGGTTTATTAAATATGGGGGAACCGGGAACCTAAACCCCGATTTCACATATTGGCGACTGATCGCTATAATCCGTCAGGAGGATTAGCCGCATGGTCGCGATGAGCAGTAACCATGACGCGACAAGTGGAAGGAAAATGGTAAGCGTCTGCAACAGTCTTGAGCTCGTCAAGGGTCATCTGGGAATCATGTTGGTAGAAGTTCTGATAGGCAAAGGTCTCCCCTCGCCCAGAGGAACTCGACGTATCCCCGCTTCCCTGAGCGGTCGCACTTGAGGAGCCCCCATCGTGTTGAGGAGACCTCCCCCCGGAGCTTTCTTCACTAAATATGACTTGGCGATATCGGAGTCCACAGCTTGACATCTACAAAAGAAACAGCCAGTTAGGTCGCTGACAGCCAACCAGACTCAAAGAACAAAAGAAGCCTAAACCTACTAAACCTAAGCGTCAAGCCATGCGCCTAGGAAGACATAAAAAGGGGGGGAGGGAGGAGGGGATGGGAGCCTCATTCTGTAATATTTCCCCCAGGATTGAAGAAAGAAAGGAAAAGAAGCAAGCAAATTACCCTATACTGTTACCAGACTTTGCCGGACCAAATGCAGTATAGAGGTTATCCGCCCCAACTAGTCCAGATTCTCAGAAAAGCAAGTGCCACGAAGAAAATGGAAAACAGTAATGACGGAAACAATGTGAACAGGAAAAAACAGCCTTACCTTGAGTATGGTGGTGACCGGTAGTTGCAAGCGAAGACTGTTGAACGGAGATGAAAGATCGAAACAGAGGAAGAAGATGATGAAAGTGACTGTAATTCTTGAAAATGCCAGAAGAAGAAGATGAAGGGGCGTCGTTCTTTTTAAAATAATTCAGCCCCAATCGTTGGATCAAGACAGCTGTGTAACCGCCCCCAATCTGACGACGTGGCGTGATTCCCGGGATTTTGTCATCATGCAACATGTCAGTTGAGGGACGTGCATTAAATGCGTACGGCGCATGGTGTGACCTGTAACCGCTGTCTAGGGAAGCTCTACGTGGTCTGGCAATAAAGTGAAATTTAAAAGGTACTGTAACCACCCTTTTTTTGTAATTGTTCCCGCCTATTCTGCTCGCTCTGGAATATATGTCTCCTGGTCCTTTTTAAAGCACCAAGAGCCAGGGGGCTTTATGTTACGGATAAATTAGCGATCAGAATAATCGAGCCCAGACGGATCTACAGTACAGGTCCAGTGGCCCAGAAGCCCAATTATCTGTCATCCCTCCAATCCATTCTCTTGGAGAAGGGGCCCATTAATGGGCGCTTGTCGTGACCGCTGATCGCTATCGCTCAGCCTAACCGCTGATTCTGACCGCAGGCGCCATATATTGAAAGCTGGCTGTGACCGCTATCTTCTCCGCCATTCAGACCGCCGAGTTCTCCGTCAGCTTTATTTGCTCAGTTTGACCGCTGGTCCTGATCATTGACCGATGGCTTTCATCTCTCAGAACTTACCGCCAGCAACCATCCATGGCTATTAATCCTGCTCGCTAGATTATCCGCCATGATTGACCCCCTATTTGTCCTCCGTTTCTGTCCGAATGGGATATCCGCCAAGAGGAGCCACCCGTCAAAGATGTTTCGACAAATCCCCCTCGCCCAAAATGATCTACCTGAGCTGATCGCTAATCTCTGAGCGTGGCCACTACCGACTCCCTCACTCATGATATTATCCGCCTCACCGCCATGACCAGCTGCGGACATGCCGACTCATAATCCACCTCCTCGACTCTCCAGGTAGACAGACCGTTCAGAGATCCTCTTATTCTCCCACTTGACTCGGTACTCGATCTGTTGGAAGATCCGTCTCCGCCTTGCTTCTGAAAGTCTCTAGTCAGCAGAAGTCAACGGCGCTATGCAAAGTACAGTTCCAAGACTTGCCTTGCACGCTATATCCGCCAGAAGCTGTGATCATGACATCGACAACCCGTCGTGGCGAATTCGATCCAGTTGTCAGAAATCTCCCTTGGGCAGACCTCGGATGCGACGGATTCGACCGCATTTAATGTACTGACAGCCGCATTAATTGAGATTTTGTCGCATTAAATGTTGTCTGTCATTGTAACTGTAGCTAACTGTTTGCTTTTGTCTTATTCTGTTTTACTGTAGCATGTCCCCTTCCTCTATAAATAGGGGACGATTTTTACTGTAAAAGGGATCCAATTTTTTGAGTGTCGTTACTCTGTCAAAATAGTGAGAGAGTAAACAGTGGACGTAAGCATCTTTTTGGGCCGAACCACTCTAAAAACCTTCTGTGTCTTCTCCTCCTCGCCTCTAACCTCTCTTCCTCATTCTTATTGCTTTGCATGCCTTCCATTGTCCGTTCTAAACTGCAGCTTGGGCCCGAAAACAACCTCGTTGACTAAGGAAACCATTTTTCGACGTTAACAATCCTTAAGTACCATTAAATCTCAAATGAACGATATATCCATAACAACTTATGAATTTATCTTTTTGTTTATATATGAACAAAAAATTAAGAGCGGAAAGTTGAGCGCTCTTATCGTTCAAAATCTAAATCAACTCTTAAAGGAACTACTTCTCTACTTCTCACAAGAATGAATGGATTTCACTATTGTATAGAATGTTCCCAACTACTTACTAAATCATATCTCTAAAGTATGAACTTATTGACAGAGCATCTACACCGATTTCACTCATGTAAATTAAAGGATATAACTCAATAAGCAGAAGTCCATAATACATTCAGGATTAATATCAATCCACATATGATCATCTGATCGATAAATATAAATATCTAAGTTTAACGGATATTGATAAAAGACTTATATTTGTCGTGGTTCAGTCCTATATAATCTTTGTTATATAAGGTATATTCATTTCTATGTAGTGAATAGTCTCGAATAAGACTATCGTACCGAATACAAAATGGACAACAACTATAGATTTACTATAAATAAAGTATCCAGTTTCGTTTGCTTTCTACGACTTCTTTAGATTATTTATCTCAAACTAAATTCACTTGTATATAACACTTATATATTTAGTTTGAAATTACATCAGTAACTAATAATGTTTCTCATGATAAATATAATTTTTGTAAAATTATAAATTGAATAAAATCAATATTTTATTAATATTTATTAAAACCGTTTATGTGGGACCCCCGACCGGCCTCGGCCACCTCGGGGGTATGGGCCTCGCCTCGCAGCCTCGGCGGCCCACTCACTAGGTACTGTCCCTGGCCAAGGGTTTTGCTTCGCCTCCCCCAGCTGCCACTCGAACCTCTGACCCTCAAGGATATGAGTATTTAACTTGCAAGCTGGGTACCAATTGAGCCACTAGCTCAATTGGTACCCAGCTTGCAAGTTAAACACTCATATCCTTGAGGGTCAGAGGTTCGAGTGGCAACTGGGGGAGGCGAAGCAAAACCCTTGGCCAGGGACAGTACCTAGTGAGTGGGCCGTCGAGGCTGCGAGGCGAGGCCCGTACCCCCGAGGTGGCCGAGGCCGGTCGGGGGTCCCACAGTTTACATAATTACAAACTCTTAGGCATAAACCCCAATAATAACACCTTATTTGAATGACAAATGACTATAACTATAAAAACAGAACCAATCTTCTTCTTCTTTTTCACTTGCTCTCTCTCTCTCTCTTTAACAAACCCCACCATTGTGTTCTGTTAGCGATTATTTCAGAGCTGTCAATAAAAAAAAAAAGACCAGACATTATATAGCACATTACATTCGTTTTGTTTTTCTCTCATCTGGCTAAATCGAAACCCTAAATTCATAAAAAAAAAAAAAAATTTTTTTCAAAACCATGAACAAGCAATAGTAACAGAGGCTCTTTTCAATAACCAACCACTTCGATATTTTATCAAAAGAGATCATTTACACAATTTTAGATTTCCTCAACAAGAACCCACTTGACAAAAAATCGTTTTATTTAACCTGCAATTGGTTTTCCTTAACGAGTTGGCTCTCGAGTAGGCCAACGAGAACCTGTAATTGGGGGTTCTCGACTCGCCGAAGTGCTGCTAAACTGCTTTTCGACGGCTATTTGGTCCAACTCGACAAGATTTAAAACACTGGATATGATTTTATCAAATGTACTTCCATGAATTAGTTGCAAGTCAAACTAAAAAATTTTTCTCTCAAATTTACATTTTCGAATTTTAGGTGGTTGTAATAAATGCCTTTATAAGAGGGATAGGTCTAAGGTCCTTTCAACCTTTAACTTGATTATAAGATGGACTTGGGCATTTTGGTCACATTTTCACATTTATTATAGTTTTTAGAATTTATTTTAATATTTATTAAAAGAGTAATATTAAACTTTCCAAATAGTTTACTTAAATTTATGTTTAAATAATGTGACATATAAGTTATCAAGATTCTATTAATTATCACATAATCTAATTATTTACAAGATCTTAACAACTCACATGTTATATCATATGCGCATGAATTTGAGCAAAATATTTAGGAAATTTAACATTAGTTTTATAAACTTAAATTTTGATATATAATATCAATTACTATTTCATATATATAAGAAAATTAAAATTTTATGTACAAGTATTAGATATGGTAAGTTATCATTAAAAATAACTTATTTAATCTTACATTAAATTGTTAGAATTATGGTGCTAGAAAGAATTTGGATTATTGAAAGAATTTGGATTCCTGAAAGAATTCGGATTCAAAATGAAGTTAAACTTTGTTTGACATGTAAATAGATTGAACGAAGTCCGTTTTACTCAAATAAGTATCACTAGAAAGTTATTTCGATACGAATCTAATGCCTCAAAAATCTTAACAAACGGAGCTCTCACGTGCCCTCACGCGCTCTAACAAGGCCTGATAGTCAGTTTTACATAGATTTTTTGAATCTATTTTTTTTTTTTCAGTTTTTCGAGTCTGAACCAGTTATGGATTATTCATATACTATAAATACACATGTAAAACGCCTCATAATAGAGATGTATAATGTATTATGGGGTTTCAAAGGGTTTTAAACTTAGATTGACAAGTTTATGAATGTAAGAGAGATTTATGAGAGAGAAGGATTCGTGAGAGAGAGATATTCGTGATTAAGAGTGAGAGAGACATATGTTTGAGTTTATAATCATCAATTTGATAGCAGAAGAAGTGCTGGTGCACTTTGTGGACGTAGAAAATTTCTCGAACCACGTAAAACTTGTGTATCTCATTTATTTTCTGTTTTTGTGGTGTGAGTTTGATTGTGTAATTTTTCCTCCTTCTTTTTTTCTGGGTTTATCTCCCAACATTAATAACTCTTAATGCATCAACTTCAAGAGACAGAAATATTGTTCTTTTTTTTTTTTTTTATTTTAGAACTTTTTTCTGAAAAACCCAAGTAAAAAAAAGCTCTATCTGTATTCGCAGAGGTCATATACCCAGACAAGCTTCGTCTAAACTAACTTCCTTTCTAATTCTCAACGATAAAAGATGTCATATTTCATGTTTAAAATAAAATCCATAATAATATGTAGACTGAAAATTGACTAAATGTGGTGAAGTCAGAGAGTTTAATATGTTGCATCCTCTTTCTTCTCTTTTGTTTTTTTTTAAGTATATGGAGATACATATATATATATATA
This sequence comes from Dimocarpus longan, assembly GCA_022984855.1. NCBI lineage: Eukaryota > Viridiplantae > Streptophyta > Magnoliopsida > Sapindales > Sapindaceae > Dimocarpus > Dimocarpus longan. The sequence goes on along the minus strand of CM041018.1, from coordinate 19,080,445 downwards.
TATATATATAATTATATAACTAAACCACGTGCGGACATATATAATAGGGAATTTATTTATTTATTTATATAACTAAACCATTTGTTGGGGAAGTAGACAGCCGAATTATTAAAACAGAGCCACGTGCGGACATGCTTATTTTAATGAATATAAATAAACAAATCGTTTAAATAGACCACTCTGGCAACTCGCATGGCACGTTTCATCCATCTAATGGACACGTCTCTTCATTTTTTTGGGCAATTTTACTACGTTACGTTATTTCAGGGGTGACAATCCGGATTGACAGGTCGGATTGAACACGACACAATAATTTTTGACACGACTCGAACACGACACGATAAGTAAACGGGTTGAACCCCTCCAATATGAACACGATACGATTCGTAACAGGTCGACACAAAAACGACCCTATTAACCCGTTTATTTACGGGTTGTTTATCAATCCGTTAATGACCCATTTAATAACTCGTTTAACCGACACGTTATCAACCCGTTTAACCTACACGTTATCAACCTGTTATCAACTCGTTATCAACTCGTTAGTAACAATTTCAATATCAAAAAACAAAAATCTTTAACACTTATTATTGTTGATCTGTTGTTAGAAAATAGTATACAGTTTCAATATCAAAATTTTTCTGCATTTTGAGGATTACAGAATCAATTATAATTACAGACTAAAATATTGCAGAATAAATTTTTCTCTTATATTCTCATTTACATCAATATGCAGGAGTCTCGATGGAGTTCCTGACTGCATTCTACATACTAGCGCGAACATCAATATGCAGGATTCTTTTATAATGTTTGTATTCTGCAAGGAGAAACACTTATTTACTAACATAATCACAGTATTGCATTTCACACATCTCCACTAAACAGTTTCAATATCAAAAATCAAAAATCAAAATTAAAACAAATCTACATGACTACATACTAAAAGCTGATGAACTGCACTCGAGATGAAGAAATAGTGTGGGGTGCTGTGTGGCTGGGTGACGAAGCAGATCGATGAGGCTGGGTGACGAAGGAGACTATGGGTGACGAACGAGACAATGGGTGACGAACGAGATATGGTGCGGTGACCAAAGGAGTTGGATGGCAGCGACCCGAAGGAGATCGACATGTGGATGAGATGCGACGCAGCTATTGAAGGAGATTGGCTTGGCGGCGACCTGAAGGAGACGATCGACAAACGAAGATGCAGCGGTGACAGAAGGAGACGCGTGGCAGCGACCGAAGGAGACGATGGGTGACGAAGGAGATGTGGCGGGCGACCAAAGAAGACGCGTGGCGACGATCGAAGGAGATCGACGTGGCGGCGACTGAACGAGACGCTGGACGAAAGGAGTTGCGGCAGCTGTGGAGGTGGACAGTGGACTGGTGGAGATGTGGAGTGATGGGTGCGGCGACTGTAACAAATGGGTAGGGTTTGGAATCTGAAGATTGAAGAGTATATATAGCTCTCGTTCAAATTACATGAATGCCCCTCTACATAACAAATTATATTTTTACCCTCATTTAACGGGTCAACCTGTGGCACGATTAACCCGACACGAACCCGACACGATTAGTTAACGGATTAGACGGATTGACCCATTAATTTACCCAATCCATTTACGCTCAACCCTAATCCGTAATTATAGTATCGGTTTCGTGTCGGGTTACAAATTGTCACCCCTACGTTGTTTGTTGTTTTTTTTTTCCCTTTTCTTTTTTAATAAAAGAGACACATTGCAGAAGAAAGCAGGAAAGATACAACTGACACGTTACTTTCTATAATGTCTTGTCTACGTGGAAATTATAAAAATGATTAAAAACATTAACAAAAGCATAATTTATTTATTTTTTTATTTGATCATATAATGTTATCCACAAATTACATCAGATGATAAACGTAGCTATTGAAGTTAATGTGGTGTAAAGTCGTTGAACCTGTAGCAAAATCCTTATCTTTAATGACATTTAATTTTAATTCTTTTTTAACTTTTTTTCAATTTTTAATATATTTAACGCGTAATATTATACTTAAAATATTTTAAGGGTTGAAAAGAAACAAAATTAAAAAAAAATTACGTTTCAACGGTTTCATTCACATTCCTTCTTCATTTTTTGGACAATTCTATTATGTAACTGACTATAGTGTCTTGTTTTAGTGAAATTAATTAGAAATGATTTTTTCTAAAATTTTATTTTAACCAAAAATAAGTTATTCATCTTTAGTATTGTATACTCAACTTCAATTAATCTTAGTTGCTTTTCGGATCTTAAAAACATTTTCAGTATAATATTATATAAAAAATTTTAAGAGGTGAAAAAGAGTTAAAAATGATTAAAATTACGTTTGAGATTAGAAATAATATATTTTGGGTGTCAATTTGAATTTGTGCCGCTTTAAATGTATCCCAATTAACTAACTAGATATTAGCACTCAAATACCCTCATGACACAATATATTTTAATATGAAGATCTATGGTTTATTATACAGTAGTAACCTATTGTCAGTCCAATATTATCTGAGTTAAGGTTGGTTAAGAACTTGCGGCGGAAAATGAAATCCTCATTAGGCTGCCGAGATAAGGAAGAATTATAGATGCGCAAATTGAAAAATTAAAGATAAATAATTGAGATTCAAAATTTATTAAAAACATAAGTTAATTGTCTTGCCATTACTGCATTATGTGTTAACTGTTCTCACTTAATGTTAGTATCTTTGTGTAATAAACATCAAACTTTGAATACAAAACCATAAAACCATAGTTTAAATTAGTCTAGGCGCATTTTCCCCATGATTTAACTCACACGACATTTTATATTGTGAATTGAATAATGCTAGACTTTTCAATTTTTTTGTCCAAATGATGTTGTATATATATAATTTGTTAACATCATATTAATTATTATATCATCTCATTATTTATAAGATATTGACAACTCATATGTCATCTCATGTAAACATGAATTTGAGCAAAACATTTACAAAGTTTAATATTACTTTTATGAATTAAGCATAATATTTTTTATGCTGACTTTTACAAATATTAACAATTAATACGTTAACACTTTTTATCATTTAGATGTGACAAAAATATTTAATGACAAAACAAATTCTCTGTTTCTCTCTCATTTTTTCAAATATCGCTTACATAGGAGGATCCTGATGCAAATCTCATATATAAAGATACGATACCTACGATCAAATTGAAACATAATCCCAAGAAAAATTAAAACATATTTATAAAAAGAAATTTTGAGTCATTGATTATATGTCAATCAAGAACCAAAGTTATAAACAACTTTGATCTAATGATTAGAACTCAATCAAAAACTAAAATTATAAAAGAAGAATATTGACGACACTCCCAATACATAGATGAGAATGTGGGAGATAAGTCATGATTTTATTACCAGAAGCATAACTTGATAAGATCACATGTTCGTAGAGAACAAAAGAGACAATTCTCTCTCTCAACGAAACATCATTGGTTGCATTTTTATTATTCCTTTTGCTTAAGGTTACAAGCCTTTTATAAGTCAAAAAAATAAACTAGTTTTGGAACATAATTAATTTTCAAACAAAAAGGTCTAAATTGTAGGACTTAAAATCTAGAAAAATAAAATTAACATGAAAAGTAAATAATTTTAACAAAATAACCTACTAAATTAGAGATTGAGTGCATTAATTTACAAGATCTTCTGAATCTCTAAGATTTGTAAGATATACATTAAATTTTCAAGATCTTCCAAATCTCCAAGATTTACTAGATATGCATTAAATTCTCAAGATCTTCTGAATCTTCAAGGTTTGCTAGATATTTTGAATAACACAAAAGTGGCCCATTGTAGTTTAGATCCAATTCTTTCTTGCTTGCTTCCTTCCTTGGTTTCATCATTCCCCCTTTCCTCAAAAGGATTTGTCCTCAAATCATGACTCATCTTTATTGTTGTTCGAAGAGGCGATTGAAACCTGAAAATAATGTTAGAAAATCCTAACAATATTTCTGCACGTGTTGCACTCCAATCACTCACGTGTTTACACATTTTTTTTCGTCATCCTCTTATTTTTAATCAGACTAGAAAAATAAAATAAAAAAATAAAAATAAATCAGACAAAAAAATGCTGCGGAAACAATTTTGAAGTTGACTTGATATGGTGCGAAAAAAGTTGTGATGATAAGCGAATCAACAGAATGATTTGATGAAGTAAGATGAGACAATAAAATAAAATAAAAGGTCCACTGGTTGATATTGGGTGGCGTAGACAAGAATAAAGAAAAATAAAACAAAACAAGAAAAACTAATTGATAGACTAAGATGATAGATATGCAAAAAAGAGAAAAAATAATAATAAATTGGATAACCAAACCTGAATTAATTCCCAAAACTTTGATACTAACTTATGCAAACCACGTCAAGAACTGACGAAACTCGTGAATCAAGTAAGATTTCAAAATTGTTTAGAATCAGATTTGTATGAAAACCTTAACCCGTTGCTTATATGGAAGCAAGAACCTTGATATAGTGAAGACGCCACAATCAACAATGAAAGAATTGATTGATAAATCTAGGAAGAACGCCACAGAAAATCTTGATAAGTTCGAAAAGTTCTACGAAGAATCAAAGAGAATACTCTCACTAATATTATTAATCATGAATTGAATTCCCCTTTAGGGTTACATTGGTTTATATAGCTGCAAACACTAAATAGCATAAAAAGAAATAATTAATTAGACAATTAAACCCTTGTAAGTCTATAAAAGAAAAAGGAAAGTCAATCTCTTACAATTAGGAAAATAAATAATAAGAAAAGAAGAATAAGAAATAAAATTGATAATTAATTATCTTGAAAATAATATATAAGAAATCAATCCTAAATTGGAAAATTTACATGCGAGAGGGTAACATAACCAATAATAATAATAATAATAATAATAATAATAAAAGATCCATCCTATCATATAAATACTTTTAATTAACATAGTAATAGATATTAAAGTTATAACACACAGAGGTAATGATTAATGGTCTATTGGAACTTCTTAGGGACAGTGATTAAGGGTCTATTGAAACATGTCAAAATTAAATATTAGGGGTATTTTGAAATATGCAAAAATAAAGAGAGAACACTTCCATTGTTCAAGACTGTGTTTTTCTTTTAGCTTAAGAAAGTTTCTTTTATGTGGTCTTTGTTAAGAGACAAGTTAATGAGTTTGCTCATGTTCTTGCTAGAGTTGCTCATTCTCATGCTAGTCACTCTGTTTGGTTTGAGCCTCCTAGTTGGTTAGGAGCTTTGTTATCTTCTGATGTACTTTTGTTTTGAGTTATGATATCAATTTGTTTTAAAAAGAAAAATACTCCTTATGCATATTGATAAGTAGACATAATGAGAAGTCAAATTTTTATTATGGATGTGAAGGGAAATTGCATTAATCAGTTCATCTATGAGTGGATCTTAATTTTTTATGAATTGATTAATATCTCTATTAAGTTTTATAGAATTATTATTTATTCATATAATAATTATAATATTGAAAATTTTATATCGTAGTGTAATTTTTATATATGAATTTGTTTCATAATGAGAATTTTCAAAATGAGATACATATTTTTTTAGAAAAATAAATATTTACAATTATTTTAATATTTTATAAACAAAAATAATTAATACTTTAGTCAACAAAGTTAATTATTATTTCAAAAGAGATAAAATACCTTTTGGAAAAATAGAGAAAAATAAAATAAAAAAAATAGAAAACTTAAAACCCTGTTTTCGAAAAAAAAAAAAAAAATTGCCAATGATTACGGGGCTTGACAATAGCCACCCAACTACCTCCTAACAAGATCTCCTAGAACGCATTTGGTTGACCGCGTACAACGACGGATTGACTTTAGAACGGTACAGAATATTAAAACCCGCGTTTCATTGATCCGCCGCGCCGGACTCAATGCATCCACGGATCCACCACAGTGGCGCATATACGATGCTTTTTGTCCTTTTCTTTGTAAATGAATTTTTTAATTATGTATAATAATGAGTATAGGCTTTAAAAATTATTATTTTATTTATAAATATTATATTAATTAAAAATAATTATTTATTTTATCAAAATATTTTATATTTAATTTTAAATTTAATGGCAATTACTATATATATATTATTACTACATAATTTAAAACATTTTTATTTTATCATAAAATAATTTATAATAATTTTTTTTTTTATTTTTTAATGGTTATTTTTTATTTTGAAAAATATTTCCAAAATTTCAATTGGTGAGAATAAATGCACTTATTATATTTATTAAAACTTATTCGGATTAATAATAATAACAACAATTTTAATTATATTAATAATGTGCAATTTTATAATATATCTATACATTTTTCTTCAATCCTACGGTACACCAAACATATAATTGAAATGTAACCAATCTAATCCTATCATATACCAAACATGAGAGATTCAATCAAATCTAATCTAGTTCAAATAAATCCAATACAATATACTAAAGGAATTCAATACCCTTTCTGACCTTGTATATTGTCATTCAAAGGCAATGTAAGCTACTAAATAAATATACTGTATATATATAAACAGAAAAAGATAAGTTTTTAGTGTTGAGAAAATTCACCTCCCAAAACCTCTCTTCAAAATTTGTCTTCTGTAAAAATATCAAAAATAGTAAATAAATAAAATAGAAAATAATAATAATCATCAAAACATAAGAATTTATGTGGAAAATTTTAATACAGGAGAAAAAATCACAGCCCTTAGATTAAAATTCATTATGTAAAAGATTATTATAATCACACTAGCTATTCTCTCACATCTCATGACCCAATACATCTACACTTTCCAAAACATATATCAACTCACACTTTTTTACACTTAAAATAAGAAGAATAAGAAAATAATTTTAACTAGAATAAAAAACAATGCTTAAAGTGTCTTTGACTGGGGCGATTTAAAACAAAAGCCTTAGACTTCTTTTAATCTTCAAAATCTATCCTCCTTTGTTTTGTTTCTGATGTGGGATTGACATCCTCTTTTATTTTGCCAATTTCTTAACAATCTCAACCTTGGCTAAATAAAAGAAATATATGTTGTAACTATGGTGCAATCATTACCTATACCAACAATCATAATTTTCAATCCAAATAGCTATCATATTCCACAATAAAAAAATACACTCACTTAGAATCAACAAATTCCAAGAATTTCACTTTGACGCATGTAAAAAAAAAACGTGCTGAAAATTCATGATGTAACTTCCACATTTCGCTTTATTGAAAATTTATTAGCCATCAACATACATTTCACTATACACCTTGCATTAATGCCAAACCAATACCATGTGCTAACAACAATACATTCTCTTCCACGGCAAAACGAACATACCATGAGGATGTACTTCTCACTTCTCAGAGGAAATCACAGTCTCTCACGAGAAGAGAGACATTGTTAGCTTTTGACTAGGAGAATTTCAATCCTTGACAATTTTTCTTGACGTGCCCATATTGTTCCCTATCAAATTGTATTATTCTCGAAGTTCTTTTTCTTCCAGTTGCTCCAATTTCTAGTTACTAACTTGTTTCTTCTGATAAAGTGTTGCAAAATTCACAGTCACATTTCTAGACATCAAAATAGGTTTCATGTGTTTATAAGAAGACAGAAGAGACAAGATGAGCCTTAATGCTTTATCTTTATCTTCAATTTTAACTCCAATAGACTCTAGTTCAAAAACGACACCATTGAGAACACTCGGATGGTCCGACATTTTTGTACCTTTATCCATATGCAAAGTATGAGATTGTTCCTTTCGGTACAACCAATTTGAAATGCTCTTTGCTTGCTACAATCTTTTAAGCTTCTCCTAAAATTCATTGGCTATCGATATTCCATGCACATTTACAATAACCTTTTTGGCCAAACACAAACGATAAACACTTGTAGCTCTCAAATCTAAATCTTCCCAATCTTTATTGCTCATATTAGACTTAAAAGAATCTGTGTCTCTGTTGGAATCTTTATTGAGAACTAGGCTTAATTTCTTCTTTAATGCCTTGTGTAACCCGAATTGTATTAGAACATCTTTGACTTGCACTTGTTACTAGTTGAAATTGATCTTTCCATTAAATTTCTCAACATCAAATCTCATAGGGCTTGAAAACTTCGACATAATTGGAATAGTGCACATAGTTCATAAATAATACAACAAGTAAGTTCCTAGGAAAGAGAGGACCGGTCACAATTGACACACTTAAATACCAAATATTTTCTAGCTAGAACATTTAGACATGTACTTCTACACCATCACACTTATTTTCAGTAACCAAGAATAATTTTTTTTAATGTGGAAGATCAATAAATGCTATAACTATAGAGCATACTAAGAATTTTCTAAAGCATCTGACACCTTATCAATCAGACAATCTAGCTCTACCACTTGTTGGGAAAATTTGCCTCCCAAAACCTTTTCTAAAAACCTGCTGTCAACGTGAAAATTCAGTCAATCCAGATTTTTCACCTAGTATCTGTAAATAAGGTAAAGTAGAAGAGAAAAGAGGAGTAAGGAGAGGAAGAACATGGTTGCAAAATAGTTTTTACGTGGTTTGACCCAAAACGAATATTTACATTCACGACTGTTCTCTAATTATTTTGACAGAGAGACAGTATCTTATTAATATTACTTGGTTGTTTTACAATAAACTTGTAACCTTTATTTATAGAGAAGGATGCTATAGTATTTATTACAATTGTAATAAGAAATCTATTTGCATTTATTACATTCCCAAGACTGGCATAAATCAGTGCAAACTCAAATCCCATAAAAGCAGAATCTTGACTTTATCTCTATACTGGATAGTCAAGTTTTTTCATAAATTAGGTTGCTACATATATGGGAAAATCTATTTAGTGTACACGTCAAGCAAAGGGCTGGATCTTACTTCGAACTGCCTGGAGCTAGATATTGAGCAGTTCTAACCATGATTGACCAACGATCTGAGAATTGTAGCGATAAGCAGAAAACTCGTTTCTACGAGCTGGATGACCCGAGGTCAGTGAACTGGGAGCTTATATTTGCGAGTTGTGCATTTGATGAGTTAAACGTTTAGCGCGCTGGGCTTTTAGCCAGCTGGGCCTTCATCTATTAGGTCAATTTACTGGATCAGCTTTGGGCTTTTATCAGCTCATTTATGCAGCCCCAAAAATACCCACAATATCAGCCCCTCCATCTCTCAGTGCGATCTACGGACTGAGAGCTAAAACTCACTGGTAAAAGCTGACTTGGTACTGGTTTGAGCATTTCGTGTTCTTACTGCTGAGTGTTTGTTCTTAATAGTAACTTTTCATTTCTCCTTGATTTGATCTTGTTGGATGTACCTTTGCAAGTTACTGGTTGTTTGCGACATTCTGTATATGAGCTATAGGATAAAATATTAGCTTGTAGGTCGTTAGATTGTAGGTCGAGCCTTCTTGCCCTTAGTGATCTGTTTGGCGTTTGTGACCTGTAAACTTAAGAAATTCCTTGTTAGAGAGGGAACTTAGATTTTTAGGGGTGGTCTGCACGTAGCAACCTAATTGCTCTCTTTTGTGTGTAGATGTCTTCAAGTCACAGACGCCAATCATACAGAATAGGAGAGGGTGACAATTCTAGCTCGGAGGAGCTTAACTCGGGAGAAGTACACAATGTTGGAGAAGCGACCTTTCTAAGTGGTGAGGTTATTGGAAAATTTACAGCTCGAGCTGACACCACAATGATCCATTAGGCTGTTGAACGGTGGACTCGAGAGGTGTTTACTCACTATGCATTGAAGTTAAAATATGACGAGCTGGGGGTGAAGGGGATTGCTTTGGAATAATATCTCCCTAAAAGTTGTCTCATTATGCTACCTTCACCTGACGATCACGTAACCTATCCTCTCCGGGGGTTCATAGCTGTCAACACTCACCATCTCAGGCACGAGCTCAGATTTTCGATCCCGGCTTACCTCATCGATCTTCTCAATAGACTAGGACTCAGCCCTTTTCAATTGACCCCCAATTTCGACTCCCAGCTCACATAACTGGCCTTAATTTTCAAGAGGAACGACCTCCTTCCTTCAAACCCGAGGATCTGCTGACACCTATATAGTATCAAGAGTGTTGGAAGTTTGAGAGGGGAAACGCGAGATAACTTTTACTATCTCACAGCTTGGAAGTCAGCCTTTAAAGGTTTTCTACTCAAGGGGGTGCAAAGGGTAAGTCCAATGTGAGAGATTACAAATTGAGCTAGTTTTACATCTCCTACCCATCCCTCAAACATCTTCAGAACTTTAACTTCGTCCTTAGTCCAAATAGACAAATAGGATCGGCTTCTGCGAGCTATTACATATATATTTTTTATTTTATTTTAATACTTCTTGTTTCACCTCGCAGATGGGACAGGAGATAGGGTAGTCCTAACTGAGGACGAGGCTAGCTTTCTTAGGACGCTGGCAGATTCGAGGGAAGAAAGTACCATCCACGCATTTGATGATGAGCTCCTCAGATCCCAACAGCTCGCCCCTCCTCTAAACAACAAGCTTCTGGACAACAGGAGGGATATTAGAATTCAAGGTTAGTGCGAGCTCGGCTCCGTCTTCTAATCTGTTGGTGAAGTAAAGATGACTCCTACTTCTGTAAAGATGGTGAGGCTCTCATTCTGTCAGCCCTTTTCCTTTCTACCTCATTAGCCCACAGCCTTTTCAACTGTTGCCTCTATTGATTAGGCCACTTAGGCACTAGTTTTGGGGTATTCACCAGCTCAGATCCCTTTTTCACAGATAGAGGTGGTCGAAATTCGAGATGAGCGGGTTGAAGCTCCTACTAGAGAGGTTCAAGCAGCCTTAAGTAGTAAGGTAAAAAGGAAATCAGTGCCCAAGCATTCACCGGCCAAGCAAGCTCGAGCTGAAAAAGACAAATAGCCCGAGGTCGCGGGGAGAAGAGATGAACCTCAGGCCGGAATGCAATTCACAGGTTCGTTTGGGAGGGTATACCTTAATATTATCCTCGAAAACTTGCTTGAAATCATGGGGAACACGTCCAAAAGTTTCGACAAAGAGGGCATGTAATACAATGGCTTATTTGGTTACATAGCTTACAACGGGCTGCTGGCAATCTCAAATACTTTTACTTTTCCTACTTCCTTGATTTAAATATTTATTTGCTACTTTTTAGGCTGTTGTGAGGGCAATGAAGCAGATGCAAGAAATCACATCTTTTAGGGAGGAACGAGAGAAGTTCGAAAGCAAGAGAAAAAAGCTGAAGGATGAGCTTACGTTCCTAACAAAGGAGGCTACGAAAGCTCGAAGGTCGGAGGAAATCCTTCTGACCAAGTTAAACAATGTTGATGATGCTCTGACTCACGAGAAGAGTACTTATGAAGTCATGAGGTCACATCTCACCACCAAGCTCTTCAAGAGTAATGAGGATCTGACAAGAGCAAAGGACAAGCTGGAAAAGGCTATGCAGCGAGCAGAAACCGTTGAGAAAAGAATGGATGAGGCCTTACAGTGAGCTGAGGCTGTTGAGAAAGAGATGGATGAAGTTGTGCAACGAGCTGAAGTTCCTAAAAAAGAGGTTACTTTGGCCAAAGAGGAGATCATAAAAACTAGGGAAGAAACAGAATCGAAAACCTCCAATCTGTTCATCTACACTTTATGGGAAGTTCATCTCGAACTAGACTTCTTTTTCTTTGGTAAGGAAACGGTTGTAGAGCTGAAGAAGTATAGGAGGTAGGCCGCTAGTTCCTTAGCCATTCCAGGTATGGCTCATCAGAATGTAGAGCTCCTAAATGCACTTTTACAAGATGAGCTAGCTCAAGTCGCAATGCCTCTAAATGTGACCTCCCATGATGTAGCCCCCTAGTAGCTTGAACCTCTTTTTCTGTAAATTTTTTTTTATGACTATCATGTTCACCTTGCTCCGCGAGGTCATTTGTAAGGATATTTGGATCTCATGTTGAGGTTATTATTGAATTTGCTGCATTGCTATTTTATTTTACTCTCTTTTTCGAAGTCTTCAAACTGTTTGCGATCTTAGAAGTAAGATATTGAATATATAAATATGATAATAAAACTTTTTAAAACCTTTGGAGATCATTGACATTGACGCGTAGTAGCTCGCAAACCATAATTTCAAAAATTAGATAAACCATATCCAATGGGTCGGAACCTTAGCTAATATAGAATAATAAAATTTGACTAAGCCAGTAGGTTGGAAGCTCATAACATAGCGCGATAGATTGCAAGCTATGTGCAGTAGGTCATAATTGATAACATAGCGTGATTGATTGCAATCTATGTGATAATTCGGAGCTCGATAACATAGCGATTGATTGCAAGCTATGTGGTAGGTTGGAGCTTGATGACAGCGCGATTGATTGCAAGTTATGCAGTAAGTTAGAGTTCGATAACATAGTGCGATTGATTGCAAGTTATGCAGTAAGTTAGAGTTCGATAACATAGTGCGATTGATTGCAAGCTATATGGTAGGTCGAAGCTCGGTAACATAGCGCGATTGATTGCAAGCTATATGGTAGGTTGGAGCTCGGTAACATAGTGGGCTGTCCAGTAGGTCATAACCTCAACTAACAGCACAATATTTTGGTGAGTTGTCCAGTAGGTCGTAACCTCAGCTAATAGCATAATATTTGGCTAGCTATCCAGTAGGTCGTAATCTCAGCTAACAACTTAATTTTTTAGTGAGTTGTCCAGTAAGTCGTAACCTCAGCTAACAGCATAATGTTTTGGCGAGCTCTCTAGTAGGTCATAACCTCAGTTAATAGCGTAATGTTTTAGCTAGCTGTCCAATAGGTCGTAACCTCAGCTAACAGTGTAATATTTGGCGAGCTGTCTAGTAGGTCGTAACCTCATCTAACAGCGTAATATTTTAATAAAACTTGTCAAGCTATATTCAGTATGTCAGAACCCTAGCTCATATAACGTGACTTAATAAAATTTTGTCTCAACGAAACTTAGTGGAAAGGTCGCTTTTCACTTAACATTTGATAGAGATCAGTAAAACAATCATTCATAATGAGAATGGAAGAATTGAACTTTTATTGATTTTTAGAGATTGAATCACAAGTTACTGTATGTAACATTCATGCGATTTATTAGATGTATATGTGATGTGAAGTCACCATGTATAGTGAAGATGGTCTTCATCGTGGGTTTAAGTCTTTGCTCAAAAGCTCATTGGGACTGTTACTATGCTTGTTATTGTGGTAGTTGAAGTCGTTGGTGTTGAGATCGCGAGTTCGCCGGTTGCATCACAGAATCTCTCAAGCGAACACACTGGATTAGATCCTCAATGACGTCTTTTAATGTCCAGTATTTGGAAGTGTAATGTCCGACCTCATTGTAATAGACATAAAATTTGTCCTTATTTCTAAGGTTTGCGGGAGTCTTCATAGGACCGAGCTTCCCAAAATCCTCATTTTTCCTCTACATTGCAAAGATCCGGTTTTATGTATCTGACAGAACGCTATAACTATCATGACGACCTCGATGCTGAGGTCATTTTTTTTAGGTTCATTCCTGGGCTTCTTAGTGACTTGATTGTTTGAGCCGTTATTCCGACCTTCACTCCGTTCCCACTATTATTTATTTTCTTTGATTGGTTGGAACTGTCCATTTCATCTTTCTAGATAGATTGCTTGGGGCCGAAAGTCTTCTCTCATCTGATCTTCTTGGCAGCACGCTTATAGAACTCGCCCAGGTTCTTCACTAGAGACTTATAGATGCTCTCATATAGCTTCCTGTTCTTACGAAGCCTAGCTGAGATCACAGTTAAGATACTATCGTTTATGGGATTCTCTTCATTGCTGACTTCGTGTCTGAACCTGGTAATATAGTCTTTCAACGATTTGTTTTGCCATTGGAAGACAGTAACGATGTGGCAAGATGGCGCAAGCTGTTTCTTCAAAGCTTTATACTGGTTCGTGATGCTGTGAGCTAGGAGCCTATTGAACTAGGTCTGTGGGACGTCTCTTAGAGTGGCTGGGAAAACACGACACTTGACCAAAAAATTGGTCGTCTGAAGGTCCATTTGTATGTTGAATGCATCTAGGTGATCGTAAGGGTCGTTATCTCCGATGTATTAAGGGATATTGGGGACCTTGAATCTACGGGAGAGAGGTCGCGTCTCAATCTCCTTGGTGAAGGGGGTTCTCTACCTATACTGATCACACTGGCTTGAAGTGCCAGGGCATGCCTTGAGCTACTGAACCCTCTGAAGGATCTCTTCTATCCTTGGGTCCTGAGGCCTGCGCTCCGACCTGAAGAGTGGTGATCTGATACATACCATTAACTAGCCCTTGGAGAGTTATTAGGTCAGGGTGACCTTGCATATAACTAATAGTCTATTTCCTCTTCATATCAAGATGTAACCTGAACTTGGTCACGACCATCCTCAACGTAGCGGCTCCCATTCTGACTCACCCTTACTCTTGAGCTTGCAAGATGCTAACTTTATCTTCTATGTGAGTTTGGCGACCTTTAGCTCTCAAGCGCGAGTTGGAGGAATGAGCTAAGTTAGCAGGTCGTAACACTTCTCTGATGGGTTGTGCAGGAGTCGACACCTCTCTGAGGACAGCAGCCTTAAGCCTGGGCACGTTTTGTGCTTGGGTCTATGCCAATGCCCTAACTGCGTTTGCAAGTTGCCGCACTGTGTTCTCCAATGCCTTTTGTCGCTGGTGCCATCTTTATAGCCCATTGATTGTAGGGATTGCCAGTACTGGTTGGCGAGGGCCAATAGAGGCATACTTACAGTAGTGCCATTTATGGGGACATGGGACACACTTGCTATGGGCACAACTACATTCCTTATTGTATTGATGTCATGTTGTTGTTGATCTATCTGTCTCTCTGATTAGTCAACCATCGCATCTAAATTTCTGATTGTTCTTTGTCTTACCATGGTGGTTAAAAAACTAGAGAAATTTACAGTTTGGGCCCTCATTCAAGCTCCAAAATATCGACGTGGAAATTCAGTCGGCTCGGATTCTTCACCCAGTACCTACAAATAAGGCAAAATAGAACAGAAAAGAGGAGTAGAGAGAGGAAGAACACTATTGGAAAATGGTTTTTACATGGTTCGATCCTAAAAAGAATGGCTATGTCCATGACTGTTCTCTGGTTATTTTGGCAGAGAGATAATATTTTATTAATATTACTTGGTTGTTTTACAATGAACTTGCAACCTCTATTTATAGAGGAGGATGCTACAGTATTTATTATAATTGTAACAAAAAATCTATCTGTACTGATTATATTCATAAGACTGGCACCCATCAGTCTAGGGTTAAATCCTGTAAAAGCAGGATCTTGACTTTATCTCTATACTGGGTAGTTGAGTTTTTCCTTAAATTAGGCTGCTACATATTTAGGAAAATCTGTTTAGCATACACGTCAAGCCACAGGCTGGATCTTGTTTTGAATTGCCTGAAGCTAGATATTGAACAGTTCTAACCATGGTTGACCAACGACCTGAGAACTGTAGCGACAAGTAGAGAGTTCATTTCTATGAGCTGGATGACCCGAGGTTAGCAAACTGGGAGCTTGTATTTACGAGTTATACATTTGATGAGCTAGATGTTTGGCGAGCTAGACTTTTAACGAGTTGGGCCTTCATCTGTTAGGTCAATTTACTGGATTAGCTTTGAACTTTTACCAGCCTATTTGTACAACCCCAAAAATACCCACAACTCCTGCCTTCTGTAAGAATATAAAAAATAACAAAGAAATAAAATAAAAAAATAATAACAATCATTAAAACACAAGAATTTTCATGGAAAACTTCAAAACAAGAGAACAAATCGTGACCTTAAAAAGAAATTCATTATGTGAAAAATTATTATAGTAACACAAACTATTCTCTCATAACCCACTACCCCAATACATTCATACTCTTCAAAGTATACATTAACTCATACCTTTATAAACTCTAAAACGAGAAGAATAAGAAAGAAATTTTAACTAGAGTAAAAAGCAATGCTTAAAGTGTCTTTAACTTGGATGTTGATGTTAAAATCTGGTCAACTAATCCAGATCCCTAGTCAACTAGGTTCGTTTCGGGCCCAAGCGACAATCCACATAAAATAAAAGAAATGAGAGGTAGGCAGAGGAAAAAGAAATTGAGAGAAGAAAAGAACGCAAGGATCTACGTGGTTCGGCTAAGGGAAAGGCCTACGTCCACGGCGCCAGCTCCGACGAGGGGTGGCAGTCACTGTTATTACTGTTTATTTTGTTACATCTATAGAGAGAGAGAGAGAGAACAATAGAAAGAGGGAGTCGAAAAACCATCCATTTTACAATGAAACTAACCCCTATTTATAGAGAGAGTGAGGTGCTACAGTAATGGGAAAACATTAAATGCATATTACAATTTTCAAAGTCTTCTGTCAAAAAGTTTGAGTCTTCTGACACTGCTCATACTGTAGTGGTTGAGTAAATCACGCTGTCATGGAACCTTGGGAGGGTTTGACGCGTGCACGTCACGTTGTTTGCGATCAGCTTTGGGCGGGCAGATCCGGGCGAGTAGATCTGAGTGAACAGACTCAACAGATAGAACTGACGATCAGCCTCCGCGGACAGAACTGATGAACAGCCTCCGCGGACAGAACTGGCGAACAGTCTGAGTGAGCAAATTCAGCGAGCAGATTCGGGTGAGTAGATCTGGGCGAGCAGATCTGGGCGCCTTGTCGTCGCTGGTTGCTGTCAGAACTTTTTGACAGCAAATGTAAACCTCAAGAACACATCCATGAAAACAGAAACTTTGAGGATATAAACGGCATCAATCGGGGCACCACTGGTTGCCACGCTATAGAGCACAAAAATTTATTTCCGAAAACATATTATAATAGACAATCTGACAATCGAGCACAAAGTTATGCCTGTTTCTTTGGACCAGTAATTTGGACCTTTGTCTATTGGGACGGTTTTAGTAGGTTATCTTACTGGACCTCTGGGCTTTTACCAGCCCAGTTGCGGTAGCCCAAAAATACATACAACATTGTGCGATTTGAAACAAAGACTTTGGACTTCTTTTAGTCTTCAAAATCCATTCTCCGTTGTTTTGTTTTCAACGAGGGATTGACATCCTCTTTTATTTTTACCAATTTCCTAACATTTAGCAGATGGACAGTAGGGCCCCTGATTGATGCAATCAACGTGTCGTGCCCTTTGATTAACGTAAACTTGTTTTAGGTGGTGAAAAATGTGGTACATTAAATGATAAAACGTTGAGCATTAAAATATTATTTAGTTTGCCATTTAAAGATCTTTAATTTTCCTCCCTCACCTTCCAAAAGAAAAAAAAAAAGGATCTTTAATTTTCTAATACAAGTTTGGATGAAATGACCCGACAACATTTACGATACTTTACGATATATAAGCAGATACACTGGATGGGTGAGGTGTCACATCCATACTCCTATGGAGCTTTTAAGGGCTCATATAATTGTCTGTTTCGTACAAATTTATTGTTTTTATTGTTCAATTGAATCATCTAAACTTCTCTTATCAAGTGTTAACCACAACCTGCCAATGCCATGACGATTTGGTTAACAAGATCAAGAACTGTGTTGCAGACACTCAAGTATAAACTTGGTCAGCCTCCTCCTTCTTCCTTTCAACCTACTTGTTCATCAACACTACTTGCAGTTGTTGGTAGTAGTTATCAATATCATCATCAGAAGCGTTTACTTCAATATCCATGCAACTCGACATCACCAAATCGTGTCTGCGTTGGCCGTTGCACATCCACACCAGCTGCAAACCACCTGGATGCTCGCCCTTTCTCTGATAGCGATGATGAACAGGTATGCCTTTTTTTTTTTTTCCCTTCATTATCCTGCAATATCATTTTCTAACTATCTGTCAACACAAGTGCATTTATATGTCTTATAATGTTTTTCATTAATTCTTTTCTCCGATTCATTGAACTTCCTGTTGTTAATTGTTCATTGATGTTGTCCCACCTTTAATTTTCCTTATATATCAAGAAAATACTCACAATTTTTTTCTTTTTAAAATAGAAAAAAAAAATACTAATTATAATGAGATTTGTCTATAAAAGCTGAAGTATTGAAACGCAACTGTATTTAATTACTTTTAGAGTACGTTTACTAATCAACAATTCTAAAGAATTCAAAAGAGAGAAACTAAATTGATTTACAATTTATAATTATTCTATTAATTAATTTTTTGAAACTACAAGAAGAACTAAGTTCTCTGTCTTGATTCTCTCTTCCAATTTTATTCCCAGTGACTTTTGTAATTAGAATGAATAATAACAAACTTTAATGAACGTTAGTTTCTATTATTCCAACTTTTAGTGATTTTTATAGATTATTAGAGAATAATTTAACTGTAGATAAATTAACAATAAAAACTGTAAGTCTTGTAGTTAAAAAAAAAAAAAAAAAAAAAAAAAAGAAGACTGTAAGCTTTATATTATATCATATTGAAATCAAATTGTGTTGAATTGAATGTTTGTTTTTATTCATGTTTATTTTGTCAGAATGAGGTGGCATTAAGTATGAATGGACAAGATTTGAAAGGGGATATCCTTAAACTTTTGTTGTTGGTGCTGATCCTTATCTCGGCTTTGCTTTGTGCTGCCACACTAGCCCTGAATAAGCAACCACAAAAATACAACTTGTTACTATCAGTCTATCTACCCAACGTGTGATCGAAAAAAAAAACAAGGTTCCCACTTACGTCTTGCAAAGAAAGAGAGAACAAAATTACATGACCAAATCAGTATCAGTGTCAAAAGTGCCAAACCTTAAAATCACTTGTGCCAATCACATCATATGCCTTTTTTTTTATTTTTTTAATTAGTAAAACTAATCCAAAAGATAATCGGAACTAAATTGGTAGAACACTGATGATATGATCAGGATAAACAACTCCCATCTGATTGGAACTCATACTTGGATGGGAGACAATCCACATACATAGGAGAAATTTTCATATTTATTAATGAAGGTAGGGAAATTAGCATTTGAACATAAGACTTGAGAGTCCGTAGGGTTGGGCGGGGGTAGAGCAGAATCTTGATTGTTGGATTAAGAGTACATCGATTAAATGTCGAAATAGGTTTTTAAAATCACTTAAAACCCCAATTTAAATTAGTTAGGTGCATTTGATTTAATTTTATTTTAGTGCATGACACTAACTACCAGTTAACTCAAAATTCAAAATTTAAAAACAAATTACATTAACTATTTTGTTTTAAATTTGAATGGAGGCATCTAATGCACTGCTAGGCTAGTGTAGAGTGCAGAGAGGAATGTGATGAATTAGAAGTTGATCGATAGTTGGTTTTGGACTTCTGAGTCATTTGAGAGTTAGTTAAGTGCATTTGCCGTTTTAGATAAGGTGGACTTGGGACACAGAGCTGGCAAGCCAACATGTTAGGCCCGGATGAGATGTCTATTTTGTCTTCTTAATATTAAAACTACCCTTTAATTTTGTTGTATTATATTTTTGTAAGTTACCCCCATTTACACCTATATTGTTATATAATTAAATTATTTAAAATTTTGGTATTTTTTTCCCAATAGATAAGGAAGTAGATAATGATTTTGTTTTCCTAATACTAACTAATTTAAAACTTACCACTTCACAAGCTGCTTCTTATAATAATTTCAATTCATTTTGAATATTTCTTATAATTTTAATTCATACTCCACTCTTCGCAATCAATTGTATTTTTTAAAAAGAAATTGATATTAGAAAAAAAATTGAGAAGTTAGGATTTGAAAATTGTAAAGGGATTTCTTCTCTAGTTTTGCATCTCTTCAAACCAAAGGTAAATACTTAAAATTAATTGATTAAAGAGAAAGATAGCAAAAATGGTACAAAAAATTTTCCGGATTTTTTTTATTCCTTTGTTTATCATTGGTTAGATCATTAGCATCAATACTTTCATTTTCCATTTCATATACAAGAAGTTTATTAAATATAAAATAAAGGATTTGATCATATACAAGAAGTTTATTAAATATCATTGGCATGTTCGTGATTATATTCAAAATCATTCAAATTATATATCATGGTATCAGTATTGTATAAATCTAGATGCTAGCTATACAATCTATGACCCACCTAGGACTTCATTTTGGTTTTAAAATTTACATGATTTATGTGATGTAAATTAATTGAAAAGTTTTAATGGAAACTTTTTATATTTTCATATATCTCCTCTATATATTATATCTATATTTATACCTTTTAGTTGTTACTTTTTAAATAGAATATGTTTTTTTTAAAAATATAATATGATTTTTGGTTGTAGAAATGATTATTTTAACATTACCAAAAGTTTCATTAAAAAATATTATGTTTTTAACTAAATTTCCGTACTTTCCGTAAATTTTCGTCGATATCGATATTTCCATCGACATTTCCGCCGAATCGTAGTACCGATATTTCCGTCGATATCGATATTTTCAACATTGCTTATCATTCCTAGTCAAATAGTGCAAATTATGGGGTCTTATTTAATTTGACTGTTCTCAGTAATTTTATCATTTTTATCAACAAATGGTATAATAAAAACTGAAATATTTTTGTACTTTTCTAACTTTTCTTTTAAATAATAATAATATAATAAAAAAACTTAAACATTAAACTTCTATTTCGATTATTTGTTCTGGTTTCGCTCACTTCTCATAAATTCTATTTTACCCATCTGTCTATCTCCATCCTCGATGAGGAAGCAACTCCATTGAAAAGCATGAATCTAGGTTCGATTTTGGTAAGGAAACAAAAAAAAAAAAAAAAAAGTTTGAATTTGTTTAGGTAAAGTAACCGAAAAAACTCCATTTGGAATTGTTTTGAGGAAGAAGATGACCCCATGGTCCTCATTCGGCCCAAAGTGGGGGGTGAAACACCCATAAATTGTGGGGAGGTGGGTATAGAACTCACGACTTGAGAAGGTCATGAGTGGTTATAGTTTACTACTACGTTACTGCCTAAACCACACTAATTCCTATTCTTGATCCATCTTCCTTCTTACAAAAACATAAAATTTATTCTCTGATGAGACATAACTAGTTCCCTTTTTTAGATATTCATGGCGTTTTGCCTTGCCCTACCCGGGAGGTTGATCCATCAATTAAAAAGAAACAAGTGTTTCTAGGGAGTTGTAAAGCAAAGCCTATCCAACTCACTTTTCTATGCTGTTAATATATGCTTTTCCGTTGTTTTAAACCAGGCCTTGCAGTTTCCTGGAGGAAAAGTTACATATACTAATGAAATGACATTCATTTCTGAGTCGCAAGAGAAGAGGGTACCCTGTTATCAAGTACTAAATAACAACGGAGATCTTCTCCAAGGCAGCCATCTTCAACAGCAGGTATTCCAATTTCTATATATACTTGGGAAAGTAAGAAATCCATCACAAGTTTTAGTAATGATATAATTTGACGATTGTTGGATTGATTAGGTGAGCAAGGAAGTTGCAAGAAAAATGTACAATGACATGGTCACACTTCAAGTGATGGACACAATATTTAATGAAGCACAAAGGCAAGGAAGGCTTCCTTTCTACGTGACCTCTAGCGGTGAGGAAGCAATTAACATAGCATCTGCAGCTCCACTTAGCCTAGATGATGTAATCATGGCCCAGGTAAGCACAACCTACATACATGTTCACAAATTGTTATGTTTTCCATTCCAACATTGTGTAGTGTTGTGTTATGGCAGTATCGCGAGCCCGGAGTTCTATTATGGCGTGGATTCACATTGCAAGAATTTACCAACCAATTGTTTGGAAACAAATTTGATTATGGGAAAGGCAGGCAGATGGGTATTCATTATGGGTCTAATAAACTCAACTATGTCACCATTTCTTCGCCTCTCGCGTACGATATCTATACCACATTAATACATTTCTTTTATCATGTATACATATGATATATGCATGCAATATAAGACTCATCTGATTACTTGTCAGAACACAACTTCCTCAAGCTGTGGGTATTGCTTATTCTCTTAAAATGGACAAAAAGGACGCTTGTGCGGTCACATATACTGGAGATGGTGCTACCAGTGAGGTGATTGCTACAAACATTCTCTTACAGTGTCATATTTCATTTGTTAATTTACTTTCTAACAATTAAGATTATACTATTTCAGGGAGATTTTCACGCGGCTTTGAACTTTGCAGCTGTTTTGGAAGCCCCAGTTGTTTTCATATGTCGTAACAACGGCTGGGCCATTAGCACCAATGTGTCAGAACAATTTCGAAGTACTATTTTCACTTTCCTATGCATTACCAAGTATTACCCTTTCTCTCATTTACACAATTAAATTACATATGTTTTGTAGGCGATGGTATTGTTGTTAAGGGTCAAGCATATGGGATCCGAAGCATTCGAGTAGATGGCAACGATGCCCTTGCTGTTTATAACGTAATTCGCACAGCTCGTGAGATGGCCATTACTGAACAGAGACCTATTCTAGTCGAGGTGAGAAGATTGAAATTCACTGGGAAAAATAATTGGCATGCAAAAAAAAAAAAAAAAGGAAAATTGTAGCATGTGACTTTTGATCATGCCAACTTGTGATTGCTTGACTTTTAAATTGGTTCCAACTTTCAGGCCCTTACATATAGAGTAGGACACCACTCTACATCAGATGATTCCACCAAGTACCGGCCACTTGATGAAATCGAATACTGGAGAAAGGCACGAAACCCTGTAAATAGATTTAGAAATTGGATTGAGAAGAACGGCTGGTGGAGTGACCAAGAAGAAATTGAGCTCCGTGACAACGTCAAGAAGCAGGTGATAATTAGAAAAAGCTTAAATTCATATAGCCTAACATTTTCAGTATTTTTTATGCTAAGCTACTTAAAAAAAACTTGTTGCAGTTAATGCATGCAATTCAAGTTGCAGAGAGAACAGCCAAGCCGCCACTTGCAGATTTGTTTTCTGACGTCTATGATGTTCCACCATCAAACCTTCGGGAGCAAGAGAAACAACTCCGAGAAACAATTATCAAATATCCGCAAGACTACCCGTCTGATGTCCCTTTATAAATTATTGTAGATAAAAAAACCTTTATTATAAAAGTTAGGAGGAAGCGATTAAAGTCTCCTCAAAGTCCATACAATGAAAGCTACTAAGGGTACTGCTATGTGCATGTCAATTATTATGATAATAAACCAGTTCTTTTGTTTAACTTTTCCATGATTTGCGATAACTTCCTGTTTCTTCTCTTCAAATTGTTGCAAAACTAATACTTGGTTACGTGAGGGAAACTTGACATGTTAGATAGGTCAACTGTTCCACAATACGGTTTATATACAACATTAAACGCCAGTATCCTAATTTGGTCTCGGCATGTAACTTTAGACCTTCTTCAACAGCTACTCAAGTTCCCGCACACCCACTAAATAATTTCATAGCATGGCAAATTAAAAGAAATTAATATATTTCAAGGTTGTTTAAATATCACGCCCCAAAATTCAAGGACGTACATGATTAGAGAGTGCAGATGATGCCACCTATTAAAATGATTTCCACATCCAGTTTTCATTAATATTTTAATTTACAAAAATACCCCAACATATTTACTCATTAAAACATGACACTACTTTAAGAATTTAAAAATACTTTGCATAAATTAAATGTCAAATACATAATAATGAACATTGGACACAAAAATATAGCCAACAAGATAGCATAGAATAACTAAATATTTAGTAAAATGGATCAATAGGAAACACCTAGTTTGCCTAAAATATTTTTGAATCTAGGAACTGTATGTTATCTTGATTCTCTGCACTAAGGAGCATTAATTCCATAGGCTCTGTTTGGTTCGTGGCTGTTGTGTTGACTTCATTGATGTCTTTGGCTCTGATTGTTTAGATATATGATGGTGTACTTCTGATGTATTGCATCTGAATACTGGATGAGAAAAATGTTTCTGATTGATGATGTTTCTTATTTTGTTTTAAAAGGAAAAAAGACTGGATTTGGTTGCTTCATCTATCTATGCTATTCTTACCTAGCAATATGAATTGTTGTAAATTATTTACAAATTAATGTAACGTATAAAAACCGAAGCCTGGAAAGTAGAATGGCTAATAATTGCTGAGAAACAAGCCTTAGCTCAAATGAACCATTTGACAATGTTATACTCAACACCAAGCCTCATAATTAAACTTTAAACAAGCATTTAAGGTTTGAGAACTTAATTAAATAACCTAAATCTAGGGATAAAATTAATTAATGTATTTTTTTTCTAAGCCATATTTGGTATTACATTCGGTGCCGACAGTAACAAGCATATTTATAAAATTAAATTATCAGTGTATGTATCAATTGGGTGTTAAAATCAATTTTATGGGTAGCAATATCGGTACCCATAATTAAAATACCTATATCATCGTAAAATAAAACAAGTATTACGAAAAATTTCGAAATTTCCCCTATTTTTGAAACTTTCTAAAAACTTTTATTTACATGCAATTTCAATTTCCGTAATCCTTGAACGTTTTCTGTCACAATTAGTTAAAAGACTAGCTCTCACAATATCAGAAAATCACTTCGTACGGTACAACTAACACCACAACATATTATATAGGGATAATTCTGTTTTCCTCCCTATAGTTTGATATAATAGCTAGAAAACCCCCTAATCAAAAGAAATCGCTAAGGACCCCCTTAATGACTTATGCAGTAGATAAAATACCTCCTTTAGTTTAGAAAAATAGTCAAAAAAACTCTCTATCGTCAACTTGGACATTAAAGTCAATATTTGATTATCAATGGAGAAGGGTAAAATCGGTAATTCAATAAAAGATAAATTGAAAGAAAAAATTGATGAGTGACACTTGTGCAAGGCATGTGGATAAATAGAAGATTAAAAGTATTGATGGTCCCAAAACCCCACCAAACCATCCATTTTCTCTCCACTTGGACCTGTTTTGGCTAAAAAAAAAACCTTAAACTAGTCATCATCAACCTCTACAGTGCCAAAAACTTCTTGTATGCATGTGTGTTCATATTTCGAATTGATATTAAGTAGTATCGTGGTATGGTTGAGGGCAAGTTTGAAATAGCTGTTGAGTGAGAATGTGTTCATGGTCAATGGAGTGAAGGTAAGGTTTTTATGTCTTTTTTTATTTCTGTATTTTTTTTTGGTAAATATTTATTTCATGAGTGTGATTTTGTATGGTTGAAGTTTATATATATGGATTTTGCTCATTTTGATTTGTTAGGGTTTGAATGAAAAAAAAAAAAAAAATTGGGGCTTTTCAAATGGAAGATAGAAACACTTAATTGATAGTGTAAGATGATTTGTATGAGGGTGTAACCTCATGACAGACTCCATTTTTGTAAATCCTTTCTCGTACAAATGGTAACCTGCCGGCAACCCCACGGTGGCCTTCTAGCAGATATCGGATTCGAGTGAAAGATTCCCGTTAAGTTAAGCCGTTTTCTCTTTATTTGAAAACTTTGTTTTTTTTTTTTTCATCATATGATTATAAAATAGATTTAATAAAAATTTGGGCATCATAACGACTATTTTTTCTGAAAATGCCACATTGCAATTTTTTCTCAAAATTTATACACTTCTAAAATCAATCAATTTCCCCCAAACTTTCGGGCCTCAGGCCCTTGATTTCTCAATATATAAGTAACCACAAACATGCCATCTATTTCATAAATAAATTGAAACATAATCATAAGTCAGACATATATTTATTTAAACATTTTCAAACCATAGAAAATTTATACAATATTTTATATACAACTTTTTGAGAATGTTCAAAATACATTTATGCAATCACAGCAGCACCCTTAACGTGAGCTGCCTAATCCTGGACTAATGTCCCTACTACCGATGTACTTATCCTTGTATCTGTCCCTAGAGAGGTTTTGTTTATAAAATGTAAAATAATATGTAAGCTATACGAGCCTAGTGAGTGTCATAAGTTTTTATTTAAAATTCATCTTTATAAAATAAACCTCCCTTTTCATTTTAAAACATTTCAGAAATCTTTAATTGCTAAAATGTCAAAATCGATTTTTCTTTGAAAACCATAATTCAAATAAGTGCATGGATAACAATTTTCATAAACATCCTTCGATTCATTATAAAACTGAATCATAAAACTACTATATGCTTTTAGTTTTCTGCTGAAAATATAAATAATAGTGGTGCTACTATTTTAAAAAAATCTCTGAATAAAGCAAGTCAACCACTAATGATCCGTATCACATAGTATTTGACGTGACCCACCCTAAACTTTCTATGACAGACCTCAAGTACCCGTCCAGCACTCCCCGAAATCCTTATGGACTATAACTAGTAAGACCAAAAGAACTCCGTTGAGCAAAGCCTGAAATTTAATTTTTATGAAAATATATAACTTCTAAATTGAAAAATTGCTTAATTATTGAAATGAACATTTTTCTAAAAGTTTTGATAGACAACGGCTGTTTCTCGGTATTCCAAAATCTTATAAAATCTCTTGAAAATAAAATTTTGAGCACTTCAAAAATTTAAACAATTTTCTCAACTTTCAATTTGGACCATAGGTCCAATTCGCATCAACTCTAGCCACAATTTATCTAATTCAATGGAAATCAATTCAATTTTGAAAATTTAACTTTCATACATATACTCAAAAAGTATTTACAAATCTTTATATACAAATTAGGCATCAACCATTCCATTTACAATAATGTTTTACAATAAAAAACTTTATACAATGTGCTTTATTACAATTAAATTAAAATATGCATGACATGTGACAGGCCCAGTTTTTGTACACCCATTCTCATACAGACGGTAGCCTGCCGGCAACCCTACGGTATTCCTCCAGTCGATATTTGATCTGACTGAAAAGTTCTTATGAAGTTAAACCATTTTCCCTTATTGAAAACCTTTTTAAAAGTCTATTTTCTAATGGAAACGGGTGAAAAATTTTTATTTTTATTATATGATTACAAAATAGATTTATAAAGTTTTCGACATGCGAAATAGGATTATAGAAATTTGGGTAGCATGCTGGTTGTTTTCTAAAAATGCCACCATGTAAACAATTACAAGGAAACATTTATACACTTCTAAAATAAGCAATTCCCCAAACTTCAGGACCTCAGGTGACAAGACCGACTCCAGAATCCTCTATTGTAGACTCTAGAGAGTCCCACCCGACACCCTAACGAAAATCTCCCAAAATCTATCTGACGACCCTAGGATATTCCGCAGAGCAAACCCTTTTTTATTTCATTTCTAATCCTTTACTTTTCTGAAAAGAGTTGTGGATTTCTCTTTTGGGCAGAGTCTCATCTGTATTTTCTAAAACTGCTAATCTTAGAGACCTGCATAAAACTGAACACTTCTGAAAATCTCATTTTCTCAACTACTGTAGGACCTGTGGTCATTCTTAAATCAACCACAACTCAAACAATTCCATTTCTAAAATAAACTATTAAAACACTTTTCTTTTTTTTTCTTTTCTTTTTTTTTTAAATATTTACTAATAGCTTTTAAATGGAAATATGCCTAAACATACATTAGTATTCCAAAAAGCATGCATGATTTACTTAAAAGCATTTATACCAAATATATATATATATATATATATATATAGAAATCTATTTACATGACCAAAAGTCTAAAAAAAAATAATTACATCAAAATTATTCACAGAAGTTGTAAGCCCCTTTTTCCATAAATTTGAACTACCTAATAAATATTAGTGGTGAAGCTAGGGAGTAAAAATGCTAAATATTATAGATATTACCTATATAAATGATAGTGAAATGTTAGTATGACATTTAGAAATTAATTTAACTCAAGATGAAGATGAAATATCAATGAAGGGCAAATTGGCAAATGACTCAAATGAGATATATATATATATATATATATATATATATATATAGAAGTGTTGTTTCAAACATAGAAAATTTTCCAAACAAAAGTTAGTAACCAAGAGAGGATGCACGGCAATTTAAAGATAAAGGGATATGATGATCATTTTGGTAAAAGTTGCCTATATATATCAAAGTGTTAGCTATCAACACTTAGAGAAAACTTTGAAAAGTTGAGAGAGTTTGTGAGGGTGGACGGCAACTTAAGCAAGAGAAGAGCAAGTGATCTTTCAACCATCTTTAAAGCTTCCAATCTTGAATTTGAGTTGATCTAAGCTAGGAAATCAAAATCCAAACAAGAGTAAGGTGAGATATCATCATTTTCTTTAAGTTTGAAGTTAGTTGGGTTATAGAGATGTTCGTATAGGTATTAATGTTTTGGTGGTTTGTTTATTGTGAAATTGATGATGTTTACTATCTAAATCAAGTGTAGAATGTTCAATAGCCAAGATGGAAGTCTAAACTACAAGGAAACCATGAAAGAACTAGAGTTAGGGTTATGTAGGAAACCCTAAGATGTAAGTTAAAATCGTTGGAAGTGAATAAACTTGTAGTTAATATGTTTGATGAGTTGCCTAAGTGAAGTTTTAAGTGAAAATCTTAAAAAAAAAAATTGAATGAAATGGATTGGTGTGTGCATGTGTGGTGTCACAACCAAAAGGGGTATATGTGAATACTCTTGTGTTTTGATCATTTTGAACTCTAAATCATGCATTATTAATGTTAGAAAAGCATGTAGAGGTGTTGAAATTGAAAAAAAAAAAAACGAAATAGGTGTATATGTGCATTTCGGCTAAGGTGAAGGACAGTAGGTATGCATGTGTTTTGTTGATGTTTGTGGCATATTTAGGATCCTAAAAACATGCATAAATAAGTAAGAACTAAGGAAATTAAAGTAGATATGCATAGATACACAAATGGCCTACAACTTAGTAAATAGTGAAATTATCGCAGAAGAAAAGAATAGGCCATCGTAAGAGTTATAGAGATCTGAACTATTTGAGATTAATTGAGGTTGTTTTAGACTTCAAAACATGCCTAAGGGTCATAACAAACTATAGAAATTGGAAGGGAACGATTCCGATAAAAATTGAGGAATTTATAGCTAAAATAGTGTATGTGTGTAGTCGTAATGTGAAATGTGAGTGTAAATACATTCTTCGATGCATGAAATGAATGTATTTGATTATAATTAAGTAAAAGAACTTTAGATAATAAAGAATTGAATTCGTTGCATGTAGGATGCAAAAATGTGCATAAAAAAGTGTTGAAAAATAGGCTTTTTTCATAGGTTTCGACCCTCGATACTTAGAATTTTTCGAAACCGTTTTATAGGTGACTTAAGTGCGAGTTAAGGAGATGATTTGAACAAAAACGGAGTGAAGAAAATCGCTAGGAGGGGCCCTAAAATAGTCTCGATTTTAGGGTGGTCAAAAACAGCGATTTTATGTTTCAGACTTTCAGTGACCATTTTAGGTATTCCAGAGTATCCCTAGGTGATAACAAATAAGGCCCATGCAAAGAAATCAGAATTATAGAGTCTCGATTGAGTTAAAATCGAGTTGAGATGATTATAGTGTAAAGAGTTGTCAATAGAGAAAATTGTATTGGAAACATTATTTTAAGTTTTGAGTTATATAATTGAGCAAGTGATAATAAGAAATTGATATGTAGATGACGAGCGAGCGAACGAGGCATGAGAGGCTCGTTGAGACACTTGACTTGAGTTTACGCAGATTGAGATAAGTGTCTTCCACTTGCATCTTGCAACATTCCGTTATTATATCAATATAATTTATTAAATATTGATTATATATTAACGGACGATGTAAGTAATTATCCGATCGGATCCGGAGGAGTGATGAAATTTTTATAAAATTTTCCAGACGGATCCGGGGATTTTTATTTAATCGAATCTCGTAAAATAAATTAGTGTATTCGGATTTAAATATTTATTCGGGACCTAATGAAGTTTCCGTTTGTGAAATTGGATTTTATTGGATTTCCAGGATTGATCCGAAGCGAATCCGAGCGGAAAGCGGAATCCTAAAGCGGAAATTGATGGCATGGAAAGATTAAATAAAAAGAGTGGGGCCATGTGGGACACATGGCATGCATGCAAAGGAAAACAATGACAAGTGGCATGAAATAACATGTGATGGTGATGATTTTTGAACATGTGTCATGAAATAATAATAAACAAATGAAATAAATGAATGATGGAAAAAGAAATGATAAAAAAATGAAATGAAATGATAAATAAAAAGAGTTGTGTTCGGCCACACTCATTAAGCAAATCAGATCTGAACTCAAAGCAAAAAGCAAGGGAAAGCAAAACAAAAACCGAAGTGAAGAATAAATGAAAAGCAAAAATCTGTTGTACAAACCGTGAGAGCAAAAGTGGAAAGCAAGGGAGCTGTTCGTGTGAGATTCAGAACGAGAGAGGAAAGGCTGAGCCGAGAGAGAGAGAGAGTGAGTGCAGCTCGAGCAAGAGAGAAAACAGATCTGATTGTGTGAGAGCAAAAGTGAAGAGCGAAGAAGAAGAAGCTGTACGTGCATGCAAGGGCTGGGCCGTGAAGGAGCTGTTGTTCGGTGAAGAGGAAATCGACCAGATTTCTGCTCGTGACTTGCTGCCGTCGCCGAAGTGGTGTCCAAGCTGTCTCGATTCTACCTCTGACCTTGCATGCAAGCTTGGGAGAGAGATCTTGTTGCTGTCAAGCCTGGAGGAGCTGCTGTCGCCATTGCGAAGTGCTGTCGTGAGTTTTCGTAGCTGCTGGAGACGTGAGCAAGCTGCTGGAGACGAGAGCTTGCTGCTAGGACGTGAGATTTCAAGCTGACCGTGAGCTGCTGGCAGTTTCAAGGTTGGTTGTGCTGTTGTTATTGCTGGAATTTCCGTTGTTATTGTGTTGTCATTGTTGTCGAAGTGCTGTCGAGCTTGTTGTTGAGCTGTCGTGATTGTTGCTTGCTGTCATGGTTACGATTGTGTTGTAGTTGCTGTAATTGTTGTGCTGTTGTGCTGTCGATAACGTGCTGTTTTTGTTGCTGTCGCGAAGCTTTTGCGTTGCGAAGTGCTGCCATTGCTGTCGCGTTGTTGTGCTGTTGTGCTGCCGCTGTTGTGCGCTGCCGTGTGCTGTCTTCGCTGTCTTGCTGCTGTACGTGAGCTGCTGGTGGCTGAAATCGTTGACGCTGCTGCGAGCTGTCAAGCTGAAGCCATGCCGCTGCTGCGTCGTGTGCTGTCATCGAAGATAAGGTGCTGTTTTTGGGCGAACTGCTGCCAAGTTGCTGTCATTGTTATCAAACTTGTTCGTGAGCTGTTTCGAAACAAAAAAACAGCTCAAGCGAAGGTAAGTCGCTGCCCCGCTAATATTGTAATCATGATTTGAACGACATTTGGACGTTAATGATGCCTGTTTGGATTGAAGGAAGCTCGTTAATAAAAGGAGTTAATTGGGACAGCTTTTCGCGCTAGTTTCGAAACTTTCAAAATAAGCCTCGAAAGGTACGTTATGAGTTATTTGATTCCGTTTCGATTATATAATGATTGAGCTTGAGTTGAGGATAAAAGTGTGATGATAATAAGATTTTAGAACCTCGTTAGTGCGGAGGTTCATTTGATTGAGCTTTGACGTGTTTGCGAATGATCTTGCAATGTTGAAAATTGTGTTGTGAAGCCGTATAGGGGCTGTTATATTAGGAAGGATAAGTTGTGATGTTTTGCTTTTCGTTTTGAAAGGGTTGACATGAAAAATTTGGTTGGAAATAATTCGCGTAAAGGAAAGACGATACGATTAAGTTTATAAGCTATCAAAGTGTGATATTACGTGTTGTTTCGAGGTGATATCCATTGGATGTTTGTAAGTTGCATAATAGGAAAGCATTATGCATTATGTAACGTTAGAAACTTGCTAAATCAATTTTTGCTATGTTGTCTTAATGAAAGGTCAAGGAGAACCCGGCGAACCGGATTCTCGATCGGATAATAGGAGTAAAGCTTAGGAGGAGCTTTGGATTCGAAGTCGAATCATTTTTGAGGTCGGTATACACATTATCTTTAATTTTACTTGAAAGTGTTTTCATTGTGAAATGATTTTCATTAAATGGGATTGATATATCGTTTTAATACAATGCCTTACAAACCTATTTGACTATACTTGAAATGAAACGCGAAATTGATTTGTTATGAAATGAATTTCTTAAATGAGATTGTTATGTGAATATCTTTAAATGATATTGTTATATCTTTTCAATAGGATACATTTACAAACGTATTTTACTACACTTGAAATGAGATACGAAATTGATTCGTTAAGCAAATTTTGTTACTAAAATCAAGTGAAAAATACGTGATACAAATGTTATGATATAAATAGCCCTTGTAAACATAGATATCGATAAATGGAAATTGGTAATTGACATGTCAATAGGGAACTTAGCAGCTGCACCGTTTATTTACATTGATTCGTTATGGATTATGAGAGGCACTACGGTCCGATCCTAAACGATTATGTGTTATGATATACGACCCGGTGGATAATCACCGAGCGGCCGTTGCCGGGGTCGACCGTTATTTCGACGGATACTACCACGTGTCCGATGCCGAAAACCCATATGCCAATACATGAGTATCGAATATATGTTTACTAAGGGGCACTGAGAAAAATGTGATAAGCGATGAAATGAAATTGTTACATGATATGAAATGTTAAATGTTTTGAAATATGTTGAACTCGAAAAAGTGCGAATCATATGTTTAAATATTTTATGCAGTATACATATATATCTACGTTTATGAACGGTAAAGTTATAATGCTTTTAGTTACGAATGAAATAATATTTGAAATTTGAGAAATTAGATTATGTGTATACCACTAAGCAAATATGCTTAGCGCGTTGTTTTACCGCGCACAGGTTGAACCTTGTGATTCCTTTCCCAGACAGGGAAGTAGCTGATACGCAGAAGTTCAGATAGTCACCATCCACTCCATGCCTTTGGTAGATATATAGATATATTGCATATGATCATACATTTTTGGGATACATGTATATTTGTGTAAATTATTGTTTTCCACTTAATTATAACAAAGTTCTGTATAAAAGCATATCTATATTTCTTAAAAGCTTACTTTGGTTATGTATGCATATAAATATTTATGATATATTTGACTAATGTAATGTTTGGAAAACGGACCGGAGGTCCGAAATGAAAATTCTGAAATTTATGTTTTAGAAATGTTAGAGTTTTATTTACAGGGAATGAATTTTGGATTTCAGAAAAACAGAGGAAATTTTGCCGAAATTATTTCAAAAAAAAAAAAAAAATTCCTCTATCTTGGTAATGAGTTTTATAATTTTGATAATAAGTTTTTAAAAAGGTAACAGAACGGATTTATAAAGGAAAGTAATGTTCTCCGTTCTGGATTTCCGACCGTAACGGAAGTCGGGCGAAGGGTGTTACAGTTATTGGTATCAGAGCTGTGGTTTAGGCGATTCTAGACCTAAGCTTCCGATAAATAATTGCATTATACATACATATGCCTTGCATACTACCAAAGTGGAAAGGATGTGACTCTGACCTGCGGATTTATTTCTCTGTCTTATGTAAGGGTGTAGGATAGAACCCTCCCATGTTAGAACTGCCAAGGGCGGTGGTGAGTCTGAGTAAGGTAATCCAGCTAGTGTGGCTGGAAGTGTGTCAGAGGGGTTCGTAGGTCCTCAAAGGGCAAGACCGGCGGCATAGGGTTAACCAAATTTCGTGGAATAGATGGTCAAGTTCTTTAAGTATGTGGCTGGAGATGCAGCCAGGAAGCATTTATGAGAGGACCAACTTCGCATCCATGTAAGCAATATGGTAAAAAGCATAAGGGTAAATGCTGAATAGTGTCAGGAGTATGTTATATATGCGGTCACCTGATCATATTCAGAAAAATTGTCCAAAGAATAGAGCCGTTTCCGCTCCTCAATCAGAAGCATCAACTCCTTCAGTTCATAAGGGGAGGAGACCGGGTCCTAATCAGTCAGAGGCTCAGAGCAGCAGGCTGAGGGGAGTACTAGATTCTGCAGAGAGACGAGATACCCGAGTTCCGGCTCGTGCATATGCAATCAGGGCTCAGGATGATCAAAATGCTCCAGATGTGATAGTTGGTATGATTTCCATATTTGATATTTCTGTTCGTGCATTGATAGACCCAAGATCTACTCATTCATACATTTGTACTTCCACACCTAAAGATAAGAATTTATAGGCTGATGTTACTGAGAATGAAATAGTGGTTAGTAATCCCTTTGGTCACAGTGTGATCGTGAATAGGGTATATAAAGATTATCCCATTTGGCTTCAGGGACATGAGTTTTTGGGTGATTTGATGGTGTTACCATTTTGGAAGTTTGATTTGATATTGGGTATGGATTGGTTATCCAGGCACCAAGTTGTGATTGATTAGCGTCTGAAAAGAATCACACATAAGACTGTGGATGGTAATGAAGTAATTATGGTGGGAGAGAGATCTGATTATCTCTCTAATGTGATTTCAGCTGTGTCAGCTATGAAATTAGTAAGAAAAGGGTGCAAAGCTTATCTGGCTCATATGGTTGATTCTCTTCAGGCTGGATCTCAACTTCAAGATATACCTACAGCGTGTGATTTTCCAGATGTGTTCCCAGATGAATTACCAGGTTTACCTCCGAAAAGGGAAGTTGAGTTTGTCATTGATATTTCGCCAGGCGTTGCGCCAGTGTCTATGGCTCCGTACAGAATGGCTCCTACTGAATCAAAAGAATTAAAGATTCAGTTGCAAGAGTTGCTTGACAAGGGTTTTATTCGACCAAGCGTGTCGCCTTGGGGTGCACCTGTGCTTTTTGTTAAGAAGAAAGATGGGTCTTTGAGACTGTGTGTGGACTACCGACAGTTGAATAAGCTTACAGTTAAGAATAAATATCCCTTGCCTCGGATTGATGATTTATTTGACTAGTTGAGGGGAGCGAGTGTCTTCTCTAAGATTGATCTTCGATCCGGTTATCATCAATTACGAGTAAAAGAGTCAGACATTCCCAAGACTGCATTCAGGACTAGATATGGACATTATGAATTTGTGGTGATGCCATTCGGACTAACGAATGCGCCTGCAGCTTTTATGGATTTAATGAATCGTATTTTTCATCCGTATCTGGATCAGTTTGTTGTGGTATTTATTGATGATATTTTGGTGTACTCTAAGACCCGAGAGGATCATGATAGACAGCTTCGGGTAGTTTTGCAGACTTTGAGAGAAAAGCAATTATTCGCCAAATTGAATAAGTGTGAGTTTTGGCTCTCTGAAATTGCTTTTCTGGGACATATTATATCCGCTGAGGGAATCCGTGTAGATCCGAGGAAAATAGAAGCTGTTATGGGGTGGCAACCTCCGAAGAATGTTTCAGAAGTCAGAAGCTTTTTGGGCTTGGCTGGATATTACAGGCGTTTTGTCAAAGGATTTTCATCCATAGCAACTCCGTTGACTCGATTGCTCCATAAAGATGTTAAGTATGAATGGACTGAAAAGTGTCAGACAGCTTTTGATCGATTAAAGGTGATGCTGGTAGAGGCTCCAATCCTTACTCAGCCAGTAACCGGTAAGGATTTTGTGGTTTATAGTGATGCTTCTCATCAAGGACTTGGATGTGTTCTAATGCAGGAAGGAAAAGTAGTTGCTTATGCCTCTAGACAGCTAAAGACTCATGAGAAGAATTATCCGACGCATGATCTGGAGTTAGCAGCCATTGTCTTTGCATTGAAAATATGGAGACATTACCTATATGGGGAAAGATGCTATATTTTTTACAGATCACAAGAGCCTAAAGTATTTGCCTTCTCAAAAAGAGTTGAACTTGAGACAAAGGAGATGGATGGAGCTAATCAAGGACTACGATTGTATCATCGACTATCACCCAGGGAAAGCTAATGTGGTAGCCGATGCGTTGAGTCGTAAAGTTTTGGTTTCTTTAAGAGCCATGAATGCCGATTTGCAGATGACCCAAGATAATGTTTTAGTGGCAGAGTTAAAAGCAAAGCCGAGTCTTTTGCAGCAAATTCAAGAAAAGCAGAAATTCGATGAAAAGTTTGCAGCTATTCGAGAACAGATTTCGCAGGGGAAAAAGACTGAGTTCTCCGTGAGGAATGATGGTACCCTATATTTTGGAGACAGAATCTGTGTTCCGAATGATGAAGAATTGAAGAGGATTATTCTTACGGAAACCCATAGTAGTCCCTATGCTATGCACCCAGGGAGTACTAAAATGTATCAAGACTTGAAGAATCATTTCTGGTGGATTGGAATGAAAAGGAGATCGTGGACTTTGTGAGTAAATGTATGACATGTCAGCAAGTAAAGGCGGAACATCAGGTTCCATCAGGTCTTCTACAGCCGATTTCTATACCAGAATGGAAATGGGATCGAATTACTATGGATTTTGTTATTGGTCTACCGCTTACTCGGAGCAAGCATGATTCAGTTTGGGTAATTGTGGATCGTTTAACCAAGTCAGCGCATTTTCTTCCGATCAGGGTTGATTACTCATTGGATAGGTTGGCTGAACTATTCATTAGAGAGATTGTCAGATTGCATGGGGTACCCATGTCTATCATTTCTGATCGAGACCCGAGATTTACATCCAGGTTTTGGAAGAAATTGCAGGAAGCTTTGGGTACTCAGTTGCATTTCAGTACGGCTTTCCATCCTTAGACAGATGGACAATCAAAAAGGGTAATTCAGGTGCTTGAAGACATGCTTAGGAGCTGTGTGATTAATTTTGAAGGGAGTTGGGATAACCATCTTCCACTGATAGAATTTGCTTATAATAATAGCTACCAAGCAAGTATTCAAATGGCACCGTATGAAGCTTTATATGGGAGAAAATGTCGAACACCCTTATGTTGGTCCGAGTTGGGTGAAAACAAGTTAGTGGGGATTGATCTGGTAGAGCAGACTAAAGAAAAGGTGAAGATCATTAAAGAGAGATTAAAAGCTGCATCCGATCGACAAAAGTCTTATGCAGACTTGAAAAGGAAAGATATTGAATATCAAGTGGGAGACAAGGTCTTTCTTAGAGTATCTCCATGGAAATGAGTACTTCGATTTGGAAAGAAAGGAAAGTTAAGTCCTAGGTTTATTGGCCCATACGAGATCATTGAGCGTATTGGACCGGTAGCCTATAGACTTGCTTTACCACCGGAATTAGATAAGATACATAATGTGTTCCATGTATCTATGCTGAGGAGATACAGATCGGATCCAACTCATATAGTCTCTCATGAAGCTATTGAAATTCAGCCCGACATGACTTACGAGGAAGAACCAGTAAAGATCCTAGATCGGGAAATCAAGGAACTCAGGAACAAAAAGATTCCATTAGTGAACGTTTTCTGGAGGAACCATAAAGTTGAAGAAGCTACTTGGGAGAGCGAAGAGATAATGCAGAATCAATATCCTCATCTATTCAGTTAAGGTAAATTTCGAGGACGAAATTTCTTTTAGAGGGGAAAGTTGTAACATTCCGTTATTATATCAATATAATTTATTAAATATTGATTATATATTAACGGACGATGTAAGTAATTATCCGATCGGATCCGGAGGAGTGATGAAATTTTTATAAAATTTTCCAGACAGATCCGGGGATTTTTATTTAATCGAATCTCGTAAAATAAATTAGTGTATTCGGATTTAAATATTTATTCGGGACCTAATGAAGTTTCCGTTTGTGAAATTGGATTTTATTGGATTTCCAGGATTGATCCGAAGCGAATCCGAGCGGAAAGCGGAATCCTAAAGCGGAAATTGATGGCATGGAAAGATTAAATAAAAAGAGTGGGGCCATGTGGGACACATGGCATGCATGCAAAGGAAAACAATGACAAGTGGCATGAAATAACATGTGATGGTGATGATTTTTGAACATGTGTCATGAAATAATAATAAACAAATGAAATAAATGAATGATGGAAAAAGAAATGATAAAAAAATGAAATGAAATGATAAATAAAAAGAGTTGTGTTCGGCCACACTCATTAAGCAAATCAGATCTGAACTCAAAGCAAAAAGCAAGGGAAAGCAAAACAAAAACCGAAGTGAAGAATAAATGAAAAGCAAAAATCTGTTGTACAAACCGTGAGAGCAAAAGTGGAAAGCAAGGGAGCTGTTCGTGTGAGATTCAGAACGAGAGAGGAAAGGCTGAGCCGAGAGAGAGAGAGAGTGAGTGCAGCTCGAGCAAGAGAGAAAACAGATCTGATTGTGTGAGAGCAAAAGTGAAGAGCGAAGAAGAAGAAGCTGTACGTGCATGCAAGGGCTGGGCCGTGAAGGAGCTGCTGTTCGGTAAAGAGGAAATCGACCAGATTTCTGCTCGTGACTTGCTGCCGTCGCCGAAGTGGTGTCCAAGCTGTCTCGATTCTACCTCTGACCTTGCATGCAAGCTTGGGAGAGAGATCTTGTTGCTGTCAAGCCTGGAGGAGCTGCTGTCGCCATTGCGAAGTGCTGTCGTGAGTTTTCGTAGCTGCTGGAGACGTGAGCAAGCTGCTGGAGACGAGAGCTTGCTGCTGGGACGTGAGATTTCAAGCTGACCGTGAGCTGCTGGCAGTTTCAAGGTTGGTTGTGCTGTTGTTATTGCTGGAATTTTCGTTGTTGTTGTGTTGTCATTGTTGTCGAAGTGCTGTCGAACTTGTTGTTGAGCTGTCGGGATTATTGCTTGCTGTCATGGTTACGATTGTGCTGTAGTTGCTGTAATTGTTGTGCTGTCGTGCTGTCGATAACGTGCTGTTTTTGTTGCTGTCGCGAAGCTTTTGCGTTGCGAAGTGCTGCCATTGCTGTCGCGTTGTTGTGCTGTTGTGCTGCCGCTGTTGTGCGCTGCCGTGTGCTGTCTTCACTGTCTTGCTGCTGTACGTGAGCTGCTGGTGGCTGAAATCATTGACGCTGCTGCGAGCTGTCAAGCTGAAGCTGTGCCGCTGCTGCGTCGTGTGCTGTCATCGAAGATAAGGTGCTGTTTTTGGGCGAACTGCTGCCAAGTTGCTGTCATTGTTATCAAACTTGTTCGTGAGCTGTTTCGAAACAAAAAAACAGCTCAAGCGAAGGTAAGTCGCTGCCCCGCTAATATTGTAATCATGATTTGAACGACATTTGGACGTTAATGATGCCTGTTTGGATTGAAGGAAGCTCGTTAATAAAAGGAGTTAATTGGGACAACTTTTCGCGCTAGTTTCGAAACTTTCAAAATAAGCCTCGAAAGGTACGTTATGAGTTATTTGATTCCGTTTCGATTATATAATGATTGAGCTTGAGTTGAGGATAAAAGTGTGATGATAATATGTTTGGGAAATAGGATTTTAGAACCTCGTTAGTGCGGAGGTTCATTTGATTGAGTTTTGACGTGTTTGCGAATGATCTTGCAATGTTGAAAATTGTGTTGTGAAGCCGTATAGGGGCTGTTATATTAGGAAGGATAAGTTGTGATGTTTTGCTTTTCGTTTTGAAAGGGTTGACATGAAAAATTTGGTTGGAAATAATTCGCGTAAAGGAAAGACGATACGATTAAGTTTATAAGCTATCAAAGTGTGATATTACGTGTTGTTTCGAGGTGATATCCATTGGATGTTTGTAAGTTGCATAATAGGAAAGCATTATGCATTATGTAACGTTAGAAACTTGCTAAATCAATTTTTGCTATGTTGTCTTAATGAAAGGTCAAGGAGAACTCGGCGAACCGGATTCTCGACCGGATAATAGGAGTAAAGCTTAGGAGGAGCTTTTGATTCGAAGTCGAATCATTTTTGAGGTCGGTATACACATTATCTTTAATTTTACTTGAAAGTGTTTTCATTGTGAAATGATTTTCATTAAATGGGATTGATATATCGTTTTAATACAATGCCTTACAAACCTATTTGACTATACTTGAAATGAAACGCGAAATTAATTTGTTATGAAATGAATTTCTTAAATGAGATTGTTATGTGAATATCTTTAAATGATATTGTTATATCTTTTCAATATGATACATTTACAAACGTATTTTACTACACTTGAAATGAGATACGAAATTGATTCGTTAAGCAAATTTTGTTACTAAAATCAAGTGAAAAATACGTGATACAAATGTTATGATATAAATAGCCCTTGTAAACATAGATATCGATAAATGGAAATTGGTAATTGACATGTCAATAGGGAACTTAGCAGCTGCACCGTTTATTTACATTGATTCGTTATGGATTATGAGAGGCACTACGGTCCGATCCTAAACGATTATGTGTTATGATATACGACCCGGTGGATAATCACCGAGCGGCCGTTGCCGGGGTCGACCGTTATTTCGACGGATACTACCACGTGTCCGATGCCGAAAACCCATATGCCAATACATGAGTATCGAATATATGTTTACTAAGGGGCACTGAGAAAAATGTGATAAGCGATGAAATGAAATTGTTACATGATATGAAATGTTAAATGTTTTGAAATATGTTGAACTCGAAAAAGTGCGAATCATATGTTTAAATATTTTATGCAGTATACATATATATCTACGTTTATGAACGGTAAAGTTATAATGCTTTTAGTTACGAATGAAATAATATTTGAAATTTGAGAAATTAGATTATGTGTATACCACTAAGCAAATATGCTTAGCGCGTTGTTTTACCGCGCGCAGGTTGAACCTTGTGATTCCTTTCCCAGACAGGGAAGTAGCTGATACGCAGAAGTTCAGATAGTCACCATCCACTCCATGCCTTTGGTAGATATATAGATATATTGCATATGATCATACATTTTTGGGATACATGTATATTTGTGTAAATTATTGTTTTCCACTTAATTATAACAAAGTTCTGTATAAAAGCATATCTATATTTCTTAAAAGCTTACTTTGGTTATGTATGCATATAAATATTTATGATATATTTGACTAATGTAATGTTTGGAAAACGGACCGAAGGTCCGAAATGGAAATTCTGAAATTTATGTTTTAGAAATGTTAGAGTTTTATTTACAGGGAATGAATTTTGGATTTCAGAAAAACAGAGGAAACTCTGCCGAAATTATTTCAAAAAAAAAAAAAAAAAATTTCGCTATCTTGGTAATGAGTTTTATAATTTTGATAATAAGTTTTTAAAAAGGTAACAGAACGGATTTATAAAGGAAAGTAATGTTCTCCGTTCTGGATTTCTGACCGTAACGGAAGTCGGGCGAAGGGCGTTACACATCTATTTTGATTTCCATTTAAACTTTGCTTATTGTTGTTAAATGAAAACGAAAATGATTTCCAAATCCTAAATCCAAGTTTTGAGCATGTGAGTTCCTTATGAAATTCATAAAGTGAAAGAATCAAAACAAAGTCAATTTCAAAATGTTCAAATCGAGAAAATGTTTAGAGTTTGAAAAGTAAGAGGCTTTGTGTTTTTGCTTTTAGCGAAAACAGTTTCAAAACCCATATATATACCCTCAATTTATATGAGATTTAGCGTTACTCAACGATGTAGAAAATTTCGTCCGTAGTCGCTCAGTTTTCAAAAAATTTAGCGTGATATGTACGATGTAGAAAATTCCATACATATTCGCTGAGATGTAGAGAGATTTCTAGCACTACATTACGACGCAGAAATTTCGCATGTAGTCGTTTAAATTTACAGTTTTGGCACTACATTGCGATGTAGTAAATTCCGCTCGTAGTCGCCTA
Organism: Dimocarpus longan; assembly: GCA_022984855.1. Lineage (NCBI taxonomy): Eukaryota > Viridiplantae > Streptophyta > Magnoliopsida > Sapindales > Sapindaceae > Dimocarpus > Dimocarpus longan. Next base: position 19,038,808 of record CM041018.1, on the reverse strand, counting down.
GAGTTACAGTTTATATATAGCACTACAATCATGATGTAGAAAATTTCGAATTATAGTTGCTCAGATTTGAGATGGTTTCACACTACGCTTGCGATGTAGAAAATTCCGCATCATAGTGGTCGAGATATCTCATTAGCTTCACGTTTGGTGTCAGTCAAAAAATCGCCTCATGATGGTTTGAGTATAGTAGGGGTATACATGGAGTTTTTAGAAAGAAAAGGTTTTAAAAAAATTGAAAAAGAATTTGATATAATCATATGTTGATGTTATTATCATTTGTTGAACTAACCTTGTTTATCTTGGTGTAGTTTGTATATTGTATTAGGTGCGTGTACAGGTAATTTTGGGTACAGAAAACCTCGTCGAATATTTTAGGTGGGCATTGCGTTGATACATCACTTAAACAATAAACATACTTTTTGTGATTGTAAATAACATAACTAAGCAATTGCATGATTGGAATATGGATACTTGAATATTGTAAATCAATTATATGTATATATGTTTTAAATACTTGTATATGATTTACATCTGTTACCAAATGTTTGTTAATCAAGATTGCATTATGCAAGTGATAGAAACATTGATTTGTGAAATGGATTGAGAATATGTATGTTTGTGAAATAAAAGAAGTTAGGTGATGATTGAAAATAGTACGAAGTGTTTCCTTTTATGCAGGTAAATTTTGGAGATGTTAAAAACACAGTTGTTATGTTGTCAAAATTTTTATTAAAATCGTTTTCAATCGAATGCAAAAAAATTTACACCAACCCAACTCTTTTGCTAGAAACATGTTAAGTTAAAGCAAGAAACGGGCTAAGTGATTTAGGGGTTCACTTCTCGGATTCTCCTATCCTACTGGTCAAGTTTAGGAAGTCCGTTGAAGTGTCCGGTGAGACCCTCCCGATAAGAGTCTAGAGAGAATTTGGTTCGAATCTCGTCAAGTTGGTATCAGAGCCCGGTTTTCGTAAAGTTTGTGATAAAGTTTTAAAGGAAAGCTTAAGCTATTTTCGCATAAAGCGTGAGCTAGTTATGCATGAGGCATGATGCTATTATATGCATTAATTTCTTTTTTATATGAGTTATACTTTCATTGATTGCATAAGTTAAAGCATAAGTTATATGATTCAAGCTTGAGCTTTGTATGAATTTGTACATAAGTTATGCACGAGGTTATCATATACATGAAGCATGAGCTAGCTTATACATTTTATACATGAGATGAAATAAGATATAGAGATTGAAGTTGAACATTGCATGAGTACAGAGTTATTTCATGCATTGTAAATGTTCTAACTTGAGTTTTATGATTATTTGAAAATTTAGAGATATGTAGCGTAGAGATCGTCCGAGGACGAGGAGGGCAGCTGCAGAGGCAACCCCATTACAAGAGGAGCATGTTAATGAATTCGTCAATGTGCCGATTAGTTCTTTACACCCAGAGCCATTAGAGCCATCTAGATCAGAGCCTGCTCCAGGACATATGGAGCAGATGGCGCAGATGCTAGCAGCGGTACTTCAACGGACGTGGGAGACAAGCATATTTATAAAGCGCGCTCGCAAGTTAGGCGTCAAGCCATATGACGGTACTGGTGAGCCCGAGAGAGCACTATCCTGGTTAGAGACAAATGAGGAAATATACCGAGTTATAGGTTACAGCGAGGAACTGATGGTGACATTTTCAGCGTTCTTCCTCAAGGATTGAGCAAAAGATTGGTGAAAGGCCCACCAGAGAGCACATCTAGCTGGCGTGTCATGGACGGATTTCAAGAAGGAATTCACCGACAAATTCTTTCCCAAAAGTTATAAGGATGTAAAGATAGAAGAGTTCTTCCACCTAGAGCAGGGGACTTCGACCGTGATCGAGTACAAGAGGAGGTTCTCCGAGCTCGTCCGTCTGATTCCCTTCATTTCAGAAAATGAAGAGCAAAAGATCAATAGGTTTATAGTTGGACTGCATCCAAGGATCAGAGTATACGTGACATCAACGTTACACACTCAGTATGGATAGTTAGTAAAGGCCGCCATCAAGGTAGAGAGAAGTGTAGAAACCGCTCCTCAGCCAAAGAAGTTCGAACAGAAACGTAGCTAGACGGGTAGCCAGCAAGGAGGATCTAGTAAAGTGGCCAAGAGTAGTCATAAGCCCTCATGGTTTGAGAGTAGAAGATTGAGTCAGAGACCCTAGGTTAGCTAGAGTTCAGTTCAGTCATCATATGGGTCCAAGCGCAGATCGAGTTGGGAGAGTAGACCTGTGCAATAGATGTGGTCGATCGCACCCTGGTGAATGCCTTCAGGGCAGGACCGGATGTTTCAAGTGTGGACAAGAGGGCCACTTTATGAGGGATTATCCTAGTGTAGTCACCTCGAGTCCAGTAGAGGCCAGATTTACAGTGCAGGGATAGACCAGCGGGGGTTGTGAACTAGAAAGAGGAAGCCCCTAGATCAGAGGAGCGATAAGCCTAGGGTAGCCCAGTAGTGGACTCAGTTGGAGTGCACCACCTCGAGCACCGTCTGGTAGACCTCGCAGTTAGGCCGTGTGTAACATTCTGTTATTATGCCTTTATAATTTATTAAATATTGATTATATATTAAAGGATGATGTAAATAATTACCCGTTCGGACCCGGAGGAGTAACGGAATTTTTATAAAACTTTCCAGATGGATCCGGGGATAATTATTTAATCCAATCTCGTAAAATAAATTAGTGTGTCCGGGTTTAAATATTTATTCGGAACCTAATAAAGTTTCCGTTTGTGAAATTGGATTTTATTAAATTTCTAGAATTGATCCGAAGCGAATCCGAGCGAAAAGCGGAATTTGAAAGCGAGAATTGACGGAATGGGAGAATTAAATAAAATGAGTGGGGCCATGAGGGACACATGGCTTACATGCAAAAGAAAACAATGACAAGTGGCATGAAAAGCATGTGATGGGTGATGATTGTAGGACATGTGTCCAAGCAACAAATGAAATATAATAAATAAATGAAATGAAAAGATAAAATAAAGGAAGAGAAATATATGTGTGTTCGGCCACCACACATCACCAAACTCAAACCGAAAACAAAACAAAAAGTAAGTGAAGGGAAAAAGAGGAAAAGCTGCTCGTGGAACCAAGAGAGAGATTGAGAGTTTAAAACAAAAGCAAGAGCTGAAGTGAAGAGAGAAGCAAGCTGCAAGTGATCTGTTCGTGGAAGAAGAAAATGAGTGTGAGCTGAGCCGTGAAGAGCAAAAGGAAGCTGCTGTTCGGTGAAGCTGGAAACGATCAGATTGCTACCCGTGACTTGCAGCTATCGCCGAAGTGATGTCCAAGCTTCCCCAGTAGTGAATCTGACCTTGCATGCAAGCTTGGGAGAGAGATCTTGCTGCTGTCGAGAAGGGAGGAGCTGTTACCATCGCTGCCATTGCTGTGAGCTGAGCTTGCTGTCACCGTGAAGCTGGTGGCGTGAACTGCTAGAGATCCGTAAGCTTGCTGTCGCCGTGAAGCTGATGGCGTGAACTGCTGGAGGAACGTGAACTGCTGTCAGGTTTGGGGTTGGTGTTGCTGTTGGTGTTGCTGAAATTTCTGTTGATATTGTGCTGTCATTGTTGCGATTGTTGTTGTTGTTGAGTTGCTGTTGTTGTTGTGCTGTCGTTGCTGGTGTTGCGAAGCTGCTGGTGGCTGTTGTGCTCTTTTTGCTGTCATTGTTGTTGCGCTGTTGTGCTGTTGCGCTGTTATGCTGATGTGCTGCCGTGCTGCTGTCATTGCTGCCTTGCTGGTGGCGTGAGCTACTGGTGGCTGTTATCGTCGAGCTGAAGCCGTGTCGCTGCTGTCGTCGTGTGCTGTCATCGTAAATAAGTTGCTGTTGTTGCGCAAATTACTGCCGAGCTGTTGTCGTTGTTATCGCAATCGTCCGCGAGTTGTTTCGAATCGAAAAACAGCTCAAGCGAAGGTAAGTCACTGCCCCGCTAGTACCGTAATCATGATTTGAATGATGTTTGGATATTAATGATGTCCATTTGGATTGAAGGAAGCTCGTAGATAAAAGGAATTATTTTGGACAACTCTTCGCGCTAGTTTCGAAACTTTCAAAGTAAGCTTCGAAAGGTACGTTATGATTTATTTGATTTCGTTTCGTTGGATTATGTCTAAGATTGAGTTGAGGATGAATTTTGATGATGATATGTTTGGGAACTAGGATTTAGAACCTCGTTAGTGCGGAGGTTCGTTTGATTAAGTTTTGACGTTTTGGAAAATGATTGTTCGATGTTGAGATTTGCGTTGCGAAGCCGTATAGGGGTTGTTATGTTAGGAAATACGGGTTGTTATGTTTTGTTTTTCGATTTGTAATGGTCGGCATGAAAAATGGTTCACAACGATATGCATTAGAGTATTGGAAAGTCATTTGAATATCGCTCGATTGTTTTCAAGTGTTTCAATATAGTTTTCCTTGATTTCAAAAGGCATTAATTCGCTATTTAGTGTCGAATGAGTTGTGATTTAAGATGCTATGTTGTCAAACGATATTTGAATGTGAATCAAATGAATATCTATGATGAAAATGATTGAGAGGTTTCATAACGGTTTGATAGAATTAATTTGCGTAAAGGAAAGACGATATGACGATTTATGGGCTGTTTTGATATACAGTTTTCATGGAAATTATGTGTTGTTTTTACCATGTTTAAGGACTGTTTTTGAATTGTTAAAGGGCTACTTTCGTGCAGTTAAATAAGTTGTTAAGGTGTGATTATATGAGCTGTAAACGTGCTAGACATAAGCTGTCAACGTGCAGTATAACATGCTGTTTCTTTTTAGAACGTTTTACGTGCTGTTTTGAGTTATTTGGATGCTGTTTTGTATTGATTTTTAGACTATCATAAGCTATATGAATATGCTGTTTTGAAGTTATTTTCAATACGGAAAAGATAGTCATAAAAAGGATATTGCAAGCTGTTTCAAATAGATATCAAACGGAAGTGTTTAAGATACGTTATAGGAAAACATATAGTTATAGTGCAGTAAGTTATATTAGAAGCATATGTAAGCAAACTTTTGCTATGATTGTTTTAATGAAAGATCAAAGAGCACCCAGCAAACCGGATTCTAGAGCAGAGAATAAAGGTAAAGCGTAAGGGAGTATTCGATTCAAAGATCGAATCCGTTTGAGGTTGGTATACACATTATCTTTAAAACTTATTTGAAAGTGTTTTTGTTATGATATGAATTTCTTAAATGAGATTGTTATGTGAATATTTTTAAATGATATTGTTATATCTTTTCAATATGATACATTTACAAACGTATTTTACTATACTTGAAATGAGATACGAAATTGATTCGTTAAGAAAATCTTATTACTAAAATCAAAGTGAAAAATATATGATACAAATGTTATTATATAAATAGCCCTTGTAAACATAGATATCGATAAATGAAAATTGGTGATTGACATGTCAATAGGGAACTTAGCAGCTGCACCGTTTATTTACATACACTAAATTGATACGTTATGGATTATGAGAGGCACTACGTGTCCGATCCTAAACGATTATGTGTTATGATATACGACCCGGTGGATAATCATCGAGCGGCCGTTGCCGGGGTCTACCATTATTTCGGCGGATACTACCGTGTGTCCGATGCCGGAAACCCATATATCAATACATGAGTATCGAATATATGTTTACTAAGGGGCACTGAGAAAAATGTGATAAGCGATGAAATGAAATGGTTACATGATATGAAATGTTCAATGTTTTGAAATATGTTGAACTCGAAAAATTGTGAACCATATGTTTAAGTATTTTTATGCAGTATATATATATATCTATGTTTATGAATGATAAAGTTATAATGCTTTTAGTTACGAATGAAAATATATTTGAAATTGAGAAATTTGATTATGTGTATACCTATTAAGCAATTATGCTTAGCGCGATGATTTACTGCACGCAGGTTGAATCCTTTGACTCCATCTTCAGACAGAAGAAATAGCTTGTACGCGAAGGTTCAGATAGTCACCATCCACTCCATGCCTTTGGTAGATATATAGATATATTGCATATGATCATGCATTTTTGGGATACGTGTATATTTGTGTAAATTATTGTTTTCCACTTAATTATAATAAAGTTCTGTATAAAAGCACATCTATAGTTCTTAAAAGCCTACTTTTGAATGCGTATGCATATAAATGTTTATGATATATTTGAATAATGTAATGTTTGGAAACAGACCGGAGGTCCGAATTGGAAATTCTAAAATTTATGTTTTAGAAATGTTAGAGTTTTAATTATAGGGAATGGATTTTGGATTTCAGAAAAACAGAGGAAACTCTGCCAAAATTACTCTGAAAAAAAAAATATATTTTTCGCTATTTTGGTAACGAGTTTTAATAAGTTTTTATAAAGTAACAGAAACGGATTTATTAAGTAAATAACGTTCTCCGTTCTGGATTTTCGATCGTAACGGAAGTCGGGCGAAGGACGTTACACCACGAGAGTCTACACGGTGACACAGCAGGCAGTTGATGCCACTCCAGAGGTGGTTATGGGTACTATTTCTCTATTTGACACAGATGCACATGTACTGGTGGACCTAAGGGCCACCCATTCCTTTGTCTCTAGAGATTTTATTGATAGAGTCGGGGTAGAGCTGAGACTGACTGAGTGTAGTATAATAGTACCACTTCCCACGAGGGATTCGCTCATTACAGACAGAGTCTATATGGGAAGTGAGGTGATTATAGTAGGTCAGAAATTTGAGGCTGATCTGATAGTACTCGCCATTCATGACTTCGATATCATTCTAGGTATGGATTGACTATCGAAGCATCAAGCTACTGTTGATTGTTACAAAAAGGAAGTCAAACTTAGCAGACGAGGAATACCAAATGTGATTTTCTACGGAGAAAGGAAAATACTCTCTACAAGTTTGATCAATATGATGAAAGCGAATAAGATGCTCCAAAGAGATTGCCAAGGATACTTGACTTATATAGTGGGACCAGAGGATAGTAAGTTGTAGATCGCAGAGGTTCTAATGGTGAATGAGTTCATGGATGTCTTCCCAAAGGATCTACCAAGGCTAGCTCCGGACAGAGCGATAGAGTTCGAAATTGAGCTAGTTCTTGGTACTGAGCCTATCTCTATAGCTCTGTATCGAATGGCACCAGCGAAATTAAAGGAGTTGAAGGTCCAGATGGAAGAGTTGGTGAATAAAGGATTTGCTAAGTCAAGTACCTCACCGTGGGGAGCTCCAGTACTGTTTGTTAAGAAGAAAGACAAGAACCTCCGGTTATGTATTGACTATCGACAACTTAATAAAGTCACTGTCCGGAATCAGTATCCCTTTCCGAGGATAGATGACCTGTTTGATCAATTCCAAGGGGCCAAGGTATTCTTGAAGATTGATCTACGGTCAGGTTATCATTAGTGGAAGGTGCGTAAGGAAGATGTCCCTAAGACGGCCTTCAAAACTCGTTATGGGCATTATGAGTTCTTGGTGATGCCATTTGGATTGACGAATACTCCAACGACTTTTATATACCTGATGAATAGAGTCTTTAGACCCTAACTGGATAAGTTTGTAATTGTCTTTATAAATGACATCTTAGTATATTCAAGTAGTCGAGAAGAGCATGCTGAGCACTTGAAGATTGTACTACAGACGCTGAGAGAGCATCAATTTTATGCAAAATTCAGCAAGTACCAGTTTTGGCTAGATCGAGTAGCATTTCTATGACACATGGTATCAGTAGAACGAATATCCATAAATCCTCAGAAGATAGAAACAATAATGAACTGAAAGCCACCCACAAACGTGACAAAAGTTAGAAGCGTCTTAGGTTTAGTTGGGTATTACAGAAAGTTCATGGAAGGGTTCTCGAAAATTGTTACTCCATTGACCAGGTTGACAAGAAAGAAAGAGAAATTTGTCTGGTCAGATGTGCGCCAGAGCAACTTTGATGAGTTGAAGAAGAGGTTAACTTTGGCATCTGTGCTTACATTATCATCGGAGAGTGATGGGTTTACAATGTATTGTGATGCTTCTAGACAAGGCTTGGGTTATGTATTGATACAACATGACCAAGTGATAGTGTACGCTTCGAGACAATTGAAGAAGCATGATCAATTATCCAACCCATGAGTTAGAGCTAGCCACAGTAGTATTTGTCCTACGGATATAGAGACACTACTTATATGGAGTACCCTACAGAATCGTCACCGATCATAAAAGCCTACAGTATTTGTTCTCACAGAAAGAGCTGAATATGAGGCAGAGACGATGATTGAACTCATCAAAGACTATGACTGCACAATCGAATATCACCCAGGTAAGGCGAATGTGATAGCAGATGCACTGAGCAGGAAACCCACCAGTTCTTTAGCCCATCTGAAGGCAAAATACTTACCAATGCTAGTAAAGTTGAGATCTATGGGTTTCAGATTAGAAGCAACAGATTCGAGTGCCTTGTTACCAACTTTTCATGTTCGTCTAGTGTTGGTAGAACGAGTTCAGGAGTTGGAAACACAGGATCCGTACTTGGTGAAACTAAGAAGTGAAATAGAAGCCGAACAACAAAGTAATTTTGCATTGAGGGGCGATGGATCCTTGGTGCTGGAACAAAGATTATGTGTCTCAGATGTGGCAACTTTAGATAAAGATTATGGAAGAAGCCCATTCATTAGCTTATGCCATGCATCTAGGGAGTACTAAGATGTATCGAACTCTGAAAGACCACTACTGGTGGAAAGGAATGAAGAGAGAGATAGCAAAGTTCGGATCGAAGTGTTTAACCTACCAGCAAATTAAAGCAGAGAACCAGAAACTCGCAGGTTTATTACAGCGTCTATCAATTCCTAAATGGAAATGGGAGAGGATTATGATGGATTTCGTGGTTAGACTGCCTTGGACTTAGGGCTGGCATAATGCCATTTGGGTGACAGTTGATAGATTGATAAAGTCTGCCTATTTTCTAGGCATTAAGAACACTTATTCCTTGGAAAGATTAGCTCAGCTATATGTAGACGAGATCATGAGGTTGCATGGCGCATCGGTGTCCATTGTATCAGATAGAGATCCTCGGTTCACTTCAAGGTTTTGGCCGAAGCTATAAGAAGCCATGGGCATCAGGTTGAATTTCAATACAACCTTTCACCTGCAAACCAATGGCCAATCAAAGAGAACCATCCAGACTCTTGAAGATATGTTAAGAGCCTGCGTGATGAAGTTTAAAGGAAACTGGGATAATCACCTACCTATAATAGAATTTGCCTACAACAACTATCAGTCGAGTATTGGCATGGCGCCATATGAAGCGTTGTATGGCAGAAAGTGTAGAACCCCAGTTTGTTGGGATAAAGTAGGTGAGAGAAAGATGATTGGCTCAAAGATTGTCCAAGCTACAACCGAGAAGATCAATGTGATCAAGGAGCGGTTGAAGATAGCAAGCGAAAAACAATAAAGCTATGCGGATAATCGAAGACGAGATCTAGAGTTTGAAGTGGGTGATAAAGTATTTCTGCGAATCTCGCCATGGAAGGGTATTGTGAGATTCGGGAAACGTGAAAAGTTGAGTCCCTGATATATAGGGTCGTACGAGATAGTAGCAAGAGTGGGTGAAGTAGCTTATCAGTTGAAGCTGCCTTCAAAACTAACAAATATCCATGACTTGTTCGACATCTCTATGCTCCGCAAGTATGTAGCTGATCCATCGCATATCCTAAAAGAGCAACCGATGTAAGTGAATGAGAACTTGACTTATGAAGAACAACCTGTAGAGATCTTAGATCGTAGAGATCAAGTATTGTGCCGTAAGGTGATTCAGCTAGTAAAAGTATTGTGGCAAAATCATGGATCAAAAGAAGCTACATGGGAGCCTAAAGAGCAAATGCGCTCCTAGTACCTATATTTGTTTGAGATAGATATGAGTTTTAAAATTTCGAGGATGAAATTTTTATAAGGAGGGGAGAAATTGTAAGCCCATTTTTCCATAAATTTGAACTTCCTAATATTAGTGGTGAAACTAGGGGGTAAAAATACTAAATATTAGAGATATTACCTATATAAATGATAGTGAAATGTTAGTGTGACATTTAGAAATTAATTTAACTCAAGATGAAGATGAAATATCAATGAACGGTAAATTGGTAAATGATTCACATTAGAGACATATATATATATATATATATATACATAGAAGTGTTGTTTCAAACACTTAGAAAATTTTCAAAACAAAAGTTAGTAACCAAGGAAGGATGCATAACAATTTAAAGACAAAGGGATATGATGGGCATTTTGGTAAAATTTGCCTATATATATCAAAGTGTTAGCTATCAACACTTAGAGAAAACTTTGAAAAGTTGAGAGAGTTTGTGAGGGTGGATGGCAACTTGAGCAAGAGAAGAGCAAGTGATCTTTCAACCATTTTTAAAGCTTCCAATCTTGAATTTGAGTTGATCTAAGCTAGAAAATCAAAATCCAAGCAAGAGTAAGGTGAGATATCATCATTTTCTTTAAGTTTGAAGTTAGTTGGGTTGTAGAGATGTTGGTATTGGTATTAATGTTTTGGTGGTTTGTTTATAGTGAAATTGATGGTGTTTACTATCTAAATCAAGTGTAGAATGTTCAATAGCCAAGATGGAAGTCTAAACTACAAGGAAACCATGAAAGAACTAGAGTTAGGGTTATGTAGGAAACCCTAAGATGTAAGTAAAAATGGTTGGAAGTGAATAAACTTGTAGTTAATATGTTTGATGAGTTGTCTAAGTGAAGTTTTAAGTGAAAATCTTAAAAAAATGAATGAAATGGATTGGTGTGTGCATGTGTGGTGTCACGGCCAAAAGGGGTATATGTGAATACTCTAGTGTTTTGATCCCTTTGAACACTAAATCATGTATTATTAATGTTAGAAAAACATGTAGAGGTGTTGAAATTAAAAAAAAAAAAAACGAAATGGGTGTATGTGTGCATTTCGGCTAAGGTGAAGGGTAGTAGGTATGCATATGTTTTGTTGATGTTTATGACATATTTAGGGTCTTAAAAACATGCATAAATGAGTCATAATTAAGGAAATTAAAGTAGATATGCATAGGTGCACAAATGGCTTACAATCTAGTAAATAGTGAAATTGTCGTAGAAAAAAAGAATAGGCCATTGTAAGAGTTATAGAGATCTGACCTATTTGAGATTAATTGAGGTTGTTTTGGGACCTCAAAGCATGCCTAGGGGTCATAGCAAACCATAGAAATTGGAAGGGAACGATTCTGATAAAAATTGAGGAAGTTATGGCTAAAATAGTGCACGTGTGTAGTCGTAATGTGAAATGTGAGTGTAAATGCATTCTTTGATGCATGAAATGAATGTATATGATTATAATTAAGTAAAAGAACCTTAGATATGAAAGAATTAAATTCGTCGCATGTAGGATGTAAAAATGTGCTTAAAAAATTGTTGAAAAACTGGCCTTTTTAATAGGTTTCGACCCTCGATACTTAGAATTTTTTGAAACCGTTTTACAGGTAACTTAAGTGCAAGTTAGGAGATGACTTGAGCGCAAATGGAGCGAAGAAAATCGCTAAGAGGGGCCCTAAAATAGTCTCAATTTTAGGGTGATAAAAAACAACGATTTTGTGTTTCAGGCTTCCAGTGACCATTTTAAGCATTTCAGAGTATCCCTAGGTGATAATAAATAAGGTCAGTGCAAAGAAATTAGAATTAGAGAGTCTCGGTTGAGTTAAAATCGAGTTAAGAATGTTATAGTGTAAAGAGTTGTCAATAGAGAAAATTATATTGAAAACATTATTTTAAGTTCTGAGTTATGTAATTGAGCAAGTGATAATAAGAAATTGATATGTAGGTGACGAGCAAGCGAGCGAGAAACGAGAGGCTCGTTGAGACGCTTGACTTGAGCTTACGCAGATTGAGGTAAATGTCTTCCACTTGCATCTATTTCAATTTCCATTTTAAACTTTGCTTATTGTTATTAAATGTAAATGAAAATGACTTCCAAATCCTAAATCCAAGTTTTGGGCATGTGAGTTCCTTATGGAATTCATAAAGTGAAAGAATCAAAACAAAGTCGATTTCAAAATGTTCGAATCGAGAAAATGTTTAGAGTTTAAAAAGTAAGAGGCTTTGTGCTTTTGCTCTTAGCGAAAACAGATTCGAAACCCATGTATTATACCCTTAGTTGATATGAGATTTAGCGCTATGTGGCGATGTAGAAAATTTCGTCCATAGTCGCTCAGTTTTCAGAATATCTACCATGATATGCATGATATAGAAAATTTCGTACATATTCGTTGAGATAGAGAGATTTCTAACGCTACATTGCAACGCAGAAATTTCGCATGTTGTCGTTTAGATTTACAGTTTTGACACCATGTTGCTATGTAATAAATTCCGCTCGTAGTCGTCTAGAGTTACAGTTTATATATAGCACTACAATCGCGATGTAGAAAATTTTTAATCATAGTGGTCAAGATATCTTATTAGCTTCACGTTTGACGTTAGTGGAAAAACCGTCACGTGATGGTTTGAGTATATTAGGGGTATACATGGAGTTTTCAGAAAGAAAAGGTTTTAAAAAAATTGAAAAAGAATTTGATATAATCATATCTTGATGTTAGTATCAGTTGTTGAACTAACCTTGTTTATCTTGGTGCAGCTTGTATATTGTATTAGGTGTGTGTACAAGTGATTTTGGGTACAGAAAACCTCATCGAATATTTTAGGAGGGCATTGCGTTGATACATCGCTTAAACAATAAACATACTTTTTGTGGTTGAAAATAACATAACTAAGCAATTGCATGATTGGAATATGGATACTTGAATATTGTAAATCAATGATATGTATATATGTTTTAAATACTTGTATATGATTTACATCTGTTACCAAATGTTTGTTAATCAAGATTGCATTTTGCAAGTGATAGAAACATTGATTTGTGAAATGGATTGAGAATATGTATGTTTGTGAAATAAAAGAAGTTGGATGATGATTGAAAATAGTACGAAGTGTTTCCTTTTATGCAGGTAAATTTTGGAGATGTTAAAAACACAGCCGTTATGTTGTCAAAATTTTTATTAAAATCGTTTTCAACGAATGCAAAAAATTTTCACCAACCCAACTCTTTTACTAAAAACATGTTAAGTTAAAACAAGAAACGGGCTAAATGATTTAAGGGTTCGCTTTTCGGATTCTCCTATCTGACTAGTCGGGTTTAGGAAGTCCGTTAAAGTGCCCGATGAGACCCTCCAAATAAGAGTCTAGAGAGAATCTAGTTCGGGTCTCGTCAGAAGTGGTCATCAATCTTAGCCTAGCTAGTCAATCACAAGAGATTTGGCTGCCCGAGAACTAGTGCCTACACCTGGAAAGGTTGTAAAAACATAAAACGTAAGAGTGAGCTAAAGGAGCTCAGTGAGTGTATAATTCTTTTTTGCTAGTAAATAATATCACTGATAAAATATTTCTGCAATTGCTTTTAAATATTCTATTTTCTGAAATCTAGCTAAGCCTAATTATATAATTAGTGAGAGTATAAGTAAGGCATATAATGCCATATTTCTAAAATCAAATTTTTTGCGTATAAAATCTATTAAAGTTTCTAGCTTGGCTTCTATTATGAAAACGCCAAATGGTACTCATAACTTCGCTGACTCATATGTCGACTAACTGGTGCCATCTAATATGAGAATTGTCATAAGGCGACTAAACTGGTGTCGCTCAATGTGACTCTGAGAAAGACACCTCACTAGCTATGCCGCGAAATTCTGCGTCGCTGACATATAGCGTGATAATACCCCAAAAGTGTTAGGGCGATTCATTGGACACGACAGACTCAACCCTACCTGAGGTTAGTGACATGCCCCTAACTTTGCCCTACACAACGGGGTATTTCGGCCAGGTCATAGTCTGATAATTCTGTTTCTATATCTAATGGGTAAACCATTGGATTTTTTTTTTAAAACTTATTTTCTTTATTTCAAAAAACTAGTAACTTTACTAAAAGCTTTATATATATATATATATATATATTTATGCGTAAACTTGAAATTTAATTTACTAATAAATTTAATTATGCCATGGTTTAAAGCCTTGTCTAAACCATGAAATAAAAAGCATGTATTACATGGAATTTCTAAATGTAAGTATATACCAATAATTTCATTAAATAGAATAACTAATTCAATTTACTTTAAACATTCACTTAAAAATGTACTTCTACTAAAATACAAGGTTTACACTCACTATTTTTGCTTTTGATTGCTCAATTTCTTCCCTAGAAATTCTCCTCTGTTCCAACACTTGAATTCCCTTCACCTACAAGCCACATTTTACCACAAAATCAATCACTAAACTCAATTTAAAACTATAAATCAATTACTATACTTTTAAGGCATAAACACCTAAACTAGTAGGTGTGTTTTATTCCAATTCTTGCTATTTCAATTTCTTTTTCATTTTTCCTTGAATTCCACTTATTACTCATTTGAGGCCATAAAATCATTCAACTTCAAACAAAATTTACTTGCACAAGAATGCCCTTCAATTAGGCCGAATGTCATGCAATTATTTTCCATGCAATCTCCCTACTATTTTTCTTTGAATCTAACTCATTCAAGCATGGATTTAAGGCCAAAAACTCACTTGGAATTCAGCAAAATATAAGGATACATAACAACACTTCACCTAGGCCAAACATACACACAACCATTCTTTCACTTCTTCTTCAATTTTCCTTCTAATAGCATGCTCATTTACTCTTGAATGACATCACCACACATTAACATGAAGAAAATACAGTTCAAGTACAATAAACATATGCTGGCCGAAATTACAAACCCCCATTTCATCAAGCTTTCTTCAATTTCATGGCACAACAAACATCATAAACTCATATATATACTTTTAATGCCTTATTCTACTTCAATTGAAGTTTTTTCATGCCCATATAAATTTCAAACCCTAACTTACCTTACTAATTTTCAGGGTTGATGCTTTCCTTCACTCTCTAACTTGATTTCAAGTTTGAATCCACCCAAATCCAAGCTAGAAACATAAAATAATTCATACTTAGGGAAAATAGCCCATGATCCATAAAATCTCACCAAATCACTAAAAACTTACCTTATTTTCTTGCTTGTTTGATGACGTCTTTTGGTTTACTTTCACTTCCACACTTGAAAACAAGTGGATCTACCTTTAAACATGACAAAATTTTCACAAATCCATCAATTTATCTTCTAAACCAGTAACTTATCAAAACCCATGAAAAACAATTGAATTTATCACTTGAAATTGACTTATAATGGATGGTTTTGCTCCTAACCTTGCTAGCAAGGTTAGTGGGCTTGAAAATAACTCAAAAATAACCTCAAGAACTCCAAAATAGATTGCTATCCTCTTATTTTCTTCCTTGGCCGAACTTGCAGTTTTTTTCCCCTTTTATGTCGAAAGTGTGTGTGTCTCTGTTCTGGTCTGTTTTGGTGACTGAATTCCAGCTGAAACTTCATTTATATATGCCTTTAATCTTGCCAAAACAGTCCCTCAATCATAGCCTAATCACAAGTTTGCCATTAGTCAAAAATAAACTCATATGATTGGCCAAAAATCTAACTAGTTTTTACATTATCCAAACTAATCTAATTGCTAATTACTTTTCATCAACTTTTGACTTGGTCTTAATCACCCCTTATTGGTTCATTTTGGTTTACATAGATCATGGTTTTTGTATGAAATCTTACACATAAACACTCACATGGAATCCATGCACACTTTAGTGAATTTATTCCACATTCAACCGAAATAAATTTCAAGAATATTTCACATTTATCCAATCACCAAATTGGCTCTACAATAATTAAATTAGGTGTCTTACGGCTCACGTGCATCATAAAAAAAAATATTTCTAATAGGGACAAAATCGATTAAAAATTACGATTCGTTTCTATATTATATACCGAAAAATTTACGTTTCTATCATAAATACAAATCGGGTACATTTACAAACCACAAATAACTACAAACATGTCTTTAACTTTTAAAAAGAATTGAAATATGTCTATACGTCATGCATACATTTACATATATACATTCTTCAAATCATGTGAAAACTTTATATAATTCTTAATATACAAATTTTCAAGACATTTAAGAATAAATTTATAGAAATACAACAACACTCGCACTCGATCCACTTTGTCTTGAGTTAAGGTCTCTGTTACTGATACACTTGTCCCTGTACCTGCCCCTAGGAAGGTTTTGTTTATAAAATATAAAATAATATGTGAGCTATACGAGTTTAATGAGTGTCATAAGTTTTCATTTCAAATTTAACTTTATAAAATAAACCTTCCCTAGGTTTAAAACATTTTAATAACTTTTAATTGCTGTAATATCAAAAATCGGTTTTTTCTCTAAAAACCATATTTCAATTAAATGCATAGATAAATAATTTTCATAACTATAATTTGATTTCATTATAAAACTGAATAATAAAATTAATATGCTGTATGTTTTCAATTTTCTACTACAAATTTATAAACAATGGTGATGATATAGTTTTAAAAATCTCTGAGTAAAATAAGCCAACCACTGTCGATTCGTATCATATGATATCCTAAGTATGGAGTGAAATTTTACCTCGCTTGGCCATCTAAGAATTTTTTCTCGTTCAGGCCAACTATCTGATTTTGCATAGCGGAATTTTTCCCTTGCTACGGAGCGGTATTTTTCCTCGCTAAGGTGAAAGTTAGCTAATAATATATCTTATACGTGCATTGGACAATACATAGGACTGAACTGACACGACACAATCCCCTCTACGAGTTTCCTCCCCCTGTTAGTTAGTGACAAACACCCATAATACTGCCAATACACGTTTCGGGTACTCAAACTCGACTGGAGATATCTATGATACCTTCCAGGCATACCATAGGTGTACAATGCATTTCCAATAACGGTGTTCATTATAAAATACATTTTTCATATAAACTTTCCAATTTAATGTAACCCATGTAAAATATTTTTATATAGAATTCATTTAATTCGAAATACATCTTTCATATATATCATGACATAAATTTTAATATATCATAAAGAAAAATTTTAAAAAACACTCACTTTGTCTAATTGCCTCCTTTTTCAAATCTTTTCTAAATATCTATATAATTCTGAATAAATAATTCTCTCAAAAATTAAATCAATATTATTTTTCAAAACATAAAATCATATTATTTAAAATATTCTGAAATATTTCTAATAATAATTCAAACAGAAAACATAAAATTCTTTTTGGAATTTCTTATACAAATTCGTGATAAACTTTTATTTCAATCATAAAATCAATTAACTCAACAAATTTATTTACTTGAAATAAATAATAAAATTTGAAATATAAATAATCATAACTCAATCAATTTAATTAAAAATAAAACTATCCATTCACATAACTCATTTGTTTAGATCTGGATCTAAAACAAGTTCTCATTTGATTTTCTCATCATCCTGGATCTATCCTAAAATCATATAAAACTGACTTTAAAACTTATAGAAAATAAACTACTTTTCTGGAATCCAAATCCTATTAAAATAAACTTACTTATCTGGATAAATCGAGCACCCAAAATATTTTCTTTTCTTTCTTCTTCCCTTTCTCCTCTTTTCTTCTCGGCTTCTCATACTTTGCTTCTTATTTCTTAGTCACTCTACCCGATTGTTCTCGCTTCTTCTAATGTCTCTATCGATTTTTAATTGCACACACACACACACATATATATACACATACAAGAGATAAACACCACAATCATCGCCTCATGCCACTTATTTTGTCTTATTTTAATTTTGTTATTATTATTATTATTATTTTATCACTCAGTTGTCAACTTTTTCTTTCTTCTTCTTTTTTTTTTAAATGGGTCCCACATAATAATTACATATATATTATTATATTGATTATTATTATTATTAAAAGAAATATCACGGAACCAATTTTGACTTTGTTGGTAATATAGATAAATTTTCATTTAACCCCTATAACATTTTTTCTTTTTAACCCAACTTTCTTAATTTCTTTTAAAAACATCCTCTAATTGGATATTTATCCACAAACTTTTGTACGTCTCAAAATGGAATCGAACCAAATTAATAATAATAAATTGAATTTTAATTAATCTCTTGGGTGTTCGCAGTAACGCAGTAACGCATTAATAATAATAAATTGAACCAGTCAGGGAGACCTCGTACTCAAGCCAGGGTGTTCGCAGTAACGCATCAAGATGCTGAAGCTACACCAGAGGTGGTGACAGGTACTGTAATAGTTTTCAACTCTGATGCTCATGTTTTAATAGACCCTGGTGCTACGCATTCTTTTGTTTCTAAAAGTTTTGCAAGACATGTTAATATGAAGTTAAAACCCTTAGAGTGCGATATGATAGTAGCTACTCCTACCGGAGATTCCTTAGTAGCAGAGAGTGTTTGTAGAGATTGTGATATTGTACTTGGGGGTAGATCCTTTCCAGTTAGTTTGATGTTGTTGGATATATGTGATTTCGACATTATACTGGGTATGGACTGGTTAGCTATGCATCATGCCGTAGTGGATTGTTTTCAGAAAGAAGTCAAGTTTAGTTCAGTTGGAGAATCAGATGTAGTATTCCGAGGAGAGCGTAAAGTGCTTCCATCCCGTATCATATCAGCCATGACCGCTAGAAGAATGTTAAAGAAGCAATGTGCAGGTTATTTGGCTTATGTGATAGATTCGTCCGAGAGGGAGACTCGGCTAGAAGATATTCCTGTGGTTGCAGAGTTTTCTGATGTGTTCCCAGAAGATCTTCCAGGTTTACCTCCGGATAGAGATATTGAATTTGAGATTAATCTGATGCCGGGAACAGCACCAATTTCCAAAGCACCGTACAGGATGGCACCTCCAGAGTTGAAGGAATTGAAGGTTCAGTTGGAAGAATTGGTAAACAAGGGTTTTGTTAGATCCAGTGTATCTCCTTGGGGAGCACCAGTGCTCTTTGTTAAAAAGAAAGATGGAAGTATGAGATTGTGCATTGATTACCGGGAATTGAATAAGGTGACTATTCAGAATCAATATCCTTTACCGAGGATCGATGATCTGTTCGATCAGTTGCAAGGTGCAAGGTTGTTTTCTAAGATAGATCTGAGATCAGGGTACCATCAGTTGAAGATCAAGGGAGATGATATTCCTAAGACTGCCTTCAGGACGCGTTATGGACATTATGAATTCTTGGTTATGCCTTTCGGGCTAACCAATGCCCCAGCGGCATTCATGGCATTGATGAATCGGGTGTTCCATGAATTTTTGGATAAGTTTGTCATAGTGTTCATTGACGATATATTAGTGTATTCGGGCAGTAGGGAAGAACATGCTGAACATCTGAGACTAATTTTACAGATGTTAAGAGAGCAGCAATTGTATGCAAAGTTCAGCAAGTGTCAGTTCTGGTTGAATGAAGTTTCATTTTTAGGCCATGTGGTTTCAGCTGATGGGATTAGTGTTGATCCTCAGAAGATTGAAGCGATTGTGAACTGGAAATCGCCTACAACCGTAACTGAGGTTCGGAGTTTCTTAGGTTTGGCAGGTTATTATAGGAAATTTGTCGAAGGATTTTCTAAGATTGCCATTCCTTTGACGAAGCTCACCAGAAAGGAAGCAAAGTTTGAGTGGTCAGAAGCCTGTCAGAAGAATTTCGACGAATTGAAGACAAAATTGACCACAGCTCCAGTGCTTACTCTTCCTTCAGGAAATGAAGGCTTTGTGGTGTACAGTGATGCTTCGAGGCAAGGTTTGGGTTGTGTTCTGATGCAAAATGGAAAGGTGATAGCTTATGCTTCCAGGCAGTTAAAGAAGCACGAGCAGAATTACCCAACCCATGATCTAGAGTTGGCCGCAGTAATTTTTGCACTCAGGATTTGGAGGCATTACTTGTATGGAGTTCAATGTCAGATATTTACAGATCATAAGAGCCTTCAGTATTTGTTCTCCCAAAAAGAGTTGAATATGAGACAGAGGAGATGGTTAGAGCTGCTCAAGGATTATGATTGCACCATAGAGTACCATCCCGGAAAAGCAAATGTAGTAGCCGATGCATTGAGTAGGAGACCCTCCAGCTCAGTAGCTCATTTAAGAGCTGGGTATCTTCCATTGTTAGTAGAAATGAGATCTTTGGGAGTTAATTTGGAAGTAGGAAATTCAGGTGCATTGTTAGCTACTTTCCAAGTTCGACCGGTACTCGTGGATAGAATCCGAGAGTTGCAGATTCAGGATCCTCAGTTAGTCAAAATCAGACAGGACGTAGAGTCAGGCCAGCAGGGAGCCTTCTCAGTCAGGGATGATAGTACGTTGAGGATGAGACAGAGACTATGTGTTCCAAATGTGGTGGAACTCAAGAAAGAAATTTTAGATGAAGCTCACTCCTCAGCATACGCTATGCATCCGGGAAGTACGAAAATGTATCATACCTTGAAAGAGCATTACTGGTGGAAAGGTATGAAGAGAGAGATAGCTGAATTTGTGTCAAGATGTTTGATTTGTCAGCAGGTGAAAGCCGAGCACCAGAGGCCATCAGGACTTCTTCAGCCACTTCCCATTCCGGAGTGGAAATGGGAGCGTATTACTATGGATTTTGTGGTAGGATTTCCTCGGAGTCGAAATGGTTATGACAGTATTTGGGTAATAGTAGATCGACTTACGAAGTCAGCTCATTTCCTACCTATCAGAAGTACTTATTCCTTGGATCGATTGGCTAAGTTGTATGTTGATGAGATCGTGAGATTACATGGGGCTCCAGTGTCGATCGTATCAGATAGAGATCCGAGATTTACATCCCGATTTTGGCCTAGCCTCCAGAAAGCATTAGGTACTCGATTACATTTCAGTACAGCATTTCATCCGCAGACAGATGGTCAGTCTGAGCTTACCATTCAGACTTTAGAGGATATGCTCAGATCTTGTGTGATAGAGTTTGAAGGAAGTTGGGATTCTCATCTGTCCTTAATCGAGTTTGCCTATAATAACAGCTATCAGGCTAGTATCGGTATGGCACCGTATGAAGCACTTTATGGAAGACGGTGTAGGACACCGATATGTTGGGATGAGATGGGCGAGAGAAAGTTGATTGGACCCGAGCTTGTTCAGATGACTACAGATAAAATCAAAGTTATTCGGGACAATCTGAAGATAGCCCAGGATCGTCAGAAAAGTTACGCAGATAAGCGTAGGAAGGTTTTGGAGTTCCAGGTCAGGGATAAGGTGTTCCTACGGATATCTCCATGGAAAGGAATAATTAGTTTTGGGAAGCGAGGTAAGTTAAGCCCTCGGTATATCGGTCCCTATGAAGTGATTGGCAGAATAGGTGAGGTAGCATATCGACTTGAACTGCCAGCAGAACTTTCCAGGATCCATAATGTATTTCATGTCTCGATGCTCCGTAAGTACATTGCAGATCCTTCGCACGTGTTGTTAGAGCAGCCAATGGAACTCAAGGAGAACCTATCTTATGAGGAGACCCCAGTTCAGATTCTTGATAGGAGAGATCAGGTTCTTCGCAGTAAAGTTATTCCGTTGGTTAAAGTGTTGTGGAGGAATCATGCAGTGGAAGAGGCCACGTGGGAGCACGAGGAGCAGATGCGCAGTCAGTATCCGCATCTTTTCGATACAAGTAAGTATCCTCAGTTATTCGAGTTGTGAATTTTTAAAATTCAAGAAAGTATTGAGTATGTTGATAAATTCTAGTGCTGAAATGCATTGCATGAAAGTTGTGTAAATTTCGAGGACGAAATTTTTATAAGGAGGGGTGAATTGTAAAACCCAAAACCGCGTTCGTCGGAGGGCGAAATATTTTTCTGATGGATCGCATCCGATCGGAAAAATATAAATATCGAGTTCGAAAATAATTGGAATAATTATTTTCAATTTAGAGAAATAAATTCGAGTTCGTGAGACGGATTCGAGATTTATTAAATAATTCCGAGAATGCAAACCCGAGGTTTAATCAAAAGCGAATTCCAGGACGAACGGACGGAATTCGGGCTTGGAAGCTAAATCAAGAATGCATGGTAGAGACTTAATGAAGTAAAATTTGTGCATGGGAGTGACACATGTCACACATGCATTGGATGAGCAAAACAATTATTATTAATATAAGTAGTGATGTTGAAAAAGAAGAGAGCAATATTGATAGCATGCTCGGTCACAAATAGACAGCCATCATTCGGTCAACAATTTTTTTTATATCAAAACCGAATCCAAAGCAATCTGTCAACTTTTCTTCATTTCAAAACAGAAACAAGTGAGAGAGATAGAGAGGATTGAGAGAGCAAAATCAAGGCAAGCATTCGGCCTCCATTTTTCAAGCTGAAACCGAGAGAGAGTGTGAAAGAGAGAGAGGTGCAGCTCGTGCATGCAAGCAAAGGTGGACTGAAGAGCTGAGCTGCCGTGAGCTGAAGACAGCTGCTGTCAGGCCTGAGGAGTTGCTGCCGAGCTGGCCATTGCTGTCACGGCTGTGTGTGGAACTGCTGCCGTGGACGGGAGCTACTGCCGAGCTGGAGTTGAGGCAGCTGCTGCCAGACGCAACCTGCTGCTGCTGCCGAGGACGAGAACTGCTGCTGAGCTGCTGTTTGGCCGTGAAGTTGTGCTGCTGCTGGCGTGGAGTTGAAGCTGTCAGCTGCTGTCTTGGAGGGGTGAAGCTGTTGCTGTCGCCGTAGTGGAGTGCTGCCTTGTTGTGTGAACTGAAGAGCTGAAGCTGTTGAGGTACTGCCGTGAGGTTGCTGTTGAAGTTGTCGCCGTTGCTGCCAGTTGCTGCCGAGTTGCTGCTGTCGTGTGATTGGTGCTGTCAACGTTGATGTAGCTGCTGCCGAGCAGCTATCAAATCGAACCAAACACCAGACTTGAAGGGAAACAGAAGCAAGAAAAGACGCCAGTTGCTGGTGGGGAAGACAGCTTGCTGCCATGAGCGTTTTGTCGTCATTCGGAAGCCGTTTCGAAGCGGAGAACAGCTCGCTTCATGGGTAAGGTGCTGTCCCCTTTGTTTTGTTGAGAAGTTTTGAGTAATTAGTGAGTATCTATATGATTAGAGTTGAGATAAATTGATAATATTATGTTTGGGACTAGGATTGGAAACCTCGTTAGTGCGGAGGTTCGCTCGTTGATGTTGCGATTGTGTTTTTATCATCGATCGTATTCGTTGAATGTTGTTTATGGGCTGTTATGAGATATTTAGGGGCTGTTGAAATATGTTTTTGGTTTCGCGTTTGTGGTCATGGAAAATGGATTGTATTA
Organism: Dimocarpus longan; assembly: GCA_022984855.1. NCBI lineage: Eukaryota > Viridiplantae > Streptophyta > Magnoliopsida > Sapindales > Sapindaceae > Dimocarpus > Dimocarpus longan. The sequence goes on along the minus strand of CM041018.1, from coordinate 19,015,512 downwards.
AAGTGTTTTAAAGTATGGGATAGTGTAGATCTGCCTGATGTTGGAGGGATTCGCAATCCCAGAGTTGTATCCACATCTGCGACTACACATGGTGAGAGTTCCCCTATCCTAGTGGCGTGTTTTCGCACCGTCACAAAGGACAAGATTTCCCTGGGTTGCCAGATAAGGCTAGTAAGAAAATAAGAAAAGTTTTAAGAAAAGTTTGATAAATGACTTTCGCAGCTGTTAAAACGAGTTTACAGTTTTCAGGAAAAGTAAGTAAGTAATAGTTTTCCAATCTATTTTTGGGAGGATTAGTATTTTTAAGCAAAAGTACAGTTTATGTAAACTTACCCACTCACTGAGTTATTCTCACCACTGTTTTCCTGTTTTCTTAAAAACCTCCCTCAGGTGCAGGTGCGAGTAGCGCGGTTGACGTATCTCCTTCGGACGGACAGGCCACGGACAGGCCAGCTAGACACGTGTGACCAGATTGCACTATTTTCTAGCATAACATCATGTATTGTATTTACTATCATTTTCCAGATTCTCTAGTTTTGAAAAATATTATTTTGAGTTAAGGATTTTATGTAAATATCATGCATGTCGTTTTTAAGATTTATTCAAGTTACTTCCGCTTAATTGCATGATTATGAGTTTGAAAATGGCCGGAGGCCTATTGATTATAGAAATTGTTTGTGAATATAATGATACAGGTTTTATGAGATATTTTACAGGGTGGAATTTTAGAAAAACAGCCGTTGTGCTGCCGGTTTTCTGTGAAAATCCTATTTTCATAAAGTTATTTTCAACGAACAAAATTCCCACTCTTTTTCAGAATCAAAAGGATTTCAAGTATTTTAGCAAAGAAAAGAGGCTTAGCTTCACGGGAACTTTCCAGTCAGAGCAGATCTCGACTGGGGAGCCACCGTGGGGTTACCGGGCAGGTCGCCTAGCTAGTAGTTAGAAAGGGGCCTGTCAATATACAAAACTTAATAAATTATTCCCTATAACTCTTATACTTTATGTAGCTTCCGAATTATAAATCAATCTATACCAATGAATAATTAATTACACTTTTTTCACTTTTAGGTAGCACTTTCTCATTAGTTAATTTTACATGACATGGATCACCATTTTAGACATCCTTGTGTCACTATTTTATTGGTTCATTTTGCATAACATGGATTTGTGTTTCCTGGTGACAATTTCTTAGTGAAATATCTACTTTGCCCTTTAATATATTTAATTCACATTCATGCCTAAATAAATTCCAAAAATATTTCTTGGTCATCCAATCATCAATTTGACTATGTAATACTCTAATTAGATATAAAACAACTCAATTGCATGCTTTTGAAAAAAAATTCAAATTGGTGTAAAGCCATTAATACCCATTATTCTCCAAAAAGGGTATTTTTGTCCAATAAACTTCGATTCACTTAAAACCTATTCAAAGGAACTCATTTTCAATCCATTTCAGTTTCTTTTACCACTAATACTAATTTCGAAACTTTTGATTTATGAAGTCCATTTTTTAAAAATTACTATTCACGTAGACACTTTTTGTTCGAAAATATTATTCACTCGAAAATACTATTCATAAAAAATCACTTTTAACAATTTCCAAGCTTCGTTTTTTAAAAATCACTATTCACTTAAAAATAATATTCATCCATAAATACTATTCATAAAAAAAATAATAAATTATTTTTCATAAAACGAAATTTTTGGTTTTATAACATGATTCCATAGAGCATCGTCCGTATTTAGACCACCTAATCTGAAACAGGAGATTGGGCACCTTGATTATTTGTACTTGCACTTTGAGAGGTTTTTAAAACACAAATTTGCAAAGGAATGAGCTAAATGAGCTCAATGAGTATCTAAGTTTTCTATTTAAAATATTTGTTTTTAAAATTTACCTCCCAAATACATTTAAAAGATAATTTCTATATATTAAACAATTTCATTCTTTGAAAACTATAAGCTTTAATAATTTCATGAAAATCTTATTTTCCTTTCATAAGAATGTAAAACACTAAAGTTTCTCATAAACTTTCTAAAGCATTTTAAATCTATCTTTTTAAAATCTTTTATGCCAATATGCACTTTCCTTTCTAAAACCAAACCAATTGAAGCCCAAAGAATCTATAATCACATGACGACTAATCTAGTGCAACTCAGTGTGAGGTCACGTGGTGACTAAACTAGCATGGCACTCATCGTGGCGATCTATAAAGACATTCCACAATCACGTAGTGGAATTTTACATTGTATACGTAAAACAAGATAATACCCCACATGTGTAAAGGGTGATGCGATAGACTCGAACTCAATCCCCCCGATGTTAATGACACGTCTTCCCAACATTTGTCATACACATATAGGGTATACCGGCAGGATTTAAATCTTCATCTTTAAGGTTGGGTAACCCATTGGCCTTTGAAAACTTTCTTTATTCATAATCTAAAATTAATCATTTAAATTTTATAGGCATGAAAATATAACATATCACTTAAATTTACATATGTAGTGCAAGCTCATTTTCAATTTCAAAATCACATTAACCATATTGAAATATTTTGAAAAATACTAGAGTTGCATTTATCATTCTTAAAACTATATTTACACTCACTTTGGCTCTAATTTAATCGAATGTTCTTTAATGACTTCTCCCTCGATTCAGTTGCTTCCTTTCACCCGCAATACACATTCTAATTTAGGATTCATCACGTAATCATTTAGAACCATAACTAATTCACCCAATTCCAAATTAAATCATCATATACACTTTAATTCACATAATTGACATAAACTTATACCAATTTAATAACATTTTTTTTGTTGCATTTCCTTGATTCCAACATAGTCAATTACATGCACAAACTCATAAAAACTCATTAAATCTATTAAACAACCATTTGAACATAAACTTTCTCCCTTGGCCAAATAACTTAACATTTCCTTCCAACCATTCTCTTCTCAATTTCTTGATAGAAACCAATTTAGAATCATGCAAAATCTTAGACAAACACATCACAACAACAAAATCAACCTATTTTCATCAAACCCTAGCCTTGACCTAAACTTACATCATAGCATCCACATCATTCTTTACTTTAATGGCCACCAAACATATAAAAAACACTCCAATATTCATCTAACATCCTAAAATAAACTCTATTAAATTTTCTTTAAAAAATTGCACAAAACCAATACTCACATTACTTTCTTGCTTGCCAACTTGTTTCTTTTCAATTTCAAGCTTGAATTCAAGTTTATCTACTTCTAAACATACCAAAAACCACATAAACAAATCAAGTTATCATTCATCCCAAAAGAACCATCAAAATACCATGAAATCTAGTAACTTACCACTCGAAATTAGCTTAAAATGAATGGATTTTACTCCTAAACTTGTGTACACCCTTAAAGGACTTGAAAACAACTCAATAATCACCTTAAAACCTTCAAATCAATCTTTTATCTTCTAGTTTTTGTTTATGGCTGAGACTCATTTTTCTCCCTCACTTCTTCTCTCTCTCTTTTTTTTTTTTTTAAAAAAAAATTTCTACCCATTTCATGCCAATCCACTTTATATACTCCTCCATTCAATTGACTAAAATGCTCTTAAACTATTTCCATAATGCCAAACAAACCTTAGTTACATTTGATGGCATTTGATTGGTCCATTGCCAACTAAACATTACACTAACTAAACTTTTCTTAACTTATAATTGCATGACAACTAAATATTCAATAATTCCATGCCTTGCTTGTCACTCCTCCATTGGTCCATTTAAGTTCACATGGATTGTGCTTCTTGTCCACTTCTTTCCATGTGAAGCTCACACCATTTCCATGTATGCTTGAATTGAACTGTCTATTTTACCCTCATTTGTATTTAATTCTTATCAATGTCTAAATAAATTTCAAAAATATTCTATGGTCGTCCTATCATCAAATTGATCACGTAATACTCTAATTGGGTATCTTACCTCTCAATCTCATGCTTAAAAAAATTTAAATGGGCGTATAATCATCAATATCTATTATTCTCCGAAAAGGGCATTTTCGTAAACTAAATTTTAGACTGCTTAAAACCAATTCGAATGGACTTATTTTTTACCTTTTCTAGTTTCTAATAATTCTAATACCTATTCTAAGAGTTTTAACGTCCAGGATCCATTTTTTGAAAATCATTATTAATCCGATCAATATGCATCGAAAAATACTATTAATCACAAAATTAGTTTTCGAAAAAAATGAAATTCAAGGGTTTATAATTTCTCCTCCCCTTAAAAAAATTTCGTTCGCGAAATTTAAAATATATAACATACTTGTTTCAAATAGATGGGGCTGTTGGCTTCGCATTTGTTCCTTGGGTTCTCATATAGCTTCTTCCATTGCATGATTTCTCCACAGAACTTTAACCAATAGAACGACCTTGTTGCTTAAAACTTATTCTCTATGATTAAGGATTTATACTGGATGTTCTGCGTATGTCAGATTTTCTTTTAGTTCCATTGGCTGTTCCCTCAGGACATGTAAAGGATCTGGTATATACTTGTGAAGCATGAAAACATGAAAAACGTTGTGAAGTTTGGCAAGCTCTGGTGGTAACTCCAGACAATATGCCACTTCCCTAACTCTTCCAATGATCTTATATAGTCTAATGTATCGTGAGCTTAACTTCTCACATTTCCCAAATCTTAGTACGCCTTTCCAAGGTGATACTTTCAGGAACACCATATCTCTCGACTGAAATTCCCGATCCCTTCGACGATTGTCCGCATAGCTTTTCTGTCTGTCCTGAACTATCTTTAATCTATCTCTGATAACCTTTACTTTGTATATTGTAATTTGAACAAGCTTGGGCCCTATTAACTTTCTTTCACCTACCTCATCCCAACAGACTAGAGTCCTGCATTTTCTCCCGTAGAGTGCTTCATAAGGTACCATGCCAATACTGGTCTTATAACTGTTGTTATATGCAAACTTCATCAATAGCAGATGGGTGTCCTAGCTTCCTTTGAACTCGAGAACACAAGCTTTAAGCATATCTTCTAAAATCTATATAGTATGTTCAGAATGGCCATCCGTCTGTGGATGAAAAGCCGTACTGAAACTTAATCTCGTGCCTAGAGCTTTCTACAGACTTGACCAGAATCTGGAAGTAAACCTTTGATCCCTATCCGACACTATAGAGACTGACGTATCATGCAACCATACAATCTCATCAATGTACAACTGGGCCAATCTGTCTAGGGAATAGTTACTTCAAATTTGTTGGAAATGGGTTGATTTAGTCAATCTATCCATGATCACCCATATTGCGTTATGACTGCTCTGGCTACGCAGAAGTCCTACCACGAAGTCCATTGTAACCCTTTCCCATTTTCACTTAGGAATCAGAAGTGGTCGTAGCAAACCTATAGGTTTAGGGTGTTCAGCTTTTACTTGTTGGCAAGTTAGGCATTTGGAGACATGCTTTACTATATCCCTTTTCATTCCTTTCTATTAGTAATGTTCTTTTAGGATATGGTACATTTTAGTGCTCCCCGAATGCATCGTATAAGCTGAAGAATGAGCCTCGTCCATGATTTCTTTCTTTAGTTCACCCATATCCGGTACACATGACCCACAGTTAATGTACCATCATCCTTCAATAAAAAGTCTATTCGTGGGTCTAACCCTACTTTTCTTTTCAGCTCCACCAGGTGAGGATCTTAAGATTGTAATTCCCTGATCCGATCCATCAAAATAAGGCGAACATGGAATGTAGCTAGCAACTCCCTTGAATCTGTCATCTCCAATTGCACTCCTAGTGATTTTAATTCTACCAACAACGGAAGGTATGCAACCTTTAATTGTGCAATGGAACCTGGAGGTTTCCTGCTTAAAGCATTTGCAACCACATTCACTTTTTCGAGGTGGTACTTAATGTTGCAGTCATAATCTTTAATAAACTCTATCCACCTCATCTGCTTCATATTCAACTCTTTCTAAGTGAACAAATATTGTAGGCTCTTCTAGTTGGTGAAAATACGGCAAAGGTTTCCATATAGATAATGCCTTCATATCCTCAAGGCGATTACCACAACTGCCAGCTCCAGGTCAATGTTAGGTAGTTAGTTCTATTCATGCTTTTTCAGTTGTCTAGAAGCATACGCGATTATTTTATCATGCTGCGTTAACACACAACTCAAGCCCTGCCTAAAGGCATCACTGTATACTACGAAACTGTCCTTTCCTAATGAGAGTATAAGCACTGGAGTTGAGGTCAATCTCTGCTTTAATTCATCGAAGCTTTGCCGACATGCATCTGACCACAAGAACTTTGTTTCTTTTTGGGTTAGCCTAGTTAATAGAGTGGCTATTTTAGAAAATTCCTCTACAAATTTTCTATAATAGCCAGCCACACCCAAGAAGCGTATGATTTCTATTACATTGGTGAGTTGTCTCCAGTTTACTATTGCCTCAACTTTCTGGAGATCTACGGATATCCCTTCAATGGAGATTACATGTCCTAGAAATACTACCTTATCTAGTTAGAATTGGTATTTGCTGAATTTAGCATAAAGTTGCTACTCCCTTAAAGTCTATAAACTGATACATAGGTGTTTTGCTTACTCTTCCTAGCTGCCTGAATACATTAGTATATCATTTATGAACACGATCATAAATTTATCAAGATAAGGTCAGAAAACCCTATTCATCAAGTCCATAAAGGCTATAGGGGCATTGGTTAATCCAAAAGGCATGATTAGGAATTTATAATGCCCATATCATGTCTTGAAGCAGTTTGGGGAACATCCTCCCTTCAAATCTTTAGTTGATGGTAGTCGAACCTCAAATCAATCTTAGAGAACACTCTGGATCCTTGAAGCTGATCAAACAGATCATTTATTCTTGAAAGTGGGTACTGATTACGTACTATCACCTTATTCAGTTGTTTGTAATCAATACATAATCTTATGCTTCAATCTTTATTCTTCACAAACAACACTGGTGCTCCCTAAAGTGAGGTACTCGGCTGAACGAAACCCTTGTTTACCAATTCCTCCATCTGTACTTTCAACTCCTTCAACTCTGAGGGAGCCATCCTATAGGGTGCTTTAGAGATCCGTTATGTTCCGGGAGCCAATTCAATCTCTCATATGGTGGCAAACCTGGTAGATCCTCTGGGAACACATCAATGAAGTATTTAACCACCGGGATATCTTCCAATCACATTCCGCCATCTCTCGCTTCAATTGCATAAACTAGATACCCTTGATACGACTTCTCGAGCATCTTGTTAGCCTTCAATTACTGTCATAATACTAGTAGGAAGCAGTTTCTGTACTCCACGAAAAATTACCTCAGGCTCTCTTGCTTTGACAAACCTAACTTCTTTCAGAAACAGTCCACCATCGCATGATGCATAGACAATCAATCCATTCCCAATATCACATTAAAGACATGGATGTCCAATACAATCGAATTGACTAGAAGCTTTTGACACTCTATGACTACTTTACTACCCATATACACTTTTTCTGCCACTAGCAAATCCCCTGTAGGAATGGATACTAACATGCTACAATATAGGGGTCTCGACTCGGTACTAATGGTTTCAGCAAAATTTTTGAAAACAAATGAATGGGTAGCCCTAAGGTCTATCAATGCATGTGCATCACGATCAAAGACTATAACGGTACCTATAACCACTTCAGGGGTAGCCTTTGCCTCCTGTTGAGTCACCGTAAACACTCTGGCCTATGTACGGGATCTACTAGGCTGCCTTTTGAATGGTTAACCCCTCCCCGTGGCTCCACTGGGCTGACCAGAACTAGTAGCCCCTCCAGCCTGGGAGCCCCTTCGGTCTTGTCTTCGGCCTCCACTGGTCTGCCCTAGTGTTACAATTTGGATTTCTGGTTTGGTAGCTGGAGCTGTGTTCGGCAATCCTTCATAAAGTGGCCTTCATACCTACATCTATAACATCCGGTACTACCCCAACGACACTCACCCGAATGAGTCCTTCCTCATTTCTTGCACACTGGCCAACTCTTCCGGCTCTTTGTAGTACTTCTGGAGCCACTTGATGGTTTCACGGAGCTTTGATTGGATTGAGCCCCATGACCCAATCTTTATCTATTGAACCAGGTCGATCTCTCTCCACTCCTGGCCGACTTGCTGGGTTCTCCTTGAAAGCTACTGGACTAATTACGTTTTTGAGTTGGTTTTTTGGGTTAGGGTGTTGCTTCTATGCTCCTTTCAACCCAAATAGTTGTTTCCACCAATTCGCCGTATTGGGTGTCGGTTGCTGATGCCACGTAGGTCCTAATTTTAGGATTTAGGCCTACCGCGAACCTCTTGGTCTTCTGTTCCTTATCATCTGCAATAAATGAAACTACCCTAGCCAGTTTTGAAAGTCTCTTCTCGTATTCGATCACTGAAAGTGTACCCTGCTCTAGCTTGAAGAATTCTTCAATTTTGGCATCTTGATAACTCTTTGAATAAAATTTATCTTTCAATTCCTTTTTGAATATGACCCAGGACACTCTAATTAGACTCTACCTCTGTAATGCATTCCACCAATCTTTAGCCCTATCCTTCAGTAGAAAGGCAGAAAATGTCACCATTTAATCCTCGGAGCATCCCATGACCTGAAAAATCTCCTCATTAGTCTCTAGCCAGGATAAAGCGTGCTCAGGATCACCAGTCCCATCATATGGCTTAAGGCCCAATTTATGAGCGCGCTCAATCGAACCCCCTATCTCCTATGGTTGCTAAAGTGTCGTTGTCAAAACTTGAGCCATTTGTTCTACATTTACATTTTTAGTTGCTAGCTCTACAAGCTGTGAGAGTCCTGCTGGCGTCTGATCTACAGGAACAGTGATAGACTCATCAAAGTGCTCTTCCTTTAATGTGGGTGCCTCATCGGCTGCTCTCATAGTATGTGGGCGGCCTCAACGATTCATGATTATGTGAAATTTCATCATAATGAAATCATGTAATGTATAAAATTAATGATGATAAAAAAAAAAAATAACTTCAAAATTTTACGCGACTATGTAAATGTCTAATAAAAATAACCATTTAAATATTTACAAATCTTTATCTAACATCAATCGAAACTCTGACTTTGATACCAATACTAACAGGACTCACCCCGAATTTCCTCTAACAGAGCTCAAGTACCTGCTCGGCACTTCTCAAAATCCTTCTAGACTCTAACTAGCAAGACCAAAAGAACTCCGTGGAGCAAAGCCTGAAATTTAAACTTTACAAAAATATATAACTTCTAAATTGAAAATTTTCTTAATTATTGAAATTAATATTTTTTAAAAAATTTTGACAGCATAACGGCTGTTTCTCGGTATTCCAAAATCTTATAAAATCTCCTGAAAATAAAATTTTGAGCACTTAAAAAATTTAAACAATTTTCTCAACTTCCAATTCGGACTGCAAATCCAATTTCCATCAACCCTAGCCACACAATTTATCTAATTCAATAGAAATCAATTCAATTTTGAAAATATAACTTTCATACATACACTCAAAAGTATTTACAAATCTTTATATACACAATAGGCATCAAACCATTCAATTTACAACAATGCTTTACAATAAAAAAACTATATACAATGTGCTTTATTACAATTAAATTAAAATATGCATGACATGATTCCATAGAGCATCATCCATATTCAACCTAGCTAATCAGAAACAGGAGATTGGGCACCCTGATTACCTGTACCTGTACCTAGGAAGGTTTTTAAAACATAAATTTGCAAAGGAATAAGCTAAAAAAGTTCAGTAAGTGTCTAAATTTTCCATTTAAAATATTTCTTTATAAAATTTACTTCCCAAATATATTTGAAAGATAATTTCTATTTATTAAACAATTTCATTCTTTAAAAACTATAAGCTTTAATAATTTCATGAAAATCTTATTTTCCTTTCATACAAATGTAAAGTACTAAAGTTTCTCATAAACTTTCTAAAGCATTTAAATCTATCTTTTCTAAAATCTTTTATGTCAATATGCGTTTTCCTTTCTAAAACTGAACCAATGAAAGCCCAAAGAATATATAATCACATGGCGACTAATCTAGTGCTACTCAGTGTGAGGTCACATGATGATTAAGCTAGCATAGCGCTTACCGTGACGATCTATAAAGACATTTCACAATCATGCAGCAGAATTCTATATCGCACACGTAAAGCAAGATAATATCCCACACGTGTAGAGGCAATGCGACAGACTAGGACATAATCCTCTCGATATTAGTGACATGCTCTCCCAACATTTGCCATACACATATAGGGTATACCGGTCGAGTCTGAATCTTAATCTTTAAGGTTGGATAACCCATTGGCCTTTGAAAACTTTATTTATTCATAATCCAAATTAATAGTTTAAATTCTATAGGCATGAAAATATAACATATCACTTAAATTTACATATGTAGTGCAAGCTCATTTTCAATTTCAAAATCACATTAACCATATTGAAATGCTTTGAAAAATACTAGAGTTGCATTTATCGTTCTTAAAATATATTTATACTCACTTTGGCTCTAACTTAATCGAATGTTCTTTAATGACTTCTCCCTTGATTCCGTTGCTTCCTTTCACCTACAATACACATTCTAATTTAGGATTCATCATGTAATCATTTAGAACCATAACTAATGCACCCAATTCCAAATTAAATCATCAAATACACGTTAATCCACATAATTGGCATAAACTTACACTAACTTAATAACATTCTTTTCCTTGCATTTCCTTGATTCAAACATATTCAATTACATGCAGAAACTCATAAAAACTCATTAAATTAATTAAACAACCATTTGAACACAAACTTCCTCTCTTGGCCAAATAACATAGCATTTCCTTCCAACCATTCTCTTTTCAATTTCTTAATAGAAACCAATTTAGAATCATGCAAAATCTTAGACAAACACATCACAACAATAAAATCAACTTATTTTCATCAAACCCTAGTCTTGACCTAAACTTACATCATAGCATCCATGTCATTCTTTACTTTAATGGCCACCAAACACACAAAAACCAGTCCAATATTCATCTAACATCCTGAACTCAACTCCATTAAATTTTTCTTCAAAAATTGCGCAAAACCTAGAATACTCACATTACTTTCTTGCTTGCCAACTTGTTTCCTTTCAATCCCAAGCTTGAATTCAAGTTTATCTATTTCTAAACATACCAAAAACCATATAAACAAATCAAGTTATCATTCATCCCAAAAGAATCATCAAAATACCATGAAATCTAGTAATTTGCTACTTGAAATTAACTTAAAATAGATGGATCTTGCTCTTAAACTTGTGTATATTGTTAAAGGACTAACCACTCAAAAATCAGCTCAAAACCTTCCAATCAATCTTTTATCTTCTGGTTTTTCCTTATGGTCGAGACTCCTCTTTCTCCTTCACTTCTCTTTTCTTCTTTCAATTTTTCTACCCATTTCATGCCAATCCACTTTATATACTCCTCCATTCAATTAACTAAAATGCCCTTAAACTATTTCCATAATACCAAACAAACCTTAGTTACATTTGATGACATTTGATTGGTCTATTGCTAACTACACATTACACTAACTAAACTTTTCTTAACTTATAATTGCATGACAACTAAATATTCAATAATTTCATGCCTTGCTTGACAGGCCCCTTTCTAATTACTAGCTAGGCGACCTGCCCGGCAACCCCACGGTGGCTCTCCAGTCGAGATCTGCTCTGACTGGAAAGTTCCCGTGAAGCTAAGCCTCTTTTCTTTTCTAAAATACTTGAAATCCTTTTTATTCTGAAAAAGGGTGGGAATTTTATTCGTTGAAAATAACTTTATGAAAATAGGATTTTCACAGAAAACCGGCAGCACAACGGCTGTTTTTCTAAAATTCCACCCTGTAAAATATCTCATAAAACCTGTATAATTGTATTCACAAACAATTTCTATAATCAATAGGCCTCCGGCCATTTTCAAACTCATAATCATGCAGTTAAGCGGAAGTAACTTGAATAAATCTTAAAAATGACATGCATGATCTTTACATAAAATCCTTAACTCAAAAGAATATTTACAAAACTAGAGAATCTGGAAAATGATATTAAATACAATACATGATGCTATGTTAGAAAATAGTGCAGTCTGGTCGCGCGTGTCTAGTTGGCCTGCATGTCCGAAGGAGATACCTCTACCGCGCTACTCACACCTGCACCTGAGGGAGGGTTTTAAAGAAAACAGGAAAACAGTGGTGAGAATAACTCAGTGAGTGGGTGAGTTTATCATAAACTATACTTTTGTTTAAAATACTATTCCTCCCAAAAATAGATTGGAAAACTATTACTTACTTACTTTTTCTGAAAACTGTAAACTCGTTTAAAAGCTGCGAAAGTTACTTATCAAACTTTTCTTAAAACTTTTCTTACTTTTCTTACTAGCCTATCTGGCAACCCAGGGAAAACTTGTCCTTCGTGACGGTGCAAAGACACGCCACTAGGATAGGGGAACTCTCACCATGTGTAGTCGCAGATGTGGATACAACTCTGGGATCGCGAATCCCTCCAACATCAGGCAGATCTACACTATCCCATACGTGCAGAGGGTGACTGACAGACTCGATCCCCCCAAAGTTAGTAACTCCCCCCAACTACCGTACACGTATGGAATACTTTTGGCCGGGTGTAATCTTAGGGGTTAGGGTAAACCATAGGCATATATAAAATGAAATCTCGGCAATATGCTATAATATCGCAAAATAACTTTCACAAATACTATATCTATGCATGTATATAATTTCAACTTACTCAATTACTTTACTGAAGAATATAAACATATTCATAGCATAAACTTTAAAGCTATACATGCATTTATAGATGATAAACTGAAAACTATAAACTTTTACTAGAATCTCAAAACCTTTTACTTGCTAAAACTGATTGCATTCAATAACAGAATGTATGAAAACTTTTAAAAATCCACACTCACAACTTGCTTCCAAAATACTTATCACCGCTTCCTGTTACGGCTCTCGTTCGATTCCTGATTCACCTACATTTGATTTCGATCGAGATGTCGTTAAAACATAACTCATGCGCAACTAAACTTTAAGCCATACGAGGATTTATAAACACAATAATTCAAGCGACTATCCTCACACGATAACATAACGGAAAACTCATATTCGCACGCGAAGACTATTTCGAACCGATTCGATATCGCGACTTAAAAACTATCCAATTAACTTATTTAAAACTCGAACTATCCACTGAAACACTTTAAGGGCTTAATAACAATCTCGGGGCAGCGAGATAACATTCACAATCCTTTTATATTCGACAACGAAAATCATAAACTAACAACGCTCGCATTCGTGGAAAAATTCAACCGAAACGCTCGGAAACGATTTCTAAATAACCGAACGAATATCCGATACTTTAAAATACTCTAATATTATCTATTTTCCGCGATAATGAATGCAAAACTAAAAACATAACTCAACAGCCCCTACACATCTCATAACAGCCCATATACAAAACTCGCAACGAATACGATCGTTTACCAAATCATTCAAAACCAACCGAAACAACAAAACGAACGAACCTCCGCATTAACGAGGTTCCCAATCCTAGTCCCAAGCATAATATCATTAATTTATCTCAACTTTATTCACATGGTTGCTTACTAATTTCCAAAACAACTCAACAAGAAAATGGGGCAGCACTTATTTAATAGTTTCGCTTCGAAACGGCTTCCGAACGGCGACAAAACTCTCGCACGTTCTCGGCAGCAAGCTGTCCCGTTAGATGATGTTTCGTTTCAGCTTTGAAATGGATTCTTGGCCTGACCACCGTTCGGCAACAGCTTGGACAACAGCTTGCGATGACGATACGGCAGCAACGTGAGCACGGCAGCAACTGGACAGCCCACGACAGCAAGGTGACAGCAGCTGGTCAGCTCGTGCAGCACTAGGCAGCAAGACAGCACTTGGTGTTGACAGCAGCTGACTTCGACACCTCACGCCAGCACAAGGCAGCGACGGTAGCAGCTTCCTCAACAGTGACAGCAAAGGCAGCACTTCGACAGCTTCAGCTTGTACAAGACAGGGATGGCAGCATCACCAGCATCTTCCCTTTGCTGGCAGCGGTTTACGCTCAGACAACGGCAATGGCAGCAACGCAGTTTCAGCTCATGCTCAACAGCAGCAGCCTTCACGGCCAACAGAAGTAGCTTGATAGCACCGACGATAGCAAAGGTAGCACAGCAGCAGCACTACTTCACGCCAGCAGCTCCCTCCACCGGCGACAGCCCTTGCTTCAACTCACAGTCAGCACTAGGCAGCGACAGCAGCAAGTCCAGCTCGACAGCAACTCCTCAGGCCTGACAGCAGCTCACGGCAGCAACTCAGCTTGTCAGCTCGTGCAACACCAGGTAGCAAGACAGCACAGCGACAGAACTTGGGACGGTGACAGCACAGCCTTCTCACACCAGCAGCGAGGACGACAGCACCGACAGCAAGGTGGAACTCACGCTGACAGCAGCTGTCTTCTGCTCACGGTCAGATAGCAAGCTCACGGCAGTGGACAAGGTAGCAACAGAAACTTCTCTCCACGGCAGCAGCTCTCTTCTTCTCTCGGGCAGCACCTTTCTTGTCTTCAGTTTCTGTTTTGAAATGAAGAAGAAGAAGTTGACAGATTGTTGGCTTGGATTCGGTTTTTGATATGAGAAAAATGGTGACCGAATGATAGCTTCTCATTATACTCTCTTTGGATTCGGTTTTGTTATAAAAGAAGTTGACTGAGTGCTTTTCTTCCACCAACAGCACACAACACCACTCACCTTCTGTTTTCTTTTTTATTTCGGTTTTGTCTTTTATGCACAATTGATGACCGGTTTTGATGATTTTGCTATCTTCTTTTTCAACATCAACTTCATATAATAATATATAATTGCTCCTCTCTTGCATGTGTGACATGTGTCACAACATGTAATAACTCAAGTTGATTTCATGCATTCTTGCTTTTTGATTCCAAGCTCGGATTCCGTTTCCGTCCGTCCGTCCGTCCTGGAATCCGCTTTTTAATCGCTTTCGCCTTTGGAATAATTTTAAAATTCGGAATCCGTCTTCGCAAACTCGAATTTATTTGTCTAAATCGAAAATAATTATTCCAAATATTTCCGGACTCGATAATTATATTTTTCCGATCGGACGCGATCCATCGGAAAAATATTTGCTCTCCGACGAACGCGGTTTTGGGTTTTACATTGCTTGTCACTCCTCCATTGGTTCATTCAAGTTCACATGGATTGTGCTTCTTGTCCACTTCATTCCATGTGATGCTCACACCATTTGTATTTAATTCTAATCCATGTCTAAATAAATTTCAAAAATATTTTATGGTCGTCCTATCATCAAATTGACCATGTAATACTCTAATTGGGTATCTTACCGCCCAATCTCATGACTTAAAAAAATTCAAATGGGCGTATAATCATCAGTATATATTATTCTCCGAAAAATGCATTTTCGTAAACTGAATTTCGGACAGCTTAAAACTTATTCAAATGGACTTATTTTTGACATTTTCTAGTTTCTAATAACTCTAATAACTATTCTAGGACTTCTAATGTCTAGGATCCATTTTTCAAAAATCACTATTCATCCAAAAATACTATTCACTAAAAAATTAGTTTTTTTTTTTAAAAATGAAACTTTGGAGTTTACAGTATCCTAGGTATGGAGTGAAATTTTGCCTCGCTCTGACTTGTGCGGAATTTTCTCTCATTCAGGTCATCTATTCAATTTTATGTAGCGAAATCTTTTCCTTGCTACAGAGCGATATTTTTCCTTACTCAGGTGAAAGCTAGCTAATAATGTACCTTATACGTGTATTGGGCGACACATAGGACTGAACTAACATGACACAATCCCCACTATGGGTTTCTTTTGGTTGTTAGTGAAAAACACCCCTGACATTGTCAATGCACGCTTCGGGTACTCAACCTCAACTGGAGATAACTGTAATATCTACCAGACATACCATCGGTTAGTAAATATATTTCCATCAAATTAT
The DNA here is from genome assembly GCA_022984855.1 of Dimocarpus longan. Taxonomy (NCBI): domain Eukaryota; kingdom Viridiplantae; phylum Streptophyta; class Magnoliopsida; order Sapindales; family Sapindaceae; genus Dimocarpus; species Dimocarpus longan. Next base: position 18,999,430 of record CM041018.1, on the reverse strand, counting down.
TTTTTACCATAAAATACTTGTTTCATATAAATTTTTAAGTTTATAAAATCCATATCTCGGATAACAGTTTTATAATCCATGCAAAATATTTTTTATACAAAATCCATTTATTTCAAAATTAAACGATAACATATCATAGCATAAATTTTAATACATCATATCAAAATATTTTGAAGGACACTCACCAATTATTGACTCACGATAACATGTGCTTTAAGGTTCCCTCGATTTTCGTGTCACCTACATATTTTGTATTCTACATTTAGAAAACTTCGCAACTAAATTCGGTATATATACAAGCACTTCCATTTGCATATAAACATACTAATAAACATTTAACTATCCAATGATTTCAAATCTCCATAGTTACAAAATAATGACTTCAATTAATTGCGTATATCTTCTGTTCGAATTCCTTAACTTTTAAACATACAAAACATCACAATAGAAGCTCAATTTTTTCATCAATGTATTAAACAAACTTTTGGTACCATTTTAGCCTATCTTGGCAGAATGCACTCCCCTACTCAAACTATCCATCCAATTCAATTTTTCTCACAAAAATCACATTCCAAGGCATGCAACATATCATAGAATTTAACTAAACTCATGAAACATTACAATTACACAAAATGGCATAGCTTGATCGAATATGCATCCTTGATTATCCACTTGAATTCTTTTCAATCGCATGCTAAATTCATCACAAAAACAGCCACTAAATCTATCTAAAGCAATCAAAACAACCATCCATCACACAAAGCTCCTTATGACCTAATGCATAGCACACATACATACCATGTTTTTTATTTTCATTTCAACAATCTAACTTAGTATTCTTGCATAATTTCATGCATGAAATCACTTCAAACATATTAAACACAACTTGAATAATCAAAACCCTCATTTGGTCGTGTAACACATCCATATGTGCACCAACACTTCATCAAGTTTTCCATTTAAAATCTATACAAAATCATATCAAGTTTCATGGCATGAAATTCAACATCTCAAACATCATCAATCCAAGCTCAAATCAAAATCATCTTGGTTAGTATACTCACCAAATTGGTCCCTGATCCCTTACCTTACTTTCCTTCAAATTTAAGGCTCCAAAGTTCTAAATCAACATATAAAAATTTCATCAACATCACATGTAGTCCATAGACAGCTTTGGACTCAATTTTTCACCTAATAACTTCATGGAAACTCAACTATTTTCACTAGAAAATCACTTAGCCTTATTGGATAATCTTCCTAGACTTGTTCTCCACTTTTATTAGCTTGAAATCACTTGAAAAATGGCTTGAAAAGCTTGGAGAACAACTGCTATCCCTGGTTTCATTTTTCTGCTTTGCACTGTCGAATACATCCCTTTTCTGCCGACTGTCTTCTGGTTTCTTCTGTTGGTTCCTGTACTTTACATAACTTTTTATTGACTTAAATAATTGCCCTTCAACTTTGAAACATAATTACACTTCATGCCATTAATGAAATTTTGCAATATTGCCCCATTTTCTCTACACTTTTCATGCATTCTCCTATTAGTTTCATCTCCCACAATGCCCTTGTATGTGATTCTATTTTATTTAATTAACCATGCCCTTTCTTGAATTTTTACTTCGCATTACTTTAATAAATCGCCATATCACTTTTCGCATTCAAAATCATTTCTGGTTTACTTTGCAAATTTTATCGTGATTCTATTTCATATCCAAAAATTTCATCATGATTCAATTTCGCATTTAGACACTTTGGATTATTTCATTATTCCATAAATGAGGGCAATAGTGTATAATACATTTACAATATTAAAATTGGGAAGGTGTATATAGTTTATTTACGTAAAGAACAAGTTCAGTTGGGCGGATGATTTTGGTCATTTTGTGGTAGCTTTCTAAAACTTGTTGCTTTCATGTTTATTGTCTTATATCACTTTTTTTTTTTTTTTTTAATCAGAGGTATTTCTTTTGGTTGCATGCCATGTGTTATATATATGTACTGTTTTTAGATGTGTAATGTCATTGTATTTATATGTCGTGTTACATTTGTCACTTTTCTTGTTGTAATTGATAGTGTAAAAATATTGAAGTTATCACATTATCATCGACTTAAAGTTCTGATGTAACATGAAGTGCTTCTAGTGTTAACATTTTAGCATTATGTGATAATGGAGTTGGAGTGCATATTGTTGGATTTTGAACAAACTAGGGTGATTGTAAAACCCAAAATTTTCTCTTTTTGTGAGTAATAAAAAATTTTTATGAATAGTATTTTTGGGTGAATAGTGATTTTTAAGGAAACGGACCCTAACAAATCGAAAATTCCTATAATAGGTATTAGAGTCTAACAAACTGAAATGGATAAAAAAATAAGCCTGTTTAAGTAGATTTTAGGAGCTTCGCATATTTTTGGATGAAAATACCTTTTTTGAAGATTAATGTGTATTGATGATTTTACACTCATTTGAATTTTTTTAAAAGTATGAAACTGAGAGATAACATACCTAATTATAGTATTACATAGTCAATTTGATGATTGAATGACTATAGAATGTTTTTGAAAATTATTTAGGCATGAATGAGAATTAAATTCATTAAAGGGTAAAGTAGACATTTTCAAATTCAAACGCATATAGATTATACGTGAGTATTGCATGAAATAAAAACTAGAAGTACAATCGATATGAAACAAAATGAACCGACAAGAGAATGCCACATGAAAGTTACTATTTTAACTAATTAGTTAGTATGCAACTAAAAATTTTGTGGGATTTAGTTAGTTTATGACTAGTTAGCCATGGACATTGCCATTATTTATAACTAAGGACTTGTTGGGCATTATGGAAATAGTTCAAAGGCATTTTGATCAATTAATAGGAGGCCTATATAAAGTTGAATTTTTGCAAGAAATGATAAGAAAAATTGAAAGAGTAAGGGTGAGTTCGGGCAAGAAGAGTTTAACCATTTTTGGATACCAAACTTAAATGATTTTCACTAAATGGGTGTTAGGGTAAAACTTGAGCAAAGAAAGTGAAGAGAAAGTGGTAAGTAAGTTGATTTTTCTATGGTGTTTTGATAGTTTCTTTGATGTATGATAACTTGATAAGTTTATATAATTTTTGGCATGTTTAGAAGTAAATCATCTTATATTCAAGTATGGAATTGAAAAGAAATTCAAAGGAAGCCATTAGACAAGTAAGTGACCAAGGTGAGTATTCTAGAGTGTTATACAATTTTTCAAGTAAACTTAAATTGAGTTGATTTTAGGACATTAGAAGAATATTGGAGTGATTTTAATTTGTTTGGTGGCTATGAAAATAGAATAATGATGTTGGATGCCATGATGTGTAAATTTGACCAAGCTAGGGTTTGAGTTCACATAAATTGATTTTAATATTTTGACATATTTATGAGGTTTTACATGATTCTAAGATGATGTGTATCAAGAAAATGAAAAGAAAAAGTTTGGATTAGATTGCTTTGTAATTCGGCTAAACATGAAAGTTTAGGGTGCACCTTATGGTTATGTCATGTAAATGAATTAGGGTGATATTGAGATGAATTTAAGATGACTAATGCATGAAAAAATTAAAAGAATAATGCATATATATAAGGTAGTGTAATTGGCCAAGATGATGGGCATGGTAGTTTAAATGCAAATTAGGTGAATTGGTATTGGTTTCAAATGATTAGGTGATGGATTCTAAATTAAAATGTGCATTGTAGGTGAAAAGGAAACAAATAAATCAAGGGAGAATCGTTGAAGGGTATTCTTGTAAATTGAAAGCAAAGTGAGTGACAAGACCCTTCCTGAATCCTTTCTTTAGATCCGAGAAAGACCTTGTAGCACCCCGAAAGAATTCCCACGAACCCTATACTCAGCTCGAAGGAACCCCATCAGGGTACCGAAAAATCATTTCACTGTATATTTTAACTTCTTTTACAATGTGACAGTGATAAAATTTTTTTCGTTTTTTAATAAAAATTTCGGCAACATGCCGTCTATTTTCTAAACTATACCACCTTTCAAGTTTCAAATACAATTTATAAAAACACTTATATGAAATCAATTTCTCAACTTCCAGAGCATCCGGCTCATTTCTCACAATACAACCACAAACAAGTAAATCAAATTTGAACACTGAATTTCATAAAACTTTAATAAAACATTTTTTATCTAATGCATCAACTATTTCTTCAAAATATTTACCACTATATACATCAACATATATATGATCAAAATAACAAAATATATACATGTAGTAGGTATCGTCCTATACATCTGCCTGCACGTCTAACTGAACCTCGTTGGCTGGATGACTAGTTCCTACACCTGTGAGAGAATTTTTAAGAAAAACATTTAAAGAAAAATATAAGTTTATACTCAGTGAGTGATATAATCTTTATAAACTAGATTTTTTATTCTAAAATTTCTAAATTTTCTCAAAGACATTTCATAAAACTAAAAGTATTTTTCTGAAATACTTTATAACTCATAATCTGAAAATTCTTTTGGTAGCTCATTAAGAAATTTTTTTCTAAAATATTTTCTGAAATATTTTCTTAAAATTTTTTCTAGTTCTCGCCTAACTAGTAACCCAGAGAATATCTACTCCTGGCGTAGTAGCATATAAAATCTAGCTAACCACTAGGAGTGGGGATCTACCATGTATAGTCGCCGAAAGCGGGCTCATGCTGCAAACCGACTACACTACCCTATACGTGCATACGGATCATTCATGCCTCACTCACACAAGAGTCGTCGACTTCTTATCATCTACCGTATCACGCATAGGGCATTCGATCGGGTACTAAATTGGGGCTAGGGTAAACCATAGACTATTAAAATTTCTTTTTCTTAATACACTAAAATATTCTAAATCTCAAGGCAGTAAACCTAAAATCTTTAATTCTAACACATTCTCATATACATAAATAATAAACTAAAATCTTTATGCTAAAATTATAATATAAATTCAATTAATAAATAAATAACTATTTATAATAAATTCTTTTAACTTTTTTCTGTTGATGTTCTTGTCAACTTTCGAACCCTTTCTCTAGAAGAAAAAGACCAAGCTCCTCAACAACCATACAAGGGAGAATGTTGACAATAAATTCTTTTAACTTTACAATAAACTCTAAGAAAATATGAATTTTAAAAACTTGTAGTTTCACTCACAACACGTCCTCGGATAGAATCCGATCCTTCTCCGTATGCCTCCGGAAGTCTCCGTTTTTATCCTAAAACATCAAATATCCATTTAGGGACTCATTCAAATAACATTCAAAATCAATAAAAATCTCATTTACCCTTATTAATACCCTTTAACGTCTAAACTTTCGGATCTCAATTTCTATTCAATCAGAATTTTTGAATCCGTTTTCTCTACATGAATTCTACTTATTCTTTCCTAGGAATACCTCAGTGTACTCAATTTCATCGTCGGAAGCTCAAAATGAAAATCGATCGGAGTCGCTTACTAACGAAAATCACTTTTCGCTCCGGACTTTTGACAACTTCAAAAATCAATCCTCTAGTGTTCTAACACCCAACTATGATTAAATAAACTGTTTTGAACGTTAAACGAACGCATTTTGAAGGGTTTCGGGAAACGCCCTTCAACTAGTCCGTTTAGCTCCGAAATCAATCCTAAACTTTTCGGTTTCGAAATCTAACTTCAAAAGATTATTCTCTAACCTCTAAAACATTCATCTAATGTCTTAGAATAAAAAACGAAATAGAATTCCATAAAAAAAAACCATTTTTGACCACGACTTTCCCTCTCTTTTTCTCCCATTTATCTTCCACCAAATCACTCTAAAATCACACCAAAATCATCCTCACACGTCCCTCTCATCATCTCTAAGCTCAGATTAGAAAAGAAATGAAAAATAGAAATGGGTTTCATACAAAACATCAAGCTTAAAACTGAGATAACTCACCAAGTAGGTGATCATTTTGCTTCAAATTTATTAGGTTAGCTAGAGGAGATGATGAGGAGCAACGTTCATGAAGAAACCACGGTGAAATTCGGATTGTATCTCTTTCTCTTCCTCCCTCCTTCTCACGCTCGCACGAAGCTTTTTTCTCTTTTTTTTTCTCTCTCGATCTCGGCCTCACATTCTCATGACTCTCTCTTTCACTCATGCATTCTCACAGTCAAAATGCTCAAATAAGACAAAATCACATATATATATATATATTAATGCTCATTTACTAAAAAGCCCCTAAAGAAAATTTCATTTAATGACCTTAAATTTTCAATAATCTCACTAGTGCCCAAAAATAAATAATTTTATATTCTATTTATCCACTTGACACATTTTAGTCCACTTATTTCTTCAACCAATCTATGGATGATATGTGGCACATCCATAGCCACTACTTTTTAAATCACTTATCTAATTTCTCATTGGTTGAATTAAAATATGTTATACTTTATTCCGTGAGCTCATCTCGCTTGATTAATACGTAAATCTCTCCTAATCACTTTGTAATCGTACTGACGTCAACCAAATGACATTCGACTTGCAATACAAAAATATAATAAACCTCAAATAACAATATTGGAGGCTTACGATTTGATCGTAACTCAATTCGAAACTTTAACATAAACGCAATTATAATTCAATTTTCACAATTTAATATACTATTCAATCCGAAAAATATTCTGAAAATATTCAACGGTTATCTAAACTTTAAATTGACCATAAAATACTCTAATTGGGTCCCTTACCTCTCAATCTCATGTTTCGCGAAATTTTTGAATAGAGTTTAGGTCACGAAAACTCAATATTCGAAAAATAGTGTAATTTGACTGAAATCTTTCGGATCTCCTGAAACTCAATCAAATGGATTCCGTTTCATTTCGTTTCAGTTCCCTCAAGGTCCATGACCTATTTCAGACATTTTCGATTCTTAGGGCTCTTTTTTGAAAATCACTATTCATCCAAAAATATTTTCGTCCGAAATTACTATTCATCAAAAGTTTTTTTTTTCACTGAAACAAACTTCAAAATTTTCTATACCTTAATCGGGTCGTAAATCATTCTTTGGCCCTATTTCCAGACCAATATTCCTTATCCTACTCAGGTACATGAAATATAATAGAAAATTAGATTCAGGGTTTATCAATGAGTGTAAATATATTTTATGAATGTTAAATGACAGACCCCATTTCTATACATCCATTTCCGTATAGACGGCAGTCTACTGGCAACCCTATAGTAGCCATTCAACCGATATCTGATTCGATTAGAAGATTCCCGTGAAGCTAAACCGTTCTCTCATTATTGAAACTTTTTTAGAAATCTCCTTTCTAATGGAAATAGATGGAAACTTTTTTTTTTATTTGATTACAAAAACAGTTTTATAAAATTTAAGCAGCATAATAATTGTTTTTCTAAGTTTGTCACCCTACAAATTTATACACTTCTAATTTCAAACCAGAGAAAAGTTATACAATCAATAATATACACATTTTAAGAATATTCGAAATATAGTTATGCAATCATAGCAGCACCCCTAATTCGATCTGCTTATTCCTAGGTTGGAGTCCTTATTATTGATATACTTGTCCCTGTATTTGCCTTTGAGGAGGTTTTGTTTATAAAACATAAGATAACATGTGAGTTACACGAATCCAGTGAATATAATAAGTTTTCATTTTAAGTTTAACTTTATAAAATAAACCTTTTTTTTAAAAAAAAAAAAAAACATTTCATAAACCTTTAATTACTATAATGTCAAAAATCGGATTTTCTCTAAAACCATAATTTAAATAATTACATAGATAAACAATTTTCATAAATATCATTTGATTTCATTATAAAACTGAATAATAAAGCAAGATACTGCATACTTTCAGTTTTCTACTGAAAAATGTAAATAGTGGTAGCGTTACTATTTTCGAAAAATCTCTAAATAAAGCGAGCCAATCACTAACGGTCTGTATCATATGGTGTCCTAGGTATGGAGTAGAATTTTACCTCGCTCTAGCCTTCCCAGAAGTTTCCCTCGTTCAAACCATCTATCCAGTTTTACGTAGAGGAATTTTTCTATAACGCCCTAAATATCCGAATGAATAGTATTTCAGGATTAATAGTGATTTTTGATAATCGGATCCCGAAATCCATTGAAAGTAATGTTTTTATGAATAGTATTTTCGGGTGAATAATATTTTTGGACGAAAAGTGTCCGTTTGAATAGTAATTTTCAAAAAAAATGGGTTTCGTATATTAAAAGTCCTGAAATTTATATTGGAATTTACGAAAACTAAAACAGATAAAAAACGAATCAGTTTAAGGTAATAAAACGGAGCAATTTTAGGATCTGATCGAAAATTCGGACGAATTTTCAAAAAATTTCAAAAAATTCGAAAAGGGTCAAATGAGTATTAAAATGCTCAAAAAGTATTTTAAAAACTTAGACAGCACATCCGAAGGAGATTTGAATTGAATCGGAGCTAATACGGAATTCACTAAGGGCAATTTACTAAAAAGCGAAGACCCAAATAGGTGCATGAAATAACTTTTAAGTGTCACAGCCCGTCCCTTCTACGCCGTAGCGATCTTCTGGGCTTGGGCTGGACTCACTAGGATCTAACCCTCCCTCAAAGGGTTTTCTTTCGCCTCCCCAGAGTCTCGAACCTGGTGCCTGAGGGCTTAACTATGGGGTTTGGGATTTGCCTATCCTGGGTCGACCCTTCAGGCTTGCCCAGGTTTGCCCCACGAGCCCACTCACTATGTACTGTCCCTGGCCAAGGGATTTGCTTCGCCTCCCCAGCTGCTCGAACCCACCACCTGGCCATTGGTTAAATGGATTCTTAGAGCAAAGCTGGTACCAATTGAGCCACTAGCTCAATTGGTACCAGTTTTGCTCTAAGAATCCATTTAACCAATGGCCAGGTGGTGGGTTCGAGCAGCTGGGGAGGCGAAGCAAATCCCTTGGCCAGGGACAGTACCTAGTGAGTGGGCTCGTGGGGGAAACCTGGGCAAGCCTGAAGGGACGACCCAGTATAGGCAAATCCCGGACCCCACAATAAAAATGCGCCTTTTTATTGTGGGGTCCGGGATTTGCCTATACTGGGTCGTCCCTTCAGGCTTGCCCAGGTTTCCCCCACGAGCCCACTCACTCGGTACTGTCCCTGGCCAAGGGATTTGCTTCGCCTCCCCAGCTGCTAGAACCCACCACCTAGCCATTGGTTAAATGGATTCTTAGAGCAAAGCTGGTATCAATTGAGCCACTAGCTCAATTGGTACCAGCTTTGCTCTAAGAATCCATTTAACCAATGGCTAGGTGGTGGGTTCGAGCAGCTGGGGAGGCGAAGCAAATCCCTTGGCCAGGGACAGTACCGAGTGAGTGGGCTCATGGGGCAAACCTGGGCAAGCCTGAAGGGACGACCCAGTATAGGCAAATCCCGGACCCCACAATAATGGTATCAATTGGTACCAGCTTTGCTCTAAGAATCCATTTAACCAATGGCTAGGTGGTGGGTTCGAGCAGCTGGGGAGGCGAAGCAAATCCCTTGGCCAGGGACAGTACCGAGTGAGTGGGCTCGTGGGGCAAACCTGGGCAAGCCTGAAGGGACGACCCAGTATAGGCAAATCCCGGACCCCACATTTCCACCACATTAAAGTCTATGGAGAAGATGATATCTTACCTTATTTGTGCTTAGGGTTTGATATTTTGGCTTGGGATCAACTAGAACAATTGTTTGGAAGCTTGAAAATTGGTTGAAAATATCACTTGTTCTTCTCCCCCTCTAATTGCCTTCCATCTCATGCTCTCCCTCTCAACTCTCTCTTCTATTTTTGTTTCTCACGCCTACTTCTTCTTTTTGAATCAAAAAGTGACTAAGTGTTGTATTATATGGCCACCTTTTTGCTAAATGACCACCATATCCTCTATTGACTTGTTGGATTTACAAAATTGCCCTTAGTTATGTTATTTACTAATAAAATCAATGATCATTTGTCTCATTTTTCATATAATTGAATTATTAACTTACTAAACTAAAATTTTACAATCTTGCCATCCATTTATATTATATATATATTTTTTATTTACTAAATGACCATTTTTCCCTTTTTATTCGATAACTTAGTTTCTAAGGCTAGGAAACATAAAATTGAATATAGCGGTTTACATCGTGCTTGATTTCGTGTCGATAGAATGATGTTTGAGTGAAGTATGAAATAAATTAGTGATTTGAAAATAAAAGTTTTAAAAATTTTAACCCTTGATCAAATATGTACATAAAAAGGAAAGTGTTGGTATTGTTAAATTTTGATGCTAGAACTAAGGGTAAAATGGTCATTCGAAATGATCAAGATTGATGTTTTGAAAGATTTTGAAAAATTATTACAAAAATGTGATTAAATGTTTACGCGATTTTGAAATACGTGAAATTATTCAGGTAAATTGTAATAAAAGATGTTTAAATATGATTTTAATGAATTTCGAATACATACAAAAAAGAAACGAAAAGAAACAGACACGTTCAATGCCTTTACTAAGCATATATTGGAAGAAGGGTACGAACGTTTGAAAAAGATTTGATAAATTAATTGAATGAAAAATAGAATTTTGTAATGTTTATATTGATAATTTGAATATATGGGAAAAGTCATGATTGAAATTGTGTTTATTATTTTCTAAATGAAACTTTTATTTAAAGATAAAAATTGTCAAAATTATGAAATTTTTGGTAAATAATAAAATTTAGAAGAGCCGAGTAAACCTGAACATTGGTAGGTAGGGACTAATAGTTGGCTAGCCAATAGGGTGATGTTAGCTGTACTGCATCGTTAAACTGATACACAGGGTTCGATGGATGGATCATGAGAGGCACCGAGTGTCCAGTCTTGAAGTTGAAACCGATTGTGATATGTGATTGGCATAAGCGATCCAACGGGTAGCCACCGAGTGGTTGATGCCAAGAGACCTGAATTCCGATCCATGGTATCGTGTCAGAGTTTACAAATGGCACTAAAAATTAATAAACGAAAGCATGTTATTATGTTTTGAAAATTATTAAATGAAATCGTATTATCAAATGATTTTTGATGAAATTGATCTGTGAAATTCTTAAGAAAGCGTCTTCGTCAGAATTGCTTTGAAATTTTTATAAAAGACCCGATTGATATACTTAAGAACAATTTTTATATATTTTATATGTGTAATTATTAATAAATGAATTTTAATTGTGAATTCTAATAAAAAGTTCAAGCATTTTGGAAATTTATATATATATATATATATGGAAAGTGATCGTTACATATTTGATAGGTGTAATTAATAGTAATGTGCTTCCATAGGGATACGAAATAAAATTTTTATAAATCGAACTGATATGATAAATAATAAATTATATGTATTTTGCATGTGCATTCATTAGTAAACAGATCTAATGGTAAATTTTAGCAAAAGTAGATAAATGTTAACATATAGTGAAAATAGTGTAAAGGTAAATGAAAACAAATATTTTTACGTATTTTGTATATGAAATTGATAATAAATTGAGTAATCAGTGAATTTTGATATAAAGTTTATGAATGGTCGTTAAAATTGATTTCTAAGTCTCACCCGTTAGTCAGTTATATTTTGTTATATTTCCAAACTGTTAAAAATGTCGAAAAGTGTAAGTTTATATTATTATTAAATAAAGTTTTGTAAATATTAAATTAAGTGTATATCCATTAAGTAGACATACTTAACACTTTGGATTTCCACGTGCAGGTTAAGATCTGGGCATCATAGATAGAGTCAGATGAGAAAATAGCTGTCGCACTTGCTCCGAGTCACATATAATGTGTATAATGATGCATGTACATGTATATTAAGTCGTGTGAATTTGTAAACGATAATGTATATTCATCGTAGAAAATGGTTCTGATTTGTAAAGTGAATTGTAAATGAATGATTAATAATCTTTTAATTAGTATTTTATTTAGATTAAACTATTTTTTTTTTTATTAACTATTGTGTTTAAAACTGTTTGTGTGGCGAAATAATTTTAAAGTCGGACGGAGTGTCCGAAATCGAAGTTTGAGAAAATGAATATATTTTAGAAGTGTTAATTGTTTTCTTACAGGTTTTTATAAGTGGGGTTTTCAAAAAAGTAGGGGAAACTCTGTCAGATTTTCTATAAAAATTAAACTGAACATTTTTATAAATGAATAAATCGACTCAGGTAACATCCTTCGACTCGGTTTCTATACTAATGGGAATCGGGTGGAGGATATTATATTTTCCCTCGCTCAAGTAGAAGCTAGCTAATAATATACCCTATACGTGCATCAGGCGACACACTAACTGAATTCACATGACACAATCTCCCTTGTGGGTTTCCTCCCACTGTTAGTGACAAACATACTTAACGTTGCTAATGCACCCTTAGGGTACTCAACCTCAACCGAAAATAATTGTAATACCTATAGGCATACCATAGGTTCACAACATATTTACAAATTCATGCAAAAACATTTCATTTCAAATTTATTTAATTCAAAATTTAGTGTTAAATGCTTGATTAGGTTCGATTAAAAAGGGAACTTAAGAGTAGTATCTTCGCAAGTGAATTTCGAAGCTTTCAATTCGATTTTTGAGAGGTATGTTGAGTTTTTATGGTTTCTGTTTTGACGAAAAATGTTTACGTTGGGATATGGTTAGATTATGGTGATAAAATGATTGAGATTTAGGATTAGAACCTCGTTAGTGCGGAGGTTCGTTTGTTTGTGATTTTAATGTGTTATTGGATGTATTTCGATGTTGGAAATGTTGCTAAAATCTGTCGTAAAGGGGTTGTTATGTTCCGACTTTATTTTCGATTTCGTTGTCTTGAAAAATGATGCATATTGGTGTGTTTTAAAGTGTCGAAAAGTTGTTTGGTTACCAAAAAATTGTTTTTAAGTGATTCGGATAAATTTCCTTTACATTTGAATGTGTTTAGTTTATTGAATTTGAAGTCGAAGCGAAAAGCGAATAAATGGATAGTAAGCTACCATGATTTGAGTTTATGTGTATCGAAGTGTTTAAATCTTAGTTTTATATGATTTGAATGAAATAATAAGTTGTTTTGATGTTAAACTTGATTTGAAATGAAAAGAAACGCGTGAATCGTTAAAAATGATAATTCACGATAAAATTTTCGTAATCGTGAAAGTTTTATGATTATTCGTTTTGATTTAAAATCTCATTTTATTGAATCTATTTAAGTGTGATTTCGATAAGATGATTGATAGAGAATGGATGGCGTTAACGTTGGTTTGAAAGTAGTTGAAGAAGCTAGAATAATTGTAAAGTTTTGTTGGTTGCGTTTTGTCTAAATGATGTGATTTCGAAATGATTCTTGTGTGTGAATGTTAGGATTTCTGTATTGATATTGTGTGAGATTAATCGAAGTTATTATGCCTTGAAAAATGTTGATTCGAAATCCTCGTGTGGTTAATTTAAGTGTTAATGCGAACGTCGATTTTAATGGAAATTCGGTCGTAAATAAATGTAGGTGAACCGGCAAGCAGACGAGAACCGTAACAAGAGTGGTTGATAATTTGTTGGAAGCAAGTAGTGAGTGTGGTTTATTTTCAAGCCTTTATGAATTATAACTTGATTATTAATATTGCATTTGCATACTTTAGTATTTGAATTGTTATAAAGAAATGCTTATTTCGATTTTTCCAAGTTATCATGTTAACTTAATTCAAGCATGTTATCATATTTTAATTATGCATTTATAATTCTTAAAGTATTATTGTAAATATATTTATTTTAAAGTAAAGTACATTAGCAAGTTTTTAATATATATACATGCATAGAAAAGATACGAATAAATATGTTTCGAAGGTATTTTCGATTATAAAGTTTATGTTAGAAAAGAAATTATCCGGTTTCAACCGCGAGTTAGAACGAGATATTTCTAAAAGTTATCAATATGCTTTCATACTAAGTAAATAAAAGTTAAGCATAAATTTCAAGCATATTGAAAGATTTTTAGATGCCTTTGGTTTATCTTAATCCCTAGTATTACCCGACTGAGATACCCTATGCATGTATGCCAAGAGATGGAGGGAATTGTAATCTCAAGTTCTCGTATCGCTTAATTTTCAAGGGGAATCATAATCTCAAGTTCCCGTACAACTTAATATTTAGGGGGAATCGTAATCCCAAGTTCCTGTATTGCTTAATATTCAGGGGGAATTGTAATCTCAAGTTCCTATACGGTTTAATATTCGGGGGGAATCATAATCGCAAATTCTCATATCACCTAATATTCGGGGGAGGGGAGAGGGGGGGGGGGGGTGCGGTGGAACGTAGTCCCAAGTTTTCGTATTTTCTGATGTTAGGGGGAATAATAATCCCAAATCCCAATTTCCCGCATCTGAGAACACGCAGATAGAAATTCTCTAGTATTAATATCGTGACAGGCAAACGTACAGTTACACAGGATAAGTTTCCTCGGGTTATCTTGTAAGGTAAGTTATAGAAAGAAAAGTACGTTACTAGATATGAAAATTAAGAAACGAGAAAGATTAACGATTTATGAAATTGTAATTAAGTTCAAGTAGAAATACTTATATATATTTGTGCCAGGTGTACCGTATAGCTAGCTCAAAAATAACTTAAGTGACTATCAAAATTATTTTGAGAGGATACTCACATTTAAAGAATTTATTTAGTTATATAAGTTATCCGCACACTAAGTTATAAAACTCACTGTTCTTTCATTGTTATAAAAATCCTCTCCATATGCAGGTATAAACAAAACAGTAGAAGCATCTCTGCCGGACGTGCAGACAAGTTAAAGGCGTGACGCTGCTGCAATAGTTTTTCAGTAGACATATCATGTATTGCATTTACTCTTTTTAGATTGATTGCATGATTATAAATATTATTTTGGATAATAAATTTTATTATAACCTTCAGTAATGATGTTTTAAGATTTTAAGGAAGTTCGATTTTCGTATAATTGAAATTGAAAACATGTTTGCGGTTGTTTGTGGTAATTGAAAGAGGGCTTGAGGCCTAGTAGTTGAAAAGTGACTGATTTTGATAGGTACAGGTTTTTGTGAAATTTTACAAGGTGAAAATTTTCGAAAAACAGTCGTTGTGTTACCGAATTTTCATGAAACCTATTTTTATAAGTTGACCAAAAAAAAAAATCACCCATTTTCATAACTGAAAGAATTTCTAAAATATTTTAAAATTTTTTTCAAAAAGAAAAAAAAAAAGGCTTAGCTTCACCGAACTTTCCAGCTGGAACATATCCCGACTAGAAGGTCACCGTAGGGTGCCAAGCAGACTGCCTAGCTAGTTAAGGTAGAGGGGCCTATCATGTTATGGAATGAATTTTTTTATGATGCATGTATTTGAGAATTTAAGTAGTTTTATTTATGTATGTTTATGCAAAATCATGAAATTTATGTTTTGAAATAAATTATTAGGGAACTTAAATTTTCCAAACGATTTTAGGGAGGTTATATTTTGAAAGGAAAGTTTAATTCAGAATGTGTTACACTCACGGAGCTTGTTAGCTCACTATTTCATTTTTTATTTTTATGAAAAACCTCTCTAAATGCAGAATCGAGTGCTCGAAGCGATAAATCTCCGGTGCAAAGTTAGGCGAGCGCATCCGACGAGTACCTTTGTGAAATGTCTTAATGTATAACGAATTTTATATATGTAAATATTCTTGATTTTTATATTAATACTTATGATTTCGGATATGTTAAGATGGTAAGTTTCGAAATAGTTTGATTTAAATAATTTGAATTGTAATTGTGTTGGAAATTGAGATGGACTTGAAGTCCAAATTGAAAGTAGAGAAGAATATATGTTTTTAGAAGTGTTTAAAATTGATTTATAGGTACTTTGGAAAGGTTGGAAATGTCGAAAAAACAACCGTTGTGTTACCGAAATTTTTCCAACCTAATTTTTTTTAAATGATTAAAGAAATAAAAATATATTATGGCTTCGCTCCACGAGATCCTTTAAGTCAATCATTGATATGAATACTGTAAAGATTTCTGTTAGGGGCTTCGGATCTCTATAGGAAAAATCCATGTCGGGTTCTTTTGATAGACCCTGATCCTAGTATCCTAAAAAAATCCATTCCCTGATTAGGACAGCAGATAAGTGGTCCATAAAGAATACTAAGGGCCAGTTCAGGATTCAATTATGTTTATAAGGCCCTAAGTATCACTTCGGGAAGAAATAAGAATTTTCAGTTAATAGTATTCAGATCCAGAATAAATAGTGATTTTTCAAAAAGATCCGAAATTAGAGTTTAAGATCAAATTTGAACCCGGTTATATAGTCCAAGGTAATGAATTGAGATTCGATGGGAAACGAAAGTTTTTGATGAATAGTATTTTTTGGATGAATAGTAAAATTTTGAGAAATAGACTTTAAGGGTCGAAAAGATCCAAAAATAGTATGAGAGTGTAGCAAAACTAAAACGGATTGAAAAGAAGCCCATTTAAGTAAGTTTCAAAGCATCCGAAAGTTATCGGATAAAATACTCTTTCTGGTGATTATTAGATATTAATACTCTTTAATCCAATCGAAAAATTTTTGAATGATAGAATTAAAATGTAAGATACCTAATTAGAGTATTCTATGGTTAATATGAAGATTAAGTGACCATATAATAGTTTTGAAATTTAATTGGGTAAGAAAATGGGTTATTTTATAAAAAGGGAAACTAAAGCGAAGCGAAAATAAGTCATTTCGAATAGATTTTAAGCGATTCAAAGTATATTGGATGGAAGTACTCTATTCGATTAGTGTCCCGTATACAGCATTTAGAGAGAAATGAAATAATTTTCAGTACCCGGATGTGAAAAGTGAATTTTTGTAGAATTCCGAATATGATCGGAAGTGATTTCGTCTCCAAAGTGATAAAATAATTATTTTAGTATAATATGTTATCCCGACATCTAGGAAATTTATTAAATGTTGATTAATGATAGAATTAATTATTTGTTCGGATCCAGAAGCATAAATGAATTTTTATGAAATTCTCGGATGGATCCGAGGATAAATTTTAATTTCTAAATCATAATAAATTAGAGCGATTGAATCCGAATAATTATTCAAATTCTAATGAAGTTTTCGAATGTGAAAATAAATTATAATAAAATTTCTAGGTGGATCGAGTCGATTTCGAAGCGAAAAACGAAAATCGAAAGCATGAAAGATTGTTCATGGGAGATTGTGCATAGTGGGACACATGTCAAGGAATGAGAGAATGAGAGATTGCATTAGAGACAAGTGTCTCATTTGATGAATAATGTGAAGACAAGTGTGTGGTGGATAAGAAAGTAGATGACAAGTGGCATGAGATTATGAAAAATATATATATTCAAATGCAAAGCAATAAATGAAGAAAAACAAAAAAATATGACACACGGTCCCTTTGTCTTTAGAATGCACAAAACCGAGACCAACACAAGCAAAAATCAAAAAGCCATTTTATGTATACGGGCAAAGCAAAATCGTGAGCTTCTAGAGAAAGAGGGAGTGAGATTGTGAGGTAAAGAGAGAGCGAAGCAAAGCATCCAAGGTGAAAGAAACAAACAAGAAGAAGAAGCTCAAGCAAGAGATCATCCATCCAAGCAAACTGAAACCAAAGGCAAGCAATGAGATTTGGTCATTTTGAAGCCATCAAAACCAAAACCCAAGCCATTTAAGAGCTGAACCAAGTGCATGTAAAGGAAGAAAGTCACGGGTGTAGCAACCAAGAGCTCGTGTAAGCCCACAAGTGCAGACCTTGAGCCCACCCAAGCTGACCCGATCAAGAACAATTTCCTTCTCCTCCGTATTCGATTTTCAACAAGCTTGATAGAAGCTCACGACAAAAAGGAAGAGTTTGGAAAACACTTCGCGAATGGTTTTCGAAGCTTTCGAATTGATTTTCGAGAGGAAAGTTTAGTTTTTATGGATTTCATTTTGATGGAAAATGTTTAGGTTGAGAAATGGATGAAATTCGATGATGATATGATTGGGTTTTAGGATTTAGAACCTCATTAGTGTGGAGGTTCGTTCGATTATGTTTTGTTATGTTAATGGATAATTTTTGATATTGAAATTTCGTGAAAAATCTGTCATAGGGGTTGTTATGTTATGCTTTTAATTTCAAGTTCATTGTCGTGAAAAAATTATTCGTATTGATGTGTTTTAAAGTATTGAATAGTTGTTCGGTCATCGAAAAATAGTTTCCGGGTGATTCAGATAAGTTTTCCGTGAATACGAACGTGTTTAGTTTGCGTGATTTTTGGTTGTCGAATTTGAAAATGTATATGAGGTTAACAAGCTGTCGTGATATATATTTGAGCTCATTCAAGTGATAAATATTGACGTTAAGTTTGAATTGAAACAAAAAATCGAAAGCCGACACAATCGTGTGATTAATTAACTGCTTTTATGACTTGAAATAGGCTGTTAATACATGCAGTTTTTAGGAGCTGTTTTTGGATGTTAAGGGATGTTAAAGTATAGTTCATGGGCTGTTAATAGGTCGATTAATGGCCTGTTAAAGTATACTTTATTGGGTTGTCAAAACATCGCGTGATGAGCTGTCAAAGCGTTGTATTGTGTGCTGTTTTTGGGACTATTACGTGCTGTTTTGATACTGTTTTATGAGCTATCAAAGTATAACATATTGAATTATGGGTTGTTATAGTGCAGTTTTTATAAGCTGTTTTTAGGGACTGTTATAAGCTATTTTTATAGGCCGTTACGAGCTTTTTTATGGGCAATTATGGATTGTATTATGAGCTATTTTATGGACTGTTAATGTGTTGTTTATTGGGTTGTTATCGCATTGTTTCATGGACTGTTATTAAGCTATTTTTTTGGGCTATTATGTATACTGTTTTTGGGGCTATTAAGGTGCTGTGAAAGTTGTTTTCATCGTGTCTCATGGACTGTTTTGATGTCAAGGTTGTCTTGGGTGATTTCATGAGCTGTTTTGACGTTGTAAGAGCTGTTTTGATTATGTAACAAGGGCTGTTTTGTGTTAAGCTGTTTCAAATTAATTGCGTAAGCCATTTCGACAATTATAAGCTATTTTAAAGCGATTGTATGTGCTGTTTTAATGTCGAAGTTGGTTGTGTGGATAACATGTGTTATTTTAGTGTTAATTATTGTTTTGAATGAGCGTTACACACTGTCTTGATGTGCGAGCTATTTTAAGTATCATTTAGAGATATTTCGAAACCATTATGTAGTGTTTTATATAGTCGTTGAAATGTGGAAGCGATTACATTATGCGAATGTGTTTATATGATTAAATATGCGATTGAAATCGCCCGCGACGTTACCTAAAGAATTAACGTTAAATGTATAGGTAACGTGAAGAAAATATCGATAGGTTGTGAGCTTTACAATACGGTGTCAGGTAAGTGTTCTATCATTTGCGTTATTTCAATTCTTCATTTAAACATATATATATTGTTGTAGCTAAATGATTTTAAAAACGATCTTCAAAACCACGAGATAAAGTATTGTAAAATGATCATTAGGTTGGATCTAGAAAAGAGATTTTGAAAATAAAATGTTTTCGAAAAGAAAAGAGCAAAGAGATTTGTAAACCATGTATATACCCTCAGTTTATATAAGATTTGGTGCTATGCGACGATAAGAAAATTCCGTCCGTAGTTGCTCGGTTTCCAGAGATTTCTAGCGTTACGTTACGATGTAGAAATTCCGCACATAATTGTTAGATTTACAGATATTGGCACTGCGTTGCGATGTAGTAAATTCCACTCGTGGTCGCCCTGAGTTACAAGTTCATATTTAGCACTACAATCGCGATGTAGAAAATTCCGCATTGTAGTTGCTCAGATTTGAGATGGTTTCACATTACGCTGGTGATGTAGAAAATTTCGAATCGTAGTGGTCGAGGTATCTCAGTAGCTTCACATTTGGCATTAGTAGAAAATCGTCACGTGATGGTTAAAGTATATTAGAGGTATACATGGTGTTTTTAAAAAGAAAACTTTTCTAAACAAAATGAAAATTTTTTATATGTACATGAGTATAAACTTTATGTGATTGCATTGTTATATTATCTTTATATGTCGAACTAACATTTTTTTTTGTGTAGCTTGTATATTGTAGTAGGTGCTTGTTCAAGCGACGTTACAGCTTGAAAATCATCGTCAATAAATTTTAGGTGGGCGAAAAACTGAAGAACGCATCATACGAATATTATTTATATTTTGAAACACAACCTAAGAAAATATATGTAATAAAAGTTTTGTGATGTAAATAGCATAATATATTTTGTTTAACATGCATATATACAAGTTAGTGTTTATCATATGTTGATTGAGAAATGATTGTGATTAAAATGCATGGTCATGAACAAAAAAAAGTTGGGTGGTGATTGAAAATAGTTCGAAGTGTATTTTCTTGTAGGAATATTTTGGAAATATTAAAAATATAATCATTATGCTATCGAAATTTTAGTAAAATCATTTTAAATTGAATGCGAAAAATTTACACTAACCCAACTATTTTCAAGGAAAACGAAATTTCATATTAAGTAAAGTAAAGCAACAGGCACAAATTAAGGGGTTCGCTCCGCTGCTTTTCTTTTACCCAATAAGTCTGGTTAAAAGAAGTCTGTTGGAGTGTCCGACAAGACCCTTTAGATAAGAGATCGGAGAGAATCTGGTTCGGGTCTTGTCACTTTTCATTACAGAAATCATTCATTCAGATGTTTATAGTTTATCATGACACAAGAATTTGAATTCAGTTTTACTTTTTTATATGATAGAGTACCAATAATGGAGATTTATTTCCTATTATTAATATTATGTTATGGTAGTTATTATCAAAATGAATATCGAAAAGAAATTATTTATTTAGTTTTCAAAAGTTATATTTACTCACTAAATATGAACGTCCATTCTTTTAGATATTAAAACCATTTCTTAAGTAACTGTCGATTTCAGCAAAAATCTCCAAATTTGAAGAGGTGAGCCACTTGATCACATACATGATGCAAGGAATCATATTTTGATATTGTATAAGTATTTTGTCTATATCATGGGTGCTTTAAAAAAAAATGTTTGTTTTACATGTTTTCCATGAGATTGCTTTTGTTAAAATTATGATTTGAAAAAACGACTGAAAGTCCTAAGTAGTTGAGATATGAGATATTTTTAAACTGTTGTTGTTTTCACGTATTTTAGGGTAGAATTGTAGAAAAAATAGAAGTTATGCTATCAAAATATTATTTAAACCATACCATGAATTGAAAGATTTCTAAATGGGTTTCTTCCTGAAAGTTTAGAATCATATACTGTTTCTCAACATATCATAGGGTCTTCTTAGATTTAAGAGAAGAATATGAGAATGTCTTGTCATTTGTGGTTTTGTACTAGTGGTATGTTTACGATTCCAAGTTTAAATGTATATATACTTTTTGTTTGTACATTTTTTTTTTAAAATTTATGATATGCTTTGCTAAAAACTAAATTAAATCAAATGAGTCAGGTTTAGGGCAAGCCACCCCAATTGGGTTAGGGTTTGAGTGAAAAGTAACGATTCATTTGGAGTACAGGTCGAATTTCGGACACTCCATCAAAAAATTGAGTCAGGTTTGACGCGGGCTTATCCCACCCTAATCCAACCTGTTGTCATCCCTACTCCATGCCTATATGTTATTTTTACGTACGACATCTTTTAAGGTTATAGTTGGGTTTCCAAGGCTATGAAATTGAGTTTAGAAAGAAGTCATTTTACTTTATGAAATTATTACTATTAAAGGCTAATTTTGTCAATTTAAAGGGGTAGAGAGTATATCATCAAGTTTTAAATTATTAAAATGTGTGCAAAAAATAAATGGATGTGTGAAGATCATTTTTTGGATTGGTACATCTCTCACACTTATATTTTACTAATTATAAGTTTAAGCTACTCCCTGGAATCCTAAATTTAAGGCACGATAGCTCAAGAAAGAATAGAAATTATCTTTTTCCAAATTTAATTATCAATAACTAAATCAATCACCTGCAAGATTTAATGCATCTTAATTAAAGTTTGTAAACAACTACCCTAAATTTTTATTTACCTGGTTCGAAACCAATGAGATTTAAATGTTTTTTTTATCTAATCAAAATTTTAGAACTTTTAAACTAAAATACTAATTCATATTCGACCGATGAAATAAAAAGTTTAATTTATTTGTGAACCACTCACACCTACAACAATTAGGTTATAGATTTGAGTTAAATCCTCTATCAATTAAGACAACATTCTGTATCACATATCTAATTAATCATATTTCAAGAGCAAGCTTTGTTAATAGATCTTTTATTAGGGGCAGACCTAACATAGGGCTAGTCAGGGCCCATGCCCCTCCTAAAATTTTATAAAAATTTATTAAGTTTATGATGTTAATATACTTACAAAATGTGGAAATGTACTAATGGTTGGAGACGTGTGTGACGGGTAAAACTAGTGAATATTTAAGCCTATGAATCTAAATATTTGTTGTCGTTCTCGTACCTTTTTATGTGGTTTTTAGGAAATAAACTAGGAAATGGTGGGTGTGAGAAAAATTGAAGGTTGAACCAAGTTCAAGAGGTGAAGAATTAACGAGGGCATCATGAAGCAAGCAAAAATCGTCAAGGAAAATGCGAAAAAGTGGGACAGGATAGTGGGGTTGACCCCCTGTCCACCAGCCCACAAAACGACCCTCACACTCCCTTTTACGGACCACAATTAGTCTGCCTTGCATGTTCTCAACCAAGCTCACCAACCAGCCCACACAACAGCCTCCTTTGCAGCCCAGTAGCTCCCATTCATGCCTCTTTCCAGCCAGCATTTCTAGCCCTTTCACGCACACCTGCATGCTCCCTTACATGCCACTGTCCAAAACAGCACCACACAGCCCCTCACCAGTCGTTTTCATGCCTACCAGCGTGCATCCCTGCCTTCCAGTGTGCGCCCAAGCTTGATTCCCAGCACAGCCACTGACCTGCGCACTTCTGCACAATCCTGCCTGCCAGGCAGCGCGCCACTCACCAAGCTGCAGCAACCAATGCACATAGCAGCGCATCTCTTCTTCAAGAAGCCACAACAGTAGCATACTCACAGCCCCTGCAGCAGCACAACGTGCTTGCTTGCACGCTTCTTCGTCTAGCAGCTCCCAAACCAGTGTGACACACTGCCAAGATCCCATTGCGTTAGGCATCCAACCAAGGCAGTGTGCGACTAAGTTTAGACAAGGGCAATTTCGACTTTTGCCTTGTCTACTCGTGTCCTAGTCTTGAAGGAGATGTAAACATTCCCCCAAATGATGAAAGAACCAACCTTTGAATGGGAGGAGCAGCCCCTAAGGCTCCAGCAAGTTTGTTCCACCATTTCCAGGCCAAGGGAGCAAAATCACTCCCTCTTTACATCATTCAACGTGGAAAAGAGGTAGGGAGGAAGTTCTACCTTTTTAAGGAAGGAGAGACACTCTTGGAAAGGAGAAAGCTTCACGCCAACCCCATAAAATTTACTTACTTCTTTTTGTTTGTGTTTATTGTTGAAATATGTTGATAATGCATTGTATGGTTGATTTTCCCCTTATATTTATGAACGAATTTGTTTTCTAGGGTTGTAATGTAGCCAAACTATGTAGTTTGACTTGTTATTTATCATTGAAGCTTGTTTTTCCATTGTAGTCTACCACTTTGATTGTACTTAATATTTAGAAGTTAATTGATCACTAATTAAGATATTTAGTAACCGTATTGAACTTGGAAAAGGAATATATATGTTAGGACCCCAACTGAAGTGATATGAGTAGCATGAGATAGGAATATATTTGTGTTGCTTGTGCAATCATCATTGTGTAATCTATAGTTAGTGAACTTGACATAGTTGACTCACATAAGAATATAATGGGTTATGTGAGCCTAAGTTTGTCCATTAGACTATCAGAAGAGGCAGGTGGATAGAAAGGTATTACTCAATTGAGGATAAAATGGAGATATAGTGAGAACGATGGATGATCAAGTTGAGTGAATTAGTGAGGTGAAGTTATAAACCTATAACTCTTACGCTATTAGTTTAGTCTTTAATTCTTAATTGTTAAGGATTGAGTGCCAAATTTAATTTTTTGTGGGCGTGTCCCACTCTTCAACCAGCTCCAGGGTTTGATCCCTCCTTTGCACATTTATGTTTTTATATTTTTATACACATTTGTTGTTTAACACTTTCTTTGCACATTTACTTTTTTACATTTTTCTTAACACAGTTTACTTACCAACAGGACAAATCTTCAAACTTAATATGTTTTGACTTCATAAACTTTTATATACTATCATGAACTATGAAAAAAAATCCTAAAATCTTAATATACATCATTCAATAAATCCTAAAATCTTAAACTTTAAAATTATTGCATTAAAATTGTCCAAATATTGTCCTGATTCAATTAATATATATATATATATATATATATTCTTACTTTCTAATCTTACTTTATTTAGAATCAATAACATTTAGAAGTTCAAAAAATTTTAAAATAGAGTTTATATTTCATTGTATAAATTTATTGTTGTTTATTATAAATACTTTTTTTTTTTTCTGTTGTTGTAAAATTAAACTGAAATTGTTTTCTAATAAATGCATATGATTTATGTCTTATTTAAAATAATAATTTTTTGAGTAAATAATAAATTTATGTCGTTTATATATATATTTTTCATTTTTATTTATTTTAATATTTTCATTAGAATTTTTAAGCATAAGATTACTTACTTTAATAAAGTATTATATATATTTCACTTTATTTAAATTATATTATATTATCAAACTTTGTTTTATATAAAAACATTATATATTTAGTATGAATGTCGATATTTTTATTACTCTGATCATGATCATGTGTCCCCTCTTAACAAAATTTATGGTTCCGTCATTACTTTTATAATATAAGTCAAGCATCTATTTAAGATCCCATGCATCAATTTCTCAAGCTTCTGTAAAGTCATCCCTCAAAAGAATAATTATGGACCTCTAGGCTTATTAGGGCATGTTTGGGATAACTTTTACTTTTAGCTTTTAGCAGTAGAAGAAGAGAAGTAGAAGTTTGAGCTTTCTAGATGCTGTTTGGATTATATATTTCGAAAGAGCTTTTAAATTTAGAAGAGCTTTTAAGACTGTTTGGTTAGAATATTACTGAAATCTCTTTTATATATGATATGACTTTTATACCCTTTTAGAAGAGCTTTTTAATGTGTTTGGATGAAATATTTCCAGTTATCACTTACATAATATATATATGTTATTTTTAAACAATTTACCATATAGACATATATGTAACTTATTTTTCAATTATATTTACTTAAACTTTGCTATTTAAAATATCTAAAATAATAAAAATTAAACTAAAATTACACATACATTTATGCATAATAATATATACAAATTATGTCAATAATTTTACATAAAATTATAATGATAAAGATAAATAATAATAATAATAATAATTATCTAAGCATTAATTCTCTTGCAATTCTATCACGAACAAGACTCATCTCACTTTCTTCTATCTCTACATTAATGTTGAATTCTTCATCTTCTGGCACATAATCTTGATTTTCATTATATGACTGAAACTCAACATCTGCAATAGCCTCTCTTCTTATGAAATTATGTAAAGCCATTGAAGCCGTAACAATGGCTACTTGCTTGTCAAACTTATAATTAGGCATGTTATGCAAAATTCTCCATCGAGCTTTCTACACACCAAAACTACGTTCAATTACACTACGTAATGATGAATGCACATAATTAAATGTTTCTTGACTGCCTCTTGGTTGACCACTATTACGAAATTCTGGAAGATGATATCGTTGTCCTTTATATGGAGCTAAATAACCCTTCATATTTGGATATCCTGAGTCAACTAAGTAGTATTTATTTGCAATAAGAATTAGACAATAATGAAACAATATTATTCAAAGTAAAAGCATAATTATAGTTAAAAGTATTAGTAATAAATATAACATACCATTAGGTGGTTTTGGAAATTTTAACTCAGTGTTTCTCAGTGCTTCCAAAAATATTCGTGTATCATGTGCAGATCCCTCCCATCCAGGCCATACAAATGTGAAAAGCATATCAAATCCACATACTGCCATTATATTTTGAGTAGGAAATCCTTTCCTACCAATATAAGGAATCTGTTCATTCACAGGAAGCGATGCACGAACATGTGTTCCATCTATAGCCCCAATGCAATCCTATCAATAGCCATAAAAAAATATAATTTAATTTAATTTATAAACAAATCTATGTGTGCATTTACGTTTCAAAAATTAAATATAAATAATAATACCTTAAAATATGGCCAGTATTTACAATTACTTCGAATGTAATATGGAACTTGATTATAATCTTCAGGTGGCTTAATTTCATCAAAAGCAAGCATGATCATTTTGTTGAGTACATTTTCAAATTGTCTACTCACAGTTTCACCTGAATGTTGAAATTGTTCTTGAATCATTCTATTTCCAACTCCATGCCCTAAAGTCATCAAAAACATACCTACTGCCTCTTCAAGTCTAACCCCTTTAGTGGAAGTTAATCCATAACTTCTTAATCTATCACATAATTTACCAAAGACATGCTTCTCCATTCGAAATTGCTCATGACAGCGTCGTTCATTTCCCTCAAGTATTTCCCTTATAAACATCCATCCTGTATGAGGAGAATTTCTGCATGGCTCTTTTATTAACAAGTTATTATGCTGATATACAACCGTTCTTGTTACTGCATCAACAAGTTCATCAAACTCCATACAATCTTTTATAACTGCATCCAATACTTCTTCTTCCATGTCTGTCTCTGAATCTGTATCCATTCTAAATTAAATATTCAAAAAACATCAAATAAGATTCATGAGTTCAAATTTTAACTAATAAGCTTTGTTTATATCACAATGGACTGGAATCAACAAGTCCATATCAACAACATGTTTCACACTAATATAATCTCTAACATGTAAAAAATCTTAGAATTTATTAATCAAATAAACCATCAAAACCTACACTTTCCATTAATCAGCAACATAAAACATCACAATATAATTAATAATATTATATTTTAACATAATATATTTATACATATACAAAAAGTGTCATATTTTATAAAGTGACAATGCACTTGATTATTACATAAATAAAGTATGTTCTTACAATACACAGAGCATTACAAGTGTATTATAAGGACATCACAAGTGTCATAAGTGTCACCAAAAAGTATATCAATATACAAAAAGTGACATTTTTCAAAAGCATGTCAATATACAAAAAGTGACATTTTTCAAAAGTATGTCAAATCTACAAAATGTGACATTTTTCTTAATCCATCCATTGCTCCTGTAATTAAGATTGTTGCTCTTTCAACCACTTAACTTGGTATTCAGGTTCCTTTAATGCTACAAAGATCTCCCTATTAGCCTTCTTTGCAAACAACCTAATACCTATCATAAAAAGAGGAGACATAGGTTCACATTCCGGAAGAGTTGCTAACTTATCAACAACCTCTTGAACACTACATCCAGGTGGATCAGTACGTATATATGAACTTCTATTCTTGATGCTTTCACAAAGTTCCTCAAGGTGTTTGGATAATTTTGATGTAGCAGAAATTTTTTTCTTCACTTTTTTGAATTTTTTTCTATTTGGTTCAAGTGATGTTTTTTTACGGTTGCTACATTCTACTTCTTCATCATGATTACTTTCATCGGACTCTAAACTAGCAGCTACATCATCAACATTATCATTTATCATAGATGTTTGTGTAAACAAAGGAGGCATCAAACCAGAAGTTGGTGCCCAAGCCCTAGCTCCTGTTGCTGTAACATCTCGAAACAATTCATCTAACTTGAATGCATGCTCCAATCCTTTCACGCGAAATTTTGAAGCTTCAGGATATTTCTATTATAATTTTTAAGTTAGTGTATGAATTATGAAAACATAATTAGAATAAACATAAATACAATTCATATATAATTTATTTGGGGATACCTACTTGTAGCTTAGCTTCCCACCATTCATCTGAAGCCTCGACGGTTTGCTTTTCCATATTCCAACCAATTCCAGTCTCTCCTCTCAATAAGGAGTCCCACAGTTGCCATTCTTTCTTAACATTATCCCAATGATTCTTAAGTTGTTTTCTTTCATATTGTCTACCGGTTGTCCTGTTAAAGTTTTCGATGAAATTTTTCCAACCTTGTTTGTTTAAATGTGTTCCACTTCCATTACCTGCTCGAACTTGTTCGACAGCCAGATCAACCCAAATCTCATGTGTTCGTAAATCCTATATTGCTTTTGTTTTTCTTTGTGTTCCATCATTTTCCATCTAATAAAAAAATTAAAATTAAATCAAATTAATAATCAAATTGAATCAATTTGAATTATTTTTCTTCTGCATATGATTACTTTTAAATTATATAGTAGATCTTTTGGACTATCTCCACCTACCTAGGTTCCTCCTAAAGTTACCTATATTCCATATGTCAACATAGCATTTACTGTTTTGTTAATTTAAATCAAAACTTTTATCAATTACAAACATGTAAACCCACTGTCACATATATTTGACTACTTGTTAAAGTTTCTGACTATGACTTTTGTGTTTGCTATATGGTTTATAATATTAAACTATTTGTTGAAGCTTTTGACCTATACATTAACAAGAAAGTAAATATTCAAAGATATCGAGCGGCATGAACCGTTACTAATTTAAAAAAAGGCATGAACTGTTCCTCCTAAAGTTACCTATATTCCATATTCCAAAAATAGAGGGCTGCTTTGACACAAGTAGCTAATATGTCTAGCTGGGACTCAGACCAACATGATGGGTAATTTATTTCTTCTTCTCCCTGGTTGTATTATTATTGACCCTAAAGAATGTTAAAATTCTTACAACTTGTACTTTATAAGAATATGAAAAAGGTTTCTGAAATCATCTACACATTTGTCCAAGTATATGGATCCTCAAATATAATGATTAAGTAGCTGTATACGTGCACCAACGTTTTCAAAGAATAAAAAAGAATAATAATAATAATAATAATAATCAATTCAAGTTCAAGTAACCTGTATGTGCACATCAACTAGTCCAAATCCAATGTTTTTATGCGTAGAATGTTTGGAAGGATATGTAGCATAGTCAATCTTCAATGTTGATTTGGCCTGATGTTTGGCTAAAAATGATGAGCTCAATTATTCTAGCACAATTGCATCTTTCTGCCATATCATATGTATATTTTGATTTGACCAAGAAATGACAGCCTACAAGACTAAAAGACTACCTTTAAGCATGATCCCTATTAAAAGGAAACATAGAGACAATTGATGCTCAACCAAATTGCATAAACGCTGTTGGATTTTAATTTAATGTTAAGACCGGCCAAGAAGCCAAGCTGTTCTTTGCCAGAAGTTGGTTTATCTTATTGTTGTTAACTTGTTGGTTTCTAATAATATAACACTTACAAAAAGTATGTCATCAAAACCGAAAATATCACTGTCAGTAAGAATAACAGTACTTTATTTTCTCATATATCAATGGTAGTGCAGAGTTGCGTGTTTATGCATGTTATAAGTTTAATTACATGCATATATATATATATATATGTATGTATGCATATACGTAAATTATTGGTTTCTATTAAGAAAACACTTATTATTAGATGTCAAAACCTAAGCTATCAATAAGAATAACACATTATTTTGTGTTGCAGAGTTTCATATTTATATATGTTATAAACTTATACATATTATACCGGAGGGGGCTTTCGGGTCAGCATGTGGCACATTGGTGCAGTGGACAGTCAAACATTAATGTCATGTTTATATGTGATAGTGAATGTATAGAGTGCTCTAATCGATTCAAAATATTTATCTTTCATTCTAGTTTTAAGTGACAAAGCCATATATTTCAAAAAAAAAAAAAAAAAGTGACAAAACCATATATTTCATACTAATTGCTAATTAGTAGTATGCTTAATTACTTGATTAACAAACCATTAAAAACTTCGACGAATGAGAAATTATTCACTACTTGTTTAAATAAGTTTGACATCTTGAATTTTAGTATGCTATTGTGATAAAATAAAAATAATTGGAATCACTAGGCTCATCTGTAATTTTAAAAAATATATAGAGATAGATGTCATATAAAAGCACATGGTGACTTCGGTTAACAACATTCTTGGAGAATTACAACCATGTACTTGAGTAAGATATGCACAGACGTTTATAATAAACAGGCAGAGTTGTAACCTTTTTATATCTACACCAATTTGTTTATTTAAAATAATAAGTTTCATGGTAGTAAAAGAATATCTTGAAGAAGTTTGAAATCCATGATACGTTTGTTCCAACAAAATGAGTAATGATTTAATAGTTGAAATTGTTTTGAATGATTTTTCAGTTCTTGTGTTGAAGTATTGTTGCGGATCCGAAACCAAATAGATGCATTGCAAGCTTTTAGACATTGCAATTACACTAAAAATTAAAAACATACATCACTATTACAACACACAGAAAACACATCAACTAAAAAAAAAAAACAATAAATCAAAAAAAAATTCAACAGATTAGGTTTATATGTAAATCCTAAAATTTAAGATAATTTCTTTATTATTCTCTTGATGAAGAACTTGAAACAATAAATTTACTTCTACAAATAATTTACCTTGATGAAGAACAGTAGAGCTGATGATTGAAGAACAGAGAGCAGCGATTTCTCTACCCTTTCATTTCACCCTTGCCATTGATGAGTCTAAAAAATTCTTATCAGAAGGAAAACAGAGATCTATATATATATGGAGGTGAGGATATAAAAGGAAAATTTTATTTGTTGTTCACTAAAATAAGGGTAAAATGGGAATTATAAAAATTTCATTAAAACAATTTGGCTTCCCGTGTTTTCATTTCTCCAGCAGATTTTCATTTGTTAGAAGCTCTTCTTTGCAAAGCATGGTAGGTGTAGCTTTCACTTGAAGGGCTTTTAAACATCATAAGCTCTTTTTCTTGAACAATCCAAACGGGCCAAAAATTGCTTCTGGGCTTAGAAAGAGCTTTTGGAGGGTCCAAAAGCTATGCCAAACAGGCACTTAGTTCTGGCATTATATGCCCTCTGCTTGAGATGCAATGTACATATGTTTTCTCACTTTTTCATCTTTCTCTTATTCTTTTTCAATTCTTGCTGCAGAGGCTCAGGATAATGAGCTCAAAATGTATTTGCATGGTCACCTCAACAGGCATGCTTAAGCATAAGAGAAGTGCTTATCTTCAACATCATCAAATTTCCTAAATTAGAACTTCTGTATGCATTTAAAAGGCTAGTGATTATTAATCCGGCAACTAGCATGACAAAAGCGGCATTACATCATTTGCAAGAAAAGCTGACATTTAATTTTTGTTCTCATAAATCGCTCTGATCAATGCAAAGCCAGCCACGAAAACAATATCCGCAGGCAGAATGAGTATACTGTGCAAGCACGGAAAAGATGAGAAAAAAGAGCTAAACAGCTTACCCCAATCAGCCCAACTGAAGCTGCCACGTTTAGTGTTTTTGTATAAACCAGCTTGGATCAATGTATATGCCAGCTGCCCAAATTGATAATGAACAAACACATAATTAAAGCAGTACTACAGCATGTAGTTTAATAAATAATAAATAAATAGAATAAAGAACAAAAAGAAGCAAATATTCACAGATTGCAAAGCAGATAAAGCCGCTGAATCACTGGAACACAAAGGTTACTCGCCTTCGTCACAAAGTGGACATAGAAATAAGACAAATTATACAAGCATCAAAAGCTAAATATCCCAGAAGAAAATAATGTCGTGAACTTACAGGTAAGATAGCTTGTTCGAGCCCAAACAAGTTAGGCTTGCGTGTGCAGCAAGATAATACGCTTTCTACAGAGAAAGATTAAAGTCACGTGATCTTAGTTCTCCAAGTCTTGTTCAACAATCAGCCCAACTGCAACCGGGATTCTTTTTAACTTGCTTCTCTCTCATTGCCTTTCTAACTGAAGACGATCTTTCCCATTCTTCAGAGGTAGCAAATATGTTTGACAGCTGTACATAAGCGCCAGAGTTTGCAGGATCAAGCTCAATGATCCACTCTGCCACCTTATTCCCGAGATTCATATCTCCATGAGTCACGCAACCTCTTAGGATGGATGACCACATGCTTGAATCTGCATGAAAAGGCATCTCCTCAATAAGATTGACTGCTTCCTCAAGGCAACCAGCACGAGCAAAAAGATCGACCATACAAGAGTAATGCTCGATCTCCGGATCAATATGGTACTTCCATTTCATTGCATGAAACCATTTCCTTCCCTCTTCCACTAGTCCACAATGATCACACGCAGACAGTACTGCAGTAAATGTAATATTAGTGGGTGTGACACCAGCATTCTTCATTTTATTGAACAAGGCTAGTGCTTCATATCCATTGCCATTTGTAGCATAACCCATCAACATTGAATTCCAAGAGATAACGTCGAATTCTGTCATTGCATCAAATAATTTTCGTCCGTTCTCAACAAAACCACACTTGCAATAGAAATCAATGATGGAAGTAGAAATAATCTGATCAGATTCAAGCCCAGTTACAATCACTCTAGTGAAAACCTGCTCACCAAGTTCAATTGAAGCAATACTACCACAGGCACTGATAATACTAGCCAGGCTAAACTTGTCCATCCTCAGATCTAGTTTATTCATCTTGCAGAAAAGATCTAGTGCTTCAATTGGGTACCCATTCTGGCTAAAACCTACTATCATTGAATTCCATGATATCAAGCTTCTATTTGGCATCATATTAAAGATCCGTTTTGCGTCTTCAATTCTTCCACAACTGGCACAAGTAGTGATCATGGTATTAAGCAAAATAGTATCATATACTCTGAACTCACTGAATAAATTGCAAGCATCAGTTGGCCTTCCACACTTGGAGTATGTGTCAACTAGAGCACTAGCAACAGTAACATCATTAATTACTCCAACTTTACAAGCTTGACCATGTACTTGCTCACAGTATTCAAGTATGTCCAAAGCACTACAGGCACTCAAAATACTGGCAAATGTCGAGGAGTCTTGCTGAACTCCATTTATCCGCATCTCACGGAAGAGAAGTAAAGCTTCCATTTCGTCATTATTAGAAACATATGCAGAAATCATTGAATTCCACAACATAACACACTGATTACTTGCAGAATAAAAAATTCGGCAGGCATCAAAAATTCTACCACAATTTGCATAGCCCCATATCAATGCTGATAAAGAAAAATCATCAGGTTCATTCACCATATTGAGAACATGATTTGCACTAACGAAATCACCACACTTCGCATATAAATTAACCAGCGAACTACCCAACATGGAGTCGAATTGCAGTCCAGCAGTGAGTATATATGAATGGACTTGCTTGCCATACTGAAGAGCAGCCAAATGAGCACAAGCTCCAACAACGGTGGTTAAAGTAAAAGTATCAGCAGACAACCTTTGTAATGGATCGGAATTCAACTGCTTAAACAGCTTAACAGCTTCCCATGCACACCCATTTCGGACATAACCATGAATCATGGAGTTGGAAGCCACTGCAGTTTTCCTGGGCATGTGATCAAACAAACTCCGTGCAACCTCCAGCTGACCAGCTTTGGTGAAACCCAAAATAACAAGGTTCCACGAGAAATCGTTCTTGTGGGGGTGGGGCATCGAATAAAACAGCTCCAATGACTTGTCTTCGTGCCCCAACTTCACGTAACCTTCAATCATTGTGTTCCAAGAGAAACAGTTTCTGTGGGGCATTTCGTCGAACAAACGGAGTGCGTAGCTCGCCTGCCCACAACGCATGTACATGTGTAGAAGGCGGTTTGCCATTGAAAGACTGGAATTCAGGAAACCCTTTTTCAGGAAGAGGAGGTGGAGCTGTTTTCCAAGGTCAATGGAGTTGCAGGATTGCAGTAAGCGTTGCAGGTTGACATCCATGGTCACTCGTCGACTTTAAACACAAGCCTGCAGTCCAAACAAATGCAGATTTGAGTTTTTGTTTGCTTTTCATCCTGAAATACTCCAGTTTTCATCTTATCCTCAAAACAACCTAGATAACCAACATGTGATTAGTCAGGTTCTATGACTTTAATGGCCTAAAACTAATTTTTAAAGATTACAAACTCTAACCAAGACATTCTTTAATCTTCAATTCTAGTCTTCAAAGTCTTGATGGACTTTCCTGGATTCAAAATTGAAACTAATTTAACTATCAAGAATAATCATCCAATGGATTAGGCCATAAAATATGTTTCTTGAATTTTAGACCTAACATGCGCTGCACTTGCTAGTGAAAAAATTGAAAAACTCTTAGGTGTATACATCAACTATGTGCCTGACCAAGGCTGTCGCAAGCCCCGCTTGCAGCTGTCCTTACGTGCATGGTAGCCTTGCGACTGCCGTTCATGTGCGGACATCCCTAACTAGGGCTGGCAACAGTTGCAGCTATTGCGTTGGTGTAGCAACAAGTCTGTAGCCGTCGTTGTCGCAGGCCACACTCGCCACTGAAGGACCTGATTGACGATCAAACCGTTCAGATTGAAGCCCCACATCTGTTGAATCTATTATCCAAATTTCAACTTGATCCAATGGTTAACGAAGACTGCACGTTTTAGTCCTAGTGTTTTGATCACTATTGTTTTGAAGGTCAAACTCACTACAGGAAGCTCGATGATCTGACCGTTCAAACTCAAGATCTATGAGTTCTTGACGAGCCGAACAAATTTCAGCCCAATCTAACGATGGATTAGGAAGATATGGCCATATCACGAAAATTGCAACTACTGCACGATGCAGTAGAATTTCAGCCAACACTTCAGTTTCGTTCTTCGCGCTTGATATTCGAAAAAATTTTAACCAAATATTATGATTTTACAACATAAAACAAACACCACGAATCACTTAAAAATTTAATCAAACTAAATTAGACAAAAAACCGTATAATTAACGATTAATCCTTACAAACTAAATTTGTCAACATGAATTAAAAATACGCATATCATTAAATAATTAGTATCTCCTCTATGACATATAAAAATTCATAATTAAAAAAAATCACTAATTATTGAGTTAATAATTAAATTAGCAAAATCGGAGCTCTAATATCAATTGAAAAAAAAAATTGATTTGTGATTAATGTAAAAACATGAATTAAAAAAAGTTTTCCAAAACAAAAGTATCTGATTGACACCACTAATAACAATTCAATAATTATAAATAAATAAAATCGAATTTTACATTGCATGAACATTAAATTGATCATTTTTTATTTGTATATTTTTCATTACTTGATCTTCTTTGCTATGATCCTTTACCAATAAATCGTGTGTGGTCATGATCTTGAAAATCTATTCACTATTCTTTTCTCAGAAGAATGCTTGCAACCAAAAAAATCAAATAAAAAAAAACGATGAGAGGCAACACAGAATAATCAACAACTAATATTTAATTATTATGTGAACATTTATAGTGTTGTGGAACACATATAATTGGACGCTTCAATTATATTCTTCTTTTCTCGTTTCTTATAGTGAAAAAATTGCTTAGCAATTTGCGACAGCAAACGAACTACGGATAACGCTGAAGACAAGATGACAATGGTTGATCTCAAGAAACAAAGCAAAAGTAAGACTACATTATACTCCAGGTTTGGAAGTGAAGTCGGGATGAATGAATCTCCAAATAAGAATGGTGGGGTAGTTCCAAGTAGATGAAAAAAGGAAAGAGTCATTAAAGAAAAAAGCCAATTTCATTTCCATGAAAAGAAGGATTTGCTTATTATTTGGGTAGCGATACGGGCATAAAGGTGACAGACCCTGTTTTTATACGTCCAATCTCGTACATATAGCAACCCACTGACAACCCTACAGTGGCCCTCCAATCGATATCTGATCTGCTTGAAAGGTTCCCGTGAAATTAAGCTATTTTTTCTTTATTAAATATCCTTTTAGAAATCTCTTTTCTAACAGAAACGGGCGAATTTTTTTTTTTCATATGATTATAAGATAATTTTATAAAATTTTGGACGATATAATGACTACTTTTTTGAAATTGCCACCCTACAATTTTGTACAAAATTTATACACTTCTAAAATCAAATAATTTTCCCAAACTTCTGGATCTCAGGTTTTCATTTTCAATCCACAAGCAATCACAAACATATTATCAATTTCAAAGATAAATTAAAATATATTTACATGTTATGCATATATTCATTTATACATTTTTTGGGATCATAAGAAAGTTATACAATCATTTATATACAAATTTTTATCAATGTCCTAAATACATTCATACAATCATCGCAGCGCATAATTCGATCTATCTAATCTTGAGCTGAAGTCCCTACTACTGATATACATGTCCCTGCATTTTCCCCTGAGGAGGTTTTGTTTATAAAACATAAAATAACATGTGAGTTATATGAGCCCAGTGAGTATCATAAGTTTTCATTTCAAGATTAACTTTATAAAATAAACCTCTATTTAATTTTAAAACATTTTATAAACCTTTAATCGTTGTAATATCAAAAATTAGTTTTTCTCTGAAACTCATATTTCAAATAAATGCATAGGTAAATAATTTTCATAGATATAATTCTATTACATTGTAAAACTGAATAATAAAGCAATATATTGTGTACTTTTAGTTTTATGCTGAAAAATGTAAGTAGTGGCGGCACTACTGTTTTCGAAAAATCTCTGAATAAAGCAAGTCAACCACTAACGGTCTGTACCACATGGTATCCTAGGTATAGAGTGGAATTTTACCTTGCTCCAGTCTTCACGAAATTTTTCCTCATTCAGGCCATCTATTCGGTTTTACGTAGCGAAAATTTTCTCTCGCTACGGAACGATATTTTTTCTCACTCAGGTGAAAGCTAGCTAATAATATGGATGACACACAAAATTGAACGTGAACTGACACGATACAGTCTCTTTTGTGGGTTTCCTACTACTGTTAGTGACAGAGACCCCCGACACTGCTAATGTACGCTTAGGGTACTCAACCTCAACCGAAGATATCTTATACGTACAAGGCATACTATAGGTTTACAATTACATTTCCAGTAACTTGTTTTTCATCATAAAACACATTTTTCATATAAACTTTTCAAGTTCCTAATATCCATATCTCATAAAACAATTTTCATAATTCATGCAAAATATTTTACATAGAATTCATTTATTGCAAAATCAATCTTTAACATATCATGGCATCAATTTTCAATATATTATATCAAAACGTTTTTAAAGATACACTCACCAATTATTAACTCACAATAATACACAATTTAGAATTCCCTCAATTCCAAATCACCTACATAATTTTCATATTCCATGTTTAGACAATGTCACCACCAAAATAATTCGTACATGTACTTTCAATATCTTACATTAACACGCAAACACCTATACTTTATGAAAATTTTGAAATATCCCTTTTTCAAGTCGAGATAACCCTAATTATTTGCATATGCATTTCATTCAAATTTTTCAATAATTAAGCATGTAAAATGCTTCAATTAAAGTCCAAACATCACATAAATGCATTAAACACATTTTTTTACCCTTTTTCCCTTAGTTGGCCGAGTTCATACCAAACTTTATACCATCAATTGTATTCACTTTTCTCATCATAAACACCTTCAAACACATGTAAAACAATACCATATCAAGTCATTCATCAAAACACCACATTTGTACAATAGCCTAAGCTTGGTCGAATACATAGCACTTAGTTAACCATACTTTTGATTTTCATTTCAACTTTCTAACTTGATATTTTAGCATAATCTCATTAAATCACTTCAAATAAATCAAACATAACAAGAATCACATCACTTCTTCTTGGCCGAGCAACATACCCTAACCTACACTAAAACCTTTTCAAGTTTTTCACTTGAAATCTATGCAAAAATCACATCAAATTCCATGGCAAGAAATTCAACATCTTAAACATCATCAATCCAAGCTTAAATAAAAAATCATCTTAGTTAGTATGCTTACCAATTTGTCATTGATCACTTGATTTACTTTCCCTCAAGTTTAAGACTTCAAAACTTTAAATCTGTACATAAAAATTTTATCAATATCACATGCAGTCCATTGACAGCTTTGATCAAACTTTTTCACATGATAACTTCATGAAAACTTAAACTTTTTCATTTGAAAATCACTTACCCTTGTTAGATAACCTTCCTAGACTTAATTACAACATTTTGATAGGTTGAAAACCACTTAAAATTTGCTTGGATTGCAAGAGGAACAGCTGTTGTCCTAGGTTCTATTTTGTTTCCGCCGAATTGCTCTCCCTCTCTTTCTCTAATTTTCTTACTTCTTCTAGTCACTTATCCACTTATATTTATATATATACATATGACCTTAACAAATTGTCCCTCAAGTTTGAAACATAATTACATTCATGCCACTAAGTTAAATTTACCACTTTGCCATCATTAGTCTCTACACTCTTCCACCTTTTTAATTTTCAAAATTATCCTTACATGAGTTTCTAACTTATTTAATCAATCATGCCATTTCTTGAAATTTTTCTTAATAATAATTCCATGCTAAACCCTAATCGATTATCATACCACTTCTCGTATTCAAAATTGTTTTCGGTTTACTTCAACAATTTTATCAAGATTCCATTTTACATCCAAAAAATTCTATAGAAAGCCAATTACACCTCTAGACACTTTAAATTATTTCTTTATTCTATAAGTAAGGACATACTTGTACAACATATTAACAATGCTAGAATTGGAAGGGTGTATTACAAAAGGTACGTTTGAACAACTAAGGTTTATGCATCCCCATCTCTGAAGATGAGGGAAAGGTATCGAGATTTAGCATAGAATGAAAGTGTGGGATACAAAGGTAGGGCAGTACCCAAGCATCAGGAGATGTGAGAGACCTCACTTGAAGAAGTTTATTGTGTATGAAAGTCGCATAATCGAGGTAGCTAAGGGTTTAAAAAGACCTCCTACATTAGGAAAAGGAATAGAACTCCTTTGCTTAGGGAGATGGACGAGCTAGCAAGAGGACTGTATGAATCTACTATTTTAGTTCTAATAACACTAAAATTATTAATTAAAACTCTTTAATTAAATAATTAACTATTATTAACTTTAGAGTTACTTCACTAAAAGTCTAAGGTTGCATTCTCAAAATTACAAATGTTTTGCACAATTTGAATTCTTTGGTGTCTATTGATCTAATTATTGCATATGATTCGATTTTTCATGAGTAGATAATAATTAGAGATATATCATTAAAGTGCGTTATACCTCCATAATTCTCATTCAAAAGTTAAGTTTATTGTAAGAGTATTTTTGTCAGTGCAAGGGTATTTTATATTAATGCACATATCTTGGTGTCATTGAAACTTAAATTATTAATTAGATGATATGAACACTAAAAAAATGTGACAAATACTAAAATATTAAGGATCCCACAATATTTGATATATGCCTATAATATATTGTTGGAATTGTCTTAACATGAAATAACAAATTTTACTCAACATTTATTTCTTAATAATACTTATTAAAGTTTAAATAGAGAAAAAAAAGAGAGAGAAAGTAAAGAGAAGAAAGAAAGTTAGAGGTCATTTGTTTTTATCACTTTTCGCTCAATGAATCTAAATTATACTTATTAAGTTATTTTTATTTGTTTTCTTAAGTGATCAAACTATTTAAAATCATCCAAAATCACTGAAAAAAAAATTACAATTTCTAATTTTTAACTGAATACCAAATCACTTAATGATTTTTTTTTTTTTCTGTAGAAAGAAAAACGGAGCAAAAGCCCAAAGGAGAAAAGGAAAAACTAATGGAGAGCTTGAACTTTCTGATAATCAGAACTGATAATGAACTCTAACTCTAAAGGAACAGTAGATAAAAACACATCCTCCACCAACATATCAGAGCTTTTTTAGCTAACCAATCAAGAGCATTATTAGCATCTTGAGGCACAAAATGCAATTTAACATGTTAATTCTTCTCCATGTAATTCCAAATGTCTAGAAGAACAGACTTATATCAAATGGGAGCAGTATCCAAATGAAGAATTAAGTCAATGACCTTTTTACTATCAGACTCTACCAAAATCGTAAGAAAGTGTAAATCTCAGGCAAGACTTAAACCTGTAACACCCCTCCACCCGATTCCCATACGGAGCGGAAATCCAGACGGAAGATGTCACATTTCTTTACTCAAATTCTATTTAAACTGTTATAAAAGTTATTTTCTCTTATTAAAAATCAGAAAACGAAAACTCATTTATTAATAAACGAAAACACGTAACGGTTTCGAACCAAAATTCATTTATTAGTTTATTTCAAAAGTTTCTACTAAAAAAAATAGAATCACCACTAATAGCTTTATTTTAAATTCTTAATATTGAAAAACTTTAATATCATTTTCTCATGTATAATTTTAGAAAATCCGGCAAAGTTTTCTCTATTTTTCTGAAAATCCTAATTTAAAAATATGTAAAGAAAATGATAACATTTCTTTATAATCAATTTCTCAACTCCAATTCAGACCTCCCGTCCGATTCCAAACCACTTCAACACACAATATAATAATCATAATTTACTCTTGTTTTAAATTTTACATTTCACAACGAAACATATTACATAAAATATTTACCAAATAATATATAAAATTTACAAAACATAATACAAGATATAATTTATAATACTTACAAAACGTTAAACTTTACAAAATTTCATAATAATGTCCATACACGTGAACATACACACGAATATGCATATATATGTAGTACAAAATGGTGGTTATCCAAAATATGATGTTGGATGTGACTCATAAAAAACTGCAGGTACGTCGTCTTCAATCTTTATTTAGAAACTCAACTCACCTACCTACGCGTGGTAAATCCAACGCGCTAAGTATTTCTACTTAGTGAGTGTACACTTAATTTAAAAATCATAAAACTTCATTTTCTCATAATATAATTTCACAAAACCTTTTAACAATATTTGAGAGTTCAAAAGAAAATACAATTCATAAAGTGCATAAAACCTTATTTCAAATATGACTTTATAAAATTAAGTTTTTCTCAGTTTTAAATAAACCTTATATAACACATTAATATTTATTGACTGATAAATAGGTATAAACATAAAATTTCTTTTGACAGCATTATGAAGTGATTTTCAGCCAATATTTTTTGTTACTAAAATTCACAATTGAATTAATTTACTAATAAATATACATACAAAATACATATGATTTATTATTAGGCATATCAATTATATCTGTAAAAATTCTATTACACATCACTATGAAAACACTTACTATTTATTATACACATCAACTACATAATAATCATTTTCCATCTATTTACACATAATTTCACATATCAAACACATAAAGTTTGTTATTAAATGTAGCAATTCAATATTATATACATATTCATTTTAAATTTTTATAACAAATCCTAACGAAGACACTTTATTAAAAGTTTCAAATATCTAAATTATATACTTAATATACAGACTATTTCTTATTAATCCTATCAATTCGATTTGTAAGAATTTTATTACAAATTCCGATGAAAACATATTACTAATAATTATACTTATCAAATACATAATAATCATTTTTCATACATATATATATATATCTAATATATTTTTCTTTAATTAATATAACACGATTTCGTTTAATAATTTTCATTTCTCGAAATATTAGTTGCCAATTAATATTCCACAAATTTTCAAACTATTATAAGTTTCGCTAATGATCCAATTACTAAAAATTCCCAATGCAAGACATATAAAATTAGTTATATCTAGTTACAATTCACATACTTCTCAATTAATATTTCTAACGCCCTTTTTAAACTTTCATCTAAAAGTTACAAATCAATCACTTTATCATAATTATACAAACAATATAAATAAGTGATTTCTTTCCAACTTTTAATCAACTTATTTTTACTAATTGTTTTTTATTTTCTCAAAGCTCAATTCACAAATCCGGATTTCATAATTTTTCAAATATTTATAATAGAATATAAGAATATAATAAGTTTCATTTATCTTTTTAACACGATAACTAAATTTAAGTTTTACAATAATCAAATCAAACAAAATACATAAACGATCAGTTTTTCAAAGAAACCTCTATCAAACATGATTCAATATAAACTTTAATTACATAAACTTTTCTGAAATCCGTTATTAAACATATTTACACTATTATCCTTTCAACTCAATTTCCTATCATAATCCTAATTATATTTTCGAAAATAATACGTTATCGTCAAATAAAAATCAAAACACTATACGAATTTCAACAATATTTTCGTAATATATAAACTAATCATTTAAAAATTATCACCAATTGAAGAGGTCATAACATAATATCAATTAATAAATAAAAATTTTAACATTAATCATTTCAAATTTCATTTATTACACCACCTAATTACAATATTGCCATTTTTCTTTAATTAGAGCTCTTTGTAAAATTCTATCACGATACCATGGATTGATAATGGATTTCCTAGCATCGGTCAGACTAAACGACACCCTGACAATGGCCGCTCGATGACTATTCATCGGGTCGCATAACACAATCTGTTTCTGTTTTGGGACCGGGCACTCCGTGCCTTTCAAGGTTCATCATACAACGTCTGTAATCAATCGTAACTGTACAGTACTGCTAATAATCACCCTATGGGCTAGCCAACTATCAATCTCCACCTACTGGTAACTAATTTTATGCGGGCCCTTTATATTTTTCAAGATTTCAAAATTTTTAATTTAAAACGAGACTTTTAATCGCGTAAAATTTTTATTGCATATTTAAATCAATTCTTCGAATTTCTTCGAGGCACCACTTATGATCGTCTCAATTGACCATTTTGCTCCTAATTTTACTATCACATCTTAACACCACATTTATCACATTTTTCATGTTCTAATTTAGTCTCAAAAGAGAAGAATCTCAACGTTTTCAATTCCAAATCCATTATGCGTACCATCAAAATATGATATAATTAACACAATAACGGAAACAAAAAGATGAAAATACCCCTAAGGTACTCTACATTTCAAATTCAGCTATAAAGGGGTTTATTTTATGAAATTGTTTTTGAACTCGTTTTTTATCAAACAAACTCATCCAATGGCATGCAATTGTCGAATAATTAACATCCAGAACTATTTGATATCTCAAATAATCAAATTAAACAATTTTCAAAGGAATTTACACATGGATATTAAACTAATAAACGTAAATTTTCATTCCAACTATTATTTTATCATAAAACCCACTCAAATATCATTCAAATAACACGTAAATAAAAAAAAATGACAAAAATGCCTTTAGTTTCTTCTCCACTTAATATTTGGCCTACGGGGTTATTTTTCGAAAATATTTTTCCAAATCATTTTTCAACCAATTTTTCACTCCAATAACATGCCAACAACACACAAATAACATATAAAATTATTTAACACATCAAAGAAACAAATTTATCAAGTTTCAGATACATTTACATATTAATATCAAACTAATAAAAATAAAGTTTTTCAACGATGTGTACACCAATCTTATGGGCTTACTTTTTAGCTTTCCACACACCCAATGAGAAATTTTCAAGCCTCCCTAGCCTTCCTTAAGCCCTCTGAATTCAAATCATCGCTTAGGGTTTCAAAAATAAACAAAAATAAACAATAAACTCAAAATAATCATTCTAAATACTACAATAACTTTAAATACATGCATATTGATGCATTTTTGATATTTTTAAGTAAAACCCATTACAAAATAACTAACATACCTCTTTTGACCCCTTTGAAAATCCGAAAATCCACTTGAAAAATTGTTAGATTTGGTTGCTTTAGAGACTTAGAATAGGTAGATGATGGATAAAATAAGCAAAAGATTTTATTTAAAAGCTTAAATGAAAGAGAAAAAGTGAAGAAAATGAAAATGAAGATCACGGCAACAAGGGAGCTGAAGTAGGCAGAAGCTGGAGAAGAAAATAAAAAAATCTAGACAAAGCCACATTTTATAGTAACCAACTTTTTATAATTATGAAATCGCCCAAAATTGTCTTTATTTACACTTTGGCCCCTAAACTTTTCTCTATTTTCAATTTGACCCCCAATGACACGTGTCATGATGCCATACCCTTGCCACCCACCATTTCACTATCTCCTTCAAACTTTATTTTATTTACAAATAATTAATTTATTTTAATTTTC
This sequence comes from Dimocarpus longan, assembly GCA_022984855.1. Classification (NCBI taxonomy): domain Eukaryota; kingdom Viridiplantae; phylum Streptophyta; class Magnoliopsida; order Sapindales; family Sapindaceae; genus Dimocarpus; species Dimocarpus longan. Next base: position 18,955,091 of record CM041018.1, on the reverse strand, counting down.
ATTAACAATTTATTTTAAAAAAATAATAATAATAATAATAAATTCTTTATTCAACCCAAACTTATCTCATACAATACGATCCAATTTCACTTACTCATTTTCCAATCCTAACCTTCCCATTCTTTGACTTATTTTATTTAAATTCGAAAATAATTCTTTACACGAAAAAAAAAAAACGTTTCCGAAAATATTCAATTTCGCCTATTAACGATCAAAACATTTTTCAATAGCACGAATTTCATTAAATTCAAATTTATTCTCATTTAATTAATTACTTAAAAAATCAACGAATAATAATCGAATGGAAATAAATATCGAGACGTTACAAAGCCTCTCCAAATCACCCACAACTCAGCTTCCAGAATTGTGCAAACACCAAGAAATTTCTTAAAGCCTTCCTTAAATAAACCCTTCTCATCATGAATTAATCCCCTACTCGTAGCTCTTTCAATAATTTTTTCCAAGGCACCATCTATATTTAATTTGAACCAACCATCGAAGGCAGACTCCAAAAACAAATAAAACTCGAAGCTATGAGGGCAGGAAACTTACTATGACAACTCTCCAAGCAGTAGAAATAATTGAAGTCTGCTTATTAATAAAATAATCGCCATTCAAAGGCCTCATAAATTCTAGATCATGAACTGCTTGGTTTCTCCAAAACCAAAGGAAATAGCAAGTGATCGTGAAGGTAAAGGGCTAGATACCTTTCCTAGTATGGTTATTTAACACCTATTCATCTCTGTCAACTCTAAAAAACCAAATTTTCCAATTTTAAAGAATGAGCTTTATTTAGATCTCAAAAGCAAAAATATAATTTCTAAAAACATGCATATAATTTTCAATGGCATTGTTATACATTAAACAGAAGCTAAGGTAATAAGACCCATTCAAACTTTCTTAACATTAGTTAAAATTTTCTCATGCTGAAACTGCTAAAGAAAAAGCCTCATCCTTTGAGGGATTTTCACCTTCCATGGAATACTCCAAATTCTATCCTCTTGAAACCAGTTATTGCTAACAAAGGAATTATATGCATATTTCAACAAAAATGCCCATCAGTGGACACACTACAGATAGAGCGATCAATATCCACATTTTGATAAAGAGAAGGTAACATAGCAAGAAGGAAGACATTTTCTCTTCGACAAATAATTCCTTAAAAGAGACAAATTCCATCCTCCATTAACACTAACCAAATCAGACGCATTCACATTTATTAAATCAGAAGGGATAATATTAGTGCACCAATTAAGGAAAAGTCTTATATCTACAACCCACCTATCCGACCAAAATTTAACATTCTTTCCATTCCTAATTCACCATACAAGCTGATCGACAACGAAAAGAATGCACAAAACATAAAGCTTTTTAAAAGGCAGAGTTAGAAGCACCAATTTTCCATCATTATTAGTATTCAATCTGTATTTGGACCTGACCACATCACACCAAAGACCACTTTCAGTGAGAATTCCGTAAGCCAACTTCATGAGATAAGCTAAATTAAGTTTATAGAGACGTCTAAAGCCCAAACCACCAAACTCTTTCAAACAATAGATATTTTTTCAAGCAACAACACGAAGCCTTCTCCCCGAAATAGTATCTCCCCATAGGAATTGTCTACTGATGTTTTCCAATCCAAAATTATGCACTTAGGGATTAAAGCCGATTGCATGATATACTGTGGCAAGCTAAGGAGAATAAAATTCACTAGAGTAACTCTTTCTGCTATAGAAAGAACCTTACTCTTCCACCCTGAAAATCTATGATGTGTTTTTTCAAGAACAAAATTATAGGTATGTTTTGTAAGTCTGCCTGACCAAATAGTGGTACCCAAATACTTGTCAATATCATTAGTGTACTTAAATCCATTTCTTGTTGCGAGCTCTGAAGCCAATTGATTCGAAACTCCCTTAAAGAAATAAATCATAATTCTTTGGTCACTAACCAATTCCCCAGAAGCTTCACAAAAAGAATTCGAACATCTCTTGATGACATCAACTTGCACAACATTCGCCTTAGCAAAGAGAAGTAGATCATCTACAAACATAAGATGGGAAATTTGAGGACTATCCTTACTCATCACAAAAGGTTTCGATGAACCATGATTAACAGCATCTAAGATACAATATGTTAGCCTCTTTATGCAAAGGACAAAAATGTAAAGGGAAATTAGATCTCCTTGGTGGATTCTACAAGTAGGAAGGAAGGAATTCGATTTAGCATCGTTCTAAAGCACCTAAAACGAGGTAGAGTAAATACAATCCATTATCAAAGAAGAAATCTCAACCGGTATTCTAGCCAGAGTCATAGTTTCCTTGATAAAGTTCTAACTCAATCTATCATAAGCTTTTTCCACGTTCACCTTAACGGCCATAAAACCTTTTCTCAAATTCTTGCTTCTCATTGAATTAAAGATCTCTTGAGTAATCATCATTAGTTCAACGCCATAAAACTTAAATGACACCTCGAGATGGCTTTGTTATCATCCCCCTACGGATGGTGTCCATTTAGGTTGATCAAAGTTGACTTCTTAACGGATAGAATTTTTAGATGTATCTTCAGATTGACCTAGCTTACAATGGCAATTCTCAAGTTAAGTCTATAGAATCCCCGAAATGATGGGTCATACTCATAAAAGAAATAATAAATTATTAATTATCTTTTTTATCGAAAAACAGTAGTCAAATAATATAAGAATAAGAGCTATTATGTAATATTATTTAATTAAGAATGTCTCAGTCTAATATACAAATATTTGACCTACCCTACGACGACACCTATTTATGATATATTAGATTATCATGACATAGTAATTATTTTTAGGGTTTTTCATGATTCATTATTCATCTATCATGTATCACGTTTAATATTGTGTCAAAATTACATAATATTAACTTTTACAAATTGATATTAAATGTATTTTATTTTTTTTATTTTTATATGGCATCTCCGTTTATTTCTATTCTTGCTAATGATAAACTTAACAGGAAAAATTATTCAAATGGAAAAGTAATATGAATGTCGTCTTGGTTTGTTAGGACCTTAAGTTGTTCATGACTTGGTCTTGTCCTTTCCAACCAACAGATAATGTTGGACGTGCTGTGTGTGAGACCTATCAAAAATGGGTCACAACCAATAAGAAGGCTCACTGCTATTTATTAATAGGAATGTTCGAGATGCTTGCTACCAAGCATGAGTTAATGACAATAACAACTTAGATGTTGGAGTCATTACAGGGCATGTTTGGGCAATCTTCTAAGAAACAACAACACGAAGTTGTTTGTGCTATTATAACTATTAGGATGAAAGAGGGTACATCTATTCAAAAGCATATGTTGAAAATGGTGACCCACCTTAACATGGCCGAAAGCCATGGTGGGGCTATAGATGAGTGTAGACAAGTGGGTATGATACTAAAAACTCTTCCAAAGAGTTTCATGCAATTTAAGACCAACTATGTTATGAATAAATTGACTTACTCACTTATATAGTTGCTTAATAAGCTCATTACTTATGAGTTTATGAATCAGGACAAGAGTAAGTTCGATGAAGCAAATGTTGTTGAGTCTTCTTCTTTTGCTAAAAACAAGAGAAAAAAAAAAAACACTGGAAAGGCTAAAGTTAAGCCCAAGAAGCAAGCTACTGAGAAAAAGAGCAAAAAGGGCTCCAAGGCCATCAAGCCTAAAAGAAAATGTATCCATTGTAGTGTTAATGGGCATTAGAAGAGGAACTGTTCTAAGTACCTCAATGAGCTTAAAGAAAATAAGATGAAAGGTAAATATGATTTACTAGTCATTAAATTATGTTTTGTGGAAGATGATTCATCCCCTTGGATAATTGATTCAAAAGCCACTAATCATGTTTGTTCTTCTTTGTAGTTGATTGATTCATATAGGCAGCATGATAAGGGTGAGTTCAACATATGAGTCGGGACTACAGAAGTTGTTTCAGCAAATATAGTACGAGAAGTTAGACTTCGTTTCAATAATAATTGTTTTATTATTATGAATAATGTTTATTTTATTCCAGGTTTTAAGAAAAATTTCATTTTTATATCCAAACTTTTGGAATTTAATTATTTTATTTTTTTTTAATAATAACTCTGTTATTATTACTAGAAATGGTTTGAAAATTTGTTCATGCATATAAGAAAATAATTTATATATATAAAGATTATTAATGCATAACCTACTACTTAATACTAAAATGTTTAAAGTTGAAAAACCAAAGACAAAACGATAAAAGATTTCTCAAAACAATGACACATATCTTAAGCATCTAAGACTTTGTTATATTAACCTTGATAGATTAGATAGACTTATAAAGAGCAGATATTTAAGCGAGTTAAAGATCAGTACTTTACCTATTTATGAATCATGTCTAGAAGGTAATATAACCAAAAGACCTTTTATTGGAAAAAGGCTTAGAGCTAAGGAACCGGTAAAGTTTATACATTCGGATGTTTGGGGTTCTATGAATGTTAAAGGTAGGGGAGGTTATGAATATTTCATCACCTTTATTGACGATTATTCCAAATATGAGCATGTTTATCTAATGTAACAAAAGTAAAAAGCTTTTGAAAAGTTCAAGGAGTTTCAAGCTAAAGTTGAAAATCAATTAGGTAAAACATTGAAACTCTATAATCAGATCGTAGAGGTGATTATCTCGATACAGAGTTTGATGATTACTTGCTTGAGCATGAGATTTTATCCTAACTGACTGCTCCTGGAACACCCTAGTAGAATGGTATTGTAGAAAAGAGAAATCGAACTCTTTTGGACATGATAAGATTTATGTTTAGTTTCTCATCATTACCTAGTTCATTTTGGGGATATACATTGCAAATTGCAATGTATATTTTGAATGTTGTGCCATCTAAGTCTATTCCAAAGATTCTCTTAGAGTTGAAGAAAGGTCACAAAGCTAGTTTATGATGTTTTCAAATATGGAGGTGTCTAGTACATGTGCTGAAGAACAAGACTAGGAAATTGGAACCATGTTTGAAGGTTTACTTATTTGTAGGTTATCCTAGAGAGGTTAGGGGCGAACTCTTTCATAGTCTTGAAGAAAACAAAGTATTTGTATCGACAAACACTACTTTTCTAGAAGAAAACTATATAAGAGATTACAAATCTTGAAGTAAAGTTGCACTCAAAGAGTTACTTCCTGGTTCATCCAATAACCCATCAATAATAGTTGTTGACTGTTAACGTCGGGAAAAGGTTTCCTTAGCCAACGAGGTTGTTTTAGGGCCCAAGCTTACAGTTTCGTACGGTCAATGGGTTGTATGAAGAGCAATGAGAATGAAGTGGAGAAGTTAGAGGCGAGGGGGAGAAGACACGAAAGATTTTTAGAATGGTTCGGCCCAAAAAGATGCCTACATCCACTGTTCACTCTCTCACTATTTTGGCAGAGTAACGACACTCAGAAGTTCCATCCATTTTACAGTGAAAATCGTCCCCTTTTATAGAGGAAGGGGAGATGCTACAGTAAAAAGAGAATAAGACAAAGACAAACAGTTAACTACTGTTACACTGACAGATAGCATTTAATGCGCCGGAATCCCAATTAAAATGACTGACAGTGCATTAAATGCGGCCGAAAACTCAATAAATGCGGTCGAAAACGTCGCGTCCGAGGTCTGCCCGAGAGGGATTTCTGATGACCGGGTCGGATACGCAATGATGGGCTTTCAAGGTTGAGATCGTGATTTCTGATGGAGGTAGCGTGCATGGCAAGCCTTGGAACTGTACTTTGCATGGCACTGTTGACTTCTGTTGACTGAAGATTTCCAAACTCGAGAGGGAGACGGATGTCTCCAGCAGGTTGGAGAGTTGATGGAGCGGATTCTGGGTTGGCATGTCCGCAGCTGGTCACAGCATTAAGGCGGATAACATTAGGAGTGAAGGAGTCGGAATGCGGCCACGCTCAGAAAACAGCGACCAGTTCAGACGGATAACTGTGGGCGAGGATGGCTTGTCGGATATCTCTGATGGGCGGCTCCTCTTTGGCGGATACCTCAATCGGACTGGAAATAGCGGACGGACAGGCTGTCGATCGTGGCGAAAATATGGCGATCTGATATAACTGTCACGGATGGCGGATATTCTTGCGGACAAATCTGAGGGACGGAAGTCAGCGGCCAGCAACGAGGACCGGCGGTTCACTTTTAGCAAACAGAATTGTCGGAGAACATGGCGATCTGAATGACGGGGAATATAGCGGTCACAACCGGTCTTGTGGAATAGGTGGTATACGGTGAGATTGAGCGATCAGGCTGAGCGATAGCGGTCCTCAGCCATAGCAAGCGCCCACTAGTGGGCTCCAATTCTAGGAGAATAGGCCGAGATAAGAGCCAATAGTTGGGCATCTGGGCTTGTGGGCTTGTACTGTAGATCCGTCTGAGCCTGAACATTCTGATCGCTATTTTATCCATAATATAAAGCCCTCTGGCTCTTGGTGCTTGAAGAGGACCAGGAGACATACATTCCAGAGCAAGCAGAATGAGCAGGAGCGGTTACAGAAAGAGGGCGGTTATAGTACCTTTTGAATTTCCACTTTATTGTCAGGCCACGTGGCGTCTCCCCAGACGACAATTACTGGCCACAACACGCGCCGTGCGCATTTAATGCACGTCACTCAACTGACATGCTGTATGATGACAAAATCCCAGGAATCGCGCCATGTCGTCAGATTGGGGGCGGTTGCACAGCTGTCCTCATCTAACGGCTGGGGCTGAATTATTTGAAAAAGAAGAAGCACCTCTCCGTATTCTTCTTCTTGCATTTTCAGGATTCATAAGCATTTCCATTGTCTTCTTCCTCCGCTCTGATTCTTCAACAATATTTAGAGGTTATCGTCTGCAACTTCCGGCGACCACCACAGTCCAGGTTAGGCCCTTTTTTCATGTTCACATTGTTCTTGGCACTGTTGTTTTCTATTTTCTGCGCGGCGTTTCCTCTTCTGGGATTTTGGACTAGTTGGGGTGGATAACCTCCGTACTGTCTCTGGTCCGGTATGGTTTGGCAGTAGCATAAAGTGACTGGTTCGTCTCTTCTTCTTCTTTTTCCAATCCTGGGGGGGGGGGGGCGGGGGGGGTTCTTTAAGACGAAGCCCCTATCTTTCCCACTCTATAACTTCCTAGGTGCGCGGCTGGACATTTAGGTTTAATCTCCTTAGGCTTTTCTTGGTTGGTTTTAGATTGGGTGGCTGTCAGCGGCCTAACTGGCTATTCCTTTTGTAGATGTCAAGCCGTGGACTCTGTTATCGCCGAGTCATGTCCAGTGATGAAGGCTCCGAGGGGGGGTCCTCTCAGCATGAGGAGGGCTCCTCAAGTGCATATGCTCATGGCAGCGAGGACACACCGAGCTCTTCTGGGCGAGAGGGGACCTTTGCATACGAGACTTTTTACCAACATGACTCCCAGATGACTGTTAAAAAACTCAAGACCTTAGCTGATGCATTCCATTTTCCTTCGACATGTCGTGTCATGATTCCCGCTCATCGCGATCATGCGGCTGATCCCCCCGAGGGATTCATAGCGATCAGCCGTCACCATGTGAAGATGGGGTTTAGATTTTCGGCTCCCCCATACCTAATAACTCTGTTGAATGACCTAGAAATAGCCCCTTTTCAGCTCACACCGAATTCTTATGGCCAAATAACTACTCTGGCCTATATCTTCCTCAAAAACGGTCTTCCGCCACCCACCTCAAATATAATTCAAAGCCTTTACTTCTTTAAATCCACCACTAACCTTCACGATACTAAGCGGGACGGTATTTATTACATAACCGCTCGCAAAACCCCCTATAAGGCGCTTTTGCCATAGAAGGTTGGCAAGTCGAATGTAGGGGATTACAAATCGAGGTGGTTTTATGCCACTTGTCGGTCCCTGCAGGAACTTGTTCATTTCGATTTCAACAATGGTCCTGGTAGGCTTATTTCAACTTGCAACTGGGGCATTCATACATTTATCTTCAGGCTTCATTATCACTGACATTCTTTACTTTTGCTTGCAGCTTTTATCAAAGGAGCGGTCCGTCTCACAAATGAGGAGACAAGAACGTTGAAGAGATTCTCAGAGGTGAAGAAGCCCGAGGACGAATTTTTTCCAGAAAATTTTGATTTGAGGAAACACGGGCTCGCACCTGGACTTGAGACTCCGCCCCTGAGGTTGGCTTCTGACGTTGGAAAGCGAAAGGGTCGGGAAGTCAAATCTGCTCTCATAGAGCCAGGCGAAGGAACTTCTGCTCCAGCCCTAAAGAAAACTGAGGCAATGGTGGACCTTGAAATGATCTCTCATCCTTCTTCGCCTGTAGCTGGGACAGAGGGGCCTGAAGTGGAGATAACAGGCTCGAAGGAGCCCCCAGCCCCGCCGACGGGTTCACTGGTCATAGTTGCTGCTCCGTCTGCTGCACCGCCTAGGATGAGGGTCAAAAGTTTGGCGGAGAAAACTGCGAAGCGGACGAGGGGTGTTGCGGGAAAAAGGGTTTCGGCTTCAGAGACTGAGGAAGAGGACGAGGGAGCCTTGAAGCCCCCTGTTAAGCGCCTGAGATCCAAAAACAAGGGCAAGGAAAAGGTGGCCGCAGCGGGAGGAATTGATGAAGAATTGACACCGGAGGCCAATGCGGGGGAGTATTTCAACGACTTGCTGGATCGGTTACCAGCATTATTGGGCCCCCATAAACCGGATGTCTACCAGAAGCATATTCGCGGCGACCAGTTGATGGATTATACTACGCGCTGCACCGTGCTTGTAAGTTCTTTTTATCGCTTTGTAATTACATTATACCCGCACTCGTTGTTAATATACTATCCCTTCAGGCTTCGCTGGCTGTGATGAAGATGCGTCGGGACATTCCCGACTTAGCTGGAGAAAAGGCTGCCCTCGAGGATGCGAACAGGGAGCTGGAGGCGGAGGTTCGGAGTCTCAGGGAAGGGTCCGCGGCTGCTGAGAAGACCATTTCTGAGCTGGAAAAGAAACTCAAGGAAGCGGAGAAGACCGCTGACATAGAAAAGAGACTTCGGATGGCTACCTCCGACTCGCTCTTGAAGGCCACTGCAGATGCTGACAAGCTTACAGGGGAGGCCGAACTTTATAAGAAGCGGGCTGACGATGCGGAGAAGAAAAATGAAGTGGTTCAGAAAGATTTGGCCGTGGCGAGGGATCAGCTTGCTAAATCTCGGGAGGCGTTCTACAGGGCAGAGCTCCGGGCCAAACAGGCAGCGGAGGAGGCCATCAAAAAGACGAGTAGCAAGTTCTTGTACACTTCGTGGCTGCGTCATCCCACGCTGGATTATTCATATCTCGGCCAGAACGCAGTGGCGGAGGTAAAGAAATATGAGGCTCGCGCTGCCGCGGATGCTCAGAAGAAGGTGGCGGAAGGCGCTCAGAAGGAGAAGACTCCTCCAGCTCCGCAGAAGGCTTTAGACCCACCTCGAGCTCGGACTGGTGCGTCGTTGGCCCAGGATGGCTCTTCCTCAGCTCCTCAAGGATCGACGAAGGACGGAAGACAGGGCACATTATCTCAAGGGGCCTCCAGTAGTAAAGATCCCAAAGACGCCCCCTCCAGCTCTTCAAAGGATCCCATAGACGTCCCTGCCAGTTCTTCAAAGGCCCCTCCCAACAAATGATTATAGTATTTCCCCTTGCCGTTGATGAGACTTATCTTTTGAACATAGATACTTTTACAGTTTGCAATACTTGTTTTGTTTTCTGAACGGTTTGTAATTTTTTATTGATCGTTATTTCAGTAGAATTCATTTCACTTTGTTCTGTCACCTCATCGTATTCTTGTGGATATTGTCATAGTAGATTATAACCTGTCAGATAAATAATGTTTAAAAGATGGTCAAGTGAATTGATCGCCCTCACGTATACCTTGGAAGAGGTGTAATAGGGAAATGATCGTTTAGGTTGTGGACGACGTCCACCATATGGTTCTCCATACGTATAATAGTCTTGCTAAATAAGAGAAAGAACCAGATAAATGATAGATATATTGTTGCCGCATCTTTTCTGATCGCTGTCAGGATTAATAACGGATCGCGTTCATACTGAAAGAGCTTGGGTCATATGGCGCGGTATTCATCTCCAGCTGTGCTTACAAGGCCGCGGCATGAGTGTCTTCAGCATATCGGAGAAAACCTCTCCAGCTGCGCTCACAGGGCGTACCCGAGTATTTACGGCGAGAGTTGTGGAGGATAGGACCTCGGTTGCGCTCACGAGGCCTTAGCCTGAGCATCTACAGCATAATGGGGAAAACCTCTCCAGCTGCGCTCACAGGGCGTACTCGAGCATTTACAGCGAGAGTTGTGGAGGATTGGACCTCAGCTGCGTTCACAAGGCCATAGCCTGAGCATCTACAGCATAATGGGGAAAACCTCTCCAGCTGCGCTCACAGGGCGTACTCGAGCATTTACAGCGAGAGTTGTGGAGGATTGGACCTCAGCTGCGTTCACAAGGCCATAGCCTGAGCATCTACAGCATAATGGGGAAAACCTCTCCAGCTGCGCTCATAGGGCATACCCGAGCATTTACAGTGAGAGTTGTGGAGGATTGGACCTCAGCTGCGCTCACAAGGCCATAGCCTGAGCATCTACAGCATAATGGGGAAAACCTCTCTAGCTGCGCTCACAGGGCGTACCCGAGCATTTACAGCGAGAGTTGTGGAGGATTGGACCTCAGCTGCGCTCACAAGGCCATAGCCTGAGCATCTACAGCATAATGGGGAAAACCTCTCCAACTGCGCTCACAGGGCGTACCCGAGCATTTAGAGAGAGAGTTGTGGAGGATTGGACCTCAGCTGCGCTCACAAGGCCATAGCCTGAGCATCTATAGCATAACGTGGGCCGAGTGTCATTTCGATCGGGCCTTTCATTTTTTCATAATCAGGGCTGAGAGTTATTTCGATCGAACCCTTTATTTTTGATCATGCGCGAAGGTGGAGGGGGAGGCCAGTCAGTGAACGGCGATTAGGTGCGCGGGCTCGTGGCCGATTCCACCCCTCCTGCCCCTTAGGGCCATTAGGTGTTGGAGCTTTAGGCTGACGCATGGCCGTTTGGTGGTGTACCTTTCATAAAAACACATGTAGACACTTGGTGTTAGAAATATTTCATTACAAGTGATAGGCGATTCTCATTGTATCTATACATGGTTTGTTTTTACATATGCGACAAAATGACGATTGTAAACAACAATACAAAATTTCAAGTGTAGTATGCTCTCAGGTGGATGGCGTTCCAAGCCCTTGGTAGAATTGTCCCGTCCATGTCCGCCAAGTGGTAGGCTCCGTTGTTCAGGCTCTTGTAAATCTTGTAAGGTCCTTCCCAGTTCGGCCCCAACACTCCTTCACTTGTCTTGCGAGCGCCGGGCAGGATCTCTCGTAGGATAAGATCACTTGGTTTGAATTGACGTACCCAGACCTTTTTGTTGTAGTGTCTGGCCATCCTCTGCTGGTAGACGGCCGCTCTGAGGCGAGCAGCTTCTCTTGATTCCTCGAGTAAGTCTGAGCTGGCGGCCAGGAGCTGGTTGTTGTCGTCGAAATTGAAACTTGTCCTGCGGTGGCTGTAAACTTCGAACTCTGCTGGAATCATAGCTTCAGACCCGTAAACCATTGAGAAGGGGGTCTTTCCGGTAGTGCTGCGGGCAGTGGTGAGGTAGGCCCATAACACTTTCTGTAGTTCGTCGACCCATGCTCCCTTCCTAGCTTCAAGTTTAGTCTTCAAGATATGCTTGATGATTTTGTTGATCGCTTCCACCTGACCATTGGCTTGCGGGTGGTCAACTGCAGAGAAACTCTTGACGATACTGAGGTTGTGGCAGAACTCTTGAAACTACTCACTGGTGAATTGGGTTCCATTATCTGTCACCAATTGCTGGGGAACGCCGAACCTGCAGATTATATGGTCCCACACAAATTTCTCAATCTTCGTTGTGGAAATCTCAGCCATCTCCTTTGCTTCTGCCCATTTGGTGAAGTAATCAACGGCCGCAACGGCATATTTACACCTTGCTCGTCCCACTGGAAGAGGTCCAATTAGGTCCATGCCCCAGATGGCGAAGGGCCATGGACTGACCATCTGACGGAGATAGGCTGGTGGAGCTCGGGGAACCTTAGAGAATCTCTGGCACTTGTCACACTTCTTCACTAGGTTGATAGCGTCATTCTTCATCGTCGGCCAGTAGAAACCCTGTCTGAGCGCCTTTTGAGCCAAGGAAAGCCCTCCAGCGTGGTTGCCACAATGTTCTTCATGTATATCCCTCATCAAGGCAGTGCACTCCGGTTCGTCAATGCATCTGAGAAGTGGGGTTGAAAGGCCCCTTTTATAGAGGACGTCACCATAAATATAGTACCTGGCCGCTCTTACTCGCAGACGGCGTGCCTCCATCTTATCCTCTGGCAGTGTGCCTTCTTGTAAGTAGTTGACAAGTGGGCACATCCATGATCCATCTACCACGGTCAGAGTCATTACTTCCATGTCAGATTTGGTACTTGGTTTGGATAGGAACTCCACAGGTATGCTCTCAGTGCAGTCCGTATCTTGAGCGGATGCCAGACGAGCCAGGGCATCTGCATGGGAGTTTTGGGCACGTGGGATCTGGTTCAACTCGAATATTTTGAAGGCCCTCAGCAATTTCTGAACCTCCCGCAGGTAAGCAACCATCTTTGACCCTTTAGCCTGATATTCCCCTTTTATCTGGCAGACCACCAGTTGAGAATCACTGAAGATTCTGATTCGTTCCACCTGCATCCTCCTGGCTAGTCAGAGCCCTGCCAGCAGCGCTTCGTACTCCTCCTTATTGTTAGTTACCCTGAAGCCGATTTTTAGGGCACAAAGAAACTTACCACCGTAAGGATTAATCAGCAGGATTCCAGCTCCGGCACTTCTCTCGTAAGAGGATCCGTCCACAAAAAGCTCCCAGTATGGCCCTTGAGAAGTCTCAACTTGATCGTCTGCCGGTGCTGTAAACTCAGCGATGAAGTCTACCAAAGCTTGGCCCTTGATTGCCGGCCTTGGTCTGAACTCGATGTCATATTGGGCGAGCTCAATGGCCCACTTGATGAGTCGACCGGAGGTATCTGGCTTCTGGAGGATTTGCTTCAAAGGATACCTGGATAGGACTTCGATCTTATGCGCTTGGAAGTATGGACGCAGCTTTCTGGATGCCATCACCAGACAGTAGGCGAGCTGCTCCATTGGGGTGTACCTGGTTTCTGCTTCGACCAGCTTCTTACTTACAAAGTATACCGGCGCCTGAGCTCTGTTTCCCTCTTGCCTTATCAATGCTGCACTCAGGGCGTGTTGGGATACGCCCAGATAGACAGTCAATATCTCCCCCTCCTTTGGTTTGGTCAGCAGCGGTGCGTGCCCTATGTATTCTTTAAGTTGCAGGAAGGCAGCCTCGCATTCATCAGTCCATTTGAAGTTCCTGGCTTTCTTTAACACCTCAAAGAACGGAACACATCTGTCGGAGGCCTTGGAGACGAAACGGCTTAAGGCAGCAATCTGACCGTTTAGGCTCTGAATTTCTTTCACGTTTCTTGGCGACCTCATGTCCAGCAAGGCTTGTATCTTCTCCGGGTTAGCTTCTATTCCCCTGTTGTTTACGACGAACCCAAGGAATTTACCTGAGGAAATCCCGAAGGCGCACTTGAGAGGGTTGAGTTTCATTTGATACTTCCTCAGGATCCTGAACATCCTTTCCAGGTCGTGGACGTGATCGGCGGCTTTCTCCGACTTCACAAGCGTGTCGTCCACGTAGACCTCCATACTCTTCCCGATCAACTCCTCAAACATTCTGTTCACCAGTCTTTGATAAGTGGCTCCTGCATTTTTCAGACCGAAAGGCATTACCTTGTAACAGTACAGTCCCCGGTCGGTTGTGAATGACGTGCACTCTTCGTCTTTGGGGTCCATGGGGATCTGATTGTATCCCGAGTAAGCATCCATAAAGCTCAGGAGTTCATGTCCCGCTGTTACATCTACCAGCTGATCAATTCTGGGCAGGGGGAAGCTATCCTTTGGGCAAGCTTTGTTTAAGTCTGTGAAGTCTATGCAAGTTCTCCATTTCCCATTCTTTTTCTTCACCAGGACGGGGTTAGCCACCCATTCTGGATATTGGACCTCGCGGATAAAATTATTGGCCAGAAGCTTGTCCACTTCCTCCTTCAGAGCTTGGCTGCGCTCCTGGTTCATCTGTCTTCTCTTCTGGCAGACTGGTCGATGGCGGGGGTTGACGTTTAACTTATGTGTCATCACGTTTGGGTCGATTCCCACCATATCTCCATGATTCCAGGCGAAAACATCTGCATTCTTCTTGAGACAGTTGATTAGTTGGGACCTTACCTCAGAGACAAGGCTTTTACCAAGTTTCAGACACCTCGACATATCAGCTTCAACGACTGGAACATCCTCGAGTTCTTCCACTGGACCGGAACTTGGGTATGCGTCAAACTCCCTGGGGTCTAAGTCATGACTGACCCCCGATGAAGTGATTGCCTGCAATTCCCGCTCCGGGACTATCTCTGCCTTCTTCCCCTGGACACCTTTTCTGATCGCATCCACATAACAGCGACGAGCCATGGATTGTTCACCCTACACACATCCTACGCCACTGGGGGACGGGAACTTCACTGTGAGAGCCTTCGTGGAGACAACTATATCGAGATCGTTCATCGCGGGCCTCCCCATTACTACGTTGTACGTCGATGGAGAATTGATGATGAGGAAGTCCGCCAGCACCGTGGACTGCTTGGTTTCATCGTCGAGAGTCAAAGGCAGTCTGATTTGTCCAGCAGGAATGACCGAGTCTCTAGTGAATTCGTAAAGGGGCTCAGGGGACGGTTCCAGCTGATCATCACCAATTCCCATCTGATCATAGCAGTCTTTATACATGACATTCATGGAGCTACCAGTGTCTATCATGATCCTCTTCACCACCGAGTTGCCGATACGCGCCCTGATTACCAAAGCGTTGTTGTGGGGGAGGCAGACATCTCGCGCGTCTTCATCAATAAACACAATGTCCTCCGTCACCTTTTTGGCTTTCTTGGCAGACCTCCCTGATTCTGCCTGCTTCCCAAGCTGGACACGCCTCGCTTCCCGCACAAACCTTTCCTGAGAGCGGTTAGATTCTCTTGCTCGCGAGGGTCCCCCATGGATTGTATGGATGGTTCTGACGGAGGGCCCTTGGGTAAAATTCGGCTCTGGTTGGTTTTGAACCGGAGGGTCTTCTGAGCGCTGACGGGGACACTGTTGCTGGGATGGTCGCCTTGGGGGTCTCACAACATAATCCTTCAGACGGCCATTTCTGATCAACTCCTCGATGGCGTCTTTGAGCGCCCAACAGTCGGAAGTATTGTGCCCAATGTCGTTGTGGTAGGCGCAGAATTTGTTTCTGTCTCTCCGCCCTTCCGGACTCTGAAGGGGAGCCGACCGGTCGAAATTTTTCCTGCTCTTCTCCGTCGCATATATACGGTCTTGGGTATCCGACAGGGTGTTGTAGGTATTGTAACGACTTCGATACCGTGGCCGCTCCGATCCCCGACTGCTGTCTGGTCTCCTCCAGTCTCTGGCTTTCTTGGCCACCTACTGGTTTTCCCTTCGCACTCCAGGGTTGCTGCCTCCACCACTCCTTTTCCTTCCATGACTGGAAGTACCAGCTTCGTCCCTTTGAGCGCTGGTCTTCCTAGGATTCGTCACTTCTTCCCAACGGATTTCCTTCTCAGCTCTATCATAGAATTCTCCCAGGTCCTTGACAGGGGACCTATATATGCTCTCGTACAATTTGCCATCTTTCATCAGACCAGACGAGATGGCTGATAAAACTCCTTCATCCGTAGGGCTCTCCACGTTTGTCACCTCACGCCTGAACCTGTTGATATATTCTTTTAAAGGCTCACCTGGGCGTTGGCAGATGGTAGAAAGGTGACATGGTGGTGCCAGCCGCCTCTTCAGCGCCTTATACTGGTTCAGGAACTTCTGCTGGCACTCCTCCTAGCTATTGATGCTGCGCGGTGGGAGGCTTCTGAACCACGTCCGCGGAATGTCCCTAAGGGTAGCCTGGAACACTCTACACTTCGCAAGCGGATTTGTTGTCTTGAGGTGCATTTGTATGTTGAAGGCGTCCAAATGATCGTAGGGGTCGGAGTTTCCTCTATATTAGGGAATGTTGGGAACTTTGAATCTTGGGGGGAGCGGCTCCAGCTCAATCTCCATAGCAAATGGGGTCCTTTCCCCTGCTTGGCCCCTCTGTTCCGGTATCACGGGCAGCACTTCCAGCTGCCGGACCCTTTGAAGGAGTTTAGCTACCATCGTACCCCGTGTTTCAGTTCTTCCTACAGCCGAGTGTCCATCTCTCCTGCCTGGTGATCGGTTGTTTCTATCAGCTCGCCCTCCGGTGCTATGCCCTGGCCCCGCTCCGTCTACATGGGCCGAGAATTGATCATGATTACGGCCAGTTTGCTTCAGTCTATACCCATCATGAGCTCGTGGGGGTTGGGCACTAGAATGTACGCTGTGGGAATGGACAGACCCTTCTCGTTCAAACTCTCTGACACCCCTTGCGCCCACGTTGAGGTTTTTCGCATGCCTTCCCTAGGGAATATTTCTTTCTGGAACGGCCTGATGAGAAGCCTGGGGAGGTTGGTTTTGAGTCCGGAACAAAGCTCTGACCTCACCCATAAACTCCACTACGGTATTCTCCAGCCTCTCTTGCCGTAGCTGCATTGCCTGCATTGCGTCCCCTCCTGCGGTGTTACGTGTAGGTTGGCGAGAAGGGAGACGGGGTATACCTTGAGCGTCTCCCGTCCCAGGCATGTTAGATGTCCCTGCACCATTATTGGTCACTCCTCCGGCGGGCATGGCTTGTCGATGGTCTGAAGTTTCCTGGCGGTTGTCTGTCGCATTGAAGTCTCTTGGAATCCTCCCCCTAACCATGGCGAATGAAGAACAAGTCGTGGAAGTTAATGGGTGAAAAGGTGACGAAACTAAAGATGAGCCCCTCCTTCTAGCGCCAAAAATGTTAACGTCGGGAAAAGGTTCCCTTAGCCAACGAGGTTGTTTTAGGGCCCAAGCTTACAGTTTCGTACGGTCAATGGGTTGTATGAAGAGTAATGAGAATGAAGTGGAGAAGTTAGAGGCGAGGGGGAGAAGACACGAAAGATTTTTAGAGTGGTTCGGCCCAAAAAGATGCCTACATCCACTGTTCACTCTCTCACTATTTTGACAGAGTAACGACACTCAGAAGTTCCATCCATTTTACAGTGAAAATCGTCCCCTTTTATAGAGGAAGGGGAGATGCTACAGTAAAAAGAGAATAAGACAAAGGCAAACAGTTAACTACAGTTACACTGACAGAACTGACAGATAGCATTTAATGTGCCGGAATCCCAATTAAAACGACTGACAGTGCATTACATGCGGCCGGAAACTCAATAAATGCGGTCGAAAACGTCGCGTCAGAGGTCTGCCCGAGAGGGATTTCTGATGACCGGGTCGGATACGCAATGATGGGCTTTCAAGGTTGAGATCGTGATTTCTGATGGAGGTAGCGTGCATGGCAAGCCTTGGAACTGTATTTTGCATGGCACTGTTGACTTCTGTTGACTGAAGATTTCCAAACTCGAGAGGGAGACGGATGTCTCCAGCAGGCTGGAGAGTTGATGGAGCGGATTCTGGGTTGGCATGTCCGCAGCTGGTCACGGCATTAAGGCGGATAACATTATGAGTGAAGGAGTCGGAATGCGGCCACGCTCAGAAAACAGCGACCAGTTCAGACGGATAACTGTGGGCGAGGATGGCTTGTCGGATATCTCTGATGGGCGGCTCCTCTTTGGTTGATACCTCAATCGGGCTGGAAATAGCGGACGGACAGGCTGTCGATCGTCGCGAAAATATTTCGATCTGATATAACTATCACGGATGGCGGATATTCTTGCGGACAAATCTGAGGGACGGAAGTCAGCGGCCAGCAACGAGGACCGGCGGTTCACTTTTAGCAAACAGAATTGTCGGATAACATGGCGATCTGAATGACGGGGAATATAGCGGTCACAACCGGTCTTGTGGAATAGGTGGTGTACGGTGAGATTAAGCGATCAGGCTGAGCGATAGCGGTCCTCGGCCATAGCAAGCGCCCACTAGTGGGCTCCAATTCTAGGAGAATGGGCCGAGATAAGAGCCAATAGTTGGGCATCTAGGCTTGTGGGCTTGTACTGTAGATCCGTCTGGGCCTGAACATTCTGATCGCTATTTTATCCATAACATTGACAAAGACATAATTCAAACCACGTCTGAACGTCAGATAGATTCTCATCAGAATCATCTACTACCTCATCGTAGTGAGAGGGTTATTAGACTACTAACCCACTATAGAAAGATTGGAGAGGCACATATTTTTATCTCTGATGAGAGTGTAGATGATCCATTGACATATCATGATGCAATGGAGAATTCTAATAATATGGAATGACTTAAAGCCATGAATCTAGAAATAGAGACTTTATACTCCAATTCAATCTGAGAGCTTGTGGATCAACCAAATAAAATAAAATCCATAGGTTGCAAGTGGATCTATAAGAGAAAGAGATAAATTGATAGAAAGGTAGAGACCTTCAAAGCTAGATTAGTGGCAAAGGGTTATAACCAGAAAGAGAAAGTTGACTACAAAGAAACTTTCTCGATAATCACCCTATGCTTAAGTCCATTCAGATTCTTCTTTCCATTGCTGCATGTCTTGATTATGAGATTTGGCAAATGAACATAAAGATTGCATTTGGAATAGTAATTTTGATGAAAGTATCTATATGGTACAACCAGATGGATTCGTATCCCAACGTCAAGAGCAAAAGGTTTGTACATTGCAAAGGTCCATTTATAGATTCAAGCAAGTATCTCGATCTTGAAATATAAGGTTTAATACTTCGATAAAATCTCATTGTTTTAAGCAAAATATCGATGAACCTTGTGTATACAAACGAATTATTGATAAGAAAGTGATTTTCCTTATACTTTATATTGATGATATTCTACTCATTAGGAATGATATAAGAGTATTGTTAGACATAAAGAGTTAGCTCGCTAGCCAATTCCAAATGAAAGATTTAAGAGAAGTCAGTCATGTCCTTGGGATCCAAATAATATGGGAATGCAAGGGCAAACTATTAACGCTATCTCAAACATCGTATATTGATAAGATTTTTTTGTACAATTTCCAATGTAGAACTCTAACAAATTTCATTTATCTTCTAGTCGTAGAGTTCACTTATCTAAGAAATAGTGTCGTAAGACACCTAAAAAAAAATTAAGGATATGAGACGAATTCCTTATGCCTCTACAATAGGCAGTCTCATGTATACCACATTATGCACGAGATTGAATATATGCTATTCAGTGGGAATAGTTAGTCATTATCAATCCAATCCAAGATTTGATCACTGAGTGGCTGTAAAGCATATTCTTAAGTATCTTCAAAAAACGAAAAACTATATGCTGGTGTATTCGAGAGAGGATTTGATCCCATTAGGATATATAGATTCTGATTTTTAGTTGGATAAGGATTCTAGAAAATCCACGTTTGGATTAGTGTTCACCTTTGGTGGTGGAGCCATTTTATAGAGGAGTGTTAAGCAATCATAAATTGTTGACTGGAATATGTAGCAACTTGTGAAACAGCTAAAGAAACAGTAAGACTACGTAAATTGTTGATTGATCAGGAAGTTATTCTAGATATAGATAAACCACTCACCATTTATTATGAAATAGTGGTGCAGTGGCCAATTCTAAAGAATCAAGAAGTCACAAACGAGGGAAGCATATAGAGAGAAAATATCATCTCATTAAGGAGATCATACAAAGAAGATTGCTTCACAACACAAACTTACTAATCCGTTTACGAAGACCTTAACTGCTAAAGTGTTTGAAGGTCATCTAGAGGGTCTAGAATTATAAGATATGTCTTATCTACTTTAGGGTAACTGGGAGATTATTAAGGTTTATGTCCTAAGAGCTTGTAATTATATAAACGATTTTATAAATATTAATAAAGTATTCATTTTATTCAATTTATATATATATTACAAAATTTATATATATCATGAGAAACAATTTTTTTTACTGATGTAATTTCAAATCGAGTAATTTTTTTATATTAAATCTACAGTTGCGGTTTATTTCGTATTCGATGTGATAGTCTTATCTAAAACTATTCATGTGGTTATATGTAAAACCCAAAACCGCGTTCGTCGGAGGGCGAAATATTTTTCCGATGGATCGCATCCGATCGGAAAAATATAAATATCGAGTCCGAAAATAATTGGAATAATTATTTTTAATTTAGAGAAATAAATTCGAGTTCGTGAGACGGATTCGAGATTTATTAAATAATTCTGAGAATGCAAACCCGAGGTTTAATCAAAAGCGAATTCCAGGACGGACGGACGGAATTCGGGCTTGGAAGCTAAATCGAGAATGCATGGTAGAGACTAAAATGAAGAAAAATTTGTGCATGGGAGTGACACATGTCACACATGCATTGGATAAGCAAATTAAGTGTGCATGATTGACACTTATCAAGATATATATATTATATTGTAAAGTTGAAAAAGAAGAGAGCAAAATTATAACATATCATCCGGTCTCCATAAAGAAAAACAAAGCTTGCATAAGGCAAGCACCCGATCATCATTCTTGCCTTCAAGACAAACCGAATCCAAAGCAAGCCATCTGTCAACTCCTTGCTCTCCATTTCAACCGAATCCAAAGCAAGTAATCTGTCAACTTCTTCTTCTTCATTTCAAAACAGAAGCTGAAATGTGAGAAGTGCTGCTCGTGTATGGAAAACAAGATAAGGACGCGAGCTCGTGGAAGAAGTTTTCAGGCCGAGTTGATGCAAGAGATGACCGAGAGCAAATCTGGAAGCCAAAGAAGACATGCAAGGCAGATCTGAGCTCTTCAGATCGTGCATGCAAGCTGTTGGAGTGCTGTCCGACCGTGAGGAGTTATTGTCATCGCTGTCATGTCCACTTCAGTGAGCTGTCTGTTTTGAAGCTACTGTTGCTGACTTGCTACCGTGAGCAAGGAAGATAGCTGCTGTCGTCCTTGCTGCTGGCGTGAAGAGCTGATGGCGTGGGGAAACCAGGTGCTGCTGTGCTGGTGTGTTGTCGTGAGCAACCAAATTAAAACCTATACTCCTAAAAATTTGTGTAATGGTGCGAGTAAGGATCGTTCCCACAGAGAGTATCTAGCCTAGTTTTATGCTATGCAAATAAAGGTGGGGGATTTTGAATTTAATAAAAACAATTTTAAGAAAAATAACTAAAAACAATCTGAATTGAAATACCGAAATCAATCAATAGAACAATCATTGGTCTAAGTCAACTTCCACCATCGGAATTATACAACTGATCATCGATGCAGATAAATATATCAATTCACACTTTGAATATTCATCGTTGGAATAATTTTTCCTATCTCTCCTTAGTTTTAGTTAATTAGAAAATAAGTGATCTAATCAACTCTACTACTAAATAACCCCAAGACAAGCGCTAACAGTTTAATTTAGTAGCAGCCTCAAAAAAATAGAGAAATCGATGAAACTAAACAACACAAGCACAAACGGTTGCATTTAATTTAGTTGAGTGTTCTTCCTAAAATCTATTAATTTCTGATGCAGCAAATCAATAAATCTTAGTTGCTTCATAAATTAGAGAGATCAAACAATTACGGATTTGATATCTAATTTAGCAGTAGATTGCAACGAATAATAAACTAGTAGGCCTCCCAGTAATTAAACGAGACAATCATGAAAATAAGTATAGAAGAACATCCGATACTCAAAACATGAATTGAACAATAAAAACAAATTAGATCTCACAGTTTTTTATTGATTCCGAGGCTTCAGTTTCCTTTGACCAATAAAAATTTAGCCAAGCATGACCATCATAAAAACTTGAAGAAAAATTCAGAGAGCAAACAAAAGAGAGAGATGTCAGGTCTGATGACTTCTCCTCCCTTTTATACACTGCATTATTCCTCTTAAAGACCAAAAAACTGCTAAACAAATTAAGCATTATCCTAAAATAACAATATTCAAATCAGACTAATTAAGGAAAATAATAAAAAGGGCCTCAACACTAGAAGGAAAGTTATGATTTCAGTTGGAATTTTCGTGCATCAGATTTGGCAGCTTCCAAAAATAAGTTGTGTGAAGTCTGCACGTCAAACTTGCAGGCCAAGAAATTCCAGAACGCCAACAGTGCAGGTGCAGCAACTTCAAGCCTGATTTCGACCTTGATGCAGCTAATATCTCTCAAAACTCAAAACACGAAAGTTGTAGAGCTCTTTCTTGTCTTTCCATAGCATCTTGAATCATCTCAATCGGAGCCCGGATGAGAGAGTTATGTCCAGATTACTAAGTGATGTCGAAGCTGTCTAAAATCGCCCAATAAACTCTGTTTTGCTCTTCATGTCTCCATTTGTATTCTAAATCAAAATATAAGAATAGTGAGTTCATTTAGACACCAAGTAAGCATAAAAGACTAAACATTAAGAGAGAAAAATATAACGTTCTACATTCTCATCTAATTCCCCCACACTTAACTTTTGCTCGTCCTCGTGCAAAACTCAAATTCACTTTCCCAAAAATACCAAGGTCGTAACGCCATCAGCAAAGAATAACCAAACTTTTCAAAACTCATAACACATCATGAACAAACATTTTTAAACAACTTACAATTATTAAGTAAGCATTTTCACTTGGAGATGGACTAGACTAAATACGTAGACCCTCACGGAAATAAGCACTCGACTCTCATGTGTTTGAAGGGTATGTGTTTTGCTCAAATTCATTCCAATGGAAATGATCTACCATAGGCTTGCATATCTTCTCATTCTCCACCACGGGGACCACATGCATAACACAAATCATAAGGACTTTTCAAGGGTTGTAATGGGGTTTAGGATCAAGGTGGGAAATATTTGGGAATGTAGCTCA